>OX244271.1:1874216-3135932 GCA_945867215.1 Epinotia demarniana
AAAAATACACGCTCGCATTCACGATTAAATTATGTTCAGAAGTTGGTTAACACCTTTTCTGCTACGATGTATTTGAGAGCCACTGTAAGGGAGTAAGCTCGTAAGATGACGTAGCGGGAACGTGAATCCACATAATGCTAGTACGTTTGTACAAAAGTATTGTTGGTCTAATTAGTGGCCATAATTTGAATGTCCCTAATTCTGCAACAAAGTTGGTCAACTAGTTTCAGCCATTGAAACTTTAATGGGGCCCCATTTCCAAGTAAACCATCGAGTCACCTCATTCAGTCTAGTTTCCATTTCAAAGCCTAAACCTGCGTTTCAACTGCGCTAGACAACAGAAATCTATCAGTAGCATTTCTATAGAAGCCAATCCGATTCGCTTATTTTCTTATCTTTATTATTTTCTATCTTAATGGAACCGCAGCCTCCATTCCTATGAACGAACGGACTTCAGAAATACGCTCCCACGTTACTCAGTAATTACAAGCTATACACAGCATTACAATATGGTCTTTAAGTTATTAGCAGTAAGGTTCAATATCGTCGAGTTATTACAGTTTTATCGCTTTATTACCATCGTTAGGTCGTTATAGTGATTGTCTGGCGTCAGTACTAATCACAACCATGCTGGGGAATTCGCTATCTGAGCTATCTCGCATCGGGTTTACGAGATTTTTGCTCTTAAGAATTGCTGGCTTCATTGAGTTCGTTTAAGGCAATTGTATACCTCAATATTTGGTCTCGCTAGTTCGCTTATGGTAGCTCGATAAGCTATGTTTATTGCCCGAGCATGAACAAACGTATGGCATTTGAAAAAAAGATCTTACTTTAAAAACGAGTTAATAATGTGGAGTAAGATACGTTCAGACTTTAGATAGTGAATAACAAGTAAAATATAAGTAGTATTATGTTTTGGTTCGTTCCCTCCCATCCATGAGAGGAGGCCTGTGCCCAGCAGTGGGACGTAGGTATACAACGTGTTAATAAAATAACGCAAAACCTGAAAACAGTTTGTTCAGTATCGAGAGTAGAATGTGAAAAAAAAATGGTTTTCACATTCTACTCTCGATTCTGAACTAACTGTTCTCAGGTTTTGCGTTATTTTATTAACAAGTTGTATAGGCTGATTTATTATTTATTTCTCATTATAAATGATCATCATTATCCGTCATCATCAGCTCATTAAAGAGCTATATTGCTTCTATAACTAACACTATGCAAATCTGCTCGCTTGCCTTAAATATTGTTTGCCAGGCACACAAGTCGCTTGGCGTTTGGCGTAACAAAAACACCGAATGTTTTTATAGAATACCAATTTGTATTTCTGCATTACGTATTCTCCTAAACTCATCAGCACTTTAAATATTATTCAGACTTTAAATAAGTCGCCACCTGGTTCAGGGCCGGCATTTTGCGACAAACAAATACATTTATATTAAATCTGTTTACTCTAAAAGCTAACTGTTTTAGCTCTGTGATCCAAAACGGGTGTTGGGAACTGAAACGAGAGCACGCCACTTACCCCGATCCTGCACCATTTCCCGGCAGCTATCAGCTTGGAGATGACGCAGATCCACCTGCACGCTATCCCCCTGCACGGCTATCACGCGACGGCGCGCGAGCTCTCAATTTTTCTCGCCTTATCCGTCTCTCTCTTATTTGAACACATAGAACAAGAGATATATTGCGAGGAAAATCGAGAGTGTCGTGGCCGTCCCATGATAGACGTGCAGCACGCTATCACCCCAGCGATAGAAATGGGAATAGAAATGTTTATTTGCAAGAATACGTATATACAAAGTTTTACATATGAAGGTTTTGTTCTTGAATTTTGTTTTTATGTTGCGAAAATAGAGCCAAATATTTTTAAACCTACTAATAAAGGTAATAAATCAGGATAGGTGGCGTGTGGTTCGAAGGCCATGACCCTTTTTGGATGTCTGAACCGAAATATTTAGTGACTAAGGGCGAGTTGCACCAACTTATGATTATAGACCGATAAATAATTTATTGAATCAGGCGTTACTTTGCGGAAGTCCATGATATATTACGAGAACAATATTTCTTTGCTATTCCGCTAAAAAACGGGCTGGTCTATTAGTGAAGATAAGATGCAACTGTTTGCGTAAAAACATGCAAAAAATTACAGCAAACCACCACCAATAATGACAAAAACCTCATCATTTTGCTCAGTGGACGTGGCGCAAGCAACATCTCCTGCCAGCATCTCCTGATGATGCCTCGTAGAGAGGCGAAACACGTGTCGAGGTTTTTGTCATTATTGGTGGTGGTTTGCTGTAATTTTTTGCATGTTTTTACGCAAATAGTTGCATCTTATCTTCACTAATAGACCAGCACGTTTTTTAGCGGAATAGCAAAGAAATATTGTTCTCGTAATAGACCGATAAACGTTAAATATGGTACCAGCAGCTGTCATTCCATAGAAAGCTGTCAAACTTTCCGTACATTCAGATTTTAACGAACACGGCTTACATTACAGACGGTTTGGTGCAACTCACCCTAATAATATAATTTTGACGATTTGTGTGTTTTTATGTTTGTTACTCAATCATGCAGAAAACCGCAAAAATTGCTATCGGAGGTTTTAAAGTTACCTAATAGTTACCTAGTGAGTCTTATAATCTGGAACAGTCTGTGAGGCTGTAGCTATGTAAGGTTTCGTCCGCGTTTTGCAAAGATGGCAGACAAACCCGCAGTATACAATATAGCCAAGCTGAAACGTCCACCTCAGCTACACGTAGCTGAAAGAAATTTATAAATCTGATAACCGGTTCCGGATATTCTACCCATTACATACAAACTTACATGGTACAAAGCTACAATCTCTCAGATTTTTCCTTAAAGATGGAGATATTAGTATAGATGGTATACATTTTACAAGTGCGTTCCAGTTGTTTAATCCATGTATGGTGATATCGATCAGTTTTTATTCCGCCCACGTACAATTAAGGTCGTTTGTTGTTTGGGCAAGGTTACGGTAGCCCTGACAGCTGCTACCTGACACTGACTGACACTCGCACTGAGTCAAACAGAAGGAATGTATTTGGGGTCAACTATAAGTGTACCTTTTACTTTCTTTGTCAGTTTTTTTTTGTTTTTTCTGCTCAGAATCATATCAAGCGTTTATCAGCCAGTTGCCGGTATCCGATTGAGCTAGAATATTATAGCAGCACCGAGTTGATATGTGCAAAAAAAAACCAGAGAAGTGCGGGTCGGACTCGCTCACCGGGGATTCCGTACAAATTACAAATGTATAGTTTAGAACTTTGAATTTTTTCACAGCTTCAAGGGACTGTAGGACCAGAGTACATTTTCATTTTTCATCTCGATATACGCGTTCCCGATATAATGGGTCTTGACGGACAGACAGACGGACAACAAAGTGATCCTATAAGGGTTCCGTTAATCCTTTTCATGTACGGAACATGGCAATAAATGCTGGTACCAAGAATGATTATACGATCGCTCGATATACAGCCGCGAGCGAAGATGAGATCTATCTTTACGTCATGTACATGTAGTTAATAAAAAACATATTGTCCGCGGATGAAGTCTATTTCCTAAGTTGTGCACTCAGCGTCATATAGTTAGTAGCCAATTATATATACACGTCTTTATTGCTGAAAGAATAAGAGTGTGTTACGAAATATTTGGCCACTCTGGCTGCTTCTAACTATGACGCTGTCTAGTCTTAGTTAACTAAGCTGGAGTCCGTGTTTAGTCAAACGTGAACGTACTCGACTGCATATGAATATTTAACACGAGACAGGGCCTGTATATAAATGAGCTGCCTAAACCGATTGCGTCTTCAATAGACGCATATAACATTGAATTAAATTATTAGTAGTTGTGGCCGTGGCTTCGATTGCAAAGAACTCGTTGTTTTTTTCAAGTAATAAAACTTTTAGACCAAAATAGTATTAGGTACGAATGTGGATGGTTGTAAGTGACGAGGTAGGCCCAGGAAACGGTGGATAGACTGTGTGAGAGACAATATGAAGTGAAAGGAAGCGAGTCCTTCGATGACGGCTGACAGAGAAGTATGGATGAAGAAAAAGCGTTACGTTTTTTGACCTGGCTTTGACATTTTTCATGGATTAGATACAAACCTTATTCAATAAAGTTTCAAGCTTTTATTGCCGACTGTACTTTTCTTTATACCGTCATCAACTACTCATTGAGAGGATTCTAAGGAGCCCAAACTCAACGGGATTACGTCGGTTTAGTACCTACTGAATTCCTATGGCTACCTCCTGTCTCCATCATCAGATCAGGTCGATGGTACCATAATATTGAATTGTCATCCAGACTAGCCAAAATTTCAGCTCAATCGGTTGAAGATATCTGCTTTAAAATCCAGTTGCATGATTCCACCAGGACAAGCATACATTGTAAGTAAAATAAAAGATTACATGTAATCCAAACTATATTCTAATACTTAATATTATAAATGGGAAAGCGTGTGTGTTTGTTTGTTTGTCCGTCTTTCACGGCAAAACGGAGCGACGAATTGACGTGATTTTTTTAAGTGGAGACAGTTGAGGGGATGGAGAGTGACATAGGATAGTTTTTATCCCCGAAATCATCCCCTAAGGGGGTGAAATGGGGAGTAAAAGTTTGTATGGAACAGCGATATAAACGAGATCCACGCGGACGGAGTCGCGGGCAGAAGCTAGTACTTAATAATAATAATGAAATACAAGCTGTACCGTTCCCAAGTAAGTGGAATAAGGGCAAGGAAATGATAATTCTGGAAATAAAGCATACGGCCTGCTTTATGGCAAGCGCAACCACTCTTGGCGTGCATTGACGACACTTTCTTGATCTGAGAACTGGTTGGAACAAACGCAGGTCCTCAGTTTCAGCACGCAACCTCTGGAGTTGGCAACCTTACTCAAGTATAGTGGTTTTTATGGCTACGTCTTCCCTAAGATACTTCCACAGTTGACCTGCTCCAAATACGAGCCAGGTGGCATCCGCTGTGCAGTACCTCTCCCTCTAAATGCATATTTGAACCGTTTCACCCTGCAGGAGATGATTTCCGGGATGGAGACTCCAGGACTCATTTCCATCAAACCTATACTGAAATCACAGATAAACTCAATGTCAGCGCTACCATTAAATCCTCATCAAAACATCTTAGTTGCACAACTTAACCTCAATAATATAATATAAGGCAGAACATCAAACCTTATAACTGAACAATGGGCTATTTACAATCACAAATACAAATGAAAGAATAGAATAGAATATGTTTATTTTCAAGAATACTTATTTCTAGTTGCAGGGTGTTCTTGTGAGTAGTGGTACATTATTCTATCGTAATTAACGACATGCAAATATTGTAATAAATCGTAGCGCATGCAATTACTCATTTAAAATTTAATCTAAATACCTTCCACAAATTTTCTTTTTCTTTTTTAAAAAATGTCCATGATGTTTATTTTTTTTGGTAAATTCCTTAACGCTATAAAAACAATTATCGAATAAATAGGTATTTAAATTTCTCCTAAAATCAGTTGATGTCATTACTTCAATATGATCAAATAAACTATTATATAAAACTATGCACATATTATAAGAATTTTTTCTATAAATTGCTGATCGATATCGAGGCTGATGTAATAGATTTTGATATTGCGCTCTCAGTTTCAATGTATGAACTTCCGATCTCATTTGGAATAATCCTGGGCGGTCTTTCACGAGTAAGCAGACTTTTCTTATATACATGCATGCCAATGGCAGAATTCGTACTTTTTTAAAGAGTGGTCGACAACTATCCATTACCCACGCCTTAAATATGGCTCGGATACACTTTTTTTTGCAGTAAAAATGCCCTATCTATGTCCGTAGAATATCCCCACAGTGACAATCCATAATTTAGAACCGAGGACACATAACCGTGATAGGACGTGATCCCCGCTTCCAAGTTAATCATGCTTCTCAGTCTTCTCAACGCAAATACGAACCTATCTAGCCTAGCGCAATAGTTATTTGTTATGCAAGGCTGCAAAGTTGTTGTTTGGCGCAAGTGCTTAGTATTGAAAGCCGAGCTAGCGAAGGATTGTATAATTGATAGGTTCAAAAGTACAATCCTGAGCATAGCGAGGCTTTCAAGGCACGAGACGCCGAACAATTTTGCTGCCGAGCGAAACACACAATTTTTCACCTCACCACCGCGAGGAAAATTGTAGGTAAGTAAATGTAATGGAAGTAACTTGGACCTTATACTCATTTTCAATAAAGGTTTTTTTACATCTCATCAAGATCTAGCATTTTATAATTATAAAATGTAACATAAATATTTTTTCACACCTTTCATTCGGAAAAGTAAGTTTTGCTCCACGACGAGAGGGACCAAAACGCTACTTTTCTGTTCAAGCTACTTTTTTAATTTATACATTGGCATTGGAACATTTGTATGCAATGTGCCAATTGAACACAGATGTCAATAAAATAATCGATTGTAATTTCATCGTAGTCGATTCAAAACGAACATATTTCAAGTTTTAACTATAACAATGTTGTATAAAAATTTATAAATATTTCGTAATATTTAAAAATTAGTAATAAAAATTAAGATATATTTTAACAATAGCTTTTTTTAAATTTTCTCATAGTCGGTGTGAAAAATAGTATGTGTCACTCGGTAGCAAAATTATTTTCGTCTCGGGCGTAAACACTTGTATCCCTCACTACGCTCGGGATCCTACGTTAGAATCCCTCGCTACGCTCAGGATTCTATTGTAGGATCCCTCGCTACGTTCAGGATTCAATACACCGCCCTCGCCGTAAATATACTATTTTGCTCCCTTGTGACACAAATAACTATTGCATCTTTAAATAACCTCACGCTTACCTGCATTAAAAAAGTCAAAGTATTGTTGGGTACTCACGGTTTAAACTAAGACTCAAATACGCTTATTTCACTTTTTCCGCTAACTTAACAGGCATCAAAATTCATATATGTATATATTCTGCACTAAAATCTATAAATAACCACCATTATTTTAGTTTTACTGTCTGTGGTTTTAGAACAAAACAAAATTAAATGTATATGAGCTTTTTCTTAAATTAACTTTTCAAACGGTGCGTTCCAAATTTGGAAAAAGCGAAATTTTTAGAAAAATAAAACGACATTTTAAATTTTTTATTCGTATTTTATCCTTATAAGTCAGTCTAAATGTTAATATTTCGTATGTACCTACTTAATTAAGAGAGAATAAGTATTATTAATTTTATTTTATCAAAATAATAACAATTTATTATTGGCATAACACCATCAGTTTCTGAACGCACCTTTCATTCTGTATAGAAAAAAGTTAGGTCTCGCGATCGACCGTCACGTTCCAAATTCAAAAACTCTTTCCACGCTAGCGGATAAAATGGACTTTTGGGCGCAGATTTTGAGCGATAAAGCAAGCCTTTTCGAGCCGGTGAGGTGAAAACGTAATTTATATGTTCCTTCCAGTTCAGATGCTGATCAATATATACTCCTAAAAACTTAATATGTTCACATTTCAGTACAGGCAAATTATTATAATTGATGTTTAATGGAATTGTATTATTATATGAATTAAATTGAACGTAAAATGTCTTTGTCATAATTATATTTAAATTATTATTAAATATGTCCAATTATTTATGTCCATTAATGCATCATTTATATTATTTTCATATGAAAGTGAGTAATACAACTAAATTTTGAGGTACGGCCCAATAATCGGCGTCCATATCTCTGTTTCTTTTTAACTCGTGCAAAAAAGAGGAGAGATATAGATGGACGCGGATTATCGGGCCGTTAACCGGTACCAATTGTAGCGTAAAGATGCCGATAGAATTGAGCATTCTAGCGAATGTTAGGTACATTACAAGTAAAAAACTCACAATAAAACAGCAGCGTTCTACCGAGCATCCTAGCTAAACTACAGTAAATTTGCTTCGAGCTTTTTGCCGATCCGAGCAATTTTGTTGGTTCTGCCGCCGTCATGTGATGCATACATGTGAAGGCTTGCCTTAGACACGAGTCTATCAGTACCTTAAGAAATGCCACCGTAAGGGTAATAATACGAACTAACCTCCCCTGTGGATATATATTCACCCTACATATCGTAGGTAAATACAGCAGCTTGCGTCCATACTAGTGAACGCTTACCTTTTGTTTTCTACCATCTTGTTAAATAAAATGCACGGGTTCAACGATTCAATAAAAGTTGTTTCGCATCGGACCTTCGCTTTATAGGGTCATATCACTTCTCGCCCCAAACTGTCGACTGTCGTTTTTGTTGAGGATTTTAGTCCAGTGAACTACGTGACCTTTGTAAACTCTAAGTTATATATAGGTCTTTATGTTAAAGAATATTATTGTTAGGTATATGTGGTTAAGTTAAAAATTCCAGATAAAAGGTACCTGCTGCTTATTTGGGCGGGCAGACTTAGACTTTGGTCGTCATGTACATTCCTGTTAGCGACCCTTCCTACGAAGCTGGCGGTCCCGTGGTCGGTACGAAGCTGGCGGTAGGGTTATTAATTTGTGACGATGAAAACGAATGTTTGTGCCTGAGTTGACGTTTTCTACGATAGGATAGTTACTAGACTAAACCGGTCGGTCAGTCAGTATAGGCACTCATACACCTATAATGTGATCAACGATCTTAAAAGATGTCTAGATTTTTTAATACCATGTCGGCATGGATGCAGGTGGCGCAGGGTCGATCATTGTGGCACTTTTTTGTCCAGCAGTGGATGTCTTTCGGATGATATTAATGATGATGATGACGATGATGTCATAAAACATTCTCTACCAATCAAACGTATCTGACAAGCATACGGCTTGCCTGATGCTAAGCGACAACAAAGGACTCTCGCAATGCCGACAATTTAAAAACATGTGCACCCATTTCTTGAAGTAGTCCCTTGAGAAACCTCGGCAGCTCAAAAAATTTAACGATCGAAGTCTATGATACTGGGGCGCTACCACGACAATCGAAACTCGAAATTCGTATACATGCATCCCTGTCACTCGAGCATTATAAGCGCGATAGAGATGGAGATACACAAACTTCGATTTTGGAAGTTCTGTTTACGGTTTGCATCTTAATTCCATTGTAATAAAACGCAAATTGGTATTCATATCTTTGACGCGACTGAACCGTGGACCGCTCTGTATTCCGTCACAAGTGGCAATAAGAACCGAAGCGTCACGTATCCTTGACTGCGCACTTTTTCCAGTGCTTTGAATGCACCTTAATTTTGAACCAGTGTCTCATGTAGCTTTCTGTAAATTCAATAAGTTTTTCCTAGACCAAGGTACGGTGTAAACGTAAACACATTCTTTAATTAAACATCCGCTTTGTCTGGAGTGAAAATTGTTTAACCAACTGGAGACAAAGTCAGAGACCCATTTTTAAATATAATACAAAGAGAGGATGAGCGTATTTTCAGTTTCGCTGCTTCTGACACAGTTGCTGGTCATTATAAAATATGCTGCACTCTTTAGTTACCTGGTCTCGTCTTTACTATTTATTTAAAATACTATTTATTGCACACCTCAATAAGAGTAGATCATGGGGATAGACAGATAGCCCATTGTGTGACTGCGTTATCGAAGATCAAACCATAGACCATATCGTGGAGCGATGTCCTAAAGATATTATCAGGGCGACCCGGGGGAACTGGACCACTATATAACTCCAAAACATGTATAATTTAAAAAATACACGCTATCACAAATTTGAAAGAATAGTAACGAGCGTGCGAGGCATATTGTTAGATTAGCTAATAGTAGACGTAGACTGAACTGAACCCCCGCCCCATTATTATCCAGCATACCCTAAAACCTCCACTTTTCCCTATCCTTACCTTGCCCTTCTTTGTTTCCAGGTCCTTCGACTGATTTGAAGTTAGAAGGCGACATGATTGATAGAATTTCCCAACAACCCCACCGTAAGGAGTCCCCGAAAACTGAAGGTTCTAGTAGCTCTCATAGGAGGAATTCTCATGTTAGTGGTGCCAAAACTATCAGCAAGTTGCAATTGAGCATGCGAAAAACTAGTAAGACAAAGCAAACAAGCAAGGTTAGATCATACAGCGATAAAAACGAAAGCACACCTTTGCCAGAAACATCCAGTAAGACTATGCAAACTAGCACGAGCAACTTACCCGCAGTTTATAAAGATGCTGGCAACCCTAGACCTTTAAGCACAAGAAGATTATCACTCACTGAAAAAATTGAAAAACTTAGTAAAGAACTATCTGATGAAGCTGACAACGACACACCCACAGACAAGAAAAATGCTGATAAACCAAGTCGAACCTCCAAGGGAAGATTATCACTGACCGACAAAATCGAGAAGGCAAAAAACAAGATGGTCCGTCGGGAGTTGTCCGGTACAACTAGGCAAGTTAACAGAGGAAGAATATCCCTGGCCGACTCACAGGATAGCCTGAATAGTGGACCCAAGGCAGGCAAGGCACGATCACCAGATGCCAAGGAAGTTGGACCGGGCAAATCCAAAAAACAACGCAGAGTCAGTGATGTTCAAAAAATCGAAGTCCCTTTTCGAATTAAAGAACCCATCATAGAAAGTAAATTTGAAACAGATGAACATATAAGTCCCAATTGGCCAGTGTTTATAAATAGTGAGGAAAACGTAGCGACTAGTGAAAAAACACCAAAAGCTGAAAAAATCTTAGTCCCTTCCGAGGAAAACGAGTCAGCAAGCAAAATAAAATACGTGAAAGAAAAAATTGTTGTTACTAATTTTGTTGATAAGACGGTGCGAATTACGTCACAAGTTAAACCTATACCGACTTCGGAGTTGATTGCGTTGATTCCGGAGTCCCCGGGCACCTGGCTGACCACTAGCACCGTCTGTGCCGTAGTCGCAGTAGTGGTAGCGTTGCTAGTTTTTCATTATTATTTTCTGCTGTAAGTCTAAATAAAATGTATTATCATTCGCGTATTTTTTATATTTTTGTTCGGTGATATATTTAGGACTATCGATCGTATGACCTATTTGCAGTACTTGCGTCAGGCATTCCGTTCGCTGAAATTTCACATAACGGAAATTGTGTTGTGGAAGTGAAGTGAAACATCGGATTCGGGATCATCAGAGTACTTCGTGTATTTCGATGTCAATTTTAATTAACATGGGAGTTGGAGCTACGAGCCCAAGTGGACTCTTTGGCTTGGGAAATAGGGACACAAATGGAATCTACGTGTGATTCCTGTTGAAGTGGACCTTCCAGTCTGCCCTAGATCCCGGTAAATGATTTATCTTCCTCCATTAGTCGTTCGCAGAGGGTATGGATAGGTGCAAGTATTATTTTACTAGGAGTTTTCATTAACTTGGACTTTCTAAGGAGTAAGTATTTGAAACAGTTTACTTGTAACACGCATAAACAGTTTATAAAACTGAAAAACGCAAAACTGAAAAAAAATCTTCGAACGCTGCCGTTTTTATTCCGTACAATAAAGCAAAACACTACATAAATATGAATAAAAGACACATATTTCCATATTCTAGTGCCAATATTTAAATATGCCTAACTACTGTGAAATACACGTGTCTAGAGAATTAGCAAGACGACTCGTGTCAAGAAGCAACTTGCTGAAAAACATGCCATAATAACTTGCGAACTGGTTATATATAACGATTTTCAAATACAGGACAGGAATTTAGTTTGATTTCTTGGCGATTCTCGTTTGGTAGGTACACAGGTAAATAAAACAGACGTGTGTGCATTCCAACCCTTTTATTGGCAAAAAAGGAGGGTCGCTGACTTTGGGTAATCTTTGGCGTATGTCAGGTAGAGGTCAGGCGAAATGTCGGAGTTGTGTTTTGGTTTCATTTTGATATACTCCCACACTATTCCATTTAAGATTTAGAAAATCGTGCTTTAACCGTTGGGTCTTCATTGAAACTTATTCTAAACTTATTTTTTATGTTCTGCCGGCTGTACACGTTGGGCCAACGTTGGCGCGTGAGCAGGATGCAGCTATGAGAACGAAATAAAGCCCTCTTCCTCTAACGCATAGAAAGAAAGAAAAGGAAGAAGAAAGAAAATAATTTATTAGTGCAAAAACTATACATAGATAAAAGTGTAACAAATCTTAATGCACATTATTCTAAGTAATTTGCACTAAAGGGCTTGCACTCAGATTAATGTCGCGGAGCTAGTCAGAGGACACATTCCGTGACGCTGATTTTCAGTGAAGCTGACTAGTGGACTAGATGGCATGGCACTGAGAGAATAGTCGGTAATATATACATAGCTAAAACTAATGCAATATTTCCCTTTAATATCCTAGATATACGAAGAAACGTCGACGAATTATAAAGATCTTGTGTTATATGAAGTGAGGTACCTAATGGATATATCTGAATGTGCCTAAATATGACTATATTTTTTTTCTCAAACAAAACTGACTGAATAATAAAATATAAATTTCTATCTCAAAGCACCATATATTCATTTGAACGGATCGTTTCAAAAGAATCTGGTGTTTTGAGAATTATAACATTAGGCATTCTGGGTTCAAGGCATTTTGGTGGTAAGTTATTTTGAAATCTAGAACTATTAGATTAGAGTATCAGGAAAACTTCAATTACGTTGCACACCTCAACGATTTTGAAGGTCTAACGATCTAAAATTAACTTTTGCACCATTGGTTTATTATTAATGTATGAAATGTTCATCTATATCTACTACTGTACTAATGTTATAAATAAGAAAAGTCTGAGAGAACTTTATTGGTTTGCGTAATCTCCGAAACCGCTCAACCGATTTCAATTGCGTGTAAAATGTACTTTCTGGGTGGTTATAGGCTATATTTTATCCCGCGGGTGGGCTGCGGTCTTTGCAATACGCTAGCTAGTGGATTTATAAACAGGGAAAGAGAGAGGTAGAGCATTGTGGAATGTTATGTCGCTTATATTGCTATTTGTAGCAGCCCAACTGGGAAAGTTCCTGCATCTTACAGACGACCGGAGCCCTAACAATAACACTGATGCTAGCTCTGTCATCATCATCATATCAGCCGAAAAACTGCTGGACGCCTCCCCCAAAGAGTGCCACAATGACCAGTCGTGCGCCACCCGCATTCAGCGGTCTCCCGCGATTAACAGACCTCGTATCACGCCCTATCACTTGATAATTGACAGGATAGGAGAAGAATTTATTTATTTAGCACACAACACGGAAAAAAAGAAAATGCAATCAAAAAGGTAACCTAATATAATGTGCTAAACCTCTATAAATGAGCCTCACTCAGCATGTTGTCACGGGGGCCGTGACGCTAGTTTTCAGTGAGAGCCCCAAAAATAAACATAACTAGAACTAAACGAAACAAAACTAAACAATTTCATAATTTGGTGGTCCTATGTCTAAAAATTACGAAAGTGAACTTAAAACTAGCGGGTGCCATAAGAATCGTCGCCTGTGATTTATTTGCAGGCGACGACAACAAGAACCATGGAATCGTCTCAGCATATGTTCGTAACAAAATTTCGTTGTACTTGTGTAAACAGTAAAGTTACTACCTATCTACCAACAGATTCAATTTATTATTTTATAAGCAGCAAGTATTCAATGACCAAATTGTACATTAAAAAGATGTATCCGAAGTTTTACTTTAAAGCTATGAATGGATTTTAAGGCGCGGAGAGGAGGAGGCAAAGCATATCAATTGGCAGCTTCTATACTGAATATATATAACAATAGGCTAAATTAGTCTCGTTAATATGCAGCCACTGCGCCGGTCTATGAATATTTGATGCAGTGCAGCGCCGACTGATTTCCAGCTGCCTTGAACTTGCAGCTTAATTACACAAAGTTTTGTTTGCATCGGTACGTAACTTCAGGTGGGACTTCGTCGCAATACGGTTTCCAATTTTCCGCTAACTCCACCTTACCATTTAAATACAGACCTTGAAAAGATGTAATTAAAACTTAGTTTTGCTCGCGCCTTTCAGCTGCACGAATGGCGTGTATGTACCTCGGTCTGCCATTTCACAGAGCATAAAGCGACAAGGTTGGATGTGTTAAGCGGGCTGCAGTCATTTGGAACTTTTGTTAATGAAGCTGTGCATGTGTTAACACTTATGAAACGCTGAATGTTGTATCGTAATGGATACTGATAAGTATTGGCGTTAATTCTGTATTTTAGGTGAATGTTGATTTAGTGGGGTTTGGCATTTGGCCACGTTGGCAATACATCGACAGGCGATAATCGTATATCGTGAATTGAATGCGCATGTATTTTCAGGCTTCGGTATATTCCCTCGAACACCCTGTATACTGTTTCCTGTGTAAACATAACAGTAATGTTGCATTGCACCGTTATCGCATTTGGCAGATTTTTTAAAAACATTCGTGTCGACATTGTGACGTTGCAATTAGATATTAATTAGTATGGGTCGTTTCAGCGGTCAGCTGCAATGTCTGACTGGATTTCTTTTTTTTGTCCTTTGTTGTACTTACCTAGATTAGGTATTGTAGTTGGACCATACATAGGTTTGATCCTCGATAAAAACTTATTCTAAATAACATCGTAAATCAAAGGACAAAGCTTCCCCAGACCGCATACAAAGAAAATTGAAATGGAATTTCAACTAAGCGGTTATATTCAGAGCAAGGACGCGTAGTTGAGTGTCCAAGAGGCAACCGGATGGCTCGCGGTATTTGAGCTCCCGAAGTGTTGTGGAACTGCCCTGTGCATGTGCAATCCAAACCATTACGCGTCATTGCTTTTACTATTAATATAGTTATGAATTTTCATTTGATCTAATAGGAAATTATACTCTAACTGATTAACTCTTTTTCGGTTTCCACGATAATTGCTCATTAAATAAAACTGATTTTATCGGAAGAATATTATCGCGTAATAATATACAGAGATAGTATCCGTTTAAACCGTATTATTTAATGAGTTATAAATTATCACGAAAACTGAAGACTATAATTAAATGTAACTTTCACTCTTCTTATATAGTTTGACTTACATTCCGTTGAACCATTTTGTTCTTAACCGTTGGGACGGAAAGGTTCTCGAGTTGCGACCACATACCGGGCGGACCCCCCACAATGATGGCCTGGTATACCTAAGTCACGGGAGTCCGCTAGATGCGGGTGGCGCAGGCCCGGTCATTTCGGCACTCTTTTGGGAAGACCTATGTCCAGCAGTGGACATCATCTTTTATATGATGATGATAATTTTGTTCTTTTACTTTGTATAAGTAAGACTCGCGGATGCTCGTTAACGCGTAGTTCTAAATAAACGAAACTATAAAACAAATATCTCACCGATACCGACTGATGCTTATCGTATCTGAGTAGCACGTGTCGGAAGCCGGTCGTTATCGTTACGTCGATTACGCGCCGGACGCGTTACGTGCCGTCTTCCCGCTGCGGGCCCGCTTCGGTAATGATTGCTCAAGATAGGATCTAATTCCTTCTCAAGGAATCAAAATTGTTCACCGTTCATGCAATTTTTTCGCGTTTCTATCACCGTTATCCCTTATTCATAAAACGTAAAATGTCTGTGGTAGGTGAAATTTATTTCGCCCCTTTCTTACTAACACAAATGTGTCAGATAAAGACAGACAAATTTTAAGGGCATTTAAATGCTTAATTTTTTTAAAAAAAAGCTACGGTAGGCAGTGGTTCAGATATACGGCTTTCAAGCGGCGGTCGCGGGGAATCCCGGCTAGTACCAATGAGTTTTGCGGAATTTATGTATGGAATATTTACCGTTAGCTTTTCGGTGAAGGAAAACCTCGTGAGACAACCGGTCTAATCCCAATAAAGTCTAGTTTTCCCTCTGGGTTGGAATATCAGATGACTCCTAATAAGAGCAATATGACAGTTCGCTACGCCCTGCATGTCTAAATTCAATATTCAACAAAAGTGTGTTACCAATGTCACACATTTTCAATTATGTAGGTAATTATTAATCAGAATATTTCCAATCTCTAATTTATTTAGATCTCCTTCGAACAGATGCTATTATGCAAATTGAACTGCCATTTAACGACAAGGCTCGCAGGCTGCCCTGACCTTTGCTGTCCAGGTGTCCAGTAATAACTGACCTTGATATTCCCGGGAATCCCGGTAGTCACAAAGAGCTAGCCGATTTAAAATTATTCCTTGTAAAAAAACCAGCTAAAATAAAATATACCTAATGACTAAAATCTTATTCAAATGTCCCAAAAAAATTACGAAGCTGCAACCGTTATAAACGTTATTGATTATTTCATTTATTGTCTACACCCCTATTGAGCTAGATAGAGAGAGAACTAGCCGGTAAACACATTGACTGATTTGAGACTCGATGCAAAAGCTACTAGCTAGCATAAAAAACATGCTTCTATTTAATGAACGCGCCCTGAACACTAATATAGAGTGTATACAGGCCATTAGAGAGTGTAAGTGTATTTAGTGAATAGCTTTCGACTAATACGTGGTTTGCGTAGAATGTTATACATATCAACACACTAGCTTCTGCCCGCGACTTGTCCGCGTGTAGTTCGTTTATATCGTAGCTCTGTACAAACATTAATCCCCATTTATTTCCCCTCAAAGGATGATTTCCGGGATAAAAACTATCCTATGTCCTTCACCGTGTTCAAAATATCTCCATGCCGAATTTTATCTCAATCGGTTCAGCGGTTTTAGCGTGAAAAGACGACATGCAGACAGACATTTTCACATTTATAATATTGGAATGTTCGCTGCCAGGAGTTCTGCTACAAAACCACGGAATCTGTTACGAGCGTGGCGCGTAGCGCTTGGCAGTGAATGTGTTAACCCATTGTGCTAATCACGACACTTTGATATTTATTAGGGGTGCTACGGAATAAAGCGTAGCGCTGCGAGCGTAGCGAGGCGATGAAAAAAACCCTCTTTTTGTAGCACGAGTTCCGGGATAAAGTAAGTGTACCGTTAGACCAAGTTTGGTACGGAACGCTAGAAGTACCCTCTGTCTTACTCCGGGATTCAAATCTCCATACTAAAGACCATGTCACTTTTCCCATTCATAAATAAATGGGCGGCGAATCGATAGAAGTTCTCCATTTCAGCTTGATCAAAAAATCTTTTGTAGGTATGTCTGGGGTCTGTCCGGCTCCTCTCTATAGGTCTCATTTCTAAACCGATACTCGTGAAACATTGTAAACGAGTAAATTAAAAAAATACATTTATAAAGTTAGGCTCGCGAGTCCTAAAGCTCACAGAGCCAGTATTAGTATTGTTAAAATCTCTTCCAAGACCACAAAACTACAGTCAGGGGTGATAAATACGTACATCAATAATGACATAAATATATGTACACACTTTTATGACAATTGACATTTTTCCGTATAAACATTGACGTTTAGATCCACCTAACGTGCGTACAATACTTTACGTGAGCGACCTGCTGTACTGGATTTATTTACGTATATTATTACCCCTGATTGTACCTTAAAACTCTTGTAACGTTACCCGAACAGCTTTAATTTGACTGTCACTTTAATCCAATATCGCTGAACCTTCCAAAGAGGTCAGTTTTGTAACTAAGCCAGCACCTGTCCTGCAGTTGAAATGCTCGTATTAAAATTAACGCTGACCTACTTAACTTGACTGCCCGACTTTTAAACCTAAAGTTCTTCCATTGTATTCTTATGGACGTGCAAGCAGCGGAATTAATTTCTGTTTGGATGTGACAGTATACCTAATATTTTTTATCTATATTAATGTTATAAACAGGTCTATGTCAGGTCTTCAGGTCTAGTTTACCCTCTGGGTTGGAAGGTCAGATGGCAGTGCGCTTTCGTAAAACTAGTGCCTATGCCAAATCTTAGGGCTAGGTATCAAAGCGGACCCCGGGGTCTTTGAGGGCACAACCGGGAATAACGCTAGGACTTAGAAGGATGATTAATGTTAAACAGGTAAAGTTAGTGTTTATATAACTTTGTGAGGGTTACTATGTAAGTTGTATATGTAGGAGGTAATCTCCGGACCATCTCACCCGATTGAAAAATAAAGTGACGGGTTTCACATGAACTAGATATGAACTTTACTTAAACTAAATTTTACTTTGAAAATGGAGGCCCTTTTCATAAAATCACCAAACAAAACAAGAGCCCTCTACCATATGCCGTTTTTTTTTTATAAACGACTGTCCAGTGATTGACCCTAGTCTAGTCTCACCTGGTGGTAAACGACTCAAATTCAGATTATTTATCCAGTCCAAGCTCCATATAATTATTGTTAGTTACATTAAGAAAGAACTTACAACCTGCCTATGTTATGGCCACTCCACACGATGGGCCATCCTGATCCATCATACAGGACGCGGCTATGCGGTAGAACGAGACATAAATATGTCTTACTCCCTTTAACGCATAGTTGCGTCCTGTATGATGGGTCAGGATGGCCCATCGTCGGGAGCGGCCATTAGTAATTACAAAATTGAAAAAAAAACAAAAAGCGAAAAGCATGCATGCAAATAAAAGCATGATCATTTTAGGTCTAATGAATGGCAAGCGTGCTTCAAGTAAGGCACTTACAAGATGGTGTGACACCACAGATATAGGAAATAAGGAGATCGGACATGCCGCGCTATTTGTATTGAATATGCCTGTCGCAACTTCTTGAATTCGTGGTTTTATTTGAAATAAATAGTATTTATAGTATTTACCTCTGAAAAGTGATCTATTGGTGTGGAAATTAATCAAATCACTGCGATATTTGCAAGTAATTATTGCACAACTCGGCATTTTGGCAAAAAACGGAACTTTCTCGGTGGACAACGGACGGTAAATGTATGGCGGAGTATGCCCAATGAGCTGACACAGCCGCCGGCGGCTTGTCCGCTCTATAGTATTTTATGCTCTGAGTCTGACACCGTAAGAAGTCGGTTGGGGGCAGCATGCACCGCGCGGTCACATGTCTTATGACCGCACTCGGAGGCGACTAAATGACGAGAGCGCTCTAGGCAAGCACCTCACCGGCGCCCCTCTATCGGCCATAGATGAAAAATTATTACGAAAAATATTTCGCGCGCCCCTTTGGAACCCCGCGCCCCTAGGCACACGTGCGTGCCTAGTGTGTCTATATGGATAACCCGCCTCTGACCGCACTATCTGAAAATGGACTACATGTGATCCTGGTAATGAGGGAACGGGGAAGCTTATAAAATATTCCACACGTAGGTACACCAAATCCCGTAGGCTGAATGTATTTAGAGCTAAAAGTAAACATAAATTTTGAATCAAAGGAAAAAATTAAAAATTTAATGCTCCGAGCCGGATTCGAACCGGCGACCACAGGCATTCATGGCCCGTCGCTACTAACCAACTGAGCTACCGGAACAATCCGGTTCGGGCACCAAATCCCTCAATCAGTTCCTTCACACAACGCCTTAGGGAGGCGTGCGCGTGTAGCGACATCTACCAGAAGACTTAGGCTTGTTAAAGGCACCAACGTCTCAAATTATATTGTGAAATCGTCAGTAACGATGCGCCATCCCATACTAAATTATTTTTGTTTTTTAAGCAGTAACGCTGCGAAAATTACAATTTTTAAATCAAAGGAAATTTTATATTTATAATGCTCCGATACGGTTTTTAAATTTTTCCTTTGATTTATTTTTTTTTATTTTCGTTAGCAGCGTTACTGCTTAAAAACAAAATTAATATAGTAAACATTGCAGAGACCGCATCAAAGCGGGCGAGCTTGACGCCCACACTTCGCCAAACGTGGGTGGATGAGCGCACGAGGGTTATAAATAATATACTCCTGTTTCCGAGTTGACATGACATTGGCTGGTGCCTAATTGGTGACCTGCTTCTGTGCTGAAATTGGCAAAACTGATCACAGGCTGTGTTTATTGACAAGATGGACGAACGGTATGCGGGACTGGGCACAGAAACACAAACATGATGTTGTTAGTGGCGTTGCCTCGGAGTGTTTAGGTTGTGTAGAAACGTGAGCGTGTATATACTCGCCTGACAGCACGCGTCCCTCTCCGCCGCATTTCGCCTGTTCATAAACAAGGCGTTAGTGTTTTGTTTCTGTTCAAAAATGGAACACTTATGGAATCGCTTCGGTGCCTTTCCGTTTATAATGTGGTTTTTACGAGTATGAGCCCCTAGCTTTCAGTTAGAAAGCTGGGAAAGGTATGTCAAATAGATAAATAAATTTTATCTTAATGACCTAATCCTGTGGCGTTCATCCCTATCGATCTAGCAAGATTACATTTCTGGGGATATTGTTTTTGATAACACGAAAACCGCGAAGCAAAGCTCTGGCTCAGGTATTTACTACAATATTCTAAATAAGAACCCATATTTAAATTTTACCAAATATTTTGCTATGGGAGATTACAAAATCTTTAACTTAAGTAACTAGGTACTAGGTATCTTATTGAAGTAAAGAAAACATTTTAACATCAAATGTTAACCAAAGAAAATACTTTGGTATTTTATTTAAATAATGGCTACTGTTCCATTATCTTGACGGGCTTTGTCAAAAGGCATTGTAATTTATAAATTAGAAGCCTGCTAAATAGTAGAGCCTTTGTCGCTTATTGTTCTTTGCGCCAAATAATAGCTACCTACGTAAATAAATGAATATCAATTAGTAATTACTGAATAGGCGTTTGACAACGTCAAATAGCGTTGGCGAAATATCAAGTTTATGAGAAGATACTGGAATCAATTCAGACCTGTCCGATATTACGCTGGAAATAAGATAAGCTACAATGCGACTAGATACATTCTATGTATAACATGTGATTCAACACGTCGGAGAAGTCATAACTAAACTCAAATGGGCAGGACTATTGCAAGGCAGAGTGACGGTAGGTGGAAAGCGTAAGCAGTTTGGAGGCAACTTACAGGAAAAAGAAGCGTCGGTCGTCCACCAGCTCGATGGGTTGACGACGTCAGAAAGACCGCTGGACATTCTGGATGAGACTAGCACGGGACCGGGATAAGTGGCGTACTCCAAGAGAGCTCAGCATACAGCCTGATGATGATGAGGATATATAATTAGATTTACTTTCGTTTCTTGTAGCCGACACAGCTATTTGTCAAATCACCTTCTCTCCTAGAGTTGCAAGCGTACATATGTCACAATTTCCGCTTACACTTGTAGTCCTCCTCGCCGTGTCCGGCGCCAGCGACTCCGTCGATTATTTATAATATATTTGGATTATGGAACGCTCTAATGTGTCTCGCAACACCAATTTTGTTTTAAAAATGCGGTTACACGATGAGGAATTCAGCTGTTCAGCTTATTGTAATTTATGTGTGTGTTGGTGTAGGAGGGCCGATTCTTTCGGACATGCCGCTAAGCTTCCAGGTCTTCTCTGACTTACTGATTAGAGCGAGATGGTTTATCTCCGCTCCCCCAGTTACGATAGTTTACTCCAAACCGTCTTAGTGCACGGCATTAAGCCAGAGGATTACGTAACTTTTCGAACGCGCGTTAGACAACTTAACCGTCATTTTTCTATACAAAATGTGACATTTAGATATACCTGACGCGCGTACAATGCGTTACGCGATCGACCAGCGGTCTAAACGCGTAGTAGGTTTTCTGTCAGTATATCTGAGTTACTTACTTTGTTTAATGTGGCGGAATAAGTCCGGAATAGGTTGTATGTATTGTACGTACCAGAGATGTAGGTGGCGACGCGGCTGGAGGCGTTTAATGCTAAGTGCATTTTGCAGTACACTACTGGCACTAACACTACTTCCCTCGAGTATTCGAAATGAAAGTGAGGAAGCATTCGTGGAAGGAAAGGAACTAGAGTAGGTTTTGCAATAGTTATATGATATAGCTACTACAGTATTCGAGATTTGGAACTGGTCTTTTGACACATCGCGAGTATCGCGACACCCATATAACGTAAATTGGCACTGCTCATCGAAATAATAAAAAAAGTTTCAATAGGTTCCGAGTTACAAAACAAAGTTCAATCTCTATGCACGCTCTTTTTAGCACTTATAAAATGATTGTAATATTTTTTTACGGCTTATTTGTATAGAAATTAGCATTGAAAACTCGGTATCCAAACCATTACGTCCTACGACTTTTTTTAATTTAGTGATACACTGCTTTAATCGATTGGAGTCTGTCAATTTAGAAATAAATCGATATGAATCAAATAATTGTGAATAGGAAAATAACAATGTATTATTTAATTACTGTCACGATGATACGAAATAAAATCGACCGAAACCGACATATTTGATTGTGCAAAATGTTGCGTTTGAAAATATGGCATTGATTTCTGCACGGCGCGCGAGCTCTCTCAATTTTTCTCGCACTATCAGTCTCTCTCTTTACTTGCAGGTCACTTGTGTTAGCAGACGACAGTGTATAGGCTCTCTATTTGATTTCCTAAAAATAATTCACATCACTCTTTACATCATATTGGAACTGTCATAAAACCAGTCCCAAATCTCGTACACTGTAATATTATAAATCGGAAAGTTTGGATATTCGTTATTCAATAACGAAAAACAGCTGAACGGACTAGATTGGTATATAGTTTTTATTTTTACTTTTATTCATAAATCTAAAAGCCAGAATATATAAAGACGCGATTTCGCGTCCGCGGTAATAAGATTAACAAGTCTCGTGACGGGAATTCGCGTCTTCGGCAATTAATGAGATAGTACTAATCATGGAATAAAACATAGGATACTTTTATCACCGCCAAAGGGATACAAGTATCCTATGCGCCTATCTAGGGCAGTCCTCATGGACGAAGTCTCAGGCAAATCCAGCATTTGATACTTTTACGTATTTCAAGCGTCGATTAAGAAACTTTCTATTGGAAAATCCACTGTATTCTGTGAGTGAAATTTTTGACGTAACCGCATTTTTTTATTGTTTTTGATATCATTAAATTATTGTTATATTATGTACTGACGATCCTTTTAGGTGAACTTGATAACTAAGACATAAATTTAAATTAAGTGGACATGGTAATATTTCTATTGTTAGTAATTATTCTTCTAATTATTTTTATTAAATATTATTGTGTTATTGACAATCACAATTCTTTTGAATTGTCATGAAATTTATAATGTAATCTTATATTGTGAGTAAATAAATGTATCTGAATCTTTAGAAAATTCCATTTGCAATCCGTCGTGAATCAATCGAGGTATCGCGTAATTTAGGCATATTACACGATAAGTAGGCACTTAGCTATATTAGTTACATAAGCTGTTTTCCGAAGTCGGTTGATTATTTGTTCTACCTTGAGAATTATCGTGGTAATTAATGGAACTTCGATCATTATTATTGGAACTATTTTGAATGTACATATATTATGTACGTTATTAATTACATAATTACAATTACCAAGGAAATTTATTTGTTTTTTACTCGTCTTTTGAGTACCTATAGTCTGGACGTTTAGGTATTTAAAAGAATGTAAACAAACATAACCACTTGACTTGGTCATTCAGGCAATAAGATTGCTGTGAATAGCAACCTTTTGTATCTATGGTATTATCTTATTGGTCGAATGACCAAGTCACGTGGTTTTGTTTGTTTACATTCTTTTAAATATCTAAACGTCCAGACTATAGTATCTACTCGTACTGTGAAATTTACGTGCGACTTAATGAAATCTAAGCTAATCGCACTCTCTCCATTACTCGATTTATAAAAGCCTGGTTTAAAACCTTGGTGTCAATCTGAGACAGTAATTTTCCATTCCAATTAGAATTTAATGTGTTTCGCTCGCTTCCACACCCAACGCGCTATACCGTTCAACCAATCTCACTGGAGCGCAAACTCTTAGAGTATTCCAGTGTACAAACTTCCCCGCGTGGTCGTGCCGGAGGCTTCCCCTGGATTTTCCCCAGGCCAACCTCCAACCACGCAGTTCGACCGCTATATTGGGTCCGTCCTATTATAGCAACAGTCAGGTTCAAAAAAAAAAAAAACCCGACGCGCTGACGATTAAAGCAAGAGTAAGAAATATATTTGAATAAAATTATAATGCGAAACGTGGGTTTCATATTGGCCCTTTATTTACGATGTTCCAGGCCAACAATGCACTCGCGCGGAAGCTCTAACTCTAATGCAATTGTATTGCGAATTAGCAATGTGCAGTGCTTGGCAGCCACTTAAGGAATGAATTGTGTCAAGATTTAGGACAGTGTTTCAAGACCGTTCTACACCCTCAACGAATTTATTGCTAAATTATTGGACGAAATATTGTCAGTTGTTTTTTTATATATGTCAATTTACAACCTGACATGTCTCTTATCTTTTGTTTTTTTTTTATATTATAATTTTATGATTTTAAGGGCCTAACATACACTTTATGGTTTTTATGTTATTTTGATCGAAAAATTGTAAATAATTATTGCTAAGTTGTCTAAAGATATTTTATTCTTTTATAGTAGTTTTGTTGGCGTCTGACATGTTCTTAATTTTTTTTCTTGTGTGTTTGTTTTGATGTATACAAATATAGCATACTAT
The DNA here is from genome assembly GCA_945867215.1 of Epinotia demarniana. Classification (NCBI taxonomy): domain Eukaryota; kingdom Metazoa; phylum Arthropoda; class Insecta; order Lepidoptera; family Tortricidae; genus Epinotia; species Epinotia demarniana. The sequence goes on from OX244271.1 coordinate 1,898,736, forward strand.
ATTTTTTTTGTAAGACAAAATAAAGACCTGAATCTGAATGAATGGAGAAAAGTCCCTAAACCGTGTACAGTCGAGGAGAAAAGCGACGCAAACGTTAAACGCGAAGCCCCGCAGGGCTGTGACCCATATCTCGTTCTGGGACTGCACGTGTTTAGTTCTCAAGTTGAAACCATACAACGTGCATAAGTTTGGATTGTTTTAAACCGTGTTTCGTGAAGGGTATAGACTCGAAAGTTTGCTCTTGAGCCCAGTCCAAATAGTTGAAAACAAATGAAATGACGCACCTAATTGACTTGCAAGAATACGGTACCTACCTACCTAACGAGTTCTTAAATAGAAGTGATACTTCCAGCGAATTCAACCTGAAAAGTCATTATGATTCTCATAATTGACAACACAAAACTTGTCGTTTTAATTTTAAGATTTTACGAGGATATAGTCCGTTTCAGTATTTCAGAGTAGCCGTTTCTTCGCTGTCTGTTCATCTTCATAAACTTAAGAGTTGGGCTCTTGTCGGTATATTAATGTGGTGGTTCCCTACTTACCTTCCACATCGTAGTGTAATGGCCGGATGTGTACGTCCACTTATTTGGTCAACAGTTCTACAGGAACCCACTTCCTCGGCCTTCTGCCAATACTGATGCAGCTGCTGCTCTGTACCAGGGGAATGCTTATTTGATGGCGGCGTTTACTCGCCATGTCGCAAGGTCGTTATAAGGCCTATGTAGCTTTTATTGAGTCCGTCCCACCGTCCAACCCACTACGCCCTGTTAACCCTGTCGCTGCTTGATCAGGGACTGCTTATTCGTTATATTCGCAGCTAACCACCATATGTGATGGCCGTTCACTATCCGTCACCTGCAACCCCGTTGGTAGCCTGTAGCTTAGCCCCAACCGCTGTATGTTGAAGTTGAAGCACATAATTGACTAATTATTGTATCTTTGTTACAGATCAGTATACGTTGGACAGCGAGTACATCAAACGGTACCTCGGCGAGCTGACTCCGATGCAGGAGTCCAGGCTTCTGCAGCTCAGAAAGTGGATCGCCGACTTGCAGAAAGGGAAGGTAATAAAACAAGTGACAACTCATATTTTCCGTCAACTAGTCAAGTAATTGCGTTTTGTGGCAGTTCCGAAAGGTGGCAATCTTCCAGAAGGCAATCTTCCTTAATAGTGGACTTTACAAGCTATTCCTAATCTAGAAATAATAATCCTTAGAATCGGGAAAATTACTCTTATGACTAGACTATACATGTCGCTTGGTCGGTAACCGAGAGGTCTATTTAGATTTTTTGAAACGTTATTTGCAGATTCAAGATACTTACGACAGAAAAGCTCGTATGCATAAATATCACGTAAGTCTTTCCAATAACCTATACGATCGTGTTCTTACTACAAACATAATGTGCGTTGCTAGTTTTGCTGCTGAGGAGCGGAAGGAAGGACTTGCTTTTGAAGTGATATCTATTACGAGTACAACGAAGCGCTCTTTCCAGGTGCCTTCAGACACGACGCTGCTGCGCTTCCTGCGCGCGCGCGACTTCAACGTGGAGAAGTCCCGAGAGATGCTCTCCCAGTCCCTGCTCTGGCGCAAGCGTCACCAGGTCGACCGGATCCTGTCGGAGTACGAGACACCCGCGGTCGTGGCGCAGTACTTCCCCGGCGGGTGGCACCACCACGACAAGGGTACATAATGTCCCTCTTTCCCAGCTGTGCAACTGATTAGTACCATTAATGGTACTACTGGGAACTGTCGTCCCAGTAGTACCATTAGTGATACTACTGGGAAACATTCTTATTAATTAGTACCTTTAATGGCACTACTGGGAACTTTTGTCCCACTAGTACCATTAGTTGTGCTACTGGGAAATATTCTTCCCAGCTGCACCACATTGATTAGTAACTTTAATGGTACTACTAAGAACTTTTGTCCCGCTAGTACCCTAAGTGGTACTGCTGGGAAATGGTCTTCCCAGCTGTACCATTGATTAGCTGATCAGTGGTACAGCTAGGAAAGAGGGCATAATGTTCTTATTGTACTATCCCTGTATATTATTTATTGCAGGTATTCGCTTCAACAAGTTACTTTGTAGATTTCTGTGTTCATTCCCAAAACCACCACATTTTTTTACCATCATCATCATGATGTTAGCCGGTATTAATGTATTTACTGGTGAGCATAAAAGTGTGCTACTGTTGAGCAAGAGTGACCCGAGAATATTACCGAAATATTACACGAGCCTCGAATCTTACTCGAAATCACATTGAGCATTTAATGAAGTCTTTATAAATGTAGCCAAGGTCGCTGAAAACCGGTGGATCTCGTGGTACAATTTTACAAGTCGAAACTTAGAAAACTGAGGCGCTTCCAATGACGACTGGCCATTTTTCCAATGTCTAGATTTGTAAAATATTATCTTGTAGCTTAATTAAACGGGCCACTTGCCGACAAGACATATGCAGAGTTTTGGGAGGAGACTTATATTTAACTAACGACCCGGCCCTGGCTTCGCACGGGCTTATGTTATACATATAAGCCTTCCTCTTGAATCACTCTATTTATCTATTAAATAAAAACCGAATTGAGTAGTTTTAAAGATCTAAGCATACATAGGGACAGACAGCGGGAAGCGACTTTGTTTTATACTATACAATACAATACAAATATTCTTTATTGCTCACCAGACATAGTCGACAATAGTAAAATAGTGGTAAATAAAACGTACATAATGGTAGACAACAGGCGGTCTTATCGCTAAAAAGCGATCTCTCCCAGACAACCTTTGGGTGGTGGAGACGATGCAAAAAAAATTGAGTAGGTATACTATGTAGCGTGCTCAGTCTCTGGAATCTTATTAAGACCTTACTACACTGTACCTCTGATTGGTTTTGTTATTGCTACTAGAGTACTTCATTATGTTGTTGTTATATATTCATTATATGTTGGTACAGACGGACGCCCGCTGTACATCCTTCGTCTGGGCCAGATGGACGTCAAGGGTCTGCTGAAATCCGTCGGCGAAGACGGCCTTCTGAAGTTGGTGAGTAGCTCTCTTATTTTAGTAGTTATTTGATTGCCCAAGTACAGTTCAAGTTCATGTTTATTTATTTGGACATGTATCAAAGTAACGTTACATCCTGCAAGTCATAATATATAATAGGTACTTTTATCTATTATTATCACTCTTAATCTTATTGGGGGAGGCCTATTTCCAGCAGTGCACGTCTTTCGGCTGACATGATGATGATTATATTAATCATGCACTTATAAAATAGCATTACGGTAGTGAAAATTTTAAAAATCTAATTTAGTTAAATTATTTTATTCAGTTTTTAGTCCTAAAATGTTTATTGATTTTTACAAATATGAGTAAATAAATGGAAGTTAGACAAGAAAAAAAAATTGGGGACAACTTCCCATAAATCTTTCTAGTCCCGCAGTAAGTTATTAAGCTTAGTGTGTTGAAGTCTAGAACTACACGGCGATAAAAACATCAAAGTAATAATGTAGTGTTTGTTAAAAAAATACCGATCTCAGATTTTCTGCATAAATGTAGAATAGCAGAATCTTAAATCGTACTTGATACTCGTATCGACGCAACATGGCCAACTTGGCTATACTTTTAATAACTAGCATGTTACCGCACTGTTATAAAGCTAACTGGTTTAAGGTCTGCATTTAACCACATGCCAGTCATGTAACAGACTTGAAGAAACTAATTAACAATCATATTTATTTATTTATCGACCGTAAAGTGTATAAATGACTTGGTTGTGCAACTGGTGTTTATGATAATGTTTGAGTACATATTAAATATGTACACTCCACCTACATTACAATTTAGATTTTCCCACTGATGGTTGGTGGTGAAACCGTTTGATAAATTACCATCACCAATAATACAAGAGGTACAGTTTACAAGAGATTATTTTTAAGCGTATTGACATGTCAGATGTTACAGACGACTCACTCAACCTACATTACAACATTTACAACACAGTAAGAGGTTCTCTGTGTGTCCACAAACTGGACCCGATTCTACAGTGGCCTCTAAACTTCCTAATTTTATTTAGGTGTCGCTAAAACACTTTGCTATTCTATGAGCAGCTGCCATAATCAAATGACAGCGCTAATTTGAATCTGACGTTTCTTATTTTAGGCGGTCTGTTTAACTTACCTTATCAAATCAAAACTGTCTTTGGCAAAGGCCCCTGAGGCTGCCACTTCATTATTAACTAACTAACTAACTTACCTTAGCTGCCAAAATGCTATTCTAAACCTCTCTAAACTTGTCGTTTTTAATCTGCCGCCTAAATCGTCAAAAAAATTGGCAATTTAGTTTTAGGCTATTTAAGCCATGTGCACGTAGAATCGGGTCCATTAAATTATAATGGACTACTTATTTTACAAAGTAATTTCACTATCCTGTATTAACCGTAATTTCCAGACACTTCACGTATGTGAAGAAGGTCTCAAACTCCTGGAAGAAGCCACTCGCTCCTCGGAACACGCGGTGCACTCCTGGTGCCTCCTCGTCGACCTGGACGGGCTGAACATGCGCCACCTCTGGCGGCCTGGCGTCAGGGCTCTGCTCAGGATCATACAGATCGTGGAAGCGAATTACCCGGAGACCATGGGACGTGTGCTGATCGTGCGCGCTCCGAGGGTGTTCCCTATATTGTGGACCATAGTCAGCACGTTTATAGGTAAGCTCTTCTTCGGTTCTGATTGCCTGGTACTGGACGGGCTTAGATGCGATAACTCTGACGCGCTAGCGGCCCAAAAAAAATATCCCAGAGTGCGTATTTTATAGACCTACAGCACTAATAACGCTCTCTTAATGTTTCTAGTTGGTGCTACCATGCTTATATTTTTTTATTTTATTTATTTATTATTTATTTATTGTTCCACAATTTTTACAATTCTTTTTAAACAATTTAAGGCACCGCCAAACTGCATAACAGTTTGTTGGCGGTATTATCACTCTCGTTCATTCATGAGATCACACATCCCAGAGGACAAGCCAAGCCCGCCCCTAGAAAGAGCTGTAGGTACTGCCTGATTATAGCACACTTTAGTGTTTAGCTGTCCAGTGTCGTGCTTGGCTGGTCCGGCAAGAAATGGAACTTCTTTTACAGTACATATGGTGCTTCTTTCCCGCACTAGTGCGGAAAAGTGCACTTTTCGTGCATATGTCGAAACTTTAAAGAGCCATATGTACAGTAAAACGTTGTACGATACACGTGCAAATAGGTAATTCGCGACTCGTGTCGATTTAAAACACTCCCTTCGGTCGTGTTTTAATTTATCACCACTCGTTACGAATTTCCTATTTTCGGCACTTGTATCGTAAATAACAATTATGATATTCATTCATTTCACCATAAAGTAATATATGTGCATTACATGGCATGTCAATAACAATTCGTTAGAAAGAAAAAAAATACAATAAAAACAAAACATATACTTAGTGCTATATGGCTAATAACATATTTCAAAATTTTGTAAGCTAATGTTGCTTGTTAAATATTCTGATACTGAGTAAAGGCATGGTTTGTGTAAGATTGTCCCTTATATTTATTTATTTATTTATTCCTGAAATAATATGATATTTTCTTCTTAAAACCTTGAATTGGCAATGATGTAATTTCCAAAGGTAATTTCTTGTACATTTTTATCTTTAGGAAAGCACCCTGTTTTTGACATTTCCTAAGCCGCAACTTTGGCAGTACTAGTTTGCGTTTAGATCGCGTATTATAGCTATGTATATCAGACAATTTAGGGAGACAATCCGCTTGTCTGTGTATTTCTAAAAGCATACATGAAGTTTGTTTGCGCTACTAGTACATCTGTTCTTATAGCTACTACGCCAATCGAAATTCGATATCTCTATCTGTGCCTACCGCTCGAATGAGCAAACACAATAGATATATTCAAACTTCGATTTTCGTGAAATCAGAGCGTTGCTAAAAATATACAGAGCGTCGATCGAACCAATTGTATTCCCCATGAAACCCTTTTGCATAACAAGGGCAAGCACTAAAGTATAGCATTTTCTTTTAACCCCCGACGCAAAAAGAGGGGTATTATAAGTTTAACGTGTCTGTCTGTGTAACTGTGTATCTGTCTGTGGTAGCGTAGCTCCCTAACGGATGGACCGATTTGAATGCGGTTTTTTTGTATCATAGATAATTTTATCCCGAGTGTTCTTAGCCATGTTTAATGGAAATCTGTTCAGCCGTTTTGTGAGATATTGGACTTTGAAATAAAAATGTCGGGGTATTCCAACTTTTCTAAGTTGTTATTTAATTTCAGATGAGAACACTCGCAGCAAATTCCTGTTCTACGGCGGGAAGGACTATCTGCAACCTGGTGGTTTGCTCGACTACATCCCCAAGGACCTTATACCGGACTTCCTTGGAGGACCTTGCAAGGTAATACATACATAATTCGTTATTATTATTCCGAATGTTTCCTTTTCACTCAAAATACCTGCAGAGTAGTCCCCGTTTGACCCAAACATGATATTTGACAAGAAGCAAGGTCTTCCTAATGGTACTTATAATCAAGTAATGGATAATTTTCGAAAACTATTATTCGTAACTGTACCGCATAAAAATATTATTTAAATGTATCGAGCGTAAAGGGACAGCCAGTAAACACTTCGTGACAGGAGTTCACCTTACACCAGACATGACCCAAAACAAACTTTAATTAATTAGCAACAAATCATGCGAATAAAGTACGGAAGCCTTGTCCGAATCGCACTTCACGATTTTATTTGTTTTAATGTCCGGGGTTTACTCGTTAATATCATCGATTTTATAAAACTTTGGTTTGTCACTTGTATCAAATATCGACTGATCCAAGCAACTATCACAAAGTTATTTTACTGTATGTTGCATATTTTATGTTCTCTACTAAGCAGGCGGTATTTAACCTCATTTCATAAAAGTTTCGCTTTACACAGGAAATACCGCCCGAGTCTATTGTGCTAATATTAAAGTTTGCACCGCGGGACCGGGCTGTACTCTAGCTAACAAAGATATTGTTTGTATAAGTTTAACTAGTTTCTTGAGGTTTGCATCCACATATCTATATAATATATATATTACTAGCTTCTGCCCGCGACTCCGTCGGCGTGGAACTCGTTTATAATAAAGGAATTGGCATACGTTAGCCTATTAAACCAGGAAAAATCTTAACAGCGCGAAGTAGGACTGTGAAAAGCGCCATCTATTGCAACAATATGTAACTTAATCATTGTCTGCGAAAAACTACATGTAACATAAGAATTGTATCTCATAGGCAATAATTATAGTGAACGAATTGGGAAGTAAATCTACCGCCATCTAGTGACTAATAGATTTGGCAATGCTCATTTCACGCTGTTTGTTGGTCTCCATACAAAGTTTCATCCCCTTTTTCGTCTCTAAAAGGGATGAAATTTGACATAAATTATAACCTATCCACTCACTTGATTTCGAATTTTAAAAAAGGTAGCCTAAATTGCTTTAAATTTTTCTTTATCAATTTATTATATTAGTAGGATCTACACTACGCTATGTAATGAAGAGGATGACTTTGTGCGTAGCTCTGTGAGGAAAAGGTTGTATTGTACGAAAGGGGTAAACTTCAGTATTCTTCCAATTTCAAAAATTCTCTCAACAGCACATAGAAAGATCTTTGTCTATGTATTATAGTCTTCGCCTGCGTGCTTTGTCAACGGGCAGAGCTGCGCGGGCAACGAGAGAGTAAAGCCTCCCAAAATTATGAGTTTATAGGATATGTAACAAAAAAATCAATTTTTAATAAGTTTACTTTGTTATTCGCCGCAGTCGGACATAATAGATGCATCAATGAACGTGCCACACCAGTATTACGACTACGTGAGATTCTACTTCCCGTCTCGTACTTCACACATTGTGCTCGACTTCCGTAGATAATGGAACATATCACATGTTAAGACGCAAAACGGCCCATCGTATAGCTCACACGTACGGCCAGTGACACTTATATTTATACAACTAAAGAGTTCCAATTATGTATACACGAAGCTAAGTACTAAATCAATCCCATAAGTTCACGTTATCCACGTTAATCACCTGACCCCGATCATCCAGGGGCATTAGCGGCAATTATTTTATATTTAACGAGGAAAAAATGATAATGTTCGGTTATGACGCTTCGCCGGACGCTACCGCGTCACGGTCGCTTCGCTCGCTCATCTCGCGCGCTGTAGGCTCGCAGTTCACCTAACAACCTAATCGTTTTTTTTCCCCTTGGGGATCAGGTTAGAGGATTAACGTGGATTACAGCGATAAATTGGATATTTAACAAGATCAAGTTTTATTTCAACTGCTGGTGTATAAAGTCTTTTAAGGCCTGGGCACACTACTTGCCTAAGCGTAAATGTGCATGCGTATGACCCTCAAGTGATGTGATATTTCTTTTGAGGATTCATACTTTATAACGCAGAGGAACATCATTCATATCTGTGCGTCTTCTTGCATGTGTGTACATCTACGCTTACGCATCTGGTGTGCCCTTGCCTTAATATGGTACAAGGTAAAGCTATAGCCATTTTAACACGGGATTTTTTGGGACTTTGTAACAAGTAATACGATTAAATTAAAGTCATATATACATAATTTTAATGATTTGGTTGTATATACATTTGTGTAGTTGACCCAACAGTCACATTGTGCGTCGATATTTGTATGTCTGTCAGTACTAGTCCCACAGGTCACCTACAAGTGTCTTCACGAATCACTTTTAAGTTACTATAGATACGTTTCACTCAAATACATGTTCACTATGTCTGTAAATATTTGTAAGCTAAAATACGTCAATTACGATACATTACATAATTCGGATGGGAGAATAGATTAGAGTCATATAAGTAATCTTTGAGCTACATCATACCATGTTTGTAAAACGTATTTAGTTGAACTTGGGCACTACCAAGAAATACGCTAGGAGGCTGATGATTTAGTTGAACTTGCCTAGTTACTTATAGAAATACCTACTTAGTTCTTCAGAAAACAGAACTCATAAATTTGCCTTCTCAAAATATGTACATGGAAAAGTACACTAGGGGCTTGTCCATAAATTACGTAATTTCAAAATAGGGGGGGGGGGGGTTCAAGGAATAACAGGATGATGATAGGGGCGGGGGGGAGGGCCATAAATCGACAAAAAACGATGACATAATTTATGGAAAAGACCTAGTTAAAAAATTAGGAAGAGATTCATTATCTTGAATGATACAGAAATCATCTCGAGCAAAGATGATTCTCTCGAACCAAGAGAAAAATATCATGAATCCAGACATGTAGTCCATTCAAGATAGTTAAAATGTTCCTGTAGTTAAAGAATATTTACCTAACAGTTTTTTTATCTGAACCACGCTCACCTGTCTAAAGCTGGTTTTCCACCGGAGGGGCGAGACGAGACGAGGCGAGAATTGAAATCGTATGGGACTTACTACATATTTCTACCTATACTTTGTTCGTAGACCCTCGCCCCTCCGGTGGAAAACCAGCCTAACACTGTAATTTCCACGTCCACAGAGCTTCGTGCACGAGGGCGGGCTCGTACCGAAGAGTCTTTACGTGAGCGGAGCCTTCACTGAGCGGGATGGAGACCCCCTCTGCGAGGACAGCATCTATCGCTCCGTCGGCTTGACCAAGGGGCAGGTGGGTATTTATATCGGTATAGATTTAGACATAGAAACACTTTATTTAACACCAAATTTTATGCAATCTTTATGTGAACAAGACACATGCTTTCATATATGCCCTAGAGATATAATGCTTGAATTGCGGCTAAAATCAGTGTTGTTAAATATCGTAATACATAAATTTTACACATCACAATACCTTAATAGTAGTTTATGCGACTGATCCATAATGAAAGGCCTTAAAATACGAGTGTGGTTTTATGAAACGAGCGTCAGCGAGTTTCATAATAGGATCACACGAGTGTTTTAAGGCCTAATTATGTACAGTTGCATACACTTCTTTATCTAAACACATATAATAAGTAGTAGTAAGTCACATCAAAAAACCAACAAATAAATGACAACAGCAATGGCGGCAATTCGATCATCCGTCATGAAGAATGTTTTTTTTTTTAAATCATAGACAAACGAATGAAGTCCCTATACTCATATCACTCGAGATCAAATGTCGTGCGGTTTGTATAAAAAAACGTACTAAATTGACGTTTCGTATCGATAACTGTTTTAATATCTATGGATACTAGAATAGGGACCCACTTGAAATTTGACAGCTGTTCCAAATTTAAACTCATAACGATACAAATTTATCAAAAATCTGTACTGTAATGACATTACAGTACAGATTTTACCTGCTACCAAAGACAAGAAAGTTCTCATAGTAAAATCGGTTGTAGTAATGCTGGTCATTTCCTACGGTTTCTGAACGCATTTTAGAGCACTAACGATATGTGCGTAGATAAACATATTTTTTTGTTTCTATCCCAGTATTTTAAGGCAAATTCATTGCATCTTGCATTGATAACTACTTGACCAACTTACCCATGGACTTAGTTAGGGAAACAGAAATTGATCATAACGGCTTGGCAGATGGGCATGCTGCCATTTTCAGTGGACTCAAGTTAGAAATTGTGAATAAAAATGTGAAGTCATCTGCTGTAGTAGTAGAAAAAAGGCAATTCACATCAGAAAACTTTCTTAAGTTTAGGCAGAACTTGCAGGACAAAAATTGGCATTTTATGGGAATTAATGTATTTATGAAAACTTTGAATGCAGTCTTTTGTCAATCATTTAAAAAAAAGAAGATCAGATTCAGGCCAAAGCAAAAACATGCGATTAAATGGGTGACAAAGGGCATAAGAACCTCTAGTAAAATGAAGCGCGTCCTCAGTAATATTAATAAATTGTCCTGCAATGCATCTCTTTTAGAATACTGGACAAAATATATTAAAATATTTAGAAGAGTTATGAGACATGCAAAAAGGACTGCTGTACAATTAGAGATAACCAATGCTATGTGCTCATCCAAGGGCATCTGGGATATTGTGAATAAGCACAGGAACAAGTTTTGTGCACACAAGCATAGTCAATTCATTCTTAAAATAGGTAATAGAGTAGTAGTAAATCCCCAGGAGGTAGCTGACTTGTTTTCAGCCCACTTCAACTCAGCTACTCAGGGCCTCAAATACAGCTGACTTAGACGAAGCAATACATTGTCTAAAGTTCCATAACACGAAATATCATAATGCCATAGTTTGGACACCATTTACATCGCTTGAGGTACTTAAAACAGTTCAATCGATGAAAAACAAAAAGTCGTGTGGCTATGATGAGATGCCTACTTCAATTATTAAGAATTGTATTGACTTATTGGCGGAACCGTTTGCAATTTTTTTTAATGAATGTTTTGATCGCTCTGTTTTTCCGGATCAGCTAAAAGTGGCTAAGATTATTCCTGTATATAAAAAAGGGTTAAAAAATGACCCAAAAAATTATCGCCCAATAGCTCTACTACCGGTGATCGCGAAGATTTTTGAAAAGCTCATTAAATCACGTATTCTAGGGCATCTTCAGGTTAACAACATAATTGACCCGAGACAATTTGGATTCCAAAGGGGTTTGGGCACTATAAATGCAATCGATACTCTAATTGATGATATTGTGACTAAATTGCATGAGAAAAAAAGAGTTATAGGACTCTTTCTTGACTTGAGTTCGGCTTTTGATACAGTAAATCACTCGATACTTTTAAGTAAATTGGAATTCTATGGGATTAGAGGAAAAGCACACCAACTCATTCGCAGTTATCTTCAAAACAGAAACCAATACGTGGAGCTCAATAACACTGAATCTGGTCCAGAAGGGTCTGGAGTGCCTATCAGATCTATGCGAGTCCAGGTTGGGAAAGGTGTACCGCAAGGATCCATTTTGGGTCCAATACTTTTTTAATTTTCATTAATGACTTGGTTAATTACGTATGTGGTAGTGTCCCTGACTGTTCTGTGGTCGTCTATGCTGACGACACGAACGCAGTAATCTCTGGCGGCAATATGGAAGAACTTAATAGAGTCACGGATAAAGCTTTATTGACCTTTAATAAATGGTTCTCCAGCAACAACCTTAGTCTTAATAGTAATAAGACTCAAATTATGCTTTTTAAACCGAATTCTAAGAAAAATGATAGAATTGAAGTTGGTTGCAATATTGATCACATTGCGAGCCCAGTAGATCATGTCAAATTTCTCGGAATCTACATTGATTCGAATCTCAATTGGAAACGAGAGCTGGAAGCAATAGAAAACTCAGTGAACTCTGCTTGCTATGCTTTGAGAAGCCTTAGAGACGAAATGAGCTTGGATCAACTTAAAGTAGTGTATTTCGCATTAGTTGAGTCGAAATTGCGATATAGTATTAAGTGTTGGGGCAATAGTTTTCAATATAATATCAATAGAGCCTTTGTTGCCCAAAAAAGAGCGATTCGTACGATGACACGCATTCCGCCATGGTCATCGTGTCGAGATCATTTTTTAAGACTGGGCATTCTCACAGTACCCTGTCTGTACGTTTTTATTCTTCTTACCGATTTTGTTAAATCACGGTCAAAAAGTGTCACATGTGAGGATGAAGAATTGCGGCTAGCTACTCGTACGAAAAATGTTGCACACGGTTTTTATCCAGGACTCAGGGTGGTGAAGCATTGTGTCAGGTATCAGGCTGTTACGTTATTTAATAAATTACCTACCGAGCTAAAGGTCATTACGGATTGGTCTATTTTTAAACGAAAATTGAAAAGCTTCTTGCTGGCCATGTGCTGTTATAGTGTTCAAGAGATTTTCGCATGTTTCTAGTAATTGTTGTTATTCATTAATCGCACTGACAATACTGACACGTCAAAATGCTAAATTTGTAATTTAATTATTTTTAATGTATCGAAATGTTAGAATAGTTATGGAAAATAATCTACTTTATTACATTATTTACCTATTTCAAATACAATGTACATTGTTTATGAATAAATTGAATTGAATTGAATTGACATGAACTCTAGAAGCAAACGATTCAACGTTATTGATAATAATTTTAAATAGCAAAAACACCAACCTTATAGTCACCCTATTCGACAAGACTTGGTGACAGTTGAACGTAGCAATTAGGGTGACCATGAGATTTAATAATTTGAAAAATAATAAGTAACGAATTAACAATGCTTACATATTTTTGTCTGTTGTGCTTGTTAGCCTAGTGGTTCAGGCATGCGGCTGTCAAGCGGCGGTCGTGGGTGCGAATCCCAGCTCGTACCAATGAGTTTTTCGGAACTTATGTACGAAATATTTACCGTTAGCTTTTCGGTGAAGGAAAACATCGTGAGGAAACCGGTCTAATCCCAATAAGGTCTAGTTTGCCCTCTGGGTTGGAAGGTCAGATGGCAGTCGCTTTCGTAAAACTAGTGCCTATGCCAAATCTTGGGATTAGGTGTCAAAGCGGACCCCGGGCTCCTTTCCGGGGATAGCGCTAGGAGGATGATGACATATTTTTGCCTGTTGCCACGTCCACATGTTTAAACTAATGTTAAACAGTAAGAAACGCATATTTCTGTTCACGACTTAGGATTTACCCTGTATACTTCGATTTCCATGACTAGAACTTTAACGAAATGGATTTTGCAAAAGATAAACTTAATGTACAAACATTAAGTTTATCTTTTGCAAAATCCACACAAGTCCACCAAATTTGATAACGCTATTCGTTTCCAGGTGCACGAAGTGATTGTGGCGAACCAGGACCCGCAGAGCGTGTTGACGTGGGACTTCGACGTGCTGCGTCACGATATCGCGTTCACCGTATTCCGGTCACCGCATGAGCTCCCACAAGATGATCCCACAGGTACCGGCTTGGTTTGAGTTTGACTTATAAAGGAGGTATTAATACATTCAAATGAGTAAGTAGTGTTACATTTTGGTGCTGTGACCAGGATTCATCTTATATGGAAAAGTATAAAGTTTAAATTACAATTATTTAAGTACCTAAATTAGAGGCCAATGTAGCCGAGTCACGCGACTTTCAACCTGGAGTTGAAAGTAAGAAAGTAAGAAGAAAAGAAAGAACGTGTGTTCGAACCCCTCTTTCGTTCACTGGGGAGAAAAAACTTATCTTCGCAATGTCATTTGATTTTTATTCTCTGATGGGACTTATAAAAGTGTAACTTGTAGCTTCGTAAAACGGTCCACCGGAGCGAAGAGTAGACTATTAAGAACATTAAAGCAAAGGAGAAGAAGAATGGCCCAAAGTTCAACTTATCCGCGGCGCTTTTAACAATAGAATGATCCATTGAGTCGCAGTAATGACCTTTATCCAGAGTCGTAAGCATGTAATCCATACTAATCCATACTAATATTATAAATGCGAAAGTATGTCTGTCTGTCTGTCTGTCTGTTTATCTGTTTGTCTGTCTGTCTGTCTGTATGTTACCCGTTCACGCTTAAAGCGCTGAACCGATTTGAATGAAATTTGGTATAGAGAGAGTCCTGGGGAAGTACATAATATTTGGAGAGTGGAGTGGAATGATGAAAAATAATTATAAATCAAATCAAATCAAATCAAGATATTTTATTTCAAATAGACCCAAAGAGTGCTTGAGAAACGTCACAATACATGTATACACAATGCAACAAAAGATAATTTAAATTGACTACATATGGAAAATTTAAAATATGCCTTACATACTGAGCGGTCTTTTACAATTTCCTTAAATTTAGTGAGCGATAGAATCAAAATATCTTTAGGGATTTTACTGTAGAAGCGTACACCATCTCCAATAAAAAACGAATTCACTTTATTATTATGGAGACGGAACCGAGGCACAGCAAGTTTGTCCTTACCTCTTGTATTAAAAGAGTGCACTTCGTGATTAAATTTAAACAAGTGCTGATTTCTTTTGACATACATAATATTTTCAAGTATGTACGCAATGTGCAACTGTGAGAATGTTAATGTAATAATACCCTACTTGATTATTACTAGATATTATTGTCAAACAAAAGAGTAATCCATACTCATCCTTATTATATATACGAAAGTGTCTCTGTCTGTCTGTTAACTCAACACTCTGAAACAAATGAACCAATTGAGATTAAATTTGGTATGTAGATAGTTTAAATCCTGGGAAAGGGCATATGATAGTTTTTATCCCGGAAATCATCGCCTAAGGGGGTGAAAGTTTGTATGGAGCTACGATATAACCGAGTTCCACGCGGATGGAGTCGCGGGCAGAAGCTAGTATATATTATTTCCAATTAGTAACTACTAATGTAAAATTGTTTACGTCACACATGGCCATAATGCGAGTTTTACTGCACGCTGCGCGGGAAAACTCGCATTGTGGCCAGGCGAAGACGTAAAATTTTTTACTCAACACGGGCCGTAATTCGTAAAGCCCCAGAGCGCATATTTATGGCCCTCACCTTCGGTTCGGGCCACAAACACCGCGATCTGGGGCATTCACGAATTCACCGCCCTAGTTACGTAATGTACTATTGTGACCTGGTTTTTTTTTTTAGTGGTGTGCGCCGTGTCGGGCACCGACGAGAGCCGTTCGGCGCTCGCTCGGAACGACTGGCGCGAGGGCGAGCACTACCACAAGGTGGAGCCCACGCTCGTGGCACACGACGGGGAGAGCATACAGGTGAGGCGTATTTTTTTACTTTGGGGAACTTACGCATCCCGCCCGCCACGGGGTGGGGGGCAGGGCGGGTATGACGGACTAACCGCGGCAGAAACCTTGGTCTACCGTCTACAAACCCAACGAGTGCCAGCTCCGTCTTAAGGGAGGGGCGCCGCGGGATTGCTTTACGCATTCGACCGCGTGCGTCCCGACGGGCGGCGGGCAGGGTGGCGGGCCGCAGGTGAGGCCCGCCACCTGGTGAGAGAGTCATTGGCAAAATTTTCCGTTGTTCAATGTGATTTTCTGTCTAAGGTGCTCAGGTTAACCTTCGTCGTCGGCGAGTGTGACCTGAAAAATCCACAAACATAGCCACGTCTATTTTCATGGCCAAATGAGGCCTGATAACCGTGAGAACGGGCGTAGACTCGAAAATAATTATTACTCCAAAAGAAAGAAGGCAAAAAAATGTGCCTAGTGACTAAAATTCCATTTAGATATTTCAAAGAATTACGAAGCTACAACCGTTTCAATATTGCTTGTTAAAGAGAGAAAACGCAAACAGTGTGTGACGTCACAATATGGCAGGCCGCGTCGATGGCGGCGCCGAACACGATGGGGCGCGGCACGTCCCCGTCTGTTAGTGACAATCTACAAGCGCCATCGTTTCATATGAAGTTGCGTTTTCCGAAAAAGGGACAACATTTAACTTCTGGTTTTTTCTCCATTTGGCTACATTTTTAATCCTTTTTCGAGAAAATATGACATTATTGATTATTACATTTTTCACTTTCACTCAAAAAGTGCCTCTTTATGCTGTGAGTAGGCGATAAAGTCGCTTTTTATGCTCTAGTGCCTAAAGTAAAATCTTCGTCGAAGACCAAGGTAATCGGTCCAACAGCCCCACGAGAAACTTAAACTTTCTTAGAATAAACTCTTTAATTTTTTTTTATGTTTTGTTACGTTAGTATTCTAAGACCAAGGCAAGGATACCAACAGCCAAAGTACACAATAAAACTTCATGAAATAAACTTACAGTTTTCATTTCCTCGCAGTCGAAGTGGAAAGTAGAGTGTACAATTCGTCCATAAAACCCATTTTACACTCTATATTATATCCATATAAAATCGAGTATAAAAAAACGGATAAACGTCTCGCGTAAAATGGTGCGTTTTGTGCACTTGTTGTACAATATACTATAGTGTGTACACCCCTATTTGAAATCCATCTCCTATTCCAGGGCTCGCACGTGATGCTGGAGCGCGGCAGCTACGTGCTGCAGTGGCGCTGCGAGCTGCTGGACCACGCGCCGCGCGCCGCGCAGCTCATGTACTTCCACGAGACGCTCGCCTCGCACCACTACAAGTGAGGCATTCGCTTAATAATAATAATAATAATTCTTCATTGGACAGGCAAGACACCCATAAAATGTAAAACAAACAAAACAAAATAAAAGCACAGTCTATAAAGAAATAAAAAATATGAAAATTTAATACAATAAAAATATGATTATTACCTACTTACTAAAACACTGAAATAAAACACTCACACATTGTACTAAAGTGCATTCATCCTTACTTGTCTTATTTGGTAAACAACATTCTAACCTCAAAATGCTTCTTTTTAGGATAGAATACCAATTTGTGAGTATTAGATCATGCCGAGACGACTTTTCGGACATCACTTCAAGATTTTTTGTCTAGCAACGCTTTTTTTACGATAAAATAGCTGCTTTAGTCTAAAAAGATACATTTTGAGGTTAGAATGTTGTTTACCAAATAAGATAAGTAAGGATGAATGCACTTTACTCTATACTTGAACGTTCTCAGACCTGTGCAGTTTGTGCCAGTATTTATTAAATTCGTCACTGATAATGAGCCACTAGTGGCAAGATTTCATTTTTGGTGGCCAAGAGTCTCACCCTCAAGGCAGCAGACGTGGTTCTTAACATGGCGAAGAAGACAAGAACTCTCGCATGGGTGGACATACCTTTCGGACTACAGAAACGTGGCAATTTCAGCAAAATACGGAAGGCATGATTGTTCTTACATATAGCTTCTCAGCGATAGGTGCTCCATTCTGGCTTCCTCTTACCATCCACTCTCATCAACCGTAACATGCAATCTAGATTAGAATAGAACAATGTTTATTCAAATAAAGCACACATTACAGAACAAAAAAAGTTAATACTCAAAATATAAACATGAAAACAAACAGATATTTTACGAGTTCAGCAATTTGTGCTATAAAGAAAAGGCTCATGATTAATGTTGCAATTCCGAGTCGTATAATTGCAACGCTACGAAACGAGATTCATCATCATCATCATATCAGCCGAAAGACGTCCACTGCTGGACATAGGCCTCCCCCAAAGAGTGCCACAATGACCGGTCCTGCGCCACCCGCATCCAGTGGACTCCCGCGACCTTTACGAGATTGCCATTTGGCAATCTTCTTCGCTCCTTTGCGCTCTGGATCCGCTAGTCGCCTTCTATCATCATATAGAGTGTTACCCGGCTAACTTGTCCCCAGGGGCTCCATGTCGAGCCTGCAGTCCGGCACGAGCGGCTTCTCCTGCCTCAGCACCAAGTCGGCCGCCAGCTCGTGTCCCTCGCGGTGATGCGACGCCGCGCCCCCGCTGCTGCCGCCGGGGCCGGAGCTGGGGCCGGGGCTGGGGCCGGAGCTGGGGCCGGGGCTGGGGCCGGAGCTGGGGCCGGGGCTGGGGCCGGAGCTGGGGCCGGGGCTGCTGCCGGGGCCGGGGCCGGGGCCGGGGCTGGGAGACGACGCGTAGGGCGCGACCGCCCCCAGAGCGCACAGTTGCTCTCTCCCTGTTCAATACGTGACAATATCCCGGTAAACGGGGCTTTGAGTGAACTGACAAACAGGAAATAATATATATTTTACAGTGACATCTCGAAAGGTCGCAATGGACTGGTAGGTCAGTCTCGAACATTTGCCGCTAGAAAGGATACACCCGTGGCATGATTCAATGTTTTTTTCTCGAATGGTTTTGATTTGCGGGTCCATGTTTCGACGGCATTCTTGAAGAGAGGTGTAGATTACGCGGGCCCCCTTCTTGACTGACTTGACATCCGTTCTTGAAGAGTGGTGTTGATTTTGTTCAATAATTCGGGTTGGTGATGGCAAGACACGAACCTGGTGTTTTTCAGTTTTCGCACGGCTTGATAGAAAAATGTTGAACAAACAAAATAGTATCATTGTTGAAAACGCACGCTTTACATTAGTTGTATCGTTCATTGATCAAGAGTATAAATAAATGTACCTACATCTATAAGTAAATGTGATTATGAATGATTTAAAAGAGAGTTGACAATCAAATTGTGGTATCTATGAAATATTTGGTACGACAGTCTGATTCTTATTCCAATAAATCATCCATCTATAGTATATTGCTACAATATAAGAATACAATTAAGCACTAAAGTGATTTAATTCTATTGCTGTCAAGAAAGATTTTGGCATTGAAGACCTATTTTAGAATTTTCGGAATTATTATAAGAAATGATATATTCGATTTCATGAATTGAAATGTCTGGACTTGATTCTATAATTGGTTTGACTTGTTTGAGGTCGGTAATAGACAATAGTTGTGTACATTGTACAATAATAGATACATACAACTAGACCGTAGTCCACTTGTCTACGTAATCTACTTTAAGTTCGTAGCTAAATACAATTGTCGGATAAGCATTGGGAGCTGAACTATTTCTCGTACAAAACTACTATATGGGGGCCTTTAGCTCAGCCTCTCAACTAGAATATTACATTACTAACCTAGAGCAGTAAAACGAAGAACGTCTCAGATCTCAGATATTTGACCATAAATATACAATCTGAGGCTTTCTTTATACTGCCCGTGGTGACCACACAAAACGTCTCCACTTGGCCTGGATGTTATTGGCCAGGTGTGACGTAAATATAGTTTATTTTAGAGAAATTGTATTACTCTACTATTTACTAAAATATGGAATTGAATTTTAAATATTCTTCACAAATCTATTAGAAAATGATACATTGTGGTATTATAGTGGCTATTCTGAATCATATAAGCTAAACTATACTATTTGTGCAATTTATTTAATAGTCTGAGTGTTACAGTCTCTGAAATGGTTGTTATTACAATATTCAATTAGAATATTACGTTGTCATGAACGCGTGACAAAAGTTTTGACCTATCAGATTTGTAATTATACAGTGTTTAGGACAATAGCCTTTAATACGAGTGCATAAAGCATAAATCCGTGTGGTCGTGAGTGTACGACGGCATTTTGCTGAGAGCCTTATCAACAGGGCTTTGCTTATATCGTAAAATGCGAAAGTGCGATTGTATTTTATTTATGTGAATTTACTTGAAAAACCTACGATATGAAATCTGATGTTTTGTAGTGAATATTGAAATCAAAAGTGTCAAAATTGGCGTAAATCAGAAATACGAGTAGAAATATGCGGAAATGGAAATCAAACTTGGAAACATCATATGTTGAGTAGTTTTTTGGCTGGGGTAATTTAAAACAATACGGAAATATGAATTTACGTAATTTTAATTAGATATTGGAGGTGGAGCTCAATCTAACTTTATTCAATTTTAAATATTTTAAATCAAATTTGTAGCGTAACTCATAGTTAGTAAGTTTGTTTTGCAATAATCGAACAACATAGAAGTTCTTTTAATAAATCACTAACATAGAAAGAGTATTTTTAAAAACAATATCAGATTGTACCGTGTGCTTGATCAGGTACACCAACATTACAAATGAAAGTGTCAGTAAAGTGATATTATCTGTGCCAATCTGTAATGGCCGTTTGGTAGCTTCAAATTTTGAATTTTAAAAAGTAATTCCTAAGTAGAGAAAATTAATTAGACAATGCATAATATATCGCTCAGAATTCATTATTTTTAAGAAAAATGAGGTACAAAAATCGTGTAATGTGTGAATAGGTAAAACAGTATGGAGGAAAAGGTTTGGTATTTGTGCGTCAAATTTTAGTATATTGTCAGTACCATCTAAATGGGCTAGTATTGTGAGGATTTAAAACCTTTCATATATTGTGTTTAAAACCTTTCATATATTGTGTTTAAAGGGTAAACCTAATTGGATTTTTTTATATACACCCACAAACATACCAGTGTTATGTAACTTGTATCTAAACGTGTCTGTATACTGTTTTATCTACTGCATTGTCAGTTTGGAATAGTTCACCTAGAGAATATGGTTCTATCCATTTTCGCATCTACATCCAAGTTGGCTGATCCAGCTGACATTCGCGAGTGAACATGCGGTTATCCATCAACTTTGGGTGAATTGTTTTCCAATCTGGCGGGTCTTGTCAGTTTCGCCTACATTGTATAGCATGAACACTTGGTTTTTTAAGTGAGGAACGCTATTTCAAAAGGCATTATCCACTTCCTTAAGTCGCTTTGAGGTTACACCTCTGAAAGGCGACTTTTAGTTACATATAGGAGCAAAAATCACTCCTCTCTTAAGATTGGGATTATAAACGTCTGACTATTTGCCATTGGAATTGGCATCTTCTACGTTGGATAGTAGAGTGGCTTTTTGAACGGATCGTCGGGTGTCTATATTCAAGCGGACGATGAACAGATAAGTTCAAAATGGCGGCCGCTGTTGACATCAAAGTTGATGCAATTCGGCCATCTCATAAAATCTCAAGTTTAAGTACGTTCATTGCAAAGAATAGAAATCCGTGGGCGAAACTGAATGATTACGTAAAGCGTAAGGAGAGTATCTCAATATTTGAGGATGTACATTCAAAGATATCGAATTGCCAATATTTTATATACAATATAAGAAAATAACATTTGTAAATAGCCATGAAGTTTAATAAATATCTAGAAGTAATATGAAATCTTTAAATCCAATCTGGACAAGTTATGGGAACATCTCACTCAAATTACTTCAGAATATATTGACGGTGTACGCCCCAAAGTGTTATTGAAGGTTAAACTATAATACCTTGTGTTACAGTTCATTTTCTATGCTTCGTGAGGGTTCAAATCAATTATTTTGCAATTAACCAGTTTAATTTGCGGAGGAACGACACTAATTGCAAATTTCCACAATGCACTACTGATAACCTAATTCCAGTATTACTATGTCTCTGAAAATTAAAGCCAATGCCTAGTTTATGAGCTAGAAATATATCCCTTCTCTTATAAATATATACTCTAGTCACCCAGCATACAACAAACAATAGTATTTTATGCAATCGTTACATAATGTATGCTTTTCCAGTCGAGTACCACGTTTAGGCCACGAAGCTTGCTGAGTGGCCTAATTAAGGTACGAGACTTGAAACGCTAATTATATAACTATTGTATACAATAGTTTTTCTACGAGTCAACTGTACTAATTAAACAAACTTGTTATAAATTGAAAATCTAAGCCCTGCTGAAACAAAGTGCAGCTACGGCTTCTTCTTCTTTGTGCGTTGTTGTCTTTTAATTTTGACTTTCTCATGACGGCGTCCTATTGGTCCAATACATTTTAGTTCAGTAAAGGCGCCACGTGATTGGTCGAATTCATTTTAGTTGTCTACACAGTTGTATAATGTTGGGACCTCCATAGTAAAAAGTATGTGATTTTAATTTGGTGTGTGAAGTCTTAAATCAAACATTAAAGTCGACGAGTATAAAAAAGGTATTTAAATCGACTATGATAAGGAATAGGGTAGTTTATTTCGTTTCAATATCGAACGAAATAAAACAAATGCAACTCGGTTCCAATTACAATTATGGTAATAAGAATACCAAGACCAAGCGAGATTGCGTGATACGAATCTCAATAAGTATGACGGAAAGGGATATACCATTCGTTGTCCTAATAACAGTTTTTTTATTTTTATTTGCAACTATGGTTTGCTTTAACTAGCGGCAAATAAAGTAGCTTGTTTTTGTAAGCCGTCAACCATTTTAAGACCAGTTCTTAATAGGGAATCAGAATCAAGCATTTATTCGTGACCAGACAACGAAAAAACCATAGAATGCGAGCTTCTTACAGACACCCAAACACGGGCCTAATTAAAACCCGGTATGCGCATGTTAAATAGTTGCTATATTGAAATAAATAAATAAATGTTCGAACTAAACGTCTGCCTGCCAGCGTTTTGATACATCACCCCCATCCCCGCATAATGGCAATGGCAGCCATTCTGTGGGGCCATTTCGCGGCCCTACTTAGACTTCCGTGGTTATTTCGTTCGCTGTTCGTGACACACTGTTACAAGACAAAAACAAAAGAAAAAGTGAATTTATGCTTTCTCACGAAATTTGGCTGCATAGGAGCCTTTCCTTCCCTTATCGTGGCAACGCTTATAAAAGTTATAAATACTCGTAGCTCCGCTATGGAAATCTATACTCTTACGGCCGTATTATATTCATACATGTCCAACAAACCCATTTTAGCTAAAATGCCGTTCATATTCGTTTGGGTTTATCTCTCACATTGATACATGTGTTCGTAAGGAAGGAACAAAACGCATCTTATTTGTCAGAGGTATTTTAAGTTACTTTAAAGTTCCTCCTTGGGTACTGAAGTGTACATTCCATTGAAGAGTAGATGCCTTTTAATACTCATTAGGGTGTCTGGATAGAAAGATTCATTTCCGTTCATACCATATGAACCGATCCGTTTGACGTTTAAGTGGAATTTTGCATTTCATCGCATTAAAACTCTGGGTAAACTACTTAAAGGCCTCAGCTCATTCGAGCCTTTCTGCACCCGACCCCCACCGCCTCGCCTCGGAATTGTACTAACTACGGAGTTGATGTAGTGAGCGCATGCCCGTACAAATCCATATAAAGAATACTAACCGCTCGAGGCGAGGCGATGCGGGTCGGGTGCCGGGTGGATCTAATGAGCTGTGACCTTAAATTTAAATCCTCACATATTAAATATATATTATTAAAATATAATGAAGCAAGTCACTCAGTCTTTGTGAGGTCGGCGTGCCGGCATCGCGAGTGCTCACGAATAAGATCAACGTATTGGTTCGAAACATGTCTGACCCGTTTCATTATATTTTAGTAAGTCTTGAGCCTCACGGGAGTTGTCTATATGAAATAACTATTGTATACCTAACAAACAAAAAATAACAAACCTCACGTGTTATAAATACAGTTTCGTAACTTTACGATGCCAACCTTGAAAAATAATAAACTCAATGTGAAGATGAAAATGGCTTACAAAAGAATATTTCAATTATCCTTTGTCATATATTATATTGTAACATTTTGAATAAATCCTATATGTTTAACTTGGAGCACAAATGATTGCCTTTGAATTACATATCCTGTATTATTTTGCTACTACGCATTGGATACCTTTAATTCTATCGATATCAATAAATTAAGTATCATATATTTAACATTATTCATTTAGTTTAATCCAAAACTTCAGTAGGGTTGTTAACACATTCAGTGACCTTGTATTCGAAGCGCTACGCTACGCAGTTTTTCCTTTTCCGCTTTGTACAGCAAGTGAATGTTTCAGTAAATCTGTACAAGTTATGTACTGAAGAAGTTAGAAGAAAGCTATACAGTTAGAATTCTGTATCCCCCACAAATCTTAAGCTCGGTACACAATGAGCAAGCGAACGGCCAACGAACGCGAAACATATATGTGGTAGCTATTGGTTAGTGTGAGATAGATAGCGTTTCGTTGGCCCAGTGTGTACCCAGCATAAGAAATACAGAAAATCTTGTATATTTTAAGTGGAATGTCACGGATAAGTATTCTGGTATTATTTAAGTAGTTATTTTTTTTAGCAAAAAATGGTCTAAAAATCTGTATTCTAACTGCAATGTTAGGAGCGCATTATATCAAATTCATCCTGGAGTTGTGAGCATGATCAATCTATTTATAGTTAGACACAAATTCTATCCTAAATTGACCTAACCCTTTGACTGCCGTGTCATGTATGCTTTCACAGAACGTTCAACAAGTGTACCTAATGAAACTGTTCGTCGATTGTTTCATATACATACATACTTTCACGCCTTGATTCCCAAAAGCGGTAGGCAGAGCACATGAAACGTATGTTCCAGCGCCACTTTTAGCATAAATGTGGGTATAAAATATCGACTATATTGTTTCATGTCCTTTTCATATTTTTTAACGCAGTAGATGATATTTTTGAAAATGTGAATAAGCACTAAGGTAAACGCCCTTGTCCTCGTGATTGTACTAGTGTATGACATGGACACTTTATGTCCAAGCAATACGGGTTAAATTCCAACTAAGACGATTATTCTTCATCCGAATATAAGCCATGTCATTTAAGATAAACACCTTGCACTGTTGCTGAAAATATAACGCAAAAATTGGCAAATGGAACTCATTATCCTCCTAGCGTTATTCCCGGTGGTGCCATAAAAGACCCCGGGGTCCGCTTTGACACCTAATCCAAAGATTTGGAAAATGGAAACGAAAAAAAAACAAGTCTTAAGTTTGTCAGCCAACTGACGACTTGTGATGTTGAGTCTGGCATAGAGCATTCGTCCCTCTCGCACTTACGTATATGCTAGAAAGGGACGAATGATCCATGTGGTCATTCTAGTTTGTCGACATAATGTGGCGTTCAGAGGGTTAGGCTAGCTTATAAAGTATGAAAGTGGTCCTATTTTAAGTGTTATATATTTTAGTGGATTTTACTGACTAAATAAATATGAGTATATTTAATCATTATTTTGTTTTAAAATAATGGCCTCTTCCTTATTCCAATCCCTACATATAAAACCCATTGAAGAGGATTCCTTCTAACACATTCACTGCCAAGAATCGCTACGCGCTACGATGGTAGCAGATCCAGTGGTTTTCCCGCTAAGTAGCGAAAAGGGCCTGCAGCGTCGGCGCCCTTGAGGCGGGTTCCTGGCAATGGAAGTGTTAATAGACCTCTGGGCGGCTAGAGGCTACCTTGGTGGTCATTTATGGCCCTGGGACAATAGATTCAACAGCAATATACCCGCGAGATATAAGTACATGGCTGTCATACTGACTGGACACAATAACTTGAAGTTCATTTTTGTCCTTTTAATAAATAATAAATATATACATACTAGCTTCTGCCCGCGACTCCGACCGCGTGGAAATCGCTTATATCGCAGCTACATACAAACTTTTACCCCCCCATTGCACCCCCTTATGGGATGATTTCGGGGATAAGAACTATCCTATGTCACTCTCCATCCCTCCAACTACCTAATATCTCCACTTAAAAAATCACGTCAATTCATCGCTCCGTTTTGCCGTGAAAGACGGACAAACAAACACACACACACACATATAGGTACTTTCCCATTTATAATATTAGTATCCGGTAAAGCGCTTCCGTGCTTTGGAAGGCACGCTAAGCAGTTGATCCCGGTTGCTGTCTATGACAGTAATCGTTAAG
Organism: Epinotia demarniana; assembly: GCA_945867215.1. Lineage (NCBI taxonomy): Eukaryota > Metazoa > Arthropoda > Insecta > Lepidoptera > Tortricidae > Epinotia > Epinotia demarniana. Next base: position 1,924,846 of record OX244271.1, read on the forward strand.
CCGAGTAAGAGGCCTTCGGGCGGTTTAAGTACTTCTATCAGTTGACAAAGGGGGGACAACTGTCACTCGCGTCCGCAGGAGCTACCTACCACAACCCTGCACGTGTCTCCTGGGTGGTACTAAAGAGTGTCAAACAATAAAGGCCAAAATAATGTATGCCATACGATTAAATAATAATATTGGTATGGATGTGTCTTATGTCAGTAACAATAAAATCTCTGTATAGATATTTTTGAAAGGTTTTATGTGTAGATATTGGCGATCTCGACTGTACTTTTAAGAAGCCTTGGAGTTAGAAGTCGCTAGACGCCTGCCTAATTGAGGGAACTGGTTGAAAGATACGTTGAATCGATATCTCATTTGGTTAAGAGCTTCGAGTGTATAATTCTAATCATGAGTACCGAATCATAGATAGGTTCATTCATGGATAAGAGCGTCTGGCCGCCCATGAAAAAGATGGTTTGATCCGGCACGGAGAAATGAGTTTAAAAAAAACTTCCTTTTATATGAAATCTGACAAATCCTCAAATCAACGAAGAGTCGGCAACGCGCTTGTTCCAACGTCGTAGTATAATATAAATAGCAGGACCTACTCCTAAAACACAGAATATAACATAACATTGTTAATGAACCAGTCGTAGTGAGCAGAGGCGGGTTAGATGTAGAGAGCGCCCTAGGCGAGCACCACGTCGGCGCCCCTCTAGCGGCCATAGATACAAAATAAAAACGAAAAAAATTGGCGCGCGCGCTGTGGGCGTTACGCTCCTATGGAGCCCGACGCCGCCCCTAGGCGCGTGCCTCGTTTGTCTATATGATAATACGCCTCCGGTTATGAGAGCCTAGCATGCAGAAAAGAGTAAATAACTTCTGAATCTCAGTGTCCCAATCACAAATACAAGCCGTAAGACAGAATTCAATTAACTGATTTCAGTACCAGAACCTTTAATCTAAACCGCATTGTCCAAATCCATTATCACTATCAATCACGCACAATTTCCGAAACGCACGTAAACATTGATAGGCTTACAAAACATAGAAATAACCGGTAGCCCATAAACCGATAACAAAGCTCATTTCTTCGCAATCGGCGCAGGATTCGATTACTCTCATCCAGCTGAGTTATTGCATCGATATCTTTACGGCCTGATAAGAGTTGCTGACAATTTTACGCTGTGCGTGCATTGTATAATGAATCGTTACGCAACCGTTTTTGATGGGGCGTCGCGGTAGGTGGCGTTCAAAAGCCGGATAATCTAAGGCCATATCCATATACCTACTTCGGCACCCTACACACCTACCCTGCTATTCTGTAACTTGTTTTAAGTTCACCTCAACGCTCACCCACAAATATATCTTGACGTTGCGATTCGTAGTAACTAAGAGTAGGTATAGGTCTAATTTTCTTAGGCGTGTCACGCCTCAGGTGACACATGATGGCGTAAAGAAAAACAGCCCTAGTAGCACCTTGCACGCCGCCTGTGAAGCGCTCCTAGCCTAGCGGCGCCTGCGAGTCGGAAACGATAACGCAGGTTAAGCAAATATGGCAGCGGTCAGTCTTTGGATGGGTGACCGCCTGATGTTTCGGTGGTTAGGTTAGGTTAGGTTAGGAAGGCACGCTAAGCAGTTGATCCCGGCTGCTGTCTATGACAGTAGTCGTTAAGCCGATTTAGAGACCTTCGGGCGGCTTAAGAACTTCTAACAGTTGAGTTGCCCACTCACTTGACAAAGGGGGGACAACTGTTACTCGCGTCCGCAGGAGCTACCTAACACAACCCTGCACGTGTCCCCTGGGTGGTACTAAAGAGTGACAAACTAAGGACTAAATAATGTATGCCATGCGATTAAATAATCCTCGCACACCGCCCCACCCTAAAGCGCTTTAGGGTGGTCATAATACTTAGTGGTTATGTTACCGTCGTAGCACACACGGTGCTGTAAAAGAGCTGGCCTAGTGGTTCTGTCAAACATTTGAAGCCCGGCTCGAAACAACGAGTTTTTCGGAAATTGTACTGAACATCATTTGATATTTAGGCTTTTTGGTGAAGGACAGCAGCGCGGCGGGTGCATACATCTGCGATGAAATTCGATGGTGTAGGTATGTGAAGTGCCCAACCCACACTGGGCAAACGTCAGAATTGGGGCGTTTATTAGGATGTCGATGATGACATTGATGACATATATTTAGTACATACGTACCACTGCTGGGCATAGGCTAATTCGATAGACACTTAGAATTCTAGGTATAATAAATGTAATGTGGTAGGAATTGTAATGTTCTTAGCCTTAATAAGGTAGAAGTACTAATGCCCGACATGTCAACAGAAAATACTTATTTGAATCACGATATTATGCTCATTTAAGATGTATTAAACAGTTTCATACGGTTTGGGAGACGAGGTATTTACTCAAGTTACTGATATGGAATTCGTTTCATATGGTGATCTTATAAAAAATCCTGATAATATAAGAATTAGGTAATCAATCCGAATGTACGAGTAAATGGCAGGCGGTTATGCTGGCAGTCCCAATAGATGTCATTTCAGTACAAATGTCAATAAATGTCAGTCTGTCATGACTGACATTTATTGGGACTTGAAGGTTTAACTCATTGTCCCAATTGATGGCAGCTGGTTTTAACAAATATGTTCATAACTTATAAATAGTTATTTATAAATAACCCAAGTTATTTGTCTTGAAATTGTGATAAGAAATATTGAAGTCACTAACATTTAGTAACTTAAAAATGATGTCGTTATAAATCTTAGTTTATTAATCGCTAGTTAAATTATATTCGTCGAGTACTAGTAGGTACCGCGTCGGGCACTAGTACTTCCACCTTAGTACTTACCTACCTAAACATCGTTGCACGCCGGCAGCCGAACACTATATGGCATAGATCCATAACTAATATTATAAATGAGAAAGTATGTCTGTCTGACTGTCTGTTACCTCTTCACCCTTAATCTGCTTAACCGATATAGATGAAAATTGGTTTAGAAATAGTTACGGTCCCGGGGAAGGAGATAGGATAGTTTTTATCCCGGAAATCATCACCTACGGAGGTGAAAGTTTGTATGGAGCTACCATATAAACCAGTTCCACGCGGACGGAGTCGCGGGAAGAAGCTAGTACCTACTTTATAATTCCATGTTTTGACAGATATGTTTATCTTTTTTATTATTATTACAAGCTTTATATTAACAAAAAGTACAGTCGGCAATAAAAGCTTATAACAAAAATGTAATTTTTGACAGAAACTAATTATACCTAAATTTAAAGTTTAATGTACAAAAGATTCGTAGTGAACGTACGAAATGCTGTAAGCGTGCTCTACCAGACTGACATCCTAATGGCTTTGACCATGACGCAGGCAAATGTCTTTCTTCGTTTTCATATAAATGTTAGGCCCGGTTCAATATTATTTTATTATGCTATGTGACCGAAAACTACGGTAACTAAGTGTTTCAGGCATGTACCCCAGGAAAATTACGTTTTATTCAAACATTAATTTATAACAGGGTTTTATTGTTTGTTTAATTTTCAAATGTTATTCTAAGATGCCTTATCCAAGAACCCTACAAAATTTCCATCGGGAAGTAAATATATAAAAATAAATGACACATCCATTATGTTTTTTGTGTGATTTATTTATTATTCTTGAAGAGCTCCTGTAAATTAACCAAAACAAAAATTAAAATATTTATGAATATTTTTCCTCTTTTTTCAGGAATTGGTTAAATATCGATTTTTTTGATGACTAATATTTTGGTGGATTTTGAGTCTACGTAATTACTTAAATGATAATATATATCAGTTACACACAAAAAAGGCTGCTGTTATGAATTATTTCCATTTTTTCCATACTAATGAATGGGTTCGAATCGAATGTCGGCTTTATACCAATTAATTTTTCCAAACTTATGTACGGAACATTTACCGTTAGCTTAAGTTTTATTGATGTATTATTTCTTGTTTTAATCCTAATGTTTTGTTGTTGTACATATCATGTGTTGGACTAGTCTGTAAGTGATTTGTATATTTTTTTAAATAAATAAAATAAAAAATCGTGAAGAAATCGAATCCCGCTAAGGTCTAGTCTTCCCTGTTGGAAGGTCAGATGGTAGTCTTTGTTACGATGTTGACTTATTGAGAACCTTCTCTTTTTTGGCCGACTAATTACGACGAAGCCAAAAGGAAGGGCTATGCATTCAGCAGTCTAATATATATGTATTTGATAAGACGGTTGAAACTCGCATGTATTCAGGCTACTGAGGCTACGCTGAAAAGGCATGGCGGCCCCGCTTTTCAAATTAAACCAATGTAAACATTCTGAAAAGCACTTTATCGCTAGGCAATAAAGTTTATTTCCCGTAATTACATTGTTCAGGTGCAAGGTGCCCTACTTAAAGTTTACAGCCGCATTGTTACTGGGCTGAATATTTAGAATTACTCCGATAGTGGCTCGCTGTACGTCGTTAAATGTTACATTAATCATATTAATTATGAAAATGGCCCGCTGCGTACGGCCGCGTTCGTTGGCATAGATAAAAACCTTTCTAGAGTAGAGACGCTACACGCGTGCCACCGCAAGGGCGACCAACCAGAGGTCCTCGTTAGCAGATGGTAAGCCTTATAACCTAACCACCCGGGTCGTCTGAAAAGTTTCTCTCCATACTGACAAATAACCGGGACTTTTTAAATAAAAACAATACTTTTTTCAGAAGTTAAATGACAAAATTGCCGCCATATTTGACCGCAACTTTTTTTTATTGATTATTTTGTAAACTAACCTCTATTTCTTTATAAAATTGAGTGCGGAGCTGTCGGCCAAGTCACAAAATTCTATTTAGCAAGCAAATAAAGATTAATAAAAATGCCTGAGACTTGGCTCTACGAAATATCTCACAACTTTTTACGGTGGAAGAATTTTGAGACAGCCTCTTTTTTGGAATGTTTTTTTATGGGATCCGACTTCTTTTTGTAGGTTATTGTGTTATAAATACATACAAATTATGATAGTAGTGCCATTCTTGCTTTTTCATTTCTTGTCCCATTCACTGAAAAAGTAACTTTGGATGGGATGCAATTTGTGTATCTAAAAAGTGGACCGAATTTGCAAATATGTATTTCCGTGATTTATACGCTAAGCACTAATTGTATTCTAAATTTGAAGCTTCTATAGCTGCTAGAAGTGCCTTAGAGTTTTGATGATCGGTCAGTGAGTTAGTGACAAAATTAAGAAACTTTGTTTATTCTAAAACTACTGGTTCAAATTCAATGAAATTTGAAATATACCGTGTTCATACAATGCCTGCTTGTTTACTGAAAATCAAGGTTCTAGTTTTATCAACAACTGAGTTATAGGGGGGTCGAAAATGGCTTGAACTTCTTCGAGAAAAGGATCGTAGCGGAGAAGTCTCTAGTCTAGGAGAAGAGACACGAGACGACGAGAGCGGACACTGTTTCCTGGGAGACATATAATTCAATTCTTATCGAATTGAGAACTGCTTATTTCTAATAAGTTCAAATCATTCTACTATAAATAGTTTCTTGTTTGGGTAGGAAAGTCAGATGGCAGTCACGTCCGCTAAAACTAGTGCCCCCGCCAGTTCCTGGGATTCGTTCTGGTATACGATTTTATTTTATTTTATATATTTATTTATTATTACTAAACAATGGGATAGAAAACTTGATCTATATATATAACATTTTCCTGCAAAACTGTTTTAACAGTTTGTCTGCAGGTACGACTCTCTATAAAAATTATCTATCACAATATGTAACACTTTGCACTATGATTTTGACTATGGTTTCTGTCTTGAATGTATCGATCAGGTAAACTCCCGGAAAAATTAAACATCAATCATTAAACTGTTCAAAGAACGGCGACAAAAATAATATAACTGTCAAAAAGTGCCATTGATCACATGGTTGTCAAAACATATCCTACTATCCTACCAATATTATAAATGCGAAAGTTTAGATGTTTGGATGTTTGTTACTCAATCACGCTTCAACGGCTCAACCGATTTGGATGAAATTTTGCACGAAGATAGTTTATAGCCTGGATTAAAATATAGGATAGTTTTTAGAAGCTAGTTTTAAACAAATAAATTTGGTCTATTGAACAAAAATACATTTTTTTTACAACTACAAACAGTACCTGGTGGACCCCAAACTAGGCAATGACTGTATCTCGGGTTTTATATGCAGGGAAGCTCTTACGTAACTACCTATTGACCTCAGGAAGGATGATTTTTTGTTCTACTCAATTCGTATGACCCAGGACCCTACCTCCTTGCGGTAAATAAGAGCCGTCTGTTACGACCGCATAATTCAAGGAAGCGCGCTGGTGTATTCATTCACGACTTAAGATAAGATAGCATTTTGATGTTCAAGAATACCTATGGTTTAATAAATCTCCTACCTCGAGGATCAGACATGAATCTAATCCATACTCCCGTATAAAAGTAGGTCGAGACTCGGACGTCGTATGTCAACAGGAGCAGAAATCGAACGCGTGCTGTCTTCGACGCATTTTAGGGCCGATTCTTACACAATTCACATTAACAATTCTTACATAAAATTATTGTCGATTTAAATTTTCGTCGGAATGTAAGGGTTTGTGAAAGACTGGAAACGTGTGAAATGTTGTGTTGGATATGAATGGAAGGAACATATTGGACTGAGATGGAAACGCATGTGGAGTTACTGAGGGTACAAGTGAAAAGAGCGACTTTAAATACCATCGATAATAGAGTAGAGAAATAGATAGGTAAATTGGTCATTTGATACGGCATGACAACTTCTTCAAGGAAAGATAGAAGGAAGGAAAGGCAGGGGAAGACCAAGCGCAGTTACATTGACCAAATAAAAGAAAAGGCTGGTGTCGTGTGTCATCAAGAAATTAAAATGCTGGTTTACCAGAGAGACATGGAACTCCACCGACAAAAGAATAACTCTTTTTGAATGTTCTATACGAGTATGTGAAAAGACTAGTTTTTGTTCCAGATTTGACCCTTGCCACGAAAAACTCTCACACACACCCGTTATGCCTAACGAAACTAGACGCAGGTACTTAATATACGCTTAGTTCTGTGAACGTTATTTATTTGTGGGCGAACGCAGAGGCTAGGTTTAAAAAACTTACAGAAAGCGCTGTGCAAAATATCGCACACTAAATAAACTATGACCGGTGGAACGACCTGATAATGCGTTAAACGTGACATAGTGTCCTTTAGGATCGCCCTCACTATCTGCGAAGAAGATTCTCAAAATCGAGAGCATTGTGTGTGCTAAACCTTTGAAATGTTAAACAGAATATTAAGTCAGCCGGCCTATATGCGGATAAATTTCAAAAACCAAAACTAGGCTTCATTCAAATATGTTGACGAACAGAATGGCGATTATTCCAGCGACAAGAACTCCAGAGACTTATAATATATTATGATGATGAAATTTCGTATCTAGAAGATACTAAGTACGAATATCTAATACAAAGAAACATTATTATGTTTCTGTGTATTAGATTTTAATGAAAGATAGACCATCACAGATTGGTGGCTTGAATTAGAGGAAAAAGAAGCGTCGGTCGTCCACCAGCTCGATGGGTTGACGACGTAAAAATGACCGCGGGTCATTTCTGGATGAGACTAGCATACTCGAAAGAGAGTCTTATGGCGAATACAGGCTTATAAGGATGATGATGTGACCACAAATGCGTCTTCTAATATGTACTTAATTAAGTTTCCAGCAGAAATGCTGGAGTTTAGAATTGTTTATTGTACAAGTATAGTATAGTACAAGTGGTTTTTTTTTTGTGCAAGGCCTAAATTAAACCGAATTGAACAATATGCTAAAAACCCAATATACCTATCTGTGCCGAAGTTGGTGAAAATAATATCATTGAAATAACCATAAAACCACCTACACCAATGTTTTTATGAACATAAAATTAAGCATTACGTGTACTTAATCGTTAGTAAGATTTTACCCGTATTACGTTATTAGTTTACTTCTAACTTAATTCTTCAAACAACATTCTCAGTTTCCACACGTTACAGTAAGAAGTAAAAACCTTCTCATTTACAAAGGCGTGGGGCGTAACAATTGTAAAGCCCATAACGTACATACAGAGTGAAAGAACAAAACAAGTATTTCGAGTCTAAGGAAAAATTGGGCTTTATAAGCCCTCAACTTTGGCAATGTCCGCAGGAAACACACGAACCTATGACCCATGAAAAACTAGGCGCCAAGTCTCTCAAAGTGACTTGAAAGGAAGAGTCCTGTCTGGGAACAGTAAAATCAAAGACAAAAATTACCTTCAAATTCTGATAGTTCCGGAGCGAAGAACACTAAACACGTGGCAATCGTGACGTTTAACGACACGAGCCGGGGCGAACAAACTAGTCTTTCAACCATAGTTTGCTCATACCGCTCGGGTCGCCTCTGTCACTAAATACAATATTTCAGTTCGGACCTGCGTACGCGCCGCCAGCCACGGAATACTGCTAGAAAATGTGTTTGCGCAACTGCTCTGAAACAATCGCAAAGAAGTTTTCTAACTATTACTTTTGTAATGCCGCGGCCGTATCGCGTTTGAGCCTTTATCGCAAATGGCTGTGTTCGAATCGCATTCTTTCCGGTTGCGTAGCGGCTGAGGATTGAGGCAAGGGCATATAATATGTTAGGGTAAACCACTGTGTGCCCGAGCTGTACAGTAAAACTGTCAGTTTACGGCCTAGAGCTTCATTTCTCGAGAATACATTTCATTTAGGATCCTGCACACCGTGGGGTGTCGGATTAGCGACACTTCCCATTGGCGTCTTAAGAGCCAAGTAGGTACGGGGTGGTACGGAAATAAGGTAGGAGTGTGGATTGGCGACGAGCTTGCAATTTATCTCGACAACCACGTGGCATGGTGGCATAATGCCGCCATGAAATAGGCGAATCCCTAGCATTGGACAACAGTGGCGCTAGTACAGTATGGCAGAGGACCGAATTTACTCTGACGAGGTAGGACTGAGTGAGGAACCGACCATTGTACCTAGTGCCTATACGGACACTAAATAGGCAAACCTCCTTAATAATGTTTCCAAATAAAGGAATATGATATTGATGAACTGGCGTCTACTACATCGACATGAGCTCTTAGATTATTTATTTTTTTATGTGATAGGAGGCAAACGAGCAGACGGATCACCTGACCTGATGGTAAGCGATTACCGCCGCCCATGGACACCTGCAACACCAGAGGTGTTGTAAGTGCGTTGCCGGCCTTTAAGATGGGAGTACGCTCGCTCTCGTAGTAATTATGATGAAGACATGTCTTTATCTTACAAAATCAGAATGATCGAGATCGAGACATGAAATAACAGCGATATCCTATCTGACGACCTCTTCTATAATACATAGAAATCTAGTACCTTAGTGGCTACGAAACTCAAATGGCAGTCCAATACGATCATTTTAATACGCGACTTGCAGAATAATCGCGTAACTTTTCATGCGCTCAACTAGGCGTTTTTCAAAACTGTAAACGGCATTTAATTAGTCCCTAACGCTCCGTCCGAAAGTTCTCAAATTACCCTGCTGGTTACTACATAAAAATACCGACTAGTCGCCGTAAAGCTACGTCCAGTAAACACAAGTGGCGACCCACATACGAAGGCCCGATCGACAGCCTTTATCAATGTTGATAAACTTAACTGCTCCGTAGCATTTTACTTAGCCGTGGAAACAGACGCTTGTGATATGGCCTATGGAAAAAACAGAATTTCATGTTCATGCTCGTCCTCTTAGTACTCAGTATGGTGTCGTTCATGGACAAGACAGGCGTTACGTGTGGATAGAATGCGTCAAGCGAACCCTTGGCTCTCCCTAGAAACGGCATGGTTGAACAATCGTTGGGGGTTTTTGGGTAGTTTAGGCCTTCTACTACCCGGGAGTCCCAGACACCCCTCTCGACCAGGCGGGCGGACAGTGCCTTAAATAAAGCATTCCCACTTTGCAAATAAATGCGGATGAGTCCGGCGTTGCGACTCGCATGCTCTCAGGTGACTATTGAAACAAAAGGATCCAGAACTTCGGTCGCCCTGCTGAGGGTAGATTATGGTAAGGAAGGACTCAGACGCTATACTAGCAGGGCACGGGGGTTTCCATTTTATCTTTGTGAACATTTTACTGCAAGGATTAAAGTACAAAGACGAACTTATCCAGCTAACATTTGAGCAATGAGGCCCAAGCGTTTCATGAAATCCTACTATACTACTAATCCTACTCATATTATAAATGCGAAAGTTTGGATGATTAGATGTTTGTTACTCAATCACGCTCAACGGATTTGGATGAAATTTTGCACGAAGTTAGATTAAATCTTAGATTACAATATAGGATATATAGGATAGTTTTATCCTGGGTCCACGTAGACGAAGTCGCGGGCGGAAGCAAATACTAATGCAGGTTTAGTACGTCCGAACTTGCAAGAGTAAATCCTGCCAAAAAAAACCCGAAAAGAAGGAACTAATTCATAGCCGGAGCACAAAGTCATTTTTTGCTTACGTTCCTTTGACAGAATTTATCGATACAGTATTTTTAGTTTTTGACAGAGTACGTACCACACACTAGGAAAAACACGGTTATGAAAACCGATAATTTATAATGGCTTTTTTGCTTATTTCATTTTAAAACGTTTTCTGACATGATTTTTGACGTTTGACGACCGCTTTAGCCTAGTTGGTAGTGACCCTGCCTACGAAGCAAGAGGTCCTGGGTTCGAATCCCGGTAAGGGCATTTATTTGTGTGACGAGCCTGAATATTTGTTCCTGAGTCATGGATGTTTTCTATGTATTTAAGTATTTATTCATCTATATAAGTATGTTTATCGTCGTCTAGTACCCATAGTACAAGCTTTGCTTTGTTTGGGACTAGGTCGATTTGTGTCAGATTGTCCCCAAATATTTATTTATTTTATTTTATTTGTTTATTCCGGAATCCTACAAACTTTCCATCTGGAAAGAACAGCCGGACTGACGCCGGACATACGAAAGATATTTTGCCTAAACTGAAACGGAGAACTTCGTTCGCTTCGCTCGCTCGTTCAATAACGCATTCATTGTCTTTTTTTAAAGTACTGGATGGGTTAGGGTTGGGATTTTCGGAGCGTCAACAAATATATTGAATAGATATAAATAGTACTTAAATACAATAGAAAACATCCATGACTCAGAAACAAATATGTCATGCTCATCACACAAATACTTGCCCTTACCGGGATTCGAGCCTAGGACCTTCACTGAGGCTAAGTAGGCGCATGGATATTCGCGTATTCTCCAGATCGCCATACGATTAAATAAACCGGTCGTCAAATGCATAGGCCGAAACGCACTGACAGCGGTGGCGGAGCGGCGCGGTGCGGCGCCGAGGCGGTACCGGTTGTAATGTTCGAACCAATACGAAAGGGTCCGCACAGAATACCGCGCCGCACCGCGCCGCTCTGGGCACCGATTTTTGACTTTCGAGCGCTCGAAAATCAAATAAAAGTAAACACGTTTGTAGTGTCAAAATGTCCGGCACTTACTTTCTACCAATAGAATTGAATACGAGTGATCAATACCACTCGTTTTTTAATTTTTTATCGCTATTTCAAAATACCCGTGTGGTGTCGGGTTAGAATTTCACCACCCCCTTTCTTCCCGTGGGTGTCGTAAAAGTCGACTAAGGGACCAGGGTTGAAGTGTGTTGTGGGCGATGAGCTAGCAACCTATCACTGCAATATCACATTTAGTCGATCTTTTATACCCACATTTATGCTAAAAGTGGCGCTGGAACATACGTTTCATGTGCTCTGCCTACCCCTTTTGGGAATAAAGGCGTGAATGTATGTATGTATGTATGTATTTCAAAATAGCATTTCATAATTTTTCTCAGTTTTCGAGTGAAAGAAGAGAATATGTTTGAAAAAAATAAAAAATAGAAAGAGTCGAGCGCTCGAAAGTCAAAAATCGGTCCCCTGTGCGGATCGTTTCATATTAGCTCGAACATTACAACCGGTACCGCCTCCGCGCCGCACCGCGCCGCTCCGCCACCGCTGTCAGTGCGTTTCGGCCTTAAATCGTTACATAAATGTTACATGGTGGGAGCACACAGAACAGAAAACAGTTTTTTATATTCCATCGGAGCATCATACGAGGAAAGGAAAACACATCTATAGACCAAAAATAGTAAGCGTAGAGAAGAATGAATATATCATTAAGAGCGCTGGTAATGAGGGCGTCTCATGAAGTAGGCTCTCCTATTGGTAGCCGTTAATCCGTTTACATTCCGTCGTAAAATGTTTTTTTTTATACAACGACGGTGGCAAAAAAGCGTACGGCCTGCCTGATGGTAAGCGGCCACCGCAGCCTATAGACGCATGCAACTCCAAAGGAGTAACATGGGCGTTGCCGATCTTTGATATGTTCGAGGATTCGCCGAGTTGACAGCTGAAGGAACATATGCCCGCGGCCGTGTAGGGTAGCACCATGGGATCGCATGCATTCTACCACGATGCTCCCCCGGCTGCCCCGATTAGGACACCGGGTTCATCCTCGCACCAAAGGAGGGAGGGATTGGTACAATTTTAACTCCTCTCCCAAACGTGTATGGAATAGAGGCGCGGGTCCCCAGTCCGCGGCCCTACTGGGGGATGGATCAGGCGGTGAATACACCGAAGCGGGTGCGCATCTGCTCTCGCTTCGCGCTCTCGCTCCGCATTTTCTTTTATTGCCATCACCGTCTCGCACCTACCTTTTACATACGAACAGTGCAGTGCAAAGTACACCTGTCTACTATACACTTATGGGATTAGCTACATCCTGCTCGTATACATACACAGATATTAGAGGTTTTACTCATTCAATAGGTATATTGTTCAGCCTGTGTACTCGTACAGGTATTAATTTAGTGGTAGTTGGTGCTGAATGTATAATGTAATTCAGCAATGGTTGTTTCATAAGCCAGTATTTTCTATTAACGCCTACAAATAACATCGCCGCAATTACATTACCAACGCTAAATTACGCATCGAAAACTAAAGGCTAGTGACTAACGATTTGTAGTTGTTGCCGAATAACATCCATGACATACAAATTTGACGGCTCGAATTTGTGACAGTCGAAATCTATTCAAAGCGCGTTTGTTACTCGCTCTCTAGACACACACACACACACAACACATACCTATAGCCCAGCTAGCCAGATAGGTTTTATGGAAATCTAATCTAATTTTGCCCTAACTAACATGGAGAAATTCCTTGGCTTCAAAATCTCGTTACAAATACAAATAGATTTACCATGTTCTTACAAAATAGATTTGTTAGATGTAAGTATACACCTACGTAATGTGATTGACAAAAATAAAACAATGATAGAAGTAGGTATAAGATTGTTTTATATGTAAGTAGTTACAAATAGTGTATCTTTGATTATATTTATAGTTACTCGTTATTATCGTTATCTGTATTTCGCTTTAAGCCTGTATTAACTGTTTAAGTTTGATTTTTATTCGTAATTAAATATATCTGGAAAGCGTTTGTAAGTATGTAAAGTGTAAGGTAATAATCACTTGTAAGAAGGGGGACTCCGCGAAATCGGAGGTTCTTAGATTGAATATTTACCTGCACTGCAGGGGTTCGCATTACATTTGGCTAAAATAAACAGATTTAGAAAAGGTTAGCTTTTCCTGTAATATTTTGCAATTACCTATACATTAGTGATGGAACAAATAAATCCCTGCAATATATCGATGTTTCACGTAGGTCGCGTAAAATTAGGTCAAAAACTAAATTTAATATGTTTTTATTTTTACGGTAGTTATATGGCTATTTATTTTATCAAGTATATATAAGATGATAACTACTCTACTACTAATTCGTTTTTAATTGTTTTTGTTATCACTATCAACTTGAAACATAAATAATAAATATTGACCAACGTGGAATATTTTTGATTAATCTCACGTTTAAACTGACCTAAACTGTATTAACAATTGGGAAGAAATGAAGTAAAATAAGCTAGGTATTAACCTAGCAAATTGGTTTATATTCATCTGAACGGGGATTGGTGCTATTCTATGTAGTCTATAATAGAAAAATAATGTATAGGTCGGCTCGCGGGCTGACCGCTGACCGGTGTTATCAGCGGTCAGCACAAACACAACCTCAGGGAATCCGGGTCCTCGCGACGAACAACCAAAACGCACACGTCTCTCTCACACCGTGCATCCAGCCCTGGGAACCGGCCCGAAATACCCAACTGCCCTTTCGTTTCGAGCTAAAACATTACACGTTTTATGCTCCGTCTTGTTTTTTAATGAGCGTTAAAAAAAGACGCCCGCAAACGCGTGGTATCGAAACTCGCGCAAAGTATGAAATAGCATACTGATAACTCGCAGTCTGTCTCTGTCGCGCGACGGCAACAGCGCTGCCAGTATACTTATTCGAGTGGTGGTAAACTATTCGCTTTTGTTGCCTGTAGTTTTGCCAAGTCGGGGACGGTCCGAATTAGACCGACTACATGTGTTTTGTTGTGCCAGTGTCAAAAGTGTCGTGAACTTGCCGATTACTTCTCAGTGTCCAAGTGCCTCGGGTTTTTTTTAAGTGTGTAAAATGCGGAGATGGTGTGCCGAGCGAGTGGCGCGGGAGCGCGGCATTTTTTAGATTCCGATAAGATTCGAAAGTTGAAACTGCATGTTTACGATGCATTTTGTACGTGTTTAAGCGTTAATTTTAGTGCGAAGCTGTGATTTATTTTTATCGTGGATAATCGTGTGACAAAATGAAGCGTACGAGATTGTATATTATAGACGTGAGTATTTTAGTACTTTAAATATACCTATTTAAAAATAAACACTTGATGGAAGGTTTATTTTATCAAAGGAATCTAAATAAAATAAACACGCATTTCTTATGATAAATTCATTACTTATTTTTATTTGTCATAAATTTCCGCCTTCCGGGTTTATAAACAGTTTCAATCGAATCCATCAGTTATCAGGACTAATTTTCCTTAAACTATTCATAATTTATTCAGCACAAAGAATTGGCTTCAGCCCAGTACATTTGTAGATATCTTTTTTTAAGTAAATACCGTACTAAAAATAAGTCGGTAAAACATTTTATAATAATTGCAACAGTATATTGTTCATTTTATTTTTAGATGGAACGTTACATAAATGTCCAATATTATTTGAGTGATAATTGACCAACAAGATCACATACACACATCACATCACACATATCATATACATATTTCTCATGTTAAACATTTTGCCGATCTTTTATACCAACATATATTATGGCAAATGTGTATACATTTGCGTATGTGTCTACAGTTTGTTTGCTTTTTGTCACGAATAAATATTTCTTTCTATAAATTTAATTTGTTCTGCCTACTACCTCTTTTGGGAATAAAGGCGTGAATCTATCTATGTACCTATGTATTGACCAACGAGATGGATTATTTCAATATGACATTACGATATGAAGAAAATAAATAAGTAGGATAATCCAAAAAAAACACTGGTTAGAAGGGAAGTAGTTTCAAGAAGTAGAACAAAAGCGGTTTTGGTTCAATTTGGGCAAAATCGTGATGTTATATGTTGTTATCGTAATTAGGAATAGGGAAGTACTAGGATACCTGTTAAAAATACTAAAAATAAAGACAAGAAATGCCAAACTATTCTTTATAAATAATATGTAACTCATAAATCTCGTAGATCGACTGAATTGTCAAGTACTTAGTACCTACTACATACGTAATTTAAAACGTTTAGAAAAAACTCAACATGACGCAACGCTTACGTAGTTAGACTAGGTAGGCAGGTACTTTAGATTTCGGGAATTAAGGCGCGGTGAGTCAAAGTTACCAGAATCTATACCCACAAAATAAATATATACCTACCTCAATGAATCCTCTATTCATTGTATCTGTATATTCTATAGACGTGGTTGCGAGGCTGAGTAACAATAAAGGTAGTTGTGGTTCCCTCCCAGTGACACGATTGATGACCATTGACCACTGCCTAGTTATTTATAATACTTACCTACTCAACTACAAAGCCAGGCATTCATACTAATATTATGAATGCCAAAGTAATCTATATGTTTCTTACCCTTTCACGCGGACACCACTGAATGGATCTGAATCAAGTATTTTGAGTTTGATTCCCAGAGAATACATACAATGTACATATGGACAATATTATATTACATGAAGAAGTTAGATAGGTAATAAGCGCTCCAAAAGTGGCACATTAAAATTGAGTCAGTTGCATCAACATGCCTCAGTTTTGCGTCGTCAATGGAAACGTATCATTGCTGTCAGATTTGGTGGCCATTTTTAAACACGGGTTTTCGTATAGACAACGTATCACCTCTTTTTTATTACATCATTGACTATTGGATCTTTACCATAAGTATTTCATTAAAAAAATTAGGCCATAAACTCACCAGAAAAGAGAAAATGCACTCGTAGCAGATTTGTTGGACCCGTCGGCGGTGGTCAAGCGACTTAAAAGGGAACACCTAATTGATTGGTAGAGGTGGCGCTGGCCACCCCACCAGAACAAGCCATTTTTCTCACAGCAAATTCGCTTATATGGTTTAACGACCGATTGCAAATTCACATAAGGATGATAAGCACCAGAATTGCTGCTTGCCATCCTTCACCACTTCCAGCTCCCTTTATACAAAATAGAGGGTGATTTTCGGCGTACAAAAGGGACCGTCAGATAAAGATAAAGTGCACTAAAATTCTCAGCCAGTATTTATTATTATTACACTGCCTTAATATTACATTTCTTTTCGTTATCTAGGTGGAAAAGGTTTTTTCAGTGTCGGTGTCCACAGATTAATGAAAAAGCCATTCTCTTCTTACTTTTGTACTTAACAACGAGTAAGAATGGGATAGAACTATGTTATCTGCCAGGTGTCATTATCTTCGCTTTCTCGCTCGCACTATGTATCTCGCTCCCTCGCTCGCTCGTGCGATTTAGTGCAGTGAAAGATATTTTTTACAAACTATACCGAAAGATATTTTTAAAATCCAAAACCATTAACGGCATTAACCGTTATCTTAACTATCTAAGTCCTGTTTCTGAGATACAACTACTTAAGCGAGGTTTAGATAGCTACTTGATTCGGACTTTAAGTAAAGATTAAAATGTAATGAAGTATTATTTAACAACCATAATAATAATCTATATAGACACGGGCAGGTACAGCATCCGCTCGTTGTACTCTTTGCATTTAGTTAAATTGTCAAAAGGGCCTCTACGTGTTGGCTCAGTTGGTACTTTGTAGGTACCTAGCTCCACGCACGCCTCCTAAAGGTCCGGGACATCATTGTCCCGTGAACGGGAAAAACACTATATAGTTTTAGTTATCTATTAAAGTAAACAATACAAAAGTTAATTTGGTAGGTATACAGAAGTAGCAAAATAAACCTCCAGCTCACTCACATCTGTGTTTTCAGTCTCTGTCTCTCAAACAACCAAACGCTTCGTCTACATAAATAATTCACGCCGATAAAATGTCGATGAATATTAAGCTTTAATTGTTACAACACTATAAGTGTCGAATTGACGTTGACATCCCGGTACTATTGTTTACTTTTTTGACACACTGGTGCGCAGTGTAGATGGAGACAATTTGTTAATAGCCTCAAAATACCGTACTATTTGTCTCATTCTAACTCACCTCAGCTGACCATGAGAAGTGACAGAGACAACTATATGAAACATCGTCTTGCTTTATACAGCGGGTCTGTATTAGTCTGTGATGGGTGTCCTAACCTAAGCTGACCCCCTAGCACACTAAGTTTTATGTCGGACATAAAGCATTTGTCCCTCTTGCACTCGCATATTTGCCAGAATGGGACGAATGCTTTATGTCTGACATAAAACTTAGTGTGCTAGGAGGTCTGACCTAGTTATACTTTTTTATCTCATTATGTGGGGCTCATTATATCACTAATTATCATTGAACATATAAACGGACAAGACAAACGATACTTTTGTATTTGCAATATTAATTTGGGTTGTATTCATTAACTAGCCGTATTGCTGCTAAATTTTACGCAGAATGTAACATCTAGGTTAACGAGTCGAGAGTACGTCTAAAAGCAGTTTTGAATGGAAATTCGTGACTTACGCCGATTAACAGCTGTATTAGTTAGCCATCTCATTTAGCTCGATTAGCACTCGACTCGCGATATATTTACTATTCTAAATCATTTTTTACTCGACTATCTCTTCTCTGGCTAAAATCAGAGGCATGGCTAATACTGGGCCTAAAGTAGTTAGTCGGTTTTTGTGAATAACATCCTGAAGATACCTCTTAAGGTAGGTAGGTAGGTAGGGTAGGTATGGGTAGGTTAGGTTTGAACTTATTTTTATAGTCATACGCATGATCTACTATCCTTATTGCAACATTGCCAATATTAAATAAGTACTATACTAATTTTTGTCATCGCCATCCATTATTTATTTGTGACGTCTCAAGAAGTTATTGAGGTCATCTATGCATAACAAATTATTTTTTTGTGCTATGTTGTTACGAAAAACTTAATAGAATAACAAAGTGTTTGTAAAAACAATGTGGACACGTACCTACATTGTTATGATTGTCTATTTACTTTTATTTGATGTCTTTTAAAGCATTACAAGATGCAAGCAACACACACCCAATAACAAATACCTACTTCGATGAGGAAATACGATTACCTACCTCTCATTTACCTTATCCTGACATACCTAAACTTGCTACGAATTTACCCTCCGCCGTGTAAATTAAATATCACCTCCTCATCTTAAGGCCCCGTAGGTTCAGCGAAGTTAAGCGAACAGAGTTTTTGAAACAATATAATGCGTCTGTTTATAATAATATGGTTTAAAAAAATACGAATAGTAATCTTGAGGCTTTTCTGCAGGGAAATCAGTGTTTAGAAACATGATTAAGCAATTTTCGCTCCATAGAAAAAAATCACGAACATAGGTCTAAAAGGGTCTAAAATACACTTAAAATATTTCTTACAATTTATGCACTAAAGCTAAAAATATTAAAATGGCTTCTAAAAATCGGCAATATCATGTTTGAGGGAAATCAGTGTTTACTTTTTTATTTATTTAAACGCCAAAAAACATAAAATTAAAAAACATGATTTCCGCGCTTCCGAGCACGCACTTCCATCTCGCTCACGCTTAAGCTCAGTGAGAGGGAGAGAAGACCATGAACCTACGGCGCCTTAAGCGTATTCCTGATGCAATTCTCAGATCATACCTACTTTACTACAATACGGGTGTAGACTCAAAATATATTATTACTCCAAAAGAAAGAAGGTTAAAAAATATGCCATGCTGTGACGAAAATCCCATTTAAATAGTTATCTCAAATAATTAACAAGCTAGAACCGTTTTAATTTCAGAGCATAAAATACTATAGAGCGGACAAGCCGCCGGCGGCTGTGTCGCACATGTCAGCTCATTGGGCATACTCCGCCATACATTTACCGTCCGTTGTCCACCGAGAAAGTTCCGTTTTTTGCCGAAAATGCCGAGTTGTGCAATAATTACTTGCAAACATCGCAGTGATTTGATTGTTTTCCACACCAATGGGATCACTTTTCACAGGTAAATAAAAGACTTTATTTCAAATAAAACCACGAATTCAAGAACTTGCGACTGGCATATAATTATATTCAATACAAATCACGCGGCATGTCCGATCTCCTTATTTCCTATAAGTATCTGTATGCTTACCATGAGTTTGACAATGACGGCTTACGCTAACGAGTATCGAGTTTTCTATCTGTGCATCTCTATTGCACTTTGACAGTACGAGCGGGATGCACAGATAGAAAACTCGATACTCGTTAGCGTAAGCCGTCATTGTCAAAGTCATGGTAAGCGTACTGTGGTTTTAATATTGCTTGTAAGAGAAAGAAACAAGCGAGAGCGATTTCTCTCTCTAGTAAATATCAATGAATGATGGTGCTTTTTGCAGAAAAGGGACAATATACCCCCTCTTAAAATTTTGGACACTTTATAACTTTGTGATTATTTAATCCCCTGCTTTACTTTTTTCTCCATCTGACAATATTTTTAATCCTTTTTCAGGAAAATTCAACATTATTGGTTATTTTATTTGGTCCACACGCGTTACGATTACGAATCCAGACCCCCTAGCACACTAAGTTTTATGTCGGACATAAAGCATTTGTCCCTCTTGCACTCGCATATTTGCCAGAATGGGACGAATGCTTTATGTCCGACATAAAACTTAGTGTGCTAGGGGGTCAGGTTTTCACTTTTTACCTAATCCCAAGATTGGGCTTGATACATAAAAAGAGAGTGTTAGTCTGCTGTAAGTATGATAATTTTATTCCGAGTGTTCTGTAGCCATGTTTCAACTAAACCTGTTCAGCTGTTTTTGAGATATTGGACTTTGAAATGAAAATTTTGGGGGTTTTTCAACTTTTCTAAGTCGCAGTTATTATGCTGTCAAACCAGTTTAATTGGGTGTATAATGCCATAACGCCGTATAACTCACGCAAACAGAAACACAGAAATAGACTTAACAGGGAAACCCGGATGGATATGATCAACCTAATTGGGATAATTGAGTAACAGCGGACATTACTAGGCGAAGCAAGTAGTACTTGCGTGTTATCTACCAGGCCATCGCACGGGACAGTACACCTGGGGATATCTGAATATATGTGTTAGATGGTAATCAAATTGACATTAGCTACGCACCAGTCAGCTGTTAGGCATAATGCTAAGGTGGTTTGCTTTGCATACTGACAGAAACGCATGACCCAAAAAATCATTAATATATATTTTAAATAAATAAATATTAGGGGACAATCTTACACAAATCGACCTAGTCCCAAACTAAGCAAAGCTTGTACTATCGGTACTAGACGACGATAAACACATACTTATATAGATAAATAAATACTTAAATACATAGAAAACATCCATGACTCAGGTACAAAT
The DNA here is from genome assembly GCA_945867215.1 of Epinotia demarniana. NCBI lineage: Eukaryota > Metazoa > Arthropoda > Insecta > Lepidoptera > Tortricidae > Epinotia > Epinotia demarniana. The sequence continues at coordinate 1,945,880 of OX244271.1, forward strand.
ATTCGTGTTCATCACACAAATGAATGCCCTTACCGGGATTCGAACCCAGGACCTCTTGCTTCGTAGGCAGGGTCACTACCAACTAGGCTAAAGCGGTCATCAAAATAATTGAATAGTCATTGTATCACGCCTGCAGGGGAGCTAGATGACACAGTTCCAACAAGAAAACATACCCAAGTATGTAGTTAATAGTCGCATTTCTATTATTTTAGTTCTTTACTCGTATTTATATAATATTTATTTTTATAACACTGACTGTCGAGTTTGTTTCGACGTTTCTTCTCTTTACACTGATTTTGGTTTCGGAAACTCTGGTAGAATTTTGACTTGTAAAAGTGCTATTATGGCCTACTTGCAGAATAAAATTGATAAATCTATTTAATTTAATACTAAACGTTATTTGACATTCGCAGGCTAACGGCGTGATATTTAAATAACTCGTTTTCATAAATTGGCTTTCTATTTGCGCGAAATTCCCTCTTTCCTAGACTAAACTTGTACAAACTAGAAAAATATAAGATATAACATACCAAATAATTTGACAGGGGATTAGGATGAGAAGAGCACAGGACCAGGACCTATGCCTCCCCCAAAGAGTGTCACAATTAACAGTCCTGTCCTGCGTTACCCGCGTTGTCCCGCATCCAGCGGACTTCGCGACTCCTACCAGACCATCTGGTGGGGACTCATCAGGGGTGAAAATTATTGTGATAAAACTGTTAATGTGACTCCAATTCGGATCGGATCGGATCTGAATTGATTACTTAACTGTATCATTAACTGCGCTGGATCTACCGCCTGCCGTGATCAGGTTTGCGATTAGTAAATCAAACTGTAAGTGGACAGAAATTATTTGCGTAGAACAAATCATTATATTAACTATTCATTTATCGGCAGCAGACGTTATTGCCTAATAAACACAAAAATATATTATGAAGAATAAAGAGTAACCAGTTTTTTTATGTAAATTGGGGTGCCATAGCTGGGGTTGTTCAAAACACAAATACCCCGATAAAATCACTAGTTTATTGCCAGCATTCAACTGTCGTGATCTTTTGTGCTGATAGCACTTTATTTGCAACCTAATGTATTTTTTTATGTGTTGAAATATTTTAATATTCGTTAATCTTCTACGCACATTAGCAATATCCCGGTTACATCCTAAAGGAGCCCTGGACCAAATAATGAAATAAGCGCATTTCATTATTGGTAAACCAATTGAACATTACAATTATTCGGATTTTTTTATGACGCTATTTTCATCACTCATTTAACAAAAATCATAGTACCTATGGTCTCTATATTTGGTGAGGTTAAGTTTGCAGTGTACATAAGAAAAAAAATATTGCCGAAATAAATAATTTGGGAAATCATGTTATCCCGTAAATTAGCAAACCAATATTCTATCAAAATGAGACTATGGTTGTGTTAAGAGTGTTAAGAACAAAATATCAAACATGATTCATTTGCATATGTAAGCATCTACACTGAATACCGAGCAGAAGCCTAATACAATATTGTTATAAGACACTTATGACATCAATTGGAGTCGGCAATCATATTGCGCGATTGAATTATCTCGTTGACCGATGACCGTGTGCACTCGCCTTAATAACGCTTTAATTGGTTTACAGTTAACACTACGAGTAGCAGCCACTGTCTATTTATAGCTGCATGTAAACTAGGAAGTCAATTTGGACTGCCGTTTCGCACGCGCTTGTATCCACGACCGCAGAGTTAATTGTCAGAACGTGCTTCAGAAAATATTGATATCAAACTGACACTAAAAATGTCGACTCATATTGGCCTCCGGAAACCGTTTTATGATTTTAACTACAAATTTATTTCGTAAACAGTGACTAATCGATACTAAAAACTTATTTAGTTTACTCATAATTTTATTTTAACATGCATTTTCGTTTAAACATTTTTCCTGCTGGATTTGCAAAGGTCCAGCCCGAGTCCACTCCTTCTATAAAGAGCTTAGAGTGCCTTAAGAGCGTACAAACATTTCGTTACAACTCGATCTAGTCGCGATCGCCTGCGAGCGGCCATGATAGTAACTACGATGTTTATTGTGTGCGTTTCACAGCCTCATTCCTCCATCACTCGTGCTGGCTTTGGAGTAGGCTATTAAAACCGATATCATGGTTCCCTGCGGGAGTCCAACTGGTTCTGGACCTACAAAATGATCTGTAGATCCCCTTCTTGCAAGCTCATCTGCCAAAGCCTCGTGCCTTGGTATCCAAACATACCCGTAGTTGCTTCCCAAGCTTGTTCAAGAGATTGAACGGCATTATAAACTACTCGTAGTCTACTCTAGAATACACTTTTGGCGTCATAAGCGCGGCTTGACTGTCACTGAATATATAGATAGTCTGTCCTCTGGTTTGTTTCTCTAATATTCTCCTGTACACAGGCATGAGACAGTATGGCGTATCTCACCGTCTGGAAAACGGTTGCCAAACCTACCTATGCTTACATTACTACTATAGTCATTTGCATCAGCCATGGATATATTTCCAGTATTTACACAGGATATAGTCATACGTATATTTACTCAGTACATAACTTTTGTTGTATTACATCCTGTGGAATACATATTTGGGTGTAAGGGTAGCATTTTGTCGTATGTTTATTATTCTGTCTAAGAAACTGTTTTCCATGTTTGTGAGTGTTTGTTTCGGTTTGTTATTGCACAGTCCAAGAGTTCTCAATCTGTTAAGCGAAATGTGGATCGTTACTCCAACCTTAAAATACTATGCAGGAAAATAGCATTGGGATCAAATACGCAGAATATGGTGAATTGCTGTTGTGAACAAAATATTTTTCGGGAGGAATAACTTTTCTTTGTGTGAGACTGTCATGATTTGACTATATTTATAAGCAACCAGGCGAAGAGTTATGTCCTCATTTATAACCCATCACATATACATTTTCATAGTTACAATTTTATGTCATAAACAGTGATTTATCGATAATAAAACGTCGTTTTTACGTTTACGCATTATTTAATTTTCACATAAATAATCTTTTGAAGTATTTGATGTGACTTTAGCTCGCGATATACTTAATAATAATAATATTATGTTCTTATAAGCTACGGTAGCCTAGTGGTTTAGGCATGCGGCTGTCAAGCGGCCGTCGTGGGTTCGAATCCTGGCTCGTACCGATGACTTTTTCGGAACTTATGTACGGAATATTTACCGTTAGCTTTTCGGTGAAGGAAAACATCGTGAGGAAACCGGTCTAATCCCAATAAGGTCTAGTTTTCCCTCTGGGTTGGAAGGTCAGATGGCAGTCGCTTTCGTAAAACTAGTACCTATGCCAAATCTTGGGATTAGGTGTCAAAGCGGACCCCGGGCTCCTTTAGGGGCATTACCGGGAATAACGCTAGGAGGATGAGGATGATGAATATTATGTTCTTTATTGCACTACAAAATAAGCAAAACATGTTACAAGACAGATTAAATAAGTGATTGGTAACAACAGGCGGTCTTACCGCTTATCGCAGGCGATATTATAACATCTATCCAAAAACATTTTACAATTCGCGTTTAGTTTCATCCCTACTCGCTCTACATATAAATCTAACAACTGAACAACATGAATTACAACATTGAACCAGCTTTTTTGTGACCCCTCTGAAATTAATTACCCTTATCAGTTGGGTACTTTCTTAGTGGACACCACAGAAGAGTTCCACCTAGTTTTTACCGTATCAGTAAAGGACGGCTTCGGCTTTTCTTATTTATTGGCATTTTGCAAGGTTTTTTCAATTCCTCAAGTTGGACACGTACGTCTGTCTGCTCCGGTAAGGTATTGATTGTAGCCTGTAGCTGAACACTGCCTGAAGTCATAGGAGCCCTAGAGCTAGTAAAAATCAAAGAGCTTTATTTGTAAACATAGGTTTGTTTGTAGACAAATTTCCCTAAAAGTAGACACATTACAAATTACAAGTGAGGTTTCAAATTATATATAAGAATTTACATAATATCAAACCAATTATACTTAGGTAGTTTCATATTATGAAATAGTGACATTTAACTTAGATCATCTCTAAGTCTGCCAAGGAATAGTAACATTTGTTAATTAATAATTTAGTAAGGTCATTTTTAAACTTAACCCAAAATTAATATTAATAATGAATTAACATTTGGCTATACTATAGGTAAACGACAAGGTATACAGGGTGGTTTTGGATAAACTGTACATAATAAAAGGGGTCAAATTTCAGACCATTTTATCGGTGAAACTACATTAAATTTTTTTTTTTAGTCGTTAGTTTTTTTTTTACAATTTTTTAAACATTTTAGTTATGACTCTGGTAGTACATGCAATTGAGACGGTATAACTTTTGATTCAATGGTGAAAAAACGTTTAAAAAAATGCAGAGTATTAACAATGAACAGAGCAATAATTATCAATAACAAATAATAACCAACCTAAAGAAAAAAATTGCAAAAAAAAATATTGTTGACGAAAAATGGCTACAAAAATTACGTATTTTAAACCAAAATCCCAATTTCCCAGAAAAAACGCAGATTTACTTACCGTTTTTTTTTATTAGTTTTAATCCTCACTTAATGTCGATTGTAAAACCGCTTTCAAATTGCCTTGGACTTGGAAAAATACCACGCAAATGGCTACGTAAATGAAACCATAATTTATCAATTTTAACATTGTGATTTAAAATTACCGATTGTAATTAGATAAAAAAAATGTTAATGACCTCTTGTTCTTAGGTAGTTCACCCCTACCCCTCAGGTATAAAGGCATTGAGCAATCAGGTCAATTATTCAGTCGCTCGCAATTGCTTGTCTTTGCCCGCCACTTCTTTAATTTCTCAGTAGAATTTCCAGTTCAAATTCAATCACCATGCCACGTTTACAAGATTTTTCGCCTTTACAAATAGCCAACATGCACTATTATTATGGATTGTGCCATGGATCTGCAAGAGCTGCGTGTATCGCCTATTTGGAACAGTACCCTAATGATGTCCCAAGACCTGCTGCTCGTCATTTTCAAGAAATTCATCGCCGGTTGAGCAATATTGGCCTAGGATACGGTGCCCGAGATCGCCGAGAGCAAGGAAACATAATTGATGTTGCCATAGAAGAAGCAGTTCTCAGAGACTTGTACGCGGACCCAACCACGAGTCTAAGACGCCTGGCATTGAGACACGGAATCTCAAAATACTCTGCGTGGAAAATTTTGAAAAAGGAAGGACTGCACCCATTTCATTATCAACGGGTACAAAATTTGCAACTAGGCGATGCCCGTTCTAGGTGTGTTATGTCGACTTGGATACTTGACAATATCAGAAGAGATCCGGAATTTACTAGGAAAATTTTATGGATGGACGAAGCACGATTTACTCACACGGGGATAACAAATTTCAGGAATCTACACACATGGGCCCTCGATAATCCTAACCTTGTAAGACCATCGAATTTCCAAGACCAATTCTCCATTAACGTTTGGGCAGCCGTACTCGACGATAAATTGATTGGACCAGTCTTCTTACCGAATACTTTAAACGCCGACAGATTTTTACTGTTACTGAGAGACGAGCTCCCAGAGCTTTTGGAAGATGTGATGTTGGATGTAAGACGCCGCCTGTTTCTCCAAATGGATGGATGCCCTGCACATTGGGCATTAAGAGTGCGACATTTTTTAAATGAGCAATATCCCAATAGGTGGATCGGCCGCGATGGCCCCTTTGGATGGCCTGCAAGATCGCCCGATATGACGCCGTTGGATTATTTTCTTTGGGGTGAGATGAAACAACGGGTCTATCGCACAATAGTCAATACCGAAGCAGAGTTGTATGACAGAATTTTGAATGCTGCACAAGATATCAAAAATAATCCGGGAATGATTCGACGGGCTACACAACAGATACAAGTTCGGGCCACATTGTGTCTTCAAGAAAGAGGAAGTCATTTCGAGCAATTAATACCATACAGGGAACGTCCTTTGCAACAGTAGAATAAGTTTAATAAAAGATTTTTTTGTCAATTGAATTTATGACTTTTAATTTAAACGCACTTTTATAATTATTTTTCTTCCCATTGTTATCTTCATCTTAGACCCGACGACATTTCAACTACCTGAGAATAATTAGTAATTAGATAAAAAAAAATCTTTAATGACCTCTAGTTAGCTAATTTAAATGTTGATAATAAAATTAGGTACGTATACATTTGCGTAGCCATTTGCGTGGTATTTTTCCAAGTCCAAGGCAATTTGAAAGCGGTTTTACAATCGACATTAAGTGAGGATTAAAACTAATAAAAAAAAACGGTAAGTAAATCTGCGTTTTTTCTGGGAAATTGGGATTTTGGTTTAAAATACGTAATTTTTGTAGCCATTTTTCGTCAACAATATTTTTTTTTGCAATTTTTTTCTTTAGGTTGGTTATTATTTGTTATTGATAATTATTGCTCTGTTCATTGTTAATACTCTGCATTTTTTTAAACGTTTTTTCACCATTGAATCTAAAGTTATACCGTCTCAATTGCATGTACTACCAGAGTCATAACTAAAATGTTTAAAAAATTGTAAAAAAAAAACTAACGACTAAAAAAAAAAATTTAATGTAGTTTCACCGATAAAATGGTCTGAAATTTGACCCCTTTTATTATGTACAGTTTATCCAAAACCACCCTGTATATTAAAACTATAGGTAAACAACAACAATATCATTATGAAGCGCTATTTAGGAGATGGTACGTTTTGGTCTTAATTCGCTGAGTCTAAATCTTTCATAAATTCCTGAACATGAAAGCATTTATATATTGAAAAAACTTTAACTCATCTTCTTCTAGGTACTTTTTTTCTTCAGATATTTCTTTAGGTAATTTGTTGCATATCTTTTTTCTGACATTGCATAGGGTCCCTTATCGTACATTATTAATTTAACAGGAGTACCTATTACCAGCTTATTTCTAAGCCGCAGATTATGGGAACCCTTGTATAATTATTGTCTTTGGCTTGGGTATATACAGGGTGATTTCGGGGTCGTGATCCCAACCATTTTTTTCTGACTCAGTAAATGATTGCGATGCTACCTGTATTTATTTTAATTGAAACAAAGATGATTCGTTATTTACGTATTTTTATTTAAAAATTGTTATTGACTCAAAATGGGTGGTCACCCTACTTTTAATATTACACCTTTTTAGAAAACAAACTCTCTGATAGAAGTCCATGCACTTGACATAAGTTTTCTTGGGAAATAGTAGGGTGACCATGATCTCGAATTATCGCAGTTTTTTTTTGCTGACTAAAATAAGTCGCTGGTATACTGTTAGTCCTAACCTATCGTGATCCTTAGGAGAAAGTAAGTTAAATGCTTCTTTCTTGCTCCACGACCCCGTAATCACCCTGTATAGGTTGTGATGTTTTCGGACAAATTTACACGTCTCGAGAATGTACAGGGATGTCAACGTAAGCATTCTGAGCTTTTTGAAATGGTACCTACAGCTTTCCTGGTTGTTTATGTTGCTTGATATTCTAATACATCTCTTCTGTATCAGAAATAAATCGGCTACGTGCCCAAAGTATGATTCCGTATGAAATCCAGGCTTGGGCGAATGCGTGGTAAGCACATATTATACAAGCAGATATACGTATATATAATACTGCTGTTTTCAAGTGGTTGTGGTGATGGTGGCACGGTGCTTTTTTTTAAATTTGGGCATAGGCCTTAAGGGAATCCTTCGTCTATGCGAATCGAGCTAATGTTGCAGCGATTTTATCAATCTGATATTTAAAGTTCATATGTTCATCTATTTGTAAACCTAGTAAAGTGCATGCGTCCATTTTTGTGTCGCCGAATTTGCAATTAACAGCCAAAGCTTGTTGTAGTTGGTTGTGGGGTCGGGATTGGATAAAACATCTTACATTTGTGTCATTGGTGGATATTACTTTGGGGAGCTCGTTTATGTAGATTAGGAATAGGATGCATCCGAGGACGCTTCCTTGGGGGATTGAGCAGGTTATGGGGATTTAACGTGACCTTACTTTAGTGGTTTTATTGCTTGTATTATCTACGTAGTCTGTTTCAACAACCTGCTCCCGGTTCACTAGGTATGATTTAAACCCTATCGTGTGCATATGAATATGGAATCGGAGTACGGGGAGTAGCAGAAACTTATCCAAAAGAATTGCGTAACTTATCCAAACTAAAAAAATCTAAGGAACTAGAGTGTTGACAAATTATGTGAATAACATCCGTGATCACAAATTCAATTTGATAATCCTGGTGATATTTCGAAATAATTATGATCGATGAGTCACACCAAATTAATTATAATGTGGTCAATATTGAATATATTTTTTTATATCATTCTTGATTCATCCGAGGTGCTTTATTATTATTGCGTTTTACATAAATAACACTACTTTAAAATAGATTATGTGAATTCGTTTAACACACTTTTGATTTTATGTACTTACATTTATTTGTATATTTTTTGGTTCTATTATAGTACTCTGTAGCAATAAGGATGCTCTTTTTGTTATTTGTACTTTATTTTGAATTCAAAGTAATTGTCTACAGTATTATAAACTATTCCTCATTTAATAAAATCAGCAACTTTCGGCAGGAAATAAATATTCATCATATTTTGTCTGTAAAATTACAAATGAGTTAGACAAATCCTAATTTAAAATCTACAAAATCGAATCATTACGTTATTAAAAGGCGTGCTAATAATAGCCTGGCCAATGAGCGAGCAGGTTATGCAATAGGTCCTCATTAACACTATAAGTATCTGTCAATAGTCAAAGTAATTAGCGATGTGTAGGTACATAAATACATCTGCAAACTGAACAGCAAACTGAGTAAGTAGTAGTAACGGTCGTGAAATTAATTCTTAACATATTCGAATATCTACACGTATTATGATGAAACACTGAATTGAAACTGTCGGGAGCCGATTTTGAAATAATACTTACTAATAATTATGTTGTTAAACTCGTATGAGTTTAACAACATAATAACATAACCTTAGCTTGAATTCCCGAAGCGTCCGAAACGTGTCGCCCTCAGAGGCCATTAATGGGTAAGGAAGGACCAAATTCTTGGCCAGTATTTAGCTTGGTTAGTCGGTAGAAGTTAGCCTTACCATCTGAAGAAATGAAAAAAGTTCCGCTGTGACCCAAAAATTAACCATAGAACTGTATGATTTATTTTCGTGTCACAACGGAAAACTTTGATAGAAAATTTCATTTGAGTGAGTTAAGTTGGCCAAAAATTTATTTCTTACCTTAATACGTGACTTTAATCATGTAATTATTAGAGTACTTATCACCTTTCTGCATACTTCTTACTGCTTATTAAAACCTCGTAAATATTTTGATCTAGCTTCATTAAAGTATATCGTTAATGTGTATAATTAGATTGATTTATGATATGTCGATATAAAACAATTCAAGCACTTATATAAATAATTATTTTTATAAATCATTTTTATTGAAATCGAGGTCTATGATCTCGAGGAGGCCGCTGAAGATTATAGGGAAGTGTCTCTTCTCTGGGGTTATAGATATAACGATTCGTGCGAAATACCAACATACAGTTCAGTTAATGTTTAGACAAATATAAACAAAAAGAGCATCGCAAAAACGTATAGTATTTTATCTTATAAATCTTATTTATAAGATAAAATATTAGCAAAGGGTTTAATACTATCGCTTGCAATGTGTCAGATGTGCGTGCGAGACAAAAGTGTTTTGTTTTATTAATATCCACAGGTCAATACCGCCGCCGTATCATTGTGCGCTCGAGTTAAAATAAACTCACAACGATACGTTACTAAACTCATAGCGTTTGCGCGTAATCTACATAATATATCATCAAAACAATAGCACAATACAGTTCATTAATAGTACAACAATACATTGTTCTTTGTACCACCAAGGTTGTCTTCGTACTGTAACTAAACCCGATACAAATTTTATATTTTTATTGCACTACAACCGTGTACAATTTGCACACGTTGAAAAATGCCATCACGACTCAGGAATTCCACTGAAAGTATGACGGTGTTTATTTAGTAGTGTAAATACTTACGTTTTTATTTCGTAGGATTTTAGTTACAAATTTATTTCATTTTATCTATACTATTTATCGATCATAACCACTTATTTAGTTTCACATCATTTAATATTCACATAACAATTTAAACATGTATTATGTGAAAATGTTAAGTAAATGTTTTGTAATAACAGAAAAGAATAGTTTATTCGTTGAAAATAGAAAGATTAAGGTCCATAAGATTGTAATAACTATTTTCAATAATTATATTATGCAAAAAATGTTACTGAACAACAATTCCCTCGCAAAACGATATTTTAAAGTTACTCAAATAAAAACTGGAATTTGTGCAAATAGCATAACCCACCTATAATAATGTTAACATTACGGCCAGTTGAGAATTAAAACAAAAGAGCATTGTTTTTGTTTCCCAGTGTGCGACTGACGAGGCATTCTATCCTGTTCTTAAATAAAAGGTTATAAGTCTTAAATAATTGTATATTGCCTCACGACCTTCTGTTATATACAGAGGCACGGGCCCTGTTTATTGCAAACAATCGGTTCGAAACGAGTGAGTGCATGTTGTAATTATATTAACTCGATATTAATTGTGCTAGTGCAAAAACTGGCGCCCCGCTATGTAATTCAACCTTTCTAGCCTCGTGGAACTAAACCTCGCGATGCTTGACAACTGGGTGTAACCGGAGATCAGATTTCAGTGGTTCGTGTGAGACTAGTTGTCGGTATGAGGATGCGAGGTACGTTGTAATATACTAATAGTAGTTCACGGCGACATGGCTGGGCGCTCGCAGCGCATCACAATTCGATACCTCACCTTGATTTTACCAGTGTAAGCCGCACCTCCGATTACACGAAGTTATTCTCTGCTGTGAAATATGTTTGTCAATGCATAGTTGGTTTCTCTTTGTATTGCTATTGCCACTGACGAGTGGTATAGCTTGACCACGACCGCTGTGCAACAGCGGTTGTGTCAAGCTTATAGCACTTGATGTTAAATTGGAGTAGTCAACTTTGCAAGTGACTCATTGATTTCCAAATGTCCATGCCGAGGTAGGAGTACCTTTGAGATGTCCATGTGCTTTATTGCCTGCAACTACACACCTATACCTAAACCAAAAGTTTTTTTTAAGTACAAGCTTTTATTTAAATTGCCCTGTTAGTATGTATGTTAGTCTGGGACAAATCTTGCGAGTTAAATTTGACCCACTTCCCGGTGACCGATTGAGCTGAAATTTTGGGTATAAGTATAGTTTGGATGACAATTCAATATTATGGTACCATCGAGCTGATCTGATGATGGAGACACAAAGGTGACCGTGGGCCCTGTTAGTATGTAGGTATGGGACAAATTTTGCAAGTTAAATTTGACCCACTTCCCGGTGACCGATTGAGCTGAAATTTTGGGTATAAGTATAGTTTGGATGACAATTAAATATTATGGTACCATCGAGCTGATCTGATGATAGAGACAAGGTGGCCATGGGAATTCAGTACTTAACCGACGTAACCCCGTTGAGTTTGGGTTCATTATAATCATCTCAATGATTAGTTGATGATGGTATACAGAAAAGTGCAGTAGGCAATATTTTTTTTTACCTAAAATGAAATTATTGACAGAAGCTTATTTTCTAATTGTGCTTCAAAATATTGCCAGATGTTGTGTTTATGTTTTTTTTAGGGTGTTAAAAAAATTTGCCATTGGCATATTAATGAAATATTGTTAAAAGTCATTTGTAAACAAGCTGCGAAATTGCAACGTTTTTTTTTTTGATGAAGAAAAATATAACCGTATTATTGACAACTTCAACTTTCAATAGTAAGTAAGGTCACCTTTATTGTTAACTAGCTACTTCGTCCGCGAGGAACTCGTTTATATACAAACTTTCACCCTCCTTTTCACCTCCTTAGGAGATGATTCCCGGGATGAAATTATTAAATTAACATATTATCCGGGCTATTACACTATAATAATATATAATAATTTAAACACATTACACTATAACACACACACACTAACACACACACACACACACACACACTACAATAATATATATTACACTATAATAATATATATTAATTTTAATCCGTTCAGCCGTTTTTGCATAATTGAGTAGGTAACAAATATTTAAACATCTAAACTTTCGCATTTATAATAGTTATTAGGGCCTGTTTCGCAATCGCCGGATAAAGTTATCTGCCAGATAAAATTATTGCTATCCTTTTCTCTCGTCATATAAAAGAAAAGTGACAGCCAACATTTATCTGACGGATATGTTTTAACTGGAGATTGTGAAACAGGCCCTAAGACTAGGAATAGTAGGATAATTCAAATTTAAAGTTTAATGTGACTATGGTCAGTGTCAAGCATTAGAACGTTTACCTTACTTAAATGTAAAATAGTGCCTACGTATGTATAGTATTTAAAATTCAGCCAACAATAAACGGGACAAATAAACACATAAATCGAAGTCACGATTGAAGCATGACTGACAGTCCACATTTATATTTCACTTGTAAAGCTTGACATGTACAAAACGTCTTTGGAATTCTAAAAATAACCCGCTGATATTTGTTAGAAAGAAGAATAATACGTCAGAATTGTCGATAAGTGTTTATGTTATGTCAAATGCACATCACTATTCGGTACATGTTCGTTGTGTGCTGTCTTATAGAGGGTTTTTTCAATAACATGATGGCAAATAGGCTTACGAACTGCCTGGTACACCATACACTATGGACGAGGTGCCGTAGCGACACTTGGCCTTTTTTTAAATCTTTAATTAAAGAGCTTAGTCACTTATGTGACTATGTCACTCTAAACCCTTGGCATTGATCGCCCTTAGGATTTGGTTGCAGGTTCTTAATTTTGTTTTGGCATCCCGGGAGCCCTGTTAGTTATTATTATTTTTATTTATTTATTTAGGAAACAAGCGGTTGTTAACAGGATTATGTTAGCTTATGAGATATACGATTAAACCTATAGTTCCATTAAGTATAGGTACAGACAAAAAGTATTACAAGTGTCGAAACAGAGTGGGTAAAAACATGCAAGTCTATTTCGCAGAATGATGTAAGTTGTTTCATATTGTAATATAATGAAATGCTACATTTACCTTGGTTTAATAATACGAATGAAAAAGAAAAAAGTTACTAATTAACTAACTAAATTAAGCGTTTCTAACTCATGCACTACAATCCGGAGTTATCATTATTCAATTATTCGGTGTAGATCAGGCTACGCAGAGCGCTGCGATATTGAACAAATGAGAGAGAAAAAATATTTAAACTAATAAAGTTGGCGTTATAATTTTGACATGCTCGTCTGAAGAATGTGTTTTTGGCAAACTTGGTACGGCAAAGTCTGACGTGGAATGTTAAGGGGTAGCGACAAGGAATGCAGCGAGGCAATTTAAAAGTAATACTTCTAAGAAGAATGGGTGAGTCAATGTAGTTGTTTAATAGCTTATAAAGAAAGATTTAAATATAAATAATAAATAAATAAATATAAATAAATATAAGGGGACAATGTTACACAAACCGACCTAGTCCCATAGTAAGCTCAATAAGGCTTGTGTTATGGGTACTAGACGACGATATATATAATAGATATAAATACTTAAATACATAGAAAACATCCATGACTCAGAAACAAATATTCATGCTCATCACACAAATATTTGTCCTTACCGGGATTCGAACCCAGGACCTTCAGCTTCGTAGGCAGCGTCACTACCCACTAGGCTAACCGGTCGTCAAATTTGATCAATGAATACTCGACGTTTGTCTAGAGAAGCTAGACCGTGACGTTTAGCGGTATTCTCTGTCGTATTCAAGCTCTGGCGGTAGTTAAGCTAGTTAATTATAAAATCGTTTGGTATCTGTAGGGTAGGGAAGCTCTCCCAGTTGCCCAACTGACGCTCCAAATATGAACTAGGTAGATGATATTTTGAACATTTAGTCGTATATTATATCCTTTTTGATAAATCGAATATTCGGCGCATCACACACTGCCGCCGCATCCCGATATTCCCGCTGTGGCGTTCGGAGCGACGGTTCATTCGATTAAACTTAAGGGGGTGTTTTGTAATTGGAAATTATCGCGTGCTTTGATACTCCGTTCTGATGAGATAAAGAAACAATGAGATCTGATTTTCAGATATATGATTCTTGACTATATTATTGTTCATCTGATTTAATCGATACATGATTGCCGTAAATTTCCTCGATGGAAAAGAAATCCAAAGTTGGGTCTTTATTTCCCTTTTTTTGCTCAGCCGAATACTCAAACCATACATTAATAATAAAGTTAATAGGTACTGTAGCATTTTATCTCATATAAAATCTCACTGAATGAAATATAAATAAAACTTCACTAAGTTAGGAAAGGTTAGATTAGATATCGAAATTTGTCCCAAACAGTCATTTCCGAAAAGTGTTGCATCTCTTTTTCTCGTGCTCGGTATGCATAATAAGCGTGTCTCTCGAATCATTCTGTTCTAAATTAGGTAACACAGTTTGATTTTATTCTTAATATCATCTACTTTTATACACATAGCTACTATATCCAGTCTCTCTTGAAGCTCATAGCAACGTTACCAACACATCCTAACTTGTATGTCGTTCGTGCCTCGCACGTTGAACAAATGTTGACAAAACGCCTTCGGGTTTCTAATATTGACTTGACTTCATACATAGGCATTATGTTGACGTGGAAAACCGAGTTTCACTTTGATGAATAGGATATTTAGATATAGGATTATCACCTCTATTGCCTTAAGATAAGATCTTACTCTACCGCAATAATAATATGCGAGAATTTAAGAAGTCCGTGGGTTCCTCATTATTGAAGGCTTCAAGAAGTTTCTGCTAGCTGCTTTGATCATGGAATTCATGGACTAGGTACTTAACTATACGGTATTCGACACGACATAGCGCATTTTCTTACATCGTGCCACTATCTTTGTAGTCTACGTTTTACTATGTAAAATAAAGCTAGGTATATAGGTAGGTAGCAGTAGCGGAGCGCCTAGGTACAAGCTCTACCGGCTTTTCTAAAATTGTTTTTTAGGCAAGCCTATAGTCATTTTTCATTCCGGTTTGCCTATCGAAAATTTTCGCACACCGCCACTGGTAGCTAATTAGGTGTTTATAAATTGCTAGTACTAAGTATAGGTATTTAACACGGGCGAATACCATCGTAAACCAGGGTGGGTCTACATCGTGGGTAAACATGCCACGTGACTATAGAACTTGAGTTACGATCATCTGATGTTTGCCCAGTGGACACAAACCTGCCGGCCGTTCCTCCTTTCGAGTTGTTTATTTAGGTTGCTTTGAGTAGCCTAAGGTATGCCTTTTCATTTATTATACTGCGCGAGAACCCTCATATCTCAAGATATTGCCGTAATGTACCGTCAGCACAAGTGCGTATGCCAGGAGGGGTGGTATAGTTTCTCTGCAGCTCATTGTACATTTTATAAGCCCAGGCTTTATGCAGCTCCTGATTTTAGGTTTATCTCGGTTGCACCCTAATGTGCGCGGTCCGCTTCACGTAGTCATTTGTCACATTTTGGCAACTTTATGATAAAAACAAAAGCGTGGTACCATTTTAGGAAAGTCATCTGGGGAAGTACTTACCTCCTTACAGAAGACCTTAGCCATAATAAAACCACATGCTCTGTAGGTATGCGGTGCTGTGTACCTGGTGGTGAGAACGCCAGAGCTCCCAAGGGTGCTCTCTATTGAGAATGCTCCTGCATTTTGGGGTCGCAAGTGTTCAAATGCTACGGTGTTTGCTTTGCCTATCACGCAGGCAGATTATCGTTTGCTATTGTCATGGAAAAAAGAATTTGTATACATTTTCCTATTCAAAATCTTACCATCAATCAAATATTTTAGCCCTGTTTGCTAAATATAAGCAGTTGAAGGTGGTTTTAATAATAAATAATAAATATTACGGCAATCTCACACACATCGACCAGTTCCAAACTAAGCAAAGTTTGTACGATGGGTACCTACCTACTTAAATACTTACAATACTTACATACATACTTAAATACATAGAAAATACCCATTACTCGGACACAAATATTAGTGCTCATCATACAAATACTTAACTGCCCTTACGGGGATTCGAACTCAGAACCTCAGGCTTTGTAGGTAGGGTCACTTCCAACTAGGCTACAGAGGTCCTCGACGAGGTATCTACGCGATACGTCGAGGCATGTACATACTGTTGGTCCCAGTATTTTTATATCGATGTTTAATAGGTATTCGTTGGCACCCGCCAGGCGCGGCGGGCGGTCTTGGCTGGCAATAAAAAGCCAATTGAATAAAAACTATTTGTCCGTCGATGAAAGATACTATTACTGTCGCAGCAAAAAATGACGATCATTGCAATGGACGTGCCTACTTTACCGGACTGCCGCAGTCGTCAGGGTAATGTGTTCCGAATGTATCTACATTCTAATATGTAGATATATATTAAAATACGTCCATTTCTTTGGCTCGCTTCGTCCAGACGGTTTGAGATTGACGGACTGTAAGAAATGTGTCGATAGGCCTTGTTGAGGGACAGGTATCGCGTGCGGCGGCGCGCCACGCGTCCTCTCGGCGAATATGGAAACGCTCACGGCTCGGTCGTACAATGTACATGTATAAACTACTAAGTTAGTTCACGTTTCTCAGCAGCTTACTGTACTTGGATGAAAACATATACTTATTAAAAAAATATGATAACTATCTCTGAAGTGAAGTGAGGGAGATGGCTATTAGTTTAGCCTAAAATGTTTTAATTTTCTCTTGCTCGCTTAATAGGCCTGAGTCTACCTTCTGAATATGTACATGATTATGCCGTACCTACAAGTATATTTAAATAGCCAATTTTGAGATATGCGCGCGGTAGGTAGGTAATGTGCGGGGTGTGGATCGAAGGGCGACACAAGGCAATTAAGATTACGCTGTAAAATCAATTAAAACGAAACCCAAATGTGTTACAATTAATTGTAAAGGCCTGGAACCGCTTACCTGAATGTCTCACCGTCCAGGGATCCGCATAGTCGTAATTCGGCGGTCAGGAACTCAGCACGACTATCATGAGACGGCCGCGACATACTCTCGATTTTTCTCGCACTGTAAGTACCTCTTGTTCTAAGTGTTCTAATAATGGAGACGGATAGTGCGAGAAGAATCGAGAGAGCTCGCAGGCTGTCTCATGATAGCTGTGCAGGAAGGAACACAGGCTACGTAGTAACTTATTACACAGATAGCGGTGAAATATATCGAAGTGACAGGTGTAGTGGAAAATGTTTTAACATGACAGGTCTTTTTTTCTCCTAAACGTGTGTCAGGCGACGTATGCAGTTCCCGTCTTAGCAGCTGTTCAACAAAGGAAGCCATAAGGAAATGTGCACTGACGGCGTAACCAATACGCTACCTACTGACTTTGATAAATGATAATTACTTAATGATGAAATGTTGATGACGAGTCGTACCGCTCAACAGCAGGTTAGGTCGACGTTATTTCTTAAAACAGAATAACTTGCTGCCGTTGGGTAAATACATTGAGTCATCTCATCACTATAGGTACTCTTCAAACTTAAAATATTTATTGCACATATAATATTACAAGTAATAAAATATATTACCCATACGGCACAGCAAAGAATTAACTAGGTTAGGTACATCTAGATTGCAGGTACTACCTGGACACTAACTTCGTCCTAGCCACGCAAAGTAAACTGTCAAGATATTATATACGAAAATGAATTCATATTGTTTAATAGTCTAGGCAGTATAAGCCTTTGTATAATCTTATTTTTCCAATTCATGCCCTTAATATATAGGTTAAGGTTGATTCTAACCTCGATTATCTTCCCAGTTGTATTATAACTATTATAAGGTAAATATGCATAATATAGAGGTACTCGTATTAAAACAGAGACCCAATACATTATCGGACAAAAACGCACCAAGGTCTGTAACTCAATCTGCGTTGTTTGAGAAGCTGAAGAGCTCAACTAATGTCATCTCGGCTCAGAATAACATTCTGATTACGTTCGTCATTACGATATTAAATAAATACTTGTGATAAGGACAGAATCCGAGTCTTTGTTAACCGACTTCAAGTTCTCAATTCGGCTGTATTTTTTATTATTATTATCTCTTTATTTAATATCTCTCTTAAGTTAGGTTTTTACAATAATGATATAAAAAGTAAAATATAAAACAATACATATAAAACATAAAACCATTATAAAAACCTAACCTAGGGTACCACCGGCAGCGAGGCGGGGCCTAAGCTGCCGGTGCTCAGGGCGACACAGACAGGAACCTCCTGACTATTCGCGCAGTGTCCAGGAGTACCGCCTTCTGTATCTGACCCTTGATCCAGCCATCTAGCGAGTCTCTTGAGGTGACGGTCGAGACTCTTCGCTATCAAACCGTTCGCCGAAACGACTATCGGGACGATGTTCGTCGAATCAACATCCCACATGGCGGTTACCTCGTGAGCCAGGTCTAGGTACTTGCTGGCTTTGTCCTTTTCGGCCTTCACGAGGTTCTCGACATGATCCGGATCGCTAAACTTAAGTGGCAGTGGGCGGGGCACATAGCACGTAGAACCGATGGCCGTTGGGGCGGAAAGGTTCTCGAGTGGCGACCACGTACCGGAAGGCGCAGCGTGGGTAGGCCCCCGACAAGGTGGACTGATGACCTGGTAAAGGTTGCGGGAGTCCGCTGGATGCGGGTGGCGCGGGATCGGTCACTTTGGCACTCTTTGGGGGAGGCCTATGTCCAGCAGTGGACGTCTTTCGGCTGATATGATGATGATGATGATGATGATGAGGTTCTCGACATGGGGGATGGTGATGTCGACGAGCACTGCCTGGCGTTTTGATCGATCTATCAGCACGATATCAGGCCTATTGGCAAGAATAGTTCTGTCCGTGATGACAGATCGATCCCAATAGAGCGTGGCACGACCATTTTCGAGAACTGGCGCAGGTGTGTACTTATAGTAAGGCACTTCGGAGACCACAAGGCCGTATAGCAGAGCAAGTTGCTGGTGAATAATTTTGGCTACAAGGTTATGTCTGTGCAAGTACTCGCCGTTAGCAAGATGACCACAACCGGAGATGATATGCCTGAGTGACTCCCCGGGACGGCGGCATGCCCGACAAATGTCGACCGTACCGTCCTTCAGGATATACCTCCGGTATAGTTGTTCGTCATGATAACTTCGTCCGCAATTGCACAGACAAAACCTTCGGTTTCCCCGAAGAGATCCCCGAAACGTAGCCAGTTCACCGATGCGAGCAGATCTACATCGGGCCTTGTGAGGGCCTTGTAGAGGGTAGTTTCGTGACGGGTGATCGGCGGCGGGGTGAGCCGCTTTAGCGCGTAGCGAATAACAGCCCTGTAGAGATATTTATGGTAAATGTTTACTAAGCAGGAACGTCCGCTAGCGAAATTCCAAATATGATAATAGATATTTATGTCCTTATTTAATGTAGTTACGTATATTAATAGCCCTGACTGTACATTACTCATCTAGTGCGGTAATACAAAGAATGTCGCAGATCGCAGCACGGCTATCACAATACGGCCCGCGAGCTGTGTCGCAGCGAGATACTACCTATCAGTCTCTTTTTAATTAGAACGCTTAGAAAGAGACAGATAGCCTATTTCTCCACGATACAGCTCGAAGCCTTAAATGAGGCTGAAAGGCAACACAGAGAGTCAATGTTGATTGTTGGATAACCTGGCCAGTTGACCAGGGCCTCGTTTCACGGAGCTACAAGTAACAAATTACAAACGGAAGTCTCTTTTTAATACCTTTTGATAGAAACACACTTCCACTTGTAATTTGTAACTTGTAGCTTCTTGAAACAGGCCCCTGTGGTGACTGTTTACGCTTGTAAAATTGTAACTGGTAGCTTCGCTAATCAAGCCAGAGGCAACATTACAAAGTGATCACCGGTCGGAAAACTTTTTGTTGTTACTTATAACTAATGGCTAGTGGTCAGTAAAGTGTGGTAGATGCAACCACACACTTTTGAGCGTCTATATAGGTGTGAAATGTAATAATTATAAGACATTTTTTCTAAGACGGGCGACAATGTGCGTACTGTAGGAACGAAGGTAAGAATGAAACCTCTCATACATGAGAGGAGGCCTGTGCCCAGCAGTGGGACGTATATAGGCTGATGATGCTGAATGTTAGTCAACCACAATAGCGACACGTGATGTTTCATTATTCATTGTTAATTACGAGCTACTCATCTCGCAACGCCGTCTATTTATATCGCTTCATGCTAAGCCGTTCATGTAATGCAATATAAATATGTCCATTAATAGCCTTGTTTATAAACCCGACAGGATATTTCCATTGTAACTATACCCGGCTTTATCTCTGTTTTCGATGCAGCTTGGATATACCTACTCACTTATGGCTAACTACTTTTTGCCCGCGATTCTAGCACTTACTCGGTAGTCTCGCTTCCATACATACTTTCTTCACACCCTATTGCACTGACTTAAAGCCCAGATGCATTATTATTAACCTTGGAATCATGATTCAATTGGCTGTCCCTGTGACTTGCCTTAGAGTATGATGACCTTTCTTTTTTTAGAGTTATTACCATCATCCAATATTGGGCATCATGCTGCTTTCAAAGACATCAGGAAATCAGTTGATGTTCCCTTCCTAGTCGTCATCATAATTGTGATAGGCACTTACCCTTACCACATTGAATTTCTTTAGTTTTTCTTGAACTTCATTATTTATTCCTTCGCCGAAACAAAGTGCAGCAAACCATCCAACGTAGCGTACCCGTATCATCAATTGTATATCCTGCCTTTGAAGGAGTGGCGGTGGAATTGCCACTAGCTTGAAAGTAACTCGGTTATCAACATGTGTGGCTGGTCGGCATGTCCGTCGCATCGCATCCTCGCAGAGTGACGCGCTGACTGGCATGACAGACGCGCGGGTAATTACTATAAAGCCATGTGGTGATTCACATAATAATTAGTATAAAGATCTCAGCAAACTAAACGTGGAACAGTGAGTAAAACAAAGTTCTTTATACTTTAGTTTACCCACAGTTTACCTATTAGCCTAGCCTATGAGAGTTGCCATACCGTCATTTATATCCAAGTTTAAGTTTTGGTTATAACTAGGGGGGTATTTTAAAAAAACCTATCAATGTGTCTGTAAAATCATATAAGTATATAACTTCTCTATTATGACATTTAAAGTTTCAAAATACGTTATCATCGCATACATACTTATTGTCTATCGACATACTTATCGGGTTTGCAATCATGGGTCTACTCCGGCAATTTCATCCGGCGTAAAATTAGTTTCGGCATTTTTGGGTGCTTCGGCATTAAACTAACTGCTACGTCTACTGCACAAAGCAGCCATGTGTCTATAATGTCAGTCGCTCCTCTTGCCACATAGGCTTTCGCGCACCTCCTAGGTGCAAGTGCAATTCATCAGATTGCGGTTGACAGCACTCATCGTACCTACAGCGGCAGGCCGAGGCTGAATAAATGTCGAGAGCGCCATAGGCGAGAACCACATCGTCGCCCCTCTAGCGGCCATAAATTAAAAATTATAACCAAAAAAAAGTCCCCCCTTCGGAACCCCGCGCCCCTAGGCACGTGCCTAATTTGCTTGTATGGATTATATATATATATAGGCCTCTGGCGGCATAGTGATACGATGATGACACGCAAAAGTGTCGACTCTATCTTATAAAATAAATAAATAAATAAATATTATGAGACAATCTTACACAAATCGACCTAGTCAGAACCAAGCAAAGCTTATATGGGTACTAGACGACGATAAATATACTTATATAGATAAATAGATACTTAAATACATAGAAAACATCCATGACTCAGGAACAAATATTCGTGCTCATCACACTTATAAATAGTAAGGGCTTACCGGGATTCGAACCCAGGACCTCTTGCTTCGTAGGCAGGGTCACTACCAACTAGGCTAAAGCGGTCGTCAAATACTATAATATAGAAATACCATATGTGCTATAAGTCGAACAGGATGTCATAATTTAAGTTAAGTTTTTTAAATGTTTTGTCATTATTATTGGTAGACAGACGACGTTCTGCACGAAAATTCTGTTATTTATTTTCTGGTAAACGGTAGGTAATGTACGCGCATGGGCAATATTGCGCATGAATCGGTGCGTATTGACAGGACGTATCATTTGCATGCCACACGCGCCGCGCTTGTATATATATAACATGTCTTATAAGAATGTTTATCAGTTATGCTGGGGCCACACTAACGAGAAATGCCATTAATTATCGCGATAATAGACGTTAACGGTACGGCCACACTACGATTATCGCGATAATTAATGGCATTTCTCATTAGTATTACTGATAAACATTCTTATAAGACATGTTATATTAACTAAACACGATAAAATACTAGATTTTACAAAATATAGCCTTCTTACGAGTCCCGCTGCTCGATTGCGTTACGTTACGTTAAGTAAACCTAAATGTCATTTTTTTTGTATACGAAAATGACAGTTGAGTTGTTTATTAATTTGCTTGCATGTTGATTAAGTAAGAGGGGATAATTGCGTAACTTTTCAAACGAACATCACAACATATCAATTGCCACATGGTCGAAACTCAAAGCCGTCAATTAGTTACTGTATAAATCTCTTATGTCTTATGACGGTCAAAAAGATAGTAGACAAATAAAACATAACACAAAGTTACTCAATCGGATGACATTCGCCTTGGGGTCATTACGTATGTCGGAGATTTGTCGGCGATCTGTCAAATTCAACTCTACGCACATCGCGTTATTTTTTAAATTACCGCACTAATTATTCGTAACATAACATATGTGGAATCTATTTCTATTTTATCAGTTATGTATGACGTAGAACAAATATTATATCCCATAAGCTCCAGGCTTACGGTAAATATTTCACCCAACGATAAGATATCGTACGTATCATATATTTTAGCACGACGTATGAAAACATAATATAAGTGGCATATTATTTGCAGCCAGTCTATTTTTGGCGTCTTATCTGGATTAACCGGAGTTGGCGTGTTTCTCTTTCTATAAATGTACTCGTAGTTGGGATGTTGATTTTATACATGTTCAATTTTATACCGTAGTGTAGCTTAAAAGCTAATGATTTATTTTGGGGTTGGTCTCAGACGGTCCTGAACGCAATTTGCCTAGTTGGAGTTTTGCCCACATTGCAGTTTGACCACCGAGCATTATGCCTAAAACGCAAAATGAGGTTTTTTGAGGTTACGTCAGCGATATTGACGGAGCCCCGCGGATCGGGGCTCCTATTTCTGGTCTGTTTGCCCTTCGGGCATCTGAAGAAACCTAACGAACCTAACCTACCTATAAGTGGTCACTTTGCGTTTTAGGCATAATGCTCGGTGGTCAAACTGCAATGTGGGCAAAACTCCAACTAGGCAAATTGCGTTCAGGACCGTCTGAAACCAACGCTTATTTTGCATTACTTAAGCAGATACGCTGCTAACGAAATTATAAGTTTTAATTAAAGGAATAATTGAAAAATTTGATGCGCCGACCCTGATTCGAACCGGCAACCACAGGCATCCACGGTCCGTCGCTACTAACCAACTGAGCTATCGGAACAATCTGTCTAGGCTACTAAATCTTTCAATCAGTTGTGTGGGTGATATTAGGAATATCGCGGGTCACTTATGGATCAGATTAGCTCAGGGTAGGGACGGGTGGTGTGAGCGACGTCCGCTCTCGGCGGCGTCGGCCGGGCGAGTGAGCGCGCGCGCTACCGGCCGCGGCAATGCTCGCCCCTCACAGTCACCTAAGAATGACCTAGTGCCGAGACACAAGTCGGCGACGGACGAGCTCTGCCCCTATGTGCTCGGACAGTGCGTCGACCACGCTCCGTGACACAAGTCGGCGACGGACGAGCTCCGCCCCTATGTGTACGGACAGCGCGTACTACCACTCGGCGCCCGAATGGTGTGTTTGGGCTTCGCCCGTGTCCTCAGACACTTTGGGTAAACGATGTTACCAAAATAAAAGAAGGAATAACGAGAAATAGACTTTTTATTTACTTTTCCCTAACTGCCCTATCACTGCCCTAAGTGACTTGATTACAAGTCCCTAACTTCCTATTACTTTGTAGTTTTCTTCTTCTTCTTGTTGTGACTTCCAGGAGGCTCCGATTGACACTGATTTGCTCCTTTTTTTTTTTTTTTTTTTTTTTTTTGAACCTGACTGTTGCTATAATAGGACGGACCCAATATAGCGGTCGAACTGCGTGGTTGGAGGGTGGCCTGGGGAAAATCCAGGGGTAGCCTCCGGCACGACCACGCGGGGAAGTTTGTACACTGGAATACTCTAAGAGTTTGCGCTCCAGTGAGATTGGTTGAACGGTATCAACCGAATCTGGGGTGTGAGTGGTATCGAACTACTGGGAGTTTTATCGCTGGTTCGCTAAAACCTAGCCTAGCTGAGAAGAGTCCAGCAAGAAACTCAGCTAGGCCCGACTTGCGTCGGACTGACTCTACCCGGTATGCGGCGGTACCGGGACGAAAGCGGACTGTATGTGTCTGTGTTGTCTCGCGGTGGACGTCCCCGCCGGCGGGAACGCTGAAGTGTACGCGATGTGTTGGACGCCGAAAGCGCAGCGTTCCATCTTTCGATGGACGCTGTGATTTCGTCGTCCGGGTCCGTGAGTGTGTGCCTAGGACGCCGGACCGTGCGGCCCCTAATCAGTGAGCGCCGAGTAACGACAGAGGGGGGAGGGATGGGGACGTAGTCAGCAGCCTTCCTAACTAACGGATTCCTATGGTGGGGAGCGTTATCAAAATAACGTCTGGCAGCCTGCTTAAAGAAACCATACATGGTGCTAATCTCCATGTCGTGGTGCAGGCTGAGGTTCGATTGGTACCACGGGGCACCAGTCGCCCTTCGGAGAAAACGATTCTGAATGACCTGAAGCGGCTTGAGCGATGACATAGGCACGTGAGCGAATGCTACACTTGCATATGTCATGATTGGACGAACACAAGTCTTGTAGAGTGTCAGCTTATTCCTAAGTGACATTTTACTAAACTTGTTGATCATCGGCCCTAGCCTTCCTAGCACGAACAACGCGCGGTTGCGTACCCTACGGATGTGGCTACGGAAAGTCAGTCTCCTGTCGAGGGTCACTCCAAGATATTTGGCCTCGTTGACCCAGGGGATGGGTCGGTCAAACATCTGGATCGGAGCCACCCGCCTTTCTGTACTAATGCAGTCCGACGGATGAAAGACTATTGCAGTGCTTTTCTCCGGGTTGACTTCGATACGCCAAAGATTAAACCAACGACCTAGGTCGGAGATTGCCTCTTGGAGGTATCGCCGGATAGTAGCGTACTTACAATGAGTTGTAAAGAGCGCGGTGTCATCCGCAAACAACCCCAGTTGCACCTTAGGGTGCCTGGGAATGTCGTTTGTGAATAACGAGTAGAGAGTGGGAGAGAGCACGGAGCCTTGCGGGACTCCGGCCCGGATGGGGTGTGGGTCCGAATACGTTCCCTCCAGTCGGTATCGAAAGCTTCGGTCACTGAGAAAATCTCGTATTGTGAGTACGAGTCTGTCCGGCATTCCGAGCTGGTATAACTTGTATACAAGCCCGTTATGCCAGACCTTGTCGAAGGCTTTCGCTACGTCGAGAAAGATCGCACCGGTCTTGAGCCCCTGGAATCGAGAGAAACCATCCAACACGTGCTCCGTGACGCGGTGCACCTGTTGGACGCATGAGTGTCCGGATCTAAAACCGAACTGCTCATCGATGAGGAGGTTATTCTCAGCCGTAAATCTGAGAATTCTCGTGAGAAGGATCCGCTCATATAGCTTTCCAAGGGAGCTAAGTAAGCTGATCGGCCTGTAAGAGGCAGGCGAGGTCCGGGGTTTGCCGGGCTTCGCTATCCCTATGACCGTTGCACATTTCCACGCGGCTGGAAAGTGAGCATTGGTCAGTGCGGCATTGAAGATGCCGACCAAAAGGAGGAGGAGGGTTTCGGGGAGAAGTTTCAGGATGCGATTGGATAGACCATCCGCACCCGGAGCCTTCCTAATACGGAGACGCCTGACAAGGTCACTGACTTCCTTAACCGACACCGGTAAAATGGGTGAAGTTACGGGGAGACGCGATCTCCTGTCCACCTCGGAATCGACCCTACTAATGTGGGCTTCGTCGGTGTTGAGGAGGTTGGGCGAACATTGGAACTCTAAACTACTCGCAAGGCATTCGGCTTTCTCACTGTCCTCGAACGCGGGGGTTGAGTGATCCGGTCGATCCAAGGGAGGGATGGTCCAACAGGCATCGGATTTGAGAGATCTCGCTAGTTTCCAGTAAGCCAGGTGACTAGGCGTTATCTCCCCCATCAGATCCCTGAACGAGTTCTCCCGAAATTCGGCAATTCTCTGTTTGGACTCGTTAGACAAGTCCCTCAGGATTTGCCGATTTTCGGCAGAAGGGTGATTTGAATAGGTACGTATGGCGCGATTTTTCCTTGTCACCAACTCTCTCAGTTCCGTAGGTAGAGGTCGGTTTTGGATGTCCTCCGCCGACACCTCCCTTGAGGCTTCGCTTCGAACAGCGTTGAGGTAGTTGGTGAAAGAATCGATCGCTTGGTCTGTCTGTTCGGTTGTAGTTATATTGTCTGGGATATCTCTAAGCAGGGGGGAGTCCGTCTGTAGGAGACCTGATTGTACCTTGTCCCAGTCCACGAGTGTCCTGGTTCGAGGAGTACTATTGGGGTGAGGGCCTAGTCTCAAGAGGACTGGCCTATGATCTGAGTCTAGTTCGTGTAGCACTTCTATAGAACGCAGAGTTAACGCTACGTTCTTTAGTAGTGCTATGTCGAGTATGTCAGGTCGGTGGTCTACGTTATGAGGGAAGTGAGTCGGCTCTAAGGGAGCGAGGAGATCGAAAGGGAGGCTATCGATCAAAAGGTGATGAAGCCGATTGCCGTTGGGATTGGATGCTACGCATCCCCAGCTGATATGCTTACTATTTAGGTCCCCGGCCACGATGACCGAAGGACCTAGGGAGGCTAAAGAGTTGAGGTCAGTCAGAAGTAAGTCTCGTTGAGGTGAAAGGTAGGTTGACGCAATCGATATCGGGGGGTGCCCCTCCATCGAGATGCGACAGACCGACACTTCCATATTAGTCAGGGGCGGTGGATTGAGACTTATGCAATGTAAGTTACGTTTGTAGAAAATGAGCGTGCCCCCGAATGGCCTACCATCTTGCCTATCATCTCTAATCTGAACGTATCCAGGGACGCGAAAGGCTCTAATGCCGGGACGATAAAAGGTCTCTTGGACCAGAAGTAAATCTACTGAGTGATCGCGAAGGAAGTTCATCACCTGGTCCTTCATACCCCTTAGACCATTGGCATTATAAATGCCAATGGTAATCGAAGCAGGTTTAAGCTTCTGGGATGTACTATCCATACTAATAGGCACCGTTAACCTGGCTGCCGCTTGGTGCGGCGAGATAGCGAGTAGCTGATGCGAATATGTGGGTAGACAGGCCGCTCGCCACCTCCGGTGGGAGTACCTGTACTAACTGCATAAACGCATAAAGTGGGTCCATAGCGGGCCGGCCCGCTTGACTGGCGGCGGGTCCCCATACAGTGGGGCCCGCCTGGGATTGGGGTGCAGAAGGCACCGGGCGGGGACCTACGGCCGCTGAAGGCGTCGGGTTCCTAGGGGCTCCTAACCCTACGGCCGGAAGGGCGGGGAACTTTTGCGGAGTGCTATGGGGAGCACCCCGGCCCGCGCTTTGCTTGCGCCCAGAGGGAGGCGAGGACTTCGACTTTGCCCCGGTGTCGCGACTCTTTGGGCGGCAAGGGCATCCCCCATAATTGGCAGTATGCCCATGGGGGAGCTTGCGACCCAAACAGTTGCAGCACCGTATGCCGTTCGGGTCCTTGCAGCCTTTTGGGCGCTCGCAATCGCGAGTCGCGTGATCCCCAGCGCACTTGACGCAACGGGGGGGAGAGTGGCAGCCACGGGCGCCGTGGCCAAACCGCTGGCAGTTGATTTGCTCCGGGCCGTACCTGCTATTTATACCTGCTAGTGGGCGAGCAAGACGTGCTGAGTGAGACAATAAAGGTTACGCCCACTTTGACTTGACTAATTTACATTGCAAGATGTTATTGGGATGTTATACATATTAATGGGCGGAAGACTAAGCTGATTTACAAAGTTCTAATATGGCTTGAGATCTTATAAGTACAGTAGGGTTCGTAAATATTTTCTTATATGAATAATCGTACATGGAAATTGGGCAAACCGTAATTCGGTCCCTTTCTTAACACTTATTCATCATTTGCGCTGAACCTACTGAGTTTACTTATTTGTAAGTTTAAACATTTAATAGAACTTTTAATTAGCTTTCTAACAATATATAAACCATTCTGATACGATGAGCCGTTGTAAAGGTATAAACGTAAACATATTAATTGCAAAGTGAAAATGCGCCGTACTAAATTCTAATTCAGGCTCGGTGGCCGCGGCTCTCGTTACGGTCATGTTGGCGCGATACACCCCTCCCCTCCATGGCGGCCAGTCTGCGCTGCGCTCGCGCATAGGCAACATCTCCTCTCTCTTTCTAATACAATTTGTACTGGGATTTTACTTTAATGTTTACAATATCAAATGAATGCTATGAGAGGGTGTTTTATGTAAATAATTACTATGGGGATTCTAACTACTGGGTTCTTTATTTACTCTAAACAATCTAAGTCTTTATAAATAATCACATATTTCTCTTACGTATAATCTCCGTATGACGCGATGCGTAGCTCTGCCGTCGCGTGTTGATGTTGTCGTCCATAATTCTCCCCCTTTAGTGTGAGGCGAAGCCTCGCACTATTGGTTGCAACGGTGTTATCACTTAGTCACTTTCACTGATTGACTTTTCTTTCACTGATTCTAACACTACTAATCGCGATGTAGGTCGGCGGAAGATCCCATGCTTTGTCTTCACGTCGGCGGACCTGGCTTTCCCATCAGGTCCCGGGTTGACTTTCATGACCAATCCTTTTGGCCACACGTTGCGGGGGTTGGCTGGGTCGGCGATAATCACGCAGTCGCCGACTTCAATCTGTCTCCCTCCATCGTTTGACGACCTCTTGAGTGCAAGGAGAGGGAAGTATTCTTTACACCATCTTTGCCAGAAGTGGTTGGCTAGGGCTTGCACTTGTCGCCAGCGTCGTCTATCATCAATATCGCAGAGACCGATCAATGGTTGATCGGGTGCACTAAGTAAAAGAAAGTGGTTAGGCGTTAGCGCATGTTCGTCGTTGGGATTGACAGGAACATGAGTCAATGGCCTAGAATTGATTATATTTTCTATCTCGGCGAGCAAGGTTTCAAAGGCTTCCTGAGACGGTGCCCTTTCATGTAGTGTGTAGGTGAGCGCGTTTTTAACTGTTTTAACCATGCGCTCCCAGGCTCCTCTGGCTGACGGGTTGCCGGGAGGAATAAACTTCCATTCCATTCGTTGCCGTAGTCCGTAGTCTCGCAAGGCCGGCATCCATTCGTTGTGAGCGGCCTTGAGCTCCAATGCGGCGGCGCGGAATGATGTTTGATTGTCGCTCCACATTACTCGTGGCCATCCGCGGCGGGCAGCAAATCGCCGCAGGGCGTTTATTGCACTGTCTGTAGATAGGCTGTGCACCACTTCTAGATGCACAGCGCGCGTTGCTAGACATGTATATAGCGCTACCCAGCGCTTTTCGCGTCGTCTTCCGATGGTGACCCAACATGGTCCGAAGTAATCTTGAGCAGAGTAAGTGAACCCTCGTTGATAGGCTTCTAATCTTTCTGAAGGCAAGTCCCCAAATGGTTGTGCATGTGGCCTGGCTCGACGTAATTTACATAATCCACATGCGTGTGCGATTGCCTTTACGCTTGGTCGGAGGTGCAGAATCCAGTAGGATTGCCGGAGGGCATTAACAATGGCCTCGTTGTTTACGTGCGCCCCTTTTCTGTGGGCGTTTGAAATTAATAGTCTTACGAACGTATCTTTTCCGTCTAATATGATGGGTTTGTCCGCTATGTAGCGGACAGGTGCTTGACTTAGACGTGTCTTCATTTTTATAACGCCGTCGGCGTCTAATTCAGGAGCTAGTGTGTACAATCTTGAGTTTCGGTTTATTTCCTCCTTTTTATTCAAAGCGCGTAGCTCATTCGGAAAACTGTTCCGTTGACTGTGTTGGATCCACATATTTTCTGCTGCCTTTATATGGCGGAGTTCTAGTTCAATTGTTTTCTGTTTCTTCTTTAATTTTTCTATGAATAACAACACATATGCGGTGGCTCGTATCAACTTCTCGTATTTACTGAAGCGTTCTATGTTTGGTAACTCTGCTGACGGCTCGCATTTGACGGTTACACAGACGGTGTGTATTTTCCTGAGTTCACTGGGTTCGACGTCCAATTTTTCTATTATTTTTGGCCAGTGTTCTTCGCTTAATTTCAGGAATGTAGGCCCTTGATACCATCTATCTTCTATGTTTATTCTTTGTTCCGGTTTGGATCTAGTGGCGTCGTCAGCTGGATTTAATTTAGTCTCCAGCCATCTCCACGATTGACGTTCTGTTTTCTCTGCTATTTCTGATAGCCGATGTGATACAAAAGGTGAGTATCGATGCGCGTCATCTCTTATCCACGATAATACTGTTCTGGAATCCGTCCAGAATGTAATTTTATTTATTTTATAACGGTGTTCCTTTTTTAACGTTTGCGCGAGTCGAGTCCCCATTACTGCTGCGTTTAACTCCATGCGTGGGACGCTTACCGCCCTTAGTGGCGTTACTCGCGACTTGGCTGCTGCCAGACTAACTGTTGTCTGCCCATTATTTTTAAACCTCCAATATCCTATGGCGGCGTACGCTTGTTCTGAAGCGTCTACAAACATGTGTAATTCGATTATCGTTGTCCCATTGAGTGCTGGGTGTTTTCTTGGAATTCGAAGGGCTCCCACATATTTCAATGCGTTCAACCATTGCTGAAATTGCTTCGTTGCTTCAGCTGGAAGGGGCTTGTCCCAATCCACTGTTTTCCATATAGATTGCATGATAATTTTAGCGGTTACTACATATTGCGCGATTAATCCCATAGGGTCATAAATTGACATTACCGTAGATAATAATTCTCTTTTCGAAGGTGCGCGTTTACTTTGTTTTACCTCTTCTGAGACTCGGAGTAATTTGGTATTAAAACCTAGGGTGTCTGTGACAGGGTCCCATGTTAGCCCGAGCACTTTTTGCTCTTTATCGCCCAGGCTTGTAGGCTCGATGGCTCTATCTTCGACTGGCGTAGCCTTAAGCAATTTGGCACTATTGGTTGCCCAGCCGCGTAAGTTCAAACCGCCCTCTGCGTGAGACATCTTTACTTGTTTTGCCGTACTTATCATTTCCTCTTCTGTATGAAAACTGGATACGAAGTCATCCATATAGTGATTATCGTGAATCTCTTTCACGGCGGCTGGGTACTTAACTGCATTCATCGTAGCGTTGTGATTTTTTGTCATTTGTGCCAGGCATGGCGAGCTGGCTATCCCAAAACACACTCTATTCATCACATATACATCAGGTTTGCCCTCTCGTCGGGCTCCTCGCCATAAAAATAGTTGTGATGGCATGTCTTCATCACGAATCCTGACTTGCAGGAACATCTCTTGGATGTCAGCACATACTGCGAAGGGTCCTTCGCGAAATCTAAGTAATATTCCTAGCAATGATTGCAATAAGTCGGGTCCATCCAGGACGAAATCATTCAAACATAATCCTCCGTTTTTTGCTGCTGCATCAAAGACTTGTCGATATTTCTTCTTATTTTTATTATATGTAGCGAAATGCGGTAAGAAATAATTCAACGGGCTATTCGGTACTCCCGGCAATCGATGTGCGTACCCCTTTTCTAGCAAATTTTCTATTTGCTTACAGTATTCTTCGGCGAATTCTTTATTGCGATCCATTTTGTTTTCGAGGTTGCGTAAACGTGTAAACGCCATATTATAACTTGATGGTAATCGCGGCGTATCTTCTTTCCATAACTGTCCGACTTCGAATTGACCTCTCTTTTTCTTGACGGTCGTGTCGAATATTTTCGTAGCCCTCTCTTCCAGAGGTTTGACGTTATCTTTTAGACTCACTCCCAATGAGTCTACTGCGAAGTGACGTTTTACTAGCTCGTGCAATTCTATGTCTGCTTCGCTTTGCACATGGTATGTGGAGTGCTCGATGGTGCTTAGATTCTTAGGCACAGAACCATATATAGCCCAGCCGATAGCGCACTTAACTGCTACGGGGGCTTCTTTGGGGCCGATTCTTATCTCCTCTGGGATCATTAACTGCCAATGATCGGCTCCGATTAATAACTGAGGTACTCCTAACTCGAAGCATGCTCCATGTGCGACTCTCAGGTGCTCATATTTGTTGAGCAGTTCTTTACTCACCCTTTGACCTTTTATCTTCAGCGCGGGTACTGTTCGCAACTTTATAGGGTGATTATTGCCCCCTTCGGGGGCCCGTATTGAAATGTTGACCGTCTTACTATTAGATTCGTGGCAAATGGCGCCTATTCCTCTTACTCGCATCTTTTCTTCGGGACCTGTTGCCCCTATTTGATCGGCGATCTCTTCTTCAATCATACTGATTGTTGATGCTTCGTCCAGAAGCGCGTATACGTTTACTTCTCCCTTAGGTCCGGTTAGTGTTACCGGGATCACTTTTAAAAGTACTTGCGTCGTACTTGACGAGGATGCGTATGTATTTTCTTCGATATCATTTATTTCAGCAGGAGGCTCCGCCTGCTCGGAGATCCTTGCTGGTTGGTGCTCGTAAGCTGTGGTGGCTGTTGTCGCCTCCATAGTTTGTGGGGCTTGTGGGGGCTCTTCGTATTGTCTCATCGCTCCGTGCAACAATCTGTGATGCAAGTATTTACATCCTAATATCCCACATGTTTTCTTTTTGCACATCGTGCTATCGTGTCTGGCGTTTAGACATCTAAAACAGACTCTGTTATCTCGCGCCCAGTCCCATCGGGCTCCGACGTGCTGCGCTTTAAGTTTCAAGCATTCTGAGGTTAAATGCCTTCCTCCGCAGTACAAACAGGTTACATTTGGTCTATTCGTATCTTGAGTGGCGTAAGTAACGCGCGAGTATTGTGGGTAGACCGGTTTATTAAATTATGGCTGGGTGACTCGACCCTGAGGGCGCGGAGGTCCTCGTGCCCTGTTTCCTTGATTCGGCGTTCGCGAAGGGAGTTCCCGGTTTACTTGGTTGGGATAACGTCGAACCGGTGCTCGAGCATGTGTGAAGGACATTTGTAAGTCCGATTCTTCCGTAAGAAAATCTGCTATCTGCTGTATTTCTGCTTTTCCTGTGCGTGCATATTGGCGAGCGTATTCGCACCATCTACTACGTAAATGTGGACTCAGTCGGTCCGTAATCTCCCGTATTATCATGGGATTATCAGCGTAGTATCGCTGATTTAAATCTATTAGCGTACTTACGATGTTCACGATTTTTATTGCGAATTGGTTAAGATCGTGGGTGCTCTCACCCACGGGAGGCATCCTTTTCAAATCTTCTAATGCCTTGTCCACCAGAAAGTCACTCCTTCCATACTGCTTGGCTAATACCTTGATTATTAATTCCGGCCTGGTTGCCGTTGATAATATGTGCTGCACGCATGTCTTAGCTTCTCCTCGTATTGCTGCGCGCAATCGGGCTACATTTTCAAATTCACTAAACTTGTATTTTCGGTTCGATTCTTCGTATGTATTTATAAAGCTCCGCCACTCTGAGATGTCTCCGTAAAATGGAGGTAACTCATATACTTCCTTGGGTGATGGCCTAGCTGCCATCTGCATGCGCTCGAATAATTGCACCATTACTTCAGGTGAGGTTTCATTTGTGCATTTTGTATGCGGCGTTTGTGGCTCTTGATATTGCCATTCTCTTCGTGCCTCGTATGCTCGTGGCGGTGAGCGATCTCTGTATCTTTCGTCAGGCTGCGCCACTGTAGGTTCGCGTGCTTTCTCCTTACTTTCGTCGATCCATCTTGCCACGGTGCCACCGCTAGATCGTTCGTCCCTAATAGAACATTCGGACTCCTCCCGGGTCCTCTTTACCATAGCACGCTGTTTAATGAGCTTCCTTCGTATATCGAATAATTTCTGTCGCAGCCGTCGTTCGGATTCCATTTTTATTTGTTTCTGTTCGTCTTCCGCTTGTTGTTTCAATTCCTCTTCTGTTAAGGCGGCTAACTGCTCACTTTCTTCTAACTCTAATTCTTGCTGACGGATTTCCGTTAGGCGGCTTTCAGTTGATCGTATGGACGCGGGTCTATCGGGCGTCAACGTTTCAGCAAACGTAACTTCCTTTTCGGTGCCTGTTTTGTTAGCTTGTTCCTCCGCGGTGGGGGGTACCCGTATCACTCGTCCTAAGTGAGTGTCCAGAGGTATGTTTACCGGTGGCTTGCGTAGCCGTTTTTCTAATTCATGCCGCCATAATACAGTGGTGTCCATGGATGGAGACTTTGGTACGCCCATATCTAACAGACGGGCAGGTGCTGCTTTCTTGGATGCTTGGGCAGTGTCATTATTACCTAAAAGTACCGGGGTGTCTACTACAGGTGTTGACGTCTCGACGGCGTCGGACTTCGCCTTTGCGGGCCCTTCTCTTGGGCCGGCTTGATGGACACGCTTAGCTAGCGTGTCGCTGGTGGACGGTTCAGCGAACCGTTTCTTTGCCTTATCGGCAGAGTTGCGTCGCACTCGTTCTTGTGCAGCTTCGGCTCCTTGTTGCAGGAATCGTTTCCTTTCTTCATCATCTTCATTACCCGATGTCATTGATCGTGTCAATCTCCTCCTGGTGCCTGACATCGTGGTGAATAATCCTCTTATGATGCGCTCTGACCTGCGCGTATGCCTCCCGGGTGGTATAATGGGCCCGTAACCTGGTGCCCTGAAAACTTCTGACGTCCCGTTGGTACGTCAAACACAATCTGGATCCAGCGGATCCGGTTCGAAGGACCAAAACGACTGTGAGCGACGTCCGCTCTCGGCGGCGTCGGCCGGGCGAGTGAGCGCGCGCGCTACCGGCCGCGGCAATGCTCGCCCCTCACAGTCACCTAAGAATGACCTAGTGCCGAGACACAAGTCGGCGACGGACGAGCTCCGCCCCTATGTGCTCGGACAGTGCGTCGACCACGCTCCGTGACACAAGTCGGCGACGGACGAGCTCCGCCCCTATGTGTACGGACAGCGCGTACTACCACTCGGCGCCCGAATGGTGTGTTTGGGCTTCGCCCGTGTCCTCAGACACTTTGGGTAAACGATGTTACCAAAATAAAAGAAGGAATAACGAGAAA
The DNA here is from genome assembly GCA_945867215.1 of Epinotia demarniana. Lineage (NCBI taxonomy): Eukaryota > Metazoa > Arthropoda > Insecta > Lepidoptera > Tortricidae > Epinotia > Epinotia demarniana. The sequence goes on from OX244271.1 coordinate 1,981,396, forward strand.
TAGACTTTTTGTTTACTTTTCCCTAACTGCCCTATCACTGCCCTAAGTGACTTGATTACAAGTCCCTAACTTCCTATTACTTTGTAGTTTTCTTCTTCTTCTTGTTGTGACTTCCAGGAGGCTCCGATTGACACTGATTTGCTCCTTTTTTTTTTTTTTTTTTTTTTTTTTGAACCTGACTGTTGCTATAATAGGACGGACCCAATATAGCGGTCGAACTGCGTGGTTGGAGGGTGGCCTGGGGAAAATCCAGGGGTAGCCTCCGGCACGACCACGCGGGGAAGTTTGTACACTGGAATACTCTAAGAGTTTGCGCTCCAGTGAGATTGGTTGAACGGTATCAACCGAATCTGGGGTGTGAGTGGTATCGAACTACTGGGAGTTTTATCGCTGGTTCGCTAAAACCTAGCCTAGCTGAGAAGAGTCCAGCAAGAAACTCAGCTAGGCCCGACTTGCGTCGGACTGACTCTACCCGGTATGCGGCGGTACCGGGACGAAAGCGGACTGTATGTGTCTGTGTTGTCTCGCGGTGGACGTCCCCGCCGGCGGGAACGCTGAAGTGTACGCGATGTGTTGGACGCCGGAAGCGCAGCGTTCCATCTTTCGATGGACGCTGTGATTTCGTCGTCCGGGTCCGTGAGTGTGTGCCTAGGACGCCGGACCGTGCGGCCCCTAATCAGTGAGCGCCGAGTAACGACAGAGGGGGGAGGGATGGGGACGTAGTCAGCAGCCTTCCTAACTAACGGATTCCTATGGTGGGGAGCGTTATCAAAATAACGTCTGGCAGCCTGCTTAAAGAAACCATACATGGTGCTAATCTCCATGTCGTGGTGCAGGCTGAGGTTCGATTGGTACCACGGGGCACCAGTCGCCCTTCGGAGAAAACGATTCTGAATGACCTGAAGCGGCTTGAGCGATGACATAGGCACGTGAGCGAATGCTACACTTGCATATGTCATGATTGGACGAACACAAGTCTTGTAGAGTGTCAGCTTATTCCTAAGTGACATTTTACTAAACTTGTTGATCATCGGCCCTAGCCTTCCTAGCACGAACAACGCGCGGTTGCGTACCCTACGGATGTGGCTACGGAAAGTCAGTCTCCTGTCGAGGGTCACTCCAAGATATTTGGCCTCGTTGACCCAGGGGATGGGTCGGTCAAACATCTGGATCGGAGCCACCCGCCTTTCTGTACTAATGCAGTCCGACGGATGAAAGACTATTGCAGTGCTTTTCTCCGGGTTGACTTCGATACGCCAAAGATTAAACCAACGACCTAGGTCGGAGATTGCCTCTTGGAGGTATCGCCGGATAGTAGCGTACTTACAATGAGTTGTAAAGAGCGCGGTGTCATCCGCAAACAACCCCAGTTGCACCTTAGGGTGCCTGGGAATGTCGTTTGTGAATAACGAGTAGAGAGTGGGAGAGAGCACGGAGCCTTGCGGGACTCCGGCCCGGATGGGGTGTGGGTCCGAATACGTTCCCTCCAGTCGGTATCGAAAGCTTCGGTCACTGAGAAAATCTCGTATTGTGAGTACGAGTCTGTCCGGCATTCCGAGCTGGTATAACTTGTATACAAGCCCGTTATGCCAGACCTTGTCGAAGGCTTTCGCTACGTCGAGAAAGATCGCACCGGTCTTGAGCCCCTGGAATCGAGAGAAACCATCCAACACGTGCTCCGTGACGCGGTGCACCTGTTGGACGCATGAGTGTCCGGATCTAAAACCGAACTGCTCATCGATGAGGAGGTTATTCTCAGCCGTAAATCTGAGAATTCTCGTGAGAAGGATCCGCTCATATAGCTTTCCAAGGGAGCTAAGTAAGCTGATCGGCCTGTAAGAGGCAGGCGAGGTCCGGGGTTTGCCGGGCTTCGCTATCCCTATGACCGTTGCACATTTCCACGCAGCTGGAAAGTGAGCATTGGTCAGTGCGGCATTGAAGATGCCGACCAAAAGGAGGAGGAGGGTTTCGGGGAGAAGTTTCAGGATGCGATTGGATAGACCATCCGCACCCGGAGCCTTCCTAATACGGAGACGCCTGACAAGGTCACTGACTTCCTTAACCGACACCGGTAAAATGGGTGAAGTTACGGGGAGACGCGATCTCCTGTCCACCTCGGAATCGACCCTACTAATGTGGGCTTCGTCGGTGTTGAGGAGGTTGGGCGAACATTGGGACTCTAAACTACTCGCAAGGCATTCGGCTTTCTCACTGTCCTCGAACGCGGGGGTTGAGTGATCCGGTCGATCCAAGGGAGGGATGGTCCAACAGGCATCGGATTTGAGAGATCTCGCTAGTTTCCAGTAAGCCAGGTGACTAGGCGTTATCTCCCCCATCAGATCCCTGAACGAGTTCTCCCGAAAATCGGCAATTCTCTGTTTGGACTCGTTAGACAAGTCCCTCAGGATTTGCCGATTTTCGGCAGAAGGGTGATTTGAATAGGTACGTATGGCGCGATTTTTCCTTGTCACCAACTCTCTCAGTTCCGTAGGTAGAGGTCGGTTTTGGATGTCCTCCGCCGACACCTCCCTTGAGGCTTCGCTTCGAACAGCGTTGAGGTAGTTGGTGAAAGAATCGATCGCTTGGTCTGTCTGTTCGGTTGTAGTTATATTGTCTGGGATATCTCTAAGCAGGGGGGAGTCCGTCTGTAGGAGACCTGATTGTACCTTGTCCCAGTCCACGAGTGTCCTGGTTCGAGGAGTACTATTGGGGTGAGGGCCTAGTCTCAAGAGGACTGGCCTATGATCCGAGTCTAGTTCGTGTAGCACTTCTATAGAACGCAGAGTTAACGCTACGTTCTTTAGTAGTGCTATGTCGAGTATGTCAGGTCGGTGGTCTACGTTATGAGGGAAGTGAGTCGGCTCTAAGGGAGCGAGGAGATCGAAAGGGAGGCTATCGATCAAAAGGTGATGAAGTCGATTGCCGTTGGGATTGGATGCTACGCATCCCCAGCTGGTATGCTTACTATTTAGGTCCCCGGCCACGATGACCGAAGGACCTAGGGAGGCTAAAGAGTTGAGGTCAGTCAGAAGTAAGTCTCGTTGAGGTGAAAGGTAGGTTGACGCAATCGATATCGGGGGGTGCCCCTCCATCGAGATGCGACAGACCGACACTTCCATATTAGTCAGGGGCGGTGGATTGAGACTTATGCAATGTAAGTTACGTTTGTAGAAAATGAGCGTGCCCCCGAATGGCCTACCATCTTGCCTATCATCTCTAATCTGAACGTATCCAGGGACGCGAAAGGCTCTAATGCCGGGACGATAAAAGGTCTCTTGGACCAGAAGTAAATCTACTGAGTGATCGCGAAGGAAGTTCATCACCTGGTCCTTCATACCCCTTAGACCATTGGCATTATAAATGCCAATGGTAATCGAAGCAGGTTTAAGCTTCTGGGATGTACTATCCATACTAATAGGCACCGTTAACCTGGCTGCCGCTTGGTGCGGCGAGATAGCGAGTAGCTGATGCGAATATGTGGGTAGACAGGCCGCTCGCCACCTCCGGTGGGAGTACCTGTACTAACTGCATAAACGCATAGAGTGGGTCCATAGCGGGCCGGCCCGCTTGACTGGCGGCGGGTCCCCATACAGAGGGGCCCGCCTGGGATTGGGGTGCAGAAGGCACCGGGCGGGGACCTACGGCCGCTGAAGGCGTCGGGTTCCTAGGGGCTCCTAACCCTACGGCCGGAAGGGCGGGGAACTTTTGCGGAGTGCTATGGGGAGCACCCCGGCCCGCGCTTTGCTTGCGCCCAGAGGGAGGCGAGGACTTCGACTTTGCCCCGGTGTCGCGACTCTTTGGGCGGCAAGGGCATCCCCCATAATTGGCAGTATGCCCATGGGGGAGCTTGCGACCCAAACAGTTGCAGCACCGTATGCCGTTCGGGTCCTTGCAGCCTTTTGGGCGCTCGCAATCGCGAGTCGCGTGATCCCCAGCGCACTTGACGCAACGGGGGGGAGAGTGGCAGCCACGGGCGCCGTGGCCAAACCGCTGGCAGTTGATTTGCTCCGGGCCGTACCTGCTATTTATACCTGCTAGTGGGCGAGCAAGACGTGCTGAGTGAGACAATAAAGGTTACGCCCACTTTGACTTGACTAATTTACATTGCAAGATGTTATTGGGATGTTATACATATTAATGGGCGGAAGACTAAGCTGATTTACAAAGTTCTAATATGGCTTGAGATCTTATAAGTACAGTAGGGTTCGTAAATATTTTCTTATATGAATAATCGTACATGGAAATTGGGCAAACCGTAATTCGGTCCCTTTCTTAACACTTATTCATCATTTGCGCTGAACCTACTGAGTTTACTTATTTGTAAGTTTAAACATTTAATAGAACTTTTAATTAGCTTTCTAACAATATATAAACCATTCTGATACGATGAGCCGTTGTAAAGGTATAAACGTAAACATATTAATTGCAAAGTGAAAATGCGCCGTACTAAATTCTAATTCAGGCTCGGTGGCCGCGGCTCTCGTTACGGTCATGTTGGCGCGATACACCCCTCCCCTCCATGGCGGCCAGTCTGCGCTGCGCTCGCGCATAGGCAACATCTCCTCTCTCTTTCTAATACAATTTGTACTGGGATTTTACTTTAATGTTTACAATATCAAATGAATGCTATGAGAGGGTGTTTTATGTAAATAATTACTATGGGGATTCTAACTACTGGGTTCTTTATTTACTCTAAACAATCTAAGTCTTTATAAATAATCACATATTTCTCTTACGTATAATCTCCGTATGACGCGATGCGTAGCTCTGCCGTCGCGTGTTGATGTTGTCGTCCATAGGTGGTGTCTTTGAAGAGAGGCCTATGCCTCTGCTCAGCAGTGGGCGGTTACGGGCTGAAAATGATGATAATGATGTTGAAGGGCAACGAAACCAAAGTTTTGGTTGGACTCTGAATCCGCATAAACAAAGCCTCCTTTTATCTCTTTCATGCAATCGAATCATTTGTTCCATGCACGGAAGCCCTTTACCATTCACGAAAAATAGGCACACTGGATGTCGACTTGCGGATAACGCCCAGTATCAGGGCTGCCACATGAATAAATTTATGGATCGTATATCAGCTAATATTTTTGTTTTTAATGGGGCATCTACGGACAGAAAAAAGCCTTTTATTCCTTACATACTTAGTACAATAAGTTACATATAGTTGGTTAGTAAAAGGTAAATCACATTGTTAAGCTGGGTATTAAGTAGGTATAGGTACTAAGCCGGTCTGCAAAAACCCCTGGGCGGGTAAAGAACATATATGTAGGGACAGGTACATACAAAAGACTACTTACTTACATTCCACTGATATCACCTATTTGTTAGTATAAAAGGCCTTCTACACGATCGGGACCAACCGCCAACCACCGTGTCCTTGGTCGGATCAACGGTTGGCCGACAGCGTTCCAGACGGTTGGGACCAACCACCGACGCAGCCTGTCGCGAGGGATGCGCTCACGACCAAGGCCGTTGACATCAACCAAATATCGGTTGGTCAACCGCTTTCTACACGGTCCATTTTTATATCAACCTGACCAAGGACACGGTGGTTGGCGGTTGGTCCCGATCGTGTAGAAGGCCTTTAAAATCTTACAAGGGTTGAGCATTTTAAGCGCGGCGAAATAATTAAAAGGCCTTCTACACGATCGGGACCAACCGCCCACCACCGTGTCCTTGGTCGGATCAACGGTTGGCCGACAGCGTTCCAGACGGTTGGGACCAACCACCGACGCAGCCTGTCGCGAGGGATGCGCTCACGACCAAGGCCGTTGACATCAACCAAATATCGGTTGGTCAACCGCTTTCTACACGGTCCATTTTTATATCAACCCGACCAAGGACACGGTGGTTGGCGGTTGGTCCCGATCGTGTAGAAGGCCTTTAAGAACTATGGAAAGTAGAAAATTTAATATCTATCTAAATGTCACTTGGCATATCACATTGCATACCACGCTCGCTGATGCGCCAACGTGTCACTAACGCGCAGCGCACTATCATATTTGTATGCCACAGGTCGATTCAGATTGGTCTTCATGTCTTCTATTTATATTAACGGCATGTTTATTGCTGGGTAAACGGTTCGCATTGGTTCTGCGTCTAATCTGGGTTGCAGTGAAACATATGTCATGACATGTGGTCTGTTATGATCTGACGTCATGCTTATGCAATAATGTTAAGCTATCATCGTAATATCGTCGCATTTGGAATCATTTGAAATTGAGGAAACCGGTGTAATCCCAATAAGGTATAGTTTTCCCCTAGTTTTCAGGGTTCGAAGGGCAGATGGCAGTCGCATTCGTATAACTATAGTGCCTATGCCAAATCCTGGGGATTATATGTCAAAGTGGACAACCGGGAATAACGCTAGGAGGATGATGCCACTAATAGAGGATTCTCAGGTTTCAAGAAATGAATGTAGGTACATCCCAGTACATACAACAAACGACTAATTTAAACGGCTGATATGTCCTATAGAGACGTAGGACTGAATGACGAAAGTGTATAGTCGACGACAAAGATGTATAAATTAAGGTAAAAGCGCAACGAGCGGTAGTCCGTGGGATGCCGCAGGACCTGCCATTGTGGCACTCTTCGGGGGAGGCTCGAGGTACAAAAGTGTCAACGAATCTCTTACGTCGATTGGCTCTTTAAAATTCTCTAAACCGAACTACATGGTATAACAAATACGTCAATTACATTGCACTCTGTTAAATGTAGCAGCTGCGTATGTGTTTAGCTGCTGGCGATATTCCAAAACAATTAGCCAAAGCAAATTATTTATTTATTTCATCAGATTATGATTGTGATGAATTTAAAAGTATATAAACACACTTGAATCACCCGGAAAACGAGCTTGAGGTATATTTTGCTTGTCGCTTCGCATCTGTATCTCATGAATATGTTTCGCGCGTTCACTTCGGCTCGGCTATCCTTAGCCGCGTGAAACTCATTGTTGAGTGGAATGTGAAAAAGAACCGAATTGAGGCCCAAACTGGGTACCTACCTAATGTAGATCCAAAATCATTGAATTTAGACTTTTATTGGTCATGTTAAAAATTATTCCTTAAAATGATGGTTCAACTAATAAATATAATGCATTAAGTTATATTTACGGCTGTTGTTATCCTGAATACCAATAAAATGAAAAATAAAATAAATAAACTCCCGCAGAACATGTCACTACGGGTGACACGCTTCAAACACTTCGGGTGTCTTTCAAGATGAGTGTTCACGCGTCTTATCGCACTGCAAACTGTGTCCGTTTTGCCAATGAATACCCTTACCAAACAGTGGTAGGTGCTTGAGTTGTATTGAATAAGAATGTTGAAGGGGGAATAGAGAGGGTGGACTCAGAGGGAGTAGACTCTGAAGTACTGTACGTATAATCAATCATTCATACATCTCGTGCGAATCTATGGCTTATACAATATATGTATAATGGCTATACTATAGAGTTGTGCCTAGTCGGCACAATACCCAAGTCCCCACCCACCCATGAGAGGAGGCCTGGGATGTTATTCGCTACGCGCTAATGCGGCTCACCCCGCCGGTCACTCGTCACGAAACTAGACCTCTGCGTACGCTTAGTTACTAAGCATCGCGGTGTCACAATATATTTGTGAGGGAGCGTTGACGTAAGCTTAAACTTAACTCAGGAAATGCTGTAGTGGATAGGAATGACACGAAATGCTGTAGTGGATAGGAATGAAAAGTTCAGAGCGGCCGAAAGTAAAATACCGATCTACATATATAATGTGATAAAGAGGTGTCTGCCTCCGACACGGTCCTCTCTGTACGTTAGAAACAAGTCCAACACGAAAGTTACTGTGTCTATGACCTACATGAAGACTCAAACAGATTATTAAACAAGTTACAGAATAGGGGGGCTGTGCCCAGCAGTGGGACGTATATAGGCTGTTGACCAAAGTGAGTTTGACCATTATAATAAGCACAATTTTTATCCAAAATCATGGTTGAACCAGACCTGTGGCCATGTGGAAAGACAATTGACTCAGCCGTCCGAGCCGTGAGCCAATTATTCAATAGCCACTTCCTCCCAGCAATTGGTCGGGCAAGGCGAACCCGGTTAAGTTTAGACCAGTACTGTCACGTTGGCTTTGCGAGCTTAGCCAACGTGACAATGAGGGTTTCCAGAATACATTGTGTCATCACCTGGCAGGCCTGTGGCGAGAGCTCTTTTGGATAGCAGCTTTGAAAATCCACCAATCAAATTGATGAAGTAAACATGATTGATGGATTTTGACATCTCTTCCAACAGTGCTGCCAGCTGGTGACATAATGAATTTGGGAAATCCTCATTCGAATATACGAGTAGACTGCTGATCGGCAAAGACATAATTATCTAAGTAATACTGTGTTGGTTGCTCCATATCGTTTCTAATTATTTGCACTCCCATGGTCTAAATGCGAAAAAGTACTACACACAATACACTATTCACAGTCGATTTCTCTCAATATTATTATTTCATTAAGTAGTGCTTGGATAATGATCTCGCTAAAAAAGGCCAAAGACTGTTGTACTACCTACCTAGTTAACGAGTTCGTACATAGATCTTACACAGAACTCGATATTTTTTTTTCTGATAGTCAAGTAAGACGCGTTTATCTGCTACGCGTCTAATCTATACCTACAAGCTATAAAAGTCAGGATCGCTTCATGCAAATATTCAGCGGAACAAGGTTGTCTATACTCGTAAATCTAGTGGAATATATACCTACCTACCTACCTATCAAAGATAGCATTCTCAAACCCAAGTCTATGTTAATATGTATTCAGCCCCGCAAAATATTTTGAAACTATTTCAATAAACACTGAACGTTTTATTTTATTTAAACCACACTCGCGTAAATTTAATTTCCCGAATGAATATATGTGACAAAGTGACTTGAGAGTGCCTCAGCCACTGCGACCTGACTGACTCACGAAGATCATACGAAGATTATTTCCTGTGGACATAGCCAAAGTTCAAAAGAACACTTTAACTGTAAGCCTATAACTGTTAATTACCTATTAACGATAATATGACCCACGAACCCTTAAGAGGGGGCGCTGTGCGAAATCGGAGTTCTTAGATTGAATATTTACCTATGACAAACTAAAGCGAATGCCAGGAAAAAGAACATACAAAAACTACATCATATTTGCAATCAATTTGTCTAAAAAAACCATAAAAAACCAAGCAAGCGCCTCTCCTCTCCTAAATCCATGCTCGCAGCATCGGCTGAATTTGGCAGGGATAGCGCAGTGGTATCTACTGATGATCGAATGTCAGAGGTTGTTCAAACACTCTCCGTATGGAGTTATGCATACCTGCTTAGCTAAGGTTAGACTGTAACGTTATGGACTTACTGTCATGTTACACAACTTTAAATACCTTCATAATACATATATGATGAAATCACATCTATCTGCATCAAATCGCATTCCGCAACACAAAAACGCAACTCTGTATGCGTCCGCATCAATTCATCCTTCCGCACGCGGCGCATTTCATGCAAATGCTTCTCTATTACGAAATGCGATTCGATGCTGATAGATGTGATTTCACCCATACCCATGCCACAAAATTTGCCTTTATTAAATGAACGGGGACTATATTTAAAACAAAAGCTTCATTCATTTGTTTATCACTAAGGATATTCAAGTTATTTAATCGTATGGCATACATTATTTTGGCCTTTAAAGTTTGTCACTGTTTAGTACCACCACGGAGACAGTACAGGAGACACGTGCAGGGTTGTGGTAGGTAGCTCCTGCGGACGCGAGTAACAGTTGTCCCTTTGTCAAGTGAGTGCGCAACTCGACTGTTAGAAGTTCTTAAACCGCCCTGAGGCCTTTAACTCGGCTTAACGATTACTGTCATAGACAGCAACCGGGATCAACTGCTTAGCGTGCCTTCCAAAGCACTAAGGATTTTCAATGTATTTGATGATTTATAATGATGAATGGATTTTAAAATCTTAGAAGCGTATGTTCTAAGAAATCACAACATCGTCTTAAGAAATACGAATGCAACAACATAGTCATTATTATCATAAGGCACCAATACCAACTACCAGTGGATCCAGTTATTTGAATAAATACATCTAATTTATCATAATTAGATATTTCTATCTTCGCTATTTATTATGGAGGCGACTGTACGACCTCAGTTGAGCCCACGCATATTTAGAATAGCAGTATTTATTGAAACCTTCACCTGAGTGTTTACGCGGTGGTTATTTTTAAAGTTTTATCGTGTGCTGCTATCTCCGATTTATGTTCGAATTCCGATTCCGATGCCAACTGGGAAATTGAATAAATTGCGATTTTATTAAGGAAATCGCTTGTTTTCATATTTAATTTGAGTTATACACGATTTACATTCGATACAATTTCTACATAAATCTGCCGCAAAAGGTGTGAAATGCTCAAGTGTGAAACAAAGCACTTCTTGCATCCATCATTGTCAACATATGAGAGGAGGGCAGAGTGTCCATTGTCCAAAAGTGCATCGTTTATAAGCTTATGATGATCCCTTTCCGTATTTTTTTAAGCCCGCAAAGAGATGTGTGTTATAAGTTTAACGTGTCTGTCTGTGTTACCGTAGCTCCCAAACGGATGAACCGATTTTTGTTTAGTTTTCTGGTGTCATAGATAATTTTATCCCGAGTGTTTTTAGCCATGTTTCATGAAAATCTGTTCAGCCGTTTTTGAGATATTGGACTTTGAAATGAAAATATCGGGGCTCTTTCAACTTTCCTAAGTTTACAAATAGGATCCATATGGATCACTTGGTATGCAGGTCGATCACGCAACGCATTGTACGTTAGGTAGATCTAAAAGTCAATTTTTATATGGAAAAATCAATTAATCAATCAATGGTTTATTTGCTGTAAAACAGTTAAATGCATGCAAATACAATATAGTCAAAATTAAATTAAATTAAAGCATAAATTATAATAACAATAAAACAATGGAAATATAATCATAATCACATTCGAATGAAAATTAATTGTATATGTAAATTGTCATGTCTGGAAAGAATTCAGTAAGTAGGTAAGTAAAATTAAAATAATAAAGTTGTAAATCGTGAGTTAATCTAATGCATTCGCGTAAAATTCTTTAATTGAGTAGTAAGGTCGGTTAATAAAATATTGTTTTATTTTTCGTTCAAACGTTCGGAAGTCATCACATTGTTTTATATCATCTAATGACAGTTGGACTGTCCTATCGGGAAACGTTACGTGATTACCCATCTGAAATGAAACATTTTGAATTTCTCGATGGCTAGTGGATTTGACAAAATTAGACTTTAACGTGATAATAATAGAAACGCTTCCACTTAGTCTGACTTAGTCACATGCAACAACTGTCAGTAAATGTTTTAACAACTGTTTTTTTTCGTCAACAGGTAGCGCTGTGGTGCTTTGTGGTGTATCTGCTGGGGCACATGCCGACTATAGAAATGAGAGTCGACGAGTTGGAGCAAGCCGCACAGAAATATAGGAGTCCAGAGGTAACAATTGTTTATTCATTTATTTACACACACAAGTTTACAGTTTAAGTATAACCAAAACACTTAGGAAAACATCTTACCGGGCCACCATGGCGGCGAAATCAGTCGCCCGCCACCAACAAATTGTATGCAACTCTATGGGCAATATTCTTAGGCAATATTTCATCGGGACACCATGACAGCGCTACAAACTGCATACAATTTGTCGGCGGCGGCGACTGGTTGCCTACCGGCACACCTCTAGACTATAATAAAATAAAACAATTGAGGTAGGCACAATTAGATAACTAGGAACACAGTCTCTATGAGATATTAATATCGTACAAATATTACAAAAAAAGAAACAGCCAGACCTAACAAATTATATCCAAAGGTCTCACGAGTCCATGATTGTTTGAAAATATATATAGTCTTTGGGTATAAAACTGTATTTCACGGGTCGTTTCCCTATGCGTTGGTGTGGAGTCGGTGCGGGACCAGTAAGCTGTCACCGATACCTACAGTACCAGAGTCTTTACAGCGCACCTACATTTCAATACGTTGCTACCTGATTAGCGGTGGATTCGGGGAACCGAGGCGGTACGCTTGCATTACTGAATTTCAATAAGGAAGCTGCTTTTAAATAAGATTTGAAGACATCAGTATACGGTGTCGGTAAAGTAAAAAACGGGCCAAGTGCGAGTCGGACTCGCGCACGAAGGGTTCCGTACCATTATCTTAAAAACGGCAAAAAAAAACACGTTTGTTGTATGGAATCCCCTCTAAAAAAATATTTTATTTAGTTTTTAGCTTTTTTTATATCGGCAACAGAAATACATAATTTGTGAAATTTTCAACTTTCTAGCTATCGCGGTTCTTGAGATACAGCCTGGTGACAGACAGACGGACGGACACACAGCGAAGTCTTAGTAATAGGGTCCCGTTGGGTACGGAACCCTAAAAAGACTGCTTACTGATTCCGCCCTGCGATGGTTAAAACAAAGATGGCCATTCTTATGCCTGCCTCATTTCAGTTCAGTACCTATATAAAGAAAACCCAGGCACTATGATAAGAAGCTCCTGCCCGATCCAAAACCATAATTGCACATTTAAGGGTTACATAGTAGAATTCGCCATATCTAGTAGGTTGGAAAATAGATTCTGTTGCTAGAAATTAAAATAGAGCGTGTATACTCGGCGCCGTATTTAGATTCCAAAAAAGTTACCAAAGATGGCCGAATGTCACTGTCACAAGTCACAAATGTCATTGTCATTGTGACGCTCCAGATGTAACCAACCCATGCATAATTATATATTATTTCGTTGTTACTTAGATGTGAATATTATCGTTGTTAGGTACTTAGATGTGAATATCGCCTAACACATCTCGGCTTGGTACATCAATCTATCTATATACAAAACACTACCCCCAAGTACTCAATTACGTACCTACTAGCTTTTTCCAGCGAATTCCTCCGCGTTAAGGTTATCACAACAATGCCATTATTAAATACGAGACATGTTAATCCTTTGGGAATGACTTCAGATGTAAAAGTATTCTACACATTCTGTTTCAGGGTTTGGCTTTAAACTATCCATGTGCCAAAATTCATCACAGTCAATTGAGCCGTTTCTACGAGATTGACTGACAAACATACAGACATTCATACACACTACTTTTTTACACTGGGACTGAGGAAGCTACTAGTTATGAAATATGTATTAGTAATAAAAAACAACAACATGGTGATATGTCAAAATTATTATGTCCATATCAAAAATATTTACGCACATTATGAGAATATTAATAGTTACCAATTGTTGTCAAAACCTGAAGACCACAGTTATATGAACTTTTCTTCTACAAAACAGTTTCAATCAAGTATCTATTTTTTTATTAATATTTAGATAAGATTATTTATTTCGGCGGTTGCATTTAATTTTAACTTTACAATGATGTATACATAAATAACACACGTACCTAATTTAGAAAAGTTAAAACTTACCAATTCAAAACTAATTCATTTGAATGGCAACCCATGGGTAGTTTTTTTGGAATCTATATACGGTATACGGCGTCGAGTTTAGAATGTTTTTCATACACAATTTCTGATTGTTTCATTTGTTTCTATTATAGTTTATAGCACTTGAAACCAGTTTCCGACTTAATATTACGTATACCATTGTGTACAAATAGTTTCAAGTAATTCCGGTAAGTATGCCGTTTTTAACCCCCGACGAAAAAAGAGGGGTGTTATAAGTTTAACGTGTCTGTCTGTGTATCTGTCTGTGGTATCGTAGCTCCCAAACGGATGGACCGATTTGAATGCGGTTTTATTTTTGTCATAGGTAATTTTATCCCGAGTGTTCAAATTTATTCAGCCGTTTTTGAGATATTGGACTTTGAAATTAAAATGTCGGGGGTTTTTCAACTTTTCTAACATGTAGTTATTCATACACAATCTCTAATCGTTTCTTTAGTTTCTGTTATAGTTTATATCGACAGAAACTATAATTTCCGCCCTAAATATTACGAAATCTATTCAAGTCATTCCAGTAAGTATGCCGTTTTAAAATGAAAACCAATTTATATGGAGAGTGGAGAGACACTAACTGCGGACTCTTAAGTTTTCGTGCTTGACCTAACTCTATCTTTATCAAGTTTATTTCCAAATTCCAGCCTATACCGGCCTCCACACCTCGACCAGAATACCCTAAGCCGAACATGAAGCTTGGCAAATGCTTCCATCTGGATCGCTCGCAGTGTCCGACGAAGGAGCTCCGGTGCGACACCGTGGACCCAACTTCGGTGTTCTGCTGTGACGTGGACAGCTTTACGTTGAGGGAGGGGCTCACTGCTTACAGTAAGTCTTTTTTATCTTAGGTCTAAAAGTAGATGAGTTTTCAGAAGGTACTTTCGAAGGTTTACCTGCGGGTAGCCTGGTGGTTCAGGCATGCGGCTGTCAAGTGGTGGATCCCGGCTCGTACCAATTTTCGGAATATATGTACGGATTATCTACTGTTAGCTTTTCGGTGAAGGAAAACATCGTGAGGAAACCGGTCTCATCCCAATGGTCTAGACCTTATTGGGATTAGACCTAGATGATGATGAGATGTCAATTAAACTTTAACGGGCTATATCTCCATATTTTTTTGTTTAATTAAATTAACAAAAGCTTAAAGCTAATTAATGCTTAAAGTTATTTAGGTAAAAGTGGCGCTGGAACATACGTTTCATGTGCTCTGCCTACCCCTTTTGGGAATAAAGGCGTGAATGTATGTATGTATGTATGTAAAAAATACGTACCTACATTTTTTGATTATCTAACCGACAGACTAAATAGAATTATATACTCATTTTTTACCCAGGAAAGTACCCAATTACGGAATGGAAGGATAGTGTAATGAAGCTACCACGAACATTCCACAAATAAACTTTTGCAACTGTGGGAATTCTCGTTCGTGCATTGATTATCGTAATGAATGACTCGTCTCATAATAACTGGAATTTAATTGTACATTACATACAGACACATCCCTTGTTTACAAACAGTTTAGTATCAACTGTAGGAATTGTGCATAAAATTAATAATAATATTATAAGCCTTTATTCAGACGGACTTTTACGCATATTAATTTGATTACAACTCGACATCGGGAACTTGGTATGTTTGCCCAACCTTGGCAAAGACCTCCTCCGTTCCTTTCCAATCTTCTCTGTTTACTGGTGTCCTGGTCCATGTATTTCCTGCAGTTGCTTTAATTTCATCCTCTCATCTTCAAAACTGTCTTTCCCGTTTCCTTTTTGAGATTTTGGGATATAAGAACACCGTAGTTTTATTCCATTTATCCATATGTCCTACTATGTGGGCTGTCCATTTCTACTTCAGAGGCTCTAGTATAAGTTTTACCTAAACTAAACGTTACGACCGCGTTCGCGTTTAGCTGTCAAATCCCATACAAATTGAGGGTAAGACGCAAACGTGATCTTAAAGTTTTCTTTCTTTAAAATTTATACTAGAGCCTCAGTTGTGGGTGTGGGCAGCACACTTGTTGTTGTTTATCTCCGAACACCACATGTTTGCTTGTTGTCCCTGTTCATTACTAAACACGATAAAGACAAAGCGAATATTTGCCCGCTGTGGAAATCGAGCAAACTGGGTCATAATGTTGTCGACCGCGTAGAGCTACTTTTTGTTTTATTAAAAGCGTATGTAGCGTTGAGGTCTTCGGCAGCTATGCCGTTTTGATATGTTACTGGAGTCGACTTAGATTTTAGAAACATTCCTTTAGTGAACTTGCTCCTAAAACCTACCTTTATCAACGAGGTAAACCAAAACTTCACAAAAATAACTTTCTTTTGAATCTATGCCTACGATGTCATTTAAACGTAAAGATGTTTGTAGGCAGTATACGAGTAAAAGGAATAACAATCGGCTATTGTATAATAACATACAGGATTCCACTATTTAATGAGATTTAGTTGACACAGAAGGGAAATCTAATAAACAATAATAAATCTTATTGGGATCAGGTAATAGGTATTGTCAAGTAAGTGGGAAACTCAATTCTTAGTAGACGTAACTTTGGTTAAGGTAATTAAGGTAATCATCCCACAAAATTGTTGCTTGGATTTAATTGATTGTAGGTATCGGGTGAGTGTCAAGCATTGTTACGGTTACATCACAAACATATAAGAGTCGTGTAAGTATCGTCCTGACATAGAAAAGGTTAGACAAACTTAAGGAAAACGGAATAAGTATTCATTTAATTGACCTAAGTATTTTCTGGGAAGCTTCGGCTGCAGTAAGCAAAACTGACTACGTACGAGTAGGTACCAACTATTACAAGGAGGAAAACAAACAACGTCTTATCTTAGTTTTATTAAACAAATTGAAAGCGAGCTTAACCATACTAGATAGATATGCTCCAGCCTCGTCGTAGAACTAGTTAATTGCCCATCTATTCTAACAAAACACAAGACATATTCCAAAGAGCAAATATGTCCAGAGTTAAAAGTATTTGCAGCGCGCTTCGCAGAGGTAACTTCCGTTTTTCCTCATTACACTGATTTCGCTGCACAACCCATCAGCCGCTGGAAAAATCTAGCATTGATGATATACGTAGCAAGCTTCATCAGGACTTCACTAACAGTCATGCATGCATACATCACGCCTGAGTTCCCAGAAGTGGTAGGTGGTAGGTTCATTTGAATCGCCAGTGCCACTGCTAGCAGATACCACCGAAGGTCAATGTTGTTGACAGAGGTACGGCAGAACGGAATGTCATCTCGCTCATAATATTCGGAGCAGCCCAACTGGGGAAGCACCTCCACGTTACAGAAGCCATAACGCCACTACTTGCTCTGTAGGTATGTGGCGTTGTACTCCTGGTGCCGAGTACCTTTTTTTTCGTGGGGAAATGCTTTTGCGCTGGCTGGGGAACCAGGGCGGGTATGACGGACTCCCGGGAACCGGCCGGACTACCGTCTAAAACCCTGCGGTGTTCTACGCGCTGCCCTTTGGCGAGGCCACAGGAACTCTTGCGCACACTTCCGTGACTGGTGCCGAGTACCTAAGGTCGCCAGAGTCCCCGAGGATATGTTGTGTTGATAGTGAAGGAACCGCGTTTGTCTCTAGCTATCAACACGACGAAGCCTCAAATCAATAACGGGTCGGCAACGTGCTTGTGATTCTTCTGGAATGCCTATCGTCGATTCTACCGCTTACTATCAGGCAGACCGTATGCTTGTTGGCTACCGTCGTAGTGAAAAAAGGAAAATGCTGTGTTGGAATAGCTTTTTACACTTAATAAAACTGTACTGTTTATAAAGGATCCAAGCTCAAACTGAATTACTTGTTGGTTCACTTAATTCTTTTTTTTTCAGTGAAGCAGAACATCACGTACCTCCACGTGCTGAACGCCACTATTACTGAGCTGGACCTGTCTCAGTCTGTATTCCGACGGCTGGTCTCGATGGCTCTTACTGATGGCAATATCGGACAGATCGTCGGTAAGCCAAGAAACATCATTCGACTAACACTTGATCATGTACAAAAGAGCCTTAAGGCGCTGTAGGTTCATAGTCTTCTCTCCCTCTCACTGAGCAAAAGCGTGAGCGAGATGGAAGTGCGTGCTCGGAAGCGCGGATATCATGTTTAATAATTTAAATTTTTGGCCGTTGAAACAAATAAAAAACTAACTTCTCTCAAACATGATATTACCGATTTTTAAAAGCAATTTTAATATTTTTAGCTTTTGTGCATAATTTATTTGTTACGAATATTTTAAGTGTATTTTAGACCTATGTTCCTTTTTTTTTCTAATTAGTCAAAAAAGCTTAATCATGTTTTGAATCACTGATCTCGCTGCAGAAAAGCCTCAAGATTACTATTCGTATTTTTTTGAAACCATGTTATTTTAAACAGACGCATTATATTGTTTCAAAAACTCTGTTCGCTTAACTTCGTTGAACCTACGGCGCCTTAAGAGCGTTTGCTTCATATGTAAGATGAACAGTCGCTTGAGCGTTCGCGGTGTTTCAAATGAGAAAATTTGTTGTCCCTTGCAACGAGCTAAACTCTGCCCATACCCACAAATGACACGAGACGTTCAAACTATTATCGGCCAAGGGTGAAACACCCCGAACGTAGGCCTAGTAGCCGTAGGCGTAGGTACGTGTCAACGGTACACGACACAGAACGTCTGCTTTCCATGGCAGCTATACGGTGTTGCCACGAAATGTTGGAATAACTTGCCACCGTCAATTCGAAACTACTAATCCATAGCCCCACAAAAAGAATTTCAAAGGGCAGGGTAGGAGCACGGAACACCGTAGATTCAAACGATCTTATTACCATTTCAGGTCAGTTCCCAAAGCACTCTTCAATAGCCTGCCTGAACATATCTAACAACAACTTAACAACAGCCAAGCTGCCGACCACAATGCGCCCCTTCGCGTATCTCTTCAACCTGACCGTGCTGGACGCGTCAGCCAACAACTTGACAGAGTTCCCACTTAGCCTCGTGCAGAGTAATCGGAAGATATCCATAGACATGTCAGGTGAGTTCTTGAAACGGCACGGCTTGACTGACAAGAGAAGTTCGGGAGATGTGGGACAGTGGACCGCAATTTGCAGAAAGGTGCTAGATAAACTGCTGCATTTAAACGTAGTACACTTTCAAACGATAGTCCGACAGATCTATAGGACTTCTTGCAGAGTTTTCTTGTTGAACGAAAGGCCAGTTAGCCTAGCCCTAGTCTCTTAGTGACCCTACGAAGCTGAAGGTCCTGGGTTCGAATCCCGGTAGGATTTGTGTGATGAGCGTAAATATCATGTTTATATGTATTTGAGTATTTATCTATCTATTGTCGTCTAGAACACAAGCCTTACTGAGCTTACTATTGGACTAGGTCGATTTGTGTAAGATTGTCCTCTAATATTTATTGTTTTATTACTTCTTTGTCCAATTCAAAGTCAAGTAACCCAAAAAATCGGTGTAAAGGTGCTTGATAAACTGTTTTGGACTTGCAAGCGATAGTCCAACATACTGTCGGCATTTTTTCCAAAATATTGTATTTAAGCGTCAAATACCCAACAAACTCTACTGTCCCCCATGTAATAGAGATTTTAAGAGTAAGTTTGATCTAGCCACATCAAAGCTCACAATAGGGCAAATCCGTAATTGCTGGGGTCGCCGTCATCGAAGTCAATGAGGAGGACTTACTATAATTTTTGAAGCTTCGCCGAGCGTACTATATACAGGATGTCTCATTAAAATCGGTCAGTATGGAAAATTATGAAACTATAAGACATACGAAGATCTGTTCTTACGAACCATGCTTTCAGTTTTTTATTAATGTACGAATTCAGTTTATCGTTTAGTTGTATGGTCTTATTAAAATCAATGACATATTGGTTCCTCAGAACAGATCTTCGTATGTCTTATAGTTTCAGACTTTCCCATACTGACCGATTTAAATGAGATGCCCTGTATATGCCCGTAATAGGGCAGGCTAGACACAGGCTGGTAAACGATGATGATTATTACGTGTAAACGATGGGCATTAAAACACATCTTTGAATCCAGGGAACAACCACATGCCGTGCACGGAGTTCCACACAGCGATGGAGAGCAACAGTTCTCTGGTGACGTTCCTCAACTACAACAACACATACTGCGCGCGCTATCTGCACCTCAATGAGCAGCAATGGTGGAACGAGCTGCAGATAGTGCCCATTGAGCACCTCAAGATCCAGAAAGAGGTGAGACCATTAATAAGACAAGGGGGAACAAGAGGTAGACCAAGGAAAAGTTGGATGGACTGCGTGAGAGACGATATGAACAGGAAAGATGTGTGTGGTAAGTTGATGGGTATGGAAGAAAAGAACATGCTGCGCTGACAAGCGAATGATGAAGGGGGACCAGGATCGAGGTTTCGAGAGGACTTTGGTTTAGAAGGTCTTGCCCCTGTTGGGGTTATATTTTAGTAAGGAGTCGAATGCTTTTGGAGGGAGGTTTCAACGTTTTAGATCTGTTAAAGCCAGTAGACCACAAGGGCTAGTTTACGAGTCATACATTAAATGCAATATGTGTTAATGTAATGAGCAACAGACTAATACCTGGACACTTACGCACTGGGCGATGTATAGTGTCTCAGGATCCTATATATAATACAATGATGATGAGTCTCCAATGTCAGACTAATACAAATAAAAATAACTAGGTACGGAGATGTAAAGGGTCTCTAATACCAGACCAATCAAAATAAATAGATACAGAAATATATGTATAAAGCCTTTTTAAATTTCCGTAATCTTTTATTGTCGACTGTACTTTTCTGTATACCCTCATCTACTCGTTAAGGCGATTGTAACGTGCCCAAACTTAAGGGGGTTACATCTGTTAAGTCCTGAATTCCTATGGCCACCTTCTGTCTCCATCATCAGATCAGCTTGAAAGTAACAAAATATAAAATTTTACCTTCCAATAAAATTATTATTATATTTCCTGAAGATGTCCGGGATCCCTTCTTGAGAGGGCGTCAGTGCCTACGACCGGAAGTAGCCGTTTGCGTCAAATGAGTCGCTCCACTCCATCGCTGTGACGTCACATCCGCCCCTGCCAACCTGCAAACCCCAGAACCACCGCCCGCGCTCGCCGCCATGTTGGCTTTCTCATTGCGGAGGAAATGCCGTTGGTAGCCCCCAGGAAGCCATTACTGGGATCCCGGACATCTTCAGGAAATAAATATAAGGGGATAAATATAAGGGGACGATCTTACACAAATCGACCTAGTCCCATAGTAAGCTCAGTAAGGCTTGTGTTATGGGTACTAGACGACGATATATATAATAGGTATAAATACTTAAATACATAGAAAACATCCATGACTCAGAAACAAATATTCATGCTCATCACACAAATTTTTGCCCTTACCGGGATTCGAACCCAGGACCCCTTGCTTCGTAGGCAGCGTCACTACCAACTAGGCTAAAGCGGTCGTCAGGAAATATAATAATAATTTTATTGGAAGGTAAAATTTTATATTATATGTTCCGTTCGATGTCCGGGATCCCTTCTTGAGATCTGTTTGTTATCTCCTGGTGGCGAGTAAGCGGGCGCACACGCGCCAGTAGAAATTGGAATTTCCCTAAAGAAGGAAACTAGGTTGCTTCAGTGGAGTTAGATTCTAACGGGCACTAATAATTATAGGTTAAATAGATTCGATATAAACGTCTAAAAGAAGAATCAAGTTGCCAAATAAAAGCGTAGGCAAAAAGGTGCTAGAATGTCGTTAATTTTTCTTTTCAGTCATGTAAGTTATTGAAGTAAATTGTTGAGTTTAGGTCTTTAATTACCTAAAGTTAACACATTCGAACCTAATCAATGTTTTGGAAGGGAGCGGTCTTCCAGGAACATTATTTGAAGGTATTCTTGAACGAGGCGTTCGAAGATATCCTAGTGATCAACAGTAGCTCACACAATAATGGTCATTGCAGATTTATGAACAAGAATAATAATTAGTACTGAATGCAGTACGCGAACATATTTCAGATGATTTATTTGCTGTTCGTACAAGTACATGCAAATACAATTTGACAGAAATAAGTGCGCATGGGAGGAGGTACCTGGCTGTTAATCATGTACCTGGAGTGACACAGTGGCAATTGGATCCATGCAGGCTGCAGGCGTATATGCACCGATAATAGGCGAGCGCCAGCGCAGCGTGACGCCCGGAGGAGTATATTCCGCTCCGACTGGCGGACGTGTCACCTAGGAACTCCCGCACATTGTGAACCTTCATCGGCTACAACTTGCCTCTTCAGGTCTGGCCAGTAGAAGAGACTGCGCCACTTGGAAACCATAATGTTAAACAGACCCAACGTGGTGCCGAGGTGATGTGGAGCGCGAGGCACAAGTTTGGAAGGTGGCTTAGGTCATGTCTTAACTCCAAAAGCTGAAGTCGATGGCCGGGATACCGTATACACCGTATATACCGATAATCAGCGGACGAAGATTTCTTCCCCGTTGGCTTCTGGGCGTTACCGACCATGCAGGTAATATGGGACCAGTGTTTCCCGTAGACGGTTCTTTCCGGCCAGCAGTTTGCAGCAGGAATAGGCGTACATGCTGCTACCTTCGTCCATTTGTAGCACAACATTCGTTACAATAAAGTTAAGACTTTCTCACTTACGGTTAAATGCGGGTTCGTTATGCCGGTCTACTATGGTAGTCTCTTATACAGCAGACAGGAGACGAGAGAGAGTGCATAGTGCTCTTCGTAGTCTCGCAGGTGTAGTCAGAGAGACGACCCACGGCGCAAAGTTTGCAAAGTTGAGACGATGCCATCCAGTATGAGACTGTTCAAGGCGACACAGGCATATAAAATCGCGCCGTAGAGTTTACCTTTTCCCTCGGCACCAGGAACTCGACCTCCATGACAAGTGGTAAGGGCTTACGAATACAACGTTTTTATTACATAAAATTATATAACGGGAGGCGTTTATACAGAATATGAGTCCTATCAAGAAGTAGGACTTTATGGACTTATGGCCCTTAATTTTTTGCAATGTCTACGGCAAATACATGAACTTCTACGAATGATTTCTTTGTTTCATTAGAGATCACTTCTTGGTTTGCAATAAGGATGTCGTCCATATAGACAATTAACAGAAAGCCCTGGGATTCCAACAAGAAATGTAAATAGTGTTAATTTCTTTTGAAAGTGCCACGAATAATTAATAACTACAAGTTTTAGGCTAGTTAGTAGAAGTACGTTAGCTTTGAAACTCTTATTTGAAGAGGATTTTCTGTGTCGAGAATGTATCGGCAGAGGACACGGATATGGTAGTGTAAAAGCTTGTGCATTGGAGAAGTCGATAGGCAGCACAGTATAAAAGGGGTTTTTGAACAATAGGAAACGTAATCTAAGATGATATTCGAAGTTTCCAAGTATATGCAACTGTTTCGGTAAGACAGTTCGCTTAGAATTCACGGAAGTCAGTTTCAATAGTGGCATTTACCCGATTCAAGATTTCGCCTTAAGAGCGGAATCTCGGGCTCGCTTAGGAGCGGCAAGTTGTTTTATCCCAATTTTGTTTATTAGACCTCTGCGAAAGGTTTGTCCTTATAGAGCAGAACCTGAGTGGGAGAGCGAAAGCGAGCTAAAAGACGATGTGAAATCCGTTTGCCCACCTTGTCGATGCCCTCATTCTCCGCAGGCACAAGTGCAGTTTGACGGGGTTGAGAAATATATATTCATAGGTCGGAGACCCATCCGATACCCCCTACCACTTACTTTTTAACGACCGTGATCGTTTCGCGTGACCCGACTGCAAGGTACGTTGTGCCGTGACGCGACGAACGTACAAAACGAACCGTGTGATTGTCAGGGAGCGCAGGGGGTCCCAGCATGCGGCGTATTGGACCAATCGGGTATTATTGAGGACTTCGGGCTTCATTCTAAACGTTAGGTTGCACCGCGGCACTCTGCGACTGCTGGGTCGCTCGCTCGCGCCAGAACGCCGGGTAAGCGTAGCTGCTCGTCGATTATTACCTCTGTGAAGCCCGGAGACGTAAGTAGTTCTACCGTACCGCTGTAGCGTGGCCGTCTTCCTTTCCGGATGGCGGGCGTTACCATCATGGCGAACAGGACTGCCATGGCGGGCAGCGCCTGAGTAGCGGACAGCGCGGACATAGCGCACAGTACCGCCGTGACAGATAGCACCAGAGTGGTGGACAGCGCCAGCGAGGTGCACAGCGCCAATGTGGCGGACAGTGCCAGCGTGGCAGACAGCGCCAGTGTGGCGGACAGTGCCAGTGTGGCGGACAGTGCCAGCGCGGCAGACGGCGTCAGCGTGGCGGATAGTACCAGCGTGGGCGAATAGCACCGCCATAGCGGACAGCGCTGGCATGGTGGATAGTGCCAGCGTGGCAGACAGCACCAGCATGGTGGACAGCGCCAGCATAGCGGCCAGCGCCAGCATGGCGGAAAGCGCCAGCATGACGGCCGGCGCCAGCATGGCGGCCAGCGTTTGCTTGGCGGATAGCGCCAGCATGGCTTCCAGCTCCAGCATAGCGGACAGCGCCAGCGTGGCGGACAGCACCAGCGTGGCAGATAGTACCAGCGTGGGTGGATAGCACCGCCATGGCGGACAGCGCCAGCATGGCAGACAGCGCCGGCATGGTAGTCATCGCCAGCGAGGTAGACAACGCCAGCATGTGGGGCAACGTCGCCGTGGTTGCCAGTGCCAGCGAGGCCGACAGCGTCAGCATGGCGGGCAACGTCACCGTGGCGGAGAGTGTCAGCCTGGCGATCAACGCCGGCGTGGCTGACAGCGCCGCTCTAGTGGACCGCACCAGCGAGGTGGGCAGTCCCAGCATGGCGGGCGACGCCACCAAGGCGGCCAGCACCAACGAGGCGACCAGCACCAGCGAGGCGAACAGTCCCAGCGTGGCGGGCAACGCCACCGAGGTGACCAGCACCAGCGAGGCGAACAGTCCCAGCGTGGCAGGCAACGCCACCGAGGTGGCCAGCACCAACGAGGCGACCAGCACCAGCGAGGCGAACAGTCCCAGCGTGGCGGGCAACGCCACCGAGGTGGCCAGCACCAACGATGCGACCAGCACCAGCGAGGCGAACAGTCCCAGCGTGGCGGGCAACGCCACCGAGGTGGCCAGCACCAACGAGGCGACCAGCACCAGCGAGGCGAACAGTCCCAGCGTGGCGGGCAACGCCACCGAGGTGGCCAGCACCAACGAGGCGACCAGCACCAGCGAGGCGAACAGTCCCAGCGAGGCGGGCAACGCCACCGAGGTGGCCAGCACCAACGAGGCGACCAGCACCAGCGAGGCGAACAGTCCCAGCGTGGCGGGCAACGCCACCGAGGTGGCCAGCACCAACGAGGCGACCAGCCCCAGCGAGGCGGAAAGTCCCTGCACGGCGTGCAACATCACCGAGGCGGCCGGCACCAACGAGGCGACCAGCACCAACGAGGCGGACAGGTCCAGGTTGGGGTGTAGTAAAGGGTACGCAGGACTTAGAAGGTCATAGGCTAGTCATTTCATAACATGTTTAAACGGTTCTGGGACTTTCGGTATCAAGAACCGACTCGGATGGCGGATAGGTAGAACCGACTCGGATGGCGGATAGGTTAGAAGACTTCTGTGGCTCTTGTTTTTGTAAAACGGCGGAAAAACTTTAAATTAAACTTAAAAGTTTTCAAGTAAGAGATGCTTATTATGAAGTATTCTTTATGTAAAAATCATGGTCATAATAACACCACCCACATCAAATTTTTCCCAAAAGTCCCGCGCCTCCCTTACCGCGGACCCTTTGGTACACCTGGACCCAGCTCCGCCGTGGCGGACAGAGCCAGCGGCGGGCAGCGCCATCGCGATCGGCGTCGCCGTCGTGGCGGACGGCCCATGGTAGGAGGTGGCTCCACAGTGGAGGACGGCACCAGACAAGGGTTGGCGCCATTGAGGCGGACAACACCAGATACGGGGGTGGCGCCATTGAGGCGGACGACACCAGATACGGGGGTGGCGCCATTGAGGCGGACGACACCAGATACGGGGGTGGCGCCATTGAGGCGAACGGCACCATATGCAGGGTGAGAAGTGATCGTTGTCGGCAACGGCATCGTACCGGACTGCCGGGTAGCACCATTACATCATAACGATTGCTCAACCGCAGCGGCCGGCGCCGGCGTAGCGGCACGCGGGGCACTTAGGATATTGTTATGTAACTGACTCACCGAACGGTTCGAAAGATATTCAAACCTCCAGTCCGGGCCGACAATGTGGCTCGAGTCCCGCGCTCGCCCACGCAGGCTCGACTCGCGGCCGCGGGGCGCCGGGCCTGCCTGCGCGGGCGCGGGCTGTCTCCCCCCGCGCGGCGCCCGTCGGCTGCAGACAGATGATCGCGAAGCGCGTTCCTCCTCCTCCGACGCGGAGCGACTCTCGTTGTTCATAATGCGAACCACAACACTCGCGAACAACGAAGTAAAAAATAAAAAATTTACAAAAGAGGGTAGTCCGATAATAAAAGTTATCACTCGCGATTCCCTTTTCTTAGTTATTCAGGACTCCCTCGAGTTTAAAGTTATCTGGATATAAAGAATCGAGGCTTAGAATTCCTCGTTACACAATTTATAAAATAGCTACGGAACGTCCGATCTCTACGGCAGACGACGCAACAATGAGAAAGCCAACATGGCGGCGAGCGCGGGCGGTGGTTCTGGGGTTTGCAGGTTGGCAGGGGCGGATGTGACGTCACAGCGATGGAGTGGAGCGACTCATTTGACGCAAACGGCTACTTCCGGTCGTAGGCACTGACGCCCTCTCAAGAAGGGATCCCGGACATCGAACGGAACATATAATATTGAATTGGCATCCAAACTATATACACTTGAACCCAAAATTTCAGCTCAATCGGCTCAAAATATCTGCTTCAAAATTGAGTTGCAAAATTCCACCAGTACGGCTGTCACGCGACGTAGCCCGAACTCTCTCGATTTTTCTCGCACTATCCGTCTCTTCCTTATTAGGCCACTTAGAACAAGAGGTATAGTGCGAGAAAAATCGAGAGTATGTCGCGGCTGTCCCATGATAAATAAAAGCTGTAAAAAGATGTAAACTTAGTAGGGAGATGTATGACCTAACCCGTTCTATCGGACAGTGACAGCCAGAGACGGACGCTCTATCTTGTCACTTTATCGCGTGATAAGGGACTTGATGTGTCCTTTGTGTCCGCAGCTAACAACGATCTGCCGCAACATCAAGCCGCTCCACGCGAACTGCACCTGCTCGCTGGTGCGGCTGGAGCTCACGCACCTCGAATACATGGTGACCGTGGACTGCACGCGACGCGGCCTCAAGGAGATGCCGACGGAACTGCCGCCGAACACTGTCAAACTCAACGTCTCGTACAACAGCGTAAGTTACCGTCCACTCGGTTTTTAAAAATGCTTCGATCTGATTCAATCGGTTAAAAGAACAAAGTAGTTCAGTCTTTCAGTAACTTTAGTTAAGGAGATGCTGTCGGGACTGCTACCGAACACTATCCAACTCAACGCCTCTTACGATAGCGTGAGTCAGTTGCTTCTTAACAACAGCTTCATTTAGTCGAGTGCTCGATCTTTCGAAGCAGCGAGCGCCCCGATTTAGTATAGTTCAAGTAAGTACTTAGTAACTAGTTCGGTCTATTGGTTACTTTTATTTAAAAGATGCCGATGGACCCGCCGCCGAACATGTAAAACTCAACGTTCCTTACAAAAGCGTAAGTCAGTTAAGCCCTTATCTGCTTAACTAGGTAGTTCCTCTGGTTTTATAAATAGTTGGGAGGTTCAGTCTTATAGTTCCGCAGCTCTTAACCTCTCTTACAGCAGTGTCAGTCAGTCGATCTTGTTCAATGTGTCAAAAGAACTGGTTAGGTCTTATATTTTGTATCTTTGATGAGATGAAACTCAATAATACTTAAAATTTAAAAAAGCTCTCCTGTCTCTGGAGCTTTTAGTTCCTTTAATTCTTTAAGTCCGGGAGCATGTTTTGAGATCTGGAAATGAGTAACCCAAGAAGGAACTCGAATGAACTGGACCATAAAGGGGTGAATTGGAAATTATCGCGTGCTTTAAAACGCCGTTCTGACTAGATTAAGAAACAATAAGGTCTGATTTTCAGATATATGGTTCTTGACTATATGGTTGGTTATCTGATTTAATCGATTCATGATTGCCTAAAATTTTCTCTATAGAAAAAAACAGTTTGGTCTTTATTTTCCTTTTTTTAGTCAGGCTACTCAAACAATACATTAATTTAGGATAGAATCAAGTTAATATAGAATACTAAATAATAAATCAACCTATATACGTGCCACTGCTGGGCACAGGCCTCCTCTCATGGATGAGAGGGAATCAAGTTAATACTATAGTATTTTATCTCATTTAATGAAATATGTATATAAAAAAATCCCTTAAGTATTTATCGAAATTTCTCCAAAAAATCCATTCCCGAAAAGTGTTGCATCTCTTTTTCTCGTGCGCGGAAGGCATAATAAGCGTGTGTCTTTCAAGTCGGCGTGGTCGACTCGAATCAAGGCATCCCCTTAACTTAACTTTTTTGCTATAAGTTACATACCCATGTCGCACTTTCACAGATTACCAGCTTAGAGGCGGTAGGCGACGACCCATCGTACGAATACCTAAAGCAGCTCATAGTGGACAACAACGATATAGAAAACTTGGGCCCACTGGAGGGAACCAAGTTTGCGGACAACTTCATGCTCTTCTCCATCAAGCATAACAAGCTGAAAAATGTGAGTTAACGTGTTGGGATAAGGTTCATTTCAGATTAACACCGCCTTCCCCGACCTTTGTCCGACTAGAGTACCCGTGACGTCATGTTGTTGTTTCTGATGCGCAAGCTAATAT
Organism: Epinotia demarniana; assembly: GCA_945867215.1. Classification (NCBI taxonomy): domain Eukaryota; kingdom Metazoa; phylum Arthropoda; class Insecta; order Lepidoptera; family Tortricidae; genus Epinotia; species Epinotia demarniana. The sequence continues at coordinate 2,009,837 of OX244271.1, forward strand.
GAGCCTTAGTGCATAGAGTTAAGGTTCGTTTTAAAGAAATAGTTTACTTAATACCGCACAAGCTGAAGATCGTCATGTTTTGGCCCATTAACAGAATTAAATAAATATTGTTTTAGAGACTTACCGCACCACCCAATGATATAATATAAAAAACCGGCCAAGTGAGAGTCGGACCCGCGCATGAAGGGTTCCATTACCATTACAAATCACGTTTTTTCAAATTTATCATCAAAATTAAGTGAATAGAGTCGGAGATAATCGCCCCGAAAGTCACTAAAATTGTGTCCCCCCCCTCTAATTTTTGAACCGTGTATTTTAAAAATATGAAAAAAATCATGCTCATAAACGCTTATAAAATTCTTTCAGCGAAATTTGTTTTGAACAAGATCGGTTCAAAGGTTTTCGAGATATTTATAAAAAACTGCCTTCCTTAAAGAAAATGACGTAAGTGCCATAAGATTTTAATAACGATACGCGACCTTTTTAATAGACACGGAACCCTTGTTGTGCGTGGTCCGACACGCACTTGGCCGCTTTTTTATAATACACATCACTGGCACCACCAAAGTAGCTCGTTTGCGTTTCACGGCACCCTCTGTATAATCTGCTTATGTATAGGTATAGTCTGCTGATGACGAAATAAGCAAATGTTTACAGATTCACACGTACATGCTGTCGAACATGCTTGAGACGACGGGTGCCTACAACTCGTTCCTAATCGGCGGTAACTACATACATTGTGACTGCAACACAGAGAAAGTGCTCAAGGTAAGGTTCATCATTTACTGAATTCCACTGAATAGGCATGATGACACATTTTGAAAAACTGTTCTATAATGTTTAGAAACATTTATTATGTACAACGAATAAAATTTTTCAAGATAATATAACAGTTAAGTAGGAAAAAAATGCATTTTAGTTTTTAAATTTCAAATTGGCGCTAAAACGCTTGTCAGTGTCATGGCGTCCCGAGTGACGTCACGTTTGTATAAACGGAACGCAAACCTTTTTGCTACCTAGATGCTCCAAGTCTTGCGCGGCCGTGCGAGCGAGAAAGCGGAGACCATGACATATGAAGACCTGTCAGATAACATGGTTCTATCCCTGTCTTACTATTCGTTCAGTACGTAAGTTTTCCCTGTAATCTGATGTAATGGCCGTTATGGGTATTTGTTTATACAAGTGTGGCGTCATGCGCTCTGATTGGTGGTTAACATATCATGGCGGGCGTCCGTATTTTTCGGTTAATTTTCTCAAAATAAACATGAGCATTTTCCGAATTCTATGATTAAAATTTCACTAAGAAAATAACATATTTTAGTGATTTTCAATTACTGTCATCATGCCTATTAGTGAAGGTTTTTCAGAATGCATTAGATACAGTCAGCAGCAGAAGTTACTAAGCTGTTCTAGTGCTCAAATGATCTAAACATGAACTCTAATGTCAAGGGAATAAGGATCTGTGTAGGCCAGTTTGAGCGTGTTATTTTGCTTAGCTACTTCTCATGCTGACTTACCTACCCAATAAGCGTGACTTCGATTAATTCAGTGTACATTTTGTGACGAAAATTAAGCATACACATTATTGTGAAAATTAACCAGTTTGACGTTTAAATAAGTAACGAGTTTATGCAAATAATCCATACTAAAATTATAAATGGGAAAGTGTAGGTATGTGTGTGTTTGTTTGTTTGTCCGTCTTTCACGGCAAAACGGAGCGACGAATTGACGTGATTTTTTTAAGTGGAGATAGTTGAAGGGATGGAGAGTGACATAGGATAGTTTTTATCCCCGAAATCAGCCCCTAAGGGGGTGAAATGGGGAAGGGGGGGTAAGAGCTGCGATATAAACGAGTTCCACGCGAACGGAGTCGCGGGCAGAAGCTAGTAATATATAAATTGAAAAGGAAAAGTTAACATGAATACAAACTTGAGAAATGCCATATGGCATTAAGTTCGCCTTTTGTACGATAAGTTTATTTCTTTTGCGAAATAAAGTTTAAATAAATAAATCAGTACTTAAGTATTGGCCACAGTAGGTTATACTTACGTATTTGTATCTCCATGGCAAAACCTTCGTATAACTTCTTGTTTGACAGAACCTCATTTCATTTTCAGCCGTGGCTAATCGAAGTCTCCAAAACGGTACTAGACTACAAAGAACTATGGTGCGAAGATGGAATGGGTCCCGTCGTGGAGTTAAAAGAGTTCCAAGTGTGTCACACACCCCGAGATTGGACCGACTACATATACTACATCATCACTTTAGAAGTACTGGTGTTAGTACTGCTTATAAGCAAAGTATCTTACGACTATTGGATCTTCAAGACAGCTGGCTACTTGCCGTGGCCGGCGAATAAGATGCCCAGGCTGCCCTGTGATTGGCTGTGCGAGTGACGTGCTGTGCTGTGATTGGTGGAACATTTTTGTGAAGCGCTGTGATTGGTGGATTCATAAGGCGTGAATTTGACATTGTGATTTTTCGACGAATTTAGGCTGAACATTGAACGTTCGCAGGATGTGTATTTTTCTCGTTGATACGATACGATTATTGTCACATGAAAATTAAAATGCGATTTTACATTGCTGTGTCAACAGAATGAAGGGACGATATTGACACTTATTAACCCAGTAATGTACATCGAATTTTAATATCGGTGACAAATTGGTATAATAGGAGCCAGGACTTAAATTTATCGGCTTCAAGTTGCAGCTAGCGACAGCATTCGTCTCTTTTTCGTCTATACCTACTTAATATTATAAATGCGAAAGTGTGTCTGTCTAACTGTTACCTCTTCACCCTAAACCACTGAAGCAATGTAGATGAAATTTGGTATGGGGCCGTTCATAAATTACGTCATCGTTTTTTGACGATTATTGACCCCCCCCCCATCATCATCCTAATAAAATGACTATCGTCATCCAATGGCCAGACCCCCCCCCCCCCCCTGTTTTAAAATGACGTAATTTATGAATGGCCCCTGTATGTAGAGACAGTTTGAGTCCCGAAGGACATAGGATATGTTTATCCCGGCAATCATCCCTCAAGTTGGTGATAAACTTGTGGAGTCAAGGGCAGAAGCTAATACGTCATATAACCAGTTTGGGAATGGCTAGAAAGGGACGGATGCTTTATATTGCATCTTGCAGCTAGGTTAGCAATTATTAGAGGTCCATAATTAATTGCGTAGGTTTAATACGTGTTGAATATGTAAATTATGTGTTGTTAAAATCATTGTAGTGAATATCGAAAATGTTGCGTATGTTTTTTATGACTTTATGAAAAGCTGTGGGAATTTAAACATACGTGTTGTTCTGTATAATGTCAAATCGTGAAGGGTTAAATTAAATTATGTTCCTGGCTGACACATACTCGAATTAAGTTATTTTGCACTATATTGCCATGAATTATGATGATCTATTCTTGTAAGGTACATGTAGTAAAAGGACTTAAGGTAAATCCACTAGCGATGTGCGAATGTGTTTCGATATATTTGACACCTCACACGGTTGCCAGCTAGGGGCTTGTCCATATATTACGTCATCGTTTTTTGACTATTTTTGGTCCCCCCCCCCAGCTAACATCATACCGTTAATTCATTGAATGGGCCGTCCCCGTCTAATAAAATGATTACCGACATCCAATGGTCCCCCTTGGGTCCCGTCCGTCCCCCCTTCCCCCTATTTTGATATGACGTGAGAGTGTACGTCATTTTAGATTCTATACTTTATTGGTATTCTAATGTCATATCTCAGTATTGAATCGACACTGAGATATGAGTTATGTTCAAGTAGGTATCTTTACCAAGTTTAGTCACTGACAATCTGTTTTGTTTTATTTTCCATCGGATGTTGACTTGCCATGTGTGTTGTAAAGAATCTCTTTGTTTACTGGAAAATTACGGCACATATTAATTTATCGACATTTCCGTCCATATAAGATTAACGATAGAAATTAACCGACAATCCTGACATTTCCTGGCGACCAGTGACCCTGTTTCACAGATTTCATAGATAATTGAAATCACTTTGTGTAACTTTTTAGTTGAACTAGTTTTTATGTCATAGCAGGCGCGGGACACTCCGCGATTTACGTTCATCGCTACAAGTACATGCCGGTGCCCCAACGTTGGGGACGTCAACGTCGTCGTTTATGGCCCTCATCTTAATGTTTTGGCTGAGAAAAAATCGCCTTTTGTAAAGATCAAAGGAGTGTCCCTTCTGTACTTGTACTATTATCATATCTGTGGTCATAGTAATGTAACCAGTCGATTTTGGACTAGATAATTAATAGGAATGCAGTGTCTAAATATTATATTCGCTATTTTCGGACCAATTATGCTGAAGATTCTAAGAGGCTAACTATAGCTTTGACCTAAGACGTAGACTAAGCTTAACCTAGGTTTAAGGTGAACTGCGAATCGGATTGTTAAAATTGAAAATCGGTGCCATATTGAAAAATATTCGCTGAATCACTATTTTTTAGATACGTATCTATGTAAAAATGGCTATATTTTGTATATAAATGCAACGAAGACTGTATATTTTACTGTGGTTTAGTTTTATGTCTATGACCAATAAAAGGGTTGATTTTTTTACATGTCTTTTACTTGTTAGATATAATGGAACTGGCCACTAACGTCTTTAAGGTTCAATATCACTTGTGTTTAGCACACCGGCAGCGAAATTAAGCGTTCTCATGTATAAGAATAGCGAACCAATTAGAAACGTGTCGAGCGAAATTCGATCTTAAAGATGTGACTGACGAGAGTTAATTGTTTAAAATTGTCTATCATTTATTTATGAAACACTGATAGTAGTTTATATTGTTTTATTTAACTTATAAAAATATCTTAGACATTATTTGGACTTATTATTCAACCTTTTATGAACTATAGCCTTCTTTTTATTCTTCTTCAGGCTTTTTGTGGTGTTTTTGTTATTCTTAACCAATTTCTTGTTTTTCTTATTAGGCTGTTCTCCTTTTTCTATCTTTCTCCGTTTCGCGTTCGGGCTGCCTTTGTTTTTAGTCTTCTCTTCTTTTGAATCCTTGTCATTTTCTAATTTCCTCCTGTAAAGTATCAAACGTTAATATGTTTATGTGGGTACGTCACAGTTACTGCCAGCTCCTCCGACTAACCAAAAGTCGACCTCGTTATCTGAACCAGTAGGTTTATTATTAAGAGGCAATTCATAAATAAAGACTAAGTAAGACAATTGTCTTACTTAGGCGCCTAAATTAGGCGGATTACTAAGGTATATGCAAAAATACATTAAAGATTTAATTTACTTACGAAAACCTTGATATTTTCCTTCACTATTACGATACATGCCATACCGCAATACTTTGTTATTATTGAAACACAGACCAACGAACAAACAAAATATCGAACTTGCAGGATATGAACCCACATCTCTTTTGCCGTTCGCGGGCAGGGCGTGCTTTACCACTTAGGCAAGTCGATCTAAGCCATTAATTTCAAGATTTTCGTAACTAAATCTATATTGTGGCGCCATCTGTATGTACATATATATTATCTCGTAATGATTTCTGTAGTACTGGCGAGGGGTGAAGTAACTTCACGAATTGTCTCTAGAGGGGAGGGTGTTACGCAAGCAATTATTTTAATATCAATACAAAACACTTCACAAGATTCGTTAATATGCCAAGAATGATTATGAACCTTTTGTTTAAGGCAGTAAAGTCGTATGTCCAATACGTACTTGTCGGATCGTTTCCCAGTATAGTGGATATCTCGTGTCTCCTCGGCGCCTTCGTCGCGAGTCTCTTCCTTGTTGAGGTTCTGCTTCAACTATCATTGCAAATTGAACCTTTTACTAAACACAATAAAGTCGAATATCCAATACGTACTTGTCGGGTCGTTTCCCCAGTATAGTGGATATCTTGTCTCTTCTCGGCGCCTTCGTCGCGAGTCTCTTCCTCTTGTTGATGTTCTGCTTCAAATTGAACCTTCTAAGTAAAACACAATAAAGTCGAATGTCCAATACGTACTTGTCGGGTCGGTCCTCGAGTTTAGTGGATATCTCGTCTCTCCCCGGGGCCTTCGTCACAGTCTCTTCTTTGTTGGGGTTCTGCTTCAACTATCATTGCAAATTGAACCTTTTAGTAAACACAATAAAGTCGAATATCCAATACGTACTTGTCGGGTCGTTTCCCCAGTATAGTGGATATCTTGTCTCTTCTCGGCGCCTTCGTCGCGAGTCTTTTCCTCTTGTTGATGTTCTGCTTCAAATTGAACCTTCTAAGTAAAACACAATAAAGTCGAATGTCCAATACGTACTTGTCGGGTCGTTTCTCGAGTTTAGTGGATATCTCGTCTCTCCCCGGGGCCTTCGTCACAGTCTCTTCTTTGTTGGGGTTCTGCTTCAACTATCATTGCAAATTGAACCTTTTACTAAACACAATAAAGTCGAATATCCAATACGTACTTGTCGGGTCGTTTCCCCAGTATAGTGGATATCTTGTCTCTCCTCGGCGCCTTCGTCGCGAGTCTCTTCCTCTTGTTGATGTTCTGCTTCAAATTGAACCTTCTGGACAAAACAATAAAGTCGAAAGTCCAATACGTACTTGTCGGGCCGTTTCCCCAGTATAGTGGATATCTCGTCTCTCCTGGGCGCCTTCGTCGCGAGTTTCTTCCTCTTGTTGGGGTTCTGTTTCAAGGCCAGCATGTATTCTGGAACGGCGCAGCCCGACTGCTTCATTACTGATGCGATACTGGAACGTAAGACGTAGGTGATAGGGTTTAAAAGTTGGAGAGCATATGTCATGAATATTCTGAAGGGAAATATTAAAAATATAGCCTGATTTGTACCAGCAATCTTTTGATAGGCCAGTCGCATTAGCCAACTGAGCTATCGGAACCGTGCTCGGTGCAAGGAATTTTTCGATGCCAACTATGGACAAATTCTTCTACGTTTCTTAGTTTATCTAGGATATCAAAGGTCGGCCACTTTGGCACTCTTTGGGCTCCCTCAACCCCCCCCCCCCACACCAATGCTGGACATAGGCCTCCAGCAGTGGACGTCTTTCGGCTGATTGATGATGATGATGATGATCAAAGGTATTGTACTAGTTTTTATTTATTTCGATCATTACGTGCTTTTCAAACATGACAACACTAATGTTTCTGCTTTTCACAATGGTTTTCCTTGGAATTTCATTACGATTAACGCACGATTTTTCAAATGTTATATGGCGGGTAGTTTCTTCTAAAGGCATGTAGCGAGGTCTACATCGAGTAACGGAACTTCACAAACTACATCAGTAATGGGGCAAGAATATACTTGTTACTTTACAACCTGATGATGGTGACTTGAAGAGTCAAGTTGCATGACAATATCTATTACATTTTTACAGGTTAAGTTTTTTTTATAGAGCTAAGAGTCCGCAGTAAGCTCGGCCGAATTTCACCTAACCATACAAACGGAGTTTCCTTCTCATTTTAAAACTACAGTTGGATCGGGACGAAACTTTGCATATACACATACATGAGGTATACGTACATGAGGTATATCTATGTCTGTAATTAGTTTATATGGTTCCAGTTCATAAAACAAACGAAATACAGCAAAAGCAAGTTTTGTATGAAAAACTTAATTTTTTTTTTGAAGCTACATAAACTGATTACAGACCTGGATATACCTCATGTCATTGTACATGCAAAGTTTTGTTACAACCCATCACGTAGTTTTAAAATGAGAGCGTAACTACGTTTGTATGGAGAATCGAGCTTACTCCGGACACTTAAGCGTGCGAAGAAGTCAAGTCAATATTCAATGAAATAAATTACCTTCTAAGGTTGGCTACGTCGTCTTGGGTGAAGAAAGTGATGGCGCGACCTTTCTGTCCCGCTCTGCCGGCGCGACCAATTCTAAACACGTCAGTCAAAATGTACATGTAATATTAGATAATATTTGTGTAAGAAATAAAACAGCTACTATGGATATTTCTAGATTTTTTTTATATATTTTTTTATATCATTGTGTAAAGTACATCAGTGTGTTATTATGAACAGTTTGTTGTTCTTGTTTATAAAGGAAAGAAAGGGTGTTCAATACTTCTGACCGAACGCCGCATAAAGAGAGACAAATACTCAAATAAGTTTTTAAGTATCAGGTAAGTATTTGTATTCAAATCCAAGACCGCCAGCCTCGTAGACAGTCGCCTCACTTAGGCCTACTAAAGGCGGTTCCACGCGGCGAAATTGTGCATCACTACAAACGCCCGTTTCACGTTAAGGCGCCGTAGGTTCATGGTCTTCTCTCCCTCTCATTGGGCATAAGCGTGAGCGAGATGGAAGTGCGTGCTCGGAAGCGCGGATATCATGTTTTTTTAATTTTAATTTTCTGGCCGTTCAAATAAATAAAAATCTAATCACTGATTTCTCTCAAACTTGATATTGCCGATTTTTAAAAGCCATTTTAATATTTTTTAGCTTTTGTGGATAATTTGTTACGAATGTTTTAAGTGTATTTTAGACCCTTTTAGACCAATGTTCGTGATTTTTTTCTGTCGAGCGAAAATTGCTTAATCATGTTCGAATCATTGATCTCCCTGCAGAAAAGCCTCAAGATTACTAAACGTATTTTTTTGAAACCATATTATTATAAACAGACGCATTATATTGTTTCAAAAACTCTGTTCGCTTAATTTCGCTGAACCTACGGCGCCTTAAGTCAGCATTATATAGTTAGAAAGTAGCCAATACACAACACGTCTTTATTACTAAAGGAGTAAGGATGTGTTACGATTTATTTGGCTACTTTGGCTGCTGCTAACTATATGATGCTGACTGTACGAGCGACTGTCGCGCGACACTTACCATAAATCATCTGTATACAAAAAGTCGGCGTGTATAACCACCGTAAGCTAAAGGGGTCGTGAAAAATAAGTTTGATGAAATGTTACCTGTCAGTGTTGGGCGTAATACATTACATTTGTAATCGCATTACAAATTGTATTACATTTTTAACCGCATTACGAATTGCATTACATTTGTAACCGCATTACAAATTGCATTACATTTGTAACCGCATTACGAATTGCATTACATTTGTAACCGCATTACGAATTGCATTACATTTGTAACCGCATTACAAATTGCATTACATTTGTAACCGCATTACGAATTGCATTACATTTGTAACCGCATTGCGAATTGCATTACACTTGTAACCGCATTACGAATTGCATTACATTTGTAACCGCATTACAAATTGCATTACATTTGTAACCGCATTACAAATTGCATTACATTTGTAACCGCATTACGAATTGCATTTTATTTGTAACCACATTACAAATTGCATTACATTTGTAATCGCATTACAAATTTCATTACATTTGTAACCGCATTACGAATTGCATTAAATTTGTAACCTCATTACGAATTGCAGTAAATTTGTAACCGCATTACAAAATGCATTACATTTGTAACCGCATTACGAATTGCATTACATTTGTAACCGCATTACGAATTGCATTACATTTGTAATCGCATTACAAATTTCATTACATTTGTAATCGCATTACGAATTGCATTAAATTTGTAACCTCATTACGAATTGCAGTAAATTTGTAACCGCATTACAAAATGCATTACATTTGTAACCGCATCACGAATTGCATTACATTTGTAACCGCATTACATTTGTAACCGCATTACATTTGTAACCGCATTACAAATTGCATTACATTTGTAATCGCATTACAAATTTCATTACATTTGTAACCGCATTACGAATTGCATTACATTTGTAACCGCATTACAAATTGCATTACATTTGTAACCGCTTTACGAATTGCATTACATTTGTAACCGCATTACAAATTGCATTACATCTAATGCAATTACGGGTAATATATTATTATAATGCATTACACGTGTAATTGCATTATATTGCAATTACGAGTGAAGCATTTTTCCCCGAGCTGAAACGAAGACTGCTCGCTTCTTTCAATCAGTCATTAATGAAAAATGTGTTATTAAATAAAAGTAATTTGTAATTTTACGAAGTAATGCATCACATTCATAAAATGTAATTTCAATTGTTGCATTACAAATTACTACTAATATTGTAATGCAATTACCAATTACATTTTGTAATACATTACAAAGTTTAATGCAATAACAAATTACATTTTGTAATGCATTACATTGTAATGTAATTACATTTTGTAATTTGTAATGCAATAATCGAAATTATATTTTGTAATTGTAACTTGTAATGCAATAATTGAAATTACGTTTTGTAATTCTACTTTGTACTGCAATTACTTTGTGCCCCATGCTGTTTACCTGTGTATGTAGGCGATGGCGGACGGCGGGAAATCGTAGTTAATGACCAGGTTGACGCCCCGGAAGTCCATGCCCCGGCCCATCAGCTCCGTGCAGATCAGCACCCACACGCGGCCCACTCGGAAACTGCGGACCACGTTGTCACGCTGAAAATACAAATATTATTATTAAGAGGACGCATTAGAAATTTTGTAGTCGATGATCTCAATTTTTGTCTGTAATTATTACAAAACGAATGAAAATGTAAGTTGATGATAAAAATAACAACCTTTGCAATAGAGAAAAAGAATATCAAAAATACCTCTTCTTAAAAATAGATTCACATCTTATAATAATCCTTAATTATTTCTTATGGGCAAACGGGACCAATTTAAGCCTCTTAACTTTCTCCGTAGATGAGTCTTTACATACTCTTTAAAACTGTCGAAGGAATTTCTCAAATTATCGTTTCTAACTAAACTAAAAAACAAAAACCGTTTTTCGTTTACGTCCTTTAGTCTTCTCAGACGCGTGCACGGTTTTAGAATTATTGTTTAACCCTTTCACCGCCACAGTCGGCCATAGCCGACAACGCAAAATCGTGCCCAGGACGCCCTCGTCGTCTATATACGACAAAATTTCAATGATCAAAAACACGATAATTCAAACCGCTACAAGTCTTTTTCAATGCCTGTTGATTTTGAGAATTTCGTTATTTTTTTTTGCTGTGGCGTCTGGGGCACGATTGTCAGACGACGAGCTCGGCGGTCAAAAGGTTAACATTTCGTAGCCATAATACTATGGTAGGTTTATTCACCCATCCACAAGACTGAACAGACCGACAATAATATTTAACAAAAATGTATAAAAAGGTAAAAATTAAAGAATAGAGAAGCTTTATGCTCAATGTTCAATTACTATTCTTCGTCCATTTTATATAATCTATCTACATTATTATAGTGAAAGTATAAATATGCTAAAATAAAGATTTAAATATGTATTAATATTTATCCGACCTTTCATGTTAATATTTTTGTTGTACGATTATTTATGTGTCTACCTCATTGATAAAATACATAAAGTTACATAGAATCATATAGATCCATTCATATATTCACTCCTTTATTTCCAAAAGGGATAGGCAGATCACATGAAGAACATAAGTTCCAATGGCATTTTTAGCATAAACGTGGATATAACAGATCGAAAAAGAGATATACTGTCTTCTTTTACCACACCGACGGGGAAAGAGGTGGTGAAATTCTAACCCGACACCACACGGGGAGTCGGACACACACCATACATACATATTCTCCGTGGGTGTGGTAAAAGTAGACTAAGGGGGCAGGGCTGAAGTGTGTTGTGGGTAATGGGCTAGCTACCTATCACTGCGATAGCACATTTTTCGATCTGTTATATCCACATTTATGCTAAAAATGCCATTGGAAATTAAAAATAAATTATTTCCCTACAATTGAAAATAAAATGACAAAGGGTGACGAGGAAGGAAGGGCAATGACTGTTCATCATCATCATCATCAACATATCAGCCGAAAGACGTCCACTGCTGGACATAGGCCTCCCCCAAAGAGTGCCAAAGTGACCGGTCCTGCGCCACCCGCATCCAGCGGACACCCGAACCTTTATCAGGTCACCAGTCCACCTTGTGGGGGGCCTACCCACGTCGCGCCTTCCGGTACGTGGTCGCCACTCGAGAACCTTTCCGCCCCAACGGCCATCGGTTCTACGTGCTATGTAAATGACCGTTGTCTCAAGTTAAGTGTCATACCTGGGCCTGCGTTCTGTCGGCGTGGATGACGTCCACATTGATCCCGTCATATATGAGTTCCTTGAAGAGCTGCTTCGCTCGATCCTTGCTCTGTACGAATACTGTAACAACATACGCATCTTTCTAGAAAGGTGTATATTTGGAGCAGCCTATAATATTAAAATAAAATAACATTTTCGGACAATCTTATACCGACCGACCGATCGACCTAGTCTCAAACTAAGCAAAGTACTAGACGCCGACAAACATACATATATAGATAAATAAATACTTAAATAGATCGAAAACCTCCGTGACTCAGGAACAAATATTCGTTACACAAATAAATGCCCTTACCGGGATTTTAACCCAGAACCTCTTGCTTCGCAGGCAGGGTCACTGCCAGCTAGGCTAAAGCGGTCGTCACTCAAGGAATGGTCACTTTGGCACTCTTTGGGGGAGGCCCGTGTCCAGCAGTGGACGTCTTTCGGCCGATATGATGAATAATACCTTTTTTCGTACACTCACATTCGGGCTCGCTCTCAACAGCACATCGTCTCAATTTTCACCCCTATTTTTGGTACATACACCCTGTATAACCAGGGCCCGTAATTTTCATGCCGATGACATCAATTTGACGTCACGCTCCATATAGGATGATCCCAAATAATTTTATTGTACATTATTAATCATTAGTCGTTAATCATTTAGAGAAAATATCGTCAATCTTTTACAAATCATTCAGAAAATTTAGAAAAAATGTGTCCATCAATTCTAAATTTTCTTCTTAACAGATTATTTTTAAAAATTAACTAAATGTGTGACACAACAAACAAAAATACGATTAAGTACAAAACAAAAGGATTTTTATGAATATTGCATTACGTATGAACGCGAAGATGAGTTAGATTTTCTTGGCATGGGATGCAAGAAGGATGGTGTGCTTTACGTTAGAGAGGAATTCTGTTTTCTAAGCAATTATGGAAATGTTTTAACAATACTATTTAATAAAATGTATGTATAAAAACAAATCAAACAGTTTTATTTACGTTTCACGTATCAAGTAAGTATTATTTATTTAGTAAGTATTTTTTGACGAAGCCTGTTGCGGATTCTATCGTTGTTAGTTAAGTGCCTAAGGGGATGTATGTTTGTTTGTACGCAATTGACGAAGCCTGTGTTGCGGATATCTTATGGACCTTAATCATTCTATTTTCAATAATATACGACCAGTGTAGATGTGGTAGGTACACTTGCCTTGATGTTGTTGCCAAGCGTGCCGGTAAGCGGGTGCAGGTGCTGAGGTAAATAACAAGCGCTAAACGTTCGTTGCACACACGAATTTATTGTCTATTAACACGGCACACGGAAGGAACAGTAAGCACAGTACACATCAGTCAATAGAGAAAAGCAGGAGAAAGAGCGAAAGCGAGAAATAAGCTGTTTAAAACACAAGCAAGCGGAATGCAATTTAGTTCGGTAGCACGATACCCGATCTATTTACCCCACGACAAAGTGCATCGCTAGATTAACTAATAAGAAAATCGGTCGCTCTGTCCGCGAGTGATTTAAATACATATTTATCATAAGATTTTAGACATACATTATTTGCTGTTAATATTGAAGTAGTTATTTATTTACATATTATATAATCTTAATATAAGTTATAAATTATTATAACTATACAAAATTATACGAAAAATTATTATTTAAGAAATGAATTAATGAAATTTATACACGATAAATTACCAATTAATACAAACAACAACAAATTAACATTATACGATTCCGACCCCACACATTTCTTTATTCCACATGTAAATAGACTACTTTTGAAATCATTTGTACATGATTAAAATGATTGACGACTAATGATTAATAATTTACAATAAAACTATTTGGGATCACCCTACACGGAGCGTGACGTCAAATCGGCATGAAAATTACGGGCCCTGTGTATAACGATAAGTCAGAAAGAGATGCAATACCCAGAACTGGAGGCTTGAGTCCTTGCTGCACGAGCTGTCTGAACGCCACCAGCTTTCCGGTCTCGTTGCCGCAGTACAGCAGCTCCTGATCCACAAGTGTTGTGGCTGCATTCCTGTTAAAAGCAATTACTTGTAAGTGCAGATTTTTTTACGTCACTCTGGGCTGTGAGATTTACCGCCCACGGGCGCACCGGCAAATCTCATAACACACCCTGGAGAAGACGTAAAATTGTGTACGCACCACGGGCGGTAATTCGGAAAGCCCCAGATCGCATATTTATGGGCACCACCGCTTGCGATTTGGGGCATTCACGAATTCACCGCCCTAGGTACGTAATGTACTATTATTGCACTAGTATAATAAGCGTAATAGGTTGTCAGGAAGAGAGACCGCCTGTTGTCTACCTCTACCTACATGCTATTGTATTTTTTCTCTTTCTAACTGCTTTGTTTGTGTCAAATGTGCAATAAAGAGTATTTGTATTGTATTGTATTGCATTGTAAGCGGTCGCCATAGCCTATGGACGCTGGCAACTCCAGAGGTGTCACATGCGCGTTGCCGGGAAGTATACATTTCGAATACTACGTACTCGTCCATACAAAAATAGAAAACGTTTTTCTACTTCTAAATATTTTCCAAACTCAATGATTTTTTGTACGTTATGGACACAATGAAAGACGGTTTATAGGTTAGCAATAAATTAAAATTTATAGGCACCTAAATTTTTTTTAATGCGTAACCTATAAACTTAGATAATATTATGTTTAATGCTGTAGCGATCGACATCAAAATTAAGATCTGGGGACCGATTTTTGACTTTCGAGCGCTCGACTCTTTCACTCGAAAACTGCCAAAAATTATGAAATGCTATTTTGAAATAGCGATAGAAAATTCAAAAACGAGTGGTATTGACCACACGTATTCAATTCTATTGGTAGAAAGTAAGTGCCAGCCATTCGGACACTACAAACGTATTTACTTTTATTTGATCTTCGAGCGCTCGAAAGTCAAAAATCGATCCGTTGGTTAGTCGAAAACGTTTTCTCCAGAAATGGATATTTCATATAAAAAGTGCCTATTTTCAGTCGCGAGTTAAGGAGCGATAGATAGCGACAAACACTAGGGGCTAATCTTTACACAGATTTTCCTATAGAGGGACAAGGATAGGTGCAGAGAACTAACCTTTGTCCCACAGTAATATTAATCAGTCCCCGCATATGGTGGCGACACCACTTGGCCACAGCGGGCGTGTGCGTGGCGCTGAACATCGCTATACGGCGCTGCTTGCCGCCGCAGGCCGCTAGGATCTGCTCCATCTGCTGTCTGAAGTCTGATTGCTCGTCGGCGGAACCTTCGAACAATTTGTCGGCTTCGTCGACGATTAGCCAACGGACTCTGAAATAGAAAATGAAACTTTACTTCGGAATACGAATAATTCTAATGTAATGTGTAAATTGAATGTACCTATAATAATAATTTCACTGCACCTGACATTAAATAATGCATGTTAGCTATTAATAAATGAAACGCTGATTAGCACGTAAGGCTTGACTGTTAGTGTTAATTGTATGCGATAAATAAATAAATAAATAACTATGGTAGTAATTTTCATCATCATATCAGCCGAAAGAAGGCCACTGCTGGACCAGTGCCACAACGACCGGTCCTGCGCCAGCCGCATCCAGGACCACCGCGACCTTTACCAGGTCATCAGTCCAAATTGGCTAGCCTATCCAAGCTGCGCCTTCCGATCACCACTCGAGAAACTTTTCGCCCTAACGGCCATCGGTACGCCAACATTGCAAGTAGCACCGAATAATATTTATTGCGTCTTTTAAGAATTTAATATGTGGTATGTTGGACTGGTTTACAGAACCAGATTTTTTTATAATACTACGACGTTGTAGAGTCACGTATGGAATTATGCTCTGGGGAAACAGCACAGACGCGCCTTCTGTCTTCACCATCCAGAAAAAACTAATCCGCATATTGGTCAATATTAAGCAAACTGACAGCTGCAAACCCTACTTTAAAAAGCATAAATTACTTACTCTACCCAGTATATACATATTTGAAACATGTAAGTTTGTACGGAAACATAAAGAGTTATACGTAAAACGCGACGACTTTCCCTCTTCACGACCTATCCGTTATAAGAATAGGCTAGTTCGGCCGCCCGCCAAACTGACACTGCTATCCTCAGGCCCATTAATAATGTCTATTAAGATTTATAATAATTGACCTGACTCTATAAAGGAGGAAGAAGACGATAAAAAGTACATAAATAAAATAAAGCAACTTTTACTAACTAAATCCTATTACACGCTAAATGAATATTTGGAGGATAAATTATAAACGTTCAGTAAGTCCTCCTCTCCCTGAAATTGCAGTGCCCAACAGGGTTCACAATGATCTGTAGCTTTAAGTTAACACCTGTACCTACTTTTGTGATATTGCAATAAATGATTGAGTATTGAGTATTGAGTATTGAGGTTGCTGACCGAGTTTGCATGGGAGAGTAGCCTATGCTTGGTTTAATGCGACAGAGGTGGATCACAGTGTTTATGCCAGACTGACATTCCGCGATCTGCAGTCTTGCAGCCAACGTGTACAGATATTGAAAATCATTAAGAGCAAACAGTGTACTCACTTGTCGAGGGAAATATTGACATTGTCTCTGTTGAGCAGATAGCACAGCCGGTTTGGTGTGCTAATGACGATATCTGAAATCATATCATAAAATTATATTAGTAATAATTGTTTTAGTTAGACTAAAAGGTAGGTACTGTACTGTTTCTAATATTGAGGTGTACAAATAGTCACATTAGCATTTGCATTGTTTTATAACTTCTTCTTAATGTGGTACTAAGATTGGCGAGTAAAATGTTGTACATGATACGGTTCTCCCTGTTTTGGCATAACTTTTTTACTCAGAATTCTATTTGGCATAATTGACTTTCCGCATAAACTGCTTTGGCAGAATCGAGATTAGAATAGTTCGATTACGCCGAATTTCAATAGTCCGAATATTATTTGTGCATAATTTTGATGCTCCAAACAATGTTCACGCATAAAATGTATGAGCATATTATTTTTTGTCGAGCACTATTCTCGCAAAAATAAATATTACCAATTATTTTCACCTAACCTAACCGCCAGCGTGTCGACGTCACCCCGCTTCGCGAGTGGCTATTTCCGCTCTAAGGGACACAAGTGAACCCTAACGTAACCTAATTATAATACCATTGTTACTATTGTTTGTTTCTTTTACTGCGGGGGCTTCGCCCCCCAGCCACCACTTTTCTAGCTGCCCCTGCCTAATCTACCATATTATAATCCTTATCAAAATCATATAATTATATTGTTCTTATATCTCGTGAGACGCACCCCGTTTTAATTATGCTTAGTATAGTAAGTATCGGATAATCGATAATATGCCGAATAAAATTATGCTAAACCAAATTATGCGTAAATATAATCGGCCATAACAATGGTATGCAAATTTAAATTCGGCCAAACACATTTTCGGAATTTAAGAAATTCTATTAAGTTAGGTTTCTGCCACATTAACACTCGGCGAAAACCGAATATGCCAAGTCTGTTATGCGAAAAACGTTTCGGACAGTCAAAGCTATGCCAAATAGAGGGAACCCACATTATACATTCGGATTTAATAATATTCCTCCTAGTAGTTGTAGTTGTATTATCGTGTATAGTATTAAATTATTTCACTCAAATATTATTCTCGTATCATTAATGTGCAGCCAAATTGGCTTAGGGTCACCTGTCCAACATTGAAACTCTGGTGCACAGTGAAACACGTTAATATCTCTAAAACCCGATGTTGCTAGATAGTCCTGTATAGCTCACTAGAAATTACTGAGGAAACCTCTTACATGTTACACAATAACGCTGTAGATTACTTCTGTTTCATTGTAGAGATTCAGGTGTTTAATTGAATACATAGGTGTATAAGTATATGGATGCACTGAAACA
Organism: Epinotia demarniana; assembly: GCA_945867215.1. Taxonomy (NCBI): domain Eukaryota; kingdom Metazoa; phylum Arthropoda; class Insecta; order Lepidoptera; family Tortricidae; genus Epinotia; species Epinotia demarniana. The sequence continues at coordinate 2,027,887 of OX244271.1, forward strand.
AAGATCATTTTTCTTAGAAATATTTTTTATTCAGTAACTGTACTAGTATTTTTTTTTATATAACGTTATTCATCATATCAGCCGAAAGACGCCCACTGATGGACATAGGCCTCCCCCAAAGAGTGCCAAAGACGTGACGTGATTACTTATTAAATTATGGCATCAAATATAATGACCACCAAAAAATGCTTTGATACCCTAAGATCTTTTACCAAAAAAATATTCTGAACACCAAAAATAATAATTCTACCATTACAATAGTACTAGCTGTTTTAATAAAAAGTGCACATTAAATTTTATTCGAACACCAAATTTACTAAATGATCACCAAATCTTTGCGACCAAATTAATACAATACTTCTACCTAAATAACCCACTATGATTGCCATAAAATATATGAGTATTACCAAATAAAGTATGATGATGCCAAAACAAGTGATACCAAAACCCGAATCAGCACACCCTACTTCCACGTGGACTTGTCTGTCCTACCCCTAGAGTGTATATGTCATCGGCCGATCGTAAAATCCGCCAGATCACGAAATTCCTAGGCATATCGTGAAACGCCGCCATTTCATGATATGCCTAAAAGTTGGCCAGGCTTATCACGATGTGCCTGATAAGCAATACGGCAGATCGATTAGAGCAACGCATTTGTCGATATTCCTAGCTCTATACCGGGCACATTGTAAAATAGTTTCTTTCTTGGCCACTGGTGGCGCTGCGTATGCGATGGCGGCCGTGTTTATTGAGAGCCAATAATCAGGGCGGACAAAAATGGCTTGTCATGAGCGAACTTTGTCTTAGGTCGGTTAGGTTAGGGTTCACTTGTGCCCCTCAGACCAGAAATAAACACCCCGCGCAGCGGGGTGGCGTCTACTACCTGGAGATTATCAGTAGAGAGCGAAGCGTAGGTCTGAGTCCTAGAAACGAAAGCGGGGATCCGTCGAATTTAGGAAATTATTTTACTATTTTTAATTTAGCAATGATTTATTACGATATCATTTTCTTTAATAGGATAGTAAGGTGTAATAATTTGGGTTATGTTTTCATATTAATAGGAGATACAATTTTGGTGATCACTTACTATTTTTGGGTTAGCAATGATTTATTAGGATAGCGTTTTTTTTAAATAGGATAGTAAGATGTTATAATTTGGGTTATTATTTCACATTAATAGGAGATAAAAATTTGGTGATCACTTAACTATTTTTAGATTAGCAATGATTTATTTGGATAGCATTTTCTTTAATAGGGTAGCAAGATGTTATAATTTGGGTTACTATTTCATATTAAAATGGAGATAAAATTTTGGTGATCATTTAGTATTTTTGGCAGTAAAAAGTATTTTTTTGGCGTTATATTTTACTATATCTGGTGGTCCGTTAAACATATGCCTTAAATTATGTATCTTTGTGTAGAATATCAGACTCGTAACTTTAAAAACGTCGAAGATAGGATCCTTTGAAATTTTGGTGTTTCATGATGGACAAGTTACCCTACACTATATATCTCTCTCTTTTTAACTCATGCATAAAGATTCGTGGATGCGGTTTATTGGGTCGTACAATATGGAACCTTTATAAAATCATTTACGTTACTAAGTAATAAGCATTAAATGTAAATAAGTCTTTGAAATTAACCTTTTGATAGCCAGGGTGCAAAACCAAACGCTGCCTACCTGACGCCAGTGATGAATTAGAAGTTACGAGCGATTATGAAAATGATTGACGTGCGTGGCCGTCGTGGCGTCAATGGCACAACATTTAGCTGTCGCCCTGACTGTGGCTGTCAATAAGTTAATTGAAGACCGACTAGTCAATGAATGTAGCATTTCTTATCATCATCATCCTCCTAGCGTTATTCCCGGTAATGTCCCTAAAGGAGCCCGGGGACTGGCATAGGCACTAGTTATACGAAAGCGACTGCCATCTGACCTTCCAACCCAGAGGTCTAATCCCAAAAGGTCTAGTTTTCGACCTTTTGGGATTAGACCGGTTTCCTCACGATGTTTTCCTTCACCGGAAAGCTAACGGTAAATATCCCGTACATAAGTTCCTAAAAACTCATTGGTACGAGCCGGGATTCCAAACCACGACCGCCGCTTGACAGCCGCATGCCTGAACCACTAGGCTACCGTAGATATAATGAATTTAGCATTTCTTACCACTTCTCCTAATAGTAGCTTCCCGTTCCTTGACCTTACTCTCCTTCATATTGCGCACCACACTGCAGCTCAGCTCCGTTCCCTCGCTCAGCCGCAGCGCCTCCCTGTATATCTGGTGCGCCAGCTCCCTGGTGGGACAGAGCACCAGGGCGCGCGGGCCGCCCTGCGGAGCCCCCAGCGTGTGCAGGATGGGGAGGAGGAAGGCGCAGGTCTTGCCGGAGCCGGTTGGAGCGCAGGCGAGGATTTGACGATCCTGGGTACATCCAAGGTGTGTTTTATTGTGTATGTGAGTGTTTCTTATTTTAAATATGTTTGAATTTTAAATAGGAATCACATAGAAGTTACATATTTAAGACACTAGCTTCTTCCCGCGAGTCCGCGCGGAACTCTTTTATATCAGAGCTGTATACAAACTATTCTATGGCCTTCCTTGGGACTCAAAACTATCACTATGCCAAATTTCACCCCTGCAAACTTTGCACCTCTATTTAACCTGCTTTAATTACTTTTCTTGTATTGAAATAAGGAGTCCATAAAGTTTCAAGTATATCACTTAAAATTTTACTCCATCCCCATACAAACTTTCAACCCATGGCAATTAAAAAAATCCCTTGTTAATTACTTGCGTTTATGTACAAAACTATCTATTGTGAAAAAATCCTTCTTCTAGGTTCAACGGTTTGGGCTGGGCGTTGATTTAATTGAGTGAGTCAGTCAGTCAGGACTTTTACGTTTATATATGTATATCTATGCATAGATAACTTCTAGAATAGAACAACAAAAGTAGAGATAGACAGGCCATATGAACCGAGATCCTTGTGATAAATGGAGCAAAATAGTTTCTGACTTGTACCCGAGAGGTGGCAATCGAGGTAGAGTACACCATTGAACAAAATGGGAAGACTAGCTAAAACTCACAGCTGGCAACCTCTAGAGAAGAGTAGCACAAGACAGAATTCAATGGATAATGTTGGAGGCCTATGCCAAGAGGCACACTGAACTACGGGATATTACATAACTCCACAAAATCAAATGTATGTACTAATAATATAATATAATAATATAATATAAGCCTTTTATTCAGACAATTTTTTACAGTTTAAATATTATTGTACACAACTTATCAAATACGTAACTTAACTTATCATATTACTGTTTCAGACAACATCGGTTTGGTCTGTGTGCCGTTTGGCAAAGGCGTCTTCCATCCCTTTCCATTTCTCTCTGTCTCTTGCCAGTCTGGTCCAAAGTCTCCCTGCAAATTTGACAATTTCGTCTTCCCATCTCATGTTTGGTGGTCCTTGTTTTCTTTCAGGAACCATCATACCATTCTCTTGTTCCATTTCTCTTTGCCCCTCATCATATGTCCTGTCCACCTCCATTTGAGTGTTTTAACTTTTATGGTTACATCTTCTACACATGTTTTAGATCTAATATACTTGTTTTTGATTCTATCTCTCAATTTAACTCCAATCATACTTCTTTCCATGGACCTTTGACATACTTGTAGTTTGTTTAAGTTGCTCTTAGTTAGGGTCCAAGTTTGACTGCCATAGGTTAAGACTGGTAGAACACATGTATTAAACAACTTCCTCTTTGTGGCTATATTAATTTCTTTGTTCTTCATTACTAGTACAGAACTAGATATATACTGTACTAGGTACTCAAGAGGATGTAAATGGAAAAGAGGCAGACAATTTAAAAGATGGGAGGACGAAATTATAGAAATGGCCGGAAAGACATGGACCTGAGTAGTCACAGACGGAGAAATGGAGAAGACTGTATCTAGTTATAAGTATTTTTGTTGTTTAACTTTCTGAAAAGATTCTTTAACTAATTAAATAAAAAAACTAGATAGATATACCATACTAATTCAGGACAACAAGGCTTATTATTATTATTATAGAGGTTTACTGTTGCTTAACAGTCAACCTGCTGTCAGTGCGGAGTTGAACTCCATTCAGATAAGACGCGTTTACGCAGTGCACAGTGCATAACCAGTGTGTCAAGACCCCCGCCTTACAGCATTTACATTAACATCAGTGTCTAGTGCTGTTGGACGCTCCCGGCACCCGACCAGTGACTAAGACCCGTCGCTTACGGCCGAAGTACGGGCGGCCAGTGTCTTGCGAATGGTTACCGGTGCGTAACTATACCCACTAACTATTTATATTTTCGTAAACTCGGGTGATTTGTTTGCGTTACAACTAAATATGTCTAAAAACTGCGCGGCCTGCTTCAAAGCAATCAAAACCTCACTTAGCATAATCTGCACCAAATGTACGTGTTCATTTCACCTAATTTGTGTCAATATTCATGACCCCAAGAAAATAACTGACAACTTTAAAGATGAATGGATCTGCCCCGCTTGTCATAGTAAACTGCCAAAGAAAGGAAATTCAAACACCCCGTTGCGGCCGGCGGCCGGCGCGACGCCGACGGACGACTCTAGTGCAAATGCCAATGTAACCCTGCGAGCCCAGAACCGGAAAGCTACCCCACTCCTGAATAGCTCCGAAGAAATTGCAGAGCCCGATGCACTGTCATCGCTCATTACAGAGATCAAATTAATGCGACAAGATATGTGCAGGATGAGTGAGCACCTGCAAACTCTTACCTCGTCATTTACACAGTGCACTGAGCGTTTAGACAAGTGCGAGAACCGTTTTACTGTTTTTGCCAGGCAGATAAAGATGCTCGAAGATCGCGAAATAGAAAACGAGGCTCTCCGTCAAAGGGTTTCACAACTTGAGGTTCAGCTCGACGCTCAGGCGCAAAGCCGGCTAAGCAATGAGATTGAAATCGTGGGCATAAATGAATGTCCTAATGAAAACAAAATGCACGTAGTGCTCACCACCGCTCAAAAGATAGGTGTCCCCTTATCTGAGGCTGACTTGGACTATGTTACCAGGGCTGGCCCTAAAAAGCTACCAGCAAGCGACAGCAGCCTGCCCCGGCCGTTAGTTGTGAAGTTTGTACGGAATGCAAAGAGGAACGAATTTCTAAAAGCAGCCAAGAGTAGGCGCAGTATGACCTCAACGGCAATTGAAGTATCCGGCCCTTCAAGGAGACTCTTCTTTAACGAAAGACTGACGAAGTCGAAGCGCCAGTTATTTCGCGAAGCCCGAGTACAGTCGAGTAAAGCTGGGTTCAAGTTCTGTTGGACAAGAAACGGCACTATCCTCATCCGCAAGAAGGAGGGTAGCCCGGAAATCGTCATCAGAAACACTTCTGACCTTGAACAATGCACCAGGATTAGTACAGAGGCCTCCGGCACCGGCGAGAAACCCCTGGCTCCCAGCACAACCGCGGATCAGAAGCAAACGTCGGATAAATGAACGAGCACCAGTTACTGTTAAAATCACATACCTCGTATTATTATTATTGTTATCTTGTAAATTTTGCCTAACTCACCCAACCAAGTGCAGCTTGTTCTCATACATTCAAATGTCACACATACACTGTAACATATTACACTTACACAAAATCAAGACAATAACCACCCCATTCCACACGGCAATAAAGTCACGGACGGTCAAAGTTACTATTTTTCTCTTGCTTAGTGACACTATGACTACACAGTATTTCAAACTAGTATGTTCGTCTTACTGCTACGAAAATGGCATCACTTGACCTTCATAATAGCATAGACCAATCTTTTGCGATCGATTGTCATAGACTTAATACGCTTGGCCAATGCAAAGATATTCTGACCCCTATTTACAAATTTAAATTACTTTCATTAAATATAAGAAGCTTACAGCGCAACTTCGATGCTTTCACAGTGACCTTAAAGCAAATGGATATCATGTATGACGTTATAGTTCTCACAGAATGTTGGTTGAGTGAGGGCTCTGTTATTGATCAATTAGCGGGCTATCACTCATTTAATACAAATAACACCATTAATAAAAGCGGAGGCGTTGTTATTTATGTTAGAAACGACCTTAAGGTGTCTGTGACTGAACCATTGTTCTATGATGCCAATTGTCTCTGTGCAAATTTATCTGACGGAATAGTACTTTTCGGTATTTATCGTTCACCATCTTTTGCAAACACAGATAGGTTTCTTAACTCTCTCGATGTTGTTTTAAACCAAGTAAAAAGTAATCAACATATCATTGTAGCAGGCGACATAAATATAGACCTATTGAGTGAATCTTCACACAACCTTTCGGAATATACTTTGCTTCTTTCATCTTACGGCTTATTCCCTGCAATTTCTAAGCCAACTCGAAAAGACTCTTGTCTAGATCACATTTTTATAAAATATAACAATGTCTCAGTAGGCGCAGTAGTACCATGTTCTGTTACTGATCACGATATGATAATGGCGGGTCTTATAGGTCACCCTATAGGAAAGTCGGCGAAACTTAACCGTTACAGGCAAAAAACAGATTACCAGAAAGTGGCAGACGAGCTTAGAGCTTTAGACTGGTCGCCAATTACTAGCGAGAGTGACGCAGCCGTGGCCGCTGCGAACTTTAGCCATTTGATCACACAAGCTATAAAAAGAAACACAATCCTCCTGAAGGTTAGTAGAACCAAATTCAATTTAAAACCATGGATTACACCTGGTTTAATGAGATCTATGAGGCACAGAGACAAGCTCCACGCACAGGTAAGAGCATCGCCAGACAATGAAATTTTAAAACTTACCTATACTAGGTATAGGAATTTTTTTGATAATCTTTTATACACTCTAAAAAATGAATACCAGAACAAGCAATTGATGGACTGTAGCAATAACCCTAGTAAGCTTTGGAAATCGATTAAGGATATAGCCCAAAACCCAGTACGGAAAAATGATGCGGAGGAATTAATCCACAATAATAGTAAAGACATACAGGAATCACTAAAAGAGTGCAATCAGTATTTCTCAACTATCGGTAAGACGCTCGCAGACAAGATCCTTGAAAACATTTCAGAGACTCAAGCTACTCTTGCTTCTAAATGTAAACCACTAAAAACGGCTACTAACTCGTTTTACATACACCCTACCGACATTCATGAAGTGGATAGAATTCTCGCCCAACTCAAAGTACACAGTGCCCCTGGGCCTGACGAGATGAAACCTTTACTAATAAAGGAAATTAAGGATGTGATTTTAGAGCCACTTACGTACATCTGCAATCTGAGCATCGAAACTGGCTGCTTCCCGGATTGCTGGAAGACTGCTTCCGTGTCTCCTATTTTTAAAAGCGGTTCCAAGGATATGCCGAGCAATTTCAGGCCAATATCCCTCCTGTGTATATTCTCAAAAATCCTCGAAAAAATTGTCAACACTAGGCTGATTAATTTCATTGAGAAACATCATCTGATCTCAGACACCCAATTCGGATTTAGAGCGGGTTTGTCGACGGAGGATGCAGCAATTTTACTCACCAATCAAATCTCTGATCACCTAGACCGTGGCAATAAGTGCATTGGCATATTTTTAGACTTGGCCAAGGCCTTTGACACGGTCTCTGTGACCATACTTCTGAGAAAGCTGGAGTACATGGGCATTAGAGGCACAGCGCTGAATTGGTTCACCAGCTATCTAACTGATCGACTTCAGGTGGTAAAAATAGGACAACACGTGAGTGAACAGCTTCCTGTCAGCTTTGGTGTACCGCAGGGGAGCGTACTTGGACCTACCTTGTTTACTCTTTATATTCAGCGCGGTCGTGCGTTGAACGGGTTCTGGCTTCGATAACTTTGGGTCCGCCACCACGCGGCATAGACGACCCAAACCACAGGCACGGCGACACGCCTTCGCTAGCCACGGCGTACCGAGGCAGTTGGAGAGTGAGGGAGAAAGTGAGACCTCTTCTATTCGGTCGCACTTTCTCTAGGAGTGGAATCCGCAGGACGGAAAGAGAAAACAATAATCTCTGGTTCTCAGGGCTTGATGGTGAGGGAGATGGCTAGATGTTTTCGGCTCGAGTTGCAGGTGATGAATGGAATTAATATCGGGAGCCATTTTTTATATATATAGCCAATTCGCTTACCATGAAGTGATCAACTTTTATTTTCCAAAATAGGTAATGCATTACATCATTTTCATTATCGATTTAGTGCTTACGTCTTAACACTAATTATATCTAATTATCTCAAAATGCTGTGTTGCATTTTTATAATACAGAATTACGTGAGGAATGACAAGATATAAGTTATATGTATATAATTCAATTCTATTTCGAGAAATTACCATGTGAATGTCCAATTTAGGAGAAAGTATGAACAATTAAGATTTTAATATTGATACTGAGACTAACAGCGGGCTTACAGACTAGGTTTTACTATGTTAATAGTTATGTATAGTGATGCAGAATTACAATTTAATAAAATCTTTTAGCTACAGTTAATTGTTAGTTATTTATTTACGTGTGAACCTGATTACATAAGTAAGTTTTACGAATACTAGTACAAATATGAGTATGAACGAACGGTTTTCGATATGACGAAATGTCTTTCAGACATGTCAACTTAACTAGGGGTAGGCGCAGTGCCTTTGAAACAGAATTACTAAAGAGATTGACGTGAAGCTACTACAAAAACAAGGTTAAATAAATCTACGTTAAAAACAATGTGGGTCAATCTGTGTGAAAACTAAATTGCGGTCTGGTTAGGTTTGTGCCGACTTACACAGCAGGCTATGCAAGCCTAAGCACGACCTGATAAGGGTGGTCAACCCAGAGTCACTATTCAGGTATTATCTTTAGGTAGGCTATTCAAATGTGCGTTCCTCGGGAACGCACATGACCTAAGGCGTGCAATGTTACATTTTATTTGGATACAGGGTATCTTGTTTGCAGCCTGATAACGTGTTAACGTTATGATGTCAAATCCGGTGTTATGAATGGCTAGTAAACTATACCTATTCGTTATCTAAAGATGTTGTTATCGGATAGACGATTCGTATGACATAAGTAGACATACGTAGCAGAGAGAGCTATTTCCAGGTGGTAACTAAGTATGGGAAAGAAATAGTCAGGATTGACGGGTGTTCCAAACAGTCCCCCCCACGTACGCAAGTACTAACATATGCTAACCAAACTAGTCAATCTATCGAGATAAGTCTAATCAGTCTATCAAGATGAGTCTAGAGGTCGGGCGACGTATGAGTCCAGCAATTGTTCTCACCTCTGTGACGCGTACCTTGCCGTCGGGTCCGGGGTAAACTTTCTCTATGAGCCCGCGGGGCCAAGTTCCTCTCGGCAGGGTACTGTCTACTATTAAGACGACGTCGCCGGGCTTCAAGTTTGGCTGATCTGTGGCCCGTTTGCGTAGTAGCAAAACGGGTTTAAATTTCTTCAATCGTTTTTTCCAGAGCCTGCAGACGAGTTGTTGAACTATTTGCCAGGTGTTTTTTGAAGGCTTTTTATTGCTGAGTGGCTCGAGAAGTTGGATCATGTCTGGTACCGATAGAATGGCTTCGTTTGATGTTGTTTCATTCGTTCGACATGCGGTGTTGTTAGCTAATCTCATTTTACATTTTTTCTTGTGAATTGCCGGGAAATGTCGTAGAAAGTATACGCGTGACGAGTCGATGTTTGTGTCTACCTTTTCGGCGAAGCCCTGGTCCAAGAAGTTATTCATTTGTCTATTGTATTCGCTCTTAAGTGCAGAATCGCTATCTAATCTTTTTTCCAACGAGTATAGCCGTTTTAACGCGTGATTTCTATTTTCAGGTAACGTCTCGCCGTCAGTTTTCCATAACAATCCTGCCTCAAATCTGTTTTGTCCGGGTAATCGTTTGCACGTCTTTTCTAGTATCTGCATAGCTCTGTCCTCGGGGTCATTCGCTCGTTTACGCGGTTCGATGCCTAATGATTCTATACTGAAGTGTTCGCGTATCAAAGCTAGAGCTGGGTCTTGACTGTCGTATATAGGTTTAATGTGGTTAACTGAGCCGTTTAATCTGCGAGGTCTTTCGTTTATACCGTGTAAAACCCATCCTAATTGAGTCAGAGACGCGCAGGGTTGTTGCTTACCGCCCTCGCATACTTGCCTGGATACTATTAGATGCCACGAGTCCTGTCCTATTAGTACGGTGGGTTGCGCTGATTCGTAGCACAATTCGTCTTGTAAGTGTCTTAAGTGATCGCACTTGCTCACGACGGTCCTTTTTACGCTTTGTGATGCTAAATTTAATCTATCGACCGTGTGTGCCGTGAGATCGTGAAATTCACTGCTGGACGTACCGCGAATGCTAAGTTTGACACGAGAGGAGTCGTGGTCGACGACCTCGTGCCCTCCTACTCCTTCGAAAGAGAGGGTTTCTCGCTTACCGGGGTTTGTTACTTCGTTAGCCACGTCTTTTTGAATCAATGAAAGCGTCGCGCCTTCGTCCATCAATGCGTACGTAGATACCGAACCTTTAGGACCGCTTAATTCTACCGGAATTATCTTTAAATACGCTTGTGATTGGTTGGTGTAATTTACTGAGCTAACGTGTTCCCTAACCGCGATAGTGTTCTCTTTCGGATTTAAGTTACTTCTGCCGTGTAGTGCGTTGTGGTGAGCTGCTTCACAGCCACCCTTGCCGCAGGCTTTGTAGCGACACCTACTCGAATTAGATCGATGCGTATCGCCTAGACATTTGAAACATAACTTAAATCGTTTCACCGTTTCCCATCGGTCGGTGATGTTTTGTTTAAGAAAATCGGCGCAATTAACTATCGAATGACTGCCGGAGCATATTATGCATTTATTTTGCCGATTGTCATCGTTTTTCCTAACAAAATTACTACTCTTTTCCGGTTGTGGTTTAGGTTTCCTATCACTACCGCCCTTGGTGCGCTTATCGCGAGTCGCGCGCCTATTCGCTGTCGCGATGTAGTGTCGTTCCGATTCAGACTCGCTTTCGGTTTCGTAACTTACGTTCCTATGTCTACGTGACTCGGATGCGCGGAGGTCGCGGCTTGATACGGAGTTATCGTCGTAGAAGTCGCTTTGATCCCCTGCGTCCTGGGACGACGTAGAGCTTTCTCTTGTCCTAAAATTGCGTTTAGTGTTAACATTATTAACCTGGCGAGATCGCCCGTGCGATTTCTGTTTTGCCTGCTCGTACGCGAACATAGAGTTGAAATTAACGCTTAATTCTTTTAAAAACCGGGACAGAGCGAGTAGTTCTGGCACGTTTTCGTGACCAGATTTATACCTATACCATTCGAATTTGACGATGTTATTTAATTTTTCTACTATACGACTGACCAATTCGGGTGCGTATAAGTACTGCGGTTTGTTCAGCGCAGTTATGGACGAGACTACGTTACACACGCGGTTGCTAAATTCCGTAATATTGCGGCCGTCTTCGCTCATACGCGGCATTTTTTTTACGTTTTGAATTTCCGCTAATATTATTACGTCTGGCTTCCCGTAGGATCTATCTAACGCATCTATTACTTCGTACGGGTTGCTACACGTGTGTAAGATAGCTCTTATCGAGTCGCGTGCTTGGCCCTTCACGGCCTTACGAAGGCGACCCATATTTGCTATGTCCGAGAAAGCGTTCTCGGTGTCTAAGTATACTTTTTTAAAAGATATCCAATCCGAGGGATTGCCGTCAAAGAAAGGTAAGTCTCCTATGTACTTATTTGACGTTTGCGTCGGTTGGGGCGAAGAGTGACTGTCAGTCCTATTCATACTGATAGCTTGCACTATAGCGTCGCGCAGAGCGCTTATTTCGCTCGTCGAAGTGTTCGATTCGCGATTCCTATCGGTCGTATGGGGCTCTCTCCGCGGTGAGATATTACGAGCGGGCTTTTCCCTTTCGGGTAAGGCGTTAGGCGCATTGGGTTGACTATTAAAAGTGGGTGACGGCGTATGCCTAGCCGAACGATGGCTCTCCGCTAGCACTAACTCGTACCTAGCGGCGGCGTACGACGCTGCGGCCCTAGCCTGATCCAACTGTGACGCACGGAAATCTGCCTCCGCGCGCAACCTAACTAACCTCTCATCTTCGGCCCTAGAGTGCTCCTCCAAATTAATACCTAACCCGGATGAAATTCGATCGTGCCCTTCCTCAACTGGACCGACTCTGGAAACACTACGCGGAAAAAATTCCTCAAATGCGGCGCCCGCGTTGTTTGCGCCTACGGCTTTGTCGCGTGAGGTGCTCGTACCTCCTAAATTCGCGTCGGCGGCTTGGCTGCGTGGGGCGGCCGGGCCCCCTAAATTCGCATCGGTATCTTTGTCGCGTGAGGCGTCCGAACCTCCTAAATTCGCGTCGGCGGCTTGGCTGCGTGGGGCGGCCGGACCCCCTAAATTCGCATCGGTATCTTTGTCGCGTGAGGCGTCCGAACCTCCTAAATTCGCGTCTACTTGTTCGGCCGCGAACGTATTATGCCTAGGAACGCCTACTGGATGCGCACCTAATCCGTTCGCGCCTACGGCTTGCACGCGTGAGGGCGCCGTGCCTCCTAAACTCGCGTTAACTGCTTTGATCGCGCCTATCTTTTGACCGTTGACTAATGAAACGGGAATCCCGCGCGCGTCTGCACCCGTGTTGCCTAACTCGTTATCTAACGGAAAACTATGGTCCGTATCGCTTGAACACGCCGGTGTGTTCAACGATGCCGTGTTGGTCGTCTGCTCCGCGGTGTTGGTTCCATGGCTCCAGGTATTCGTTTCTTGCGATGTAGTGGTGCCGTACGACGACGTGTCGCCGGTACCTCCGGATCCTTCGCCGCTGGTGCTCTGCTCCTCTTCTGAGTCCATCTTCTTTTGCTTGCCCGACCTCGTGACTGGCCCTACCCCCTTTCCTGACATCCTACCTACCTAACACTAACGGCCCTAGCTGCTCGCTCGGCGTACTACCGTAGTGATGCCGATTGAGAATAGGAATGTAGGGAAATTGGATGGGTAAAGGTACCGTCTGGCAGAGGAATACTATGCGCTGTTAATGCTCTATGACGTGGGGGATAGTCACGCCCTTCAGCTTGCCAACCTGTGGCTTAACAACACATAGCAACATACCAGCCACGGCCGAGTACTTATAAACGCTCTGAAAAGTGCGCTGCGATACCGACTCGATATACCGCACTAAGACGTGTTTACGCTCTGGTTGACACCGTTAGGCCAGAGCCACGCCACCTGCCAGTATGCATCGAAGATCGACAAAATTCGGCACTTAACAGGATTTAAAATTACTCACACGACGGCTTGTTTCTTCGACTTCGAAGTTTTCGCAGCACTAAGTCCCGTTCGGGATTTTTCTTTCTTGAGGTTTCTTTGGCCTTTGGAAGGCTTTTCTTTTTTGAGAATTCTTGCTTCCTTATCCCTGTTGAGGGCTCTTCTTTCTTGAGGCTTCTTTGGCCTTTGGAAGGCTTTTCTTTTTTGAGAATTCTTGCTTCCTTATCCCTGTTGAGGGCTCTTCTTACTTGAGGCTTGAATTTTCTTATCGCTGGAAACTTCGATGACGGTGACAGTGATTTATTGTGATAGGCACTGTTTTTTCTTTATTCTTTTTTCTTGTTTCGTGTGAGGTTATAACGAGGATTTTCTTTTTCGAGCTTGGACTTGCTTGAGGATATAGTTTGACGACACTGTTTTCTTTCTTGAATTTTTCTTAATTTTTTCAGCCTTGATATTGTTGTTTCTTCCCTAACAGCTTCATAAAAGGACGCACTACGTATGAACACTCGTTGCGGCTGCTTCACGACGTTTCCGGAAAGTCAATCTTGCTGCGGTGCCCGTGGATTGAAGAAGCACGACGACAATCGGATTACGATACTTCTTAAAAAGTCAATCTTCTCAGTACGGTGCACGGCGATTGAGAAACTCGATGAATTCGCACGAAATATTCTTGCTTGAGCTGCTTTCTGCTTCAGTGATTCGGCCTCCGAAGGACCATTATTCAGCGCGGTCGTGCGTTGAACGGGTTCTGGCTTCGATAACTTTGGGTCCGCCACCACGCGGCATAGACGACCCAAACCACAGGCACGGCGACACGCCTTCGCTAGCCACGGCGTACCGAGGCAGTTGGAGAGTGAGGGAGAAAGTGAGACCTCTTCTATTCGGTCGCACTTTCTCTAGGAGTGGAATCCGCAGGACGGAAAGAGAAAACAATAATCTCTGGTTCTCAGGGCTTGATGGTGAGGGAGATGGCTAGATGTTTTCGGCTCGAGTTGCAGGTGATGAATGGAATTAATATCGGGAGCCATTTTTTATATATATAGCCAATTCGCTTACCATGAAGTGATCAACTTTTATTTTCCAAAATAGGTAATGCATTACATCATTTTCATTATCGATTTAGTGCTTACGTCTTAACACTAATTATATCTAATTATCTCAAAATGCTGTGTTGCATTTTTATAATACAGAATTACGTGAGGAATGACAAGATATAAGTTATATGTATATAATTCAATTCTATTTCGAGAAATTACCATGTGAATGTCCAATTTAGGAGAAAGTATGAACAATTAAGATTTTAATATTGATACTGAGACTAACAGCGGGCTTACAGACTAGGTTTTACTATGTTAATAGTTATGTATAGTGATGCAGAATTACAATTTAATAAAATCTTTTAGCTACAGTTAATTGTTAGTTATTTATTTACGTGTGAACCTGATTACATAAGTAAGTTTTACGAATACTAGTACAAATATGAGTATGAACGAACGGTTTTCGATATGACGAAATGTCTTTCAGACATGTCAACTTAACTAGGGGTAGGCGCAGTGCCTTTGAAACAGAATTACTAAAGAGATTGACGTGAAGCTACTACAAAAACAAGGTTAAATAAATCTACGTTAAAAACAATGTGGGTCAATCTGTGTGAAAACTAAATTGCGGTCTGGTTAGGTTTGTGCCGACTTACACAGCAGGCTATGCAAGCCTAAGCACGACCTGATAAGGGTGGTCAACCCAGAGTCACTATTCAGGTATTATCTTTAGGTAGGCTATTCAAATGTGCGTTCCTCGGGAACGCACATGACCTAAGGCGTGCAATGTTACATTTTATTTGGATACAGGGTATCTTGTTTGCAGCCTGATAACGTGTTAACGTTATGATGTCAAATCCGGTGTTATGAATGGCTAGTAAACTATACCTATTCGTTATCTAAAGATGTTGTTATCGGATAGACGATTCGTATGACATAAGTAGACATACGTAGCAGAGAGAGCTATTTCCAGGTGGTAACTAAGTATGGGAAAGAAATAGTCAGGATTGACGGGTGTTCCAAACACTTTATATCAATGATATCCTAAACATAGATTTACCTAATGCAAAGCTTGTCTGCTACGCAGACGACACAGTGGTCGTCGTAAATGGGAAAACTTGGGATGAAACTTATTATCGGGCTGAGAGTGTGCTTGCTGGTGTGGCTTCATGGCTGAGCAGAAATTTGCTGACACTAAATGTTGGTAAGACTAACTTCATAGCCTTCTCAAAGACAGCAGTTTCATCCCCGCCTGAAAATAAAACTATTAAATTTCACTCTTGCGCGCAATACATTTCGGCATCATCTTTCTGTCACTTGCATGGTTGTGCCTGTCAAGAAATTGAAAGGCGCCACTATGTAAAGTACTTAGGGCTCCTCATTGACCAACATCTTTCCTTTAAACAACATTTGTCCCTGCTTGCGTCTAGGGTAAGAAAACTTATTTATGTGGTGAAGCGACTCCGAGACTGCGCTGCCCCTGGTGTGCTTCGTCTTGTGTATCACGCCTTATGCCAATCTATACTACAGTACGGTGTCGCCATTTGGGGCAGTGCAGCCAAGAGCCACATTATTCAGGTGGAGCGTGCACAGAGAGCTGTGTTAAAGGTGATGCTGAGGAGACCGTTCCGTTATCCTACGGATACACTTTACCGAGAATGTGGGTTTCTGAGAGTTCGCCAGCTTTATATCATGAAAGCGGTCTCGCGGACTCACAGCTCCTTACTCAATTCTCGGCTGTATGCGGAAATATTAAGCAAACGCATATATAAAGCGCCCTTGCCACCGCTAAAATCAGCTTTGGCTCGTAAATCTCCAGCTTTTTCGCATCCCTACGTATACAATAACATCTGCAATTACCAGAACATTAAAAGGCTGTCCACTCTTCAAGCTGGACGTATGGTTAAGAAATGGTTGCTAACATTGTCATATGCTCAAACCGAGAGCCTGGTCAGAATACCGCATACTAACTGAATTGTTTTAATGCTGATGTGGAATTTCACACACATACACCATACTGACACATACACACACTCACACACGCGCATTCATACAAACGCACACGCGCACACACACACATGCTGCATGTCAACAGAACTTAGTTTTATAACTAACAACTACCTACCTTTCCTTAACACTATTTACTGTACATTTTGTTTATTCGCACCCGCAGACTGCCATGATACAGGCTTAGCCTAGTTTGGAGTCTGATGGATATACCCTATATCATGTAACAAGTGTTTTGTGAAATAAATCATTTATCATTATCATTTATCATTATCATTAACACATTCACTGCCAAGAACCCACCAAGCGGGTGCTAGTATGCACTGTCCTCTGCTTCGCAAGAAAACCATGGCAGGTACAATTTTGTCAGCAGTGAATGTGTTAAAACAAGTAAGTGCTGATTCAACCAAACAGGTATAAGAACCCACTTTCAGATTTAAATCGAGTTTCAAACATTTATTTCAGACAAAAAGCAGAATACTCAAGACTGCAAAGACGGTATATTTAGATTTATAGTAGATTTTTTATTTCTCAATATAAATTGAAGCAGTGTAATTTATATGAATAAAAAAACAAACTCAGCTGTAAAGTGAATTTAGTATTTCATAATTTGGCTACTGCATTACTATGCATGCCAATTCATATTATGTTTTCATTCTAACACCATTTGTGTCTGCAAATATGTTAGTAAAGTGAATTACTGACCTCCATCATGCATGCCACAGTCTGTCTCTGCACCGGTGTTGGCTCAGAGTACCCACACCGAGTCACCGTGTCTACAAGGGCCTGCTTCACATTGTACTTGGGCACTAGCTCTGTGAAGTCTTGCAGAGCTGCAGCAACATGCCGACCAACCACTTTGATGCCATGTTCATTGCGGAACCGGTTTTGCTAGAATTATTTATTTATTTATTTATTTATTTATTTATTGATAAATACATTTACGTGACATTAAGGTAACAACCAATGCGTCACGAAACCAAAACAACAAATAATACTATTTATTAGGCGACGAAACGGCGTGGCCCCGTTGTCGTTGCGTTGTTAGAAGGAGAGAAGTAACGTTTTGACATCTAGTGAATGTGGATGTATGTATAATACAAAATAATGTCACATTGCCATTGTTTCAAATAAATAAATAAACACCCTTTCAAAATGAAGTAAACAATATTTTTGTAAAAGCAGATAATCAAATTATACAATTTATAATCACAGTAAATAAAGAAACGAAATTCTATCATTTAGAAAGTCTCATAGTTTAAACAATACTAAATGGTTCGGGAGTCTATTTACAATGCAATGTTTATGTGCATCACAACACTTTATATGTCATGTATTATACCAACCTCTTCAACTTCCAGTTTCTTCAACAGATCCTCAGTCTTCTCTTTCTTCTTCTTTTTCTTCTTCTCCCCCAATTTAACTCCTTCCAACAGCTGTAGTTCTTTATCACTCTCCGACTCTGCCTCACTCGCCTCGCTGCCGCTTACATTTTGTGTCTCTTCTTCATCCTCACTGGGCGACTCCTGTTTTATCACTAAATCTTCTTCTTTCTTTACCGGCAAAGTCTTTGTACTTGTCTAGAATGAAATAGTAACATTTACTAGTGATTTATGAACGTTAATAAACATGATGATCGGTAACTGCAAAAGTTGAGGTTATAAGTGGCACTTACATTGTTTTTCACGCCTAAAACACGTTGTTTGAATGTCAAGCCTTTGGTTAATTTCTTAAATATATCGTACGCGTCCATTATGTTTACTTCAATTGTATTTTAATAAAACATTTGGACAAAAATCCACGTGCGACTGTTATTAAAAACTGGTAGTGAAATTTGTGGAAATTTGACATTTAATTTGACAACGTCAACTGTCTTGTCACTGGGCCGCTGTCACGAAGTTATTTAAGTCATGAATTATGCCGCAGAAAGGTACAAATATGATTATTTCGAGCGTATTTTCAGCATCCAACGATAATTATTCAACTTTTACATTTAATAGACTTTTAAAACTAATACGTAAATTTTAAATTCAATGAATAAATATAACGGTCTCGTTCTTGTAATTTAAATAATGAGTGTTATAAACCGAACCTTGAATACTTCATTTTTGTTTTTCTTTCCCGCGCATACTAAAGGCTGAAGACATTTTTATTGGACTAGACACTTCTGATTTAAGGATTCAAACAAATGAAATTATACTTACTGAAGACGAGGCAGTATGGGCCCATGGTCTTAGCCTGTCCGAATGGACGAATAAAAAAAAGCATACTAAAGGCGCCAAAAGCAAAACTTAGAAATTAGAAAATATGACCGTAAAAAATCTTTGTGAAAGAAAATTTGGGATTATTGATCTACTTGTACCATTTGTTATTACCATCAGAATAACAGGTAAGTATTTATCCATTTATGTATTATTGTGGAATGACAACAAGTTCCTGTCATTGTATTAAAATGTGTTTTATACGTCAGTGTCATTCATCATTTCAGCAATAGCTAATTGATTCTGTAGGTAAATTGTAGTGTGTCTTGAAAAACGACTTAAGTAGGTTTTCCATCTTTTTTGCATAATCTTAATCGCAGCTTATAAGGAAGAATCGTTATCGACTAAATAGACTCGGTTCCTAAATTATACACAGAATAAATACATACTTAATACTTGTTGTGAATAGCAACCTTTTGTATCTATGGTATTATCTTACTGGTTGAATGACCAAGTCACTTGGTTTTGTTTGTTTACATTCTTTTAAATACCTAAATGTCCAGACTATACTTGCTCACTTACTTGATGCGAGGTAAGTTTTCTTGAACCAAAAAATTAATTAGGAAGATGGTAAATTATTGCGAATGATACCAAATCATCGTCAGCCAATTTTGTTTCCTGTTGAATCATCTTAATTCAAGAAATTATCTATGTAATTCATGATAATTAAATTACGGTCTTCCTAATTTATGTTTTGTTTTAGTACTTTATATTTTTTCTGTGTGTATGAATGTATAAATATTTAAACTACTAACTAGTTAAATGGAGGCCTACCTACAAACGGTTTCAATCAGGAGTTTTTATAACGCGATCGTTTTCTATATTCCTCAACGTCATAATCATATCAGCCGAAAGAAGTCCACTGCCGGATATACGCCTCGCCCAAAGAGTGCCACAGTGTTGTCTTATGTAATAAGTTATTATTAATTATAAGATAATTCATAGTAGATAACAGTCGACGTCAGAAAAAATATGTTTACTTACGTCACACCTGGCCATAATGCGAGTTTTACTGCACGCTACGCGTACGGGAAAACTCGCATTGTGGCCAGGTGAAGACGTAAAATTTTGTACTCAACACGGGCGGTAATTCGTAAAGCCCCAGAGCGCATATTTATGGCCCCCACCTTCGGTTCGGGCTACAAACACCTGCGATCTGGGGCATTCACGAATTCACCGCCCTAGTTACGTAATGTACTATTTGACGTCAGCACCCCTTTAACCAATCGGTGCCCAGCGTCATCATATGATGTCATATGTAGTACTGAAGTCTAGACCTAATCGTAATCAATTTATTGAGAATTAGTAATGAAGTCTAGATCTGTTTATTTGTATTTTTAACCCCCGACGCAAAGAGAGGAGTGTTTTAAGTTTAACGTGTCTGTGTATCTGTCTGTGGTAACGTAGCTCCCAAATGGATGAACCGATTTTCGTTTAGTTTTTTTTGGGTCATAAACCGGACATACCTACCCACAAAAGTTACTGCATAGGTACCTGTAGTGTTCACTTATTTCACACGTTCTATATGTATATCTGTGTTATACACGTTCCTTGGCTCGACAGCACACCACCTCGTGACGTATGCGCACGAATAAGGATAGCAATACACTACAATACCTACCCACAATTTAAAGAAATAATCACAAACAAAAATACAAGCAAAAATCCGCCTTCTGATTGCATCATCAGGTCTGATGGTATCAAATTCTGTCTATCCGTAATACATGTTACCTGCTAAGTTTCAAATCGATACGACTTACATGATTTGATAAAAAATTTAATAGCTATTTAGCCCGCCCCCAAATGCGCCAGTATTCTTGATTATGTAAATGACTCATTTCAATGTATTTAAAACGTATTTTACACCTGAAAAGGTAGGGTTTAGTGACACTACCAATGTAAGTGCACATAAAACTGCATATTGAAACCCAATTTGCCCACGTGCTTAAATAAATCATTTCGTAATTTCACATCATTTCATTTCATTTAAATTATTTCAATGTTTGCCTAACTTTGAGTATGGCGTTAGAAGAGCGTTAGAATCTGTACGATATTAACATGATGCTTCCCACGGTACTGCATCTTTTTCTCTCTCTTATCTTAGCGTTCGTTCCGACTGTCCCGCAGTCTTATCTCATAAAATAGCGACATGCTACATAGTTCCTGGTAAACCAAGTGTTTTAATTTCTGCATTTGATGGTAGGAGTTCATTGTAAATTATATATACCTACCTTGCAAATCCTTGGAAAAATGCACGCTTACTACTTCGTACATATCTTGAAATGGTGAAACACTTTTCTCAAGTTTAATGTGATCGGATTTTTTCGGCGATTACTGTGTAGCCAATTTATGCAACAACAAATCATGAGTTGTGGGATCCTGATAGGGGAAAATCACGGAAAGGGTTAAAATAAAAATGCAAATCGTCAATGGAATCACTGCGAGTTTATTTCATACTTTTATTACACTCAACTGTTATTCTGAGAATGAAAACCCAGAGTTCCGTAAAGGAATTCTAAAATCATTTTTAAAACAAGTCGAAATGACAGTTTCTTAGATAATTTGCAATAAGTCAGATTCAAAGATACTTATAGTACTAAGTTTTCCGACTACTGATATGTGCCAACTGCATTCCCGAGTCGATTCCTTAATCACATATATCAACAACATCAAAACAAGTAAAGACACTCATGCGCTGCGTCTACCGACACCTCCGACACTTTCGTCTGTCCAAAATCCGGTCTACAAGTGTCGTAGACCGCACTCAGAGATGTCAGTAATCGCCACGCCCTCTCAAATTCTTTAAAATCGATTCCATACAATCTACAACAATAGTACTTTAAGTGTCTTCACCGACTGGAATAGATGTTCCATTCAACTTACAACAATTTAGAGAAGCCTAACTCATACGCGGCCGTAGCCCACCACATCTATCTACTTACTCAAATCGATACACATTACTATGAAACATTTCTGTACAACCCACACCCTCAGACCGAACCAGAACTTTAAAAGTATAACAAAACTCACTAACTAAACGTTTAACACATATTTTCTTCTTTGATCAACGATGGCAAACTATAACTTTTACACAATAGTAACACAATATTAGTTTAGGCTTAGTCTGGCGCGGGTGTTTCGGGGCCTCGGCTCGCATGTCAATCAGAATAATATTAATTAAAGAAAAAAATGTTTCAAGGCCGAGGCTCCGAAGCGCCCGCGCCCTGCTTACAAGAAAGAAATCGATGCTAGTAAAAACGCAGATCGTGCATACATTAAATTACGAAAAAGAAAAAATCTAAACCTAAGTGTGTCAGCAAAATATAGTGCAGTTAAAATTAGACTTGCCACTTAATTAACTTTGACATATAATTGTTATCTCATAAAAAAATATTTCTGTGTATAAAATGTTTCACTCGAGTATAACAAGGAAGTGGTGTTATTCCGTTAAAAACCAACGGCCGGCTCCTTCGAAACGCGATACATTTCGTATGCCATCCATAATCGTTCATTCCAAAATAGGGTTTAACAGATTGATTTAAAAACTACTGGCAGTTTATTTTTGAACACCGAAGAACCAGCAAGTTACTCGCAAAATTCCGAAGGCACCAGCCGCCGCCATTTTTAACTCAATGCCACCATGCTTTATTTTATCTGTAGATAAAAAGTTACTTCTAGCAATAACTGTGAGTATATTGTATGTCATAAGTGTGTAAATTGTAAATACATTTATATATTGTAAAAGACGGGTAATCAACGATGGTTGCTCGACCGGGGAGTAGGCGAATCTATTACTTAGTATATAATACTTAGCAGGTATTTATATAAAAGTTGTAAGTGCACTTTGAGTTACGGAACTACATTTTAATGTCACTATTGAAGCCGCATATCGCCGCCTACTTTGGTCTCCCGAACAGAAAGTCGGCTAAGAAGAGAGGACCAACTTAACATATATAACATGAAAATAATACTGAAGCTATCGAATAGAATACGGCGACGATCGCTGGCGTAACTGCTTAATAGATTATATAAAGTATATAACTATAATTACTGAGGTACTTATCTTGGCAGAATGGGAACTTGCTTTACTGTATTATTATTATTATAAAGTGGAAGATACTGATATAACATTAAAGCTATGGATTTAAGAGTATACCGACTTTGGAGAAACAATGAAAGACAACAACCTTGTAACGCGACACGGGCAGGGCGCATGCGCGGACGCTCTTATAAGAATTCATATTACTTAAGTAGGTAATTACACTGTCAAATGGTGCGCCTGCGACTCGAGCTTCACATTCGATGCCCGTTCCTGTTAATAATCAATAATATCCTAACTGTATACTAACTGCAAAGAAAACATTGAAGTCGGTGTATTCTTATGTTGATTTCAACTTCCCTGGTCGAGCAACTGAAATATTTATATTATCTATTGTAGGTACTGGGTCATCTGCTTCTAAATCTGGCCATACAATAATATAGGCCAAGTAATTCAAAGACAGACGATATACTATTGCATTTTAAACATGGAAATGGTTCAACAAAAATAATGTATGTATGGGAAAAACTATGTAACAAGTGCTATAACTTAGTTTGGCATTTACAATATATTATATTGTATTAGATAAATATAAATCACTTATATATGACTTGTCCTGGAGACGCTAAGTGTAGTTTAAGTAATACATTAAAATTATAAGTAGTTGGAGGTAATACTTAAAATCAATAAGACATATTTCTAAAACTGTTATTTTGTGAATCCGTTTGTGAACATGTAAATTACTGATATGATATTTTAATAATGATATTAAGTTTTTAAACTTATTTTAAGTTGCATTTTTGCGAGCGATTAAATTTTTAGCGTAAGTTTTGCATTATTATTATTTACCGTTTATAATTACGTCTCTAAGAAAACAAAAATACTTGCTCCTCATATATAATGTTTGTGGGGGAATATGATTTATATTTAAATTTGTAGGCGGCTTCAGATTGAAGTCTGATGGTCAATTGAGCAAATCGATTTAAGCCTTTACTTAATACAGTTCTTAATAAATCGTCTTGCAGACCATCGAGCAATGCAATTGTTTTTAAGCACATTTAGAAATGTACTGTAAAACCTTACAAAAACGCACGTTTTTCTGCGTACGATCTATTAGGTTTCGCATTCGAGCCCAAAATGACGCCCCCACAAAGGTTCCCAAGTATGGTATCTTACTTACTTAGTAGGCTATTGTAATAGTTGTACTGTTAAGAAGGCATCTTGTTTTTGATTATTTGTGCATTACCCTACTTAGTAACACAGTCGGTTTAAATATATTTCATTAGTAAACTTAACAAAACTCAACTGGCAATGCGAAATTATATCGTTATAATCAGAGGGCGATTTTTTATTACAAGAGTTTCTCACTTATCGACTTACTATATTTAAAAATGCAGTATTTTGGTATACATTGCAAAATATCAAACGTTTACATTGTTTCGCTGTTAACTTTTTTTTTATTTCGTTCTGTTTTTGAATTTTAAAGCTGCGGTCCGTTTTTTTGCCGACACATCCAAACTTAACGCGAATCACATATAAGACCTAATAACAATCACGAACGGCTGTCTCCGAAATTGATGTAGTGCGCAGCTATCAACTGAGATCAAAAATTTCGAATTAAGAATTCCAAATTGGTGGGAAACTACCAAAAAAATAACGACGTCAACAACCTAGTTTACAAACAGCCAAACCGATAAGAAATAATTGCACAGCGAAAACAACAAACACAAACATTAAACGTTATGGAAAGACTACGTCTAAGTTTCACTATCAATAAATCCATTAGTAGAATATATAAAAATCCTTTCCATTAATGATTTTATCTATTTTACCATTTAGTTAATAATATCACGAGGCTTCTATTCCCAAACGATGCCACGATTTATGATGTAATTTCTAACTTATACATATTTACAATTCAAACTACCCGCTTGTTGTCTCATCTAAGCTTCGGCTAATGATTCTTGTTCTAACGAACCGAACTGAACGCGTTTTAAAACGAAATTATCTCTCCTATACATTCAGTATGTGTAACATGGAAATAAAAATTAAAAACAAAATAATATACTTGAGGTATTACGAAAAAGGAGGTATATGCGTTGTAAGCTGGGGATGACCTCAAATTATTTGAAAATGATTAGTTTCTGAAACGGGTGAACCCTGCCTTAGTTTTACTTTAATATCTAAGCTGAGGTTCAAATGCGTACGAAAATTATATGTTAAAACTAAGTATTTGGATAAATACCAAATAACGTTCCATTAAATATAGTCATATCACAAAGTACGAATATGTAACATTCCGAAAAAGGAAATAAAATACAAAATCTAAAAGTAAAATTCTTAACTCAAGTTATACTAAAATTGGAAAAATAAATGCAGAATATAATCCTCGACTGACGAAGATGAAACGTGCATTGCATTGATTGAAGATTGATCCTGTGATCTTTGCTGACGATTCACTTTTAGTGACTGATATGTTGGATTTTAAATTCATAGGTATAAACACAGAAGTAGATACTGATTATCAATAATTTGGATATGGCACAATATCTAATTTTATCTTTTAAGTTTTTCTTTAGATTTTTCAGAATGTTTTATTCTACTGGAAATAAATGCATATTGGCATATTTATATCCCCTTTCTTTGGCTTGTGAAATATCACGGTGTTAATATACTTTTCCTTGAGGTGTCATCGTGTACATATTATTTTGTGATATGTCGGGCAGAGGCTTTCTCCTGAAGTCTATGATAGGTTTAAATCATTCGTCAATGTATACACCCTGAGCAGATATGTCTTAATTTCAGACGAAACGGTTCCTAAGCAATTTCCTACAATATCATATTAAATAAGTAAATAAAATATTTTTTACAATCTGCAGCCATCTTATGGTTATCCTAAGATTTTTGAGAATAATATAATAATAATAATCTAATAAATTTTCAATAACGACACGTCCGCTACGTTGGTCGACATTTAAATAAGAACCACTATACACTCATAGAGAGAAATCCGAAAATGGATACAGATTAAATATAATTCTATTAATACCTAGAACTACGTAATTTATTACAGAAGAAACGCTTTACTTTTACATCATGATTTGAAATCATGCACACGTATACGATCGTCGAACCGAACCTTTTCGAAGACCCTTCGCGGCGCAGGCGCCGGCGCTTCGCCACCAACCCTGTACTCTCCGGCGGCGCTGCCGCTCCCCTCGCCCCCCTCACCAACCAACACTTAATGGCATGAAGACGAACGAAGGCACGGCTACTTGATGATACCATTAGAATTGAAGCCAAACGCACATAGAATACACATATTGTTCAATTAGACATTAATTTTGTACTTTCGAAATCAGATTCTAAGAAGTCTTTGTTTTTTACTCAACATCAACATTTTAATCTAATTTTTTTTTGGTAATTAATTACTATATATTCTGTATTTTTTTAAATTTAGATTTTGGCGTTCCGAAAAAGTCGCTTTAAAAAATATTTTCTTTGCATTTTAAAAATTACGGTTTAAAATTTGTACGTTCTTTTTTGTACAGTTAGCGATTCTAATTTGACACTAAACATTAATCGAAGTGATTTAAAAAAAACGTCCTTCTTTTACAATACGGTTGGCATAATTTTGGCAGTACTAGAAATATTAATACTTTAGTATTGCTCTGGATTACATTGTCATTTTGAACACTGTTTGAACATTTTCACTAGAAAATGCCAGTAACTTTAGTACTGTTACATTATAATGTCACAAAGCGAAGTTCGATCGTCGAAGCGTACACTAAGCGGGTACCCGCGGCGCGGGCGCCCTTCGCCCGGAACACGGACGCCCGCATCGCGGCGCGCCCGCGCGACAATACTGTTCATGTAATTTTAAAACTAACGTCAATATTTTAACTAATTATAATACGATTAATTAATAATGCGGCATAGTCCTGCATTGTTTTGGCATTGTCCGTTATATTGCACATGATGCTATCCCTTTCGTATCCGCGTCCATTGGGCCTCGCGGCGAATGCGAGCGGGCTGGGCCGCGCGCAGTCGCGGGAGGGTGTAGTAGCTACCGATTTAAGCCATGGTTTGTGGTCATTGAAGACCGGGCGGCAGCTGCTGCGCGTGGTCGCTGGCGCCGAGATCGAAGAGGTGGTGCGGAGAGGGCGCGAGCGCGCTCTGCAGCGCCGAGGTCTTGAGCAGCCGCTTCAGCATGCCGCTGGAGCCGCGGTGCTGCAGACTCTTGTGCGTCGTCAGGGAGTTCTTAGTCCGGTACCTTCGGTGGCAGAACTCGCACACGTACAGGGTGTCGGACTGCTCGTGCTTGTCTTGGAAGTGTCGCTTCAGGGAATAGTAACAAGAGAATGTCCTGCGGCAGTAGGGACATTCTTGTGGCTCGTTGATCCCGCCGGCGGTGGGCGGGGGCATACGGAGAGGCGGTACAGCTGTAACATTAAACAGAGTTCTATTCAATCGCTCCGTAAAGCCGCTCCAGCTGCGACCGAGCGGCGGCGCTGACAAGACATTAAAAGGAGTATTAATTGAAAGTTACTTGAATAGCTATAATTAATAATGGAGAATGTATGAGGTTATAGTAATAATAATACGGTATTATCATAATACTAATAATATGCACTGTACACATTGACTAACTACACAGTAATCACGAATTTTTTATTCAAATCTTAGAAAATTCTCTCAACCACAATGACACAGAAACACGTGATAACAAAATGATAGAAGCATGCTTCAAGCAACACAACAACGTCAAAACTGCGAATCTCGATGGGAGAGGGCACTCGGCTCGGGATATTAACCAAATCAACTAAATAAAATTAAAAGAAAACTTCCCAAAATAAATTAAGTGTCAAAAAAAAATCGTAATTTCAAATGTAAACGGAAAAGGAACCTTAACCCTAGCTTAAGACTAAGACGGTGCATGATTATTATTAGAAAGTCACTGTTAATGAGTTAGCGTTATCCCTATCTGCTAAAGCTATGGCTGACCTGGGAGTGCGGTGCTATGCACGGCGAGGTTGCTCTGGTGGTTCTCTTTGCTAGAACACTGCCGCGCGCCGCGCCAACTCCGTCCGAGTAGTCACTAAAAAAACCGAATCTGGTCGGTTTCCCCCGGCCTCGACTTGTGGTAGGTGTAAATGTGTGTCATCAGGGAGTTCCTCGAGCAGTATACTCGCTCACAGATCGTGCATCTGTACTCCTCCTGCCTCTCGGCGTGTTTGTCAGCTATGTGCCGCTTCAGCGACGCTTTCGAGCATAATACCTTCCCGCATAGCGAGCACGAGAATAACTTTTTACCTGCAAACAGATCGAAACAAAAACAAATGTGGGGTTGGTCCCCGAACGCGTTCGAAAAATAAACGTAACCTAACTGGGATCCGAATGTTTATTCTTCAAAATGCAATCGTTTTGAAAAATTAAAAATTTATTCAAAACTAAAACTTGTTGTATCAGGAAAAAAATAAAAGAGTGACTTAAAATTAATAAAATAAAATGTAAAGTAGGTAAATAAAGAATAAACAGAAATGATGGCGAAGCTGCATAGTGGCCGGTGAATATTGTGTTAAGGAAAAAAACACCATGCAGAAAAGGCGGGACATAATATTCCAGGCTCGAAAATAAATGCCAAGCGTGTCACGTTAATAAAAACATAAAATAGTGCACAGCCAGTACCTACGTCAGCTCTACATAGTACTGAAGCGGCGGGATACAACTCAACACACGACGCGAGACGGGAAGTAAACACTACGGGTGATGCGTGAGGATCTAATAAAACTGACGATATTATTTCAGTATATTTGTTTTTATTAAAAACGCCATTATCATCAATATTAGGATTTATGAAGTTCGGTATAACGATTACAATTACATTTTATGAGTAGTTACTTCAAAGTATTTTATTTTAAAAGTAAAAGAAAGAAGACTATTTCGTACATAAGTGATGTCAATTTGTGCTATCTTTTAGAAGATTGTGCAGCCCATCATTTATTTTATAGTTGCCAGACATGTGTACATTCAATTTGGCGCGTTCACAAATAGAATTTATTTAAAAATGGAAGACAAATTAAAACTCTCCATTTTTGGCACAGTTCGCGTTGGCGAAAATGTTAAATATGGACTGCATTACACAGATGCCAATAACAAAAACGTATTTAAGCAGAGTAAAATAATAATTTAAAAGAAAAAAATATAAAAATTTCAATACAACAACCAATAAATTAATTTAGATTCCTTATAAAACAAGTAAAAACGCCAACAAGAAGTATAAGAACACATTGATAAAGACGCCCGCTTCGCGCGGGGAAACAATGTACAACCCTACACGAGAAGTAAAACAAACAGGTCACAGAAACAGTCTTAATCTTGCTAAGTTCCTAACTAATGTAGTTTCGACAGGGATGTGTTCTGCGCCTTAGAACACGGTGTAGTTCTCGCCGTATAAAACCATGGTTTTTCACCCTCCAATTTTGAGATCACAATTAAATTTAGCTCCAAAATAAACCGAAATAAGATTCACAAATCACAAGCAAATTTCCAAATAACCAAACTCAGATTTAGACTCGTCGCATTTTTAGCGATATTTTTATAAAATTATCAATTTAGTAAATAATTGTACAATTTTTTATCTACAAATACGCCTAATAGTGTACAATCCAAACGCGTACTTAGTCTAATCAGTCTATAGCGCTTATTAGATTTTGGCAAAAGTTTCCGAGCGTACGAACGCCCTTCCTCTTAATAAATTCATTACGGTCCATATAAGACATCATATAATTCAAAGACCAAATGACCGTACTGCCTCAGCAGCACATCCCTGTAATCATAAATAAACATGTAGACGCTATTATCTATATGAATTCAGATAAACCTTAATCCTATGTAGTTAACTAACGTAATTCCCAAACCCAAATTAACAATAAAACCTAGTACTAAATTACTAGACAAAAAAACAACAATTCTACCGTTTACGTTTCAAAACTTTGCAAGTTCAAGCAAATAAAAACTTAACATTTTCCTCTCACACGGAATGTCGCGAAATATTTTTAAAATTTTGATTCCGTCCGATTTTCACGCCCTTAAATTTTTCTAATAAGAACATCGTTCCAATTTAGCACCAATCTCTAGTCTTCCAATTCGATAAAGTATAATATAAAGCCTACTACGTATAATGTAACTAAACGAATTGTAATGGCTAAGCTTTTATGTATCTAGCAATAACAACAGAACCTTATAACATATAGCATTAAATCTACTTTAGGAAGCCTCTCATACTTGTTAGTAGAAGTATAAAGCGTCGTCCCGACTACAGTACACAATAAGACGTGTTTCCAACACTACTCCTAAACACTTTAGAAGTACACGCAAAATATGTCTTTTTCATTAAAAACACAATAGTTATGTAAAGCAGGCACTAATAATTACTTAATGTGTATATCGTTACAATAAATAATGTGTTTATGTTTAAGAATTTCTTACGGCTAATATAAAGAAAATACAACAATAGTATTTAACGACATGTCGTCGAGAGCCAAGTGATGTATATTCAACTAGGAGAAACGCAACTAGACTTAACACGACTCAAGTTTAACCGGGCTCAAAACTTTTACACTACATTAGTTTCCTCTGAGTATATTTTCTCCAACAGTTAAAATCTGTTCAAATAAACGTGCTTCTAAAGTACACGTCAATAATTTGGCAATTTTGTAGTCTATTAGTTTCGAAGCCCTCTGCCTTAGTACAATTACAACTATTTATATGGCAAGCAAAAAAAATCGATAATATTGATCTCGAAATATTGAGTCAGCGATCGACACTGTCAAATTTAGGAACATTTAACATTGAGAGTTATTAAATTTATTCTATTTCCTATTATGTAGTTCAATATAATAATGTGTGATGTTTTGTAATTACAATTGTACAAAATAAAGAGGAACAAAATACATGTGTTTTTGTCAATGTACGTAGAATAAGATGTATAAAACTATAATTGTATACGTAAAAAAAACATTACACTAAAGAAAAAACGCAACAATAATAATTTGAAATGAACACAAATCGTAATAAAAGTTTAGTTTGATAAGTAACTAAGTTCTTACTAAACTAAAACGTAACTATAATGTAGCCATAATCATTCCTTCATAAATGGCACCTCAATATTCACTTCGCAAAATGTTTTTGCATTTTTTAAAAATCATAATTCAAGAAATATAGAAAACGATTCACTGGTGTGGCAGTGTACAATTAAAATACAATAAAATTAAAATAAATGTAAAAAAATGAACCAAACAAGAAAAAAAGTCAAACCGACTGAGTAAGCGAGCAATAAATAATATAACGTTACCTTAATGTGTATGTATGTTAATAAATATGTAGGTATGTCTATTTCAGTATTGTTGGGTAAAAGTCCGGTATTGATAGTGACATGTGCTTTCTGCGGGTTGAATTTTATCCAAAACTAAACCCTTGCTTATCGTTCTGTTGGTGCTATGTTCTGTATTCAGTCTTACGGATAACGAACAAAATCACCTAAAATTAAAGTGAATTTGAAAAGCCTCATAAGCCAATTATATATTGTGTATATTTTTTTAAATAGCATTTTAGTAATCTCGTATAAATATCTAAGAGTGAGATCATGTAGGTAAAAATACAGAATAAATAAATTGCAAAACGCCGAAAAATGAACACAAGGTTGAAAACAATACGCCTCTTTAGTTAGTTTACTTACACGAACACGGTTTCTTTTTTTTTATTTAAGCCTAATATATAAATTTACAGCACCAAGATATTAATCTTTTCTCAAAATATTTTTTCTCTTCGCCTTATTGTCACACATTTAACATAGTGTATAATTCAGGAATAGTCACATACCGCAGTATTGCACTCTGGGCGGCGGGCTCGCGCGAGCGGCGCCCGACGCCCTCCCTTGTAACATTTGGAATGTCAAAGAAAGCTTCGAGAGCTCCTCGTTGTGATGATCGTCACTGTCATGGTCACACTAACATACAACTACCAAGTTCAAAGTTCTGGTCAAAAAAAGTGTATAATAAATCTTAAAATAAAATATCAACGAATATCAACATCAGAGGTTTAAACGATATAAAAATAATTGTAATCTTGTTAGATTTGTTTAGACATTGAATTGATCTTTGAACTTGTAGAAGTCGATGTTGTGGTGTTGGGACGCGATCGGGTTGATCTTGGCGTCCACGTTGGAAAGGTTCTGGGGCTGAAGCTGCGCGGGCGCCGGCAGCGGGAGCGGCGGCGGCGCGGGCGCCTGGCGCTGGCGCCGGTGGTAGATGCTCTTGTGGTTGTTGAGCGAGTTGAGCGTGCGGAACACCTTGTGGCAGAGCGAGCAGCGCGCGGAGTGCAGCGGCTGCAGGTGCTGCTGCTCCGTGTGCCGCTTGAGCGTGAGCCGCGTGGACAGCAGCTTGCCGCACACCTCGCACCGGTGCCCCGCCCCCAGCGGGCCCACTGCCACACATAACAACCAACATTAGCGCATTAGTCAACATACATCCCCGCCCGCTCGTATCCAACACCACTGCGCGACCGCTCCAACGGGTCCCATTTTGAAGGAACCAATTGGCACAAGCACCACTGAATGTGGCCAAATTTCATTGCTGTACTGTAGAGGCAATTCAACGTGTTTAAAAAACGAATTTGACTAATGCGCTTATTTTTTTGTAATGGAACGTTGGTGGTTATGTGTGTACCGATCATAGATGTCCCAATTGGTTCCAGATAGGCAAGACGTTTGCGCGAGAGTGTATCGACCGCGGCTCCGAGGGCCGAACCTGGTCCGGCGATCCACGCTCGCGCAGAAGCGTTTTACATCATTAGTAACGATAAATTATGTATACATATAAGATAAAGACTGCAATGCGCATGCAAGTACAAAGTGAATCTATGCTATTTACATACAAGTGTTAGGAACATATCGCGTTACAATTTTTTTAAACTTAACAAAGGTACGGGCAAGAGTATGGCTTTAAGGTGGTTAGGATGGCAGTTTTGTTTCGTCGAATGGCAACGTTTCGTATGGCGGGAGATTCGCGTTCGCGGGGCGGCACAACGCGCGGGAGGCTCGCGGCGCGCGCGGCCGTCAGTTGACGGGGAAGAAGGGGCCCTGGCCCGGCGCGGGCGCCTGCTGCTTGCGGTGGTAGATGGACTTGTGGTTCCGGAGGCTATTCAAGCTGGAATACACCCGCCGGCATATGTTACACACTGGCTCGCGCGAGGGGCGCATGTGAACGTTCTGAATGTGCCGTTTGAGCCGCGTCAGCGACGATAGGCTCTTGTTACAGGGCTCGCATCTGTAATCTTCTTGGGGGGTGCGGGCGCCACCTGGTCACAACACAAGCTGTTAGCCCCATCGAAGCTTCGAACGCACTTTTAATGCACTCTCCATAACGTAGCCTCTCTTTAAGCACCGCCACCCCCCTTTAAGTCTGATGATAGCCATCCGTCGAGTCGTAAAAAGCGGTATTAGTAACGCAATGCATTGTTCTCTCTACCTAACCGGTCCTACGGATAGCGTGTGCTTACGATGAAATGAGTGAAATCAGCTGTTTTACAACAAACTGACGCGCTCGGTTCGATGCAGTTTCGAATATCTCGAACAATAGCTTTAATATTCTTCAATGAAATCAAATGTTTTTTTAAGTTGACACCGCGATAGCATTACTAAAATTCCATTGTCCAATCTTGAATGTTCCCGAATATTATTTGACACATTATTTTCCCAAGACACCGTGATAATGGGTAATTCGAGTTTGTTTTTAGAAACATGACTGATTCATGGGATCCACCGTGATTCTACATCGACGTAATCTTACAACGAGCTAAGATGTTTCAAAATTAATACATTTATCCGAGTCAGTTTACATTCTCGGAAAGAGTGCATTTATTTCTAAGTTTACTAGTAATTGTTTCTATGTACATTGTCTAGGTAACAATAACAATTTACAGCCAATAGGTAATCGAGTGCGTCGTGTACGACAAATTTCTTATCAATAACCGTGTAATGTTTTGAAGGAAGTGAAAAGAATAAAAAATGAAGAAAGATTTCAAAAAAGAAAAGAAACTTGCGAATCAAAAATTAAGAACAAAATAACCTAGTTCGGAGAGTAGGGAGTGAGGGGTTACCTAACACACAGTGTTTTCAAATCACATCTATTAAACAAGCTAGCATATCTTCGTAAACTATGGTTACAATACAAACATGCACGCCGCATTGCGTTTTGGTTCAATGATCAACGACTTCCAGAACTGCCAACAGACAGGAACCAAAACTTGAGATAGTCAATAAATACATCGAACCAGAACACAAAAAGCTAACATTAATATTTATACAGATCACAGAGCACAAAATGAAGACATATACAGAGGTTAAAAGGTTATAGGAGATAGGTATATCATAAGTATAATACATAAAAATATTTATATCACGTGATAATTGCCTCATACATTTTGTAAAAATATAAAACCTAATAATGATATATAAACCTAATAATGACAGAGCAGAGAGGAAGCGGTGATGGTGGCATACGACAGACAGTGCATTAAAAATATCGTTTTTTTCAATATATGTAGGTTATGCATAAAATAAACTTGTTGCTAGACAAGCCGCGACTCACCTTGGGAAGTGCCCGCCATGCCGTCAGGAGCTAGTGGACTCTGCAGACCTGGAAACACGATATCAACATTGCATTCATCTGTACCATGCTTCGTCTTTATTCTAATTAAAAGGACTATCACAGTTTCAAATTCACAAATCACATACTACGGCAAACACTAGATATCTAGTTCTATTTACCTTGCAATGATGGATGATCGGTAAGTGCCGCCATACTGAAGTTGTAAGTGTTTGAGGGCGCAAAGAGTTTCGTGTCGGCCGGTTGTATGAACGGCGACGGCGGCAGTTGAGGCGGCGGCGTGCGGTCGTCGGGCTCGCCCGAGCTGCCGCGAGACGGCGGACCTCCCTGAGGCACAGACGAAATAGCCATTAAGTCTACCTATGTTTTATACTTATCCACACTGGCCTTAAACTGTGTTTATGTTGCGTAAAAAATGCCTATGTTAGTCAAAGGAATTGCGTAAAACAACTTTGAAGCAAATTGCGTATTTCATCTCGCGATCTGAATAGCCTCGAATGCCTAAGTAATATTCAACAAATGTAGGTTATTCGGTTCCTGAATGGAGGCAAATTAAAAAAGTTATTTAGGCAAAATTATCTCAGGACTCGTCAACTATCAAACTTGGTATTCCAATTTAACTTTGCCAAACAAACTTTTCACTTAGGTAGTAAAAAAATATTCTAATGCTCGTAGTTCCAAGAGTCACGTCCGTTATTGAGAAGGTAATATACTTAGGCATATTCCGGGAATCTGTTAGTCGATTATTATTTCCGATGTTATTAACCTCTTTAGTGTTTGTTATAAACATATTAATTTGTTGGATATTTATGGAGGCAAACAAACAAATGCGCCATATACCCTTTTAATGTAAAGGTACGAGGAATCTGCTTCGCTATTTCTTAAAGTTGCGACTAGTTTATGCAATAAGATGTCAATTTATATATTCCTTGTAACAAATAGTATTGTAATTACAGTATTTATTCAAGCTATAAATAAATACTGCAATTTCAATACGATTTGTTAAAAACATGAGATAAGAGAGATTAGTTAATATTCAATGGAATTTGGTGTAAAATTTGTTTCCTGTTCCGGACAGTGAAACAATTTGATGCGATTAAAAATAGCCAATATTGATTGGCTATAAGTAATAAGTCTCCGTTAGATTTTGAGACATCTTTTGTTTGTAAAAATACTTCGACACCTAAGTAACAAATATACAACTTCGGACTCATTCAAAAATGGAACCAGACGCGGTCACTAGAGCAAAGTTAGAATGGTCGATTATTTGTCACCTGAACGCAAACCACAATCGAGCACCTGACACTGAACGGTTCCGGGTACGAATTCTAGCCCGCTAGTCTAATACTCGGTAATCTTAATGCCATCGAAGTTTCTAGAATTGTAACATTAGCCTTTTTACTAACCTCAAAACGATATGGTAAGTATAATGACAACGTACCAAAATAGGACAATATGTATCCTAAACTAGAAACCATAATTGGATTCCAAAAAAAATATTAAAAACTAGCTAAGGACGTTCATCATTTGGAAGAGTGTCGGAATACGGAAGCTAACCAGTGTCGGTTTTTTTTTCATTTTAAGGTAATTTTTATGGAAACTAATAGTTTCAAGTATAGTTGTTACCAAAAGTAATAGAGTTGTAATGGAATACGCAGGTTTAGCTTATACATGCATAAACATTATGAGGCACTCATGTGAGACGCAAATTATGGTGCGCGTTTTGAAAACGTGAAAATATTGAAAAACTATTCCTTTTTATTTGAAACTACGTTGTCGTTGTGTTAGTCAAATCACGAACCAACTTTGATAAATTACAGAATTTCGGTTACTTTGTAACAACAAAGACATAATGTATATTCATGTTATCCTTTACTACAGAGAAATAATTCCGTCTTATCAATATCTGTTTGGCAATATTAATTTCGATTGTATTGACTGAGAGCCGTCCTATTTAATAAATGTATGAATTGATGATGGCCTGTTTTACGACTTCACAAGGTTTATGCTTAACGAGATTTCTGGGGAAAATAACAGTAGCGAATTAGCGATTCCGAGAATCATACATATGTGTTGAGCAATCAACTACGTTTGAACGTTAAAAATAATTACAAAAATTGTTTCATATTAACATTGTAAAGATACATTTATCAGTAGAAAGTCTGATGTCACGAAATTATTTCAGTATATTTCATCAGACATTGTAGAGTTTTGTTGACAAATCTAAACTCTTGGAATTTGAACGATGATGAAAAATTTCATAAATACCTAAGAGACAATGAGGGGCCCCGAAGACATGGACGTTCTTCAATAAACTTAAGTCTATTCGATTTTACCAACTCACGAGTGGTCTGTGATGCGGCGGCGTGTCATCCGTACTCCTGTCGATGTCAGCATTGGAGCCGCATATCATGTCCAATGGCTCATTCTTCACCTCATCCATCAGCCGCGGTGAAGGCGACGAGCTGCTATTCGAAATCCCATTCCCATTATTCCCTGGCTCATGAGCTCTGGTACTGTTGATGATCGAGTGGTTCTTAGTAGAGAAGTCGGCTGCGTGGATCTGCGTTTCATTGTTGTTGTCGTGGCGAGCGCGCTTGATGACGTCAGGGGAGTTATCGGCGGAGCGGGACATGCGGCGGGGCGGGAGGGACACGCGGCGCATCATCTGCTGGATGCTCGGGTGCTGCGGGTGGGAGAGCAGGGCTTCCTCGAGCTTGTCGTTGTAGACCGGCGCGTGCGCGTGCGCGTGCGCGTGCGCGGGGTGCGGCGGCGGGGTGTGCGGGGAGGCGGCCGCGGCGGCCGCGCGCGCTAGGCTCTGCACCAGGGGCTGTGGAGGAAACTACGCGTTAAACAATACATTGGAACTGAATTAGCGGTCAGGTGGCACAATTGTGTAGCTTCTGCTACTGTTCAATATCAATGGAGTTGGAGAATGGAACTAAAAGAGAATAAACCTGACTTGTACGTAATTAACCCCCTTATGTTCCATTCACGTGACAGATACAGACAAACGGATTCATGAATTAGGGCATTAGCAATCAACAATCTGACTACCCAGTTTCCCGTGGTTTATTGATATCCATCCATCGGGTAATCAATTTAACTAAGTTAATGTTTCGTACGCGAAAAAATATATTTTTTTTTTAATTTATTTAGAACACAAACAGTCGCATAAACAAATATACATGGGGTACAAACTAGAGTACCAAAGAAACATAATACTAAAGACCTGGAGGTTCATAACTATCATGATAATTTTGTTAACAAAACAACTTAATCATATGCAACAAAAATATAAGCTTAATAGCATATAAATATGTATATACATATGAATACTGGTCTTCGACGCAGTATCAGTGTATAACACAAGCACAAGTAAATGAAATAAGTACAAAAAGAGTTGTGGAAAAGTTTGTATATATGTTTACATGTACACGTACAACATACACGTACAAATACATGCATGCATACACGCACACATAAATACACACACATAATGTAGACATTATTCAGTAAGAAAAATTAAGGCAATCTGAAAGCACCTAACACTTGCAATCAGGTAAATTATTATACTCATGGATGAACTAAACGTAACTTACATTTTACTAACGATTTGATACTTAACAATGATTGATGAAAAGGATCAATATCAATCAGATACTTATTATAAAAACTAGGGACTCGTCTGAAAAAAGTATGCCGAGAGTAATTTTTGCGGGCAAAGCTGATATGGAAAAGAGATCTAGGACGTAAGGGATGATGCGGGCAGCTAAAAGTAATCAATTCCAAGAGGTTTGGACAGTGTACCTCACCTTTAAGAATTTTAAACAAGAACATCACATCTAAATACTGTCTCCGGTTACGAAGAGAAGGAACACTAAAATGCTTCGCAGCTAATATTAGGACACTATATCCTAATTTTTGATAGTGACATTAAAGCTGCAAACGCACAGAGAGAGGTGGCGGGGCGGCGCGACGCGGTGCGGAGGCGGTACCGGTTGTAATGTTCGAGCTAATACAAAAGGGCCCGCACTGAAAACCGCGCCGCGCCGCGCCGCTCTGTGCGGGTCGTTTCATATTAGCTCGAACATTACAACCGGTACCGCCTCCGCGCCGCACCGCGCCGCTCTGCCACCGCTCTCTGTGCGTTTGCAGCTTCACAGTTTGGTATGGTAATGATCGTTCGAAAAGTAACCAAACAACTGGTTATTAAATGTTTGGACGTCATCATCAGCTCGCCAATTTGTTTTATAAGTAAGAGTACTTGGAAGCATGAAGGCGTCTTTGACATCAGGGTACGCCATAAAACCTATGTCTTCTCACGACTAAAGGTGTTGCGTGTCATCTTTAGTTGTTCATGGCATCCAAAGGGTAACTAACGATCTCTTCGCGCAACCGAATATGGCCGAGCTAACTCCTAATACTTGGTTCCTTACCCCTTGAGCATCGTCATTCTGCGTCAGCCCCGAGACCCGCAGCACCTCAGCGGTCTTCAGGAACGAGGACAGACTTCGTTGGTGCACGTTCACCTCGCCATGGTAGATGAACTCCACGAGGGCGTGCAGGTCCGTGAAGGCCACATCTTGGAGGACGATCACTGGGTGTTTGCATGGTGTTGACTGGGGAAAAAGAGTTTGTTTAGAAGCGTATAGAGTTTAAGTACCTACCCACGGTGGTATACGTATAGGTTCCGGTGAGACTGTTTGGGATTCATAATTATCTTATATTGTGCACGTTCCATTCGAGTTAAGAAATGTGCATGGATAAATCATCAAAAATATGTGAACGTGAATTTGAGGGCATAAGGTTGCTTATATATTGATTTACCTTTGGAAATGTTGCATATTAGTGGACTAGACTGTACCTATATCTATATCACCCTACTTCGGCAGAAATGTTTGGCAGAAGATTTATTTATAAATTTTACGCAGTCTATTAAATAAAATCCCAAATTGACATCATTAATTCTTGGTATAATTATGTCAATTATTATTTTGATTCATATAAATTATAAGGTAGTTGGTGATATACTAATAATGCAGCACACACAATCGCATATAGGATATATATAAATTATATATGTGTTTGGAAAATCCTAAAGTGCAGAAGTTCAATAATAATGTGGGGTAATATAAATGTCATTGACCTAGTCGCAGTTAAGTACAAATACATATCGTTGTTATTTATTAAGGACTTATTAAAATAAATAAAAAAAAAAAATTGTAACTTTATGTAAAAAACAAAAATTACGGAACCCTAAAAAATAAAAATATTTAATACAGCAGGTCATATTATTTCGTATAATATGATCTTTGCAAGGTCAATGCTTGTATACCTACTTCTTTTTTATCTACAGAAAAAGTAAGATAGGTACTTAACACTGGTACTTAACTTTTACTACCGCAAGCGTATCGTGTCGTACGATAATTGGTTTCTATAGTGATCTAAGAAAATTCTATAAAACGTTCATTTTCTAACTTCATTATAAGTATGTCCGTAATCAATTGTTCAAACCTACTCGTTGAAATGAGTCGAAATTGCACAACACCGTAGTCGGTAGAAATGGGTGCGTAATTTCGCTCAAGGTTGTGAAGTCAGGTTGGCCGAGTGGTCTAAGGCGCCAGATTTAAGCTCTGGTTCCCGAGAGGGAGCGTGGGTTCGAACCCCACACCTGACAAAGCGTGTATATTGCTTTTTGGTTTTATTTTTATTTACTTGTATAATGCAACGCACCTTAGCTTGTTATCAAACTTATTAATAGGTGTTTCAGCAAAACTTCTTGGTTTGTGTTGTTTTTTTTACTTAACTTTTGAAACCATTGTTTTTTCCAGTTTGAATTTAATAGTAAGTAATTTTCTATTTTATAAGTGTAAAACTAGGTACTTATGCGGGAGAAAAAAAAAACATTTTACGCGTTCTTTAAAAAAACGTTAAAGAACGTAAAGAAAACATCATTCTTCGTCATCAAAGTAAAATCTGCAAATAACAAATTAGTTTTATTTCTGATCGTTATCAATTTAATTGCCTATGTTGTCAAAGGAAAAACTTTGCCATCAATGATGAATAGGTTAAAAATAAAAACATTCAAATACCTACCTACTTGCTACTATGTAGGTTAAGTCATTACTAGTGTTCGGAGTTTCGGTGGCAAATTTCACTCTTTTTAACATTTGAATAAATAAATAATTCATTTACCGAATTGTATAATTGGCGGCAGATACAAATATTATACTGTCCAGATTGTTTAGGTGACATGTTCGTACTTAATTTACATACTATGTAAGAATTAATAATAATAGTAGATTGTATGACAAGGGTCTAAAGTAAGCCATATTACCACGAGATGGATATTTTCCCGAACGAAGTGAGGGGAAATAGTTCGAGGGGTAATATGGCTTTTAGACCAGAGTTATACACTCTACTTTTCACTTTGACTGCGAGAAAATAGTAAAAACAAAGATTATCCATCCACAATCAACAATTATACCAAGGCGAAAAGATTGTTCAATTTGGCGCCATTCTTTTTAATAAACTGCTTTGACACAGATACAAAATATTCACACCACGAACAAACGCCTCTGACCGTCTAATAGCGACGTCTAAACGGCCGAGCGCGGCGGCCAGCATACGCGGGGCATACGATAAGGCCAGATAGACAGCAGTCTATCCCGCTCAATCATCATAGCTTATGTCATGTATGCAGTCAACCACGCTTGAACGTTTGGAAGGAGCTATAGTCGGTCAGAGGCGTTTTTTTTTTAATAATTGTGAATTGGGGAATAGAAAACACCCAATGTTTGAATTGAATTCTGTTTCCTGATTGGTCGATTTTAATGACTAGTTATATTCTGGTTAGTAGATAGCAAATACGAATGTTTTTTTAAAGAGTTGTGATTGGTGCATGTAATATCGAACTATTGTATGTATGTATGTAAGCACTTTATTGTACACAATAACAGGTTAAGGAATATACATGTCACACAATAGATCAAAGTACAAAGGCGAACTTATCCCTATAAGGGATCTCTTCCAGCTAACCTTTGAGCAATTGAATGATTTTATTGTGATTGGTGAAATTAAAATGTTTTATAAATCATAAATATGTATACATATTTTCCCTAGGGGCTAAATGTACTACTTTAGCCCCGCTTGCTCAGTCTAATATGACGCACTTTTTGAGCATGAGAAGTGAAAATAAATTTATTAATCAATGGTTACCTACATACTTGTGTTATTATTAGTCCTGTGTTATCGTGATATAAGTAGGCAATGCTCGCAAGATAATTTATAAGGAGTATTGTTCCGTATTCGAACCTTTTTTTGTGATTTCTCTGGCTGGAACCCGCGATGTTTTTAACTGTCGTTGATTTCAAATTTGACTTATATAATTAAAAAACTGTAAAAATGCAATATTTCCAGTAAAAACATAGTGTTTCAGTTACATCCAATACAAGTATTATGCAAAATTAATCATTTAATCGTTATTCGTTTAATCAAAAAAAATTATAGGCGACTCCATTAACCTCTGTGAAATTTGCCACCGAAATTCCGAACAGTAGTCATTACCGAAAAGTTTTTTAAAATAAAATAATTACTTTTTTAAGTTTAATCCTATTCAACAGTTTTATCACACTTACGCGTAAGATCTATTATTTTACCGTCTAATCTTTTGTTTTGTAACAAGTGCAATAGTAAAGTTGTTCCCACCTTAACAAATACGGGGAGTATTATATACTTACAGAAGACATATATTTTTTCTTGTAGGTAGGCAGGGACTTGTAAGTCTTAAAACTTAAATATTCACATTTATCTGGCGTGATGCTTTTTGACGCCTGGCAAAGGAGCCGTCACGTCAGAGCGCGTCAGACGTTAATATATTCCAAATAAGTTAGTGTAAATTATGCACTTGTATCATCATCATCATCCTCGCGTTACGCCCAGTTATGCCCTAAAGGAGCCCGGGGTCCGCTTTGACACCTAATCCCAAGATAGCATAGACCCGCTAGTTTTACGAAAGTAACTTCCACCTGCCCTTCCAACCCAGAGGGAAAACTAGAACTTATTGGGATTAGACCGGTTTCCTCACGATAGGAAAACTCCTTCACCGAAAAGCTAACAGTAAATATTCCGTACATAAGTTCCGAAAAACTCATTGGTACGAGCAGGGGTTATAACCGTACTAAATGTACAATATGACACCGATATCGTTCT
This sequence comes from Epinotia demarniana, assembly GCA_945867215.1. Taxonomy (NCBI): domain Eukaryota; kingdom Metazoa; phylum Arthropoda; class Insecta; order Lepidoptera; family Tortricidae; genus Epinotia; species Epinotia demarniana. Next base: position 2,070,405 of record OX244271.1, read on the forward strand.
GACGCCTCACGTCATGACACGACACGGTAGTTCAGTATGAATCCAGTTTTAGCATTTGTGGTGGACATACTTTTAATAGCTCCCTGAAATACGGGCTGCAGGCGGAGAGTACCACGCGATGCGCCTTCAAGCTCTTCCCATCACAAGCGAGCGTGACGTCAACAAAGTCCTCGTCGTCGCGAAGGTTCTCAAACGCGCTGGTGAGGCTACTCTGGTAGTTGTTCCATCGCAGACAGAAATGCTGCGTGTCGGCCATTGTAGTGGTTAGCGAGTCATGTGTTCTATGTGACCTGTAAAAAAGGATGGTGTTAGTTTGGCACTAAACAACTAGTAACTACACTACAACTAGTAAACCAGTGTACTTCTGTGACTCATTTAAACAGGCCTATTTCAATGGGTTGCTGCCTCGTTCTTTTAACATTGTATATCATCACTCCATCATACATTGAGTGATGCGGGTGAAAAATGAAATACATAAGCGAGACATTATTCGTAGAAGTTGACATATAATAAAACATGTTTATCTTGCAACTTTCAATGATAAGCTAAGAAGAAACTGTTATCGAAAGACTTTAGCACTATATGGTCAATTATTATAATAGAAATAAAACAACAAAGATTAAAAAACGGGTCAAACGCGATAAAAATGTCTTGCATAATGGTATCAATCGGTTATTATAAATGAATAATGATTTTGGCCTATTTTAATGCAAAAGTATTGTTGATACTATTAAAATGAAGTGATACTATGATTTATGACAATTTGTAGAATTAAGAGTACCTATGTAGTCGTAACCGGTCCCTGTCTGTTGTTGTAGGGTCAAAATAACAACACATCTTTATGTTTCCATATGGGTGCCATCAGAGTAGACTGGGAACAGTTTCACTGCAACATCACATTCTAAGTACGCCTACAATTGCTAAAAATGGCACTGTCAATACATTCACCTGCTCTGCCTACTCCTTTTTGGAATAAAGGCGTGATTTTATGTGTATGTATGTTAAAAACACACCCAATAACAGATGCCTCTATACAACATTCTACTTATATCCGCAGTGTCAGAGCAGAATACGTTTTAATTACCCTCCTAAATAAACTTCACCCAAGCATAAGACTTTCATTCCTGAGTGAATTGGATGATCTGTGGGATGAGTCTCATATGTCCTATCGTAATGCAGATTTGAACTACTTATATAGGTATCTATTGGACTCGCCTGTCGTAAATTATCTAGAGGAGGTAAACAGGGTCGTGTTTGTTATCCGTGACTGTGTCCGATTTCGACTCAGGTCCTGATTTACCCACAGGCTAATAAGGCTGGAGCCTAGGGCGCAAGGGACCATGCTAAGGGGCGGCGGGCGTGGCACTGAGCTATAGTTAGCCTAGGGCGGTCAGAATTAACTCTAAATCAGGCTCTGATAGAGACCCCAATTTAAGGAAGACGGCGAATCAGGACGACGCACATACATCATTTTCAAACTTCGCGTATAGGTATACAAGTTAAGGGGATGCCTTGATTCGAGTCGAACACGCCCCTTAGACAGAGACACGCTTATGCTTTCCGCGCGCAAGAAAAAGAGATGTAACGCTCTTCGGGAATGGCTTTTTTGGACAAATTTCGATAAATATCTAACTTAGTGAAGTTTCATTTAAATTTCATTAAGTGAGATTTTAGATAAGATAAAATACTATAGTTTTAACTTGATTGTGTCGTAAAATAATGTATTGTTTGAGTTGGCTGGGTAAAAAAAAAGACCCATTTTTGGTTTTTTTTTCATCGTGAAAATTTTAGGCAATCATGTATCGATCAAATCAGTGATGTATCAATCATATAGTCAAGAATAATATATCTGAAAATCAGACCTTATTGTTTCCTAATCTAGTCAGAACGGCGTTTCAAAGAACGCGATAATTTCCAATCCACCACCTTAAGTATACGCGATTAAGTCCTGTTAAAAATAAAGAATCAGAATGAGCTAGACATTATAGCTTCAATCCGTTAAGAGGAAGCATTTCAGTGTGTTCATTGAGAGCTGGGAGCCGTCCGCTTGCAAGCGCAAATGGAGGTCGACGTGAGGTTCTTGTTGTTCCTGATATTATCTTAGGACCTTCATTCAATTCTATAAATTGTTTGTAAAGATAACCAATGTAATTTTATAATGAGGTACAATATGAAATTGCATGATACAATAATATTGTATTTGTACGCCTGCCGGCAAAACATTATGCATTATTTTTAAGATCTTTTATGTACCTATGTTAAACAAATAAATATTATGATTCCGATTCTGATTCATAACCTCGCGCCACGTCTTCCTGACCTTAGTATAGGTTTCCGTGGGGTCCTTAGTAGGTAGGAATACCAATTTAACCCAGTTAGTTTCTGAGGACTGGGTAACTGGTTCGCAGGATTAAATAATAGTACATTACGTAACTAGGGCGGTGAATTCGTGAATGTCCCAGATCGCAGGTGTTTGTGAATAAAAAAATAAATATGCGCTCTAGGGCTTTACGAATTACCGCCCGTGTTAAGTACAAAATTTTACGTCTTCACCAGGCCACAATGCGAGTTTTCCCGTACGCGCAGTGTGCAGTAAAACTCGCATTATGGCCAGGTGTGACGTAAAGGTTTATATAACACTTTTCGTTACAATCGTCTCAGCGGTAAGACCGTGAAAAGGTTACTATTTTTTTTAACGTTACATGGAAAACAGAAACAGGATACTAACAACCATAAATCAACTTCAAGAACCGTTAGCCACTTGATGATTTTGTCGCTTACGTAACTAACTATCATTAGGTACTTTCGCATTTATAAAACTAGAAGTCTGTGGCCCGTTTCAAGACGGTATCTACAAGTTACAATCTCAAAAGACCATACCGACAGGTCGTTTGCCCGTTGCAGGGCCCCTGGTAGGTAATGAAATCTGAAGTTTTATAAATAAAAATATAAATAAATATTAGGTGACAATCTTACACAAATCGACCTACTAGATAACGATATAATTTATGGGGCTTTTTTAGATTTAACTTTTTTTTAATTTAATTATCATCTTGTATGTACTTTAGAAAATAAATAGGTTTATCATAAAAAAAAAAAATTAAAAGAAAAAAATAAAAACTTTAATGCTCCGAGCCGGATTCAGTTTTTCTTTGCATTTAAGCACCGTTACTGCTTATATAATTAATTGTTTTATCATAGATATATAAATACTTAAATACATAGAAAACATCTTTGAGTCCGAAACAAATATTCATGCTCATAACACAAATATTTGCTATTACAGGTATTTGAACCCAGGGCCTTCAGCTTTGTAGGCAGCGTCACTAGGCTAACCGGTCGTCAATTTATACTTATATGATAAAATAAGTCAGTCAAGATAATGGTTTTCTGTCTAAACGTGTATGTTTCTGTAAACGATTCATTAAATGTTGTTGTCACATTCAGTAAACAAAGTTGTTTGCTATACAATTTGCAAAACAATAAAGAATCCCAAGTACCTATTTCACATAAGTCCTCAAAAGCAGCAAACAATTTGAAGGTAAACAATTCCACTATTATACTTGTAAGTCCCTTGTATACCCGAAAAAGGTAACTTTAAGAACTTTTCTTGAATAATACCTCAACAAAAATACTGGAACTTTTCAATACTGTAAAGAATTTGTGGGTTCTCCTTGGGAAACAAATGAAGTTTTTTCGCCATTGTTATTAGGTTTTTGCCATCGAAACTCCAGCAAAGACATGTAATGTAACCAGCAAGGACAATAAACGGGTTTTAGAGAACACTTTGTTCAAGCATTTTGCATAAACGTCGTCAAATTTAGGGCCAACGTCAATGCTTCGGTCATATTACTGTTAAAAGTATTAAGGTTAAGGAGTGAGTAGGTACCTATTTTATATAATACTTGTTATATTATTGCCAAATATTTTTTCGCACAGTCAGCTACTCTTGAACATTCTAGCGACCCCTAATTACGGCGGGCTCGTCATGTCTTCATTGAGAAGTTCCGGCCACCTGTTTTTTTTATATACTCTTACTTATCTACATTTACATACGGCCATTGCAAGTTAAATACTTGTGAGAGCTTATGAAAAGTGAAACATTTTTTTTTTTCAAAATCAAAATCAATTATTTATTCTGCAATAGACCACATTTACATGTCAAACGGTAATATACAATAGAAAATAATAATCTTACAATAAAATAATAATAATCTTCCACAATATAATATTTGCAGATTAAAGACCGATATAAACGGGTAACAAACTAAATGTCACGAGGTTAGTGAAAACAAAACAAAATTGCCAAATATTACATTCGATATAAGGTCTGTGCATTAACAAGAAGTTAATGATGTTAATTCAGTATTCCAGGGATGTATAAGGTCTCTGAGCGTCCAAATAGAATTAATAATTATTCTAATGTTCGTAGAGATGTATACGGTCTCTAAGCGTCAAAACAAAACAATAAAAAAGGAACATTAATGTAATATTGTCAGTGATGTACAGGGTCAATAACAATAAAACGTGTCAAGATCGGAATGATGTCTCTCGTCGGAAAATGCAACTGCCTTTTTTATATAAATATTATAGCTTAACACTCCCACGATAATGAAGAATCCATTAGAATCCATCAAGCCGTTTGAAGTTTGGATTGTAGCCCGTGAAGTTTAATTTTCTTGTCAACATGCATACTCGTACATACGTATACTACCTACATATGTTGTATTTTTTTCGTAACCCAATTGTTTTGGCGTGCTCTTCTTTTTCTCTCTCTTTCCTATTTCTTTTTTGTGTACTTTTTATTTTGTTTGATGTTGCATAAGGACAAATAAATTATTTATTTATATTTCTATCTACGCTCGAAAAGCGTATTCCTGAGGCAGTCAGGTTAAAATCAGTATTATCTACAAATGACAATTGCGTATTTCATGGCTGTAACTGTCAGTTTTAGCTAGACAGCGAGTCAGATGCCTTCCGTCGCGGTAACCTGACCTATCATTGTCTCACTCGGCCACTGTGTCATTGTCCGTTTGTTGACAAACTTCCCACCTGTCAAGGGAATATGTACCTTAATCATACGACATACGAGTCAGGTTTTGACGCTTGTTTGCGTGGAATGGAAGAAATTGCTAGTTTCTAAGGCATTTTTTCAACATAGTCTGCTTACTACTATGTTTCCTGGGTGGCATACTGAGAAATTGACTAATTTTGCCCTCGGTGTTTCTTCCACACGGCTTGCATCAATATTATATCAGAACATAAACATTAGAGGAATTCAATATTGGAAGGCGACTTCAATTCGTTGTTTAGCGACCGTTTATACTGGCTAAGTGGACATCCCAGAATAGTGAATATCAAACATAATGAGTCGGTTCAAAATGCCGGGTAGACACTTTTTTTATATTAGTGAACTTATGACCAATTGCACACAGAACACATTTCACGTTAAAATATTAATATTTTAATGTATGAATATCCCAATTCCTAAAACATACAAAAATAACTGGAGATCACTTCACGGAGACGCAACTGACTCCAGTTTTATTTCAAGGCTTTTAGAAATAATATTACTATACAATTTGCATTACAAATCTATAAAAGGAGGAGCCTAGATACAAAACCAACTGCCCTGTTTTCAAGTTGTATTGATAAAAAGAAACAGTTACCTAAGCTGAATCGAAATAGGTCCTTTGAAAAGCATTTTTAGACACCTAGGCCCTAGGTGTTCTATTGGTTAACCATTTAACTTTATCGTATTTAACACGTACACAAAAGGGTTTTAAGGGGAAACATGCCGCATCGTTTTGCTTACTATTCAATTGGGTTGAAAAGATTTGCCCTACTGTAAATATTGGGGTGAGGCACAAGCGATAGCGATTACACGATTGTCTTCCCAAACCCGGAAGGAGGGAAGGAGAAGAAGGAAAGAGGAGGAAGGGGAAAGGCAATGCGTATAAAACTAGTGGCTCTGGGAGCTGTAGAAATCGCGATTCAGTGTTTTTTTATTTATAAAATAACAAATCAGAATCGAAAAAAAAGATCCCGAGAATCGGTTGAGAAATGTGATCCATAAGCCGCGTATCAACTTGAGGCAGCCTCGGGCCGAGCGGCTGCCTCGCTCCGAGGCTGCGCAAGTGGAGTTGCTGCTCAACCTGAGGCGCGCCGCGACACGAGGCAAACCCGGCGCCGCGAGCCGAGCCATATTTTGTCGGTCTTTTTGCCATGTTCAAAGGGGCCTCAGTCTGAGGCGTGCATTTGATGGAGACGGGCGTGGTGCCTCGCGTGTTGTATTAAACTGGCTCGGAAGTCGCGGATCACGATGAAGCGTGTTGCCTGAGCTTGATCCGGGCCTAATGCCTCAGGCCGAGATGCCTCGACTTGAGGCTGTTTGCCACAAGCTGGACAGCCAGACCTCGAAAAATTTTCGGTTTAAGCTGAAACAGAGAACTTCGTTCGCTTCTCTCGCTCGTTCAATAAAATTTTTATTGGCAATCCCCAGAATACAGATGGATAATATCATATTTCAGTGATAAGTTACGCCCATCACCAACACATTTCAACAGAATTCCAATGGTTGACTGTTACGATAGGAAGAAAGCGCTGATGCTATTTAAATCATACCACACGAGGAAGGATGATTCTACAATTTACTGCATTTACTGATAAATCCAACAAACATGACATGGACCCAATCGTTAACTTGACCTACGTATCATGACAAATAATTTAATACCTAGCCATACATATTGACCATATGTGCAGTAACGCAATATTGCTTGAAGGATAAACTTTACTAATAATTACATTAAAACCGTCTTTCCTCGTTCCTAAACGCACTTTGAATATTTAGGTACTAACGGCCTAAAATGAGGTAACATATAACAAATGAAATGGTTGTCATAGGTGTACGTAACGTACATTGTCAGTTAAAAGTATTATGAATTGAACTGTAATTATTTCAATGTATTTATTGGCACTAACGATCAATCTATTTCTTTTTAGTTTAATTCGGCCCGGCTAGAGTCTGGCAAACGAAAGTTGAACCCACTAAACTCAATTACGCGGCAACACTGTTGATCAAAATGTACTTATGCGTATGACGTTTAGTGTTGCCGCGTAATTCAGTTTAGTGGTTTCAACTTTCGTTTGCCAGACTCTATGTATTTGTCCATTAGTACCTATTTCAGAAAAAAGTTATTATATATGTGGATACAGTTCAATACTCGTATTTATAGTTCGCACGCTCTTTTTCTATACCCATCACATCATTAAATGAATTCACGAAAAAAAGGAAAATTCTAAACAATGCGGTCATATACACCTCCGGTCTACTAACGGCAGTGAAGTGTCGCTCAAAAAATCGTACTTCCAACTTAACTTATTGGAACTGACCCCTAGCTACAGACGGTGAGAAGCTTCGCTCAAAATTCCGCCGTAATCTTGTATTTTACGCCGTGCGGATCCAAATGTCGGATGGTAGTTTGCCCTCTATATTATCCATCTTTGTCGTCTTCAATGGTTTTGTGCCCTATAATTAATGACACGGATTTGGACACCTTATGTATTGTACACTTACGTATAGTATACATACGAGTATGTAGCGTTTTAAAACTTCTGTGTGGGGTATAAAATCCTAAAACCGTGGCTTATTATAATTATAGTGAAGATGCCCTCACGTCCAATATTTGACAGCTGTCATCCCGGTACAATTTACGTCACATGTCATCATTGACGCTTATTGTACCGGAATGTCGGCTGTCAAATATCGGCTGTTAAAGAAATCTAATTTTATGTGTATATCTATGTATTGGTCTATTGAGATGTTTCAGTGGCTAAATAGAGAAAAAATCGTTTTATTTACTAATACAACGGTGGCAAAAAAACATCTACTTACAGAGCAAGTAGCGGTGTGATATATACAAAAAGTAGATAATAAGCGTTTATTTCAGACAATATGCCACCCACATGGCCACCCACAGAAAGTTAGTAACATACGAAAAGTAAAACATATTTTTAATTATATCTATGTATGTTAAGTGTTAACCTTCTTGGTATCGTTGAGTAAAGATGCGTTTTCCTACTACGGAGCTATCCTTAGGTCTTCCTGGTCAAGGACTCATCAACTTTATCTTTCTCCATTTTAATAAGTACATTATTCACTATTTCGCCTTCCCAATAGCAACCAGCGACCCAAGTCGATCACGTAACTCATTGTACGTACGTTAGGTAGACCTAAATGTCAATTTTTATATGGAAAACGACACTTAGGAACGCACGTTAGGACATAACCCCTTAGTACTTAGTAAGCGGACAATTGAGACGCTCTGCCAGCTGTCTCAGAAAGCTACTACTGCTGTTATAAGGCCCACCAATTGAATATTACCTTTTTGTATTATCAATTACGGCACATAATTCAAATCACTGATTCATATGTAATGGAGTCAGACGTCGGACGCTGTGGCATTGTGATACCCAACTGTTATCGCAGTTTTTTGGTTGTACCTATATTAGCATTTTATCGAGTCCTAGGCCACTGATAGCTTATCACTGCACGGGTTAGGTTAGGTTTCCGCGACAAGTTATATAATTTATAAAATATAACAAAAATAAATTAAATAAATTAAATAGGACTCAAGATAAGTAAATGCGCGTTTAAACATGACTTGAGTATCTCTTTAGTATAAAACCAGCTGCATACGCTGCTTCAAGCCTATAAACATTCAGAAATTACATTCTACTCGCAGGTGAAAGAATTTTTGAAATAAGTTTCGCGGTTCCCCATTACATACAAACTTATAAACTTACAAAGCAACAATCTCACAGACTTTTCTCTTAAAAATGTTGCAAGTATTGATATAAGCAAGACTATTAAGTATATAGGTACTGTTAGGTTCTTAGCAACGTAATAGGTACAGTTGACGTCAAAAAATGCATAAATTTTGCACTTTCCGTCGTATGTTGGGCTGATCTCCTCTTCAGAGGGACACGTAACGTTTTGAGCGCAGGTTAGGAAAATTCAACTGTCATTTTTTCCATACGTTTGTCATTTAGATCTACCTGACCTACTGGAGTACTGTTAGCATTTCTCAACCAATCTTGCGATATTTTGTGTATGTTCGAGGATTATATAGATTCTTTTGTCAAACTAGCTTTTCTAAATGTTTTTTGTATAAAGAGACTTGCGTTGGAAGTTCAACGGCTCCAATAACCACTAGTCTTAATATTAGTTAATATGACTTGCCTTTCTAGGTGTCCAGCCTGCCAAAGTGACAGCGGTATGTATATACCGCTGTCACTTTGAGTTTCTAATACTTATTTTATTTATTATTTATTATTATTATTACTAAACAATGGGATACAATACTTAATCTAATACCTACATTTTCCTGCAAAACTGTTTTAACGGTTTGTCTGCAGGTACGAGTCTCTATAAGAACTACATATCACAATAATATATTTTTTCTTATACTTACCACTTTGAGATAAGTACTTTCAAATAAGTATTTCACTATTAGTATAATGCACAAATAATGTTTCGTTTCAACTAGTTACTCGCTGTAACATTCGTAAAACTCAATTAAAATTTGCACGTTGAATTTAGCGCTATTGGTACAGATGTCTCGTCTGAATACACCTGACTACGTTAGAATACTGGCGTTCGGGAGACAGATGGAGTAAGTATGTATGGAACTCGTATAACGTTATTACCTTTTGTTATTCACGACAATACGACTATACGCATTTGGTGGCCTTGTTCGGCTTGCTTAAATATTGTTCAAATATAATCGACACTATAATATTTATTTTCGAACAAATGTAGAAGTATTGTCTGCTTTGGCAATGTCTTTTCAAGATTTCAATAATGCTGGACCATGAAACATGCGACCAGCGGGTCGCATTGCACGCACGTTAAGTAGATTATGAACGAATGCGTAACGTGAAACTTGCTGGAAAGAAACAATTGTGGTCTATCAAAAAATTCTTAAGCTTCTTAAAAGTTTTATACTACAAAACGCATTGTTATTCCTGGTTCCTATCATCATGTGCACATTCGTTTTTTAATGTACTTTTGAGTAACTTTATTTTCTAATAAATACACAATGTAAATTCAAAACAATGAAAGGATCCTTTTTATATATAATATGTATATAAGTTTATAAATTAGGTAGTCATCTCATATTGCCGTTTCCATAAATATTATCTACAAGAAATTCGACTATTTTTCGACTGTAAACCATGTCAGTTTACACTAAAGAACATCGAATAAAGTAGGTACGAGCATCAAAGCGAATAGCTGTTATTTAAACTGATACCATTTTATAGATGTTGTAGTGCAAATATTTCGTTTTTATCGCATCCAGTCTAAAAACTTAGGCTTTATCTAGCTTAGTGTCAGAGCTATCAACGTCGGGTGACCTAGCTTATCGCAACTCTTCATTAGTAGCTGTGGCAAAAATGGTTGATTTTAACAGTGAAAGAGTTCCGTAGTTTCGTAATCTATATAAATAAAACGATTCAGACTCGAAACCAAGATGTCGTATCGTGGTAGGATACCGTAGTGTTCGGCTTGCGAAGGAGGCTTGTTGACTCGTGAGTTGGAATCGAAAGTTAGTTAGAAAATTGAAGAATAATCAAACAAACACTATTTTCGAACAAGGGAGCGAAGCGAACGAAGTTCTATGCTTCAGCTTGTCCAAAAATCCGGAACGGAACGGATGCCCGGATGTCCGGAGTTCCCGCTTTATTATACTGATCATTACACTGCGTATTTACGTAGCTGTTCAATTACATAACGCTTTGAACGTTAATTAGGTTAATTATATTGCAATACCCAAAATGGGTGCATGTTGATACTATTCACTCCATTTAACACCTAAAGCAATTAAATAAATAAATATACGTACGTCACACAGAAATTTCAATTTTTGAATGAGAAAACGACAGTTAAATCGAAAAGTTACGTCTTTACCCGGACAAATCATGTGTCATTTTTGGACGCTGAAAATGACCGTTGATATGTGAAACTCTCGTTCGTAAAGTTTCGTAATTGCCTGCTAATTCGGTCAGACATTCGACGCCAATGAAATGAGTACAGTCTTGCACCTAATAAGGTGCTTATTGCAAAACAATAGCTTTGTAATAAGGAGCAAAACCAGTAATTGACGGCCATTGGACATAACGAACCAGGCTAGCAAGATAAACTAAACGATTCAAAAGGGAGGTACTTATACCTGCTTTTATAGGTTTATCAACCAAAATGGCTTTTCCTGACATGTACCCTTGTAGCACAAAACCTAATAAGTAAGTAACTGTATCAGAATTTCCTTATTAATTGCTTAATTCATTTCTCCTACTACTACTTTTACACTACGTAAATATTTGTTTTCCTGAAATGCAAAATGGCGCTGGCTGGATAGAAGGAGGCTAAATATGCATATCAGTTAAGGAAAGTAGAACATTTGTAATACTAATATTTATACAATTTTAGCTATTGACAAAAATATTCAATACATACAATACAATACAAATACCCTTTATTGCCCACCTCAATAACACAGTACAGAACATAACCAAGTAGAGGCAACCAACAGGCGGTCTTATCGCTCACTTCCATACAACAAGAGATTTAATTAAATAAGCAGAAGTAAAGAGCGACTGCAAAAAAAGCTAAAGTAGACGCATAAAAAAAGCTACAGTAGACGCATAAAAAAAGCTACAGTAGACGCATAAAAAAAGCTACAGTAGACGCATAAAAAAAGCTACAGTAGACGCATAAAAAAAGCTACAGTAGACGAATAACTACACGCAAGCATAAGGAAGGTGACTGTCTAAGAAGAATGGCGGCGTGTTGTGAAGCTTGCTACCAACACCTGAAATGATGACCACAACCATTCGGTCAAGAGTGAAAACGAAGAAGCAGGGTTTGTTTCGGGTAGTACAGTTTCCCCATTTGCTTTCCGTTCTACATTAGATTGGCCGGTTTCCCGCCCACTACGACCCCGGACAAACCCATCCAGATTCCCCATCTTCGGTTCTCGCCAGTGAGTGTGACTAATAGGTTCGAAATCAATAACAAGACGTCATAACGGATGTGAATTAACCAATATCTCGTACGAGTACAATGTTATACAAATCAATCTATAGCTCCAATAGAGTAACCATTCAAGACTAAGGAACAAGTACGTTGCTAGTCACAAAAATATTTGCCCACCGCACCGGGAGTTGAATTCAGGATTTGTAAGCAGGGTCAACACAAACTTAACTAAATGGTCATCAAACGAGTAGGTAAAGGGAAGGTATTTAACATAGGCCTGATTTCGTAAGGACATTCAAAATGTAAATTGACTCTTTCTAATCGCAAAAAAATGTTTATCAAAGTCAAGTTAACCTGCACGTATATCATGAGACGGCCGCGACATACTCTCGATTTTTCTCGCACTATACCTCTTGCTCTAAGTGTTCTAATAAGAGGGTGCAGGACGGTAGATCAAACATTTAGCCTTTTTTGCGAGTCTTGTGTAGATCTTAAACTGTTAGTGCAAGCACACTTTGTAATTTATTTTTACTTTTCTTTGTTTGTATATGGTTCCAGGTGGGTCCCATTTTTTTCAAAATTCAGTTAGATGATGGGATCCAATGAGGAATTGAGGGAACTCCTCAATTTTATTAGGCACGCGTGTAGTAATTTTGGTATTTTCTTTTATAACTCGTTTATTTACATCCGGAAATCATAAATTTGGTGGCGAGGAATTGACGACGAAGACCACAGATGACTTATCAAATTCCTCAATTATGAACTTAAAAGTGCAAAAGTACGCACAGGTTCTGATAAGATTCCGTTGAAATAGGAACTAATGAAGTGCCATTGGTGATGATCTTGGGGAATCGATGGAAGTCCTCAAATATTATCGGTCCACATACAGCGATTCGGTTTTTTTCTATAGTAATCAACGCATTTGCTATCGGAAATCAGTTCATGTGGTAAATTGTAAAAAATATGTAGAAATGTTCTCGTTGCTTGGCGGAGTATTAAATTGAAGTCGGTTAAACTTTGTTTTTAAAGTAAATTATAATAACGCTTTGCACTACATCAACGCACTTCTCAAGTCGGATTCTGACTGTGATGTTTTTGCCAGTAGTTGGAGGCTAATTTGTGAGAAATGCAAAAACCTTTGTGAAGCGATGGATGACCGTCCGTCCTCAGTTAGTTATTAAGATTGTTGTTATGTGTACTTTCTGTCCTAAATTTCGCAGTGCATTAGTATTTACTGTATGTGTAATTTCTTTTGTACCAATAAATAAATAAATAAATAAATAAATAAAACTGGTTTGACTAAGAGTTGGTTGTTTCAAACGGTCGGTAATCATAAGGGGCCTGTTTTTATGGGAAGTTTGTCGGTTTGTCAGCGTCTTGCATAGTTATAGGTATTATGTTTGAGATTATTTAATGCGACAGACTTTTTTATACACTGTCATTTTTTAATCTTATACTTAGGCTGGTTGAGTTGATTTTTGAATGGATTATTTTGATGCAATCCGGTTAGATAACAAATTGTGTGCGGTAAAAAAATATACTTTCTAACTTAACTCAATTACTTTGACTTTAACCGTACCCATAGACGACTCCTACTCCCACAGAAAAAAGGGGGCACTGGTGCAATGGTGGCGCCCCATCACTACATTATGTGTGTCAAAATAGAGTCATAAATATGAAATCTTCCCAAAAATAATGTAAGACATGCACTATTCAGGCAGTTGGTTAGTACTTACCTAGATTTTTTATCATCGCTTCATTTAGATTTTGGTCTAATCAGGACGACACTGATAAGATATGGCTGAATACAGTTTCTAGCTGTTCTCTATTGTATACCACGTATGTGGCAAACAAGCGTACAGTCCGCCTGGTTATAGAGTCTTCTCTGATTAGCGGTCACCAGCCTATGGACACTTGTAACCCCAGGGGTGACATGGACGTTGCGGGCCCTTTAAAACGTTACACTCCTTTCTTGAAGAACCTCATTCTGTCCTTCGGGAAAACCTCGGCATAGCTCATGCCAAAACCGGACCGTTCGAGGGAGAAAATTCCTCGGAAACCGTACCGTAACATTCAGGTTTCGTTTTTTTAATGATGGCTATGTAATTTACAGTGCCTCTTCTAGCAATAACCGTCATTTAAAGTTGAAGAAATTGTGATGTTGTTAACTGTGATATATTGCAAGCTGATCCGCAACACACTTCAAACCTAGTGAATTAAAGTAGTATACTAACCTTTAAAACTCCGACGACCCTCTCGTTAGTTCCTTTTGTTGAACCTGTAAAAGAAAATATTTTATTTGCATGTAAACAAATTATAGATAAGAGTGAGCGTAGCGATAACTCTAGAATCTAATACGATATGTACGTGATAGCGGGTTTATTACAACATTTATGTTATATTATATATTATGTTAGTGCATTTATTCCAAATTATATTAAATATTGCATTGACACTTTGCGCTAATCGCGTGGTGTCATTTATGGAAATTCAACAATGATTTTTTAAACTGCATGTCAACTTTAGATCAATTTGAATTATTGTTTCAAAATACTTTGATAGATGTAATTAATGCCACTGTGAAGATAAATATTAAATAACATCACAATCAGAACAAACCTAAGAAACGAGGCTAGAGGTTCCGGGTTGGAATCCCGGTAAGGACATTTATTTGTGTGATGAATATTTGTCCGCGAGTCATGGTGCAAGTTATGTTTTCTAAGTATTTATTTATCTATATAAGTAATAGGTATGTCGTCGTCGTTGTCTAGTACTCATAGTACAAGCCTTGCTTTAGTTTGGGACTGGGTTGATTTGTTTAAGGTTGTCCGAAAATATAAATTTATTTACGTCACACCTGGCCATAATGCGAGTTTTACTGCACGCTGCGCGTACGGGAAAACTCGCATTGTGGCTAGATGAAGACGTAAAATTTTGTACTCAACACGGGCGGTAATTCGTAAAGCCCCAGAGCGTATATTTATGACCCTCACCTTCGGTTCGGGCCACAAACACCTGCGATCTGGGGCACGAATTCACCGC
This sequence comes from Epinotia demarniana, assembly GCA_945867215.1. Lineage (NCBI taxonomy): Eukaryota > Metazoa > Arthropoda > Insecta > Lepidoptera > Tortricidae > Epinotia > Epinotia demarniana. The sequence continues at coordinate 2,085,484 of OX244271.1, forward strand.
CCTAGTTACTTAATGTACTATTATTTTATTTGTTAAGCCTTTAATTACCAAGTGTATGTATGCTTCTAAGTCTTTTATTGGTTACAAAACTAAAGTCGACATGATTTCAACCAACGTCTTGAAGTGTGTCTTAAATAAGAACACCCAAGCAACAGTTGTACACGAACTTAGAACATGCCAAGGCAATAGCGTAAACTGGGTCGGTACATAACGGCCTGTTTACAATCTCCCGGAAACCCCGAATCCTCACGTTCTATCCCATATATTATATCCAGGTAATATGTAAAGGACCGACCAATCACGGCAAAGGTCAGAGAGGAAACGGCCAATGGGCGGCCGTTATTTGGAATGCAAACTATGTAGGCTTGATATGAAAGTGAAAGGACCAATCGGGCGCTTAGTTCCGCTGTAGTGGTGACGTATATGTGTGGAAATAGGCAGGGCGCGCGTGTGTGCGTTATGAATGAGCCTTACGTGGCGTACGTGTTACGTGATTAACGTTTTCAGAAACTAAGGGTCTTCAGGATTAATATTAACCCTTTAGCAAAGATCAGAAACGCGGTAAAGATAATAATAATAGAGTGATATTAAGTTCTTAGGGTACATGTATGTATACAAAGTTGTAATTTTAATAGCGTAAGAGAGTTGGCAGTTCTTGTTGTTCATGTTCCAAAAGAAAGTAGCTGATGTGGCCGACGAATGATGGATATAGTAATTTCAATAAGAACCTTGACTCTTTGGCAAATATTCTAATCTATGTGTTCTTCATTTAACGATGTCACTATGAGAAATGCTGTAGATACTATTAAGTTGATTCAATTAAATTACCTGAGTAAACGCTGATGCTGTTTATGGCTTAGTAACTAACAATTAAATAAAGTCTTACTAAACAATTATGGTAGGCTATGAAATAATAGATGACGATGCGTCTAGACTCTGTGTCTATACGTAGACAACAGATTTATAATATCATATTGTGTTGACAAAAAACGTGGACTTAGCACTCTAAGTTTTAATTGTTTATACCTATTTATGTTTACGGTTAGTTTGATTATATTATAAAGATCTTTCAAAACATCAGGCGACTTTCGTCGAGACTATCAGCCCGTTGGGTTCCAGTGTCCGACGAAAATAGTTGATGTAACTGATGGATTTAGGTTAGTTTTTAAGTACAATATATATTATTAGTTTTGTTTTCTATTATTTCTTATAAATAAGTAACGAACGATAGGTACAACCCGACACTCTTCATCAAAAGGCGTATTCCTCAATATGTGTCGTTTTCGAAGCAGGATCATATAGATATAGAAGGCCCCTAGTGTTCTAAACGACCTTCATCATCATATCAGCCGAAAGAAGAACCTTAGAATTTCAAAAATAGGTAGTAAATTAAATCATTGCTACTCTGCTTTGGTACCTACTTCCAGGATTCCAGCAGTTCCTAAATCCTAGTTAATAAAACTAAATCGTTACTTCCAGATTAGACGATAATCATCTTGTCGAAATGAAAATGTGTTAATTAAATATTCAGTTTAAAACCATATTTAAGGCATAAATGTAGGAACGCTGCACGCTGAGTTCATTTCATAATAACTGTTGTGAAACCACGACATTACTCCCTCGCGAAGAAAGGATCTTGTTCTTTTCTTGCGATGTCAAAGTACGATAATTTTTATTACTGCCTACAAGAGGAAACTTCTTATTCCATTTAAAAGTAATGCTTACATCGTACTGTGCTTAGTCGTTGAATAACAAAATATTGCTATTTAGATTTCAGTCTTATAACTACTTTAATAAACTAGAATTTTGAGTGCGAAAAAAAAAGTTTTGTCCATTGTTAAATTTATTAAGTGTCAAATATTGATTATAGCAAAAACATATTGGGGTTACATGCCATTTACTTCGTTAATTATTTATTAATGTCGTATTATTTTTAAGTTTTGTTGTGCTGCCAATGTTTAGAAGAAATATATATGAGTCTACTCATTTTGTAATTCGCTTCAAGAATTGTTATACCTAACTACTCAGTGATAGTATTGACTCTTTAACTATAATATTATGTATTATATTAGTTATTACATACCAGTAGATAAAAAAACTTCCTCATTGCTGTTATGTACTAAAGTACGTTGAACCGAACGATGCCCTTGCTTTGATAAGGGTACTGTCCACTTAAGATGTCTTTTATGTCACGTAGAATATCTAAACAAATATAGTTCTTTGCTGTTGATTTACTACTGTACATTCATTCATCTACTTAAAAATAAAAAGAAATTACTGGCATATGGAGGATACAAGATAAAGTCAAAATCATACTGGGATGTTATTTGGGCCGCGCTAATGCGCCTCACCCGTCACGCCTAACGAAGCTAGACCTCTACCTACGCTTAATTACTACGAATCGCGGCGGCAAGATATATTCGCGGGTGAACGGTGAGGTGAGTTTAAATAAGTTTCGGAATAGCGGGGCTGATCTGACGGGATTCTATCTGATGCGCCTTTACGCTGGTCACAAAAACAGCCGTCAGGTCAGAAAGCGTCAGACGAATGTGACCCTTACCGCACTCACTGAGCTGAGTATGTGTGACCGCATGGGGTAATTAGATTTACGGTTATCAAAATTCGGCATACGTCAGCTCCTGATGAAACAATCGCCAAGAAAAATATGGAACCGAAATATTTAGTTAATTGAATCAAAACTACATTTCACAAATCGCTCTGACACGTTTGCTCGGGATGTGTGGGAGGGAGAGCGCAAAACTCTTTGATATCAAATGCACATGTCAGCTTTACGCTCAGCTATGCCAATTTTAACAGTTTAATCAATCGCGCGTTGGACAACATATAACTAGAGGCGAAATAAGAATTTGAAAAAAAAATAATAACATAGCGTTTTGTTTGTTTGTTCCATTTTATTCCAAGATGCTTTATACTAGAATCCAACAAACTTTCCACCTGGAATTAATTTTATAGATTTTAATGAAGTCTCCATTTACCTTTTCATTGTATTATTTATTTTCAATATTATAGAGCAAATGTAATGAACCAAAATAAAGATTAAAACAAATATTTTTCCCGATTTTTCGAGAGCTGATTAAGTACGAGAAATCTCCCGTTAAAAAGTGTTGCAAATATTTTTTTATACTGACTAAGTACCAGTAGGTACAATGATTAGACTACATTTCTGACGTTTCGATACAGATGTCACCGATTGTGGTAGATTTTGCCAATTTAAATGGCCCCGTGTGGTGTCGGGTTAGAATTTCACCACCCCCTTTCTTCCCGTGGGTGTCGTAAAAGTCGACTAAGGGACCAGGGTTGAAAGTGTGTTGTGGGCGATGGGCTAGCAACCTATCACTGCAATATCACATTTTGTCGATATTTTATACCCACATTTATGCTAAAAGTGGCGCTGGAACATACGTTTCATGTGCTCTGCCTACCCCTTTTGTGAATAAAGGTGTGTATGTATGTATGTAAATGGCGTGCGACAAAATCACAGTGGCAAGAAATGCTGTCTTATCAGTGTAGCCTTGGCCAAACGGACGCTGAACCTATTCCAGTTCACTAGATATGTCTAATGCAAACAAACAGAAAAATGCCAGCATGTTGTCTATGGCAACTTTGTGATAAAAACGTCACTTGGATATGACTTTTACGGAGACTTGGGACCTTTCTCGACTGAGGTTTTGAATAAACGTTTGAGCTCGACATTAAAAACGCGATAAGGAAAGTGCAATGAGCTATTAGTGACGTGCGTGAATATCGACAATTGTTAGTTTATTTTTTATAAGTATTAAGTAAAACTTCTGTTGTAGTGTAGCAATGACTTATTACTCTGCTTCTAATTTATTATTTTTTGTTAATAAATAATTAAAAAAGTTATATAAGAAATATTTTTGTAAACTTTTGCACGGGTTCACATAAAAATTAAATGTTGTAGGTAGTTATTGACATTTTGTATCAAAACTTACAGTTTCAATATAATTATTCATGATTGGAAATATTAGGTACCTGGTCCTACAGGTATTGTAACAACGAGGAGGTCTTCCCCGTTGCAAAAGAGTGAGAGACGCAACGTGGATAGACCTCCGACAAGTATACACATAACCTGCAGGTCAATCACGTAATGCATTGTACGCGCGTCAGGTAGATCTAAATGTCACTTTTTATATGGAAAAATGACAGTTAAATTGTCCTAACGCGCGTTCGGAACGTCACGCGATTACCCCTCTGATAAAGGCCGCGTGATAGGAGTCCGCTAGATGCGGGCGTAGGAGCGGACAGTTGATATATTATATGTCGATAAAATATTCTTCATTGAGTTCATCGATAAGCTGTCGCATCCCTAACCTAGGGCACGGCTAGATAGCGATGCAAGAGATTACGAACATATTCATATCGGGGGATAACGTATGCTGAATTATATTAGATTACGATATGCCAGATCTATCTAGCCTAAACAGATAGTGCGAAAATGGATAAAGACATACTAAATAAAAAAAAGCAAAATGACTTCAAATAAGGCAAGATTACCTTAGTTTACCCTAGTTCCTTGAAATAAATATCTGCGTACATTTTTATTTTTACCATTAAGACAGTGTCACACAGTTCACGTGTAGACACTTAATTTTGCGCGAGCGCCGAAACGTTAAAGATTCGAAGCTGCTCTCTCTAACACCGAAGTGTTAGAGAGAGAGAGAAATGTTAAAAATAACCAATGGATAAGTTAGTTCCTGGTAACACTCTATTTTCCTTATTAAAGTGAGATATGGGGAGTCAAATCCTCAATAGCACTACTGGGGCCGTAGACAAGGTTACAATCGACAAGCGCTAACGCCAATAGAAAGCTAATAAAATGTATGGGAATGACAGATGTCAACGAAAAGTGTTTCGTCGGCATCTGTCATCCCCATACATTAGCTTTAGCGCTTGTCGATTGTAACCTTGTCTACGGCCCCTGACGTGGAACAAGGATAATTTTGAGATAGCACCAAGCGTGAACAATATAAAAACAATTTGAATAGGTGCTCCGATATAAGTATATCTACTAAAATATTTGAGTAGACCGAGTTGCTTCATGGTAATCCGTTGAACAACGACTGTAATATCCAATATATTAGGTTCAAAAAATGGCGGTCACGTTAAATGTTTTCAACAATTACAGTTCATATAATGTAGGTACCAATGTCTCTATCACTCGCATATACAAGAGGGATAGAGATGGTTTTTTGTAGTTAGGTATAGCCCTTTTTAGGTAAAGTGCGCTTAAGGGTATATTAGGTTAGCAATAAAACCGAATGATTTTCCCTCACGGGTCGTCATTTTGTGTGGTGATGTGTTCAACTATTAGTTGATGAGGTATATATGCCAGTGATTCAACTATCTATGATCTTAACTAGTTTAAGGTTCAATGTTCAATGACGTGAAAGAGATCCCTTGATAAGTTCGCTTTGCACAAACAATATGTCTGATATTTTCGTACTTGATGTTTGCAAAAACATTTTACATAAGTCTTCGTATTTAGGGGTTTCGTTTAATTTGATCGACACCCACGCCGAATAAGTACCAAAATGTTATAACTACAAAGAATGTATTATTAGTTAATATCTACCTCCTCCGGATAAACAAAAGTAAACAAACTAGTGTCGTGTAAACAAAGAGTAAACAAAAACGAAATATTAATCTTAGGGGCACACGCGGAGGAAACGCCTTAGTATTGTTTACATAAACTAACTAAATATCGTACTAATATTTCAAATTGAATTACAAAATATGAGTATTTAGGTACTTAGTTCGATACCTATTTATAAATATTACTGGTTTATGAATATAGCAATCATGATTTTATACTGCGATTTTAAGCAAACTTAGAAACGCTTCGTCTTATCCGACTGAGAAACACAATTCTCAACAAACAATGTACAACATGCCAAAGGGCATGGGTGATTTGTAAAAACAATGCATTACCCCAAATTCAATTATTTATTATAATTATTAAATTACCTTTATCTGTTTTGGATACGGGTTTTTCTTAATGTCATTTATTTAGCACATACGGAAAACATTTCACATATGTACTTAAATTCGTTAATTAACAAATGACATTGACATTAATTTGTAACTGATTCATTCAAACGTAACACGTAACCACCAAATTTTCTCGGAACATTTGGCCGAAAGGCTTGGAATCATCGATGGAGAATCCAATGTGCAACCTTTCGGGGAACCCAATGTATGTTGTTTGTATGTCAGCAAATTTTGTGTACGTGTGATTCTAATGCATTAATTGTGTAATTGGTAATTGTGTTTGTATTGGGAAATCATTCTATAGACACTGAATCATTCGCCATTTCGGTAGGTATAAGTATTTAATTAAATAAGATGAAACTGTCTAATAGACAATTTGATAAACAAAATAAATAAATTGATATCGCAGCTTTCGTGTTATTATTATTTTTTACAGATATTTAGGTTATAGGTAAACCCGTGTAGCATTTGTCGAATAGGCAAATTCATAGACAAAATAAATTCAGGCGCCTACAGAATTGCATCGGTTGCGTATTTTGAAAAGTAATCCATTCGGACCGCAAGCGTTTAAAATAACGATATTTTGTTATTAATGTAAGTGAGCGCACAATAAAATATTACGAAATCCTCATAAAGACACCGATACTACATTTTAATTTCGGTAGGTACTATGTAAATAATGACCAACCGAAGGTAATGTGGTGGTAAAGTTTGTTTACATCCAAAAGCAAGTAGTCAGCACAATAACGCAGATCCCCAATTTCACATAATTACTACGGAACCGAACCTCAGAAACCTAATAGTCTAACAGCAGTCGTGACTGTTTTTGCGAATTGTCCCTCAGTTCCTGATATCCTCGGTGAAGTCACTTGACTATTGCTATTGTTTGTTTCCTAGAATAGTTGACGATCACATTAAAAAATATAGAAATTAGTAATTAGAGGAAATCGCTGATGTGCCTTTTGTAGTTTTGTAGTGTTTGTTCGTAGTTCCTAACATAGTGGCAGATTCGCGTTGTATTATTTAAAGTTTCAAGTTTGTTTTCGCATATATGTTTTACACATTTATCAGTACAGTATGTGGGCGACCGAGCTCTGAAGGATTTTTCCAAACTTCATCGCAATCGTTAAAGCCGTTTTCGAGAACGTGATTACAAATATATATTATTCTCTATATGCTATGTGTTCCGGTGGGCCCTATATTTCTATTCACTTGTTTACCAAAGTAACCTATTACTTTGTCTACAATTTAATGCAATAATACAAATATTCAGAATGTGAAACAGATAAGCGATATAAATAAATACACCATATCAAAACCAGTTCAGTTAATTACAGTGAATTTAAACTTAATAAACCAACTTCTAGTTATTCATTTGACCATATTCAATCAGCTATTACTTGCCTAAACTTGTACTAAAATAATAGCAAATTTTAATGACGCATGATGTTGACACTATATTTAGTACTCGCATATAAATGTCTATCTGAACAAGTGTAACTTGGAATTCGAATGACATTTTGGGTCTAGTAAAGTGATGTATGTACTCTGTAATACAAAGATAATTATGTCTGTGAAATAATATAAGTAAGTGTTTAGCTTCGTATCTCAGAAACCACTTATCTGATTTCAGATTTCTTTTATCAGTGTGTTGAACGGACCTTCGGAATAGCATAAGTTTTGTCTGGATTCACATCTATAATTAACAAGCAAGCTCCAACCGCGTACAGTTAAGTGGTCATGTTATAATATTCATACCGTAAGTCAATTTTAAGTTGGATTTTTAGATGTTTCACGCTCAATCACGCTTAAACGGCTCAACTGATTTGAATCAAACGGAGCACGAAGATAACTTAACTATAGCGTGGATTAAAAGATAGAATAGTTTTTATCCCTGCTCCACGCAGACGAAGTCGCGGGCGGAAGCTAGCGGTTATACGTTGACCTATGACTAGGCAAGTTAAAATTATTGGTAAAATTTACCGCATTTTAATAAAATACAGATTTTTGACATTATAAATGCAGTAGCATCATACCTAGTATTTTTTAATGCGACTTGTTAATGAATACCTATTCGTTTTATAACACGTTTGTAACCACGACTTGAGCACTACTTAGGTATGCCAAAACAGGTTATATGTACACAGTGTTTTCCTCATTTATTAGCTCATTATGTATGTAATATTTTTGTCTATAGAGTACCGGGAACCGATTTCAGGGTTAAATCATTATTTTATATCAATTCTCTCCGTGCTCGATACTTAACACGGCAGCGAGCGAGTTAGTACATATATTCGTTGCTTTCTTATTAGAACAATTAGAAAGATGCGGGTAGCAACAATAACCTTTTTTATTGCTACGGATGTTCTTAGTTTGATAGGACAAAGGTGATGTCTACTAAAAACTATTTCAAACGCATGGGGGAATATGTCGGGGCACCTGATACGCGTGACAATTACATAAAAAGTATAATTGGAGGAAAGATAGAAGGAAGGAGAGGCAGGGGAAGACCAAGACGTGCGTTTATGGACCAAGTTAAAGGTAATGTCGTATCAAGAGCTCAAAACAGTGGCAGAAAGAAGAACAGAATGGCGACTACTCCACCGACAAGAGCCCGGCTGTACGTTGTGTTGCAAAAATCAATACATTAATTTGAATAAAGGAGATATGCGCGTATAATATTTGACTCACCTATTAAATGTCATTATCAGCGGCAAGTTTCGAGCTCGAGAGTTCTTCGTCAGGAGGTAAATTTACTTCAGTCGCTTTGCATATATTTTTTTTCATTTCATGAATTCGACCGTTAGAACATACAAGGCTTTTTCACCACTAAAAACCAATACAGTATTGATACAGGTGATTTATGGTTAGTGTCGCGCGACAGTCGCAAACACGCGCGTTTGTATCGCTGCAAAAACTCGCCGCGTACGCGTGTAACCGCTTATAGTAGGTAGTACATTGTTACAATGTCAAGTATAAAATAGTAAATAACACTTTGCTAACCAAACATATATTTAATGAGTTATTTTTCGCACTATATCCTGTGCCATGCGTCACAGGCGTCTAGCTCATGATTTGATAAGGGTACGCACGGGCGCATAAGTGTCTACGGACCGGCCACAACTATTAGCGTTTTGAACTGATCAATTCATCCTTGATGTTTTTGTTACAATTCAATTCATTATAAAATAATCAATTGAATTATCGCGATGGCTAACAGAACTTGTAACCACAATACTATCAAATTATTTACGAAATTAATTAAAAGCCAAAAAAAGGACGTATCTATTTATTTATTAAAAATATATTACAGCATTTGTTTTATATTTTAACGCACTCGTTTTACGTTTCCTTTCGTTTAACCTGGCCAAAAAACAAATGTTACGAACCATATCTTAAAACATACACACCACTCAACCCACACTGTTGTATCTATTAGCTTCAAAAATAAAAGTGTATTTCGAAGAAAGAGAAACTAGATTTTTTATTAGGTACGTATGATATGACACTAATAAAGTGTACCTAAGCCAGTGAGCTAGTCCTAGGAACGTAATCAGAGTCATACATATTTAATGTAATAGGATTCTCGACACCTGTCCAAGGCGTTAGGTCAATGGATAAATCTAATTACAAAAAGCACGATTTGTGCTAAGTAAACAGCGGCTCTTACGACCTTTTGTAATTAGCGTGTCTGGTTTTATTATATCCTAAAATAAATGACCAGAGTTAGTAGGTACCTTAAAAAGGTGGCTGAGTATGGTTGACCGAGTTGTATCATTGTAATTCGAAAAGCGACTCTACTACCCAAGCTATTAGAATCAAATTCGAATGACAAGTTTCTGAAATGCCGCTCACCTTAAATGATTTCCACCATACCTAACTAAATGAAACAAAAATTACCTACTTTCATTCTTTAGTTCGTTTCTAAACAACAGGTAGATTTATATCTTAAAGCAGTAAAACATATCCATACAAATGTCCGTTGTGACGCACACGTCACTACAATACACTTAAGCACCAGTCGGTGTAGGCCACATTAGTCCACGTGCCGCGCATGTACCGCGTAGAACTGAGACTTAAAAGAGTCTAGTTGCGATACTGCATTAGCGAATATATTGACCGTACACGAACTTTAATTTGGGACCCACTTAAGGTTGACAAAGCTGTCAAATTGTATAGGAATAAAAAAAAATTTGCAACAAGGGTCGTAAATTAAATAATGCGACCGTACCAAGTTTAGGTTACGGTATTAATGCATAACACATTTTGCTGTTCATGATTGTACTCAAATTAATTAATGAGATTAATCAACAGATTTTCTTTCGCATGTGATGTTTTCATGATGAAAAAAGTATTAATTAATATATGAAGGTCGTTCAACTTTTTGCCCGGCAGAGCCGGAAGAGATACGATTTTAGCAATCTATGTTTTTATTTACGTGTGTGTGTGTGTGTGTGTTTATGATACTCAACCGATTTAAAAAAAATGGTCCAGGTGACATAACATTACATTTCTATTATAATTTATAGTATATTTATATTTCCGACCTATATATAACCGATCGCATTATTTAAACCCTTTGACTATTTGATAACTTTGGCAATACATTTGATTTTGAACCTTAAGACAGTCAGAATACAACCGTATTTCATCTATGACGGCAAATATGTTGCCGCTACCGATTTAAGGGTTAAAAGTTTCATGTTATTCTATCATGACGTTTGAACATGAGAACCAAACTACGTTTGTATAGAGAATAGACTTCAGTCAACCGTGATGGCGACTTTTAAGAATCAGAAATCACCTGGAGTACATACTCGTAAGACCTATTTGCGCAGTTTATTTCGTATGTAACTCGCTCTTGTTTAACTCATTAGCGAAACACATTGATATGAAGTTTGAACTACACTCGCGGACAATACAACAAAATACAATGATATCGGGTCGGTAAAATACCGTCACATTTCCTAAAAAGACCTTTTAATTAATATGAATCAATGAATACGATCATTTTTATTAAATTTTACATCTTAACTACAAAAAAAGTAATTTCTATAAACAACGTTACCAGGTTTAAATCGGACTCGCAGAAACCCATGTAAAAAACAACGTTAACGGAGAGAGATGTAGCAAAAATCTTAATTTATTATTACATATTGCTGATACAGTTGGGTATTATAAATAATAGTATATTATGTAAATAAAACTAGTGTTAAATATAAAAAAAAACCTACTTCGGTTATTTAATGTAGGGTGAGTAATATAATATGGTTCTTTAATAGCGAAACACTTGCGTTCGGCACTATACAACATCGTTCGCTACGAACGCCATTTCAAATTTTAGGTTGAGCACTGATAAAAATGGTATAACAAGGAAACTATTCATGTAATTGAATTATATTCTAGAACTGTGCAATTTATCGGTAACGGCTTTATTTAGGTGTGGGTCTACGGTTGACGCGTACAGCGTCAAGTTTTATGGAAAGGCATAGCAACGAGATTCGAGACGCTATACGTGCAACGTCAAGCGGAGACCAAAGCCTAAGACGAGTATCCTTGATTCCGAAAAGGGGTAGGCAGAGCACATGACCCTTATATTCCAGAATCAATTTTAGTTTAAAAGATAGACAAAATGTGAGATCGCAGTGATAGGTTGCTAGCCCATCGCCCAAAACACACTTTTAGCCCGTTCCCTTAGTGCGACTGTTACGATACCCATGGGAAGAAAAGGGGTGGTGGTCGTTCTAGCTCGAAACCACACGGGGGACCAACATGAATGTTACTAGAGAAATTTGATGGTCCAGTGCTACCACCGTCAAAAATATCTAAGGTTCATAATTTTGGATCATCATATTTTTTTCAAACATAAGCGCGCTTTCCTGAAACGCTAGCTCGGCGCGAAACGGAAATCAAAGTCTGAACGTTCGTGTATTGTCAACATGTTCAAGGGAGTCTTTTATAGTTTCACCAAGAGCTTTTAAAAAAAAATATCCTGTGTACGCTAAACCAATAGCTGAGATAATATTTTACGACAAATCGGTACAAAGTACATACATGTACTTTTGAGCCATTTTTCCAAAAAAATACAAAAACCTCCTATACTCCTTTTTTAACCGGAATAACTTACGCATCTTGAGTCAGAAGTATATACGACATTTTTGTCTGGAAATTGTATACATTAATATATCGGATGTACCACATCCGACAAAAAATGTACTCCAAAAATGTTGTCACTGGCAGAACTGACAGTGTTGCACGGAAACTCTTATGTAACAATTTAATACAGAGAAAATTTACTTGATAAATTAACAGGCTGTAAATTACATAAAATAAAAAATACGCAATATTTTTATAGGATTTTAGTAGGATGTGTCATATCCGACACTTTGTACTCACTGTGTGTCCCGTAAAAAAGTCGGAACTGTCACAACCAACGTTTCTAAATGTCATCTGTTCTTAGATCCGACCTTTTTATCTTGGTTTTTACGAAAGTATTGACAAAAACGAAAACCTGTGAATGTGGTTTTAAAGTTTTGGGATTTTTACGACATAAGCCGCTGAAAAGCAAAAATCTCGTTTTTGCAGATCAGACTCTTTTAATTGGGACCGTCGAATTGTGCAAGTTATAGTACTGTAAACCAAGGTTACTTTGATTATAGAAGTGTCACTTTGAATCAAAACGGTATATTTCCTAAACGGTTGTATTTTTTTCTATTCTCTCTGGCTATAAAAAATATGTTATTGTGTTATCTCTCTGTTTACATGATGAAATTATCTACTTAAGTTCAAACAAAATTGTACAAGTACTAATTTCTAAATGATCGTAAAAGCCGTATTTTTTTCACAGTTATTAGCCCCGGTTTACTGTAGGCAACGTAGGTGTGGGGTGCGTCATAGTGAATATCGAACGATCTACAACTAAAGAAGTTAAGTGATGAATGCAAGATTTTTTTAACCCTAGCTGCCGGCCTAGCTGTTATCTAGGTTCAACGGCTGCCGCCGATAAAAACGCGATTGCTAACGCACACACCAATGTGTGTTTAGCACCAGGCTACAAGGCATACATTTTTACGTTATAAACATTTTATGCGCAAGAGTTGGTCAAAGAGTCAATTAGACTTGTGACTAGTATAACCGCACGACTATTACACGGCAGCCCGCAGTTGTGTCGCAGCGACATAGACTATCCATCGCCTCCCAAACGTTCAAATTAGAAACAGAGATAGTGTACGTCACGCGACTCAGCTCGCGGGCCTTCGTGTCATAGCCGAGCTGATGCCACACGAAGAAAACTACCCTCCTCAGTCATTTAAATTGCGCGCATTGTGCTAGCCCCGTTGAATTTCTAATATTGTGTAAAACACGGGCATTTTAAGAAACAAGTAAAATAAAAAAAACAGCGTTCTGACAATTTTTACCCTTAAGGGGCTCCCATAATTGGCGTATGGGATCGTACCTTCGATCTGAATCTCTTCGTTTTCTTAGGTTGTTTGTAGCTTATTATGTTAACATCAACGGCTTTAAGCAATATAGTATCCCAAATTTACTTCAAAGTTCATTGTTTTCGAGATATTTGGCATCAAAGTTGAACAATTTTAGGCCAAAAAACCGGTTTCTGGCCATAACTTTTGTGTTAATTGGTTTAAAATGTAAACCCTGGGCCTGTTTTTATGGACGTCACAGACGAACCCAAATATGTAGATTTCGTATGTGTTAGATCTTTCACGTCAATAGAGATACAAAATTAGTGTTATTTTAGACAATGTTTAAAAAGATCATACAAAATGAAGTATTCATTTGTTTCAAAATCCGGTAGACCAGAATGGAGATAAAAGATTGAAGAACCGATAACCGTTTGATTTATACTTCTATCTGTAGTGCAAAAGTAGGAGATACGATTCAAAACTTGTCAAAAATCGATGGAAATCTCGGGTAGCCCCTTAAAGTGGATATGTTAAATGGAATTTCTTTGTTTGTGTGAACTGTCTATTTAGCCCTATGGCGCTGAGGCATTATATATATATTTTTTACATACAATGTTTTGTGCAATAAATAAATTTAACTTCGCTATAATAACCATTTTACTTAGTTTGGTTAGTGATATTGATGAACTAGATCGCTTACAGCAAAAATAATCTTAAAACCGTCGAACGAATAATTGATAAATTCTTTATTTGCCAAAAAGGAATTACATTGTTAAGATATGATATGTCCTATGGACCCCAACCAAGGCAATGCCTGTATCTTTGGATCCCAGGAGATATAAGGTTTAAGGTTTAAAGACATTTATTCTCATATAAGACATTACATCACTTCCATGAGAACAATAGTTTAGGTACATAACTAAATATATTAAAATACATAAATTATTTATAGCTAACAGGATCCGCTCGTCGCTGAAAATTGACAGCTTGTAAATATCTAGGTACTTACATTTGTTCACTAATACATTAGGAAGGTACTTGCCCGTTCACCTCATTCGTTAGAATGCTAAGACCGGCAACATTTATAATAGTTGTTTATTTTCAATAACATACTGTGCGAGTTTCTTTTTGAATGAGTTGAACGAGCTCGCTCTCTTTATAACTAACGGTATTTTATTATACAGGCGCACACCTTCAAAGGTAATTGTCTTTTGACCATAACGAGTTCTGGTTTTAGGTAAAACAAGGAAGCTAGCGCGGCGCTGGCGAGTGCAGAGATTACAAACATTTTTTCGCTTAGTAAACAATAGGCTGGTGTGGACGTCCTTATTAATAGCTTTTCTTATAAAAATGCAACTGTTGTATGTGTATAGTTGTTGGATATGAGGATTGATAACATATTAAATGACATTTAACAATATTATAGAGGTCTATTCTAAATTTTAAATGAAAGGAAAAATTGAAAAAATTAATGCTCCGAGCCGGATTCGAACCGGCGACCACAGGCATTCATGGCCCGTCGCTACTAACCAACTGAGCTATCGGAACAATCTGGTTCGGGCACCAAATCCTTCAATCAGTTCCTTCATACAACGCCCAACGGTCTATTCTAGTTACATTATAGGTTTGGTTAGTCACAATGTAGGGTTTTCCTTTAACTATGTGTAACTTACAAAATACAAATAATATCTAGCACCTAAATTAATGTAGATCAATAATATTTAGTAATTTTAAATTCGAATGAAAATAGGAGAGGTTCCAATGTCATACTAGACTCGTGTGTTTTTATGGTTACTCTTAATTACTATTTACTTTTTTATATTAATAAATAATTTATGCTAATGACAATCAATTTCAAAGTAATATTATAACATTCCCGGACTGAAATATCGCTGATTTGATATGACAACCTACAATGTAGTTCGCCAAATTAAGATCACTTCCGTGACGGAAAAAATCTGTATGCGGTATTAAATAAAGCACAAACTTTACTGAGAGCTTACCGATGTCGCTAAAAATACCTTATCAGTATACTATCATTACGTTTGCGTTGTATTATATTGCAGTATCGCATTCGTATCGCCACGAGGCGCGTCCAACGCCAATCAGGAAGCACCCATTCAAGTCAGTCTGCAGTACAGAATCTGCACTGACTTTACTGACAGCTTCCTGATACCGTACCGATCCCTACCGCCAAAATGCGGAAGTGGTCAAGTCTATTTCCTAAACCAACTTCAAAAAAAGGAGGAGGTTTTCAATTCGTCGGTTTTTTTAAATGTAACTATGTTTCCCGGTTAATCGAAGGCGCCTGGAAAGATTTAGATTTTTTTTCGTTTAAAAATGCTTGTTTTTGTTCCCTGGTGGTCCCATAGTCATGACACGATCTGATGATGAGATTCTGGAGGAATCAAGGAAGCTCTTCAAATTTAATAGGCACACTTGAAGCTGACTTCCTACTGTATTGAAGTCGGTAAAAACTTTGTTTTTAAATTAAATTATACAGGTATATTAAATAATATGGTAAATTGCTGATTGGTAAAATCTTATCCTACAATAGCATAAACATACATTATATGTCACTTATCCTTGTGTTCAGCATGCATTCAAAATTAAGTCTAGTACCTGAGCACTTCCCCACTGTCGAGCAACTTCGTAAACTAGACCGGCATCTATGAGGTCTACGAATGCGTAGAATGCACTACGGTGCGTAGACGCATTCTACGCGTAGCACTTGTCTAGTGTCATACGTAGAGCCGTGAGGATCGAGTTTCAAAGGAATAATGAGTTACGTATACGCCATTTTAAGAAGTTTAGTGCCACGGCTCGGTTATACGTTTATAAAAGAAACGATAAAATACGCTTGATTTTGTTCTAAATTCAAAATTCTTCCGTTTTATTATACTGTAGTGAGCTTAGGTGTATAAAACCTTTACTTTTTTCTGATATACATACATACAATCATGCCTTTATATCTAAAAAGGGGTAGGCAGAGCACATGAAACTTGTGTTCCAGTACCACTTTCAGCATAAATGTGGGTATATAAAAGATCGACAAAATGTGATATGTCTTTTTTCTGATATAGTCCGTAATATAAATCATTTATTTGAAGTCATAAAATAGTCAATAAATACAAAATAATTCAAATTCATATCCGTAATAGATTAATCGAATATTGACTTAAATAGCGAAGCGTGTTTTATTTTAATGGGATTTTTTTGAGTGTCTTTATAGCACGAAGGAGCATAAAACATGTTTAAATGATTCATTAATTACAATTGAATAATTGATCAAGTATCATTTCGACTAAAATACATTTTGGGTAGTTTGATATAAAACGTTGGTATGATGCTCATGATAAATTACTTGTGTCAATTAACCATATTATCGATTGCTTTGGAAAGTAATAAGTTGTTTTTCATATAGTAAATTTAGGAACTATTTTTGAAACGAAAAAAACGCTCTATTAGTTCAGTGTGTAGGAAAAATATACAGACTAGTATGATCACAATTTTTTGGAGTCTAAGGGCTTCAATTTTCTATTAAAAAATCTTTAATTTTTAAGTTAGCAAATATAAGTTTAAGCTTGATGTTTTACTAGTACTTCCAGAACTTATGGTTTGAGTTTTGCAATGGAATCATAATATACACCCGAAATAATATATAACTTAAGATTAAACGTGAAACGACATATTACTTATTTGTTCAAGGGCTTCGAAGCTTCAAATATCACAAGCGTTAAGTCAAAGTTCACAGCCATTTACATCAAAAGATGAAATAATTTCTTTCAAGGCTGGAAAGTAATTTCCATAGACCAACTTCTCCACCGAACCAATAATATTATTTGAAACTGAGTTAGTTTTGCTTCGCTGGTAACTCGAGCTAGGTTTAGATTTAAGTAGATTACGGAAATATAAAACATTCACTACAGCTCTTATAATATTTTTGTTCGCGAATGGTTTCTGGAGAGACATCTGTTAGTACAGTCGAGGACAAAGAGATGTATACACTTTGCGGTCGCCTACAATTTGTACAAATTGTAGGCGACCGCATTCGATTAGGTCCAAAAGTGTATACATCTCTTTGTCCTCGACTGTACATGGACACTGTTTGCTGTGTAGATTTTCTGTTCCTTTGAACTGGCAAAACGCAGTTGACCAGCAGCTGGGCTAATAACCACGAAAATCGATTCTCTAATGGTCATATCTTAGTCTCAATCGCACTCATGGTATATGGTACTCGAGCGAGAGAGATATACGAACTTCGAAATTTGAATTTCGTGTTAGTGCCGCTGGGACCATTGAGGTCGCGGATGGAGATACCATACATATTACAGAGAATAAGCTCCAGAAGATCATATGTACACTCAAGAAAATCATGTGTAATAAAATTAAATCATCATCATCATAAACTTAAGAGCCGGGCTCTTGTCGGTGGAGTAATCGCCACCCTGTTCTTTTCTCTGCCACTGTTTTGAGCTCTTGATACGACATTACATTAACTTTCTCTTTAGCTTGGTCTATAAACGCACTTACACTTACTGAAATATAATTTTTTTTAAAGCCAATAGTTAACACCTGCATTGAACGAAAAATTATCCTACTCTTTTTTATGTTCTACCGGGTTGATTTGAGATCTACACCTAGCCTTAAGACCTATTTTATCACAACAAGAACGCAATAAAGAGTCTGAATCTATTTTGGACTTTTTATCACACATCCCACAATTAACTCAGGTCTCACGCGAGTGAGAGTAACAGCGTGGTAACCAATATGACACATGTACAATTTTATATGGTTTTAGCAACGAGATTTTTCCCCAAGTGCAACAAAATAGATTCGATGACTTCATAGTCATTCCAGACATATTTATTGTATCACTGTATTATAAATGCGTCATCATCGGACTAGTAGACAATTCGTACAGATTCGACTCTTTTGAGCTAAGCCTTGTGATATTTATCACTGGAACCCGTGCAAATTTTATCAAGGTCTATGTGGAATTAATTCGCCATCATCATCACAATATCAGACGAAAGACGTCCTCTGCTGGACTCCCCCAAAGAGTGCCACAAGTGAGAGAGGAAGGGATTGCTTGCGTAAAATAAATTATATTCTATTCTTCCCTTGTATTTTCCAATCTATTATATTATATACAATGAATACTGTGCAACAACAACTAATTAATGCAACATTTGACAAACACAATTCATGATAAATATCCTTACATTAACCAGCAGAGAAATATATGCAGAACATAACAATGTAACAAATAAACTACTACAGAGAAACTCGGCTTCATTTGGCATTGCAATGATATATATACAAGGTTTTTTTATGGTTTAGGTATACCAATTGTCAATTGTACCACCTTTGTGTGTTTTTTTTTTAACAAAAAAATGATTATATTATTATTATTAAAATGATTTACTATTATTATTATCACAAGATAAAATAGACGAAACGCTGCACAAAATGTCTTATTTGTGATTGGTAGGAGTTCTATATTTTTATTTTTAGAGTTTTTACCGTTTGAAAGTAGTTATTTCCGTTATGTATATTTAAATTAGTATCGACTTAAGTTTCAAAAATCGAAATTACTCAATTAAGGTAAACATTGGTGCGATTTTATTACTATTGCAAATACTTATTCAATACTTAACCTACAGTTTATTAACTAATACGTAATTCTGTCAGTTTGCCTCAAAAATATGTTTCGTATAAATTAATAAGTAACAAAATATGTAAGTATTGCAATAAGTGTGTCACTGAGATGTTACCCTAGTCCGAAAATAATCCACATGATGCGTGTAACGATTTTTTCAAACTTAATTCGTATTTAGAACGTCAGTTTCCATCTATAAAATAAAAGAGCTGACCTGTTGGCCTTTACGCTTAAATCGCTCGAAATATAATTATGAACGGAAAAATATATTTGACAACTTTTTTATTGCGGCTGAAAATGAAAGTGGCATAGACTGATAGACTGCCAGTGCCAGTGTTTACCTTTTTTGTGAAGTACGTATAAACTACGCCGTCGATTTTTTGAACACGGAACTTGGTTTTTCCAGCCATATTTTTGCAGTTTACCGTTCACTCTCGAATTTATGGCAACTAAATAGTGCCCTTTTTCACTGGAAATGACTTGTTTTTTTTAGATAGTCGCGTATGTGTTGGTAGTAAATATGTAGGAACTTTATATAATAATTAACACACAATGTTATTACACGTTGAGATTCACTTGAGCACTGAGTAAACGGTTGAATCGAGTTATGAACTGGAGTTAGTCTGTTACGCTTTTAATTGGTGTTCTAGAAAGAGATAGATTTTTTGCAATAGTGCGTTTCATAGCTCTAATCATCGCGTTCAACTGATAAAAGTAGCGATTAAAAAAATAGGCACTGTCCTAGCACAACGCGACGTTGTCCCGAAATGAGGTTATCCGTAGTCTTTTTTTGTGCAAATAATTTTTATCAAGCGACCTTGCTCCTAGCTATCGCGAATTTAACTAGGCACTGATAAACTTAGGATAGACATGGACTCACCTTGTTTTATAAAATTTGAAAACAATCCTCACTCACGCACTGACCACTGTGTGTTTGTGTGTGACAGCGCGCGTGCAGTGTCCGTGTTGCACATCGCGCCGGCCGTTGCCGACTAACGGCGCTTACGCAGAGCCCGCCGAAATACCGCGAAAAAATATGGCGGCAAAAACTGAAGGGGTGCGCTCACCGTTTCTCTGCGAGGCTGTATGCTAATCCATCGTGTGCTCGGGCCCTTTTTTCCGGGGTGAGGGTGGGGGTGCAATTAAAAACTCGCGCGTGCGTGTGGGGGCGCGATTAGAAAGGAGACGGCGGCGGAATGAGTCTGTCACCGTTTTTTACTTTTTTCTAGTCTGGATGCTGAATCGATGCGCGTCTGTATGCGATTCGCCGAATCCCGCTAATTTCCTAGGCGGCGCGCCGCTTAGACGGCGGCCCTACATTGGACTACGACTATTTTATGGGAAACTAAGGGCCTATTTAGCGCCTTTAACACCTTTCGGTAAACTAATGTGGGCGAGATTTTATTGTTATTTACTCGAGAGGTGTTTTACAGTTTTTTTTCTACTTTTGTTTTAGCCTATTTAATTAATTATTACTCACGTATGTTAGTATTGTAACTAAATACAACTTAATAATTAAAAATGCAGTCAACACTAATTAAATTATAGCTAAGTTAAACTTCCATTAAACATTTAAAACATCTGCAACACTACCAAACTATCAACGCGTTCTAAAATCATAACTAGTCTCCTCAAACAGGATCTCAACAGCGCTGCAAACAAAACGTCCAAAGAATAGATTTAAAAAAGGAATTTAGGCTAAGGCGACAATACGTACAGCCAAAGGGCTGCAACGGCCGCGACGCTGCAAGCTTGGGTCTGCAGGAGCGCGAGCGCGCTCGAGGTCGCTGCGCGCCAAACACGCGAATGTGCTGTGTGCGGCTAAAGATACGCATGTTACTGAGTCCTAAAGGGATTGTGTGTAAACAATTTATTGTTGAAAAATAGTGCCCGGAAATGACACAAGGTGAATTAGCCTATCTAGGTACCAATTTTAATAAAGTTTTAGTAATTAATAGATTCTTTATTGCAACTTTATAGTTAAATTGATTAACTATAATTAGTCCTAATATTTAATAAGCCCAATAGTAGCTTGTTGTTTACATATCAAAGTAATTTATTTAAAAAATATATACAAAAAATCTTCATTAATAAACTAATCCTAATCGATCATGCAAAGTGCATACGAATATATTTTAATATCGATATCGGCTGATTATACGTATTATCATAATCATTAAAAACTATCATACGATATCGTCTGAATTCTTAATTTGAATGTAGTGAATTCACTCAACGGACCGATGCAACTTTTTAATTTATTACTTTTAATTTTATGCAAGAGCATCTAATGGCGAGGTCTCGCATCACTTGCAGCTTCGCTATCCCTTGCGGCCAGTACCATAGATTATCATAATAATAGCTAATTTTACGAAGGGTCAAGCTAATTGTTCGCAGGAAATTAAAAAAAATAAGATTAAGTGACGAACTTGTTGAATATTCAAATCCAAGAAGATTTGTAAAGGATTAAAGATTTTAGTGAATAGAAAAATATACTTCCGGTTCTGTCGAAAATGAGATGTGAGAACATTTCAAAGTTAATGTGTCATGCGTAGAAATAGAGAAGCAGTTTTTGTTTGTTTTTTTGCTATTGTAGTGATGTGTCAATTCAGTGGTACTTACCTTCGCAGTAGCCGCTCACTCCAAAAAAAATGTAACTCAACAAAAACAATCAACAAAACTTCATCAAAGCCACGAGTCAATGTCCGCCGAATAAACAAACCCGCCAATAAAAAATGTTCGAAAAAGCGCGACGCAAAAATTCTGTCCAAGCGTGAAACTTCGTCAACTGTCCGCCGTCCACACACGCACGTGAGAAGTTTAGCCAACTTCGGAAACTTTCCGCGCGCGCGATAGTTCCGCGCCACGCGTTCCAAACTAAAAATGTCAAATATTCAAATATCGAATTAGCGGACAACTAATTACGCCAATTAATAATTTTTATTTTTAAAGTTTTTTTTTGCGGAGGCGTCCACCCGTCCGGTCGGGTCCGGTCGGTCTGCAATATTAACACGAGCAGCGTCCACCTTTTGTAATGAAACGTTCACACATGCTTCCGCATTACCGTCCCGATGCCATCAATAATGAAGCCGGGCGGGAAAAAACAAAACGGGGCACCTCTCCCGACGAGGCACCCGCCGACACTACAGCCTCCTCGTCAAAGATCAGAATTGCATATCTGGGTTGCGTTAATGAGCGGGGGGAGGGGGCCTAGGGGGTCGAAAAAGTGGCACCGCTCGCGCGCGAATATAAATTCATCGCCAAAAAATCATTACGCGGGGGGTGGTATTACGGGCCGGCGCTCGCTGCGCGGGTTTGTTCGTATAGTTTTTAAATCGGGCTCTCACTCGGCGACGCGGCGCCGCGACGCGCGGACTCGGCCGCACTGCCGTGCACCCACCTGCATGCTACACTATCACGCATGACCACAAACTTGCAAGGAGCGCGCGAACGCCCAACAAATTAAGAAACAAACGCACTGGCTACAACCTCCAACCAACCGGTACCTATGATTTACACGGGAAATGGATTGATTTTTTTAGAGAAAGGGAAAAAGGTTCCACGTGTATGCAAATTCCTCTTTTCGGCGACGATCGTAATCAATTTGTGCGTAGAAAGCGGTACTTCCTCACGCACACAGCGGCGCGACTGTGTGCGACTCAAATTAAATCTAATACAAAATTGCGTTTTATGTTCTCGCTAGTGCGTGTAGGTGTGTGTAGGGGGTACAATGTGAACTCGCGGCCGTACACTCGGCCCCGCTTATCAGTTCTAAATAATTTGTAGTTAATATATGATTTACTAATTAAATTTAGTCAAAACTTAATGAACAAAGTCTCGATTCCACAAACCAGAATAGAGTGCGTTCACGCAGTAACAATTAATTTGGCAACACCACTCATTAAATGTCATCTATGTATAGAAAGTTGACAGTTAAGGTGCCTGGTCTATTCCAAGCTTAATCCACAGATTTTCGGCGTCTATTCTCAGATTATTAATTAGACCGCAATAACCTCACTAACTCAGATATCAAACTACCTAATTGATATTATCAGATAACATTTAACTTTATACAACTAGCAATACTATTTGAAAGCTATTACATTATAACATAAACATTTCTATATAGGTAGTTACCTATACAATACATATAACCTACCTTGCTAATTGTCTTAGTGTGTACACCTAATTAGTACTAAGTTAGTCAAATTCCTCCCATAAACTCAAATAGAACAAAAACTTCAGGATACAGTCAGCATCCCTTCATTACGCATTAACACACATATTGTCCCGACTGTACTTTAAAACCCACACAGGCTTAATGTTAAAAATGAATTACCAACACAGAGAGGCGCCTCCCTACTACTCATTTTCATTTCGCTGTTTTTGGGTTTTTGCGCAAGCCGGCCCCCACGGGCGGCCTCCCCCGCCCTATGAAAATAGGATATATTTTTATGTTTTATTTGCCCGGAAGCCCGTAGCTTAGTTGCATGTTTATTAGAAGTTTTTATTAGTAGAAACAATGCGGTTTTTTGCGTTCCCGGTACGTTGAATGATTTGCGATGACAATTGTATAGGCCGCAGTCACGGCATGTTTGTTCGTCGTTAGTGCGGTTTACTATCAGATCGGATTATTTTGGGGTTCCTTGCCCTGAAGTTTGGAAATAGTTTCCTGTCGAATGTCGTTAAACTTTTGTAGCCAAAGAATTAGCATCTATTCAATGTACGATGGATTTGAAATCCGCCGACAGTTCGTCATAGTTTTTAGCAGCACCTATTGTACTTATTATTTTTTATGGGATACTATCATAATTTCCTTGCCATTTACTTTGGTCACCGCGAATTACCGATTAGTACCTACGAGGAATATATATTCCTCAATATTACTCGTACAAATCGCAATCTTTCGGAAGTCTCATATCTCTCTCCCCCGCATAAACTTATGAGAGCGGAACTAAATTTAACTGGGGCTTCAATGGCAATTAAAAACTCAATTGAAATACCGCTTCCATCTCAATATCATGCATCAAAGACAAAGTATATATGTGAACACTAGAAAGCATGAATTAAGAAAAAAAAATACTGTAGTGTTCACTTATTTGCACGTTCTATAGGTTCTGTTTGACTAGTACTAATTAATGAATCCCTGATTATTGGATCGTGCATTATCAGGGCGGACGAAAATGGCATGTCATAAGCGAACTCGTATCTTAGGTCGGTTAGGTTACCGGTGTTGCTATTTACACGTTCCTTGGCTCGACAGCACACCACCACTCCCGGCAACGGTCGGACAACTACTGCCCCCCACTCCGGTCATCATGACGTGACGTATGCGCACGAGATAAGGATAGCAAATCCTACCCTACAAATACTTTCGGCATTTGGGCCCCTGCCTTCAAAACGAATCCAATTCAAAAATGCACCTTCGTTGTAAATCGATTTTGTTTCGAAACCCTTCACTTTACACACTCTGGAGATGAAATCTACACTTTGTGTAGAAATTATGTATAAGCTGGGCCGTTTTCAATGCTCTTTCAAGTCGAACCTTAGGCATATATGTCTAAGAAAAAAAGATTGTCTTTGAAAGGAGGTAAAAGTCTCTTTTAAGGATTAGCAGCCCTAAAAACCCGTTCCATAGGCCAGGGGAAGTTCAATCTTTGCAAATACATACTACAGCGAAATTATACGTCACACATGGCGATAAAGCAGCAATTACCGCCCTGACAATCCTACTTACTGGTCAGAGGGAGATGTAAACGTTTGTACTCATCATCTTTGCTACTAAATCACAAAATAGCAATGGGAATAGAAGCGACTGCTATCTAACCTTCCAACCCAGAAAAAAATACCTTTACTTTATACGGAACTAGCTGCCCGCGCGACATTACCTGCGTATTGCAAAGAGGGAAGGTAAATCCGCGCGATAAAATATAGCCTTTAACCACCCAGTAAGTACATTCTACACGAAGTTGAAAGAAGTTTTGAAATCGGACGATCGGTGCTGGAGATTACCCATTACATACAAACTCATAAACTGACAAAGCAACTATCTCACAGGCTTTTCAATCCAAGCTCTTCAAAGCCTTAGGCAACTTGACTGTCATAAGTTCTCAAGCCGCCCGAAACGGCTGCTGATAGCAACTAAGATCAACTGCTTAGTGTCTTCTGAGGCACGGAAGCGCTGTGTTAGTCAACGTTTCTAAAAATTGCATTTCCATTAGAGACAGAGTGAACTAAAAATTTTGCAAAAATGCACACATTAATTCCACTTATCGTTCATTTGTCCTGCTCACACAAAACAAGCAAACGCCGAGGGTGAATACTCGTCGGGAATTATTAGTTTTATTTTAGGGGAAGACTGCTCTAGACATTCAGTGTTGTTCTCAACGCTTACAGAGCGCAGCCTCTCAAACCAGTTAAAGTCTGGTCTTTAATTATGTGTAGTTACTACACAAATGAGGTTCATGTTATATTAAAGTGTTATCAGGCAAGTGAAACCCGATTTGCGAATAGAAAGGCTTCTCGCTCGAGATACGCTGCACTTATTTCGCTAAAAATATGTGAATTAAAACATGTTTTGTCGACTATCACGACAATTACAGTGTAAAGGTTAAAGAAAAAGGGACCTTTTTGCCAACGGATTTGTCTTAGGTAAGTAAAGTAGTGTGTTCTGTGTAGGTACACTAAATGTAGTCAGTAAATAAGAAATCCCCTGATGCTGGGCAGCAGTATCGGTATTGGTAAAAAGTCGAAGAAGGGACTTCTGGTATTGCTTTTGACGAGACATTGAGGCAAACTGCGGTAAAGTAAATAAGGTGCCGATATAATTAGACACATTTAACTGAACATCGAACATTCACCGTTTTTTAAATTTGTGTAAATGAACAGCGAACAGAGCCAAGCATAGAGACAAAATCGCTACGAACATTTTCACGATCATTCTATCGAACGATCTAGAGGCGGCGGAGAGGGGCGGCGGCGGAGCAATAATGAAATTGTTCGGCTCGGCCAAAAGTTAGATGCAATTTTGAAAAATTGATCGCTAGAACAAACGCTAGTACCTATGCCAGTTAAATTGCTAAGCTTTTACCAGTAACGTGAGACAATCACTCAAGTCTATCAGCAGATCATCAACTTAATTGGAGCCTTCTGCACAATTCTTTCAATTTCGTGATAAGATAGCTACATACAAATCTCATCAGCATTTTAAGAGTAGTCTTGTCGGTGCAATTCCCCCGTTCTGACTCTATCTAGAGCCTCCTTGATTTTCTTAAACGGCGTGCCTGCTACCCTTTCCTGAACCTTCTTTTACAATTAGTAACGATGACGTTATCTTAAGAAATCACTGGCACCTTTATATCCTGGCTGACGGAGAACAATAACGACAATAACATACATACTTATGTTGTATACCACTGATTTGCATGAAGGGCTTTGCTTCCAGTGTGCTAGCGAGCACAGCCTAAAGAGTGAAACCGGCATACCTTCTCCCAGTTACTAATAACTTGGATCTTTTCATCATCATCATATCAGCTGAAATACTTCCACTGCTGGACATAGGCCTCCCCCAAAGAGTGACAAAGTGACCGGTCCTGCGCCACCCGCATCCAGCGGACTCCCGCAACCTTTACCAGGTCATCAGTCCACCTTGTGGGGGGCCTACCCACGCCGCGCCTTCCGGTATGTGGTGGCCACTCGAGAACCTTTCCGTCCCAAAGGTCATAGATTCTACGTGCTTTGTGCCCCGCCCACTGCCACTTAAGTTTAGCGATTCGGAGGGCTATACCGGTTACCTTGGTCCTGCTGCGGATAGCCTCATTTCTGATGCGATCACGCAGAGAAACTCCCAAAATGGCCCAACATGGATCTTTCATAACGAGAGTATTCACCTATGCCTATTCAGGCACTATCTAAATATGCGCGTAATACCCTCGTCTTCATCATCACTTTCCCACCAAGTGAGATAGTGGTCAGAGGCGTACGTACCTATACGTACCTATACCTATACGTAATAAAAAAAAACATTGCATAACTAAATATTAAAAAAAAACTCCCAATACAACAAACATATCTGAACCAAATCAACAGACTAATTGACAGAATAATTGACTAATGATTAAACAAAACCGCATTAAAATCGTTTCAAAGGTTTGGAAGCCACAATGCGAGAGACAGATACACCGATACATATATTTAACTTATAACATCCCTCGTTTGACTCAGGGGTTAAAAAGAGATTGATCTCCCTAATGCATTCCCAGCGCAGCGTATGCAGGACCATACGTATCGAACAAAAGACAACTTTGAATCGTAAAAAGTAATATCTTTTTCCCAATTTGTCCCTTAATATTTATAGGTAGTGTTTACGTAAAAGCGTAGAATATGTTTAGCAGTAGGGTTGTCACGTTGCTGTGATCGCTCTAGAAACTCCGCGCCGATTAGCTGTGATTGGCAGCCCTATTGGTCACCCTTAGCACCCCTGGAATGCAACGCATTCTGGACACTCACCGACCAATTTGCATGTAATAATAGACACTAAATTTAATTTGGAGTACACTGAATCAAATATGTACTTAAGTTTACAATGCAATATATTTGTATGCCTAGTCACCATTCATAACGTACCTATCCTAAGACAAAAAAAATCTAGACTATATACATATCAGTAAAATTCCAAAATTTTATTTATTTTGGAAAGAAATCCACTGCTGGATATGCCTAGTGGTTCAAGCCGCTATTAAACGGCGGTCGTGGGTTCGAATCCCGGCTCGTACCAATTACTTTTTCGGAACTTATGTACTGAATGTCATTTGATATATACCGTTAGCTTTTTCGTGAAATAAAACATCGCGCGGAAACCTGCATGACATTTGAGAAGAACCAAAGATGTATAAGAAGTCCCCAATCCACTTTGGGCCAGCGTGGGGACTACTACCCGTTCCCTCTCATTCATGAGAGGTGGCCTGTGCCCAACAGTGGGACGTATACAGTGTGTATATTTAATATTACCTTAAATTGTAACCAGAGGTTGGTGTTAAGGCTAAGAACCGATATTGCAATATTTTTTTCTTAAACAGCATCTTTATTTTTCCATATAAAATAATTCAGCACACAATGGATCACTACTTTGTCTTACTGACGTGACGTCACAATAAATTGTGACATGTCACCCGATTCTTCCATGTCTCATCATGTCACAGTCACAGTGTACTTGCCACACGATAAATTATCAAAAATTAATTACGCTTTGGTAGTTAAGACTAACCTAATTTTTTCTTGCAATGTTGGTTCATAGCCCTAACACGTACCTCTGGTTACTGAGGTAATATTAGATATACACACTATATAGGCTGTAAAATACGTGGAGACATGGCACTAAATATAAATGCTATTGAACTAATTTCATTGTCAGTAAAACTAATTCTACACTAACTAGTCATTAAATGATCAGTGCTTAGTCAATTAAGAATTAACCAAAACGATAGTCCGGCCAAGATTAGGATCGTAATCACACGTTATTAGGGTTGGCTACGCCGGTTATTAGTGGAGATTGACAACCCTTAATGGTCACCCTCTTTAGCAGACCCTTGGTTTCTGGACATTCATCCTGTAATTTTCGGTTAGCACAGATTTTATACGGCAACCTTTGGATGTGTTGGAGCGTGCCGCAAATGGGTTCAGTAAAAACTGGAAGTAAGTTTCTGACTACAATAGTAGATTGTGTCTCAAGGGAGCAAAATGATATGGCGAGGGCGGTATACACAATACTGAGCGTAACGAAAGATTCTACAATAGAACCCGGAACATAGAGAGTATTTCTAAAGAAGAATCATGAGCGAATGAGGGTTTCAAGTGTTTACGACCGAGACGGAAATAATTTTGCTACCAAGCGACACATACTTACTGCTTTTCATATATTCTATGAGACAAAAATAAAACCTTCATTTATGGGCAACAATATGTCTCTTACTAGCAGGATCAGGGATAAAAAGTACAATTTTGATCCCTCATTGGTCGCCCTTTTTTAAATAGCAAGTGTGAAATATTTGTTTTAGTAGGTACAAGTCTATACAACTCCGGGAAGTTTGCTTTCTTGTCCTTCACTGGAAGTTTTGACCCCATACCAAGGAAAGCTAAATGAAAACGTATTGTACAACCTTGTTTGTTACCAGTGGCGCCTACTGGACCCTTCAGCAGTAATTTTCATCAAAATTATCAAATTCACTGCCAAGAAATTCGTAGCGGTACGCAACATGCCGTTGTCATGGCCGGTGGGGCGGAAAGGTTCTCGTGTAGCGACCACGTACCGGGAAACGCAGCGTAGGTAGTAGGTGGACTGATGACTTGAGCACTCCTCAATCACGTAGATTTTCGAACGCAAAATAGGACAACTCATCTGTCATTTTCCCGCACAAAAAGTGACATTTAGATCTGTCTGACGTACGTACAATACAAGGCCCACGACCGTCCGGGGATGCGGCGCAGTGTGACATCCGCCTAAGTGATGACCATTTCGGTAGCACGTTCCTTTTTGTTAGGTCTTAAGTATGTGTAAATATATGTCATTCGAATAAAAGTATTTCTAGTCTATTCTTTTGTATGAGAGATGTGTCTCCGGATTAGATGTCATAGCTGTCTTATTCCAGCGCTGAGCTCTTCACTGAATACCTAATAATTCAGTACAAATAATAAAATCAGCACTGATTCGAAAAAAAGTAGGCTCCAAGCTTCATATACTGCAGTAATGTATACATTATTATACATGGAGAGTAATGTACATGTTTCACCACTCATTACCCATTCCCGGCCGCCACCCGAACGTCCGGTTTTTTGTACAAAAAACTATAGTTAAATACAACATCAACATATATTAAAAATAAAATAATATTGTCCGGCCGGTGGGCGGTCCCGTAATGTATTCGGTCGTAGTTTTTCCGATAATTTCAACCATTGGTGGAAAAATGACTTCCATTTTGTGCGTGTGTGTGTGGCATTTTTATCTCTTTTCGTCAAGTCATTAGAGCTATAGGGCGTTTTTTGTATTGTATTTTATATGAAATGCATTAAATCACATTGTTAAAGCGCTGCTTTATTCATGTTGAGGTCTATTTTAATGCGAGATTTGGATTTCACGTGGTCTTCATTCTTTATTGCATAATTAACAAGGTCTTCTACTCAATTAATCACTCTTACATTTGTTCGCATTTCACTCGAAGATGATTCGATTTGAACAGCGAAATAAGTGCGACGCGATAAAAGATATTGATACAATTTTTCTTTTAACTATTGATAACCACACATTATGGGAGATGTCGCTGCGAGTGACTTGCACTACATACGACAGGCAAGCTGCTACGGGCATCGTCGTAGCACACGTAGCAATATTTGGCTTTGAATGGGTTAAACATGGACTAGTTACAGTATAATGGAAATTACGATTAAGAATAAAGTTGAAATTACCGCCCGCTACGTCCGAAAAATCCAGCTTTTTGGACAGGGGGAGGCAGGTCAAATAGGTACCTGCGATCTAAGAGATTATTTATTTTACCGCCCTAGGTGAGGTATGTACTATTATGGCACACCCGATTATGGTCCATTATCACTATTACAATAGCGGCCAATAATATATCACTTGTTAGTCCGAAATATTATGTGAATGCTCGGAAATAACCGTTTTGTATGCCCAGACCGAAGAGGGAGGAGGATTACTTACAGCATTATAATAGTTTACGAGGTATTATAAAAGTTACTAAAAACAATATGGAAGTAATATATTATTGACTGGTACTGAACCTACCTAATACTTATACAAGTTTTTTTGTAGTTGACATCAAATATCTGCACACATTTTTTTCCATATTACTATGGAAAAAGTGCTAAAGTGAAAACTCGAATGTCAACCAAAGAAAAAAATGCTTACCGTTTTCAAATGAAGAATATATCTTCACCTGAAACAAGGAAAATTGCATATTAGTACATTGATAGTATTTCTCGGAATATGATCACTCGTTGTTTGAGCCCCCCCCCCATATTGAAGGAAAACAGCTATGAAACAACTTAGGTGCTTAATATCATTTGTATGATACCGTGGATTTTCGGTGAAACTGGTCTAATCCCAATAAGATCTAGTTTTCCCTCTGTGTTGGAAGGTTAGATATATGGCAGTTGATTTCGTAAAAGTGGTGCCTATGCTATATCTTGGTATTAGGTGCCAAACCGGACCCCTGGCTAATTTAGGGCTCAACCGGGTATAACGCTATGAGGATGATGAATATAACGCAAATAATTAACAAACTCATAAGTTACTTAGCTATAAGACGTTTGCTTAATATCGTCCACTTTTTTATGGTAAGGATCGTTATGTTAACATTATACATCCGTAATAACTCTGCCTGCCTGTCTTCTTGGTATAGATACTTTCTGTTCTGCATGTACACATTCCTGAAAGTTGAATATTTGGCAGGTGCGAAAAACAAACGAGTACCTAACAGATATTAATTATCCATCTTGTTTCCTATAGAAATAGCTATAAATATAACAATGCAACAGTCGTTTGTCCGAAGGACACATTATCAGACTGTGAACAAACAAACTATGTATTTGTAACACTTGTGTCCTAAACCGCGCTAAATACGACACTTATTACTGTTTAAACAGATGCCGTTTCTGCCAATCGAGAATTGCGCACGAAAGTTAATATAGTCGTGATACAGGTAAAACATAGATCGCTTGGCGGTTGCTATATTTTTACTTAACTGCTGCAGGACTTCTTGAGCCATTTTTTGGAGCGTAATGTATGTGAACAAGATAATTATGTTTCATGTGCTACGGCCTAAATAGCCCAAGCATTTTATTTTCATTAGTATGAAAAAAAATGGAAATATGGAAATAATTCATAACAGCAGCTATTTTGTGTGACTCAAAATCCAAAATATTTGTCATCAAAAAATCGATATTTAACCAATTCCTGATAAAAAGGAAAAATATTATTAGATATTTAATGACACAATTCCATTATTCCATATTTGAACAATGAACACATAAAGTCGGTTCACGATCGAAGGCCATGATGCTTATTTATATTTCAAATAACAAATATTTATAGGAACAAAGAAAATTCGCAAGTTCTTCTTAGTGCGAATTTTTGTGAGTTTTTATGAAGTTGCCAAGTATAAAAGGCCTTCAATAAGTCTTCAAGTTTGTGAAGCGATATTTTACATTGCCTGTTGTATTAAATTCTTCCGAAAATACCAGCCGATATTAGCTGTAATAACATCAATACTTATGTTAGGTTGCCAGCGCTTGGTGAGTAAGGTTGCCGGCGCTCCAAGATGCACTTGTGCACCAATACTTAGTCTATAGCTAGGTGATAGGTCCCTGTCCAGTTGTTTTGTAACTCGCTTTAAGCTTAACTCGACGCTCACCCACAAACATATCTTGACTCCGCGATTCGTAGAACTAAGTTTAGGTAGAGGTCTACTTTCGTTAGGCGTGACGGGTTTGTGAGGCGCATGAGGGCGTAAAGAATAACCGCCCTGGTGGTGAGCAAGGTCGCCAGAGCTCCCAGATGCATGTGTTGAGAGACAAGGAGCACACAACGAATCCTCAAATCACTAAACTCACTTCTTTGGATCGCAAGTTTCGATAGGCTGCGGTGTCTGCTAATAAACGGGCAGGCTGTATTATTGTTTGCCACCGTCGTGGAATATAAAAAATACAAAGTAAGCCGACCAATTAGCGGGTCGTTAATATTATACTTTTATAATTTCGATAATCGCGAATTCATGATATTACTCAATCAAACTTAACGTATCCATATTAATTTTACTTTTTTAGGGTTCCGTGCCCAAAGGGTAAAAACGGGACCCTTTACTAAGACTTCGCTGTCCGTCCTTCTGTCTGTCACCGGGCTGTATCTCAAGAACCGCGATAGCTAGACAGTTGACATTTTCACGTATGATGTATTTCTGTTGCCGCTAAAGCAACAAATACTAAAAGCAAAACAAAATAAATATTTAAAACATTGATGGATAGTAAACGCCAATAGGCGTAATTCTATTGTTATTTCTATTTTGTCTGGAATAGTGTCCATCAAAGTGATAAGGGGGGCTCCCATCCAACAAACTTTTATTTTTTTGCTGTTTTAATAGATAATGGTACGGAACCCTTCGTGCGCGAGTCCGACTCGGACTTGGCCGGTTTTTTTTAATAACTGTCGCTTTTTTTTTTCGCTGCACCACAGTAAGATTTTAAGGAACTACGAAACACGATTAAAATATTCAGCTTCTAGAGCCCAATGAAAAAAGTATCTTCTTGGCATATATATGGTAACGAAAAATATGAAAATGCATATCAAGCATTTTCATATTCATATTTTTCATTATCATCAGACTTAAAGTAGCAGACAGAGAGATTTCATGTCGCTCACCTCATTTTTAATGTTTTCGTTCACTATATAATGCCATGCAACTGGTAAACAAGTGAACAACCCAAGTAGGTTGTTCACTTGTTAAAGTGTAAGTAATTGAAATCTACCCTATTTCAGATAAGATTAGAAAAATTGTGCGCTGACGATTCCAAGGAAAATCATTCTTAAACTTAAAAACATCAGTATTTTCATGTTTGAAAAGTACTTAATTATAGAAGTAAAAAAACTAGTTCAATATTTCCCTTTGACATATGTTACAATATTTTTATTTGTATGAATCATAAATGATAAATGAAGAAACGTTGACAAATTTCGCCGTTAAAATTTTAATTTTATATGGAATAAGATAAAAATCAAAGATCATCCAAAGACTATGTGGATTTGTGGATCAGATACTTTTTCACCAAGCAAACAACTGATTTTCCCACATAAAAAGTGCCTTAAATCTTAATTAATCTCCAAATTAGATTCTCATTGAACAAAACGAGCCCCAATCAAGGAACCACGCACGTTTAATTTTTAAATTCATCACACAAACCAAATAACACGGAAAACCATAGGAGACAATATAAGGCAGAACCGACGTAGAAAGTGGAATTTAAATATGTAAGGAATTAGGAGAGGGGCGGGGTGGCGGGTGAAGGGTGGAGGGGGTTTTTCAAAACTAGAAAGAGATGAACACGCGTTAGTATCGCGATCTGTGTATGGCGGGGGCGGGTTGCGCGGGTATCGTTAGACGGATCGGTCTGGAGATATCGTCGATAATTCTGGCCGAAAGGCCAATAGCAAAAATGCTAATATTTTTTTGTCACATTATGATGATCCGCCAATTGTACTTTTTGTCCATGTGGTTTTAATATATGCCTCATATCATGGCGATAATCTTATTATGCTATACATTATTGAGTCGGATTATTTTACAGCAAAACTAGGCCGAAATTATTTGTGCACAAAACCGCTGTCGGTCGTTATAAATAAGATATATTTAGATCATTTGAAGCAAGTTGTGCTGATTATGCCTAGAAACTAAAGGCTTTCAGAGATTAAAAATTCGGAAACCTGTCTTTAAAAGAAACTGATTTGACACCAAAAGCTACCAATATACCTACTTCATTATTGAAACTGCTCACAAAATTTCACTTGAATCGGTTTAGACAATGCGACCAGTAAAGAAGAAAGGTGAAGACTGCTTATTTTTTCTTCTGAGTACTATACTAGTACTATTTCTACTTTAGCTCCACAATAAAAAAAGCCAGCCTTTAATAATGATGCGGGTTTTGAGTATTAGAAATAACTATAAGCAACACCTTATTAAAAAAGTCGAAACCCAGTTTAATTCTAATCAAACAAAAACGCCGCACATTTCCGATGATATCTCAAGACGCGTCCGCGGCTCGGCGCCCGGCTGGCGCACACGCAGGCGCCGTAATGAGCGCGCGCGGGGGGTAGTTAGACAATTTTACTGCGCGCTCCGTTTTTTGGGAGAAAGTCGCTAGGTATGCTCACATAGATTAGGCATGTGTAGAAGGCGTGCAATTGTAACGTAGGTGATGGGTGGGTAAGGCCGCGTCTGTGGGCTGGCGACGCAACTGGCGTAGGAAACCGCTCAAATACAAACATATACTAATACGAATAAACCTGAATATGAATATAGGAAAAAAAAAACATAAAATACAATGCGTGTTTCTAGTCGGACTATATTACGTCATAACTAGTTTTTGGTAGATTATTTCATCATTCTGTTCATTTTTAATTGGACCCTATATACCCGCCTAATAAAAGAAGCCCATATTTCTGGTCAGCTTTGGCCTATCGGGCCTGATGCAAAACTAACTTAATCTAAACAACAACTTAGTTCCCACAATATGTATTTAGAGATTTACACAGATTTACATTATATTAGAGATATATAATATAAACGATAAGACCATGAAATAAACGATCACATATTCAATCAAGTAACCAATAGCTTACATGAATACTTTTTACATTAAAATACGTAATACTGTTTCCATCTCAGTCTCTATCGCGTCTGCCCCGTCTACTCTCTGGCAACATCTGTAGGCGCGCACAAATTTGCATATGTCGAAATAATTTAGGGGGTAACACGACATATCTATACTACGTCTAATGCGCGCGTATTGGCAGACGAGAGTAGGATATTTGAAATGAGAACGGACACTTCGTTTAGTTCTTCATTCATTGATTAGATAGAGATAGAACTATTTTACGTGAACATGTTTAATTTACTTACTTAGCTGATTGTATAAACTAGTTCTTGTTTCTGAACATATACTTAAATAAATAAATATAAATAAATATAAGGGGACAATCTTACACAAATCGACCTAGTCCCATAGTAAGCTGAATGACCATATAACTTAAAGGTTACATTGTCATGTTTGTCGTAACGTAATGGTACATTTGGGCTGTTAAAACTGACCACAAAACCTATCGTGTTAGCTGGGCTGGTGTCCTTTCAAGAAATTATATCAAAACCAATTACTTTTAAAAAGTTTTTTTGTTACACTGACCATACTTATATTTCTTTTACGAATTTTAAATAAGAACAACGGCATATATGTATAATTCATAACAACATCACAAGAGAATTACGTACTCACAAAACAAAATAAACCTACTACTTAGATAGGAAATTGCTACAAAAGGACACATTAATGCGATATGAATTTGACTCAGTGTTCTTGAGATAAAGGACAACATGACATTTATGGGATACTTTTTCTAAAAAAAACATGAAATCTGTCGCCATAATCTGGGGGCACGGCAGTGCCCCCGCCAAGTCGAGCGCGAAGCAAACACTGCCGTACCATTCTTTACTGGAACCATTTCGCCGCATTTTCAGGCCCCTGTTTGAGAACCTCTGGATAAGACCAGAACGCAGAAATTTTCGTCATCCAGTAAGCTATAATCACATACTTAAAATGCAAAATTTCAAGTTTGTAGTTCATTTAGTTCCGAAGTTAAGCGAAAGCAAAGTTTCGCATTTATGACACTCACTCAAGAACTAGTACTTCCCATAAACTCAGAGAGCTGAAATTTGGTACAGAGTTAGGGTTTAATGGCCACATAAAGGGAAAACTATAAAAACTAGGATAATCGAAGATCTGGAGTACCTGGTGACCCTGATTAGAAAACACAAGAGCCCAACCAAACTATGAGACAAAGTCGTGGCAAGTCTCAGGCATTCTTATTATTCTTTAATAAGCCCACGTTTCTACAAAAAGAAGTGAAATCCCATCAAAAATATTCTGTATAAAACTAGCCAAGTCTCGATGGAGCTGCTTGTTTATCTCTAACAAGTAATGAAATCTAGACAAAGTCGTACCAAGTCTCAGGCATTCTTATTATTCTATATTTGCTAACTAAACAAAATTTTGTGGCAATTACACAATACAACATAGTTTTAGGTATCCATTAATGCAATAATAATAATAATAATGATTATTAAATACAATAAAGTTGTAATATCACATGCCGTGTCTGCAAAACTGTTCTTAGGATCAAAGGAAATTTTCACTCATAATGTGCCTACAAAAGTGTATAGCGCCTCGCTGATTCTTCGGAGTGCTCGACTTCCTTCTATATCGAGTGTTATGCATGAAGTCGTTAAGTTTTGATCTGGTTACATGAATTGAGAGACATTTTGCGTTACGTTCTAAGTATAGTCAATCGATTTTACATTCGACGTATTCCAAAAGTCAACTAGTGGCTTTGCGAGTTGTAGAAGTCGGAGACAGTATTTTTTGAAAAAAAAAAAATACTTGCGAAGAAGTGGTTCGACGAAAAACCTTTTTTTTATTATTATCGTTTTCGCTTTTAATCGATCCGAATTAAGGCGCCGTAGGTTCATGGTCTTCTCTCCCTCTCACTGAGCATAAGCGTGAGCGAGATGGAAGTGCGTGCTCGGAAGCGCGGAAATCATGTTTTTCTACTCCTGTACTTTTTTATCTGTCATTTACATAGTCCCGAACACTAATATAAAGACATATAAAATAAGTCTGCAGAAAAGTCTATACTCTATTCCCCATAACAGTACGGCACAACCGTGCTGTTTTGTCGCCAAAACGATACGCTTAGCAGCCATACGCTTCTAAACCTGGGTAGTGCTACATTGTGCCACGGCCTACTAGACACGATCGAGTAGGCCGCGACGCGACTAATCTAGAGGGCCATGCCGAAACATAAAATACATTAGGTACTACCAACTTAACAAACCACTGAATGTATTTACTTCAAATAAATTATTGTACTAAAGGCATTGCTGCCAACTTAAGAAAAACCTTGGTCTTAATATGACAGTACTGGCAAGTTGAATTAAGAACAAAACAGACCATAAACAAGAGGTGTCAATGTGTCGTTTCCAATTTCCCACCAAAGTTCCAGTTCAAAATGAAAAGACGAAATATGTCAAATATGATAACTATTCGTTATTAATAACTTCTTAAGATTTGATTCGTGTTTGTAAAGTGAAGAAAAATGTGTACGTTCCTTTTAAAATGGACGAAGAAGAAAATAACTGCACCGCTGATGAAATTGCGTGAGTAGTAATAGAACTAACGGAAAACTTACTGCCTGAAAAGTCAAATTATGCTATTTATTTAAAATAGTCGTAGAAAAAATATTGTATGCAACGGTGTATAACTTGGTCTTAAAACGCTCGTGGCGTCTTTAATTACGATGCTCGCCAAGGCTCGCATCGCAACTCACGACACTCGCGTTTTAAGACCCTACTTATACAACAGTTGCATAAAATACTATTTTTAATTTTAATTTTTTGGCCGTTTTAATAAATAAAAAAGTAAACACTGATTTCCGTCAAAAATGATATTGCCGATTTTTAGAAGCCATTTTAATATTTTTAGCTTTTGTTCGTAATTTGTAACAAATATTTTAAGTGTATTTTAGACCCTCTTAGGCCTATGTTCGTGATTTTTTTCTATCGAGCGAAAAATGCTTAATCATGTTTCTAAACACTGATTTCTGCAGAAAAGCCTCAAGATTACTATTCGTATTTTTTAAAACCATATTATTATAAACAGACGCATTATATTGTTTCAAAAACACTGTTCGCTTAACTTCGCTGAACCTACGGCGCCTTAATACCCCAAATTCACTTAGCATAGTGAACGAATCTGCTCACAATAATGACGAGAATCAGTTGAGAAATGCGACCTGTAGAGGAGAATAGCGGGAAATCGGGACATCTGACCCCGTATCATGATTGGCCTTATCACGCGATAAGTGACAGGATAGGAGCGTCGTCTCATTCTATCGAACGGTGTCAGTGTCAGCCAGTGACGGAAGCTCTATCCTCTCACTTATCGATTGATAAGGCCGAGCATGATACGTGGTCTGGAAATCTGGACATACAAGCGAATTTCGTTCGCATCGCTCCCTCGAGGAAAAATATTTCATACTAGATGTCCGAGTGTCAAAAGGTGTCTAGAATACTGACTACCGTGAGCTGTAGAACTGGACAGGTAAAGTTAATTTATTTTGTAATGTTTCCAAAAACAAAATCGTCAATAAAAACTATTCGATCATCAAACCTGGCCCCGTATCATGGTCGGCCTCATCACACGATAAGTGAGAGGATAGAGCGTCCGTCACTTGCTGACACCATTCGATAGAACGAGACGACGCTCCTATCTAGTCACTTATGGCGTGATAAGGCCGACTGCGATACTGGGTTAGCTCTCAAATACTCATGAGAATCGGTTGAGACATGAGACGTGTAGAAGAGAACAGCTACATACGAAATAATAATTGCCCAAGTTGAAGCAGAGAATTCGTTCGGTTAGATCTCTCGTTCAATTATGACGAAACGGGTCATTCACGTCTTTAAGGTCGTATCGCTCGTTATGTTTCGAACCGTGCCGCGTATTTTTTGAGTATTGGCGATAATCCGTTCATAATCATTATTTTGTAAATGTTTACGAATCGGTTGTCTTAAGTGTAGAGGAGAAGTGGTCAACACACCCATTATTCCGTATGAAAAGTCCTAATTCAGCTGAATATGGCTGAATTTGACGACCGCTTTAGCCTAGTTGGTAGTGATCCTGCCTACGAAGCTAGAGGTCCTGGGTTCGAATCCCGGTAAGGGAATTTATTAGTGTAATGAGCACGAGTATTTGTTCCTGAGTCATGGTTGTTTTCTATGTATTTATCTATATAAGTATGTTTATCGTCGCCTAGCACCCATAGTACAAGCTTTACTTAGTTTGGAGCTAGGTCGATTGGTGTAAGATTGTCCGCAATTATTATTATTATTAATATTATCAAACGACACAGTCCTCGTAATCGAATGAAAGTTATTGAAATTGAAATAGGTATCAATCTATTTTAAACGTTATCTCCGACACGTGGCAAAATAAAAATAAAACCCGTAGGAGCTGCGTCTAAATAACAACCGGAAAAATCGAGTGCCCTTGAATTTTTACGGATTTTTATTTGACCACGGAAAGGGAGAGTGAATTTTTACGCGACTGAAATATTTTTTAGTTTTATTTTTAGGAACGTAGAATTCAAATAGGGAACCTGAACCATGAGCCTTTGTTTTTATATGAATTCATCGTTCACGTTTAGTTTAACCAACCATTTACTATCTCCGCAAATCACCTATCATACTCATTTATTTATAATGCACAAATACATTAAACGAAAGAAAGTTAATATTTAACATAAATAAAAAATTAATTATAATTTATTTTTATCTCTTTCCATTAAGCTTCAATGCGAGACAAAACGTTTTATTTACTTTTCTTGGGCGTTAAGTATTGCATTACGCTCGTCAGGAGCCTTGCATTTGTTTGCAGATTTTATGTGCATACCAAGTTGGCTTCGTCAACCCCTAGGCCGCGAAGATGGTAATTGGTGGCCCTTCTCTCAAAACAAAGCTTTGTTGGTGTGGTTTAGCTGACATGGCGAGACCAGGCAAAAGGTTGCATGTCTGGTTGTTGGTAAGTGTATGGGAGCAAGCGAATAAGAAGAACACATTTAATGGCCCTCTTAATCTAGTGAAGGGTTCTTGACGAAAGTTTCTAATAGCATCAGAATATGACATAGTTTATAAAAAAAAAACCTTCAATTGAACATTAAATAATATAGTTTTGCTGATGTGACCAACGGGTTTAATCTTACTTAGATTAATCATGTTATTGTTCTTCTTAACTTGATCAGACTGGAACCAAAGTTTGAAATAGAAAATATTATTAATGCAAACGATATAATAATAAAGTTGATATAAAAAAAACTGTTAGGTACTATTTAGTCTAAAATAAAGCTGAAAATCAATAGTATAAATAAGAATACCCGGCTACAACGCTAAATCCAGGAAGATATAAAAACATTAACACTGCATTTGGCATCCTAGAGAACAAAACAATCAACGCCAACAATACTTATGTTGTTTAACACCGCCAATCTCACCCTTGCTACTAATTAATCCATGTAACGCACACAAACAAAAAAATAAAATTAATAATTACCCCCCCACCCTATAGTTCGTTAGAAAGGGATAATGATAAAAATGTATCGTTCTCTCCGCGCGCCTCCCGCGAATTTTTCACCCCCATTTAGCGAGATTCGATCCCGCAATCAGGGGGGAGGGGGGGCATTTTTTGGGCCCTCCCCCCTCCATCGTAAATTGGAGCATATAATTTTTATTACAGTGGTGTCGTGTGTGCGAACTGCGAAGTTATCATGAGAGATGGGGCTTAGTTTTAGGGTTAGGCGTATTCACCGGCGTCGCTGTGTTGAATTAAAAGCCAGAGTTTTAAAATTCTTTCCAGATACCGGAAAAAAAAGTTATTTTATCTCTTTACTAATACGACACTGATTTTTAAAACGGTATTTCCACCTTTTATAAATAGAC
Organism: Epinotia demarniana; assembly: GCA_945867215.1. NCBI lineage: Eukaryota > Metazoa > Arthropoda > Insecta > Lepidoptera > Tortricidae > Epinotia > Epinotia demarniana. The sequence goes on from OX244271.1 coordinate 2,126,925, forward strand.
CACCACCACCGTGTATAAATAGACTCAAATTTTGTTATAAGGTAAATGTCCCAGTCCTCGAAACTGGTCAAATACCTCTACTTCTATCGCATCCCGTGCCAATTAGGAAGTACAGTGTGAAAGAGGCGCGCAGTACAGAAGCTGTACCAACTCGACTGACAGTTGACACTGATGTCTTACCGATGCCGCACTGAGCCCGCGCAATGTGCGAAAGTAGGTTTGCATTAGGTATGTTTAATTTTATTAATTTTGTCATGTTTAATTTATGGTTGTTGTTAGAAATTTAATTTTAAACAACCAATCAAAATCAACTATTTATTCTGCAAATAGGCCATAATTTAAGGGTACTCTTACATGTCAAATGGTAATTTACTATAATAATAATAATCATACAGTAGTAATTTGCATGTTGAATTTTATGTCGACTGAATACGGGTTCTACAACTATTTTACTTCAGATCTAAATATAACGTTCGTTTGTTATTTAGTACTAATTGCATTTTAATTTAATATGGTTTGTTTTTAAATAATTGTAATTAAAAGTATAACTGTAATTAATGCATGTCTTTTCAGCAAATAAATATATTTGTTTCTATTAAAATTGAATTTTTTTTCTTCCTCATTGCTCTCGATGAACTTAATAAAATTGAAAAAAAAGGACTTTTATTGGACTTACGAGAAAATCGACCATACCGCAACTGATTTTTATTCGCATCACATAAATACCCAGTAGTGCCTTCCGGGATTTGCAATTGCCTCTATTTTTCGCTAGAAGGGGGACATTGCCCTTGTTTAGAATGAATTAGAATGCAGCAGCTGTCTCCCTCTGGGGGCATTTATAATTTACTACCCGAGCGTATGCGACCAGATAAGTTGATCCCGCGATTGAAACAAATGGGTTAATTCTTTTCCTGCGACTGTTTAAAGGAAATCATTAGCCTGTTCAAAAACTTTGTAGCTACGGTAGCCTAGTGGTTCAGGCATGCGGCTGTCAAGCGGCGGTCGTGGGTTCGAATCCCGGCTCGTACCAATGAGTTTTTCGGAACTTATGTACGGCATATTTACCGTTAGCTTTTCGGTGAAGGAAAACATCGCGAGGAAACCGGTCTAATCCCAATAAGGTCTAGTTTTCCCTCTGGGTTGGAAGGTCAGATGGCAGTCGCTTTCGTAGAACTAGTGCCTATGCCAAATCCTGGGATTAGGTGTCAAAGCGGACCCCGGGCTCTTTTAGGGGCATCAGCGGGAATAACGCTAGGAGGATGATGAATCCATACAAACCGCTATAAAAACCTGCACATCAGTGGACCACCATCATTAAACTTGGAGAAGCATTAAAACAGAAATACAAAAAACCAGTTTCGTGTTTCGAGGTTATTCTTCAACGTAGAAATTTATTAGTAAGATGTTTAATTGTGTCGAATGACGCGAAATTATGTTGATTCAAGAATTTCTACTCTTGGTTCTAGAGAATTCTCTTCACATCTTCACTGCCAGGAATCGCTACGCGCAACGCTCGTAGCCGATCAGCCGATCACAAGGTAGTCCTGCTAAGTAGCGGATATCGGCTACGGCGTAGGCGCCCGCTAGGCGCGTTCCTGGCAGCGAAAGCGGTATTTCAAAATGATATCCAGATTTTGACGATGTTCTTTCTACATTCAAGTTTTTTTTCTGTGTACGAAATGTATGATAAAGTTTTGTTTTCATACGTACTCGTGGAAAACCAAACTGTTTGACATCTAGCCGTCAATATTAGGGGGGGGAAGGGACAATCTTACACGAATCGAACTATCCCATTATAAGCTCAATAAGGCTTGTGTTATGGGCACTAGTCGACGATATATTTAATAGATAAATACATAGAAAGCATCCAAAACTCGGAAACAACATAAATTTATTTATTTATTTAAGAGTCCGCAGTAAGCCCGATTATCCATACAAACGTAGTTACGCTCTCATTTTAAAACTACGTGTTGGATTGCAACGAAACTTTGCATGTTCAATGAAATGAGGTATATCTATGTCTCCAATTAGTTTATGTAGCTTCAGATACCAAACTAAAAAAAATACTGCGAATTTAGGTTTTCATACAAAACTAGTTTTTGCTGTATTTAGTTTGTTTTATAAATTGGAACCGTATAAACTAATTACAGACATAGATATGCCTCATGTGTATGGGAAGGTGAAATTCGGCCGAGCTTACTGCGGCCTCTTAATCTTTATTGCACACAACTTATGGTACAAAAGGCGGACTTGATGATATAAAGCATACTCTACCAGTCAAGTGCAATATTCATGCTCATCACACAAATATTTGCCCTTACCGGGATTTCAAACTCACGACCGTCAGTCAGCTTCGTTGTCAAGCACGTGTCAAACATATGACAACACATCCTCGTATATCTCTAGTAGATATTCACCTTCATATACCCGCTGATGGTATACTCTTGCTTGCCAGAATTTCATTTGCCCGAATTTTATCTGTCATAATATACAACTGCCATAATGTTATTTTCTATAATTTTGTATGCCATACTCATTGTTTACCATAATAATTATATGCCAGAATCTTTATTTTCCGTAATATCAATATCAATAATCTCATTTTCCATAATCATTGTAATCCATAACTATCACATGCCATAATATAATTTGCCATCCATCTCAACATCCATAATATTCTTATGTGATAAAGTGGGTACGTATTGCAGTGTCTAATATTTTTAAAAAATACCTCGAACCTATCCGCGATCCAAGTCGGTTTTACCACTAAGTAAAAATGAACTTTTCTCTGAGATTACCTAATGCCAAGATATGTAGTGTTGTATCGTAGGCAGTAGGGAATAGGGGCTTAGTGGCAAAACCGACTCGGATCGCGGATAGGTTAGAAGACGGAAGCGGGAGCTTTGCTTCCGCTTTCGTCTTCGAGGTTATTTTTTTTATAAAAGAGCGGAAAAACCTGCAAATTAACAAAGATGAATCCGAATGCATGTTTAGTATGGCGTTTAAATATTCTATTAACTAATATTATTGCAAACAATAATCTGGAATACAATACGTATGGCATTCGTATCATTATGAGATCCAATATTCGGGTAAACAAGAGTATGTCAATTAACTATTATGGTAAACGAAACATTCGGGCAAATGAAATTCGAGCAAGCGAAGTTCGGACAAATGATTATTATAGTATATGAATGTCGGGCTAACAATAGACAACCCCCGCTGATACTTAAATAGGAAAGCTCTGAATTAAAAAACTAGTTAATCTACTCTCTACGCTTGGATATTGAGCACCAAATCGAATTTCTAAGCACGATTAGGACAAGACGCCGCGACTCTTTTTAAATCTTCTAATTAGAAAGAGACGGAGTCTATCTCGCCGCGAGAAAGCTCACGCGCCGTCTTGTACTAGCCGTGCTGGTGTTCCAACAAATGGTCCAATTACCCGAACGAATGACGCACAGACAGAATTGATAATCGTCTAAAAATGGATTTTAGAATAATGTCGGAAGCCCCACGGAGGCTTTTTAGAATGAGTAACCTGAAAAATGCTGTTGTAATTTCTGCGGAAGTACAGTCGAAAGGAACGTTCGTCGTTCATTTTTAGTTTCGTTTTCAGTAATATTTTTGCATATGTTAGACCTCTTAGGGCCTGTTTCACAATCGCCGGATAAAGTTATCTGCCAGTTAAAATTATTGCTATCCTTTTCTCCCGTCATATAAAAGAAAAGTGACAGCCAACATTTATCTGACGGATATGTTTTAACTGGAGATTGTGAAACAGGCCCTTAATGAAATAAATTATTTTATATATTTTTCTCAGGACAAGAGGAGTTACATGTTAGACCGAAGAACTAAACGAAACATAAGCTGCGAGAGAAATAAAAAAAAGTTAAATACGTATAAACAACACTTTTTACCAATTTTAGCGTCTCAATCAAAAACGTTATTCATATTAAACTAGACCAATTGAATTGAATAATATTTTAACAAAAGCTCCTCCAATTCTTACTTCGCCCCCGTAGCGATTGCCACGTGACCATTTGAACCTTACCGCATTGAGATAAGGTTCACAAATTATCAGTCAGTGTTTTAAAATTAACTATATTTATGATTCAAAAGAGCGTAAGCGTCGCACTTTTCGGATATATAAGGTGACATTTTGAATGTAGCACGACATTGTACTACGCCGTAGGCTCGCTACGAGTACGTAAAGACAATATTTATTCTAACCGTGGAAGCGAGATGGCGCTTCGATTAAAGACAGCAATAGACACGTGGAACGTTATGAAAAGGTTTTGTCAAAGTTCACCTCATTTAGGAGTCGTAAATAGGTTGAAGCTGTTTATACGGAATGGTTGAAATGGCTGAAGCATTTCAGGGAAGTAAATACTTAATATAAGACGGTGTTTGACTGTTGATTTTTAAATTCATATTTAAATCATTTATTTTATAAAGTATATACAAGCAGTAACGGTAGCCTAGTGGGGCAGGCATGCGGCTGTCAAGCGACGGTCGTGGGTTCGAATCCCGGCTCGTACCAATGAGTTTTTCGGAACTTATGTACAGAATATTTACCGTTAGCTTTTCGGTGAAGGAAGAGATTATGAGAACCCTCAGGAACACAATACCACATACTTACTTACAGAGTAAATGTCTCAAGACGAGAGTCTTTGACCACTGTGTGTTGCCAGTGATTACATAATTATGGCACTGAAACGTGGTCGCTTACTATGGGCCTCATAAGAAGGCTCAAAGTCACCCAAAGGGCAATAGAGAGGGCCATGTTGGGAGTTTCTCTACGTGATCGCATCAGAAATGAGGCTATCCGCAGCAGAACCAAGGTAACCGATATAGCCCTCCGAATTGCTAAACTTAAGTGGCAGTGGGCAGGGCACATAGCACGTAGAACCGATGGTCGTTGGGGCGGAAAGGTTCTCGAGTGGCCACCACGTACCGGAAGGCGCAGCGTGGGTAGACCCCCCCAAGGTGGACTGATGACCTGTAAAGGTTGCGGGAGTCCACTGGATACGGGTGGTGCAGGGCCGATAACTTTGTCACTCTTTGGAGGAGACCTTTTTCGAGCAGTGGACGTCTTTCGGTTGATATGATGATGATGATTATGATAGAGTAAGTAGTTCACATTTCTCTTATGGCGAACTATATCGGACCGGATAACTCTTAATCTTTGCGATGTCTCCGTTGCTCCCTACTGGAGCATAAACCCTATTGCAGCTAAACTAAATCAGAAAAAAGTAGTATTTCCCCGCATTTCTTCTAGACATTTGATAATATGAGGAAGCATGTTGAATGAAATAAACAGGGAACTCCCTTGACCGACTTTTCCGACCTAATTTCAGTTGTAGGAGGCATTCTCATCACAAATTATTTAAATCTTTAATGGTTCATTATAATTATTTTTTCTAATAAAACCCAGTTACGAGTGTGTTGCTTTCTTTGTACAATCGTATGCTTACGTACAACGATCACACTGGCGCTAATACTGTACATGTGACTGACAGCCAAAATCAGTAACTTTTTATGAGACATCAACGCTCTCATAGTAGGAGTTAGTAGGGCACAGAATATTGACCTCAGTTTTTTTTGGGTCAAACCCGGTATTTAAAATACATAAATAATTTACTTTAGAAAAAAAGTTTTTACCAATTTTTATTCTTTATTATACCCTAGTAGCACCTGATGGTAAGTGACGACAGAGCCTAAGATGAAGCTCACTGGTTCAATTATAGCCTATTCACTCACGTTTTGAAGGCACCTAAATCGTAGTTCTCGGGAAATGCAGTACTTTGCCTTGTTTGAAGAGTTACCTCGATTTCTCCAAGATACCATCATCGGAGCCTGACCTCATGACCTGGGGAGGATCATCAAGCGAAATGACGTTTTCAAGTAATACATTAAAACAGATCCCCCTGTTTAGAGTCGCTTATAATAAGTAATGCTTGATGTTTTCCGAGTATTTTCGAAAAAAATATGAAATGATGCAATAGCTAGCTCAGAAGCATTCTATTTCAGCCCTCAGGCCGAATAACGCACTAATCATCATAACCATATTACCCATCAAGCAATCTACATTTTAAGTTTGTAATCGGCCACTGCTGATCATAGGATCTTCGAGGATGCCACCCGTCTGTGAGTGTCCCGAGATCTTCTTTATATCATCAACCCATCTAGCTGGTGGTCGACTGGAGTTCCTTTTCACAGAAACATTTTTGTAGAGATTCTCGAGTGGCAACCATGTAGCGGCAGGTGCAGCGTGGATAGACCATCACAAGGTGGACCGATGACCTGCTAAAGGTCGCAGGAGTCTGCTCTATGCGGGTAGTTCAAGACCGTTCATTGTGGCACTCTTTGAGGGTGGCCTTTGCCCAGCAGTGGACGTCTTTCGGCTGATATGATGATAATGACTGTTACTAGGGATAAGGCATTTCCAGATGGTAGTTGCCCTCGAGTCTTAGAGTGATTTGCAATAATTTTGTAAATATCGCCAATCTGGTATGATACTGAAGACTTAAGCGGGAAGAGTTCCGCTACCTACATATCACAAACACATTGTGTTGTTTTTTCTTGAAATCGCCTCAATTACTAGTTGCTAATTGTTCTATAAAAAGTGCAGTAGGCAATAAAAGCTCGTATCAAATTAGGTTTTCTGAAACTGATTCGTAATCATATGAAGTTATCATATGGCGCACGGAAAAACTTTAACCTTCCATTAAATACAAAGTTTCTTCAAAATTCGCTAGAACAAAAATAGTGTAGAAAACTGGCCAATAATATTTATTACAGCTTAACCTAACGGAACGCTGGTGCTGGCTTTTGAATGGAAAAAATCCTAAGTATATGTGCGTTTTATACAAAGTTAGTACATTGTCGAATTAAGAGTAGGCAGAGCGCGGGAGCCCCTCGCCCTTGGAGCTATAAATTAAAGCTACTGGGGCAAGCGCAGTGGAGTGCGCCGTATAGTGTACGATAGAGTAAGGGTAATGTGTTGGCAGGGAAACTAGTTTAACTAGAGGCTCTGAGCTGTTAAACGCACGAGGGTGTCTTTTTTAAATTCTAAAAACTAAATTGATAGAAAAAACCTATGGAACCTGCTTATAAAATTCAACCTGTAAGTGTAAGGCCTGAGTGGACGCCCCGCTTAAAGCGGGGCGTCGAGCGTCCATATAGATTGCATTTGTTTTATATGGACGCTGCACGCTCCGCTCTGAGCGGGGCGTCCACTCAGGCCTTACACTTAGGGAGAAAACGTCGGACATACGAATTTTTTTTTGCGTTTGCGTTGCTCGCTCGTTCAATTAAATTTGGGTAGTAGCGAAAAAGACAAACTAAGATTTCAGTTTCACTTGGTCGCAGCAATAACTAAATGAATGAAGCATTATAACCACTAAAATACTAAACTTGACGACCGCTTGAGCTTAGTTGGTAGTGTCCCTGACTACGAAGAAAGAGGTCCTGGTTTCGAATCCCGGTAAGGGCATCTATTTTTGTAATGAGCACCAATATTTGTTCCTGAGTCATGGATGTTTTCTATGCATTTCTTTATTTATATAAGTATATTTATCGTCGTCTAGTACCCATACTACAAGCTTTGATGAGTTTGCGTCTAGGTCGATATGTGGAAGATGGACTATCTTCCACATATCGACCTTTTATTTGTTTTATTTTATTTTATTTATTTACTTTGTAGTGACAATGTAACGGAGTTTCACATAAAGCGGGACGCGGGAATTTATAAAAACTGATAAGAAGTAGTCTATCAGCAATTGTTTGCACGCATTGGCAAATAATAACGATGTCAATTAACTGTACAGTTAAATTTCCAAAATGCGAACCTTCAATGTACTCGGTGTATGATGTAGTAATAAAAAAAATATAAACAGCCGACATTTACTTTTACTTGTCCATTTACTTTGCGGTACATTGCTGGCAAATAAAAAGTCGGAATTTTTGTTAATAATTAATTGAATTTAGGTCATAGGTAGTTAGAGACGTTAATTTACCCTACTTTAAAAAAAGCCTACCTACTTGCCGGTAACGTACTGTAGCGCGACTCGGATAAATATTATTCCCATTTCGACTGTTTATGTATTCTAAATGCTTCAATATAACTATTGGAGTGGTTGTAGTTATTTATTTTGTAAAATGTTTAATTACTCTTGAACAATTTAAAAAAAAAGCCCTGAATTTATTTTTTATAGTCTAGTTACGCGTTATATTGAATTCGTATATATTGAATTATCTAACTTTAGATGTAGATCTTAGGTTCAAGGACATAATTGTACAATAAATTATTGTGAACCTTGATATGTAAAGTACGTTCGTTCAACTTTTTCCAACTTGCAGACAAAATGGGAAAGTTTTGTAATTATACATATTACTTTAATGGCAAACACATCCAGATTAGATTTTATTTCAATTTTAGTAAAAAAATTTACTCATCAGAAAGATATATTATGGTAATATGCGCCGCCTACAGGGACTAACTGGTCAATTAGCCATTAATTAATTACTAAAATCGGGCCAAATTATAGTAAGCGGCTACGCTCCATATCATGGCATTTCGGGCGAGTTTTGGCTTATCCCATTACAACGATTCCCTTCATATTTTTGATGATTGTGTAATTGACTATGTTGGATTTAGGTTGGGTACAGTCGACGATAAAAACGAATAGTATATGGCGAAAAATGTATGCATGTTGCAGTAGGTACTCGTGAAATATACAATCACTTACTCACTTTGTAAATCAATATCACTTTAGGTTAATACATTTATCAAACAATAACCAAAATTGGCTTAAATGCCAATGAAAATAGAGTCCTGTACAGGTAACATTGTTGTTGACTTTGCATAAAGTGGTAGGTATCTAGAATTAATCCATTATTTACTCGATATTAATTCTGCTGAGTAAAACATGTTTTAAAATAGGAAAAAATATCAACAAAAGCTTCGCATCAAACACGGAAATTGCGAATCTCTACGCTCCGACTTACATTCGCAAACATCCCTACCAAAAGCTCACGAAACGAATATCAAAAACAGAGCAACAAAATAACTTTCTAATGACAAATTTCGCGCACAAAAATCTAATTCACGCACGGTCGCCCCCCCACGCCCCCCCACATTACACCCCGTCCCTACATACACGCAATTTTTGATCAATACTTAAAAATTAACCCAGCCTCCGGTAGTTTTTTAAATTACTGCGCATGTCATGTTTTTTAATCAGACCCCTTTGTGACGCCTACATCGGCACACATGTGCAAGTTGTACATGTTTTCGTGACATCATATGATTATACATTTTTGTTCGATTGGCGTTTGGTAGGAAATTATGCTGAGCGGTTGGAATCAGGAAACTGCCTATAACTCTGTTAACTTCTGTGATCCTGGTAGGTACCTGAGCTCGGATTACTGGTAGCTCCTTAGCAAACGATATTTTATTTAATAATTTTTGCTCGATATCGATACTAATCACACAATGCCAAAACAGTTGGGGAGAAAATCGATTTCAGCTTTTAAGTTATACCATCTAGGTACAGTTACAAGGACAACCCGATGTTGTCATGAACATTGATCTTTTTCAAACGTTTTGAAAAGGGTAGTACTCCCGGGAAATGTGAGGAAGGTTCTGTAAACAAGACACAATCAGGGCGTACAAAACTTTACACAGACCTAGGTTTCCTTACACATAAACCTAGGTTTCCTGAATATTATGACTTGAGTTATGTAAACGATCATATTTTTATTCATGATTTAAGTTTTATTTTGCATTATAAGTATCTTTCTACAACTAATTACTTAAGTACCTTAACGTTTAACTATTTTGCAAAATTTATATTAAAATCTCATCAAGCTTTTCTATTTCTATGATATTTTAGTAAATATTACATATTAAATTAATGTGATACCTACTTAAAATTATTGATGTCTAAAGTCATGGGGGAGGCCTATGTCCAGCAGTGGACGTCTTTCGGCTGATATGATGATGATGATGATGAAAGTCACACGAAAATATCCAGTTACAGGTAAATGGACACAGGTAAATGGTCATCTACAAAGTGTCATTGTAGTTAATGGTATAGTATTCTGACGTCCCTAAACCGCATACAGATTTGATAAAAATTCGTAGCACGGGTATGTCGTTTGGTACCTACCTAATTAACCTCTAAATAATTTTCCTTTAAAATCCTCAAATGCTCAAGTTGCTTATCAGTTGAACTGTTTTATTAATTAATAAAGGACACATAGTAAAATAATGTGACACTTCAATTAAATTCGCAGACCAAGTTTGTAAGTACAAGCACCCTAGAAGTAGAGCGCTTATGAAACTCCCGTACTATTAAAAGCTGGCAATGTTTCAACTGCTAAAGCCATACATTCTCGCCATTAACATACATAATCATAAACAAAACTAATCCAAACGCAATCCCAAACAAAACCCTCAACCCTCTTGTCAGAAAACGAGAAAAAACGGTCCTACAAAAGTATTTTCATTATCTAAGCCACGTCACAGCCTCCAAAACCTCCTGCCTACCCGTATATTCATTTCCGTTCTGTACTGTTAATACCGCATACTTTTAACTGTCTAACTAGGGGGAAGGGGGCCCCCCTACCCACACCGTACTACTTACACGCGGTAGGCACAACTTTTATAATACTACGTACTCGCGGGCGTTTTTAACGAACCCCCCCACCCCACCTGCCACGCATACCGAAAAATACGCAGGGGTGGGGGCTGGTTAGAAGTGAAGTGCCAGTATTTTGCGTATTTTTAAATTATTCCACATGCGGGCCGGGTTGTTTAGTGCTGGAGTCGGGCAGGGTTTTGATATTTAGCGGGAGTATCGATTAGGGGGCCAGATTAACCCTGTTTTGAATATGAGTACATTGTTTTTAATCGATTACCAAGAAAATACTGACAGCAACAAAAAATACTGACTTTTACATCAAAATTTTACAATTGCACATCGAAACCGATTTTGATGAACGATTAGTTGTTAGTTTCTTTTTGATGTGCCTTATACTAGCTTTTTTTGTTTCAAGTTGACTGACAATTGTAACTTCTGTAAAAACATACAAAAAATTGTTTATTGCTGATGTTTGATGTAATATTCTCATTTTCATGTTACGTGCTATTTACTGAAGTATGTATTAACATGAATAATAACATCACTAGTACTTCCAGAACTTGAACGTGAAGTTTCATCTAGAAATCTTGTCAAAATGTAATAATGAAAAGTATGCATAATTTTTGATTTTATAATTGTTAGTGTAGGTACGTAAATCGTGAAGTCGAGTTTTAATATAAAACTTAGGATATTTTATCAAATCTTAATTAGGTTCTTTTTGGTATGGATCTAAAGTAGGCCTACGCAGCCATGTTATCTAGAAAAATGATTATACACTCTTCGCTCTTGCCATTAATTCCATTTAATAACAAAGAATATGTGTAAATTATTACAGTAAACTTGATAGTGATACAATACTGATCCTAATGAAAATATCATTACAATAAAAAAAAACGCTTGTCCACTCTTTTCCCATTTAGTAATACTATGTATTCCAATAAACTATTCAGCTATTAAATACATTAAATGTATCAGCTATAAACTATGTTACAGAATAATATGACTTTTTCAGAAGAAATAGCATGAGCCTTGTATTGAAAACTTTAGTATTCCTCAACGATTTAAACTCATTATTCCTAGGTTACAAGTCGCAAAGACATACATCGGAAAAGAGTTTCAAAAAGCGGCAAAACTAACAAAAAAATATCGTAGACAAAGTTATAAATTCTTAAATTTAAGCATATATGCTCCTATGAATTTCGGTAAACTACTACCGGTTCATAAAGAAAAACCTCTGCCTCGAGGCGAGTTTTTTTTCAAAACAGTATACAGTAGGTAAACAAATTCAGTAATACAGTGTTATGACAAGATGAAGTATTAGTTTCTTCTGACACTACCTTTAAGATGGAGCTCTATGGTTTTAACCGTGATGGATGGCATCATAATACGCCTTAAGGGTGATCTGAGATTACGCTTTGATTTTAATGCATTCGGCTCCATGTTGAGTCAACAAATCAAAATGAGCACGCGAAACATATTCAAATCACATAATATAGACATTATTAATATTGGTGTTCTATCGAAATTACTATTTTTAATTCCACTTGAAGACGTGGCTACTGCCCGTTCCCTCTCATCCGTGAGAGGAGGCCTGTGCCCAGCAGTGGGACGTTTATAGGCTGATTTATTATTATTTTTATTGAAGACGTGTAAAATTTAAACAAATTAAGAGGCCCCAACACGGCTGGAGTCGACTCTAAACAATATCGAGTCTATAAATTATAATAAAAACGAATTAAGCGCATGGAGACTGTATAAAAACGTTTTACACGCTTTAATTTTTTTTATTATTAGAAGCAGCGACTAGTTTCAACCTAAATATAGAGCAATGACGCGTGGTTGAGTGTCCAAGAGGCAACTGGATGGCCCTGTGCAACTAAAACTGGGCCAACTTGAACTGGGGAGGAAATAGAAAATAAATATGATTTTTTTGTTGCGAGGCAGTCTTTTCAAACTGCAGTTACCTGAAAGTGTGTAAGCTGTTTATAAGTAAAGTGAAATGCTAGTCTTAATCGAATACCCGGTGACATTTTTTTTTACCCCCCAATTTCCGCTCCAGTCCAAGTTGGCTCAGTTTGGGTTGCACAGGCCAGTTCTACAACGCTTCGGGAGCTCAAATGCCGCAAGCCATCCGGTTACTTCTCCGACACCGAAATTCCTCGTCATTGCTTTAACTAATTGCATATATATAAAGACTTATGTTTTTTTAGCATGTCGTTTTAAGGCGCCGTAGGTTCATGGTCTTCTCTCCCTCTCACTGAGCGTAAGCGTGAGCGAGATGAAAGTGCGCGCTCGGAAGCGCGCAAATCATGTTTTTTAATTTTAATTTTTTGGCAGTTTAAATAAATAAAAAAGTAAACACTGAGTTCTCTCAAACATGATATTGCGGAATTTTAGAAGCCATTTTAATATTTTTAGATTTTGTGCATAATTTGTAACAAATATTTTAAGTGTATTTTAGATCCTTTTAGACCTATGTCCGTGATTTTTTCTATGGAGCGAAAATTGCTTAATCATGTTTCTAAACACTGATTTCCCTGCAGAAAAGCCTCAAGATTACTATTCGTATTTTTTTGAAACCATATTATTATAAACAGACGCATTATATTGTTTCAAAAACTCTGTTCGCTTAACTTCGCTGAACCTACGGTGCCTTAAAATGAGAATCTAACTCCGTTTGAACCTAAGTAACTATGTTGTGTGGAGTGGCGATTTTTTTCCACGATTATAATTATAACCAATGAACGCAAAAGGCGAATTTAATGTCATTATGCATTATGTTCATCTCCATGTGACAAAATCAAGGAAACGTTCAAGAAATTAATATTAATTAATTAGCTTCTGTAACTCAATGTGAGTAAATAGTTTCGCAAAATTGCATAGAATGTCTGCACTTGATCAAATATGGCGATGAATTTCAAAAGAGCGCTTCAAATTATACATTTATAAAGTCACATACTATTTAAACTAACTACGTCCTGTCCAATTGGTAACTAAATAAACATAAGCTTGCCGTTCCATGCCTCAGACTACGTAAGACCAGTAATTCATTTGTAGGTTTAAATATAAATTTATTTAATAAGTTGCCACAGGATTTAATGGACTTGACTCTACATAAATTTAAAGCGTTTGTCAAAAATTGCCTAATCAAAAAGGCCTACTATAAAATAGAAGATTATATTCATGACAAAACTGCGTGGACAGAATAGCCAGGAAATGCCAGGTACAGTCCAGGAAATATTTTTATTTTAAGATTTTTTTTTTAATTGTTTAGTTATTTTTTTTTTTTTGACAATATGAGACCCTTTACATCTCCTAGACATTTACACTTTAATAATGAGCTTTAGTTTACCTCTGTCAAATAATTTTATTTTTTTTGACACCTAGAGACCTTCTACATCTCTAAAAATAAGCCTAGATATATAAGTATTGTAAATTGACATTCAAAAGCGCCTAATGGGCCCACTTGGAGAATAAATGATTATTTTATTTATTTTATTTTTTACAAAAATACACATAGGTAGGTAAATGATAAGAGAAACGGTTTGAAATATTATTAAATTATGGGGCATATTTTTTTGAGATAATAATTGCAGTCGGTTTTAACCAAAACAATAGTTGCAGCGTATCTTCAAATGCACACATATTTTTTGGTGCTATTTTATGAATCATAGGAAATACAGCTTTTGGAAATATAAAAAAACTGGATTGAACCCGTACAATGGGTGTATTAGTTGTAGATACGGTACACGTGATAGTTTTTTTTATAAGTAATAGTTTAGAGACTTTAACATTTAACGATAATAGAATTTTTATATTTTTTAGTTATTATTTTCCTAAATGTTTTCCCATGTCATTTAATACGTCCATAAAAAAATCATATCATTGAAATTAATAATTTAGAATAAAAATGAATATTCTGCAACAAAATGGAAACTAATAACCCATAAACTAAGCATAAATCGTCTCACATTACTATAATAAAAACAGAATAACTACATCTTGCAAGAAAACCCCTATTTTACAACCACGAGCGAGCAAATATAAGGAAAAGAATTACCAACATACTTTTGCTTTCACTCGAACATTACCTATCGTTTTACCCTCTTAACTTAAAGGAATGGAGTTGAGAATAGCTTGGCAGGGGGCTGGGAAAGAGTAAAGAGTGTTTTTTTATAGATTGTAACATTATGGCACTCATGCCTGACACGGCAGTTTGATATGACAGTCGCTTGCATTCAGTTACTTTGAAAGACGTTCTCGACTTGAACGATTTACGACCCTAGTCTTCAAATAATAGGGTGTAATTTCAATGTGAAATTGGTGTATTTAAGTTGGTTTCCTGTTATTTCGAGCCGATGTTCTGCTGTTAGAGTGTAACTGACTATTCATGTCACTATCAAAATACGAGGGCGGCGGTTACGGAATGCGTTACTTTGACATCGATCTAATTGGGACCAGTTTCGTTGTATTTTAAAAGCATAAGTTGTAATATTTATGTAAGTTAGAGACACTCGAGAGATGTAATAGTGATATAACCTTGTTATAGCGTGGTTAATTAACCAGTTAATGTATCCAACATCCAAATCGTGACGGCTTTATATAACTGTTAAGGTGCCGATAGCCTTAGCACTCACATGGAAGCAGAACATCGAGTAATCGCCGTCTTTAAACGTGTCGACTGTACAATGCACAGAGCTAAGCATAGAGCCAAACATCGTTACGAACATTTTCGCGACCATTCTAGCGAACGCTCTAGTTGTGCGGGAAGGTATGGGCGGAGAGGGACCGCGGCTAAACAACAATAAAGTTGCTCGGCAAAAAGCTGGTGGCCAAACTGTCGTTGCTCGCTAAAACGCTCCTGTCTATTTTGTAGCCTGTAATGTAACATTCGCTACAATGCTTATTACAAGAGTATCAGCACATTTAAATTTCGTCCTATGACCCAATGTAAATTGTGCAGATCACTTAGTATAGAAATAAGTTAAAATTGGCCGCAGCTAGCTCGGGCTTCAACATTACAATGTTAAATGACATGTCAATGTGTTTTGATGTTATATTGGCAGGAATGTTATATTGTAAGGAAGCAAGCCCACTAAAACCAAGTTGTTACTACATTAACACGTGCAGCTTTATTAAGACGGAAATGTTAAGAATGTAAAGAAGGATCATCGGAAACAAAATGTACATTATGTAAAATCCCGTAACAGGTAAATTAAATATTATTCGCGATCCGAGAACAACGTAAACACCTAATTCCCAGGGTCCCCAATTTTTTTTCTCTATTAAACGTACCATATTAAACGTCAAATCAGACGTCAAAACTGTCTTTGGCAAAGGCCTCTGAGACTGCCACTTCTCTATTAAGTAACTAAGCAGCACCAAACACATTGCTATCAAATGTAATGCATTACGTATGTGTCGGATAGCCCCAAGTCCTAAATCACTGTGATCATCAAACATCGAAGTCAAAGTAACTTATCTATAAATAATAACCCATAGGGCGCAGAACTATTTTTGCTGATGCTAAAATTAGGAAGGTAATTTAGCTTAAAATATATGCAAATAGGGTCGCGTGAGCAGGCACTGGGGCGAAACTATGCCTCGCACCTACCGAAATAAACTAGAATACAGCAAAGGGTAATGTTTAGATACCTATCGCGATGGAAAATGTGGTAAATAATCACACGGACCACGGTTATTATTAATGGTACGCGGATATTCTATGCGCTATAGCCTGGAAATGCTTGGCTAGGTCGATATTTTTACTTTATGGCTCTTTTAGATGTACTTAGAAGGGTATTCGTTTCATTCAGTAGCGATTCCCAGATAAAAATGACTTAATGTACGCAATTACGGAATGCGTATTTTTATTAATAATAGTTCATTATATTTTTTCCAAACCTAGGTACGTTGTGTTACATTTATTTAATGAACTACCTCGTACTTATTTCGTCTTTTGGCATAGATTTGTATTAATATATAACACAATAGCTACACTTATATGCGTCTCCCAAATAATAACGAATATACTAAGTCAAGTAGCTTAAGCGCCGGCATTGCGCCTGCCGTTTGCTCCATAGCAATAAATCGCAGCGCGCCGCCATACATCGTTTACAAGGCGTTGGTCTGATTCCTTCGCAGCGTTCGAAATGGTTGCCCAGATGGTTTGTTCAGGCGTTTTACCGTTGTTACTATCTAAGTAGGTCATTATTGTATGAGTACTATTCTATATTAAGACATTTTTTAGTGCATTAAACACAGTTTCAACAACTAAATTCAATTGCGAATTTAATAACATATATTACCATATATAAAAATATGTGTTTGTTATATTTTATTTTTTAAGCAGCCCGAATGAATGAGTGAATGTATGTACATTATGAATGACTGGATATATAAAATAAGGATATTGTAATCGTTGCGTTGATTCTGTTGTTCTTGGCCAGGCGCGAAGTTATTGCTAAATAAATACAACCATTATTCCAGTCCAGTACATTTAGCAGAATAGAGTCCTGTAATTTTTCTGACAAAAAACATTAATAAGTTGAAATAAACCCTTTTTTACTGTGCTGTTTGAAATAATTAATTGCCGTTTCTCTTTGTCAAAATATGAGCTAAACTATGACAACTGCCCATTGGTATTGAAAGCTTTAATAATATAGATATGTGTGTTTACGTAAATCTGATCCTTTCGAGAGATTAATACAGCCAGATTTATTAAAGACGGCATCGGCAGTCTAGCAGCCACAGCGGAATAGTAATCGGCTCTCGATAAAGAAACACGTTTCCCACTGCAGTGTTCCTAAATAATAAATTCGATTCGTCCCCGATTCGCGTCACACAAACATTGGAGTAAAACAATTTATTACAAAATGTAAACAGGAAGAGCCGTATTTTCATTTAGAATACGAATGCCTCCCCCATAGACGAAAATACCCGGTTATGATTAATTCCAAATGCGGCGCATTGATCAAGAAACCGGCTTTTTACCCAACTACCCATCCCCCACCCTGCCAGAGCGAGACTAAGCGCAGCATCGCCCCTCTCACTCTAAAACAAAGATGCTAAAACTTCTTTCGCTAGTATGAAGATTTTAATTTCATATTTTTGACGAAACGGTTCTAATTTTACTTCCTGGTTACAAACATTCCCAACCCTAGGCTTTCACTTTAAGGTTCATTTCAGAACGGCGCGCGGAAGCACTTGCAGCCATTTTCTAATTCCGAATTAGTTTTCGAAGTGAAAAGATACAGTCCCAAGACTGTGTGCGTTAGCAAACTGATACAAAACCTTATTAAGACGTCGCTAAGTCGAAATTGCTTTGTCGGTGCGCTTGTAAGAAATAATTCTCCAGTTGTACCCCGAAATTAGTCGAATGAGGGGAAAGGGGTTCATACGATGGGTGGTTTTAAAAGAAGAAGGCAAAAAGGTGGGGATAGAAAGATGCGCAAAGACTTAGTTCGCGCGGGGGGGAGTGGGGAGGCGTTATAAAATATATAATTCTATACTTACAATACTTGTAAATACGCCACGCGGAAGTAGCCCGCTCGAGCAGACTTGATACTTGAGGCGCTGCTTCCGCCTAGCTGTGCACGTAATGAGTGGGTTGTGATAATGAATGTAGGCTGTAGCGAAGCTTTGGAGACTTTTAGTGAGTTAATGTGAGCCTTTACGATACATTTTAATTGCTAGTGCAGTAAAAATGCATTTAATGATAAATATAAGTAATAATCAAAGCAGATTTAAGACAACAACAAGCAACTTTATACTACACTTGAGACAGACATTTTAAACAGTGTTGGCGATTCCTAATTAGAAATTGATTACAAAATATATTAAGACTGAGGGCTGCTACGAAACTGTAACTAAGTGACCTTACTTTTTAAGGATAGTGGGATAGTCTTAGTTGGAGTAGGTATTACTTTTTCAATACCATCTGTCTCGACAAAATAGCGATTTCAATAGGTTTACATGTTTTCTGTGGAGATAGCCCAGCATCTTATTACCGTGTGTTACCGACATGGGAAGAGGCCAAAAGAGTTAACACTGTAACCCAAAGAATGCGGGTGGCGCAGAACCGATCATTGTGGCACTTTTTGGGGGAGGCCTTTGTCCAGCAGTGGACTTCTTTCGGCTGATATGATGATGATCTGAACTCACCCAAAACTAGACCGCACAAACATTGTAACAACCCACAAAATACTGAGACACGTTGACCTCCATCAATACACGTGTCTCCGCGTAAACAAACCCCAAGTATCAACTCTCCTCGGTCGCAGTAGCCCGCTACATTCGCTGATATTTAGTCGCGAAACGGGATGTATTATAAAAGGCGGTAGTTGTTTAAAATAAGAGCGGGCGCGGGCCGCCGGCGCGGCGGTTACAAGGGCGCGGGGCCAGGGTTCGATTCTAGGAGAAATTTTAGGACTTCGGTATTAGATTGCTGTAATATATGTTGTTGATTTAGGTCGGAGGGCGTACTCATTCTATACTATGAAAATAACAACAGAAACATTTGTTTTTTTTAAAAACTGATGGTAGCAAACAAACTTCAGTACCTACATGATAGTTAGCGACTCTTTAAGAATCTATCCCGCTATTTATTAATATGGTTGGTTACTTTCCAAATACATAGATGAAAAAACGTACCTTTCGACCTTGAGATGTAAGAATGATTTTCTTCAGAGCCTTGATGTTATTTATAAATAAATAAATAAATAAATAAATAAATAAATATAAGGGGACAATCTTACACATATCGACCTAGTCCCATAGTAAGCTCAGTATGGCTTGTGTTATGGGTACTAGACGACGATAAATATAATAGATATAAATACTTGAATACATAGAAAATATCCATGACTCAGAAACAAATATTCGTGCTCATCACACAAATTTTTGTCCTTACCGGGATTCGAACCCAGGACCTCTTGCTTCGTAGGCAGGGTCACTACCAACTAGGCTAAAGCGGTCGTCAAAATTTATACTCTTCTTAACTTCTGGTCTTTACATCTTGCCATCATTCCTATGAGGCTGGCATCATGGCTTAGCAAGCGTTGTAAAAAAAGATGTAAAACTCGAAATCTTGTTCACTATTCCTTCACAAACCCTATTCGAGGCCCAATCACGTGTGAGTCATACCTTTACGAGCAATTTCCGCTACAACGCGGGAATATGCTGCTACGCCCTGCGGCGTAGCACACGTAGCGATGCTTGGCTTCGAATGGATTAACACATTCACTGTCAGTTTTTTTTGTAGCGCTACGTTCGTAACCTATAATAAATTGTAAGTTATTAGTGACTTGCTTCCACCCGCGACTTCGTCTGCCTGGGCCCGGGATAAAAACTATTCTATATTTTAATCCAGGCTATAAACTATCTTCGTGCAAAATTTCATCCAAATCGGTAGAGCCGTTGAAGCGTGATTGAGTAACAAACATCCGAACATCTAAACATCGAAACATCCAAACTTTCGCATTTATAATATTAGTAGGATGCGCGACTTCGAATGATTTGCCTATTCGAATAATTAGCGATTACTAATAATCGAATGATGACTACTAATTACAGGTAACAATCGTTGCTGAGTAAGTGACAGTGACATTAGCTATTACTAATGTCCTCCCCCCGCCCCATCCTCTAAATCACGTCATTGCTATGCTGATGCCGTAGCTAGTCGATCTGTCGCAGCCGACCGGAGAGATGCGCCTTCAAGAGCGCGTGAAGTTCGGGTTCCTCCAAATGAGAAGGCCCCGTGCACCGATGTGGATAACGAAGGTTTTACAACGGTGTCGAGGACGCGCAAGCCGCGCAAGAGTCAGTGTGGTACTGCAGAACCGGTTGGTTCCGGTCTTCGGGTTGCCACACCGAGCAAGGCGCTATATGTATCGCGCCTGCATTACTCCGCCACGGCCGATGATGTGGCGGAGTACGTTCGTCAGAAGACCGGTTTCTCGCTGAGGGTGTTCCAGCTGCGTTCGCGCCACTATGTGCACTTCAGCTCGTTTGTGGTGCGCGTGCCGCGGCCGCTGCAGGAGACCGTCGCACGTGCTGACTTCTGGCCGAAGGGTGTAGTGTTTCGACGGTTCCGGGGCAATCTGCCGAATCCTACACCGGAGACGACGATGCAACGGGGCCACGCCGTTTCGTCGCCTAAATAGTATTATTTGTTGTTTTGGTTTCGTGACGCATTGGTTATTATATTACTGTAATGTCAAGTAAATAAATAAATGTCATCGTCAAGTTCGATTCGGGCACATTCGATTAGCTACTCATGTTAAAGTCAAGTCGACTCGGGCGGGCGACCGGCCGTCGATTAGAATACTAATAATCGAATGATTTTCGAATTAGTCGACTTAGTTGATTAATGTAGGCAAGGTGTAGACTAATCGTTGTTTAAAAAAAGAAGGTTCTCAGAGTCAAGATTTGTATGAGTTTTATTGTTACTTGCTTAATTTTGTCTGGTCGGAGGATTTGCGGTGGGCTTACACAATAGGAAACAGCCGATTGTTCACAAGTTTCAAGTGCTAAACGGACAGCTTATATAATTTTGACTATACTTGTAGCGGTGTGGCGAAATCATGGAGTGAGGCGTCTCTGGTTAAGTCAAGGTCTTTCTAGTATAATTACTAACACTTTGATGATTAAGATTATGATAAAACTATATAGAGTAAACCACCCCAAGTAATTAAATTAGAAAGTACACAGCCTGCATCTTAAACTAGCAGAAAAAACAATTTTTAACAATGGTTAAGTTCCTATCTAATAATATAACGGGCACCAACAATTTACACGGAAATGATGATAACTTGGCCTAACTAAATAGATAGGGTGTTTTTCAGTGACCGGTGGTTGACATGTCCGTCACCGGTGACCTATACGTTGTAACTGTTGTTACCAGAGTTCGAAAGATTCTTTTTATAAAGTTTTGATTATTAGTGCTCGTCAATACATATAAAGGCACAAAACACAAATGCACAATTGATCACAGCAAGTTTCCAAATCAAAAAATAAAACCCCAATTCTCTAACTAACTTAATTTGCCGGGAGTGAAGCTACCTATGTTTTATCCACTCATTTCGCGTGGTTCTTAGTAAAAAGTTGTACAGGGGGGCACTAGCGCCTACGCCGCTACGGCGCTACGGCGTAGGCCCGAGTAGGGCCATGCAAATGTATTACGTCATGATTTGGGAGCTTTTGGGAGTTTTTGGTAGAATTGTGTAGTTACTTTGTTAGGTGTAGGGTGGCTATGATATTTTACGTAGTCGAGGGGAATGGTAGTTTTGAGTAGAATTGGTATGGTAGATGGGTAGGTTTGTCGTCGAGCTGTAGGCGTAGGCATTTTTGCAGTGGAAAGTATTATTTGGTAGCTATGCAGAATTTGTTAGTACATATACTACTGCTGCTCCTTAGATAGACTCAAGCCTTGCAATGTTGAAAAATATTTTTTTGTTGTAAGTTTGACGTATCTGTGTCTGTGGCATCGTAGCTGCTAAACGAATGGACCGATTTCAATGCGGTTTTTTTGTCCGAAAGCTGACGTGATCGAGGTGGTTCTTACCTACGTTGCAACAAAATCGGTTCAGCCGGTTTTGACATATTGAAATGAAAATGTCTCGGGTTTTTCCACTTTTCTAAGTTGTTCGTCTGTATCGCTGCGGCGCTATGTTGTAACTCTTACAAAACCATTGGAACGGTAACACATATAATGGGAGTTTCGGTAGGATTTTAGTCTCTAATTTCGTTAAATATATATTATCTTGCATATGTTAGCTAAATTCACTATATATAATTCAACTAGATTTCTGACCATTCAAACATAATAATTATAAACAATGACCTAAATATCACTATCAAAGAAGACGTCGCTACCTGTTGACACAACGAATCCTCAATACTATAAAGGGTCGGAGACGCGCTTAAGGCGCCTCTGAAACAGGAAGCATCCATAGGCTAAACTATGGCAATAACCCTATGGTAAGCTGTAATTTTTTATCATGAAATAAATAATCTAATCTAATCTATACTCCTTCGCCACCGTCACGGTATTTAAAGAAAACATAACCATTTAACACAACCAAAACAAAACGCAAAAGTAACATCGCGAGTATTGATTTTTAAAACAGCATCTTATCCCCAACTACTCCGGATCCCTTAAATATCACCCTAAAAACTTAAAGGTTCATTAGCCTGACAACCCTGCCTACTATCTTGCACGTTCCTAAGACGCCCCGGAGGGGGGGGCCACCCCACGACAAGCGGGGGGTGCGGAAATATGAAGGGAGTTCTCATTTATCAATACACACTGAGACTGTTTCTTTCTCTAAGAATTGATTATATTCTGGTAAGAATATTGATGGGGAGTGCTTGAAAGTTTTCCGGCTTAATAGGGGGGTTGATTAGAGTTTTTGATGGCCCACCCTCCGTGTGATGTTTCCTCCCGAATGTGTTTATGTTAATGTGCTATGTATTTGGGTTTATGTGCGCGTTATGTTCAGTAATGTGTGATTATTGTGAACGGGCTAGTTCGGGGCCGGAACGCCTTTTGGGAGAAAAGGCTTTTAGCTGGACATTTAATTGGTCGTGATTATTTTTTACCTTTTGGCAGCGTTCCCGTATCAGGCTTCAAGGCGGAATCATACTTATCTGACGTGATGCGCCTGACGGCTGACATCATAGACGACGTGACGTCAGAGTGCACAAGAGGAGTGTGTACAGTCAAGTGTAAAAATATGGGTGCATACAACTTACTCATAAATACGTCCCATCGCTCTGTCAGCGGATTAAGGTTTTGGTACTTCTTTATGACAGGATGTCATCGATACCTATTTTTGCACTTGACTGTACCTATCTAACCGCACTAAATGTGTGAGACTTACATGGTTCTGTGTTCATGACACGACATGTCGCATAAGTAAGACTTCGACTTAAAGTCTTAGCGCCGCGAAATGTGTCATCAAATTGTTCATAAGAATTTTATTACAATAAATGACAAAATCTTAAGCTAGATGACACTCTTACTAAAATCAAATGGAATCTACCCACTGTTCTAGATATTTAGGATACTGGAGCTTTGCTACGGTCAAAAAAAAAACACTAAACAACTGTTATGTATATTATGTTTTTATTATTTTGCTAAGACAAATGGCAGAACGCTCGTGGGTCGTGTCAGATAAACGGTTCCACAGGGCATTGTTGTTGTTTACCACACGATGTCTCGCCACGTCTCCGTCAACTGTCAATCTGGCGTATTCATACATACGATTTTCCACAGCAGTTTACAGGAAGTCCTTCTCATATGGTAATATCACATTCACTCAAATCTGTCAACACACTCATACTGAATTGGCTTACCTCTGTAGCCTAGTAGGTAGTGGCCCTGCCTACAAAGCTGGAGGTCCCGGGTTCGAATCCCGGTAAGGGCATTTATTTGTATGATGAGTATGAATACTTGTTCCTGAGTCATGGATGTTTTCTATGATTTAAGTATCTATTTTTTATATAAGTATGTATTAGTTTGGGACTAGGTCGATTCGTGTAAGATTCTCCCCAAAGTATTGATTTATTTATATAATATTTATTTAACACATGGGAAAATTACTTTTTATATAATGACTACCGGTAACCGGTAACCTAAATAACGGCAGGGCTTAAGATGAAGTTCACTGGTTCAATCTTCCTTTGAAGACCGCTAGACAATACGCACGGCTTACGCAAAGCGAGCTACTGGTCCCTACTCCCACCAACTCCTGTCCTATACAAAACACTGTCAACCAAAAACAATCTAGGTTATTACTCGTCATCACAACGTGTTCGTGTTTTGTTTATACTACAACCCCTCTGAAATAGCGGCACGTGAATCTAATTCAGAGAACTCTTGTGACGTCAATACAAATTCTATGACGCTCTTCCTTTTTATGCATGGCTTTCTATCCTGGAGTCACATCACTCATTTATCTAAATGATGGAACGTATGTACATGGGGCATGACGACCGGTTTTGTTAGGATATGTAGAAGATAGTCTCATGTATAGGTTGTTTATTCTTTGTTGATCGTAATCTGATGATTGGGTTATATCTAATTATATAAAATATCTCGCACAAAGAATTAGCTTAGCTATTCAGCGAGGTAATGCTGCCAGCATCTTCGGCACAATGCCGCAGGGGCCATTTTTAGATTTAGTTTAGTTTTAATCTATTTTATTTTAATTTAGTTTTTTATTTATTTATTACGTTAGTGATTTATATTCTTTATAGTGTTGTTATTATTAGCGTATGATTATGTATAAAGTTACCGACGAATCATACATATTTAAAAATATAGTAAATGTGTAATTACACTTATATAAAATAAATTGTAACGATATACATTAGATATTTAAACAACTCTCGACACGATAACTAGCGAAAAACCATACCGACAGATAATTATATAAAAAAAAACCACACTCAAGTCAGTTTATTCGTTTGGGAGCAATGCAACAGACCGACAAAAAGATAAACAGACACACAACACAAATGTTCATCTTCTAAGTCTTCGTTTTTCTCGGGCGTGAAAATACAAAATTAAAGCTAACATTTGGCACAAGAATTAAATAAATGCAAGAAAAACTTAGAGTTCATTTTAATGATAATCTACATAGTGATATGCAACGTATTATTCAATTTATCTTCATCGTCTAATTACGATGGTAACTAGTCATTTTTAGTGTCGCATTAAATACATTTTAAGCATGTCGGATAATTATGCAAATATGTACCACGCGTGCAAGTCATTTAACCTGCTCAAAAACCTTTTCCTTGCCAAAAGTCTCAACTAATCTGGCGTCCCTATAATATGCATGTATTAATTTCCTCACACACACAAAGTTGTGTGTTAGGAGGGATTGCTTTACGTTGGAATTGTTAGGGGTGACGTTTGAGAAATGTTTGTGGAGGTTAGAAAATTTTAAGGAGAGATTTGAGAAAATTTTAATGTGCTGTAGGATTCGAAGGTATTATGAAGTAAAATTGAAAAGGTTCCTTTTTGAGAATTAATTTAATGGATGCAGCGAGTTCATAAATTACGTTATTTCATAGAATAATTTTAAGGGTATTAATTGAGACTCAGAAAATGTCATGTCGATTGTTCTATGGTATGTGATACTTAAAAGTTATCAGAAAACTTTGCCTTTTCAACTACGCTATATAGCTGGTACCTATGCTGTTAATTGGAAGGTGTAAACTAAAGTAGACTATTTAATCACTAACACTTTTTCACGACATTATTTCTTGCCTACTTAAATTTCCAACAGACTCTTTCATTTAACATACTATTGTAAATAACTAAACATATAATCATTATAAACGTTTTTAAAACAGCTCAGTATTTGTTTAATTTCGTATCATTAAAATACAAAATGAAAAGGAAAACGTGATTGACTAAAACATACAAGACGAAAAATGCCTTACAACTTACTTGTGACGCGTCCCGTAGGGCCGATGTCTCGGTCCACATGCGGAGCCCTAGGGGACGCAGGTTCGTTCCCACGCGGATTTAGGTCACTGGGCAATGTGTGGCCGATGTAGGTGATGTGCTGTCAGGTTCACTTGGCAGCTTAGATAGGTTATGACGTTGACTTTTTTCAAAAATATACACGTGACAATGGAACTACTTTTGAAGGTGCGCTCTAGTTAACTAAACGGGACTTCATCGCATATATTATAATTATGACAATCGTCCGAAACGCCGAGTAACCTCCACGAGGTTACTGTGTTGTAAAAGTTTAAATCAATACTTTCTAGTATGGTACTTGATTGCCTAATCGGAAGCGTGTCATTCTAACTTAAGCTAGATTTATTGAATTCTTAATGCTTGATTATACCAAGTATTATAATTTCATTTTGTATTGTTTTTGTATTGCAGTATTTGCCACTTCAATTCACTTGTTGGATGCCGTTCCACGAGAAATAAAGGTCTTTGTATAAGACTGAATGCAATTCTTAAGAGCACAAATCTCTTAAGCGTAGAAAGAACAATTATTATACACAAAATGTTTCCCCGAAGCTAGCGAGTACTAGGAAATCAAAGAAACAGAAATACATAACGGAATTACATAATTTAAAAGTGTGTGCTCCACGGAATCTCTAGCGGGAACATTTTAGGTTAAAATATAAGGATCTTGCATAAGAAAACGACGAGGGGCGCACACCCCACTGTATCTCCGTTTTTAGTATTTTAGTAAGTTCAGGGGGGGAATTACCCCCTCAGGGGGGAAGGTGGTAGGGGGCAAGATGTTGATGTTTCTTAGTTTTATATTACTGCTGTACTTTATTATTTGTGTTAGTGTGTTTGTGTTATTCGAGTGTGTGTGAGATTACTCGATGGCACTATGCAGATGTGAGTTTTATGAAACTGGCTGTTTTTTTATTCGGCTCGTAAGGGCCGGGGGTTTAGTGGCATCGGTTTAAGTGCAGAATGAGTATTGATCTGCTGCAGGGCGGATGTGGAGGCGGAATTTAGATTTTTGTAATTGTTAAGCGTGTTTTGACGTTGCGTGGGTTTGTGGGGAGATTTTATGCGTTATCGCGACGATGGGACGACGTTGGGTATCTTAAAAAGATGCCTAAGAATCCCATCACGAATTTATACTAGTATCAGAGAAAAAGTATGTGAGATTGCTGCTTTCAAAGTTTAAAGCTTTAAATGTAACAGGTAATAACCGCAACCATCTATCCGATTCCAAAAATTCATTCATCTATGTATTGAATAGACTTTCTGGATGGGCCGCCTGCGGGTTTGACTGCAATATTTACAATACGTGGGGAATGCGGAGTATGTAATGTTATAAATGTTTATGCTTTTATGTTAAGAAATTTTGAAGTTTGTTTCTCAATCATGCGAAAACGATTGAAACGATTTCGATGGAATTTGGCTTAAAAGAATCGTAAGAATAGCATGACACCCTTTCCTCCCGGGTTGCCGCAAGAGTCGACTTTGGGATCAGGGTTGAAGTGTGATGTGGGCAATGATACAGAAGCAATAAAATATCAATGCAATATTACTTTTGCACAATCTTTAAACCCTAAATTTGTTTGAAGAGATACTACTGATAATAAAATTTCACGTGCTCTGTGCCTACATTAATTTGTTCTTTGTGATTTGATCTTAAGAGTCCGCAGTAAGCTCGATTCTCCATACAAACGTAGTTACGCTCCCATTTTAAAACTGCATGTTGGATTGTAACGAAACTTTGCATGTTCAATCAAATGAGGTATATCTATGTCTGAATTTTTTAAAATGAGTGCGTAACTACGTTTGTATGGGAAGGTGAAATTCGGCCGAGCTTACTGCGGCCTCTTAAGTATTTTCATACGTTATTTTTAAATTGTAGTAGAAATGGTAATGCAAATTAATTTGATAATTGTGATAGATACGAATTAATTTACTTATATTTACTATTTAGTTGTGTAGATTTCAATTATTCAAACGCAAATTATGTTGTTTTACGAATTAATTACTAAGACTATTTGTATTGGACTAACGTAGTCTTTCTGCCAAACAGATGTCAAAGTAACAGACAAGAATACACAATTTATTGCCGAATTTTAACAAAAACAGAGTGAGGTAAACCACGCAGTTAATGGGAAACTTAGAAAATAGAAGAGGGAAGATGATAGGGCACCTCATGCGACATGACAAGTTCATACTCAATACTCAATAAATGGAGGGGAAGAAACGAGGAAGAGGAAGACCTAGAATAAACCACATAGAGCAGCTCTAATAAAGAGTTGATGTGAGGTCGTATCGAGATCTCAAAGAGGTTGCCTGCGATTGGAGTAGATGGAGGGCCTATATTGACCTCCGTCAAGAGCTTAGCTCTTAAATAAGCAGAAGAGGAGAATTATTACCTATAGGACATAGTAGCCTGCTGGTAAAATGAAGCCTAAAAGCGATATGCCTATTATGATTTTGCCTTTGAAAGTAATTTTGTAGGGTTAATTTGGCAGAAACGTGATTAAGAAACCCTAATGGGTACTGATATATGTATATACTATATGTATACTGAACTCGTGTATAAATGGTTGTAGACAATAGGTCAGTGGGCGGAGTAGGTAAATGAAGTTTAAAAATAGAAGTCTTGACTTATGCTGACGAAAAATACAAACCTCTGTTAGGATTAAATAGGTTTGTGCCATTATTAGAAACCAAAATGTAAAATTGCAAAGACAAACGAATTATAACGTCATTAAAACTAATGAACGTCTATGAATAAAGGCATAAAAGTCATAACAAGGACGTAAAATTGGTTTTTTGTTATTATTATATAAAAAATATGCCAAGATCATCAACCATCCTCCTAGCGTTATTCCCGGTTATGCCTCTAAGAGAGGCCGGGGTCCGCTTTGACACCTAAAACCAAGATTTGGCATAGGCACTAGTTTAACGAAAGCGACTGCCATCTGACCTTCCAACCCAGAGAGAAAACTAGACCTTATTGAGATTAGACCGGAAAAAATATGCTAAGATATTAATTAATTAATTTATCTTATGACAATTAAAAAACACTGTTTTTATAACCTAAATTTACTGAATTCTACTAAGATAATATACACAATAATAATAAATATGAAAAAAACAGTTACGACGTCTTTAAAAATATTTAGCGTTATGTGGGTTAACATACGCTTCCGAATTGAATGAAAGACCTTTATTTATTTGATAGACTCGTCAAAAATCCGATTGGCACGACCTAAATGGAAACACAGCGATAAAAATTGAGAAAAAAAATGGATAACCCACAAACCGGAGCGCTAAAAAATCCGGCGTATTTTTACCGATCTTTATTTGCTTTTACGAGCAACTAGTGAAAACGAGAGTGGCTGAAAAAATACGTCACTATTCCTATCGTGCGGCGGAAAAAAGAAAAAATGGCGAACGACCGTCGAGAGCGAGAGTTCTATTTTCAAATTGCTCGCGCCGTCGGCGTTTTTTGTTTTTTTTACCAGTTTTTTCGGACATGTGTTGCAGGTGGAAAAATGCCGATTCAAAAGCGTTATTAGTTTTCATTCACTCATTCACTTACCTGTGCCGTTGCGTGTTCATCTGAAACAGGGAGAACAGCGCTTGTTAAATTTATGTTTTAAAAATAGAACATGACTCTTATCAGTTTTTGTGACCACAAATATTTTATTGTGATGATGTAAAAATTAACAACGTTTTTTTACTTCGTCATAGTAAAATGTTATGTAAACGTAGATTAAAAATAGAATTTAAATTACGAACGAAAACAAAAGGTTTATAAACCGTTATTTTAGGAACATAGACGTCTAAGAGCGCCATTAGAGTAACAAAAGTTTATATAATTTTGTAGGCGAACAAATCTATGTAGCAATCACTTGCTTATTGGTGGAATACGCCTTATCATTGGCTGCTTATGGTAAAGCAGCTAGGCTCTCGGACTGCTATAGTGTTACACCTACATAGTTCATAGCACGGACTTTACTTTGAAAAATATGTGAACCAGACTTTATTGTTAAGAATGTTAAGGTGATGTCAAGATATTTAACATTTAAAACGTAGGTACATTACACATTTTTTTTTATAAACTCGATTGTGCAAGCTAAACAAAATGGGACTCAGACAATACCAGTAACTTTTAAGAGACCGCAGTAAGCTCGGCCGAATTTCACATTCCCATAGAAACGTAGTTACGCTCTCATTTGAAAACTACGAGTTGGATTGTGATGAAACTTTGCATAAACAATGACACAAAACATGTATATGTTTGTAATTAGTTTATATGGTTCCAGTGTATAAAACAAACGAAATACAGCAAAACAAGTTATGTATAAAATACTTAAATTTGGTGTTAGACATAGATATACCTCATGTCATTGTATATACAAAGTTTCGTTACAATCTAACACGTAGTTTTAAAATGAGACTACTACTGTAGACTCTTAATTTGATTCGAATATTTTTTTTTTATTAAAAAAATATGAAACTCCAATCGAGCTTCCGTTTTTTTTTATTCAGAAACTTATACAAACATTTGTAAATAAATTAAAATAGCATCGTTAAACCGTTTGGTTTGTCTCGATGCTAGCGCAGTGACTTACTGCTAACAGGAAAATAATTGTCATTTAGTTATTTCACTTACATCGATCTAATCTTAACTTATTATCAAAAATCATATTTTAATCTTTTACCCGCTGAACCTCATATAAGTTACAAAGTCGTAATAAATTATCATTATCATTTATACAGTCTGATAGATATATCAGAGGATGGCGTGTAAAGGGTTAATTTATCTGTAAACCTTCTAACTGTTGTAACATTTCGTTTTTAAGTTATTTTTTATATCTGTTGGGGTTATTTTATCCTTTAATTCTTTCGGGAGTTTATTTAATAAGTTTAGAAGCGACATTCATATCGTTTCTTAAACTTACTTATACAAAACCTTTTTTATATAATGATCAGTCGTCTCCATGCGCCTCGCTGTGCCGACGGCGGAGTAAATACCTTTTCTTTTTACCCGCTCCCATTCATTGGCCGATTTGCCGTTCTATTTTTAAATATTTCCAACTTTCGCGCGCTACTTACGGATGCGTTCTCGAAATGGAACAATGCGTTCCAAATTTATATTTATTTTTGAATGTTTAACCGTTTTGAACCGTTCTTTGGGTATCACTTTTTAAGGGTTTTGTGTATAACTCATCTCCAGTTTAAAAGGAATACAATACTACTATTTATTGAAAGAACTACTTATGTCCCTTAATAAAATTGTATACTTTTAAACTTAAAGTTTAAGTTATCTAACTTATTCTTATTTTTTTGCAAAATTGACATAAGTATTAATATTTTTATTTCTTTTATCATCAGAATATATATTTTTGCATTTAATAAAATATATTTTTGCAAATACGAGTATGCTGTAGACTTCAAAACCTTGATGGATTTTGACATATGAGGTATAGTTACTGGTACATTCCTCTTAATTGTGGTAGTTTATATTATAAAAAATGGGTTTCTTGAAAGATCTTGTTACTCCCCTTTTTTTAGTTATTGTATGGATTTGCTGTGGGCCTAATATGTGCCGCTTTGGCCAGAGATGATCTAATGTGGCAATCCTTAATGTTTCATTGTTGGGCCCGTTACTTTCAGGAAGTCTACTCTACGAGCGTAGCATGATTGCTATTTTATCACTTATCGCTGTGGATAAGACATCCGTCTCGTTCTGATAAGTATGCGAGTACGAGAGTGACGAATGTCTTATCACAACGATAAGTTGTAAAACGGCAACCATAGTACGCTCGTTGTAGGGGTAACATCTGGCTGCGTGATGATGATGATTGATGAGCCTCTTAACACATTCAAAGCCAAGAATCGCTACGCGCTACGCTCGTAGTCGATCCCGTGGGTTTCCTCGTATGTAGCGGAAAGCGACTACGGCGTAGGCGCCCGCTAGATGGGTTCCTGGCTGTGAAAGTGATTTTGAATATAATTAACGGACTTCACTTCTTTGGCGCTTTAGTGATCCGTAGGACCAGAGAATACCATGCCTTTTTTTCATGCATTATTTTTACTTAACGAGACTTCATCATCATCAGCCTATATACGTCCCACTGTTGGGCACAGGCCTCCTCTCATGTTTGAGAGGGAACGGGCAGTAGTCCCCACGCTGGCCCAGTGCGGATTGGGGACTTCACATACACCTTTGAATTTCTTCGCAGATGTATGCAGGTTTCCTCACGATGTTTTTCCTTCACCGAAAAGCTAACGGTAAATATGAAATCATATTCCGTACATAAGTTCCGAAAAACTCATTGGTACGAGCCGGGATTCGAACCCACGACCGCCGTTTGACAGCCGCATGCCTGAACCACTGGGCTACCGTAGCACTAACGAGACTTAATCACGTTTAATTATACCTAAGTTGATTTCTGGACCTCATTGAAGCAACCTGACGGCTCAAATGTGTTGCAACGTCCATGGTCGCCACATTCTGAACATTTCTTCATGCTTAAATCCTTACACCATTTTGTAAATATAGATAATTCTGTTTCCATATTAAACTGTGATACATTAAATGAACTTGTGTTTACAAGTTTGCCTATTCGAATATAACTATTATTGATACTTTATCTCCACAAAAATACCTTCATCAACAAAAAACACATTAATTCATTCATTAAGCCCATCCACTTGCGCCGCTATTATTTTGACAAGTGAAATTAAAATAGCACAACTCATTACACTTTCAACTCTAGCGTGTTGTAATTAGGTCTGAAATTGTTTAAATTGGTGTTTTTAAAAAATAAATAAGAATCGTCAGTGCAAATCGCTGACGGGGCAGGGTAGCGGTGGCCATTTTTAGTGGCAGCCATTTTGTATTATTAAAGCAATGATTGCGTTTGGCTGGTGGGTCATATGCAAACTGAAAAACTATATTAAAAAATGCCGCCAACTTCCTCGGTATAATGCTTCGAGGGCTCATTTACAATTCACCTTTGCGGAGGCAAAGTCATTTGCTCAAGATGTTTGCAGGGAATAATAAAGCGTTTTATAGTTATCGTGGAATAGGTAGGTAAATATCCACGTAAATACTAATTAAAAACATACAAATATGATAGTATTCTGGGCAGTAACATGAAAAGTGGATACATATTTTGTACGTCTAAATCTATTTTTTAAGCATGCGGCAGACAAACGGAACGTTTTAATGCGCTTCAACTCACCCGTCACGTCGTTGGTTCGTAACACCTAACCCCGAGATTAGCGAAAGCGCTGCCATCTGACCTTCTACCCAGGGGGAAAACCACGCACTTTCAGTGCCAGGCTACGGCCTAAAGCGCGGAAAGTGCCAACAGCGTGGATGCCTACTCTATTGTCACTTTCCGCTGCTTACCGGAAAAACTGGCAACTGGCAGTGAATGTGTTAAGATTGTCTCATAGAATTTACGTCCTAGCTATAAGACTGTTAAATCGGTTCTAGTTTCTTGTGAATTGTATTTGTTCCTGAGTCATGGATATTTTCTATGTATATATGTATTTATTTATCTACCTATGT
Organism: Epinotia demarniana; assembly: GCA_945867215.1. NCBI lineage: Eukaryota > Metazoa > Arthropoda > Insecta > Lepidoptera > Tortricidae > Epinotia > Epinotia demarniana. Next base: position 2,160,628 of record OX244271.1, read on the forward strand.
ATTGATATCGTCCCCTAATACTCACAATACAAGCTTTGCTTAGTTTGGGACTAGGTCGATGTATGAGCGTAAGATAATATTTTTAGGGTAGTATTTAAACAATTGACTGTAAATCAAAGTTTTAAGTGTCAAAAAAAATACTTTCTATTATTACTAAGTGAGGGACTGTCTGCGAGTGACGAGAAATCAACAGAATAGCAACTTACAAACATTAATTTGAATTACTTAAAATACGAGCAAAGCTGCCGCTTTCGTCTTCTAACCTGTCCGCAAGCTATTTCTAGTCGCTCACTTAATAATGTAGTTGCACGGGTAGAATTTTAATATTTGAAATGGATTAATCACAACCCACTTTTTGTATGCTCGTTCCGGATTTTATTAAAACAGTATGTCCATCATCAGTCGCTATGTTTTTTTTATTCGATCTTTTTACAATTCTTGCATCATAAAAATGACTAGTCCTTAGTAAAAAGTCAATAAGCTGCATAAATTGTAAATTATGCCTGCTATTTTCTGTTCCCATCACGATGGACGGAGGTCCAGTACCGGTAGATAGGGCTGGGCTACATAAGTTTTCCGAACTGGTCTTCAATTTTATAATTTATAATTCCCCATTTTTTTATTGTAATATATTTTCGCGTTTTATGTGATTGACATAAAAAATCTAGGTACCTCCTTATTCAATCTGCTCAGAATATTTCACGAGAATCGTTTGAGAAATGCGACCTGTTGAGGAGAACAGCTGGTCAGCCGGATATACCAAAGAATTGTAGCTCCCGCATAACATTTTCCCAACCAAGAACCCGCCTAGCGGGAGCCTATGCCGTAGTCGCTTTCCGCTACATACGAGGAAAACCACAGGATAGCTACGAGCGTAGCGCGTAGCGATTCTTGGTAGCGAAAGTGTAAGCAATGTAACGATCGCTCCGCCAGCTCGTTCTAAAACTACGAGTGTATAAAGTATTATTAAAATACATGTTTCGTTACTATGGATATTATTGGTCCCGAAAATAATAAGTAATTACGACGCCTTTAAACTAACATAAAATACGTTTCACCGGATTTAATAAATATACTTTAAAATAAAATTCAGCTCCCATTTAAAAATGGCGGCGTCCGATCATGATTACGTGGCAAATGAGCCCATGTGCCACACATACATGGGGATTAAGGATGTACATAGAAAAAAGTAAATAGTGATAAAAAAGCCACATTTTATTATGGATATTGGAGTGTGTGTATCGGTGCGTACAGGGTGTTGGGAAATTATATAAATAAATAACTTTCAGGGGATAATATTAAACCACTCGAACTAGCCCCATAGTAAGCTCAATAAGGCTTCTATTATGGGTACAAGACGACGACATATTATATAAACAAAATACCTTAACACATAGAAAACATCCAAGACACGGAAACTATAATTCGTGCTCATCACACTAATATTTTCCTTTACCGGGATTCGAACCCAGTACCTTCAGCTTCGTTGGCAGCTAACCGGTTAAAAAACGCAACTACGATTTATACAATATTATAATAACAACTAATATGATGTTAACTCTTTAAATGTATGAGTATTTAAATGCAAATTTTTTTTAGAAAAATTTGACTCACTTTGAAGCCCTAATAAAAAAAAGATTTCAATAACATAGAAAGGAAATAAATACGACCATAATAAGCAGTTAATAATAATTAACGAAATAGATATCAAAGCATGGAAGTTGAGGTATATTTTTAAATGATTTAATCCCTAATTACCCATCATCCGTCAAGAATTTTGGTACGATAATTCATTTCATTTCATTTATTCATTGCTTTGTGTGTACAATTTAAGGTAATACCTACTTTTTTATTCAACCTGTTTGAAGATATTGTAACTTATTCTTCATAAATTCATTTGGTGAACAAAATGCTTTCACAACTCACTATCACAAGGAATTGCAATTCCTACAAAACAACATTATCAATAACAACATTATTATATTAAAACACAATAAATCGGGACATCCTGTGCACGCGGAAAAAATGCATTTGTATTAGTGCATACGCACGCTGTCGCATCTGTGTGGGTGAGGCGTGCATGTGTGCGTATCGAGGTCACATTGCACCGCACAGCGAGACGCGGCAGTGACGCAACCGGGAGAAAAAACAAAATTATCGTTTTCGAGAAATTGGAAAGTCGATTTTGTAACACGGTACGTTAGGCCCCCAATTGATATTTGATTACCTACATGCAATATTGTTATGCATAATCCGTTAAATACGATTTGTTGAACACTTGTTTGTAAGACGAAACTACAATACCAACATATTTATTTGACATCGGCAAAAATATAAAATATCATTTTGTGGTGATTATTAAAATACATTGTGATTTATACCTATTATGACAAAAGTATGCATTTTGATTGTATTGTAACTATTATTTTTTGCAATGTTGATTTGCATTTATTGCAATAATATGTACCTATTACACGGTACCTGTTTCAATTTGTTTATCAACTTAGCTTTGTGCAAAATGTCAACATAGCAATTAAACCTGTTTTGCGCGCTTATTCTGGGACGTTAACTCAGTGCGTGTGAAACACATTCATATTCAATTAGGAAAGACGCACAACTTTGTACCCTTTCGCGTCGAGACCCTTGGTCCGCGGGCACTTAAGCCTAGGTTAGTATTATAGTGCGAGTCCATACAAAAGCTACTAAGTACTTGCAGCAAATGTATGGCCTCGCACTAAAATATTAGCCTAGTCCGAACAAGGCTTTAGTGCGCATAAGTTATTTGCGGAAAACCCGAAACGTCTGGTTGATGTAACTGGGGACAGAAGAGCTGGCGATGGCGGCTTTCTTGTGCAACGCATCAACATCAACATTGCGATTCGGCGAGGAAATGCCGCCAGCATCCTTGGTACAATACCTCGAGTGTCCTTTTTTAGATATAACTGAGCTTTAAGTTACATAAGTTAATGTTTGAAAATAGGAAAGCGATACGTAAATGCTAGATCGAACTCCTTGTAGACGGTCAGTTCTTTGTTTGAAAATCTTGTAGATACTTTCAACCATGATCTTATATACGCACTAAACAAATAGCAGTCTATACTATACTGCTGCTGTAAAGTACTGCTGTAGACTCGATAGCTATAGTAATGAAATTTGGTAGCTTTGTTAGTTTGTATGTAGTGGGTAAAATACCAACTCAACCGTTTTCAAAAATTATTTCACCAATGTATAGAATGCACTTTTAGGAAAGAAAATAGCCTTTTTTTCCCGTGACTCCGTCTAGATTATCTGTAATACACCAGCGTAGCGGGTAATTCGTTAACTGCAAAGTGTTGATAAACTGGAGCATTCAGTTACAATAAGCATTCTAGCGAATGTTCATTACAGGTATTTAAAGGCATAGAAAAACACAAGAGCGTTTTAGCGAGCATTTTAGCAAATTGACAGTAAATTTGCTTCGAGCTTTTTGCCACGCCGAGCAATTTGTGTTATTGTTCCGCCACCGTTCCTCCGCCCGCACCCGCACAGCATTAGTAGAGCTTTGCTTTGGCTAGAAATATCGTGAAAATGTTTGTTTAGCTCTGTTCGTTATTTATTTCTACAAATTTAAAAACGGTGTTCTGTTACATGTGAATGCTTAAGACTATCGTCTACCTTATACTTGTGCAAGTCACGAATTATCATTAGCCAGTTTATTTATTTAAAATTATGGCATACTCCATTTCGGCTATCAAGTTTGTCAATCTTTATAGTCTTTATGACCACCCAGGGGACAGGTGCAGGGTTGTGGTCGGTAGCTCCTGCGGACGCGAGTAAGCTTGTCTCCCCATAAGCCAATGGCCTTATTTTCTGTTATATACATACATACATACATACATACATACAATCACGCCTTTATCCCTAAAAGGGGTAGGCAGAGCACATGAAACTTATGATCCAGTACCACTTATAGCATAAATGTGGGTATAAAAGATCGACAAAATGTGATATCGCAGTGACAGGTTGCTAGCCCATCGCCCGCAACACACTTCGACCCTGTTCCCTTAGTCGGCTCTTACGACACCCACAGGAAGAAAGGGGGAGGTGCTATTCTAGCCCGACACCACACGGGACCCGTGTGGTGTCGGGGGCCGTGTGTTTCTGTTATATATCTGTATTTTTTATACATACATACAAACTTACCCCCAATCCGCACTGGGCCAGCGTGGGGACTACTGCCCGTTCCCTCTCATACATGAGAGGAGGCCTGTGCCCAGCAGTGGGACGTATATAGGCTGATGATGATGTGATGTGATACAAACTTACATTCACATGCAGCACCAGCAGAGCACATGAAACTTGTGTCCCAGTGCCAATTTTAACATAAATGTGGGTATAAAAGATCGTAGAAATGTGATATTGCAGCGATAGTTTGCTAGCCCATCGCTCACAACACACTTCAACCCTGTGTATTTTTAATGCTTTAATTTGATTAGCTAAATTCCCAAGGGCATCGAATATAACTGTACACCCAGACCAAAATGAAATGCTATATCATAACTGCACATCATTCAATTCGCCGTACTCAACCAATTTACAAAATGTGTCAAATAAATCGCTGACGGTTGTTAGTCATCTCGCGCATTCATCTTGTTTAATGCTGCGCCAGTTGCAGTGAAATCTGGGTCAGCGTTTAAAGCGTTATTGTTTGCCAACGTTAGGTGTTCAGTTCGTATAGTCGACTACGGAAACAAGTATTCATTTTTCACCTTATTGAATGGCATTAAGGTTAAGAAATGAATAAATCGTATTGTATTCGAGTGTGCGTTCCGTGATAAAATCTGGGTTCCGCATAAAGAGCTGAATGATTTGTCAAAAGTATTTTTGTCTGGTGAATGCTTCTTTAGTGTCGTATTACTTGACACACATTTGTCGAGTAACTGTCAATGTGCATCTACTTGATTATTTTACAGAAAATATTAAGAGACGATGGAATATAAGGGAACTAGGAAAAATAATTACACTAATCGGATTTAGAAATAGTTTGATGATGTTGTCTTTAACTACTAAATAAAACATGCATTTGCCTACAAAATCATTCGCTTATGTTATAATATATAACTCTTATTCTGTCTACCCCTTTTGTGACTATAGGCGTGAGTTCATGTGCTCTTATGTCAGCGGACATGGCGGTATTTATGAGTAACTTGTATGCCCCCATAATTTTAAACCTGACTGTACGTATATTTATAGATATTTTGGTAAAGGCTAGGCTTTTTGTTACTTAAACGCTTTGTCAACATCATCAGTAATTTATTGTATAGAACAGAACCAATTTAAATGCAGTTCTAATTGCACGGCCGACTGACGTCTGTTTAATCTTTAATTCAAATCTAAAAAGCTATTTAATTTAGTCCATTAGTGGAAATAGCCATCGGCTCCTGTGCGTGTACTCTATTGCCCAAAAATGCAGGCCTTGTCGCAACAACGCATTAAAAATTGACAATCGCGGTGTTCATCTAGCTGGCAGAGCTACTTGATAACGTTGTTTTTTTATGTTGTAAATCCTATACTATTAAACTAGAAATATTTGTATTTTCCCTTGTTTATTTATTTGTAAATGCTTAATTTAAAACAACTGATTTTGATGAGATTTACAATCCATAGATATAGGTTTAGGGGTGAAAATCGATCTAGCTAGCTAGGTATCATTTCTTGGAAAATATAATTTGTGTTTATTCAACTTTATTCTTTTATTAAGTGATTTTTGTTTTATTAGTTTACTATCATTTTTTATAAAATGGCAATAAACTATTTCTATTCTTTTCTATTGTAAGTTTTCGTCGGTTTTGTACTACGACGCTGAGCAAAACTCGGTATCTCAGGTGCAAAACAATTTTTTTTTTTTTTTTTTTTTAAATTAGACATTAGTATTATTTTTTGATACTAAATAATGACGAAAAAACATGTCCCACATTCTGTTTCTTAACTATATTGCTCTATATAATTAAATACCTAACCATATTATAAACTGAGCTTCGTTACCAATGTAATAACAATTAATTGACTCGTTTTTAATGTAGCCATTAATCAAAAATAATGCGAATGATTCTGGGACTATTAAAGCAAAACAACCAATAAAGAGCGCGCTGTTGTGCCATCAAGTGCAACAAAAAAGTCAACAGCACCTTAATAATGCCATTTATTAATCGAAAATCGTCACGAGACAAGTAATGAATCGACGGTGATTGTATAAAATCAGCGATTGCAGTGAACCTGTTCCCCTTTACGGGGCGGCGAGGCTTGTCAAAATATAAGCTTTATAAAACTAAAAGACTTAAAAACATTCCCACGTTCATTGAAACCAGGGCCTTAATGCTTAAGAAGTTGAGTTTAGTTTCTTAACTAAAATGGGCAAACAGGTTTTTAGCTGTCAAAATGAGAGGTCATTTTCACATGACTGAAACAAGTAAGTATACATCTTTTATTATTTTTTTATGTTAATATGAAACCGAAACATGTTTTGAATATTACAAGTAACTAGTATCGGACGGTTAAGAGTGGCAATACACTTATGATCAGTTTTATCATTACGCGACATTGGGTTTGTTCTTGATCATAGTAGGTACATTACTCACTAAGGGCGATAAAACCAATAATGTCTTAGTTCGCAGTTATTTGACACCCTAACTGAAGGCAAGGCGATGAATTTACGATCGGAGGCTTTCTTTATAGCCGCCCGTGGTAAGTACAGGGATTATTATGTGTTTGCTTGTGAATTCAATGCAGAAAAACAATGCTTTGTTTTAATTTCCATTGTCGAGTCGTAACTGTTATAAAGTCCATTAGGTAGGTTTATATTCTGTAATTTATTTTTTTCCTTAAAGCGTTAAGTGAGATTTCGTCGTTTATGAAGTAATTGGTGGTTGAGGTTTTTAAATAAATTGCGGTCGTTATATTTCGGATATGTTCCGCCATCGGCAATGTCATTAAACATGCGGTTACTCCAAATCTTAAAAAATCGTATTTATTACTACAAAAATGTGTTTATAACTGATTTCTCTTTCTTCCTTACCCTCTAATACTCTATGCTGACCGAATCTTGTTTCAAATAGTATAACAGTATTTTGAATTAAAAATGATAACCCCAAGCAGTGTACTTCGGATTTGACTTTCGCAAGCCCGTGCCAAAAATGATCTTAACTGCTCGATGACGGTTAATTTCATTCGCTTTGATGATTATCCGCCTGATATTTTTGTGGGTTTGAACATTCAAAATGTCTCATAACATTATTTTTAAAAAGTACTGCATTTATCGTGAACCCTGGCATTTTTTACATGAACGGTTCTTTTAATCTATGACCACAACATCTCTTTTACTATTAAAGTTGAATGTGTAATTGTCAGTATTTTTTTTGTATTTTTAAATGGGTCTCTGTAATTGGTCTAAAGGCATCATTTTGCCCTTTGTATCTGTAACTTGTTACTGTGCATTTTAAATAAATGTACTGTTTGCCAATGTTTTTTTTATTTTAAAATCCTTTGCGATGCTGTTGAACCATTCGCTTCAGTATGTGTACAACATAACATCATGTTATTCTTAAACCAAACAGCGCTAAGTTAAAAATAAAGGAGTAGGGCGTACATGGACATGGCACTTCTCCTTGGGCTTAAAAAAAAGCCAAGACGATGCGTGGTTATTTGAGCAATTGACCTAAATACGCCACATGGTCGCGCTGCGTTAACGCACGCCGCCAAATTGATGTACGAGTAGTTTCATTGTGTGGGTAAACTGAGTATGTGTGCACAGGTTGTATTATTTTGTTTGTAGAGTTGGGAAAAAAAAGGATGCAATAATGATCTCATTATGAGACTCAACAAACATATTTGTGTGATTTTAAAGATTAATTCTAGATTCTGTAGGTTTTCACTTAGGTTGGGTAGGTACCAAAGAAAATGAACTATTACTCCGAGTTTAAGTAGAAACTATTAAAAAAAACCGTTTTAGTGCGTTCGTTTTTTGTGTTAAAGTTAAATTTATTTCGTTCACTAGACGATAAGTAACCAGCAACCAAGTGATATAATATTATGTCGGGATATCGTATTACAAAACACTTCAATATTTATAATAATTGCACTATAAATGAATTGGGTTTACATTGTACGATAAATAATTTATATACGAGCTCAATCGGTTTATTCCAGTCACTAACCAAATATACTTATTAGATCTCCACTTGCCAGCTAAAGTTTAGTATTGACTGCCATCGCAGGCCTCGACAGGAACCTTAGAGAGCGCTTTTCTCCACGTACGATTCTTCGCATACGCTACGAAATGTGTTAATCGACTATTTAATTTAGGTAACTACTGATGCCGTAATTATATTGTTTCTCAAACTCTTTGAGAACACGTACAATGAAAGATTTTTGACAATTGTGACTTGAGTGTTAAGTCGGTCAACGATAAATTAGGTTAAACACTAGTTATACCTAATTAACTGAAAAGCAACTTTTTTTCTGCAAACTCTACGTCCAATGACGGGCGATATTGAATTGTGGCGCCGTCCCTGTGTGCGTGCCTCACACATTTTTTGATCTCCATTTTTATTTGCACTTACGCCTGTGTGTGTGTAGTGCACACTACAGTGCACGCACACTAATTGCGATAGCTACTTCATTTAAATTTCGAATGACAATCGGCCGCTTGCGAAAGCACGTAAGTGAGAATTTCAAATTGTTACTTAACCGCTTAGGAAATTTGCATTTTATAATGAGTGCTGTTTGCGCGTTTGTTTTGGTCATAAACGTGTCTTGAGTATGTGAATGCACTTGGGTTTTTTTTGTAAGCTCGCTGTTACATGTTAGCTAAATCGCAGTTGATGTTTGTTTTATGAAATAAATCGTACTGAGGTGTTAGTGTTTTCTTTTCATTTATAGTCTGTTTTGCAACATGAAATTTCGGGATGATTCGCATTTAATAAGATCATCGTCTTAAATGCAAAAGAGGCTCAATTTACTAAATGAAAGATAATGGAAAATCCGATAAGTCTCCTCCAGCGTTTAGGGTCAGAATACGTTTCATATTTTAAGAAGTAAACAGGATGTACCGGAAAGTGCTTTTATTAATATTTTAAGGAAATACAAAGGGGTTATGAAAAACCTTAAAAAAGATAAAATGTTCCAAAAATATGTTTAACTGCTATGGTAATATTGTGCGAGTTTTTTTGTAATGTTTTAATTTTAAACTTATTTTGTGATTGAACTTACCTTACATCATCAACCATCAGTTAGCAGTATGTACTTCCTGCCAAATGCAATTTCAAATCAACTTTGAAAAGTTGAAGTTATTATTCAGTATTTTAATAGTTACATTTACGAGTTACCGCACTTTGCCAGCTGCCGGCAATGCGCGATAAACGGCCATACAGCCGGACATTACCGCCCTCATTTTTATTTGGGTACATAGACGAAAAACACCCTTTTTTTACACATAACACACATACAGCCTCTCCACATTATGTAACTGGCAGCACATAAATTGCCCGACGTCGATAATTAGTGGATGTTTTTTAACGGAATTCGAAATTTGAAATGGAGTTTTAAAATTTTAAATTGGATTGTTAATGAATGCATTGTGAAAATGTTGTGTTTACTCAATAGTTTTATTCGTTTGTTTTGTCTGCTGGAAGTTGTGCGAACGACTGTCCGCCGTGCCTTCGAATAAGTAGGGCCTGATTTACCGTGCAGACATTTTTAGTTTTAAGTATACGTAAAGAGCAGACATCTCTATCTTAAGTTTACGCATGTCATTGATGCGAGTCGGCACCACATTGCCTAGCCTGTGGCGGGCACTTATACTATATATTCCAAGATGGCGGTCTGATGGCAGACGCCAAGAAAAATGTTCTAGGTAGCCAGTCTAAACCTACCTAGTAATATTACGAGTACAATGGCAGTAAGTAACGTAGATAGGTGAGTATAGGTAAAAAACTTAGTTAAAGCCTCTTGCATGTAGGGGTGGTGTGTTCCAATATAATTGCTTTATTTGTGTTACACATTCAAAATATTTAATGTATATTCAAACACGTCACCACTACATAAAAGAGGGGCTTTACTTAAGTGTTGCCTTTGAACGTCTATTGTTTTTAACGCCACAACATTGTAATATTTACGGATTTAAACGTATCTGTCCTGTGAATATCATCCAACGTACCCGAGTAGAAACTAGAAACGACTGAACGAAATATACACGTTAATTTTTTATTTTGTTCAAGTAATCATAGAGCTATGGTCCAGCCATGTACGACTGTATGAATTAATGACACGCACAAAGCCTATCGTATTACAAATACAATTAATGCCCATGTATTACAAGAAGCCATAGCCGTCACTTAAAGGAATTAACAATTAAATCATGCTCGCATTATACTTTAATCTCCATTAGTTATAAGCGCGTAGCTAATTTAGGTTTATAAGAAAATCTTTGGAGGCGTCATAAAAAGCAGAACAATAACGACAATACTTCAAACTATAAGTGGGTTTTTTCTCAAGTCGGTCAAATGCGAAATCCCCATCCTTTTCACTTCAAGGGGCCAGACTATAGCGGTCCCTCTCTCCCGCTTTCCCTTATAAGTTAACACGAGTTGTGGAGAGACATCTGTTAGCTGTAGCGCGAAAGGTGGTAACTTTTAAAAACGGTCAGGGCGCTTAGGCCATTTTTGTGTGCATGAAATTGAAGGGCGAAAGGTCTTAATGGATGGCCGGTAGTTTTCAAAGACAAGGGTCCTTGCTAGGTCCGAAGGGCAGACGTCAAAACTGGATTGTAATGTCTGCCCGGTTTTTGGTTAGCGATAGAATGTTGTGGGTTTTGAGCATTTCTAGTATAGTTGGTAGGTACCAATTAACTACGCCAATTAAGAGCATTTTTTTGTACGGACATTTGGTACGGACTTTATTACTATTTTGGATATTTAAGGTTCAGTTATATTTGTACTGTCTTCATTCTAAAGAATCTCAGAAAATTGCATTAGTAATTACTAAGTTAGTTAACAAAATGAGATAATTATGCATGCCATGGTTAAAATTGGATCTTTACCAACTATTCTCGAAATGCTCTTATAGTACTTATCATCATCATCATATCAGCCGAAGACGGTCATTGCTGGACATCGTCCTCCCCCCAAAGAGTGCCAAAGTGACCGGTCGTGCGCCACCTGCATCCAGGGGTCTCCCGCGAACTTATAAATGTTTACAATGACTGCTGCAATTTGCTTGCTTGATAAATACACATTTTTCATATATTAATATGACGAAATACATATTATTAGCGACTGTTATTCTCGCCATTAACAATATGACCGCCTATATTTTCACCTCTACATATCTAAGAAGGTATTGGTGTTTTTAGGGTTTCATACCGCAAGCGACCCTATTACTAAGGTTCCGCTGTCCGTCCGTCCGTCCGTCTGTCACCAGGCTGTATCACATGAACCGTGATAGTTAGACAGTTGAAGTTTTCACAGATGATGTATTTCCGTTGCCGCTATAACGACACATACTAAAAAACTCTCGTACAACAAACGTGATTTTTTTGCCGTTTTAGTACGGAACTCTTCGTGCGTGAGTACTGTATTTTTCCACGATCGTAATAGTGGCTTTGTTTAGTAGGTATTATAGTCTTCCTAAATTAAAAAAGACCTAAGATTCGATTTCGCCCTCGTATTACAAAAATAGTAGGCGGAGCTGCTGGATGAAATATGGCTAATTTCTATTTTGAAGGGCACGGTAACTCTATTATGATGGTTAAAGAGGGTACAGTCGACTACGAAGAGATTGAAGTGGCCGAAGTTACAAAAATATGTATACACGACCTTAGGGTCTAGGCAATAAAGTCGTGTATACATATTTTGTAAACAGTACAGTGTAGACATTGCACGTTGGTTTAAGTAATGAACTATGAAAAATGCCGCAAGCGACGTCTATATTTTTTTTCATAAAATACTGTCCTCACCTGACCTGACACACTGACAAACCCTAAGATGAAGCTCACTGGTTCAGTCATAGCATATTCACTCTTGTTTTGAAGGCACATAGCTCGTAATAATGATAATTCTGGTTAGATTAGATTGATTGAGAAACTCTTTTTCATTGTAGATTCATTGTGCACACTACATGAGATGAAACCTGATGGACCTCTCATAAAACATTCAAACATTTCACTGAATTTCTGCCCGAATTCCACTTACGCGTCTTCGAATTCAAACATCGAACACTATTCCTATCCATGTGTGCTAACTAGTGCGGATTAGAACAATGCATGTGTGCGCCGCGCCCTATCGATGTGTGCGTCTATCCTTCCTTGACCTGCAGACGCCGACTATCGTTCTAGGTCAGGACCACTACACACACTATACGGAGCGCCCGTTTTACCTTGAGCCCCCTTGCCTTTCCTTCCTCGTGTAACATGGAAGTATTAAAGCGTATTTCAATGAGGATGCCCAGCTCAGGTTATTCTGGACGTGTGATAGTGACTAGACGAGGCGTAGACGGTTGCGGCTTACGGCAATCTCGAGGTTTTGTGTTTGAATTCCGAACGCTTTGTGGCTTGTTCTAAGTTTGAATTAGCGTATAGTTTTAATTGGGGATGCGGGGATTATTCTATTCAGCCAGTTTCATGTAAATTAAATGGATATATCGAGTTGTTTACGGAAGGTCGTATATCGGTTCTGTTTTGATGGATTTTTGGACTCTAGGAACTTGGAATAAGGTTGTTTTTCGTCCTTTTATAATAATTTTAGTGTGAGACTAAATTTGGTTAAAGATTACAAATGAAATAGGGATATGTGAACATGAATGAGGTTTGGATACATTTAGTTTTGATTGTTGATAATGTTTTGTTAGGTATTTAGCAGTACCTATTGTATGCAAATATTACGAGTTGACTTTGTAAGGTGAAAGTAAAATAACGTAACTGTTTTGACTCCAACTGAAGTTTATAATTTCCATTGTAGGTACTTTATAATTATACCAACGTCATTTTAATTTAATGATTGCTTTGTAACGTGTGAGAGTTAGCTATTCGAAAAACTTAGAATACAGTCCTGTAAGTTATATAAAATTATATAATAAATATGAAAGAAAATATCCTGAAAAGGCTCTGCTATTGTATGACAAACATTCCAATGTGTATTTACCTAATCTATTAGTGCATGCCGCTCTGCACTTTTCCCCAATATGCAGGTATATGCAGATTTTTAGATAAAAAAGGAAGCTAAATTCTATGTGCAGTATTTGCTAATCTCAATGCTTGAAAATGTCAATGGAACCCTCCATTCTGTATGTATAATATGGATCAAGGTACCATCATCATAATAACCTACGGTTTATAAATACATATGATTCATTTAAAGTAGGGAATTTACATTTGTTATCATTCATTGGTTTTCTAAGATAAAAAGTAGCATGCTGTCATTTATGATGTTTTTTTTTCTTCGCAATGGGATTATTTTTATATTTAGGCACTTGCCGCAAATAAAACCATACTGAAAACCTTCTTGGTTCGTCTCGCAAATTTGAAAAAGGAATGGCGGCCTCGGTTTTAAAATTTCTTCCTTCCATTCCTTTTTCGAACTGCAACGATGGCCTGCGACGCTAGGATTTGCCAAAGTCAAGGGTTGGAATGCAACAGGGTGAACGACCGCCGAAACGCAGCGCGCACAAGGTCACGCACACTAGCGCAGCACGCACACATAGATGTATGGCCGTGAAATTAGAAATACTAGTGCGGTGGTGAGTCGATCGCCGATAGGATGTGTCGATAGTTTTGTTTGAAAGTCTCGAAGAGAAATAGATTTTGATGAAGTTTGACAAATCCACGGACAATAAATTATTTCATTTAATCGGGTACTAGGTTTGATAATGCATTGTTGAAAAGAATGAAATCTACGAGAATTTTAAAACAAACATAAATTAGTATTAATTATTTGTGTATTAGTTTTCACGCAGTAGTAATTAAGTGTTTACGTTAAAAAAATACTATTTGGAATCTATTATTGTGCACCAGCATTAGATAATTTTGTTTGTATTTATGATCTTTTTGAATAACTGATGTTTTATGTATGTATGTAATCTAAAGAAAATTACTGAAAACAATTGCGCTGTAAAACTAAGCGTTATTTAGACCTATTGTTCTCACAATAACAATTTAGACTGCAATTACCATTGTTCACTCACAAAGGTTAATGACAATTAAGGCGCACTACTTTCAGAGTCATTCGATAGTTCAACGACCTCCAACAATGCAAAAGAACCGAAATTTGTTTACTTTGAATATGCAATGTACGTTTATCCAGCCTGGTTGAATTAGCGATCATTCACCGTCCAATGCAAATCGCCAACATGACTTAGCACGAAAAAATACTACTGAGAACTTGGTTACTTGTTGGCTGTTGCAAAAGTTACCTTGTCAGCAATGAAATAAGATTTAAAACATGAAACAAGGTTAAGATACGTCGGTTTCTAGAAAAAAAACAGTTGAAGTAGGTACGTTTCCTGGCGCCGAATTACGTTGCACATTTAAATTGCACAGTTAATAATGTGTTATTTTTATGCGATTTGTTTTATCTCTTGAACCACAAAATATTAATGTGACATATAAAAACAAAATATTTTGAACGGTATTTGAACTGAAATCCATTTAATTTTAAATAACTCTCAACTAAATATCACAATGCTTATTTATGTGATGTCATATATGTACCATGCTTATGGAATAACAAATAAGGCGTATACGGGAAATCAAGTTAAATATTCCTAAGCCTTTCAATTCAAATTAACATTTTAGATAGCAGAATCAATAAGGAGTACGTTTTATGGCTATTTTGTTATTCTAAGCATCACACATTCGACTACGCTGCATTTTGCATATAAAGTGTTTACATACCAATGCTAGTGAATTACCAAACTTAAATTACCATCGTCTTCGCATTTCACTGGCGCATTTTTGCGCAACCAATTGGACAGATTGGGACAGAGCTAAGTACTGTTACTTAGTAATGAGATCGCAACATTGCTTAAACTGTAGTCCAAATGTAACTAAACTGTAGTTCTTACGTAGGTAATTAAATATTTCACTGTTACAGATATTTTGTATTCGGTAAGCTACAGTAGCCTAGCCAGTACAGTACAGTAGTACAGTGCAGTAGCCTTGGTGGTTCAGGCATGCGGCTGTCAAGAGGCAGGTGTGGTTCAAATCACGGCTCGTACCAATGAGCTATTCGAAACTTATGTACAGAATAATTACTGTTAGCTTATCGATTAAGGACAACATGAAGAAGTGACTCTTATCACAATAAGATCTAATTTTTCCTCTGGGTTGGAATGTCAATGGCAGTCACTTTCGTAAAACTAGTGCTATTGCTAAATCCTGGGATTAGGTGTTTAAGCGGACGTCCTTTCGAGCACAACCGGGAATAACCCTAGATACGCTGAGATATTTTGTATACGTTTTCAAATTGATCATAAAATACGTGCTATTATAATAAATATTAGGCGACAATCTTACACAAATCGATGCATTTAGATCGACTAGCGGCACGGGATTCGCTTAACATGTTCGTCGATAAGATCATCGATAGACGGCACATCTCTACAGAGTCGTTGCACTAGGGAGTGACTAATTTCAGTTTCACTACTTGTTTGCTTTGAACGCTTGGTGGTTTATTTTCGTAATGTTAGGCGTGCTATTACACATGCATGTATTATACGCCACACAACACATACATACACATAGAGTGTTATTTACGATTGATAGTGTGTGATTAAATTGTGTGTGTATAAACTTCATATAGAGGGGTTTTCAATTGTTTTTACTGCTTTGCCTGCATTATCGCGCAAAACGGAACCGAACGGAACTCGACTGATTACGGCGTACTACATGTAGCGTAGCTGCACGTGAAATAGTTAATAATAGGTTTTTCTTTCTTAGGCCTTACTACCTAAAGCCATAAAGCTTAATTTGACCAAATGTTTCATTAGACATTAAATATCTTCAAAGGATTATTGCAAAACAAATCTAACCTAATGCCTTCTATTTGATCATGTTAAAAGAAAACCCGAAAAACTCCACTGTTTCGACGAAAATAGCATGAGGTTTAGTTAAACATTAAGGTAAAAGTTAGATGGCCAAGTGCCAGGACCTTGAATGACCAGGAATTGTACTATAATTGTAAAACGCCATACAATTCGTGTCCTTAAGTAGCGGCCATCTCGTGAAGCCTCGGAGACGCGGAAACGCAGCATTGAGCCGACTGCCGCCATTTTCCTTTTGTGGCTAGCTGCAAGCCCGACTCTGCCCGCGTATTAAAAAGAAAACAGGCAGACCCCCGGGATGACACATAGCCTATGCACATCCAAAAGGCCGATTTTACATAGGTACAATTGTATATACAAATTATACCTAACTACTACCCTCAAACTGAGAGTCAGTTTTTACACGTTTAATTAGGTAGTACACTAACCAATCATAATATTCATATTAACTGACCTTAAATAAAAACGATTTGGTTTTGTTTTATAACAAAAGATAACCAACGCTAAACTCACAATTTAAACAGTCCCCCTATTCTGTAACTTATTTTACGTTCACCTCAACGCTTACCCACAAATATATCGTGACACCGCGATGAGTAGTAACTAAGCGTAGGTGGAGCTCTAGTTTCGTGACGGGTGACCGGCGGGGTGAGCCGCATTAGCGCATAGCGAATAACCAGGGTTGGGCAAAATACTGGCTTCATTGTATTTGAAATACAAATTACAAAATACATTTAAAAATGTATTTGAAATACAAACTAGAAACTACTTTGGTGGCAGGTATTTGAAATACAAAATACAAAACACAGTATTCATAATAATGTATTTCAAATACGAAATACAAAATACTTATTTCACAACAGTTTTTACACGTTTTTTTTTTCACAACAGCTTTTGCACATTTTTTCAAGCTTTTATTTAACTTGCCCTGTTAGTATGTATGTATGTATGTAATCAAATCTTGCAAGTTTAATTTGACCCACTTCCCGGTGACCGATTGAGCTGAAATTTTGGGTATAAGTATAGTTTGGATGACAATTCAATATTATGGTACGGTACCAGATACCCTACAGTACAGCTGATTTGATGATGGAGACAGAAGGTGACCATGGGAATTCAGTACTTAACTGACGTAACTCCGTTGAGTTTGGGTTATGCTACGTAATAAAAAACCGCGTAACGAACTAAATTAATAAATTGGCACCTGACGTTTGACGTTGACACTTGCAGTAAAGTGTTGCCACAGCACAGTGCCCTACCTAAGCCTCAAACTATATTAAAAACGTTTCATTATACGGTTATAGAATTAAATAACATGTATTTTGCGAAATGTATTTTAAAACTTAAAGTATTTGAAATACGAAATACTAAATACATGTGAGTGCGGTATTTCAAATACCAAATACAAAATACTTCTCCAACCTGTAGTTGAAATACAAATACAAAATACGTATTTGTATTTCAAATACGTATTTCAAATACATGTAATTGAAATACTGCCCAACCCTGCGAATAACAGCGCAGTTATGTTCAGTTAATAAGTATTTTGCAGCGCCAGTTTGGCGCAATTATTGTAAAAAGAATTGTGTTTGTTTCTGAATAAATAATTTACATACATAATACATAGAATTCTCACATTATTTTCAACAACTGTAAGTAATACAGGCGTGATTACTATGATTAAATATATAGCTATATCTATTTTGGTACTTCAGAAGAGCCACGGCAGCCTAGTGGTTCAGGCATGTGGCTGTCAAGCGGCGGTCGTGGGTTCGAATCCCAGCTCGTACCAATGAGTTTTTCGGAACTTATGTATGGAATATTTATTATTTACCGTTAGCTTCTCGGTAAAGGAAAACATCGTGAGGAAATCGGTCTTATCCCAAGAAGGTCTAGTTTTCCGTCTTTTGGAAGGTCAGATGGCAGTTGCTTTTGTAAAACAAGTGCCTATGCCAAATCTTGGGATTAGGTGTCAAAGCGGACCCCGGGCTCCTTTAGGGGCATTACCGGGAATAACGCTAGGAGGATGATCATCGGTTTTGGTATTTATTTCTAGCTGAATAAATTGTTATTGTAACTTGAGTCGCCACAAAATTCTAGCCAGCCATAATTAACCCGCGTCTATTCGTCCGAGTCGTAGAATTACAACGACATTCACATTGGCTAGGTCATGTTTTTTTCCTAGAATGAGTGAGTCATCGTCATCGGCTAGAGTCAAGGGCGGCCATTCTGCGAAGGTAATACGTATTTCAATCTGTTTGAAATGCGCCCCGCTCTTGCACATATGTATGCTTAATCTTTAGTTGGTTTTGAGTTTTCATGCTTAACACAAAAAAGACCTTGAGGATTCGGGATACAGCGCACACTGTCTATTTATATCGGAGTAAACAAGAGCGAGTGTTACTGGGCGGCCAGGTCTTAGAAGACAATAAATAAATATTGAAATAAAAAGTGTGGATTATTGGATTTATTATGAAATTACTCGTTTGCGGTTTAGGTACTTATGAACATGTTAACTTCATGTTTTTAATTGCAGACCCATACGTCAAAAAAAGAAAGACAGAACCGTTTAATGATGATTTTAAGACCAATCTTTGTAATTATTTTCTATAGAGCCGATTTCGTCCAATTTTTCCGGCCACGGTCTTTGAAATGTGATGCATAATAACATTTTTCTTATGATGTGCTAGAACAAATGATTTTTCTTGAAAAACTGCTTAAATAATATTAATTTCAACAAAATTCGATCTTGTTAGCTTCTTAATTTAGTAGATAGATCTATGTATGTATTTAAATTAAGAGATAAATACGCTTTTTTTTTAAGTTAACCGTACTTTAATATTGATTTAGGATTTTTAAAACCTATAGCAATAAATGAATATGAACCTCCTTTAATGAGTGAGTTTTAAGGATATTTTTTCTGAATTGTTCCGCGAAAATTGGTAAGTAGAGTACTATTTTTGTTTATATACACATTATGTTTTGTCACATATTTCAATTAACCAGATACATACTTTGTTAATTTCTAGTATTGATAGGTGTACAGTGTTTTTTCATGAAGATTAAAGGCCTCCACCCACCGGACACGTGTGCTGCGCGTGTGCCGCGCGGGTGCTGCGCTGCAGCTGCGCGGGTGCTGCGCGTGTGCCGCGTTCGATGTGTGTTTGAAGTGTAGTTTCAATGCTTTACAACTTGCGCGTGTGCCGCGCAGCACACGCGTCCGGTGGGTGGAGGCCTTAAGCACCACGTCGAAACGGCGTGTCTTTTAACCAAAATGGTTTTTCCTATGACATCAGTTAGCTCATAGTCACATCCTGTTTCATTATATCATATTATATGTATCCATATCATTTATATTCTTATGTATACTTGTATATAAAAGCGAATGACAGCGTGAACATTCTGTAGGTACCTACGAACATTTTTCAGACTCAATTAGACAAAGAGATGCATTTATTTCAACTTCATTGCATAAAACAAATAAGTAAAAAAATAGAACTTCATGCGTCAAGGGATTCTCAATCTCTACCAATCAACCTTAGGGCCAAACAGAGAATTTCAAAAGGTGGGTGCAACTGCAAGAGAAAACAAAAAATCTAAAATCAATGTATGGATGTGAGCTAAGCGATAGGAATTATGTTAGGAACGTATTTCTGCGTTGTTTGGTCTCTACCTACCCCAGCAGGATACGGGCGTGATTATACGTGTGTATTGAGAGTAAGACATGTTAAAAAATACAAGAGCATCAATGCCGAAAGTCAATGTCTCGAAGATCTGTTTTTTCGTCCAAGGGACAATAGCTGACTCGTTTTGCCGTGAGACCTTACTTACTTAAGTATATGCGTTACTCAAAAGCAACCAAGCTTATATCACAACCCCCACAAACGAGTATGAGCCAGACATTTTTATCTTGATGCCGCCTTCAACAATTAAAAGCAAAACCAGTAAAACCTAAACTTAAAAAAATACTAATGCACTGTCTAGCTCACCTTCAGAAGAATAAAAAGACGAATTCGTTGCATTATTACACTCACGACAGTCACAAGCCATTTTGAACCGTGTCCCAAATAATTTGAAGCTCAAAATACCTTGAAAGATTTATTAAAACAGACATAATAACACATTGAGCATATAGTCTTAATTCAGCGAGTTAGAGATCAAAATCACTTGGCTGCCTGTTTTTGCGGTAGTCTCAAATCCAATCGAACCAATTTAAGCGAATAGCTACTTTAAACCTATGGATTTAAATCCAAATTCGAATGAACATGGCTATAGCACAAATGGCCGTTTGTGTCTAGTGGTAAACAGCCGAAATGCATCGGGAGTTCAACGAACCTCGCCAGCCAAGGACAGTGCATTCATTTTTAAATTTGAAGCTAGCGCCAATAGAAGGCAGAATCTAAATAGGCCCGCCATCTTGTCGTTTCGCGCGTATATATTTTTTATCGCGGTGTGTTTATTTTTTTTAAACAATGGCGTCGTCGTGTATTATTTTCGGTAATTAGGGAGCGGTAACGAGTTTCTCTCCGTTCGTTAGGTTTGTTTATAAAATAATAAAGTTTTTGGTTCGACAGTAGGGGTTTCACTCGAGATTTCTTTGTCTATTATAATGATGGGTTGCGCGGAGCAAAATAGTGGCATTAAAAACTTTTGGCTTTTTCGAGGCTGAACAAAGGACGTATTGTCCTTGACTGTTTATGGGCATTAAAAATAACCTAATTCACATTCTTTAATTCGCTATTTTTGCCTTCTAAAAATTGGCTGTCGTTCTTCTGCTTTTCGGTTGGAATTATTTGGTATTCTTAGGAAATTCTATCATCTTATAGTAAAATTGTGTCACTAGAGAGTAGCATAGACACTTTTCTCATCTTTTTCTCATATACCAAAAAAAATGGAAGTTTTATTTGGGCATTTTTGCAACTAGCACGGTTGATCAGGCAATAGAAATTACTCATTATACAATACAATGCAAATACTTTTTATTGCACACCCCATACAAACAATGCAGTTAAAAAGAGAAACAATACAAACATGGAGGTAGAGTTAGACAACAGGCGGTCTTCTCGCTGAAGAGCGATCTCTTTCAGCCAACCTTTGGTTATCGAAGAAAGAGATAAAACTCGATTATGTAAGTAGGCGGTGCAGAGAACATTATATTTCGAAACGAATGAATAATCTGGTGCTTTCAGACATTTTGGGACAGACAGACAGCGTTCAAGGTTTCGTTGCAACTTTCAGGTAAATCGACACTTAAAACATGTTTGCACATTCTAAATTATGCCTCGGATATGACTGTGAGCTTTCCGTACAAACGTTTTATGGAATACATTGGTTTATTGGGCCAGCGTGGGGGCTACTGCCCATTCCCTCTCATACATGAGAGGAAGCCTGTGCCCAGCAGTGGGACGTATATAGGCTGATGATGATGATTGGTAAACATAAATACGAGTATGTTATTCTTATTTGGTTTATACAGGGTGGAAAGGCACGACGATCCTTTCCGCAAAAGGGGGTTAGTGTAAGTGATGGATAATGTTTAGATTTTTGTTACGAACAATTAGTAAAAATATTAAAAATAATTAATGTTCTTCTTAGTGACAACCCTACTATTACTACGTACTAATAATTGTATAGAAGTATTGATAAAGATCACTGACCCTTGTGTTATTGTTAAAATGTTACTGAACCTAATGAGGGTTGTCACTTGCAGCATTTTGCATTAAAAGTTAACTGCCTATAACTTCAAAACGCTTACGAATATGAGCCTAGTTTCTTTAGGGGAAATACAGTACTAAGTCTAAACAATCCATCTTTTGCGGAAAGGATCGTCGTGCCTTTCCACCCGGTATACCTTATAAACACAGGTACCTATTACTTGCAAAATTAAATTACCAAAATTCATAAAATAGGCTCGAATACTTTATTTTTGTACCTACTATATAATTTTCATTCAAAGCATATAGTAAAAAAAAAGTTATATACGAGTATTAATGGCTTTTTTATAAATCTTCATACTTTTGCGGTTATAAAATTATGCGTTTGACTAGATTTAACATAACTATTATTAAATTGTTTTGTAATCAAGCAAAGCATTCAAAAAAACTTTTGTGTGGAAAGTTCGATCTGCTTCTTAACTTACGGAACCCCGAAAAGCATTAACATTGTAAATGAGTTTCGTTTAGGATACAGTTAGCGCAGACAGACGGACATGCATCGCAGCCTGGGTTTGGAGCGATTACCATTTTAAAGCAGTGATTGTTTAGATTGCGTGCCCTTGTGTGGGCACTTAATGAACGACTTTAAACCAGAGCCGGTATACCGGTAGGTATTATCTTCATACAGATATACCGGTATTAAACGGTAACTTTTTATTTGTCATTTTTTAACGAGCGACCGGAGCGAACGAAGTTCTCTGCCAAAACTCTTTCGTTTGTCCGGCTGTCTAGCTGTTCTCCTCTATATACTTATTTACTTATTTTCTTTGGTCGAGTGTGCCCGCAATTATAAAAAAAACAAAGACTCGCGAATTCAACAGCTCACAGAACGACTTCTATTCATTCTAAAAAAAAAGTTAAAAAAAAACCGAAATCATATCGCAAATTGAAGAAGATATATTTTTGAATACCGGTATCATCAGTTCCTCATTTAAACAGGGGCTCAATCAGAAACGTATATCTTGCATTCCTTCGATATTGTCAACATGTTTCGCGCTGGTTCTAATCTGCTAGTGCCATGTTAGTAGAAGCGACCGTGTGAAACTTTATCAAATTAAAATAAGTACTCGGGCGACCGAATTCTGCTCGGGTGAAAATGGCGAAAATACGGCGAAAACTAATTTTCCCAGACATGAGACTCAGCTAGGCCGATTTCTCGCCCCCGTAAACCCCAACTTCCCAAATTTCATCGAAATCGTTAGAGCCGTTTCCGAGACTGTGATTGGAAATGTATATATATATAGTGTGCAATAAAGAGTTTAACGTATAGCTTGTATGTATGTATGTAAGCACTTTATTGTACACAATAACAGGTTAAGGAATATACATGTCACACAATAGATCAAAGTACAAAGGCGAACTTATCCCTATAAGGGATCTCTTCCAGCTAACCTTTGAGCAATTGAGAGGAAGGTAGGTAGAACGAGATAGGCAAACTTATACCGTGTACAGAAAATAAAGCAAATCCTAATTAGTATTAATTCTAGACAAATAAAAACATGCCAATACATATATAAATATACAATATAAAATATAATACACACTAACATATGTTACGTATATATCGCAAATATACAATAAATAAATAAATACTATATTCAACCAATTCACAAGTCATTGGAAAGCCACAACTTCTTCAAATTCATCAATTTCATCAATTTTTAATAGGATCGTATATTATGATGCGATTCTATTTATTCATGATGCATTCGAGACATTTTTAGAGAGGATCATATGTCTGTATGGAACCAAACACAATTAGAGTACATTTGATTTAGTGTTAAATTGAGGTTTCCTTTTTTTTTCCTCCTATCTTTCTAAGTTGGGACCCGAAGGGGCCCTTAACTAGTTACCTATAGGGGCCCTTAACTAATCCTATAGCCTCCTAGGTTTCCTACTCAGCCAGGCCCAAAACAGACGGTGAAACGCAACTGTAACGTAACAGCAACTTCTTAGGCTCTAGTATAAGTATTATCGAAACAAAACGTTACGACGGCGTTCGCGTTTAGCTATCAAATCCCATACAAATTGAGGGTAAAACGCAAACGCGATCGTAAAGTTTTGTTTCGGTAAAATTTATACTAGAGCCTCTCACATTTGAGTTTATGCCATCGACGCCTTTGAGAGACCACACATGACGCCACCGTTTTAAAAAGTAAACCGGCTTCAAAATGCTTGCGTCTCGTGCTGTGTTCTCAAAAGTAACTAGAAGCTGCAGTTTCGTTGCAATTGCGTTTCACCGTCCGTTTGGGCCTTAATTTTGCTGTTTAGAACGATGGTTGACTGACAGAAAACGCCATGCTACTTTTCTTTATCTACACTTAAGTATATTATAAAGAGGAAAAGTCTGTGAGATTCTAGCTTTGTAAGTTTGTTAGCTCATGAACCACTTATCCGATTTCAAAAATTCTTTCACTTGTGTGTAGAATGAACTTTCTGGTTGGTTAAAGGCTATATTTTATCCCACAGATTTCCTACGTTCTTTGCAAAAAGCGGATGAAGCTTAACGTGTGTAATAAAGGTACATAAAATAAGACAATTAGTCAGATAATACATGTCTGGATCAGAACGATGAAGCCTATTTAGGATTATATTGATGGCATTCTGTAATCGATTACCTCATTCAGCATTCACGCGAGGTTTAATACACCTACTCACAACCACATACAAAAACAAACTTAATTACTTTATCTGTATATATTGTTATTTATCTTTATCTTTAGTTCTGTACTCCGTACATAGTTGCATTCCGGAAGCAAGTTTAATAATATACAATTAAAATGTAAGACATCTGTATACTTAAATATAACTTGTTTGGAAATAGAATGTATCCTACTAACCCTTTGATTGGCAGATGTTCTGTTTGGATATTTAGATGTTTGTTACTCAATCACAAACGGCTTAACCGATTTGGATGAAATTTTGCACAAGGATAGTTTATAGCCTGAATTGAAATTTAGGATAGTTTTTGTCCCAGGTCCACGCACACGAAGTCGCGGTTTTTCATAAGTTTTTATAAGTAAAATTAAAACTTAAACTTTTTAAAATCATGACGGTGGCAAACGAGCATACCGTCCGATGGTTAACAGGCTCCCTATGCAAACAAGTAAACACGGGTGTAAGTGTGCTTTAAGTTATTAAGTTGTTAACAAAACTGAAATTCTGTCCATTAAAATGTGTTTTGATAGACAAGGCCAAACAAATTTAACCGCATTTTAACCATAGAGGATTAATAGACGTTTATCAATAAGAGCATACTGTAGCCTAGTGGTTCAACTATGCAGCTGTGCTGTCAAGCGGCGGTCGTGGGTTCGACTCGCGGCTCGTACCAATTGGGGTTTAACGGAACTTATGTACGCTTTATTTACCGTTAGCTTTTCGGTGAAGGAAAATATCGTGAGGAAACCGGTCTAATCCTGGCAAGGTCTAGTTTTCCTTCTGGATTGGAAGGTCAGATGGCAGTCGTTTTCGTGTTTTTTTTAAACAAGTTCTTATGCCAAATCTTGAGATTAGATATCAAAGCGGACCTGGGGTTGCTCTAAAGGGCACAACCGGGAATAACGCTAGGAGGATGATATCAATAAGAGCATTAACACTGAACAAAATATTTAAAAAAAATGCGCTACGTTTACTGGTAACACGAAAAAAGGTGTAAGCTACTTATAATGGACTGTTTATTTTATAAGTCGCTGGCTAAACTCTGCGCTTAAAAAGTCGTATATTAGTAAGAAATATACGACAGATACGCCATTTTAAAAGTAACCTGCGCACACGCAGCTGCCGGTCACTAAATGTCGAATGTTGATAACAATAATTATTGGTTGTATCAGTAAATTGCGATATAATTGGGCCAAATGGGTGCAAGCAAATAACAGCTTCAACTAATTAACTGAAAGTTCAAATTTGATTGCTTGAAATCGTGATTTATGTGTCTCGCGACTTCACAGCTTTACTCATATTGGGTGCAGTAGACGAATTGTTATTGAGTATGACTTAAATTGGGGACGCGAAAGATGCTTTTACACAAAAAAAATCCTGAACGCAAAAAAAAATACAAAAAATTACACTAATCCGGCTTAATTGACGACCGCTTTAGCCTAGTTGGTAGTGACCCTGCCTACGAAGCTAGAGGTCCTGGGTTCGAATCCCAGTAAGGGCATTTATTTGTGTGATGAGCACGAATATTTGTTCCTGAGTCGTGGATGTTTTCTATTTATTTATCTTTATAAGTGTGTTTATTGTCGCCTAGCACCCATAGTACAAACTTTGCTAAGTTTGTCCGCAATTTTTTTTTATTTTTTTATTAGATATGTAAGAGTGGGACGCACTTAGTCTGACCTCTCCGTGTAATGTAATTTTATTGAACGACCGAGCGTACTTCTGAAGCTCACAGAGCCACTAGTGAAAATCAAAAAATATATATTAAAATAGATACTAATTATTTATTTAACTTACATTTAACTCGATACAATATTAGATAAGCTAAAAAAACTAATAAAACTAAAATAAAAGTAAATAAATTGCCCCTGGTCGCTGCCAGGCGGTAGTGTGCCCAGAAGACTGGCAGCATTGCCGCGTTAAATAAATAGATTAGTTTAATTTCATTCTGAAAATGTATATGTCAATTCTAAATAAAATTTAAATCATCAGAGTGTATAAAATTAAAGAACAATCAAAATAATAAAACTGTTAATCCCTATCTGGGCACTATCCAAAAATAATATTAATTTGATTTCTAAGCGATTTCACAATACAAATAAACATTTAATATGAGACAAATATTAGCATAAATAATGAAACACGATTTAAAGGAGAATAAAATAAATTCTCAGTCAACAAATATAAAAAGTTCATGCATCCGGATGAGCTTATTAAAATTAATTTATAAAAAAACCACGACCAGTGACCGTTATACATTGACATAGCATTTACGCAAACGTAGGGAAATATTTGAATTTAGAAATAGAATACCGTATTTAGAAATAGAAGTGTGACGCGTGGGCGGTTTTCATCGGTGGAGCTTTGTTAGCATTTATTACGAAGATGGCAAATACAGATACGAACGTTTTTCAAAAAAAGGGCGTATACTTTTTTCAGGATATTTTTATCGCCCATTTGGGCGATGGGCTAGCAACCTATCACTGCGATATCAGATCTTTTGTACCCACGTTTATGCTAACAGTGGCACTGGACACAAGTTTCATGTGCTCTGCCTACCCCTTTTAGGGATAAAGGCGTGTATACATGTATTTTTATTTTGGTTTCTTTTTATTCAATTGATATCTACTACCGTTCTCTCTATATATTATCGTTCATTATACAAGACTTTGTAATCCCAAATATTCCATTCCAGATAGTGAGATTTTTGTAAACAATGTTTTATTTATTTATACGGCCGTGACGCTCAGGAAAAAAAAATACCTAGCAAAAACTGGAACAATTTTTTCTCGTATTTTTATAAATAAAAAGAACCCAAAAAAAGTGAAATCTTGAAAATGGTACCTGCATGTGTAAGCAGACACCACCGCCTATGGACGCTGAATCATCAGAAGTATAATAGTTTTTTTTATTGAATTCCGTCTTTTATTAGTTATGTTGTATCTTTTATTAGTTATTAGTTAGTCATTTACAATATTACGACTAGTTGGACAGAGACCGAAACTCCGGAATTCAATAAAAATCAATAAATGTTTTACCCGGTTGTAACCACTCTATATTATGTCCTTTTGCGAACTCTACCTATTCCGACCACAAATCACATTTCTTTCTTTCTTTCTTTCTTGTGGCTTAATTATACGTAAAAGAATTTATAACAACAATTTATAATAAAATCACAATAACATTACTACGCTTGTCCATAACATTACTATGGGCTTTGAGTTAGTTTGAGCTACGCGCTACGGTGTCGTAGCATAGATTAGGTCTATGCTACGGATGCGTAGCGTAGGCCTATGCTACGCCGTAGGCCTATAGTGTAGCATGCTGCGGACACAATACAGTCTGTAACTGTTAGTCAAATCAATAGCTTTCTATGAAGTATAAAAAACATGTTAGTATATATGGGAATACAGATTAGTGACTTCAGTCTTTTATGATGGAACATCGTCCTTTTTCTTGGGCTTTTTACATTGAAAAAAATTGCAAATGCAACTTGTAGCTTGATATATATATATATAGAGTATTTTATGTTTTTCTATATGCAATAATTTATTTCTACCTATATTCTTCTTTGTTTTCACTTCTATCTGGGTATTTAATAATAAATATATGGTATCGTACAAATTCAAGATTCTAGTTTACAGCTTTTTTTTTGGATTTCTGAATGGTTTTTTATCTTGTCTAGAGTGTCAACTTCTGAGAAAATATCTAACGTAACAATATAACAGAGAATTACTATGAGTTTAGTGTGAAAGTAACACATACTTTCTCCCTCGTACGGTTTGAATTACATATTAATGTATGCAATTTCTTTATTATGAGTAATTCTCGTTTTTCATCAGTCATTATTAAAAGCACTCTGATAAATAAAGAGATATGTCTAGAAGCCAATCACGCAGTTTTCCACGTATGCAGTAGACAGTGATCTAGGACCCTTTAAATAATAGTACATTACTGCAGAGGCCGTGAAGTAAGCGATTGTTGGACGAGCTTGGGGTAGACGGCCGAGTCGGAGACGAGGCCGGATACGAGTCCAGCAATCCCTGTCCCGGCCGAGGATTGTATAGCGCTTTTCTCAAACGATGTGAGGAAATATTAAAATAAAAATAAATACCTACAAGGTAATCAATTAAATACTAGTTTGTTGAAATTACAATCGGAACGAAAGTTCCGAAAATAATTATGTAATTTGTCGCCTTTTTTATTTTTTAAACATGCCATTTCAACAAGCCGTTCAAGCAGCATGTTTAACCGCACATAAGTATAGTACCATAGATTTTGTTTTTTTTTTACGTCGCAAGTCTTCTTACAGAGTCTAAGGTGTGTAATGAAATTAAAGATAAAAAATGTAAACAAATGTGTTGCCACTGCAATAAAATCAATCCCAAGAAGTGGAAACTTAAAATTCGTTAAATAGGCGAGATAAAAAATAATGCTACTAATTTATACGTAACAAAATGCCTGGAAAATATTCGTAAATATTTAAATAAGCAAAATGAAAACGTAATTATTTTATATTCATAAATATGTGCAGTTTATATTTACGCCACTGGCAATGGTTAGGAATTGTAAACCTTTGGTTCGTAATTTAATTAATATACCTACCTGGATATTCCTATTCCTTATTTTTAATTTTTTAGTAAAACCGAAACATTTATTCAAGTTCCATTTATACTGAATCGACTTGTCTGATCGTTCGTAGACCGCTTTAATATCTTTGCCCCGAGCTGAGGCTGCCATTTTCTGAAATCTGAATCGCATTCGTTTTCTGACGTTTGTCGTGATCGAAGTGTGTAAAACAAAAATGTGCCAACTCGACCACCTAATAGACAATGTAACAGAGACATTAATTATAAATGTAACTGAGGAGGATTCGACGTCTTCCTCGGAAAGCGAGAGTGGAAGTGAATAAATAAAAAATTAAAAATCTAGTGTTATTTTCCTTTGTGTTTCCTGTCCTAATAAGACATATAACAATGGCACGTCTTGCTTCGATCGCTTCTAGTGGCTGCAGGCAATAGGCTTTTGCTGTATATCGTACCCCGACTATCGTCACCTACTAAGTACCTATTCATACCAACCTACGACATTAAAGTGATCATAGTAAAATATAGGATTGTTTTAAAAGTAGTGACGATATATTCATTAGTTAAAACCAAAACCTGGTTGATTGCCCCTGAGACGTCCCTTTGACGTTGACAGTTCTTTGTTTACATTTTTTATCTTTAATTTCATTACACAGTTTAGTGGTGGTTGGCAGTATGTAATTTTTCCTTTGTCAGTTTAAGATTAGTAAGCAAATTTTAAAAGTTAGAGTAGCGGACGATAGTGTTTTTAGTTAGGGTTTTCATACATTACTTCTTGGCGTAAGGCCAAGAAGTAATGTAGGGAGCCATAAACAAGAAACTTCTTGTCTTCATTTCGTGATATTAACGCATACCTACATATGCATGTTTGAGAAAAAATATTTTACGTCCCAAGTCCGCAATCTATGTGTACATAAAATTATGAAAAATGTCCGAGGTCCACAACCTCGGTGTCCGCTCCCAACGTGGCGTGACGTCACGCTGCTCATGCACACTATTTATACCGGCCGAGACTTGTTGACAACTGCAAAAACTACGTGTCAGATGCATCCCGTTTCTACATATCGCAATCATTGTTCGGCGTAGTTTATTTAGCAATCGGTACAATGCCTCGAGGGCCTTTTTTAGATTTAACTTAGCTTTAATTTAATTAAGTTAATGTTATAGTTATCATCTTGGCAAATGGCAAAATGGCAACCCCGGCTGTCAAAGAACGAGCAGCTGTTATTTGCTAGGTCCCTTTATTTATTATAAATTTAATGCTATTTCACGTAATATAAAGCCCATTAGGTGTAAAATAAATAGTTTTAGTCTCAATTTTAATGTATATATAATAAGTGAAGTGTTTTAGTGACGTTTACAAGTGTTTTGTAGTATCTGAAATTTGTAACCGTCGTAGGTTATAAATTTGAATTATGTGTTCGTCTCGCAATCCTATCTGCTTGTTTTACACACTAATAAATGCCAATTGTGTTTGCAAGAAACAGTAAAACATTGTACAGATTTAAAAACACACAGTTTAGGCATAGTGAGACGTCACTATTGCATGTAAGTACCTATGTAAGTCGCTTAGCTTAAGTAAGCAGTTCCTTGATCTGTTTTTATGTTTTATTTCTTAAAAGAAACATAAATAATGCTAACTCGCAGAGCAGCCGCCGCAGCTCGCCAGCAGGTGGCTGACAAACTCCAACTTACCTTGCTTGAACTAAAAACATCCAAGGAATTGTGTGCTCAGCTGCTTAGTGAGAGAGAGGACAGTGAGAGGGAACTGTTATTAGTACTTGATAGCAGAGATAAGTTAAAAAAAGAGCTATGTTCATTAGAAAGTTCTTACAATGATGTAAATTCTGAGCGGGCCCGGCTTCAGGAAACGGTAGACAGATTTTCTGAGTGTGGAGCCGCTTATGAGGAGGCTTTGAAGGACATCGGCTCAATGGAGAGAGCGCTACATGACGCACATGAGCAAATCTACAAGCTACAGGAGGCCAAGAACAATGCTGCAGAGGCTCACACTCAGAGCTTATTCGAGGAACTGGTTGGGCCCGGCTCACAGTTGGTTACCCCTCCAATTGAAAACCCTGTGGTTACTATAGACTTAACCAATGATTCTGCCTTACCAAGGTTAGTAAATTGCAGTGGTAAAAAACTAAAGAAATATTTCAAACTGAACAGAATAATAAGAAAAACTCAAAAGTTGACAAAACAAAATAAATTTTTTTTCAAGAAATTGAGATTTTGCAAAATAAATGTTAATTTAGTGGACAAGTTGGATATGTATTCTGCTCAGTTACAAAACAGTAGATCAAAATATGAAATTGACACACAGGAATTAAATTTAAAAATTCAGAGCTTAGAGGATTCAATAGAATCATTAAATAAAATGAATGAGAGTTCAAAAAAAGTGATAAGTGAATATTCATTAGCCATGGATGATTTAATATCCCAAATTAATTATAATTCAGAGCGGTTTGAGTCACTGACTAATGGCCAGTCTTGTTTATGTAAACTAGTGAGTGGTCATTCGTCCACTGGTGATTCAAACTCGAGCCTGTGTGCCAGTTTACCACCACCGGAAATTAATAATAAAAGCTCCCTCCACACTACACCTAAGTGCACACCTAGCTCTAATGCAATTATGTACTGTGATGAAATTGGAAGTAATATGGGCACATTTCTGAACCATCACCTAAAGGGACTTAGCACAATTAGCAATTGTCTGCCATATAGTAGCCTAGATAACATGTTAAATCAAATTCTTAACGACAAGAATATTCATTCAGAAACAACACTGCTAGTTCTTATGGGAAACAGGGGTAATGTGAACAAAACTGATTTAATTGAATTCTTGGAAAAGTTAAACACTCTTATAGTGAAAAAGGTTATTTTGTTCACATTCCCATATAGTAGTCAAATGTCAAAAGTGGAGAATGACACTAGATATAAATTAAATATATCTCTATATAACTGTTGTACATATAGTAGTAAGTTTAGTATAATTGACATGAACAAATATGTTAGTAAAAAACATTTGCCTATGTTTTTTTTGACTGAAGGTAAGTTTTACCTTTCCAATTATTGTAAGAGACAAATAGCTCTGTCGCTATCCTATTTACTTGACATTTATGCCAAGAATTTGGCACATAACTCAGCTCCTATTGAGCAGCCCAATGTTAACTTGGAATTGGTTCCAATCTTAACTAATAATTTAAATTAAACCTTAAGACAAAAGAGTACTCTGTCTCTGGCAATTTAGTTTTAAATAAGTATAAAAATTATATCCACCTGGTACATCAAAACATTCAGTGTATTAGAGGGAAAGATTTACAAATTGAACTTTTTTTGAATGATTGCAATATTGATATTCTATGTATAACTGAACATTGGTTAACCAGTAATGAATTAATGCCTCAATTTAATAATCACCAGGTGGGTAGTTCGTTCACCAGACTTCATTCCATACATGGTGGGTCGTTAATTATATTAAATAATAAATTAAAATTTAAGGAACGCAAGGACATTGTATCCTTGTCTGTTGAACGGACCATAGAACTGAGTGCAGTAGAATTTGAGCAATTTATCGTTGTTTGTGTATATAGGCCGCCAGTAAGTAATTTTGAACTCTTTGAAAACATAATGGAATCTGTGCTTCTTAAAATATCGCGTTCTAGAAAGAAATTACTTATATGCGGCGACTACAATGTAAATATTTTGGAAAATTCAACAATAAGTGTCAGATTGTTGAGTCTTTTCAAATCTGGTAATCTCAACCACGTATTTATGGAGCCTACTAGAGTGACTGCTACTAGCTCAACATGTATAGATAACATTTTCACTAATATTTTTCCTAGTAACAAAAGTATAATCAGCAAATTAGAATCAGATCACTTAGGCCAACTCATGGTATTTGAGACATTAAGGAAAAATATCGTGAAAAAACAAATAACTTTTGTACCAGTAACCACAGATCGTGTGGAAAGAATGAAACATAGTCTAGCTCAGGCGCTACCCTTTCTGTCTTCCGATATGAGCCCTAATAACATGTACAATTCATTCTTCCATACTTTTATGGCACTTTATAATGCGGTATTTACTCGCAAATCGGCCGTGGTTACTAGTGCACCAGTTTTTAGTGAGTGGGCTACTGCGGACTTACATAAACGTAGACAAGTACTGTATGCCTTTTATGAGGAACGGCGGTTTAATACGAGTGATGAATTTAAAGAACATGTCAAGCAATATTCGAAGCAATTTAAAATAGATTGTCATGTTGCCAAGCGTAATTATTTATCTCAGAAAATAAAAAATAGCTCTGACATTATTAAAACAACCTGGAAAGTAATAAACATGGAGACTGGCAGATCGAAAAACACACCGACTGATCTTAAAATAAAAATTGATGGCAGAATTGTAGATTCTAGTTTGGAAGTAGCTACTGAATTTGAATATTTCTTTACTGAGATACCAGTCTCCACAACTAAGTATTTAAATTCATCACCTTCCTCTGCCGTTACATTGTTGAAAGAAAACGCCCCAGAATGTAATACAAACCTCCATTTTGAACACGTTAGTTTCTCAGATGTAGTAAAGGCATTTAAATCGATTAATGTCAAAAAAACTAGTGACCTCTGGGGAGTTTCTGTTCATGCACTCAAATGCATTATAGAAATCATAGCGCCTGATTTGGCAGTTATATTTAACAACAGTGTCGATTGCGGCGAGTTTCCTGATCTAATGAAACATAGTAAAATCACTCCGTTATTCAAATCGGGTAGCACTACTGACCCCACTAACTTCAGACCAATATCTGTGCTCCCAACATTTAGCAAAATTTTTGAGAAATTAGTTTTGTCGCAATTAATAAAGCATTTTAATATAAACAATTTGATGCATAACATGCAATTTGGATTTACCCGGGGTCGCTCGACAACCGACGCTGGTGTCGAGCTGATTAAACACATTTTCGATGCCTGGGAGGAATCACAAGATGCTTTAGGTATCTTCAGTGATTTATCCAAGGCCTTCGACTGCGTTTGTCATGAAACATTGATCAGGAAACTCGACTACTATGGAGTCAGAGGATCAGCACTGAATTTACTAAAGTCATACTTACATGGTAGAATACAAAGGGTCGAAGTGAATGGACAGCGATCACCGGGGTCATTGGTCTCGATGGGTGTACCGCAGGGATCAATATTGGGACCTTTCCTGTTCCTTATCTACATAAATGACTTGCCATATCTCGTAAAGACCCACTATGATATAGTATTATTTGCTGATGACACCTCACTTATTTTCAAACTTATAAGACAGCAAAAAGCTTGCAATGACGTAAACAATGCTATTTCTAAAGTAGTAAATTGGTTTAATATTAATAATTTATTGTTAAATGAGAAGAAGACTAAATGTATTAAATTTGTCACGAATCACGTTGAACACGAGCAAGGGAGTGTCTTTGTGAAAGATGAGGAATTGGAACTAGTTGATAGCACAGTTTTTCTTGGTTTAACGTTAGATTCTAAGCTTCAATGGGGTCCCCATATTGCTAATCTCTCGAATAGACTGAGTTCTGCAGCATTTGCAGTGAGTAAGATCCGTCAATTAACAGACGTGAAAACAGCTCGATTAGTATATTTTAGCTACTTCCATAGCATTATGTCATATGGTATTTTATTGTGGGGCAGTGCCTCCGACATTCATTCGATTTTTGTTCTGCAGAAACGGGCTATTCGGGCGATATATAGATTGAAACAGAGAGACTCACTTAGGGATAAGTTTAAAAATATTAATATCATGACATTGCATTGTCAATATATCTATGAAAATATTGTGTATGTACATAAAAACATTGTCAATTTTAGGAGAAACTGTGACATACATAATATTAATACTAGAAATAAGCATAAGCTCGCGGTGCCCACCACTCGGCTCCAAAAAATAAAAAAATCATTCATGGGTAATTGTGTAAGGTTTTATAACAAACTTCCTGGAAACGTAACTGAGTTATCTATTAATAAATTCAAAAACTATGTGAAACGTAAACTTATTTCTAAAGCTTATTATAGCGCACAAGACTACATGAATGATAAAACTTCTTGGGACTAATTTTGACTGGATTTATAATTTATTTATTCCGTTTGGAAAAATTTGACATTGTGTTTTTAATTAATTATTCTCGTTTTATTTATTTTTTGACATTAGATTGTCTTTCTAGAAACATTCTAGACTAGTATTTTTTTATATAAAATTTTAAATATTTCATTTAAATGTTACTTTTTATGTTTAATAAATTACTCGAAGTAATTACCTTAAGATTATGTTTCTACCTGACGATTTGAAAGTGCTTGTTACTGGGCCTACTTGAATAAATATAATTATGAGTTTTTTTTTTTTTTTTTTTCTTGTATATACCTACTTTAGAAAATGATTATTTTCTAATTTTTTTTTATATAGCCTATATTGTGTCCTGCTGCTGGGCAAAGGCCTCCCCTCCTTTCCGCCACTCGTCTCGGTCCTGTGCCAGTGTTCGCCAATCTGCACAAAACGTATCAAGGTCGTCCCGCCATCTCCTTTCCGGTCTGCCTCTACCTCGGAAGCTATCTTTTGGAAGCCATTCGGTGGCTAATTTGGCCCATTGCTCCGCGTGCATCCGGCAGACATGTCCAGCCCAGTCCCACTTTAGCTTCGCGGTCTTAGCACCCACATCTACGATGCCAGTTTTGGCACGCAGCTCCGTGTTCCTGATCTGATCGATCCTACGAACTCCGAGTATGCTGCGTTCCATTGCTCGCTGGCAAATCTTGAGTCGGGACTTTTGGGCTTCTGTTAATGACCAAGTTTGGGCGCCATAGGTTAGGATAGGCAGGATACACATATCGAAGAGCTTGCGCTTCAGTGTCAAAGGAAGGTTACCCTTCGTTAGTAGCTTAGTAGATTATAAAACATATAAAAAAAAATAGAAATCTATATTAAAATATTAATTCGAAAATATCATTCTTTGCACTCAGACTAAAAAGTTAGCCTACTTGGAGAATACACACTTTATTTTTGATTTTAATTTTCATCATATCAGCTGAAAGACGTCCACTGCTGGACATAGGCCTCCCCCAAAGAGTGCCAAAGTGACCGGTCCTGCGCAACCCGCCTCCAGTGGAATCCAGCAACCTTTACCAGGTCATCAGTCCACCTTGTGGGCCTATCCACGCCGCGCCTTCCGGTACGTGGTCGCCACTTGAGAACCTTTCCGCAACAACGGCCATCGGTTCTACGTACTGTGTGCATTACACGCTACAAGATTAACCTAGTTATTAGTGAGTACGTGCTTAAATTATTTGGCATAGTTAAAAACCGGCTTCACTAGGTTGTTGATTTCCAACAACGGAGCATTAGCACCGTCTATTTTTTTCTTTGGCCTGAATTTATGCACGGTTAAAAGTATAATTTATGAAATCGGGTCGTGTTTCCGTGGATAAACCCCCTTATAAAACTTAAAGCTTCAATCTCAAATATTCCTCTTTTTTATTATATCGGTGCAGACAAATTGTATTCCTTTAAAGTGTAGGATAAGATTTGTGTACATACATATACATTATGTTTAGAGCGCCATGATTGGTATGTTGAGAAGAAAGTGCATCGCAGACAAAACAGCGCAGATGCAGGTCAAGGCGGCAACTTTCGAAACCTCAGGGTTGCCACCTAATACATCCAATCGTTAAAATAGTTAAATTTCAAACTCGTCGAAAACCAGCTCGTCGCTGCTTTGCTTTGCTTCTCAGCAGGACTAAAACAAATGAATGCTTGGGTAAAAATTGCCAGTTAAAGGACTACCCTCTTCTTTTTAATTTGTAGACTGTTTGTTAGTTTCAAATGTGGCATTAAAAATGGAAAAATAATTGGTAGACTGTTGAATTAGTCGCGTTCGTCTGACGAATATCTGATACAAGACGCGCAGACATAACTGATACAGTTCTGTTTTGAGCATTAGAGCATATCAGCAATTTTTGGGGTCTTTGTTATTTCAGATATTATTGTAGGATATACGCGACTATACAACGTGAGAAACAGTCATGACCTAAGAATTTCATTACTTTTTTTTTTTTTTTCATTACTTCAATTCCATCTAGATCAAATTCAGAATAGGGGTAACTATTGCTTTAAAACCTTAATTTATTGACAAAACACATTTTACCCCCTCAACAATGTCAATTGCCAAAAATGTCGTGTTGATCAGACGTAAAGATAATTCATTGAATTCTGCACATACTTTAATGTCCAGACAGCGTGACAACCCTACTCAATCAAGCAATTATGTAAAAAAACGGACCGTCTGCGACGAAACGGTCACGCAGTTTGTGCCTGCGTCACGTTATAACACGTTCAATGCCAACGGTTTCGTAGTCGTCGAAAAACCGTATGTAGAGGAAAGCGCCTACAGGCAGAAAGCCCAGCTAGCGGGACTGCCAATGGTGAAGATCTTGTAGTACGAGTAGATAGTCTTGTTTTAGTTACTATGGCTCAGTAGTTGTGAATAGCCCTGACTGTTTTTCGTCTTTTTATTCGAACTTATGTATACACGCATAAATGTTTAGGCGGCTGTTAGGCCAGGCCTAATCAAATTGGCCTGTCCGTTACAGTTATTTTGCACTTGTCTTGTTCTTATATCAGATTTAGTAATTAGGTACGTACATGTGAAGTGAAAACCCTAGCAATGCATGTATTCAGTTTTTTTGATAAATCTACGCACAAACAAATTTTTGTTCAGAATGTTTACCTACTTTTCAAGTGATTTTTCACTAAATATTATTGAACCATGCATGTTTCCAAGAGGTTATATTATACCTTGAATTTATTTGGCACCTATTTATATACAAAGGGCATTGGGTAACCTTTTATGAGAAAAATTGACATTTTTTTTTGCAGCGGCCACGGATGTTTGTGTAAAAATCTTTTAGAGTACCTCTTAATACGCATATATATATAAAAATAAACGCGTTAAACAATATCTTAGCCGAGATGTTTTAGTTTGGTTTATAACTTTTTAATATAACCTGCGGAAATATGTATTGCAAATATCTCGGCTCCGATGCATTTTAGAGTATTATTTTTCATAACAAAATATGTTTGTTTAAAAAAGATCTATCATAATATACCAATTTAACGAGTGGCCGCTCATTTAAAAAATATGACAACACATTTACCCAAACCCCTTTGCTTGTATTTCATAAACTAATAACGCTCTCAAATATCTTCCACGTGTATGAAATAAAACTTACACTTGTTTGCATTTGTTGCACAATTTTTATACGTCAGGCTTACCGCGCGTAATAAAAAAAAAAAAAACTAATGCGTTCAATCAAATATACTTCCAGGAATATTTTATTTTAAATTATTAATTTACTGTTGTACTGTCATTCGTAGATCTCGCGGTTCCTAATACACTGATTTGCCATACGATAAATAAATAAACTGCTAAGTGGCGCTGTGCCGTAGTCCGTAGCAGATTTTTTTTTGGACACTATGACTGTAACCTAGTTGAAAGTGTCTACTCGTATGTATTTCTTTGTTTATCTGGATTACTGTCTGTTTTATGTACCTTTTGAAATAAATAAATAAGTATGTTTATACGTGGGAAAAAAAAATTTATTCTACCCATATATAATAACTATTTTTATTTATT
The DNA here is from genome assembly GCA_945867215.1 of Epinotia demarniana. Classification (NCBI taxonomy): domain Eukaryota; kingdom Metazoa; phylum Arthropoda; class Insecta; order Lepidoptera; family Tortricidae; genus Epinotia; species Epinotia demarniana. The sequence goes on from OX244271.1 coordinate 2,199,327, forward strand.
AACATGTAATAATAATAATAATAATTTATGTATGAACGAAGTAAACTTATTTCTATTAACATTTTCTTCTGCCAAACCACAATGCGGTTTGTTGCGGTTTGTTGTAGACTGAATTTCAGTCGAGCCAGTAGGGCTCCGTCGCAATTTACCCCTCTCCCCAATGAAAAGGTTTTATTGTAACATGGCAGAATTTTGATTGACACTTCCTGTTTTAGATAGTGTACTACAATTTCGGCGTTAAAGTCATTGGCTGAGATGATTCCTTGCTTAGATATATTTTCTAGGTACAACATTAATTCATAGTGCTGGCAATAATTAAGTAATTAGAACTTCTTATCGCTTTTAAAATCAATACTACCTAATTCAATAACAAGTGCTTAAGATAAATAAGTCAAAATGTGTGACAACCCTACCGCCCCTCCCTAATTGTCCTTGCGCCTGCGCATTGTTATTTATAGTCGTAAATGTACGCTATAACGCCAAGCGCATACTGCTAGCAAGGACATCCCTAGTGTTCGCATTCCCCGTTAGATGGCGCTGTACTGTGCGGCGGTTTCCTGGATCGCGCTTATTTCTTGAATGTCTACATACTACATGCAAGAATATCGCTAGTATTCCTTTCCACAGTAGATGGCGTTTTTCAAGGTGGTTTTCTGGATTGCGCTATAAGATGTTATACTTACGTACAGAAATAAGTATGTAACTCGTATTCCGATGTCAAAAAAAAACAATCAAATCATGACCTTGACCATTAAGTTGCAAGTTCAGGACGGATTAGGAACAAGGCATACGAAAGGTGAAAGTGAAAGTTATGGCTTGTCAACTTAATATGTGATTAAAATATATCGAGATATTAATGATATTGAGCATAGCATGTTTTAAAATAGTGATTGCTAATTTTGTGCATCAATACAATATAAAATATGTGTTGACACTGTATCTAGATGTAACATTATTGAACGAGCGAGCAAAGCGAACGAAGTTCTCCGTTGCCGATTGGGAAAAAATCTTTCGTATACCCGGCGTCTGTGCGGCTGTTCTCCAGATTCTCTTGATGTTTGTGACCAGGCATAATAATTTAAAAGTATTTTTTGTTATATTTTTTTATTTAAAAGGATTAAAACAAGACGGTTTTTATTATTTTGATCTAGTCTGTCTAGGTGTTTGAAAATAAGTTACATTTTATATAATAACCTCTACGTACTAGTCATTCCATATAGAGCTATAATTATCTAGGATATCAAAAGGAAGTAACCTACCAGTTGCTTTTCAAACATAACAGTATCTACTCTTATCTTTTTTTCTATAAAAGAAAGAAAGAAAGAAAGAATTTTTTTTTATTAGTTAATTATTTACACTATATGGTTTGCCTTGCAATATTATGACGACGTAATGTAGTTGTTAGATATATAATAAATTGATATTTAGCTGTATATGAATAAATATGTCTATGTCTACTCCGACTATTTCGTAAACACAATACCCATTCCACACCCCGATCCCTTAACCTCCATTATTTACCTATGACCTTTAACTACGCATAAAATTCCATAATAATAGCCATCCAAATTGCACTCTCAATGACTAACTTACAGACTGCAATAAAACAAGACAACGATGCGTGCACGCAAGTCAAAAGCCGAACGTCCTATGTACGGCACAATTGCGAACGTTTTAAGACTAATTGTCTATGAGCTGGGGTATGGGCCGTTTGCAAAGCTTCAAGGTTGTCTCGGTACCTTTTCCTTGTGCAGTTAGTGGCCACGATTCCGGTGGGTTTTTGACGTATTGAAATGGCCAGACATTAAAATTTTATAGCATTTTTTGAAAGAATTGGGCCTTTGAATTTCGACAGAACTCTTTAAACTCTCGAGTCTTTAAACTCTCGCGCTTTACTTTAAAAAAACGATCACAGATCGTGTAAGACATGTAAGGTTTGAACTCTTCCTAATAGTCTGGTCTATTACCTCCTTACGGTGCCTTTCCACCAGAGATGTGCTATGTTTTCATACATTTGAAAACATAGCATAGCAAGCATAGCACATCTCTGGTGAAAAGGCACCCTTAAGTTCCTATAGCGTTATCCCGAACAGCTGGTATATGAATCGCACGCGGCACAACAACGTCGGTTTCATGCATTTATAAGATTAGGCGCGCAGGCGGTTATATTCAAATAGGCATGATGACAGTTATTGAAAATCACTAAAATATGGTACATTACTAGTGAAATTTCAATCATAGAATTCGAAAAATGCTCATATTTATTTATTAAGTAAGAGATTATTATTTATTTTGATAAAATTAAACTGAACACAATCAGAGCGCATGACGTCACGTTTGTATAAACAAATACCCATAACGACCATAACCACAGATTACAGAGAAAACTTACGTACTGAACGAATAGTAAGACAGGGATAGAACCATGTTATCTGTCAGATCTTCAGACGTCATTGTCCCGCTTTCTCGCTCGCACGGCCGCGCAAGACTTGTAAACTTTTTAATTTATGTTCATTCAATGAGCAATTGAGCGATCTAGGTAGCAAACGTCAAAGGTGTGCGTTCTATTTATACAAACGTGACGTCACTCGGGACGCCATGACACTGACTAGCGTTTTAGCGCCAATTTGAAATTTTAAAACTAAAATGCATTTTTTTCCTACTTAACTGTTATATTCTCTTGAAAAATCTTATTCGTTGTACAAAATAAATGTTTCTAAACATTATAGAACAGTTTTTCAAAATGTGTCATCATGTCTATTAAAATATCCTAAAAGCGCTTATCTTTTCTTCATACTATACAAGAGAGGCAGTAGAAGGCCTAGGCTAACATATTTTAGCCAAGTAAAGGATAATAGTTGATGCCGAGTCTTATGAGGAAGTCAATGGACAGAGAAGAGTAACGATTAACTATTCCGCAGGGCTGTGAAGCAATGATGTTGTTGATATTCGTTATTTTTTTCTCTATCGCTTTTAATCCTTGCTGATTTTATCAATGTGGATTTTTTAATGTATGGAGGTTGACATATTTACACACGAGGAGAATGTTCGGTATAAAACTTTACAGTATTTTGAGAAGGATCAGTTATTTACATTCATCTGATGCGCTGTGGCGTGACGGCTCCTGTTATATCTGTCTTGACCCTTATTTCTAACTAATTTATTTTTAACTGTTAAAAACACTTATTGTTTCACGATTAAGTTGGTTTCCCATGGGAAAAGTTGTTCGGTATGACCATCTTTTTCATCTGTAACTCCTGATCATGACCCCAAAGTCATCCAGTAGCTTAGACCTTCTGAATGGACGTAGGATATATTTAATCCCGTGGCTTTGCCTAGGTTCTCTGTAAATACACGGGAGTCGTGCGGGCAGCTATTTTATAACACAAATAGAGTAATAAAACAGCATATTACTGCCCTGTTATTTTAGGAAGGCGTAACTTCATATGAGTCTAAATGACACGTTTTTAGGGGCCCGCATGTACAAAGATCCCTCAAAATTACTTCATGTTTTTCAAACCTCTGTACAGAGATATTGAGAATGTAGAGTAACTTGAAAATAAAAACCATGGTCGATCTCTGCCGAGCTCAGATATCCGGTAGAAACGATTTTTTTTACTTTAAGCAAACTTAGTTATTCAACTCACTTTTTGCTAAAACTAATTACCGTAGTGACTGTCAAAAGCTTACACCGTTTCGGCATAGCAGTGGTTCACCAAATGCGTGGAGCGTAAACTGTGATAATGTTAGTTTGTTACAAAATATAAACATACATAATAAATAAATACACTTATACTTTGTCACGCACATAAGACTCCTCAAGGATCTTGAAGCTAAACACCAGTTTCGTGAAACTCGGCCAAGCCCTTCTACCATTGAGCAGATAGTCATCATCATCATAAAATCATGCGGAACCATACAGTCGGTAATCAGTCTCGGTGACCACTTTAGTGCAATAGCAGCAGGGCTGACGGGTACCGGGCGGCCTTCGCGCCACTATTTGATTACGGAAGCGCACGCAGCCCTTTCTTAGATGCAGCGCAGGCGCACCTTTTTTATTAAACTGGAATCGACACAGTATAGTGATAAAGAGTAGTGTAGCTGCGTTATAGCGTTTATACTGGGTAATTGTCACAAGGCTGTCTCATTCGGCTCTTCGCATGTAGCACTAGACATGCTTAGAGTATTCCGGCATATAAAGCATTGTTTGGAAAAGGGACCGTGCGGCGACGCGAGACTCGTGCTGGCAGGCTACAATGGAGACCCTCACATAAATTGTAGGTAGCGTACAAGAAAGAGCAAGAGTGGTGGGAATGAGAATCGATTTCTTGATTTCGAAACGACCCGTGTCTCCTTCTTGCTCCTTGAGTTTACCAATTCAAATAGGGTAATCATGGTGACGGCCCAGAATGAGCCTCTAAACACAAGGAGAGACAAACTTGGTATGTACCTAAATATCAGCACGGCTATCACGAGCTGTGTCACGGCAAGACAGACTATGCGTCTCTTTCTAAGCGTTCTAATAAGCAAAAGGCGGATAGTTTTTCTCGTGATAACCGTGCTAGCCATTGAAAGGAGCGCACCTTATTCCTGAATACTTGAAGAGAAACTACTCATTCCACTCTGACACGGTCTTTCGAGTCAAAATGCTATAAGTTACTACCAAACTCGTATCCTGCCTTGTTAAGTCATAACGCCGCGCCGTACAAGTCTCATGCAACATGCTTCTCTTTAACTTAGCAGGATAATATGGAGATACGACTTCTTTTCTTGGCTGGTAAATAATGACCGCGTAGTATGTGCCTTTTATTACCTTTATTACAGCAGGTTTATGTCTATTTTTAAGCTTTTATAGCACGCCTGGTTTCTCTAGGTCAAATCTTATACAGCCAGAACGAAGTCACAAGCATCTGAATGCAATTCTTGTCAAGAAAATCTATAGTCATGTTTTGAAAAGTCTGTGCAGTGCGCTTGGTAGCGAGTAGAAAGCTCTTTTTGGCAAAATACAACAGGCCTAAAGAGGATTAAAATTATATATGAGAACAACTACAATTAGGGCACCGCTAGCTAGGGCTGGAAACGTTTAACACATTTTCAGTTATATTGCCTACTCTGAATACAAGTTAAGAGCCAATTGTGACGACATAACGTTGGGGGTAAGCGTTGTATGGAAGAACAGGCAAGCGTTCAAAACATATTGGAATCAAAATGCGATCCCCCTTGACAGCTTCTCTTGACCCCAGAACATAGACATCAGATACGCTCAAGGCTAGGTGAACAAACCATCACAATAATGTTTACTTAGATGGATAGATAGCTTCTTTTCAATTGCGCCTTAAAGTAGATAGGTAGTATGTTCTCAGAGATTGTATTGGTCATACGCCTGATCGCTTCTAGGGTCAGGACTAAGTTTAGGTGGCAAGATAAGCGCAAGGCTAAAATGCAGCGTACAGCTCCCAGTAGTTTGATTTGCGTTGGTCTCAGACGGTCCTGAAGGCAATTTGCCTAGTTGGAGTTTTGCCCACATTGCAGTTTGACCACCGAGCATTACGCCTGAAACGCAAAGTGACCACTTATAGGTAGGTTAGGTTCGTTAGGTTTCTTCAGATGCCCGAAGGGCAAACAGACCAGAAATAGGAGCTCCGCTCCGCGGGGCTCCGTATATATCGCTGACGTAACCTCAAAACGACGAATTTTGCGTTTTAGGCATAATGCTCGGTGGTCAAACTGCAATGTGGGCAATACTCCAACTAGGCAAATTGCGTTCAGGACCGTCTGAGACCAAACCTTTGATTTCACTTACACCCCAAATCCGGTTGAAACCGCTTCAACCAATCTCACTGGAGTGCAATCTGAGCGTACCCCAGTGGTACAACCGCCCGCGTGGTCGCGCCAGAGGTTATACCCAGTCTACTTTCGCGCCATTATTCCCATCGCTTTATAGGTGTTTTAGGTCATGGGTTCGAATCCCTGAAAGGGCAAATATTTGTGTGATGAGCATGCATGTTTGTTTCTGAGTCTTGGATGTTTTCTATGTAGTATTTATATGCATTATATATCGTCGTCTAGTACCTATAACACGAGCCTTATTGAACTGAACTGAAGCTTCAGATTCCAGTCATGCTGTTGGTTTATGTTTGTTTGAATTGAAATGAATTAATAGAGGGAAAAATAGAAGGGAAAAGGAGGAGGGGTAGGCCGAGGATATCTAGCAAATAAAAGAAAAAATTAAGGCTTCATCGTATAGATAAATAAAAAGAAAAGCGGAATGTAGAATAATTTGGAAATTACTCCACCGACGAAATTAAATAATAAAAACAAGAAGGATTGAAAGGAAATAGTTCTGGAGATACCTCCAATGACTTAGGATGGTTGTTATAATTGGTGGTTTACGTATTCGCGTGTTCGTTCATGACCCGTCAGGAATACCGTTCCGTAATGGAAAATAACCTTCCCCGATCGCACTGGCCTTCAGACCCGAACGATCAACCCGGCATACATTAGAATTCGTTTACCACACTTGTGCAATGAACCTCCGATTAACAGACGTTAAAAAAAAGATTTTACTCCGAAAGGCCACATATTTTGAAGGGACATGCTTTAACTGCAATCGCTAACTCGTCAACATCATCATCACCATCATCATATCAGCCGAAAGACATCCACTGCTGGACATAGGCCGCCCCCAAAGAATGCATGAATGACCATAACCGCATCCAGCGGACTCCCGTGACCTTTACCTGGTCATCAGTCTACCTTTTTGGTCTACCCACGGTCGCCTTCCGGTACGTGATCACCACTAGAAAACCTTTCCGCCCAACGGCCATAGGTTCTACGACAGCGTGGAGCCACTGAAAATCTAACTTCAACCTAGCTTTAGAAAGCCGTTTGGTCTAACGGCTGAGTCTTGAGAAGGAAAGCTAAAATTGCACCCAAGCCGCGTCCCACACGACTCAGCGGCAACCGTCTCGCTCTCATTGTGGAAATTAGGAAGAGGACGGTATATTTTCTTGCACTTTTATTGTGGTCAAGCAAGGCTACAACGTTTACGTATTCTACGATGGTGGAAAACAGCAAACGACCTGCCTGATGGTAAACAAGATGGGTAGCTAAATGGGCTCCTGGGACTCCAGAATAATCACAAACGCGTTGCCAACCGTTATTGATTTGAAGACCAGTACGTAAAGTGGTGTATTCTACATCAAGGGAATACCGTTAAGTAAGTCCTTTACTTGACAAAGTCTGGCTGCCTCTTGGCAATCGACTAAAAACAGACATAATCTGGAAAGGAAACTCATCATTTTCACAAAACCAAATGGACAATGTCTCATCGAATAAATATCCAATTCAATACGTGTGCGTGCATCTTTTAATTTAGTAGGTAGTCCTTGATAATATCTAATTAAATTTAATGAATGGATATGACTTTGATCTAGCTGAGATACTACAATGTAAGTATTTTTTTATGATTTAATGGTTCTAGCAATTCCTATTCTAAACGGTTTCTAATAGAGTAAGAGTTAACATCTGCTCATAAAATAATAAGAAGCCTGAATCATTCTAGGTAGCAACATCTCTACGCGCCTCCCTAAAACGTTGCTAAGAAGGAACTCGTTGAGAGTTTCGTCAACCAAGCAAGATTATTTCGATAGCTCAGTTGGATAGAGTGGCAGATCGCGTAAGTCTGAATGTCGCGAGTTCAAATCTTGCTCGGAGCAATATTTCAATTTATCCCTTTATTTGAAACATAATTTATATACAAAAGCGTAAGCGACGGCGTAATGAAAACTCAAAGGGAAGTTAATTTTTCCATACTCTTAGCATGTTACTGGAAAAGTATCTCTGCGCTGCAAGTTCGATTCGTTTTCTAGAGTTTCCGAAAATTTTGAGCTCAATTCTCAATAATGACCTGCAAACATAATTTCATTTACACACTCCGAAATATGCATAAACTGACTCCTCCATTCCCAAACAGGATAAGCAGAGCACGCTGTATAGGTACAATTATTAGGCATCATAAGAGCTTTATATCAGAACGCATTTGAGATATATTGAATTGGTATAAAAATCGTCTTGCGTAAGCGCACAGAAATTGCCGATATTAAGATGGGATCCAAATTAAATCGTTACGTATAAAACGGAGGCCTTAATCTTAATACAACATTACCCAAGCCGATTTGTATGTTGGCCTACCCGTTCATCGTGAAATTAAAGGGTTTAAAATGTGATTTTTTTCAACCAGCACTGGGCCCGCAAGGAGACTACACCCATTTCGTCTCATCCTTGAGAAATGTATGCCCAGCGACATCCATGAGATACTTGTGCCTGTATTTAATTCATATTTCATTTATTCATTGCTTTGTGGGTTTAAAAAAGGTCTTAGTATAGGTATATACATGTCCTGTTAGGGCGTACAAATAGGCTCTAAAATCTATAGGCAGAATATCAACTTCCGGGGGAGAGAAGACACATCGGAATCTCATCTCGTTTCCTGTAATTTTTGCACTCATTTGACAGTAAATGGCCTATTTATAACGATAAAATGAAAGATGTTTCGACTGTCGGTTACGTTTCACGTATGGACAAAAGTACCTATTTAGATGTAAGTAATATAACTCTTGAACGCTGTACTAATAAGAATGGACATTGATTCGTGTTGAAAGCACCCTGTACATTATACAATGAAATTGTGAAGCGTCTTAGAACAAAGATCTACTTCTCACTTGCACTTTACTTGTGAAGAACCGTGTGAAAGAGATGGTACATTTACATTGTCATACTGATTTTGAGGATAAGCTTACCCTCTGAAGTTCTCGATTTTGCGGTTCTCTTTAGGTATAGTATGTAGGTATTCATTCTATTTTTTTAATGGTTTATTAATCATCTATACCTACATATTCTTGTATATTTTTATTTTATTTGATGTTGCACAGGGTTAGCTCTGTCAATGTATGCTAGTATTTTTTTCAATTAGACAGTTATTATTTCATTTTTCATAAATCATGGAAGATATTGACAAACAGAAAGTAACTGATAAACATTTAATTAAGAACTATTGCAGTGTAGAAGCGTATATACAATTACTAACTCGGCAGTCCAATTTAATACAAATATCCAGTATTTCACTAAAGAAGTAGGTATATATTTAAGTTTGTTATTATCATTAATAATAATAATGTAACGTTCAACAGCATTCCTTTAAAAATTATCGAAAATATTTTTTTTTAACTTTCATTGCCCAAATTTCTTGGCGCCAAGCGTCATGGCGGCGCGCGGGCGCATTTCGTAGGCTTCAAAAAAGAACAAATTCAAGATGGCCGACTTTCTCGCCAGTGCCTAGTGCCCCTGACGTCACAGGACGACGTGTCCTTGCGACTATTCCTAGCTTTATCCTTGTTCTTTTGTTGACATTACATCGTTTTGTGTTGAGCTTTGTAAGGGGGTCAATACAATGGGTGTGGAGAGCGTGATTTTCGCTTTCGATCGTAAGTCGCTTGTAATTTTAATATTTTTATTTTATTTAGTAAAATAAAAACAGTGTTTGTTTAAGTTATTTAATGTTAATTTGTTTCTTATTTAAATTACAGTGCCTGGAGGATAAACTTTAGTACCGCAAGACAAAGAAAAGAAGGTAAAAAAATACACATGGAAAAGGTGGGATAAAATAAAAGAAATAATAAAAAATCACTTACCAGATAAAACGAACAGAACAACAGGAAAAAAGTCCAAACAAAGTTCAAATATAAGTAAAAATTAAATAAATAAATCACCACACGACACAAGGCACTAGAATATTTTCGGCAAAAAACTTGTTTTTGTTATGTCATTATTGAGATTCCTGAAATGGTAAATAATCCACAAAAATTAAACACTGGCCGCCTGCCTCCGATATTTTGATTAAAACGCCCGTTTGCCAAAAGAGGATTAAAAAATAGAAATCGTTTAAAAATCGAACTCGCAATCCAAATTCAACTTAGAATCCTGTTAGCGCGAGACGCTTCGTGTTCTTTATTCAAAAAATATCGAAGCGACGCGCCAGGTAGGAAGGACATCACTTCCTAGTGATGTAGATAATATAATTTTTTTAAAGTCGGGAACGAGCGTTTTGAGCCAAAAAATCTAACCTATCCTAACCCTGGCGGGCGGGCGACTGGCGGGCGCGTAGGGGCCGCATTGCCAAATATTTTTTTTGTATCTCGGCCGAATTATGCACTTGTATGCTACGTTCCCTTCATTGTAGTGGTGCGACATGTACGTATTGGGCATTTTTATGTAGTGTGCGTGTGTCACTCACACATGCTGGACCGACGAAAATTCCATATGTGTGCATGCCCGTAGCCCTTTCGGGTTATTTAAAAAATCGTTGTGTTATGTAAACAGGAGGTTTTTTTTAAATATTTAGGTGTTGGGTGGTGGGGTCAACAGCCGTGTTTTTCGGGAACTGACTAATTCCGTTTAAAGGATCTGTTTTGACGTCTCGGGCAGATCTGCTCTTGCGCAGACGGTATCGCGAACTGCGCTGCATTTACGAATAGACTATATTGTTTTTTTTTTACCACCAACCGTATGAATCACCTTTATATGTTAGTTGTAGGTGACTGGTATACTGAGCTGTTTAGTAGATATAAATGACTAGTTTTTTCATACTTTTGTTCTATATTATGTTACTTATTGCGGTGGATAACTGACGCTATGCTGTCGTACATATAGCATATCTTTTAGGTTATCGGGTATTAACCAGCTCGTCATAGAATAAACTAGATTGTTCATGGTTTGTAGGCCCAAACTGAAATATTAAACTAGTACCTAAACAACTAAAACCATGATCAGAGCAGCTTCTCTCTTTACCTTGCCCTTTCATCAACTAAGATATGGCTATTTCTGAGGACTCTGTGTACATTGCTTGTCCTCTATGATAGGACCCTATGGCGGTACATGTTAGCGCAGCAATGTACGTGAAAGAAAGCTGAAACACGTACCTCAGTGATAAGAGCGAAAAAGGTGCTTTTCAATTTCGTTGACTGTACGTTAATTCGCGCGCAGCTGCAGCGGGAGCGGTGCGCCATACGTGTGAGTGAGAGGTCAGAGTCCAGCATCTCGCTCCCAGCTCTAAATATGGTGCCAGAATTATCACTCAAGCCTATGACAGATACATGTATGACAGATACTGTATGGCACAGTGAATATATAGGAATTTGAAGTTTATGTAGTGATATCAAAATCCATGTTAAAGCTATAAAAAAAAATTGAGGACAATCTTACATAAATCAAGCTAGCCCCATAGTAAGCTTAATAAGGCTTGCGTTACGGGAACTAGACGACGATACATTTAATAAATATGAATACTTAAATACATAAAACACCCATGACTCAGGAACAAAATATATTCATGCTCATCACACAAATATTTGCTCTTACCGGGATTCGAACCCAGGACCTTTAGCTTTATAGACTCACCACGACACGTCTGTATTAGGAGACATCATGTTTGGATGTTTAGATGTTTGAATGTTTGGATGCTTGTTACTCAATCACGCTTAAACGGCTCAACTGATTTGGATGAAATTTTTCACCAATATAGTTTATAGCCAAGATTAAAATATAGGACAGTTTTAATCCCAGCACCACGCAGACAAAGTCGCGGGCAGAAGCTAGTAGGTTCTATATCGTCGTTTTACGGCGAAAATGTAACGAAAACGTGACTATACAACTTATCGTGCTAGGGCCTCTGAGCGTTCGTAATGTTTATTTCGTAGTAAATATGTCTTCAATTGCGATTTAATGTATGAAAGCTAATACATTGTTTATAGACACAATAGCATGGCTCATTCTCATTACCATAGATAGCCCTGTCGTCTAGACCTGCGCACGCGCAGTAGTTGTACATGCTCGCATTATGTGTATGTGTGCTCTTTATTACTAGACGCATCTAACAACGCTTTAGGTTCGGTTTATTTTGTGAGTATGTATGTATATATTATGATATATAGATACAACACAATAATACATACATTCACGCCTTTATCCCTAAAAGGGGTAGTTCTGGACAACCTTCTGCCCGATTTTACCCTTTCAGGGAATGATATCCGGGATTAAAATAATCTAATTCCCTTCCCTAGGGTTCCAAACTATTTCCATACATAATTCGCTTGTCATTTTCTTCTCAATCGGTTCAGCAGTTTAAAACGGGAAAAAGCACAGAGTTTCTTTCGCTTTTGTAATATAACAAGCTTCTGCCCGCGACTCCATCCGCGTGGAATTTGTTTTTATCGTAACTCCATACAAACTTTCACTCACTTAGGGAATGATTTCCGGGATTCAAACTATTTCTATACCAAATTTCACCTGTACAAATGTTGCACCCCTATTTAACTCACTTTTCCAAAACCCTAAAATCACTTTTCTTGTATTGTAATAAGGAGATTATACACAAAGTTTCAAGTCTCTCACTTAAAATTTTACTCCACCCTCATACAAACTTGCATCCCCCTTTTTACCCTCTTGAGGGTGGAATTTTCAAAAATCCCTTATTTTTGGGTACCTGCATTATATAACCTACCTATTGTGAAAAAAACGGTTTGGGCTGGGCGTTGATTTAAGTGAGTCAGTCAGTCAGGACTTTTACGTTTATATTTATATATATAGACAAACCCGCGGGATAAAATACAGGCATCGAAAAAGTCCATTCTACACACACCTACGATTTGGGACATACTTGGTTCTAACAATCTACCAAATTGGAAAAAAAAACAGAAACAGGACCTTCAATAAAAATCTATGGTAATTATTGAACCTTCTCACAAAATTTCACGAGAATCGGTTGAGAAATGCAACTTGTAGAGAACAGCCGAACACCCAGACTATCCGGACATACGTATCAATTTTGGCTCAAGCTGCAACAGAGAATTTCGTTCGCGGGTTAAATTATTGATCACCGGATAAATATGATAATATGTAAAATAAGGATCTATAGATCTAACCTACCGACCGCGATCATAGCTACCGCCTCGTCTAGACCGGCGCTCGCGCATCGATAAATTACCATAGCTCTATAATTAGACACAATGCATTAGAACACTTAAAATGGTCGGAAAAAACCTATGCATTTATAATATCCCAGCTATGGTATGGCTAGGGGTTTTGGATTAATAAAAATATGCCTACAGTATTACAGGGTAACAAAAAAGGCTGCCAAGTTAATGAAAAAAATATTTAACTGTCTAAGAAGCCTAAGCTATCAAGGGAGACGTCGCTACTCACCTCTCTAAGGCGTAATAATTTGGAACTTGTAATACTCATACTCATTTATTCAATATATTACAGACATATATCACATGTCACATATCATAAAATCACACTTGCATGTCAAAATGTGTATGTGTAGTTTCGTTAGCTAGAGAGAAGGCTTCAATAGTTTAGTTGGTTAAGAATGATAGGCCCGAGTCAGCCAAACGTATTAATATTTTAGCCTTTGTTATTAATTATTGATCAACCATTTATTTCAACTTGCAAACAAGTTACAAGGTGCGATGACTTCATTCCCAAATTCACCTTCAAAGTAAGGCATAATGCACACATGCACAGGCCCTACAAAGCCCTATGCTATAGTCGTAAATAGCCGCGGACGAGCGAAGGTCACGGGGACGCGCGTAGGACACGGGCACAGGTGCCGGCGGTCCCCATAGAACAGGCTGTGTGCACCACGCTTTAGGCAGAGATTAGGACTTTTGTAAAATCTTTCGCTTAGTAAAATTGTATCCAACTAAATACTTTAGCAGAATCGGAACAATGCATTGGAGATTTTTTACTAGACACGATCGTTATCTCATTAAACATTTATTTAACAAAATAACAAAAATATACATTTACAGTATGTGTTGTTGTCATGAATAAATGTTATTCTATTCTATTCTATATGCACTCTCCAAGGTCTCTGCCCCTGGGAAGGATGCCAATAAAGCTGGCCACATTTGGATTGCAAGTCCAATCCGTTGGCCGAGGAAGTAGCCAGCTCTATGGTCAGCCGTATTGTAGGCATTTTTTTCTTTTCTTTATAAAGGCTGTGGGCTTGATTGTTTGTGTTATTTTGTCAACAATTGTATGCTCAATTTTTTTTTACAAAACTAGTGTTTTCCAGCATTTTAAACAAAACCTACAAATAAAAAAGACATAACTCCTCAGAAAGCCGATACCATTGTTATCCTTGCAATTTTTTGAATAGTAGCGAATAGTTAGTATTATTCCGTATAATTTGGCGATACATAAAGGTCCACTAACTTAGAACCAAGAATTCAAACGTCATTTAAAAACATTTCAACCATAATACTAGGCCACTTAAAAGGCCTGGTAGGTTCTGCAATAATGGCCCTAACACCTCTCATAAATAATTTTAAAATATCTCGTTAAAATTCAAATCCGAAAAAGCCCCGTCCCGCCAAAATTAACACGTAATCTTTGAAAAAAAGAACGTCGTTACAAACAAAAGCCGAGCGCCCGCGCCTGCGCGGTGCGTATGTGTGTGCGCATAGATTATATCCCGAAGTTTGCAACTTAAGCCAAAATTATATTGAACCTTTTCACAGTTATACAAAGTTGAAAATCGATAGCATCTAATACATACGCAAAAATAAAGCCTCTAAGCATTTACACTTTTTACGACTTTACAAATTTCCACAAGAATTAGAACCTTGTTCCGTTGTCATAAAACATGAAAAATCAAATAGAAAATATACCTAATTTAAGACTAAAGAAGCTACGGTAGCCTAGTGGTTCAGGCATGAGGCTGTCAAACGGCGGTCGTAGGTTCGAATCCCAGCTCGTAGGTACCTACCAATAAGGTTTCGGAACTTATGTATTGTATGAATGGAATGACATTTTTACCGTTAGCTTTTCGGTGAAGGAAAAACATGATAGAGAAACCTGCATACGTCTGTAAAGAAATTCAAGGGCGTTTGTGAAGCCTCCAACCTGCACTGGGTCAGCGTGGGGACAACTGCCCGTTCCCTCTCCTACATGAGAGGAGGCAAGTGCCCAGCAATGGGACGCATATAGGCTGATTTATTATTATTATATTAAGATCATATTAAGACCGAGGTAAACGAGGTAGGCCAAAACTAGGAAACTAAAAGAAAAAACATCGGTTATGGGTCTTCCTGACTGCCTATTTAATTTATCATTTGTCAGAAGCTAAAACATGATTTATTCTCTTCAGTAAAAATCTAATGTCGCGTCCTCATTTTCCTTTTTACACAAGTCAACTTAAACAATTCAAGATGAAACCACACAATCGAATTAAAATGAGGGTATTTCATCATCGAAAGATATATTGAAGTATATCAAAATTAATAATAAACAAATATCTTAAAAAGCCGTGTCCGAAGTGTTGACTCTGTTTGAATTAAAATGCGTGCGTCTCACATTTATTTCACAATAATTTTTATGGCAATTTGACGTACATTGCTGTTTGCGACCAGTTACTGGCCAGCATTGTTACAGATGTACACGCCGATTCCTGGATGCTACAACGTTTGTTTAAAGCCGGTATTCTATTTGCCAAATTTCACGCAAAGGCACATAACCCAGGTGTGATCTATCTGTCACCTACTACTTTTGAAAGATAGAAACTTGAAAGTGGGGGTGTCTCCAGGCTATCACAGGACGGCTCCCGCGAGCTGTGTCGCGCCGAGATAGACTATCCGTCTCTTTCAAAACAGAACTCTTAGACAAAGGCTAGTCTATGTCACCGACAGACATGCAGGCCAGCGAGGCCGCGTCGTTTCATGTAATGACCTACACTGTCTACACTTCTACACTAATATTGTAAAGAGGAAAGATTTGATTTGAAAAAATCTTTTACCATTAGTAGTCAACATTCTCCCTGATGAACATAGGCTACTTTTTACCTCGGGGAAATGCTTCATTACAATCATTACTACGGGAAAACGGAAATCTAGCCGTGCGAAGTCGGGCCGGGCAACAAGTGTAATATAAAAAGAGGTAGATACGTTGTCTACACGAAATTCCGTGTTTAAAAATGGCCACCAAATCTGACAGCTGAGACACGTTTATACGTTTCCATTGACTACGCGAAACTGAGGCAAATTCATGCAATTAGCTAAGTTTTAGTGTGCCACTTTTGGAGCGTTTATAACCTATTTACCTCTTTTTTATATTACATCATTGGTTTCATGTCTATGTTTATTAGAAAATTTTATGAATACATTTCAATTGAACCTAATACATTTATTAAGGCGCCGTAGGTTCAGCGAAGTTAATCGAACAGAGTTTTTGAAACAATATAATGCGTCTGTTTATAATAATATGGTTTAAAAAAAACGAATAGTAATCATGAGGCTTTTCTGCAGGGAAATCAGTGTTTAGAAACATAAGTAAGCAATTTTCGCTCGATAAAAAAATCGCGAACATAGGTCTAAAAGGGTCTAAAATACACTTAAAATATTTGTTACAAATTATGCACAAAAGCTAAAAATTATAAAATGGCTTCTAAAAATCGGTAATATCATGTTTGAGAGAACTCAGTGTTTACTTTTTTATTTATTTAAACGGCTAAATAATTAAGATTAAAAAACATGATTTCCGCGCTTCCGAGCACGGACTTCCATCTCGCTCACGCTTATGCTCAGTGAGAGGGAGAGAACACCATGAACCTACGGCGCCTTAATGCGTATGTAACTAGGTATATCTATGTAACGCGTCCCTGACAGTCTTAACACATTCACTGGCACGCGCTATGCGCTACGCTCGTAGCCGATCCCGTGGTTTTTCTCATATTGTAGCGGAAAGCGACTACGGCGTAGGCGCCCGCTACGCGGGTTCCTGGCAGTGAAATTGTTAAAAGCGGGAATAGGTGAACGTTTGATTTCTTTCCATAGACGCACTACTTGTCGTAGGTATTGCACTAAATACCTACACGTTTTCAGGCAAACAGATCAGCAATGAAATAGTAAACGTTTCCGAGCCGTCCCATCCGATTCCTGATCGAACGTGGCATATATGCCACTGACGCTTACCGATAGCCTGGGGATCGATTTTTGAATCTCACCAAGTCACTAATTCTTACCGATGTGCATGATTTCCGAAAGTTCGTATTTTTGAAACTCATCGGTGACTTACATTTGTCATACCTATGATATCGATTTACGAGTGCCCCTACCCACTCGTAATTGAAATCACCATGCGATTGTTTTTGACAGTTGACATATGTGACAACTGCCAAGAATTTTTCAAAACTTTAATTTTCGGTTACATGACACTGACACATACGCTACGTTTTACGTTTGAATCTGTTTTAAGTTATAGTATGAGAAAATAAAAACCGGTATCAAGGACAACATTCTGCGTAAAAAGGAACGTAACGGGAAGATTGTCTCTGACTGACACTGTAAAATTTCTGCATGTTGGTAAACAGCGTGTGACTTTCAAAAATACGGCTTTAGGAAAATGGTGATATAAAAGTAATCGGTGATAATTTTAGTCACTGGTGACTTTGATATCACCAGTGAGATTCAAAAATCGCACTCCTGATCAGAATATTGGAATGAAAATCGAATCAGTATCGCACCTATAAGTATGAAACTCCTTACATCAACGCCACCTTGTGCACGACACTGGCAGTTTACAATTCAACATTAAAACGTTAGAAATTCAAAAATGGAACGCCGTTCTACAGTCTAAACTGCGCTGTCGCCTGCGCGTGGGCTTAGATGCGCGGCTGTTGGCCCCGTGACCGTGGAAAGGACGCGCCGGCGACCTTCTGCTACGCGACTAGCTAACGAAGGGTTATGCGTTGAGCGTTTTGTTTCACAAAAACAAACATTTAATTTAGTATTTAGTTTGAGACACGTAACCAATGATTTATATTACGTTTCATTAGTTAGTTTGACTCTAAACTGCCAACACTGAGTTTCGCCAATAAGAACTCTACATTTGAGGGGCCACTGGTATTAAATCCACTAGGTATATATAGATAAAAAAATAAAGTAAAGCCTCCTTGCTTGTAGGGGTAACGCGTTCGAATAAGCATTTGTTATATTTGTGTTAGAAAAATTTAATATGCAATGTATATTCGAATACGTCACCAAGGGTTTTACTGTTTTTACCAACACAATTTATTTATTTAATCGTGTGTCGATCTGTAGGTACAACAGGCGAATGCATAGAATATTTTTATATTGTAAGTAAACATTTAGCTTACTCAGTCAATCAGCGGTGTCTTGAGTAAGGTTCTATTTAGATATCTCTATGATAAGTCTTCTATGGGTCCCGGGTATGAATGTATTGGGCACCTTTACAATGATACGATTGAAAATAACTACTTGTGTTACATTTCGTTCGTCCTCACTAAGTAGGCTGGCTTACTGTAATTAGTAGGTACATGCTCTTTACGGGCGCGGCGGCGGCAGTGGCGGCTGTTTTTCTAATTGATCGCATGTAATCCTAACTAACCACAGTGCGCTGTGCGTCTCGACCGCGCCGCAATTCGCGCAATGTCGTGGCCGGGGCTGTAAGGTTCCGTTTACGCATAGGCATTGCGTTACGCGACACGACGTCTCGTCTCCGCCGCCAGCCATAGTCGCTAGAAGTGTCGGACTTCGTGTCGCGTAACATTACGCCAGTGCGGCCTAACAAAAGTACCTACGGTCTTTGTCTCTGTTGCTCTAGTTCCATAAACCATAAGTGGGATAGAGACGGAGATATACGAACTTCGAGATTCGATTTTCGTGGTCATAGCTATGAAAACGTATTTTATGTTCATGATGTTTTTTATGATCGTGAAGATATGAATGCAATTAATGAATATGATTTAGGAAACCTGGCTAATCCCAGCAAGGTCTGCTTTTGCTTATGGATTATGGAATATCGAATGGCAGTCGCTTTCGTTAAAAAATAGGCCCTACGCCAAATTTAGAGATTAGGTGCCAAAGCTGACCCTGGGCTCCTTAGGGGTACAACTGGCAAAACGATAGGTAGACGGTGAGGATGGTGATCGTTTTTAAATCGTTTCTATCAAATAATTCCTTCAACGCTATTGCAAATACAATCTGAAACAACATGTGACGACATAGGGCATTGCGCGGGCGCACACACATGCACACACAAACTCATACACATCCATACAATCTTTTATTTGAGTCTATCGGGGTTTTCGACCCCCGAAGTGTGTTGACCGCACCCATACTGGCAAGTCATACATATACGCGACCATGCAACGCTCATATATGCATGCCTTATGTATCCGTTCACGTATGTGAGACCGATTTTAAAGACATTGAAATCAACTAAGTTTCGGAATAAATTAACTCTTAAGCGTATTCCTGGTTGTTGTCTAGTATTATTTTATTTACATACATACATAGATTCACGCCATCATTCCCAAAAGGGCAAGGCAGAGCACATGAAATATGTCCCAGAGCCACTTTTAACATATATGTGAGTATAAAAGATCGACGAAATGTTATGTCGCAGTGATAGGTTGCTAGCCCTTCGCCCACAACACTAACGCTGTCCCCTTAGTCGATTTTTACGACACCCACGCGAAGAAAGGGGTGGTGCTGTTCTAACACACACACGAGGATATTTATCGCGTAAATTATGTATTATTAATACATGCATCCAGAGGTTTAGAGCCTCATTATCATCCTCCCTTATGAGCCCCATCGTGTAGAAAGAAGAAAATGGTTTAATGGAATGCACATCAAAATTTAAATTAAGTAAGGTACGTAGCTTGTATTTTGACGCGTTTGATTTTGGAACGAAAGAAAATTCAAAACTATTATCCTAGCCGCGTAGTTAAAATTTAATATTCAATTTTTTTTTAAAGCGGTCTAAGGACGCTGAGGAAAAATAAAAATAGAATAAATACATAGAATAAGAAGTGGGGTGCTTCCTCTATTGAACTATCAACAAAACCTTATAAATTGAGGGTAGAAATGAAAATAACAACCACTTACCTAGAACCAGAAAACGCACGATATCACCAAATTCACCAATTAACTTGAATACTTAGAATATTCACGTATGTTTGTATCAAAATATGAACAGCAATAGCTTGCGATCGCTAGAAGTCTAGACGCTTTTTATAACATTTCAATTCAACACAAACAACAACGCTATGAATAGTAGGTACTCATATACGTACATACACTATGCTGTGATGTATTTACACTTAGGTACCACAATTGTCTTACATCGATTTCATCTCGTATTTTCACGGAGACGCAATAGCGAACGAAGTCTAACACACACTATAAATTTAGGCAAACGCCTGTCACCTACATATAGGAGCTCAATTGTAGTACACTTGCATAACTAGGTGCTATAAGCGAGCTATTCATGGACCTATAGAAGAACTGCCATAGACGCGTAACTTTAGCGAAGTCCTTTTATTAACGACGCAAACATACCGCCTGATTGTAAGACACCGTAGTTTATGGACGCTTGTGACTCCATTAGGACTGTCTCCTTTTAATTAGGACACTTTGAAAGAGATGGATAGATAGACCGCCGTCTTGTGATAACCGTGAAGAGGAATCAGTAGCGCGTTGCTGACCCTGTTTTGATTTGAAGATTCGTCGTGTTGACAACAGACAAATGTAGTCCCTCGCTCACAGCGCAGAAAGCCCTTGTGAGCTCCGGCGACCTTACTGGCAACTAAGGAACTCAACAGAGTGTTGAGTTCCTTATTTGCAGAGATGTGTTATTGTTTTATTTATTTATTTGCGTCAGGCAATAAGGCCCATATTTACAAGTACCTGACAGACTAACACACATATCAATATATAATTCTAATAATATATAACACACTAGCTTCCACCCGCGACTTCGTCTGCATGGGCACGGGATAAGAACTATCCTATATTTTAATCCAGGCCATAAACTTAATGTGTGCAAAATTTCAACTAAATCGGGTAAGCCGTTTAAGCGTTACTGAGTAACAAACATCTAAACATCCATACTTTCGCATTTATAATATTAGTAGGATTAGTAGGATAGCAGGATTAACATTATTATGGCTGTGGGCTTTAGGACGTGTTTTTGACGAATTTAAATCATAATGTTCATCCATCTTTATTAATATTCTTTTTATTGCGTACGCTCATGGCAAAGTGTCAGTGAATACGTCACACCATTTAGGTTAGCTGGAAGATATCATTTATAGGAATAAGTTCGCCCTACTTTAATCTTATATAATATATCATGTTAAGTGTATAATAAAGTCAGTACATTTACATACTATTATTGAAATGGGATTAAGTAGTAATTATTATAATATGTTACTTTAGTCCATAAATATGTTGCTACACCCTAGTTGGGTTAATTTCTGTACTGGCTATATTTTAAGAACTTGTAAATATCATCGTTTCAATGAACATTTAAAAAAGACTCACTATCCGTCGCAGTCTAACCAATATAGTCAGGTCTCCGACCACTCATAGTTGCAATACATTTCTGATCCAGATTACATTAGAGACCGAACTCACGGGCGCATGCAACGGTTTGCGAATACATGGGTAGCTTTCATCCAACGAAACAAAAAACAATCAACACAGCTCAACCGAAACTAATAATAGATATTTCAGGCATCAGGCACCCAAGTGGTTGAAACCAAACAACCAAATGAGCGACCGCAATCAATTTGCCCTCCGGAAACGCTCCAGGCATACGATTTCCAAATTTATTTCAAACATAGCAAAGTCCATTTTGCAACCGTCCCGAAGAAGATCCGTAGCGTAGATTAAAATGCAGTCAATAACCGATGGCACTTTTGTCATTACTAACTCCTATTGTGATAATAGATCTAGCAACAATGCAATGTCAATGTTGTACAATGACATAATCAATGTCGTAAATACGTTATATGACATGGCATAATTGTTACATACATTTTAAATAAATATTATAGGACATCTTACACATATCGAACTAGTCCCATTGTAAGCTCAATAAGGCTTGTGTTATTGGGTCCTAGACGCCGATATATTTAATAGATATAAATATTTAAATACATAATATACATCCAAGACTCCGAAACAAATATTCATGCCCACCACACAAATATTTGCCTATACCTCGTACCTTCTGTAACTAACTAAAACTACATCCCGCGTCACGGAAACAAAATGTAACTACCTAAATAAAATCTTAAAAATAACTTGATTTGGCCAATGAGATCGTCTAGTGTCTACGTTATGTTCCTAGCAACCCAAATTCTTTTATGTGTAGCAAGTTAGACTTTGACTCATCCCTACCTACTTAACCCTACGTTCTCCTACTACATCCTAGTTCAAGGAAATAACCATGTAATAAATAAAATTTGTTTTTGGTTACTAAACCCCAACCAGATCCTACCGTGGCCGGTTAACGTAATGGTAGCTAGCTTTTTCATTATTTTCTCAACATGTAATACTTTCTCAAATCAAAACCTTGGTTTCTTTATATACCAATTGCCTCAATTTATATTCATATCATCAAAGTATATAACAGACCAACCTAGCTAGCTAATTGTTTATTATTATTATTGTATGGAAGATTCTCTTTCATCCATACTATGCTACCATTTCCGTCTGGATGTGGGTTTGGCCAACTAGCTAATTAAATACCTATTTTATTATATTTTGTTTCTAATAGGTATTCCTAACTTATTGAATTTACCTGTGCTTCGTACCTATTTTCTGATGAGAAGAAGCACTGAACAAACTCATCAGACCTAACAATTGAATATTATTTCATTCAAAATTATGTATTAAGGCATTATTTCACCCTTTACATATAAACTAATGTATCCATTAGATACCTGTAAACCCTGATATAGTGAAGATATTTATAATACCGAGGTTTACCGTTCATTAAATATGAAATATTGAACCTGAAGTTTACCCTAAGTAATGAGTATATTCCACTCATGATAATTTGATACCTTAAAATTAGACATAATGGACTGCTCCGCTTGCCATTAGCCTAGAATCATTTCATCTTTTTGAAACAATTCTGATATCCTAATCATAACTGGAACCTTTTTGACGATAATCAATATAGAATAGTTACACCTTTAATATTTCATATGTAATAATATACGGAACCCAATACTACTGATCCTCACACAATGACTAATTCCTATTCACACAGTTACTCATAATTGCTATTAAACCTTCAAATAAACGCTATTTGATTTGTAAACCTTCTAACTTTCCATCCCTAAGAATAGTATTCCTACTACCCTATTACTGTGTTTGACTCTATACCTACCACTAAACCTACCTACCACTAAACTCTAAACTACTGTAGGCAAAACTCCCATCATTACTTTATTAACGTTATGTGTTGTGTAGTGTATGTTCTAGCTAGGGACCTAAGCTGTACAACGTTCGGAAGGCTAGTCCGAGAATGCAACCTAGAGCCTGTGTAATGTACATTTCACAACATGTCCGTGAACTAAAGGGTTCTGTGAAATGCACGCCCTATTTTTATAACATATAAATATATATTCAATAAAAGACCAAGCCTTAAGCACACACGAGACATCAACGAGTGGATAACAATCCTAGCGATCGACTTATGGGAAATGGCGATCTTCTCGCTTCAGCCTGTGGCCAACCTTAAGACCAGTAAGAGGCCCATCAAAGATAGGCTACACCATCTGTGTAGGTAAAAAGATGGTGCCAGGCTTCTCTTAAACCTGGACCTACTACTAACAGGATCCCGAAGTGTACTTCCTTGACACCGTTAGGTGAAATGCACTTCGTTAAGTTGACCATGCAACTAGGACATTGATCTGGTTCGAAATGATAATAAAATCATCTAAAATAAACCCGAAATGTAATAGAAAACTAAGCGAAATAGTTCACTACTATGCAACATATTTGCACAATACTGAACCTTAGAAAACTCAGAATCTAATAAGTGGTGGAATAGTTCAATACTACGCAAAGCAATCGCACAATATTGAACCTTCCCGCCACAACAATAGTGTATCTACGATTGTTTACGTTACGAATTTAAGCTCGACCCAGAGTCAATGACAATCCGACAGCTCGCTAGAGAATACGTCTACCCGGTGCGCCGTTTTTATATACACTAAAAGGTATGAATTACTTGAAACGCATAATTCGCTCGATTTACTCGATTCGCTTGACGTAAACGAAATAATACCTTACCATTATTAAGTTAAGGTTCGTTTCCAATCGTGCTCGTACGTGCTTACTCCCTATTAGAACCAATCTTACTCATTGCGTAGTGTGCGCGACAGCGTCATAGCGACAACACGTACCTAGTTTACTGAGAAACATGAAAATATTACGTTTTGTTACGCACAAAACGTTGATTTAAGTATGCATCATTATTTCATAATCAGATGTAAGTATAATTTCGATTCATATCCAATGATGATGACGATTAATCTATTAATCCCTATTTTATTGTATTATTCCTTCATTTAGCATTCATTAAAGACCATAATAAAGCCATAGGCATAGTTCTAGTTACACTTCGTAGGCTGCATCCACTAGGCGGTCGTCATGTTATGACAAGATAATTTACTTTAAAACTAAGTTTTAACCGACTTCAATTTAGTATTCTGCCAAGCCAAGAGAACATTTCTTATTTTTTTACAATTTACCACATGAACTGATTTCCGATAGCAAATGCGTTGATTACTATAGAAAAAAACCGAATCGCTGTATGTGGGCCGATAATATTTGAGGACTTCCATCGATTCCCCAAGATCATCACCAATGGCACTTCATTAGTTCCTATTTCAACGGAATCTTATCAGAACCTGTGACGTACTTTTGCACTTGTAAGTACATAATTGAGGAATTCGATAAGTCATCTGTGGTCTTCATCATCAATTCCTCGCCACCAAATTTATGATTCCGGATGTAAATACACGAGTTATAACAGAAAATACCAAAATCACTACACGTGTGCCTAATAAAATTGAGGAGTCCCCTCAATTCCTCATGGATCCCATCATCTAACTGAATTTTGAAAAACATGGGACCCACCTGGAAGTATATACGAAAAAAAAAAATCGAATCGGGTCATCAATGACGGAGTTCTGAGGTAGGTAACAAACATTGAAAAAAAAAATGTTAAAAAAAATACAGCCGAATTGAGAACTTCCTCCTTTTTTTTGAAGTCGGTTAAAAATATCAAAAGAGTGGAAAATGGGTTTTCAATATTTCCATCCTACTTATGCTGGCACTTCACTTGGCGTTGCATGTTCGCGTTGCGTGGTTGCCTCTCTTTCATTTGCCGTAGGAAGGAAAAAGATGCATCACGAATATTTGGGCAAATACCGTTGGCACTGCAGCAACACGCATCCTCGATCGACTACCTGTAATCAAATAACGATTAGAATACACTTCGAAAGTACCGCTAGCACAAAAGAAATTTCGAAATTCCTCGTACTGAACTACTTATCAACATAGGTAGGTACTGCAGTAAACTATTTATATGCTGTCAAATATTTATATGTGTGTTTAACACTATTTAGCACACTATATTATCTATTTTACTTCCTTGGTACCAGGTGATGATACAGACAGCTCTGAAGACGGACGATGTTATGTGACGGAATAAATATTACATTATTTGTATTTTATATAGGTAAATAGGTAATATAATTACTCGTATGCTATTTTCCTAAGCTAATATGCTATGCTATGCTAATATTTATGTCTCTAAATAAGGTATAGAGACAGTTTGAGTCCCGGGGAAGGACATACGATAGTTTTTATCCCGAAAATCGAAGAAGGTGAAATGTGGGGTGAAAATTTGTATGGAGCTACGATATAAACGAGTTCCACGCGGACGGAGTCGTAAAGAATAATACAAAACTATGTTTCGCGGAAAATAGGGAATAATTCTTATCCACTCACGTGCTTCTGAGATTGATTTTGAAACTGTGTTTGCCACACAAAGGGCAACTGCATTTCTTTAAAGTAATTTAATTCATTCTTTTTAAAAATCGGAGCTTTTAATGCCCACTGAACACCGTCATTTAGTAATTAAGAGGGATTCTAATCTATATCAAATTTATTAATGAGAAAAAATTAGGTTACTCGACGTTTCAGCAACATCCTTGGTCACGAGCAGACTGGCGTACGAGTAAAGAGGTAAATAAATCAATCAAAATGTATATGTGTATAATAGTTATTGAATTATTGTTAACTATCGCTTCCGCCCGTGATTTTGTCTGCGTTAATCCGAGATAAAAACTATCCTATACCATTTGGGATATATTTAACTAAATGTAAACAAATAAACCAAGTGACTTGTTCATTCAACCAATCATAGCAACCTTCTGTATCTGTGGTCTTATCTTATTGGCTGAATGACCAAGTCATGAGGTTTTTTTTTTGTTTACGTTTAGTTAAATACCTAGGGTAAATATTTTAATCCAGGCTTAACTATCTTCGAGAAAAACTCATCCAAATCGCTTGAGCCGTTAAAGCGTGACTGAGTAACAGACATTCAAACTTTCGCATTTATAATAATAGCCAGAGAGCGATACGGCTTCGCTCTATGGAAAAACAACAATATATCGATATCAGCGCGATTTTTACACCAAAAAATAGATTGGGTAATTTGACTTAATATGTATTAATAAATCCGTCGCGGTATTAAATGTAGGCATTTAATACCGCGACGGTGCTAAATAATATAAACATATCTTATGATATATACTTCTTTTTAAGTATGTCCTTTGTAATGCATATAAAATCCACTAAGTTTTGTAAAATAAAATATTTTTATTACAGTAAAAAATAAAAATTCATACCGATAATGGCATACCTATAAGTATTAGAAGGATCTTGATCAAGATTGACCAAACACCATCCACATACCTATTCAATAGCGCTATTGAATGACATCCGCTACCGAAAGTAGCTTCGTCTAATGTTTAGACTAGCCATAACCTACCACACTGCTGACCTTGACTGGCGGTTAGTTCAGTTACCTAGCGGCTAGATGAAATTGGCAGACGCATTGTTTGACGTATACGTGTGTGTGTGAGTGTGGTGTAGAGGTAGGTTATGTGTTATTCATTGTGTTCATATGTGTTTTCTAAGTAATCGAATACCTAGATCTACTTATGTAATTATTAAATGCATGTTTAAAATATAGGTACAAAATCATCATCACTATCACTACATAGTATAAAACAATGTCGCTTCCCGCTGTCTGTCCCTATGTATGCTTAGATCTTTAAAACTACGCAACGGATTTTGATGCGGTTTTTTTAATAGATAGAGTGATTCAAGAGGAAGGTTTATATGTATAATATATAGTACCCCTGCGAAGCCGGGCGGGTCGCTGGTACATTATAAAATAATACTATTAGTCTTATGATAATACCTAGAATATTTTGCTCACTGGCTTGAATGCTGGAATCATGATGCTTTTATCTATGTAGGTCTCAAGTAGGTATTGCGTAGTATAAACAAGAGGTTCTGTGATCAATAGAACGCGCGAGGGTGTCTCTTTTCGAAAACATTTAATTTTTTTAATAAACCCCAAATACTGAATGGACCATATATACATAGTCAAAAGTTATATATAATTAGGTAGCAAACCTGCTCGCAAAATGTCACGAGAATTGGTTGAGAAATGCGACCTGTAGATGATAACAACGGGACAACATCGCATCTGGACTTGCAAACGAAATTTGGTCCAACTGAAGTATGCTTCCATCGCTTCGGTCGCTCGTTCAACTCATTAATAATATTTTAAATAAAACTAAGGAGCAACCTAAATATTTATGCTTCACTGACCTCAGTTCCTCACTAACAATAAATCTTTTGAACAAGATCTAAGAATCTTAAAAAAACAGGACACCGATCAAGACATCAAGTACTGACCGCCCGTAAGAAACCAGATTCTAAATTTTCACAATGGACCTACCTCACAGTAGGTAACCCGGGCTAGCCAAACGTGTCGAAAATACAATGAGTCTAGTCAAACTGGCCGAAACGACTGACCTTCGCCTAACCCTGCGCGGCCAAAATGACGTAACAACCAACTATTTCTGACGAAATTAGTCATTATAAATCAGAATCGCAGATACTGGCCGTTGACATTATTTCCACAAACTTACTACATACTGGTGGATGAAAAACGAACTAAATTAGTACGTATATAGTTCGCAAAGAGCGGTGGCGCCATTTAGAAGTTTGCAGCAAAATGCATAGGTTATTTTTTCTAATGACGTGGTCCGAATTTAAATATTATCGTGCTCGAAATGACGAATACATTATTTCAGTGATTATTTTATGGTGTGCCCGTATTAGGTTCGATGGTTTTTGTCGTAATTTATTTTAGTTACATTAGGATAGGTCATTCGGCCATCAGGCCATTGACCAAATAATGTGCATCAGCTAGGTACGATTTTGGTTATTCATAAATAAGTTGAAATTGATTGAATCTTTGCCTTTAGCTGTCATCTTGACACTATGACATTATATTTGAAAAAGTACATACCTACCTACATACTTAACAATTTATGAATTTTAATGGGTAGGTAATGTGACTCAGGTTAGGATTAATTGTTTATTCTCTTTCATAGGTTTTTGTTCATTTTCATGAATAATAATAATAACTACATTCTAAACTAAACTGTGTTACCTATCTGAATACTAGAATATTAATAATGAACAACATTAATTTGTGCAATTATAAACTGAACAATCAAAAACTCAATTCGTTTTCATTGGTTTTACCTTGATATTTTTGAAATATTCGTCGCTTTAGGAATAAGGTACCTACTCATATAATCTATAATTGAATTTGTCACCGTAGCGTTTTTCATAAATTATTAATTTCGCCTAAGTTTGAGCGTTATAGATATATAACGCTCAAACCATCGATATATCCATTTTTTTTCTGAAACCCTATATAGGTAATTCACAAATGTTTCAAAACACACGTAACCCAACTTCACGTTGCATGGGATGTCTTTAGGGTTCCGGACCAAAAAGGTAAAACCGGAACCCTTATGGTGCGATTCCGTCCATCTGTATGTCTGTCTGTCACAATGTTAAATGTCTCAGGAAGTATTAATGCTAGCAATATGAAATTTGGAATAGTTGTAATTAAAATTAATTCGGGTACTACCAACGTATGAAAAATAACAATTTTCGACCGTATATTTTTTTTTTCTTTAAAAAAGAGCGTATAAGAGGGGGGTTTTTTTTTAACTCTAGTCAGTAGGCCGCGTGCGGTATCATATGAAAGGGCTTGAATTGCAGATTCTTTAACATTTTGTTTTTGCACAGTGGTAAAATTTGGTTTTATAAAAGAAAATGTAGAAAAAAAAACTCAGGTACGGAACCCTCGGTGCACGAGACAGACTCGCACTTGACCGTCTTTTCATTAAAGTACTGAAAAATTAACGGTTCCATCGTTCAAGAAATGGACCTTAAATATGAAATTAACAATATGATCTGATTATTTTCTCTGACATACAATAAGGGCGATAAGCATCGCCACCGTCTGGTCCACACAGTCTGAAAACATCGACATGAGAAGAAGAACTGACATACAATGGATGTCTCTCTAATATCGGTACGGATTTGACAGGCCTACACCAATAAGTGTAACAGCAATAGCCTTGCGCGCGGTCGTTACCACCGCGCGTCATCTATTGCGGTCACAAGTGGATAAATAGACGCCATTGGTACAGTAGCCATCAGATATATCGGAGGGGTCTATATCGGGTGGCATAAAATTGTTGGTCCTACTATTTTGTCGCATACCAACTTTATGCCGAATAACGTATGGCATAAACATACATACATACATACATTCACGCCTTTATTCCCAAAAGGGGTAGGCAGAGCACATGAAACGTATGTTCCAACGCCACTTTTAGCATAAATGTGGGTATAAAATATCGACAAAATGTGATATTGCAGTGATAGGTTGCTAGCCCATCGCCCACAACACACTTCAACCCAGGTCCCTTAGTCGACTTTTACGACACCCACGGGAAGAAAGGTGGTGGTGAAATTCTAACCCGACACCACACGGGGTACAACCATAAACATTGTTGTGCATATTTTTATTTGCTAATATCGATTGTCCTAAATATTTCTGCCCTCCTTATAAAGAGTGGAGTAACTCCTTCAAACCAGTTTTCGAGAAAAAGCGGTTTGAAAATTAATTTATTTTTTTAACTGTATCTCATAGACTATTTTAGTGACAGACATCAATCATATATCAAAATAATTGTTACTGTTTACAGAACCTGTATTTTTTACTGAAAATACAATAACCCATTCGAATGGAAAAAAAAATAGGAAAATGCATTAATTATTACTTATACCGTAGGATTTGACAAAACTATTTCTAACCATAACTGCAGTAAGTAACCGTTTTGCTGCACTTATGATTACAAAAGGGTAGTTACTGCTGTTATCGCTACAGAATAAGTTACTAAAGTATTAGGTTTGCTTAAGCATAAACGTAGTAACTAAATATTTAACACACTCCGATGTTGAGATTATCACGATTTTCAAACTATGTTTGTAATGAAACAACATTTTACTACCATATTTTCAATAATTGCGTTCATGCAAATAAAATAAAACAAAATAACAAAAACATAAAACTTCTCAAAAGCAAATACGTTCATTAGCACAACCTTAAAACTATAATATGTACGAGTATCAAATAGGTACAAATAATAATTACTTCCTAATCACGCCGTTCTAACTAGATTAAGAAACAATAAAGCTGCAAACGCACAGAGAGCGGTGGCGGGGCGGCGCGGTGCGGCGCGGAGGCGGTACCGGTTGTAATGTTCGAGCTAATATGAAATGATCCGCACAGAGCGGCGCGGCGCGGCGCGGTTTTCTGCTCCGCCACCGCTGTCAGTGCGTTTCGGCCTTGTGTGATTTTCAGATATATGATTCTTGACTATATATGATTGTTTATCTGATTTAATTGATAAATGCATGATTGCGTAAAATTTCCTCGATGGAAAAAAATATATAAAGTTGGATCGTTATTTTCTCTTTTTTACTCAGCCTACTCAAACAATACTCTATCTCAAATACTATAGTATTTTATCTCTTCTAACATCTAAGTTCGAAGTTCTCTCTAAGTTGGTAGGTATCTTATAAACGTTTAGATTTAGATATATCCAATTTAGGCATCCATAGCCAGCCAGGGGTAGCCAGTATTATAGGAGTAGCCAGTGGATAAAAAATCATAAGTGATTGTTATTCATTTAATGCTATTAAATTAGTGTGCATTATTGTATTCAAACCCTTTAACGTGAAAGAGTAACAAACATCCATTTATCCATCTATCTTGACGCCATAAATAGATTCCGTATCCAGATTATTTTTTTGGGTTCTCTGTACGGCGTCAAGTTTATAATATTGGTTTTTTCCGCTTTGCCTTAAAGTTTGACTGGTCGAGAATGCCATATGGCATTAAGTCCGCCTTTTTTACGATGGTAAGGTTTCTTTTGTGCAATAAAGTTTAAATAAATAAATAAATTAGTAGCATTGGATTGAAACAATGATGGAGATGGATGAAGTATTCGGCGTGTAAGCTATTGCTTATTTTCTCGTCACGGGTCGAGCTTCATACTTGTGTAGGTATTTACTACAATATATTAAATGCAAAAACGTTTAAAAATCTAACAAGCCAAAAGAAGTAACTCTTACTAAATAAATAGAATTTCATATGAAACCGTTTTAAGATCCGGACAAAACACGCGTGGTCCCGGTTTCAATATTTACGCCGAACTGACTCCCCGCCTCTATACCCTACCCACCGCCACCAAATTGATCCGCAAAAAATATCCTTTCTCCTAACTAAAAGGTCAGTAACTTTGACATACTACACATATAATTAAGAATGTTACGAAACTGAAAAACTATTTTCTAAGCATAACCGCATCAAATACCGTTTACTACAGTAATGACTAATAAGCAATAATAATAAAAGATCGTTACTCATAATTAAAAGTGCAGTAAGTATAGTTACTGCCCTTATGAATAGCGTGCTCAATAAGCTCAAAAGTGGATTCTTCCACTGTTAAGTGCAGTAACTATAGTTACTTCACTTTTTACAAAAAATCTATATGCGGAATTCTAAGTTACTGCAGTTATCGTTTATGAAAAGTCAAGTCCCGCCACATTTTTATATTGCACGTCAAAGAAGAAATTGTAGAGCTCGTCTTGTTGATTCGGAATATGTATGTAACTCTATTTTGATAGAAAATCGAGTTACTGCACTATTTATAAGGAGGGCAGATTTATTGTCTGAATGTTTATTTTGTCGAAGTTTTTTCTTTAGAATGATTGATGTGCATAACTTTGATGTTACTAATATTTAATGTTCTAAAAATGTTGTGCATAATCTAAATGCAGGTTGGATCTGTCAGAATTGCCTATTTCTTAAATTATTTATGACCTGCCCTCATGTCGACGGAGCCCCGCTTCGCGGGGCTCCTAATTCTGCTCTGAGGAACAAAAGGCAACTAACGAACCCATCTAATTGATCTAAATGAAGGTTGGCTCTGCTGAGAATTGCCTAATACTTGAATAACCTATAACCCGCCCTCATATCGACGGAGACCCGCTTCGCGGGGCCCCTATTTCTGCTCTGAGGGACAAAAGGCAACTAACGAACCTATCTTATTTATCTAGATGTAGGTCGGGTCTGCTCAGAGTTTAAAAATAGTATAAAATTTAGGAAAAAAATAGTATAGGTGGTTTAGCTAATTTTATAATAGGCAAAATAATTACTATGACAATGAAAATTAGGACTATTGCTTTTTAGGTAATTCGATGTTCGAGTAAGCAATATTAGGACAAACATACTTTAGAACTCTTAAATGTGTATGCGCAAAAATGAATAGGCTAAATAAGTAGTATGCCACTCAACATTATGCCAAACATTCTCGGCCAAAAAAATTTAGGACGATCAACATTATGCGATACGACAGGCACCCATATCGGAGCGGCCAAAGTGCTCACAAATATCTGAACACAATATTTAGATTCCTTTATAATTAGTTAATAAAAGCGTTCATACAGAGCGGCTTTTAAACCTTTTCAGCTTTCTCGGCTGTACAAATGTCTCATTTTGTATTGTTTTTTATTAGTAAACTAGCTTCCACCCGCGACTACGTCTGCGTGGATCCACGATAAAAACTATCCTTTATTTTAATTCACGCTATAAACTATTTTCGTGCAAAATTTCATCGAAATCGGTTGAGCCGAAAAGCGTGATTGAGTAACAAACATTCAAACATTTCTATCTAAAGATCCAAACATCTTAACTTTCGCATTTATAATGATTTAAAACAAATGCCTCGACGAAAGAGATGTGTTCAGATATTTGTGAGCACTTTGGTCGCTCAGATATATCTGATGGCGATTGTACCTACTATGCGAGCCAAACAACGTGAAGCACAGTCAAAATGCCATGTTGTCGGAAACTTCTACTTCATCTTTTCACTATTGACAGAGTCGTGGTCATCATTTCTTTGGTAGCAAGCTTCACAGCATGCCGCCTTTCCTGTCTGACAGCCGCCTTCGTTGTGCTTGCGTGTATGACTCTACTGCTTCATTTGGTCTTGACTCTGAAACTGACATCAGCGACCATCAGAGTTTATAACTACGAATTCCGAAACTCGAAGTTCGGGTATCTCCATCTCTAGCGCGCTTATATAACTCGAGTGACAGAGATGTATGTATACATACTTCGAGTTTCGAGTTTCGTGGTAGCGCCGCAGGCCACAAGACACTCGATAGTTACGTCTTCCGACGGGCCGGTTCCGGAAAATGTAATGCGCGAATTATACAGAGATTGTGTACAACGGAGTAAAAATGTACGTACCTAGGCCACGTGCGACGTGCGACGTGAATCGCGCCGCTTGGGTGTAAGTCACCAATGGACCTTATTCCATAGTATTAACGTCTACAATCGTTTGATGCCTACGCTGCGCCTGCGCCGCTGACTGGATAATTCACGCGTAAGGATACGATACTGTCTCGTCTATTAGACTTGTGAAATTGTAACTGATAGCCGAGTCACAGGCTCTGACCTAGTTCGGGAGACAGAGGCTCAACCTTGGTAATTCAGTTACAAACCTAATGCTCAAATGTATCATTGATTGGCAATAGTACTAAAATAAAATTTTGTATATTAGGTTTATAAGGTCAATAAATTATTTATTATATATTATTATTATATATCCATGACAAGGGCACCTGCTTGCTTAAGACTTTGAAACTGCCTAGGACTTACTTAATGACGCTGAAATACAGGGTGACATTTTAATCAGTGTCCAAATTCAAGTATAAGATTCTTCAACCAAATTATAAAATGCGTTTTTTTTTGTTTCATATCATTCAGTACAAAAAAAAGTAATTGCTGCTTAAAGTTATCCAAGAAAAACCTTACCGCGCGGGCACCTCAGCGAGTAGCAAAGTTTGCGCACGGAACGCCACCCCT
This sequence comes from Epinotia demarniana, assembly GCA_945867215.1. Lineage (NCBI taxonomy): Eukaryota > Metazoa > Arthropoda > Insecta > Lepidoptera > Tortricidae > Epinotia > Epinotia demarniana. The sequence continues at coordinate 2,233,821 of OX244271.1, forward strand.
CCCTCGGCCCCGCCCCGCTCCGCGCGGTACTGAATGCCCAGTAACCACGCTGTACGGATATTTTTTTTGGGATACACAATTTATAATTAAAAAATATCTATCAGTTTTTTTTACAAAAATGGAGTCTATTAGTGAAACCAAATGCCTACAATAAATTTGGACACTGATTAAAATGTCACCCTGTATATTGGACTGACAGGCACACATTTTCGCATTATTGTACCTGTTGGTACAGTCAGCAGCAGAAGTAACTACGGAAACAAACATGCTCAAAATGATCTAGACAGTCCTTATCCTTTTGGCGTCGTGTGTAGGTCATTTCGTATGTAGAGCGCGTAACATTTAGTGTTGACTGTACATTGTACCTACTGTCTCGTATTGAGCTAGCTAGCGGCCTTGCGCCCGGTCGTTAGCTCGGCGCGTCATCTAATGGCTTCAAAACAACTGGAAAATAACAAATAACAGACCACAAATAATTTTATCAAATGCACCATGATAAATGGCATCACGGAAAAATAAATAAAATTAGGTAGCGTGGGACACTCGCTCTAACACGATTGGGTCGGCGACATGTCGATCCAAATTGACCTCTTATACTCAGGTTTTTCAGGTGGACTGATGACCAGGTTGCAGGAGTCCGCTGGATGCGGGCGGCGCAGGACCGGTCACTGGCACTCTTTGGGGGAGGTCTATGTCCAGCAGTGGACGTCTTTCGGCTGATATGATGATTTTGATGACTCAGGTTTTGTGACTCAGCCACGACTTGAAGCGGCGGCGGCAGCGGCAGCGGCAGAGGAGCGCCATGCGCGGGCGCAAGAGATCAAAGGGGTGATTACGTTACTTTTCGAACGCACGTTAGGACAATTTAACTGTAATTTTCCCATACAAAAACTGACATTTTAATCTACTTAACACGCGTACAACTACGTAATCCACCCTCAGAGCGCCCTATATTTATAAAAGTACGAATTCACACCGAGTTTCGAACTATAAATAAAGGAATTAACGAAGGTTCCATATTCAAAATCGCAACTCAACCTGAGACTCTACGAGGCTAAACTTTTATGTTCAGTCGCCATCAAATACATCGGAGCGGCCAAAGTGCTCACAAATATCTGAACACTTTGGCCGCTCCGATATATTTATATCTGATGGCGACGGTACCTACAATACAAAACACAAACAAAACCAAACTAAAAACCTCCTATAGGTATGGCTGATGAAATAAAATTTGCACCAAATGCAAAATATATATCGTGAGCTATACCTAACAGACCGTCTTTACATATACCTACTAATGAATACACTAAAAAACTATAGTCACAGAACAAAACAATGGAACGTCGCTTTACAATTCTAAAACGCATCAACCACCCAAGCACATCGTTAGATGTTACAATTTTATAAAAATACGATGGTCTCGCATCTCCACCCGGCGGGCCCCGAGTTAATTGATCTAGGCATATTGCGGTAGGACGCTAGGAGACCTAGACAAGGTCAGTTATATTCGGACGGTCTAGTGTGTATGTGTGCGTGTGTGGCGTGGACGTACGAGTATGTTGATTCTACCGCTTAGCGACTATTCTAGAATGTGGAATCCATCTAGGCAAAACGTAACGTTTGCTAGGATTTCGGTTGAGTGGCCCAGTTTAATTGGTAGGTATGTTGTTTTTTGTAATTCACGTAACCCTTTATCCGGCCAATAAAAAAAAACATTTGTAGCTACGTGTCCAATGACATACAATATCTGATAACGATTGTTATCAGATATTGTATGTCATTATGTCTAATTCCATGACCTAGTCTAATCCAAATAAGGCCTAGTTTTCGCTCGGTTGGTAGGTCTGATCAGGCAGTATTGGCAGTCGCTTTCATAGTACTAGTGCCTACGCCAAATTGGGATTAGATGCCGAAGCGGACCCCAGGATCCTTTTAGGCACCATTCGCTTGCTCTTATCCCATCTACTTGGGGTTGGCGCAGCATGCATTTTTCTGCCATACCTACCTCTCTATCCACTACGGCTAAGGTAGCCTAGTGGCAGTCGCTTTCGTAAAACTAGTGCCTATGCCGAATAAAGGATAAGGTGTCAAAGCGGACCCGGGGCACCATTAGGGCACATCCGGTAATAACGCTTGGATGAGAATGATCCCCTATCTCTCTATCCCTCTCTAGTTATATCATGTCGTCACTCACTTCCTTCCTATGCTTGTCGTCTTTCAGGTAGTCCATCCAAGATTTTCTTGGTCTGCGTCTTACCTGATGTATAATGTCTCAATAGCGAAATTAATAGACTAATAAATAAAAGTTATAAAGGTTTATATAGAAGTGTATTTCCTGTTTTTTTTGTTTTATGGATTAAATGGTGTCTTTCTTTCCTCCCATTTTCAATTCGCGTATTTCCATAATTCGCACCTGTTTATTCTAGAACGATGCGCACGCGCTGACGTCATCTCTAAACCGAAACTAGTGGCAAACAGTCAGTAGCACGCGTCAACGCCCGCGACCCAAGGTCGCCGGGGTCATTGCGAGATTAGGGCTGTCGACGTTAGATCAAGGTTAGAAAAGTAATATTCCGCAAAAATTATGTTTTTTAAATGTTATTTAATGGATACTTAAATACTCAGGAGTAAGCTTTGGTATTATAATACCACGTCCGAGCGAGATGGTAGCATACAAATCTCATGTGTGGTGTGACAGCAATTATCATTCGTTCTCCTTGACATAATTCCACTTTGTAGGAAAGAAACCCTCAATAGTTTCGGCATGTCCGTCTGCCCGGGAAAATTCGTGACAGCGGTAGGTACATATGTAATGAATTTAAAAGGAACACTATCACGGCTAAGTACGCATAACTACTTACCGAGTAATAAATAGTCTGCCAACTATTTAGTTGGCAGGCTATTTACTTATATTTAACTATGTACTTGGAAAGAGCAACTTTCGTACAGATTTGACCGAGCCAACCGCACCATTTAGTTGGCGCGCGCATATCGATGTAACGCAGACAGACAGGCAACTACGGAACCCTACACTGCGCGTGGCCCCACACGCACTTGATCGGTTTTTTTTGCCGCAACTTATTTAGTATGAGGTCGCGGGAAATAAATCATCACCCGTCCGAATTAGTTAAGTTGTGTATGGTATACCATCAAAAATTGTAAGAGCAGTTCTTAATTTAGCTGCATAGGAGCCTTTTCGTCCCTCATTGTGGCAACACGTATAGCTTGTCCTGAGTACTATAGGTCCATGGATGCGTGAGTCTGAGACTTTGTGATATTCAACAGTCACAACCTTGTCACGTGGATGTCAAATCAACTATTACTTAACTGGTCTCAGTGAATTAACCTTATAATGATAGATTATTGTTAACCTTCACTGGGCAGTAACTAGATTTATTAAACTTAATCGTCTTTCGTTCAAAAAATGCAACTTAACACATGTCCATTTTGCTATTATTCTACCCTAACAGTTATTTATTTACGTCTACTATTTTTTTTGTGACAACCCTATACGAGTATATGTTTATGCTAGACCGGACGTTGTGGCAGGTCGGGAGTCTAGCATGACTCACCTATCCCACGTTAAAGCCACGTGAGAAGAATAACAGCGAATGTACGTATATCCTAACCTAAACGGTATGTGTGGCATTGTGCTAGGCCCGAGGGAGCCAGATATAATAAAATACTTAAGTAATTTAGAAGAACGAATGAAGAGGTTTTGGATTTAGTCGGAGAGAAGAGATCCTTGCTAAGGACGATTGAAAATAGAAGAGGAAATATGTTGGGGCACCTGTTACGACATGACATTTACATAAAAACTATAATCGAAGGGAAAATAGAGGGAAGAATAGGCAGAGGAAGGTCGCGACGTGCTTTTATGGACCAGGTCAAGGAGAAGGTCAATGTAGTGTCGTACCAGGAGCTCAAAGCAGTGGCAGAGCGTAGAGCTGAATGGCGGTTACTCCACCGACAAGAGCAGAGCTCTTAAGTTGAAGAAGAAGAAGAAGTAATTCTATTTAAAAACAGTACCTACCGTAAACCTTGGTTGCTTTGGCCCTCATGAAAACCATACATAACTATGTCAAACATAGATATATATATATATATATATATATATATATATATATATATATATATATACTTAATAAAGATAGTTCCAACGCGCACGAGTAATTCGTCCAATGCGGTGGCCCAACACAGGCAATTGCGGGCCACCGTGCCTTCAGCTGTCACAGTGTGTCACAGTTATGCCAAGCGAATATTGTTCGGACAGGCGTATCTTTTCAAATAAATAAATTACAACGTGAGCTACCTGAAAATAATAATATGACTTGACCCTTTAAATGCATAAAAAGTGGTGGAAATTCGCGAAGGCTGAAGAGTATATTAATGAGCCAGCCTTTAAGCCTGTAGTGTTACACTTACACCCTGTAGTGCAGGGTTAAGGTAACGAACTGTGTTTTCGAAAAGCATAGACAACCCAAAAGGCCTCCACCCACCGAACGCGTGTCGTGCGCGGCGCGTGTGCTGCACGGCACCCGCCCGAGTTGTAAAGCATTGAAACTACACTTCAAACACACATCGAACGCGGTCCGAACGCAGGCCCGCGTGGGCCCGCGGCGCTAAAGTTACAACTCGGCAGCGCGGCCGCGTGACGTGCGCGTGATAGAGATAGTGACATACATATTAAATATGTTGGTAGTGAGAGATCAGCGACGCGATAACAACACGTCATATCTCTCTCACTGCCAACACATTTAATATGTATCTCGCTAACTCTATCACACTCAGCAGCGCGGGCCCGCGCGGGCCCGCGCGGCACACGCGTTGCTAACGCGTCGCCAAGCGTGATAGAGATAGTGAGATACATATTAAATGTGTTGGTAGTTAGAGAGATATGACGCGCGGGCCCGCGCTACTGCTGCGCCGCAGCCGCGCGGCACACGCGTTGCTAAAGCGTCGCAGACGCGGCGGGCCCGCCGCGTACCCCCGCGTTGCTATACCCCGCCCGCTTGCGGTGTGAATATACCGATTCAGCCGCTCCGCGACGCGCACGTCACGCGCAGCGCACGACACGCGTTTGGTGGGTGGAGGCCTTAACCTAGCTCACATGTGTGCTAGACAGGACGTTGCGTCAGCCTAGCACGGTATATAGCTCTCAGGCGCGCTTCGTTAGTAGTGCTAAACATAAACAGGTGTTTTTCTTGATTTTGTTTTGCATGTACAGATAAGGTTACAAGTTGTCGGTTTCAACAACACAAAGGGTCTGCCCTTGTTTTCAGGCATCAGAAGTTCTTACAACACACCTACTACCTAATATTTACAATTTACATTTAAATGGTACCTACAATTACAAAAAAAGTGGTAACTCATTGATATACCTATACTCGTACCTAATGCAGCGAATCATTCGATTGGTTTTTGAAAATTATGTGGTTCGTTTAAAGAAATATTTGAAGAGATTATTATCCATATCATGGCACTACCTTTCTTAAAACTAGTAACGTTAAATCTTGGGATAAGTTTTATTAATCATACATAATTTATACAGTTTGAGAATAAGAAACCAAAGCACTGTACAATTTATAATTCTTAACACATAAAAACCGAAAAAGAAAGAAAAAAAGCATAATATCATAACATCCATCGTCTCGCAGTAGGTATATCTGACAAATGTGACATACTCGCCCATCGAATAGAAAATACATACATTCAGTACGCTTACCATGAGTTTGACAATGACGGCTTACGCTAACGAGTATCGAGTTTTCTATCTGTGCATCTCTATTGCACTTTGACAGTACGAGCGGGATGCACAGATAGAAAACTCGATACTCGTTAGCGTAAGCCGTCATTGTCAAACTCATGGTAAGCGTACAGGTGCTTGTGACAGAAGCGAGTTCAACAGTTTTAGAAGATGCCAAATCGGACCGGGGCTCTTTGGTACTACCCGTTAATAAGCTAGTAGGATGAAAATACACATGGTTTTTTTTGAAGTGAAAACTTCTTTAGCGGCGCTGTGCACAAAAATTGTTATACTCGTCACAGGTGTAGGACCGTAGGAAGCAACGTGACCGTAAGATTTAGTGTTGAGCGGGAGTTGCGCTTCAAAACGCGGATTTTTAATGAAAATGCGGTATGTTTTTGCACATATTCAAGTTTTCGCTTCTGCTGGCACTCCCGGAGTGCAACCCGGTCTTTTTTATTATAGACTCAAACTCGCCACAAACTAGTGTAAAACAATTCAACTATGTAGTCTGATCACGTTTAAAACAAAACATCGAGTCAGCCAGCACATAACAAAGTTAAGACATTAACCCAACCGATGCTATTCAAGGCAGCAGAACACATTAGTCGAATAGCAAGACGAGGGTCTGTGCCAACGAACTGTTAGAGTCAAGGGCAGCGGGAAACGGAACACTCGTGCGGTAAAGTGTTTTGTAGCACTGTAGGACAACACAAATAACATAAATCATGTCCACGAAAAAAAAAAAATTTTTCTCAAGATTTTTGCATGTTGTGACCTGTTTTGTTGTAGTGTGTGAATAATTCATGTCTCTCGTAGTTGAAATCTGCCTGTGAAACATGTCCTTGTAGCCATAAAACCTATGACTTGCTATTTTCAGATTACTTGGCCTGTGACCAATAAGACTTTTTTTTATTACGCACGTGATTTGCCGTCGATCATTCTACAAGCGATCGAGAGCGCAAATTCCTCTAAAACCGTACCCTACCGAAATAATAATTTATTATCAACTAACGAAAAACGTTAAGTTCGAAACAAATCATCGACTAAAATAAACTATATAATGATTCAAATTGCCCACAAAAATCACGGGAATTGGTTGAGAAATGCGACCTTTAGAGACAAACACCACGACAAACCGACATACGAAATAATCTTGGCCCAAGCTGAAAAGAACTTCGTTCGCTCGTTGAATAACAAAACGGTGTTTCTACATTGATATCGGCGTTAGAGAATCACACGCTATTACAAAACGAATAAACATAATATGAAATTATAATGTATTACCTGAAGTCATTCATACACAGATTCACTTATTTATTCCATTAGAAATCATTTACAATAAAGGAATCGCGGATTCACTCGCCCGTATCCTTCGCGGGACTGTTTTCTGGTAAAAACAGAGAAAAAAATGGAATTACTACATACAGTCCTACAAACACATACATACATTCACGCCTTTATCCCTAAAAGGGGTAGGCAGAGCACATGAAACTTATGTTCCAGCGCCACTTTTAGCATAAATGTGGGGATAAAAAAGATTGACAAAATGTCATATTGCAGTGACAGGTTGCTAGCCCATCGCCCACAACACACTTTAACCCTGCTCCCTTAGTCGACTTTTACGCCACCCACGGGATGAAAGGGGGTGGTGAAATTCTAACCCGACACCACACGGGCACGGGGAATTACTGCTTTTTTATATCAAAGATTTTTTTGTAGCATTGCACTTTTCCGCACAAGAGTACTACAAAGCATTAACCCGATATCTAATGCAGCGCCAAAGGCGAGCCAATGTCATCGCATGCCATCAACTAATGCACTAATAAGTAACGATGTCCCAAACACATCCGCTGCTTAGCAATGTAGATTATAATGCCTACTGAGTTCTATGTCATGTGTCCATATTTAAATTCACGGTTAAACACTTAAAAGGGGTAGACAGGTCACATTCCTAGGCAACATTTTCTTGGCCAAAAAAATTGTTTACACTTTTAGTAGGTAGGTACTTCACTAAAGCCACATTTCATAGAAGTCATAATTTACGGACCAGAAATCTAAAAATATCAGAACATTAATTGCTCTATTACACAAAGTTCGATGCATGATCCATCTTGTCATATAATATTTGTATGCTTTGCTTTACGGTACAACATAGTGGTACATTATTTTAAGTTCTTTAACCATCCTAAAAAAGTGGTCAAATCCAGAAGTGGTCAAATCCAGAAGTAGTCAAATCCAGAAGTGGTCAAAAGCCGCGGTGGTCAAATCTAGAAGTGGTCAAATACCGTTGTGGTCAAATGCAGCAGTGGTCAAATCCAGAAGTGGTCACCGAACGTAAAAAGGTTTGATACATACGGTATGTATTAAGGCGCCGTAGTTTAATGGTCTTCTCTCCCTCTCACTGAGCATAAGCGTGAGCGAGATTGAAGTGCGTGCTCGGAAGCGCGAAAATCATGTTTTTTAATTTTAATTTTTTTGCCGTTTAAATAAATAATAAAGTAAACACTGATTTCTCTCAAACATGATATAGCCGATTTTTAGAAGCCATTTTAATATTTTTAGCTTTTGTGCATAATTTGTAAAGATTATTTTAAGTGTATTTTAGACCGTATTAGACGTATGTTCGTGATTTTTTTCTATAGAGCGAAAATAGCTTAATCATGTTTCTAAACACTGATTTCCCTGCAAAAAACCCTCAAGATTACTATTCGTATTTTTTTTAACAATATTATTATAAACAGACGCATTACGAGTATATTGTTTCAAAAACTCTGTTCGCTTAACTTCGCTGAACCTACGGCGCCTTAAGTAATAGTAATTTCCCTCACTGTCCCCCTTTAATAATACACCCTGTATACCCTGTTTTGACTTGTAAAAGTGCCATTACGGCCTACTTGCAGAATAAAATTTATTTATTTAAGTAGTGGTGTATACAAACATAATTTTCATATTTGAATAATAATAATAGAAAACAACACAAGAAAACAACATAAGAAAAACATGTTACAAGAGTACATAATGTTAAATTAAGGTAACAACAGGCGGTCTTATCGCTTTAGAGCGATCTCTTACAGAAAACCATCATCAACATATGAATTTAAACTTTCGTGAGACATATTGAAATAGGTAATGCTAATAACGACGACCGCTTAAGCTTAGTTGGTAGTGACGAAGTGAAGCAAGAGGTCTCTGGTTCGAATCCCGGTAAGGGCATTTATTTGTGTGATCAGCACGAATATTTGTTCCCGAGTCATCGATGTTTTCTATGTATTTAAGTATTTATTTATCTATATAAGTATGTTAATGTTCGTCTAGTACCCATTGTAAACGCTTTGCTTAGTTTAGGACTAGGTCGATTTGTGTACGATTGTCCCCTAATATTTATTTTATTATTTATTTATTAGTTACACGGTTCAACTCACGTTTTAAATGACACTACGGGCGACATGTTTCGAACTCTTCGGGAGTTCTTCTTCAGAATTAGTGATTTCGCTTCGGTTTCGAGCCAAGAAAATTATGAAAATGATGCTAGTCATTTTCATATTTTCTTGGCTCACTACGGAAGCGATGCATTCCAGCTACAGAATATTCGTGAATCGGATACTTTGTTATATATTCCGATTCTTGATGTAGAAACGGGTTATACAGAGGCAATAGAACAAAAGGCGTCTTGCCTGTATCAGTCAAATGACGACATCAAGAGATTAATTATTCTGTTTAATAAAGGGTTACTCATTGTACGGATTATCCAGTGCTTTTTTTGTCAATCGACAAAAATCCTCTTAGGTCCTAGGTTTGAATCCCGGTAAGAGCAAATATTTGTGTGATGAGCATAAATATTTGTTTCTGAGTCTTGGATGTTTTCTATGTATGTAAAATTCAATTAAATATATCGTCGTTTCTTGCCTATAAAAAAATCGTTTATTTCGGACCATATAAAATCCAGTCCAGTCCAGTCACCCAAAGGGCAATGGAGAGGGCCATGTTGGGAGTTTCGCTGCGTGACCGCATCAGAAATCAGGCTATCCGCAGCAGAACCAAGGTAACCGATATAGCCCTCCGGATCGCTAAACTTAAGTGGCAGTGGGCGGGGCACATAGCACGTAGAACCGATGGCCGTTGGGGCGGAAAGGTTCTCGAGTGGCGACCACGTACCGGAAGGCGCAGCGTGGGTGGGCCCCCGACAAGGTGGACTGATGACCTGGTAAAGGTTGCGGGAGTCCGCTGGATGCGGGTGGCGCGGGATCGGTCACTTTGGCACTCTTTGGGGGAGGCCTATGTCCAGCAGTGGACGTCTTTTGGCTGATATGATGATGATGATGATGATGATATAAAATCCATATTTTGTTAATACGACTTACAAACTATGTTAATTTACGTAAATACAAAAACCTACCACCACCTCCATACCAGAAGTCTTATTGAGCTTACTATGGGCCTAGGTAGATTTGTGTGACATTGTACCTTAATAGCTACGGTAGCCCAGTGGTTCAGGCATGCGGCTGTCAAACGGCGGTTGTGGGTTCGAATCCCGGCTCGTACCAATGAGTTTTTCGGAACTTATGTACGGAATATGATTTCATATTTACCGTTAGCTTTTCGGTGAAGGAAAAACATCGTGAGGAAACCTGCATACATCTGCGAAGAAATTCAAAGGTGTATGTGAAGTCCCCAATCCGCACTGGGCCAGCGTGGGGACTACTGCCCGTTCCCTCTCATACATGAGAGGAGGCCTGTGCCCAGCAGTGGGACGTATATAGGCTGATGATGTGATGTACCTTAATAATCATTTATTTATTTTAATACTACTGTTAGATGCTCAATAATCTGAATGGTGAATCTATAAGCAATAAACGGCCCATAACATACCAATACAGATAGACGGCCGATAGCTAATAAGAAGCCGTTAGTACTTCATCCAAGTCTTACTTAACCTGAATCACACCTGAACAAAGACCCCGCTGTATCACAGCATAGTGTAACTGAAGGCATACCCGAATGCTTCGAGTGCTGAGCAGTAAGTATATGTCTATGTACCAACGGCCGAGTGCCTCATCTCTACGGGAGCTTTGCCCGCAAGCGTACACTGCTGGCCGAAGAAACGAGGCCACTTGAACTGTTTAAAAAGTTTGATTAAGAGCATAAATTCGATTTTTTTTAAGTTTTCTAAAACATTTATTTGGTAAGGGCATTTATTTGTGTGATGAGCATGAATATTTGTTCCTGAGTCATGGATGTTTTCTATGTATTTATCTATTTAAGTATGTTTATCATCGTCATAGTACAAGCTTTGCTTAGTTTGGGAGTAGATTGATTTGTGTAAGATTGTCCCCAAATATTTTTTTATTTTTATTTACTTTTTCTTTTAATCTTAATGGAAATTAAAACTCACAACTACAACTACGAGTATGACTAATATTCGAACCAAATTTAAAAAAATGCAATAAAATTGTGCCCTCTGGGCATGCTAGGTGAGTTTCTTTGCATAATAAATGATGTTTTGCATAGTATGTATCTTGACTAGGTATATATTTTTTCACATCAGCTATTCGGATAAGGGCTTTTTCTTCCCTGCTAGGAGGGATCAAAGTGGCACTTTTCTGTTCCAGGACATATTGTTGCCAGAATAAAATAATATCCCAATGAATACATGAAAAAAGTATACCTACACATAATCGATTACTTATTTTTTTAAATCGATTACTTGCATATTTTTTTTATCTTCTATTATTGTTACGACAACTAACGTTATAAAATACCAATTCAAAGTAACACTATAATCAGTAGGTTAAGTAATTAATTTAAAACGACTACTCACCTAATTACATGTTTTATTTCTGACATATTAATTTATCCTCATAGGTGATGTGAAAAGCAGTATGAGTGACACGGAATCAAAATTATTTCCAACTTGGGCGTGAACACTTGAATCCCTCACTACGCTCAGGATTCCACATTAGAATCCCGAACGTAGTGAGAAGGAAGTAGGGAGGGTATTCTGGGATCCTTCGCTTCATTGATGACGATTGAGTAGAGTGATGTCTATAGAAAACAAAAACAGCCTTGTCTTTACTTTTTAATAAACAATACCATTACTAAAAGACATACTTATTCAAGTTTATATAGCGACATATACCTACCTTTTTATTAATTTTTATCAAAATATCATACCAAGAAGAGTGTTGCATCTCGTTTTCTCGTGCGTGGAAGACACATACGTCTTAGAAGAATTGAGGCTTCCCATCAACGCTTTCTTTGTATACATAATCTATAATAATGCAATGTCGTCTAGGACCCATAAGGGATTGTCCTAATACAACGCGACTACGCGACTATCGCCAGTTCGCGCGATCAAACATATTGGACTCGCAGTAGGAGATATTGGAATCGTTCTAATGAATATCTAGTCTTTTACACACGAGAAAAGCCAATAAGGCTTGTTTAAGGGATCGTCCTAATACAACGCCACTATGCAATTATCTCAAGTTTGCGCGAATTTCACTCGAGTGAACGCGCAATTAAACATATTGGACTCGAATAGGATATATTGGAATCGTTCGCGCCAGTAAAATTCGTGCGAATTTTCAATAATCGGGTAGTCGCGTTGTATTAGGACTTTATTGACGCGTTATATTAGGACGATCCCTTACATAAGCCTTATTGAGCCTACTAAAGTCTTGTAATTTGATTACATTCAGCTGGATAATCACGTATTTTTAGAACTCGCGTTTCGAAGTATCAACTGTCATGTTCGAAGGTAATAATGAGAGTACCTACCTAACTAACGCTTACGCTTATTCGAAAAGTGAATAGAAACTGAGTTAACTTCGTTTTCTGAAGAAAGGAGCTGTATTGGGAAGACGCAAAGGGTAGTCGAGTGCTGCCTCCCGCCACTGAAAACACACGAGGCTAAGCTAATTAAATAATTGACTTCATATAAGGTAAGAAGGTACATGTAATGTTTCTGTAATAAATAATTTTCATTTTCATTTCATAGTGAAATATTCAGTAACCGGGTGCACCCACCGAATGCACCCAAGTGCATCTGCACCACTGAACATTTGCCAAATATTTTTTTCTAAATATGTAACGCGCGTTTGTTGACCCCGCGGCCATTATCGCCGGAGGAGTGTTTTAGATCAACTCGCGCGCATGTGTGGGTGGGCGCGTTTGTGTGCGCGCTGGTCGTATTTTTATTGCATTCTGGAGATTATTTTATAAATTAAGCGTGTACGCATTTGGTTGTGACGGAGAGTTGGAGGTTTGGCCGGTTCTACTCACTACACACACTCACAAAGGTGAAGATTTGAGACACCACCTTTGAAGTACATATTTTATCTCAGTATACAAATTTCACATAACACTTTACATTTGCTTATGCTACTCGTCATATAGTGATCGTTATAAATAGTCATAATAACTTAAAAATGTGGAATATTTAATAAACAATGTTCACCGTATATACAAAATATTTAGCTGCATTTAAAATAATGTAATAATATTAATAGATGTTGCAAAGAATTAAAACTAACAATGTTGTACCTGGGTGCAGGTACCAATCATAATTTACAATGATGTCAAGTCAAAAACAAATAATAGCAATCAAAAATGAAAATAAATACAGACAAATCAAAATCATTCAAAAAAGTTTTCAAATTGGTTCTCAATTTATTTAATAATTTTGATGTACTCGTCTACCGAGTAAAATGACTTTTCCAACAAAAGGTTCTTCAGTCTGCGTTTAAATGTCACCTCGCATGTTTCACTCTTTATGTCAGCGGGAAGGTGCTCGTAGTATGTCGGCCCGATAACCCGTGCGTTTTTGGCGTGAAGTGCCGTACGACGCGGTACTGTTCTAAGTTTTCCCGTGCTTCCGTAACGACGACGGCCTAAGATGAAACTCAGTGTGGTACTACTAAATAAACTTTGCTTGCATTTTGAAACTCAAAGGGTCTCCAGTGAGCTCCGGAATGAATCTGAGAAAACATGCTTTCTTGATGATGGTTTATATCAATATTTTAGTGATCTGAACGTTTTTTCTTAAGAACATTTTAAAATAGGGAAATCCCCAAATATGGACTCGCAGGTTCTTACATAATGTGGAACATTCTCAGTCTTTGCCATTTAGCTACTGTCGTAGTGAACTTCGCCGCTTTTGATTTTATTGAAGCCTCGCTTCCCGCTAGTAAATCGCAGAGACGACGCTACGCGCGACTATGTCGGATGTAGGTATTGGAATTTTTATATGAGATCTTATTAGTGATTTATTATAGTATGAAACGAATAATACTAATTCTAAAAAGTAATATTCTTTCTGCGAAGGGCTAATTACAATACAATACAATACAAATACTCTTTATTGCACACCTCACACAAACAAAGCAGTTATAAAGAGAAAGAATACAATAACATGTAGGTAGAGGTAGACAACAGGCGGTCTTATCGCTGAAGAGCGATCTCTTCCAGACAACCTTTGGGTATTGGAGAAAGAGATAAAACTAGATTACGTAGTAGGTGGTGCAGAGATTATATTTAGGCAAAAATCAAAATATTTGTTATAAATACACGTAGATAAATAGCTTTATATATAAACATTCATACACAAATCATACATATATACAAAAATCACAAATAAAAATATATAATACATAAACAGTCAGCCAAAAAATAACAATAGTAAGACAATCAGGGTTAAGGGATAGACAAATAATGTTCTTTAAGAAGAGATTTGAACTTGCCGATAGATTTTGCTTGTCTTATATCACGAGGGAGAGAGTTCCACAGTCGAATTGCCTTAAAGGTGAACGAAGTACTGTAAAATTTGGAAGATGACGAAGGCACAGTTAATAGCAAATTGTTAGAAGATCTAACAGAGTTAAAATAACTAAAACGCTCTTTGAGATAGCGGGCAGTTGCAGGGTTAAAAAGGACACTAAACAGAAGCGAAACAATGTGAGAGTTACGGCGATAACGGATAGGGAGCCACTTGAGTTTGGAACGGAAACTAGAAACGTGGTCATATTTGCGTAACCCAAATATGAACCGAATGCAGAGATTTTGGACACGCTCAAGTCAAGATTACCAAGGTTACTTAAGAAAAAAAAAAACATTATTTGCAGTCTCGCGGGATCTCGGCTAGATCTGAAATCTACCGTTCTTGCATTCCCTAACGTCATCATAACAAACATAGAGAATAAACATCTAAAAATGCAATACTTACGATTAAAAATACCACACTCAAATCGTTCCATCCGTTTAGCAGCTAACATGCCACAGCAGATACACAGATGCAAATTTAAAACTTACAACACCCCTCGCACCAGGGGTTAAAACCATGAACTTTCACCCGAACACTATATCCAAAACATCCTCTATACAGCTCGGACCCTAACCCTACATGATAACAAACTGTTATCTACCCCTGCTGACCCCGTTTGACCCGGTCGGGGTCAAGGGACGTCTAGACGGAACGAACTAGTTTCTTGTCTAGGGTGATTTTCAATTGTTCCCTTCCGGTTGAGTTGAGTTAGGTTATTTTGTAAAGGTTCAGCGATTAACGAATGGTATTTATTTATGTTACTTAACTGGTATCTCGCATAAATGTAAATTCTCATCTTGCAAAGAAACCGTTCCCAGTATTGAACGTTTTTGTACAATTTAAATGTTATAAATAAGAATTAGGGGGCTATCTTACACAAAGTGAACTACTTAGGCCCATCAATAAGGCTTGTTTCATGGGTTTTATTATACAACGATTTATTTAATAAATATTAATACCTAAGAATGAAAAACAAATATCAACCTCATTAATTAAACAAAATAAATTACGTCGTTAAGTCCCCAATCCGCAAAGGGACAGCGTGGGGACTACTACTCGCTCCCTCTTATCCATGAGCGAAAGCCTGTGCCTTGCATATTTTGTCCGTACCGGGATTGAAACCCAGGGCCGTTTGCTTTGTAGGCGTAAAAGTATTCTAGAAATGATTACACGGCGTTAAATACTAGAAGTCATACAATGTAGCTATGATTTTCACGCGCCTTCTTAGTTTTTGAATGATAAAAACAGTAGCTATAACAGTAACGTTTTATGAAGAACACAAGCAAAGGCGTGGGATAAAGAATAAGCATATGTCCATCCTAAAGGTCCATTCTTTAAATTGATGACAGAATTTTTGTAATCGGATTAATAGTTTCGGAGATTACCCCCAACGTGCTAAAAACTCTCACATAACTAAACACTCAAAGACATTTCTTCTTTATAATATTAAAGCACATATAAATTAAAACACTATTTCTTAAAGAAAATGACGCCTTAGGTAACGGTGCTTCTCATTCACAGTTTCTGAAAAGCTGACAATGTATGTTTTTTTTTAATAACTTCCACATTGACAGACCCCTTAAACTATCCTGCTATTTCTACACGTAACTTCTAAACTAACTATAAATAAATCAAAGTGAATAAGAAATATCACCGGCACAAGTGAAACATCATTCAAATACCTCCCCAACACAATCCCACATATCAAACTAGACAATCCCTCTTCCCTTGAAAATTGTAATCCTATAGAAAACCCGTTCTTACCCCACCAAATCCAAAACGCCTCAACTCCATACAACTACACCTAATGTTCACGACATCTAGTTCGGAGCGTCTTAACTATCGATAGTCTACACATGAGCGAGACGGAGTGGATGCGTCGCGTGGGTGGGAGGGAGACGGAGGCAAAACATAAGAAACGCAAGGTCGTCGGTAGTGGGTCAGGCGTCTAGGCGTTGTCTAGCACGCACACTAGTAAGAAAGTACGGATGGCAAATAACGGTAATAAAATTGATAGTGTGTTGGGTATTTATGTTAGAAACTATACCCATAGCTTACTCGTAGTATCGTAAATAGTTCAAAACAACTTAAACTATAAACTATATACCTACTCACTTAGAATAAATATCCGAACAGTAATCCCTAAAGACTTAGTCTGAGATTAAACCTCGGAGATCAAAAGTAAACTCATGAACAATAAAGAACCACGTAAAAGTTATGTGGATTAATTTTGGGATGAACTCTATAATTGGCACTTATACGGATTACGTAAACATAACAGTTTCTTAGTATTAGCTACGTAATTATCGCTTTTATTAACCCTGAAACTGCTAAATAAGACTTGTGCAAAAAAATCATCAAGTATGTACTTTTGTTAATAATACAAAGTAGGTTACTTATGCATGTATAAATCAAACCCACCCAACTATATTACAATCAATGTTTTTTTTTAATATCTCTTAATTTTGAGTATCTATGTTCTTTTCACTATGCGTAGCGTACAAGCAACGATCAGGTACTACATATTTGGTATCCGTACGATTTGTGCTAGATTTAAGCGGTTTTATACTTGGTACGATCAAAGATTTTCATTGATGAGCCATTTTGGTGTCATTTAAATTAGTTTTTTTATTTTATTATTTAAGCTTTGAAGTGTTCAGTATGAAGTGAGCTCTAAAGCTCTCAAAAGTAAAAGTCCGTGACCGTACCTGAGAGCTTAGCCTTTTTTTTTAATACAGACATGAAAAATAAACAAACCTCATGAATATGCAAACAAGTCTTCAGAAAGGGATTTTTTTTAAATTTTTTATATATAATTATCAAAAATTCAACGCAGTTAAACCATACAAAATTCTGACGTTACTTGTACTTAGCAACAAACGTTATACTAAGTAGAGGAGAGTGGGGCAAGACGGGGTAGATAACGTTTCAAGTCCAATAAAACTAAAAATGCTATTGTTTTTAGGGTTATTTTATTTTAATATTTATCTCTTACCAGAGACTAGTCATTCATGAATTTCGTAATTAATGGCTATTAGGAACTCTATTAGCTTGATAATTCAATTTAAAAACCACAAAATCCCGTAAAGATGCCATCTCCCCATCTTACGCCGTAGACACATAGGGTCATATGGGGTATCCATTTGGGGTAAGACGGGGTAATGAGACGTGGTGCATATTTTTAAGAATTTTCTAATTAGCCAGAGGCGAAAAACTGTCAACTTATTTCTACTTGGCCTCGATTAACGAGCTTTAGCTTTGGTAACCCTTTTTTAACGTTTCGCTCATGTTTTTTTTATCTATTTCTCGATCTATATTTCATATTTATGCCGCTCACTGTTTTGTTTAGTGGTCAGAATACGTTAAAATAAGTATGTTTTGTTTTGAAACTTTTTTATCTAAAATCAAAAATGGCCGAAATATTTGACCCGAAAGTTAGGAAAAATATGTACTTATCAACATTTCGATGAATGTTGTGTCATTATTGGTTCTGGCGCTTCGCCGGCCTCTGCCGCGGCACGCTCGCTTCGCTCGCTCGGCTCGCGCGCTTAGGGTTACGGTACAACTAACACTCCTCCTCGCTTCGCTCGTCGTCGTACCTACACCGACCTGCCTTAGAAGTCCAATATCTTGGCCACTTTTAATTTCAGAGAAAAAGTTTCTAATAAAACATGCTTATTTAAACGTATTCTTTACGAAACAGTCATAAACCCTTCGCGTAGTAGTACCTAGTACCCCTTTCAAATGTATGTCTAGAAATGTTTCTGAGTAATTATCTGTATGACTTTGGATGTTATAGATTTGGTCTCTTAGACGTAATTCACTTTAGGCATTAAAACGATATGAATAGCAATCATTAGTACGTTGAAATATATGCCTTAGAATATTTATGAAGAATTATCGATAGACCTTTGATCGTTATGGACATCAATTTCTGACTTTTGTGATTATAATACTTAATATTATGCCTTGCCTTGCCCCACTTTCCACTAGCAGAGAATTTTTGAATAAAAAACTGATGACTTAACTATCAGTCGACATTCTAATTGATACTTATTTCTAACAAAATAACCGTGTGATAAGTCAATTATATAATAGAAAATACATATTTCTCATTGCAACATGCCCCGAGGTTGTGCCGTCAATACAATGAATCCTCATATCAATAAAGAGTCGGCAATGCCCTTGTGATTCTTCTCGGGTCACATAACTTCTTCAAGTGAATGATATCAAAATCTTACATCAGGCAGCTTGTATGCTTGTTTGCAACCGTCGCAGTAAAAAAAATATTAAAAGAAGGAAAAAACATAGTTCGCAAATCACCCAAATAATAATAGTGTGACTATATTTCCTCCGTTTCTGCGGACGGTCCCACACGCACACACTAGTTGTGACGCACGGCACTATGCCGTCCGACGGTTCAATGTCACGAGGGTGGCCATCCGACCGAGTGAGGAAGGATATTCTTATTGTAAGGGGGTGGCCACTTGACCTGTGTCGAATTAATCTTACCTAATAGGGTGACTATAGCTTGTTAAAAAGCATTCTACAACAAAAATGGCGTTTCCATTTTCTACAAGATTCGATAAGGAAGGATGGACATAAGTAATTTTTATGTAGTATTAGTCTGCTTACCTTATCAAGCATACCGTTTGTTCGTTCATCTCCGTTCTAGTACAGAAATAAAAACTATAATGTGTTTACACATATTACTTTACTTTTATAGGCATAGGTAATGTAATGGCAAAACTTTGCGGTTTTTTAATAATACAACGATGGCAAACAAGTCTACGGTCTGCTGTGGTAAACAGACACCGTAGCCTATGGACACTTGTGATTCCAGAAGAATCACCAGCGCGTTGCCGACCCTAATATTGACTTGAGTATTTAAAGCAAGAAGGAAAGAAGACATTTATTCACTACACAAAAGCCACAGAGACAAAGGGAGTAGACATACATTACAATTGACACATATTGTGTCTTCGCAGCAGTGAATCGTGTATTTGTAGTGTTGGTAGCTATAGACCGACCGCTTCACTCAGTCCTCGTGTCGCGCCGGGCTTCGCCTCCCGAACGACGGCCGCTCCCCTGTCAAACCCCCCGCGCACCACGCAGGTGAGGACGGAGTTAAGCGCGAGGACTATAGAGATGAATGTACCCTCACTCTCAACATGACATATACTCGGGAGCTCTGGCGATCTTACACACCACCGGGATCACAACACCACAAATCTACAAAGCAGGTGCTATGTAATGAGTGTAACCTGGGCAACTTATTGCAGCGATACACGCCCTTAAGGGCAATATTTCACCGGGCCACTATGCAACAAATTGTATGCGCCGCCATGGTGTCCCAATGAAATATTGTCCATAGAGCTG
The DNA here is from genome assembly GCA_945867215.1 of Epinotia demarniana. Lineage (NCBI taxonomy): Eukaryota > Metazoa > Arthropoda > Insecta > Lepidoptera > Tortricidae > Epinotia > Epinotia demarniana. The sequence goes on from OX244271.1 coordinate 2,253,767, forward strand.
AAAAGAAAGCTTGAACCCCCTATTTCCCTCATACTTATTACCCTAAATGACCAGTCATAATCACCTGCACGGCTATCAAAAGATGGCGCGCGAAATCTCTCGAGCTATCTCGCAATATCCGTCACTTTATAAGTTTTCTAAAATCAGAGACGGATAGTGTCAGAGAGCTCGCGCGCTGTCTTGTGATAGCCGTGCAGTAAGGCCCGAGAGCTGTATCGCGGCGACATAGTTTATCTCTGTCTCCTACTAAGCGTTCTAATTAGAAAGAGATGGATAGTCTATCTCAGCGACATAGCTTGGGCCGTCCTGGGCTAGCATTCCTGCATCGACACTGTTTCGAGTTTGCATCGCTGCAAATACGTTCCCGTGTGTAACCGCTCCAAGGGAATAGTAGGATACAAAAAACTCACTGTGAAAATGGTTCATTCACAACCTGTTTCAGGTGTATACTCAACCCGATAAGGATATAGAGTGTACCCAACGATAGGGTGACCATCCTACACGGCAATGCAGGACATTGAATGAACTTAACTGTAGAATATTACATAAGTTAGGGTAACCTAGTGGTTAAGGCATGCGGCTGTCAAACAGCGGTCGTGAGTTTGACTCCCGGCTCGTACAGAACCAGCCAGTTTTTCGGTACTTATGTATGGAATATAATTTGACAATTACCGTTAGTTCTTCGGTGAAGATAAAACTTCGCGAGGAAATCTGAATACACCAGCAAAGAAATTAAAATGTGTACCTATGTGAAGTTCCAAACCCGCACTGGGTTGGGGGCGTTCCCTATCATCCATGAAAGGAGCACTGAACCGAGCAGCGAGACGAATAACTGTAGGCAGATTTATTATTTTTCATCACTACATAGAATAAAACAAAGTCGCTTCCCGCTGCAGACAGCGGTATTTTTCATCCCTATGTATGCTTAAATCTTTAAAACTACGCAATGGATTTTGATGCGGTTTTTTAAATAGATAGTGTGATTCAAGAGGAATGTCTATTTGTATAATATATTCTCCGTGCGAAGCCGGGGCGGGTCGCTATTTTATATTAACTAAAGAATAAGGAATATCGCTTGATAAAAATTGAAAGTTGACATTGAACTCAAAGACATTGTCGTTTATGGAACCTAAACAATGCTGTCTGGAAGTCTAGAAATATAAATAGGAGAGTTAAAGACGTCAAGCAGTTTCGTTTGTCGAATACAAAAGCCAGATCAGACGAGTAGCGAAATCATTGAAGCTGATACAAAAGGGCCGATAAAATAATTAAGAATAACGTCAAGCAGTCGCCCCCGAGACTTTGGCTTCCGGCCCTCGCTACTCATACCTCTCACAAAGTTCTTCAATAAATGTGCGTCCAGACTACTTAAGTGCCATGGAAACTAGGCAGAGCCCAGACCCTGTAGCATGGTTTGCCTTATCACACGATAAGTGACAAGATAGAGCGTCCGTAACTGGCTGACACCGGTCCATAGACGGCGCCCTTATCTTGTCACTTATCGCGTGATAAAGCTGAACAAAAGACACGGTTGCCATTTTATCACTTATCGTTGTGGATAAGGCATCCGTCACTCTCGCATTCGCATACTTATCAGAACGTGATGGATGTCTTATCCACAGCGATAAGTGATAAAATGGCAACCGTGCTACGCCTTCTGGTGTAGGATGTTCATTGCGTTGACACCTTCACCCAGTCCCACATCCAGTGCACCCGTTCACAGGCCGGCGCTGCTGCCGGCCAGGCCCAAGTGAACAAGCGCAAATACTTCTTGTTAAAGGGTTACGATTTTGCGGCGCTGGCTGTGAAAACCTTGGGGCTCTGGTGGTCAGACATGAAACACTTCTACAAGCCCTTGCGGCTGGTGCAAGCAAGTGGAGACCCCAGAGTTGACGCTTACCTCAAGCAACGAATTTTCATTGCGTTTCAGAAAGCTTCTGCCAGGGTAATGGCTGGCTGTTGCCGCTATAACAACAAAGACTAGAAATCTGCATAAAAAAAATGTTTAGGGGCTCCCATACAAAAAACGTGATTCTTTTTGCCGTTTTTATAGACAATGGTACGGAACCCTTCGTGCGCGAGTCCGACTCGCACTTAGCCGGGTTTTTTATTCTTTTTAGTATAGTAACCTATTTTATTTTATTGTTTTTCTATAAAATAAGTTTTATAATAATCTATTGCTTCTTCCTGTACCTCTGAGCACCGTCCCTATAATATTTAACGATAGAAAATGTACACTCACGACAATTTACGTGGGATGATTGGGGTGTACCCACACGGAAAAAAGGTTTCAAATTGATAGGTTGATGTCACAAGGTTAGGGTGCCCTTGAAATGTTGCAAGAAGGGATGTAGTGAATATTCTGTGAAAATTGATATGTGAATAATAGACGCACGATAAACGAGCGAGCGAAGCGAATGAACTTCTCCGTTCGTCGAAAAATATTCCGTATGTCCGGCTTTGCGGCTGTTTTCCTCTTTAGATTGCATTTTTCAACCAATAGGGGGTAGTCGCTAAATAAAATAATAAAAAATTACATAGTTTCTGGAAAAAGGATTAAAAATGTAGTCAAATGAAGAAAAAATCAATGCAAAAGGTTAAATCACGAAGTTATAAGTGTTTAAAGTTTTAACAAGCGGTATGTTCCGTCCCTTTTTCGCAAAAGGTAACTTCAAATGAAACGCTGGAAGATTATGACGTCACACTGATAGACGGCAACGTGTCGCGCCCCATCGTGTTCGACGCAGCCCCCCAACAGCATCCTGTAATGTGACGTCACCCACTGTTTGCGTTTTCTCTCTCTAACAAGCAATATTAAAACGGTTGTAGCTTCGTAATTCTTTGAGATATCTGAATGGGATTTTCGTCACTAGGCATATTTTTTTGCCTTCTTTTATTTCGAGTAATAATAATTTTCAAGGTTTTGGTTATTTGATACTTAATTTTAGTTTAGTTTAGTCTATATAGGTTTTAGGTTTCTAATTTTAGTATTTATTAGTAGTTTTCAAGAAAATTATTGTATTTTTTATGTTTTTGAACAAATAAAACTGGTATCGTAACTATTTTCAAGTATACATCCCTCTTCTCGTGAAAATTTCGAAAGTATAATGCTTTTTTCGTAGCTGGAATTTTTGCAAATTTTTGGCAAAAAATTTTTTTTTTGAATTTTGTGTTCTCGATGCGCAGCCCACAGAGTCACTGGTTATCAACATAATTCACTAGTTTAGTTATCACCATAATAATTGTTTAACTGCCAAAGACAAAGCGGGGTTTATGTAGGTACCTATCTGTGTATCTGTCTGTCTGTCTGCGGTATCCTCGCTCCAAACGGATGAACAATATGAGTGCGGTTTTAAAAAAACATTATTTGGCATGATTATTGTGTCTGAAGTGTTTGAAATTTGTAGTTTGTGTAATTACTACTTTCACTGTCAGGAAACCCACCTAGCGGGCGCCTACGCCATACTCGTTTTCCGCTACATACGAGAAAAACCACGGGATCGGCTAAGAGCGTAGCGCGTACTGATTCTTGGCAGTGAATGTGTCTTAAGCGTATTATTTATGCAGTCGCCGGGAACATTGTAAAATACAGGCAATGTTCCCGGCAATATTGTCAGTGGCAGAATTCCTGGGAACAGAAATATTAGGCGACTGATGTCCTGTTAAGCTTACTTTTTCTCCAACAGCTACACAGGTGATCACGTAACTTTTCGAACGTATGTTAAGACAATTCAATTATTATTTTCCATACTAACAATAAATAAATCTACTGGCCTACATATAGTCAGGGGTACATACCAACAAAAATAACGACATAGTATGTGACATTAACAATAGAGTCCTGTACAGATATTTATGACCTTATTTATGTACTTATATAAATACCCCTGAATGTACAAAGCGTTACGCAATTGACCAGCAGGGCATAGCAGAACCTTTTACGAGGCCTACGGCGTAGCATAGGCCTACGCTACGAATCCGTAGCATAGACCTAATCTATGCTAAGGTACCGTAGCGCGTAGCACAAACAAAGTCAAAGCGTAGAACGAAGTAGGCCTCAGAGAAAAGATCTCGCTCGCGTGTAGAGCACTAACAGAAAAAATACATACTTGATGCGAGGTAAATAAGTATTCTTGAACCAAGAATTTAATTAGAAACATGGTAAATTATTTCGGATAACTGAAATAATCTTGACCCAAGATTTTTTTTTGTTGGTTTGAGAGAATTATCTTAATTCAAAAGGATTAATTCCGAGCAATGACGCGTAGTTTCAGTATCCGTGAGGCAACCGGATGGCTCGCGGTGTTGGAGCTCTCGAAGTGTTGACCGTTGGGGCGGAAAGGTCGAGTGGCAACCACGTACCGGAAAGCGTGGCGTGGGTAGGCTCCTGACTGATACCACCAAATAATCTTGACTCAAATTTTTTTCCTGTTGGTTTGAGAGAATTATCTTAATTCAAGAGGATTATTCCGAGCAATGACGCGTTGTTTCAGTATCCGTGAGGCAACCGGATGGCTCGCGGTGTTCGAGCTCTCGAAGTGTTGTGGATACAATTAACAAATGTTAATTAAGGTTATTAGAAAATTTCTTGGTAGTGAGCGGGGCACAATACATATGACCGTTGGGGCAGAAAGGTCGAGTGGCAACCATGTACCGGAAACCGCGGCCTGGTAAAGGTTGCGGGAGTCCACTGGATGTGGTTGGCCGGTCACTTTAGCACTCTTTGGGGGAGGCATATGTCCAGCAGTGGACGTCTTTCGGCTGATTTAATGATGATAATATAAAACTCGTAAGAAAAGACTTCCTATTAATTAAAAAAATTGGGACCTACAAAGATGTCTTTTAGTCGCTTTAATTACGACAGGCTTATTCTAATCCGAGCCTACGTACATACATACATACATACATTCACGCCTTTATCCCTAAAAGGGGTAGGCAGAGCACATGAAACTCGTGTTCCAGTACCACTTTTAGCATAAATGTGGGTATAAAAAGATGGACAAAATGTGATATCGCAGTGACAGGTTGCTAGCCCATCGCCCACAACACACTTCAACCCTGTTGCCTTAGTCGACTCTTACGACGCCCACGTGAAGAAAGGGGGTGGTGCTATTCTAACCCGACACCACGCGGGGGCCTACACGTTGAAAAACGGAACCCTAACCTCTTCAGCTACAGTATACGAGTATGAGCGTAGTTTAAAACTACTAATTGGATGAGTTACGAGTTCCTAAAAGTTATATGTCTCTGAGTTTAAAAGCTTTTATCTAAACGTATTTTTATGTCATTAACTCTAATATGGTAGCTAATAAATTATGTGCAGTTATTATTTATTTATATGCAGCCCAAGCGCCGTATAAACGCATAATAGTTGTTTATGATACAAGTGCAAAAAGTGAGTTATTTCCAACGAGTGACGATGACCAGAAACACGACCGTGTTGCAGTATCGAGAACTATTACTATACATTATAACAATATAAAAAAAACATCCAGCATTATAATCAGTACTCGTATGTTTTATTGAATTCTTTTAAAGTTGAAAAGGATTTTTGTGATAAATCCTTCACATTGTTGTGAACAAGTTTTGTTTTGCTTAGAATAAAAGTCATTGATAGTTTATCACACAATACGATCTTTTTAAATACAGGACGTCCGAAAAGTTACGCAAGATTTCAATTAAGAAAATGTATCGGTTACAAGCTTCACGGGCAACGATTTTTGGTAGCGATTGTGTTTTTTTTTTATGTTAAAGGAGGCAAACGAGCACACGGATCACCTGATGGTAAGCGATTACCGCCGCCCATGGACACCTGCAACACCAAATGTGTTGTGAGTGCGTTGCCGGCCTTTAAGATGGGAGTACGCTCTGTTCATAAGATGGGAGTACACACTTTTCATAAGATGGGAGTACGCTCTTTTCTTAAGATGGGAGTACGCTTTTTTCATAAGATGGGAGTACGCTCTTTTCTTAAGATGGGAGTACGCTCTTTTCATAAGATGGGAGTACGCTCTTTTCTTAAGATGGGAGTACGCTCTTTTCTTAAGATGGGAGTACGCTCTTTTCATAAGATGGGAGTACGCTCTTTTCTTAAGGTGGGAGTACGCTCTTTTCTTAATATGGGAGTACGCTCTTTTCTTAAGATGGGAGTACGCTCTTTTCATAAGATGGGAGTACGCTCTTTTCTTAAGATGTGAGTACGCTTTTTTCTTAAGATGGGAGTACGCTCTTTTCTTAAGATGGGAGTACGCTCTTTTCTTAAGATGGGAGTACGCTTTTTTCTTAAGATGGGAGTACGCTCTTTTCATAAGATGGGAGTACGCTCTTTTCTTAAGATGGGAGTACGCTCTTTTCTTAAGATGGGAGTACGCTCTTTTCTTAAGATGGGAGTACGCTCTTTTCTTAAGATGGGAGTACGCTCTTTTCATAAGATGGGAGTACGCTCTTTTCATAAGATGGGAGTACGCTCTTTTCTTAAGATGGGAGTACGCTCTTTTCATAAGATGGGAGTACGCTCTTTTCTTAAGATGGGAGTACGCTTTCTTCTTAAGATGGGAGTACGCTCTTTTCTTAAGATGGGAGTACGCTCTTTTCTTAAGATGGGAGTACGCTTTTTTCTTAAGATGGGAGTACGCTCTTTTCATAAGATGGGAGTACGCTCTTTTCATAAGATGGGTGTACGCTCTTTTCTTAAGATGGTTTTCTTAAGATGGGAGTACGCTCTTTGCTTAACCGAGTTGAAAAATTGTTGTAGTAAACCCATAATATTTTTGAACAAGCTATCGAACGATACCCCACACTATAGATTTAACAAGAAAAAAAAATACATCACCAATTTACATGTAGGGGAGGAGGCCCTAAAAATTTTTTTTCAGGATTTTATTCAACTGTTTTGTCGGCGTGATTGGTATATATACCCACGCCTAATTGCAGTTTTCTAGTTGTAAGGGTTACTGAGCTAAGCCGAAGATGGATAGACAGACAGACAGACAGACAGACAGACAGACGGACGGACATGGCGAAACTATAAGGATTCCTTGTTGACTACGGAACCCTAAAAATCTGTTGGATTTATCGAAAAATCTGTCGTGTTCACTTGTTTCAAAAGTGTGCGACATCTTGGGTTTAGGTGCCAAAGCAGACCCTAAACTTGTCAACGGTTAGCATCAAAAGTAACTACGCAATCGGAGATTTATAAAATTTCTTATACCCTTTTAATAAACACTTTTAACGTCTTCGTTTGCGTGGCTACTTGCTGATGCTGACTGTACAACTGGGAAAAAGTAAGGAGGGTGATGGATGATCGGTATAATAACTCTACGTATAAAGTCAACCATATTCGGCTATAGCACTAGATAATTCGCTACACTACGACGAGCATTTCAATCATACCGCAAATTTAGTTCCCGGCGGGCGCGGCGAGCGCGGGACGACAACGGCTGTATAATTAGCTTTAATAATTATTTTACCATGTAAGTTTAATACAGACCACAGCGTATACCATAGGTAACTATTTTTAAAACACATTATTCATATTCACATCATTGCGTTGCTACGGAGTCTGCATGCAAACTGTGCACTGGTGCCCGTGTACTGTACGATGCATACTGGTCAGATCACTACCCCCTACAAATTGAGTGTGATATGAACCTCATAGAAATAAAAAGTATTCCTTGTCCCACTGTTATAAATAAAGTCTTATGGGGTAACAGGTATAACGAGCAAATAAAACGGTATCACTTATTATGTTCTGATTATTTGAGCGCTATAAATGTATGTATCGAAGACTGTGGCGAAACATGCAGCAACTTAACGCATTTGTCACTAATTAGTAAGTTTTATAACGACATAATCAAATCCATCCAAACAGCTGCGAAACTGACGTCTGCAAGTAAAATGCACAATAACAAAGTTACCGGTTGGAATTATCATGTGCTACCATTGTACAATAACGCACGCGAAGCGCATAAAGCATGGTTGTTGCATGGTTCGCCAACATCGGGTCCCGTGTATGATGAAATGACTAGTAAGCGAAAGTTATTTAAGAATAAGTTAAGTTGGTGTCAACGAAACCAAGAAAATATTAAAATGGATATTATAGCATCGCATAGATCTGCAGGGAACTTTCCTCAGTTTTGGAAAGAAACTAATAAATTAAGTTATAAACAAAGTAGACCGATGTCAGTAAATGGATTACATAATGAAAAAGATATAGCTAATATGTTCAGTAGGCAATTTAAAGTAGATAGCTCGCCTCAAAACTCACAATCATCTCACCCGCCGGACAGCGTGCGGGACCGTGGTGACCCGACGACCGGTCCCGAGTTGCTTATTACGCAAGATATGATATGGCAATGTGTTAGAAAGATGAAACGAGGGAAGTCGCCGGGTCACGACGGTTTAAGCATTGAACACATTTTGTACGGAGGCCCATTGTTACATATAAAAATGGCACAGTTTTTTAACTTATGTTTAGCGCACGGATTCTTGCCTGACGAGTTTATGACAACAAATGTGGTGCCGATTGTAAAAAACAGGACGGGCGATCTCAGTGACCCGTCTAACTACAGGCCTATTTCGTTAGCCACAGTGTTTTCTAAGGTGCTTGAAAGGCTGATTAACCCGATACTAACCGAGCATATACATTTAAATGATGCACAGTTTGGGTTCCGTCCAGGTTTGTCGACAGATATGGCTATTTTTTGTCTCAAAAACACCGTAGGTCGGTATCTTAAAAAAAAGACGTCGGTTTACGCTTGCTTCCTAGATCTTAGCCGAGCTTTTGATACCATTGACTATAGTTTACTGTGGGAAAAGTTATCAAAAGCCGGTGTGCCGCGAAGAGTAGCCGGTCTGTTGGGATTCTGGTACGGAAACCAAACGAATAGCGTTAAATGGGGAAGTAGCAATTCGGACCCATATAAATTGAATTGTGGGGTTAGACAGGGTGGGCTGACATCGCCATTACTGTTTAATCTTTACATGAATGAACTGATAGAGGAGCTCAGCAGGGCCGCAGTCGGGTGTCACGTAGCAGGCGTATGCGCCAATAACCTTAGCTACGCTGACGACATGGTTCTGCTGAGCCCCTCTATCATGGGACTGAGAATGCTGATATCCATATGCGAGCGTTATGCCGCACTACACGGACTTAAGTACAATGTGAAAAAGTCAGAGATAATGGTATTTAAATACGGCAGGGGACCTGAAGTTGTGCCGCCCGTCAGACTGAACGGGACAGAGCTAAAAAATGTAACTAGCTTTAGGTATCTAGGACATATACTGACAGACAAACTAAAAGACGACGACGATCTCGAGAGACAAAGACGGGCCATTGCTATGCGAAGCAATATGTTGGCACGTCGGTTCGCTCACTGCTCTGACCAAGTCAAAATTACTCTGTTCGGGGCCTATTGCCAGGCGTTCTACACTAGTCACCTGTGGTATCATTACACGAAACGGTCGTTCAACAGACTCAGAGTACAGTACAACAACGCGTTTCGTGCGATGCTACGGCTGCCGTGGCGGTGTAGTGCGTCTGGGATGTTCGCCGTGAACAGAGTGGATGACTTTTACGCAATTATACGTAAAAGACACTGGTCCTTTGTCGGGAGAGTGAGCGAATCGACCAACAGTATTGTCAAGGTAGTGTACACGGCATGCTACCTTACGAGTAAGGTGTCTACGCCTCGTCTATAAAACTGTTGCCTGTAATTTTAATTTTTTTATTTTAACTTTTAATTTTAATTTGTCATTGTAAATTTAATGGGTTGATACCTAAATAAAGAACAATTTTATTTTATTTATTTTATGTATTTATTTATTATTATTTCGCACTAGTTTAAGCCCGCGACTTCGTTTGTGTCCTCCTTTTGCTTGACTTCTACTGGGGTAAAACTGTACACTGAGCTGGAGAACACAGGTTGCGGAAATTAGCCGCAAGATTACGGGATCTCTACACTCTCTTAACAGGCTCAAGCACTTTTTGCCCATACACACTAAGGTTTTGCTTGTAAACACGCTAATTTTACCCATAATCGACTACGGTACGTGTGCTATCCGGATTTAAATGAAGAACTCCTTGGATCGACTTCTCAATAACTGTATCCGTTTCATTTTCTGTCTTCGGAAAGACGACCACGTCTCCTCTTTTCGGGATCAGCTCGGCTGGCTTCCTATCCGTCAACGGCGAAAAATTCGCATGCTCTGTACTCTATTTTCTATTCTTAATGATCCACATTCCCCTGAATATCTCAAATCTTTCTTTCACTTCCATGGTGCTTCTCGTCACCGTCAATTTCGCTCTTCTGGCAATCTTTCTCTATCTATCCCTGTTCACCGTACTGGCTTTATGTCCAATTCTTTCACTGCGCAGGTAGTTCGTCTTTGGAACCGCCTTCCCTCCGTGATCAGTTAAGCCCCGAGCAAATTCGTTTTTAAGAAATCTGTGTGTAATTTTTTTGCTGGCAGATCCGAGTAGTAGTAGGTTTCAAGTTTGAAAATTTCGCTTGTAAGTATGCATGTAGTGTATATTTATGTATATATTTATTTGGATATGTATTTATTTATTTTGTTTATGTATAATTGTATATGTATTTGTGTAGATATGTTGTATGTATATAGTAATACCGTCATATAACTTTTTTTGTTGTTACTTGCACTGCCCACAATCTTTTTCCGCTTTACCTTAAGGTTTGACTGGTAGAGAATGCCATATGGCATTAAGTCCGTCTTTTGTACGATAAGTTTTCTTTTGTGCAATAAAGTTTAAATAAATAAATAAAAGTATTTATACGTAAATCCCGGCTAAACTCTTTTTGTATTCTGAATTTCATCTTAATCCGTTCAGCCGCTTTTGCGTGATTTAGTAACAAACATTCAAAGTCATGCATTTATAATATTAGTAGAATAAGTTTCATGTCAGCTATAAAATCGTTAACTGTTAAGGGCTAATAAAATCTCATAGACACGATGATTCCTAATTCGTGATCAGGAGTAAATTTTTCTAATTCTGTAATTGATACCAAACCCTATTAACTCGAAGTTACCTAAAACAGACGTTATTTATTTTCTGAATATATCTGAATAAGGAATCACTTAATAATTCAAAATCATTGTCACCCTAACGGTAGTTTGCAAAAATTTGACGTATGTGTGTTTGACGTATATATTAACTTAAGAAATGTAGGGTGACCAAACATTCAGTGGATATTCGTGTTAACATTATCATTTAATTTAATTAACTAAACAGTGATTTAATTGCATGAGACCTTATCCATTGAAATCCGTTTTGGCTGTTTATCAATATTTTTCGACTCCTGATCACGGATTTAGAATCATCGTGTATAGTTAATTATTATTATTACCAAGCAGACCCCGGGCACAGCCGGGAAAAACGCTAGGAGGATGATGATATAGCTAATTAGGTTATTAACCTAGTCCAGTTTGTCACACCTAGAAATCACAGGAAGTTTGAAGAAATAAGACTGTTTCGATGGCCCGTTTTTGTCTTACAAAAGTCTCTGCACCAGGAAATTGTAGAACAGCCGCCATCATGGAGAATAAACTCCGATTTATTTTAAGTATAACAATCGTGGAACACACTTAAACCCCATCACATACATAGAAAGAAAGAAAGAAGTCGTGTATACACTACACAAAAGACACAGAGGCAAAGGGAGTAAACATACAATGCGATTGACACAGATAAATATTGTGTGTCTTCGCGACAGTGAATTGGTCGGTGTCTGAGCATTATGCCGAGGTGTCAAACAGACACCTAGAGCGCTAATTTTCAGACAGCACCGTACGTGTCCCGCGGAACGCAACACAACATACGACCGATACAAACGTATAGACATAATACATAATTTATTTAATAAATTTGTTAAATACCTATGTAACACTGGCACGATGGTATACACAAAGTAAAAAACACGAAACAGTTGGGATGTTTTAATAAGTGCTGGATGGGTTATGGTTGGGTTAGGTTAGGTTAGGTTTTACTTCATAGAAAATGTTTCTCATATTATTATTTCATAGAATGATCAATTTCTAGTGCACTTACTTTGTAGAAGCTGTAGGTATTTGTAGATTTTTTATAGTTGAGATAATTCATGTTTCGAAATTCATGTCATAGAGTTTCAGGTCATGTATTATTGTTCCTTATAATAATTAGTTAATATAATAGTTTTTTCAAAGCCTGTATATTCATAGAATTTTGTTTGTCATTTTTCGGCTTAATATTTTCAGTTCATAGAAGGATAGGTTAAAAGATGGAAGTGGCAATTTTAATAACAAGTTTTTCCGCTCTTTTATAAAAAAAGAACCTATCCGCGATCCGAGTCGGTTTTGCCACTTAGCCCCTGTTCCTAACACAAGGATTTAAATGAAATGATTTAAATAAAATTATTTAAAACAAAATACTGGAACTAAATATTATATGAAACGGTTCCTATGAAACAACAATCTATGAAATTGGTGTCTACAAAACAAGAATACACGAAACATGATTCTACTGTTTGATAAGTTTCTAAAGTTAAAAAGTTTGATAGTAATATACATTGAACTGAATTTCTGTGAAATATGTTTCAACCAAGTGAATAGTCTATGAAACAATAATATTGGAACTGAAAGTATATGAACCAAATAATTTATGAAATCATTTCTGAGATTTCTGTCTGTGATAGGGTGACACCATTTTTGGAGCGTCAACAAATAGCCCTTAAGCTGGCAGCTAAAGGTATACCTGCTAGACGCTCCTTGGATAGGTGGAGGGAGATCATTCCAACACGAACGTAAACTTATACCTCGAAACGCGGCTACATAGTAAATGTGTTTTTCCACCGTGAAGTAGGCATGATGACACATTTGAAAAACTGTTCTATAATGTTTAGAAACATTTATTATGTACAACGAATAAGATTTTTCAAGAGAATATAACTGTTAAGTAGGAAAAAAATGCATTTTAGTTTTTAAATTTCAAATTGGCGCTAAAACGCTTGTCAGTGTCATGGCGTCCCGAGTGACGTCACGTTTGTATAAACAGTACGCAGACCTTTGACGTTTGCTACCTAGATCGCTCAATTGCTCATTGAATGAACATAAATTCAAAAGTTTACAAGTCTTGCGCGGCCGTGCGAGCGAGAAAGCGGGACAATGACGTATGACGATCTGACAGATAACATGGTACTATCCCTGTCTTACTATTCGTTCAGTACGTAAGTTTTCTCTGTTATCTGTGGTAATGGCCGTTATGGGTATTTGTTTGCACAAACGTGACGTCATGCGCTCTGAAAATACCATATTTTAGTGATTTTCAATTACTGTCATCATGCCTATTATAGGGGTGCTGAGCCGATATCTGAGCACTTGGCGAAAATAAACGTAAGAATCACAAATATATCTGAATGCGTCTTAACAGTAAGGTCATCATGGTATTTGTGATACCTTTTTGTATAGTACGACGGTGGTAAACAAGCATAAGGCGTACCAGATGGAAACCAACTGTAGCCTATTGGACGCTAGCGACTCCAGAGAAGTTAGAAATGCGTTGCCAACCTTTAATCATTTTGGTCACAGCAAGAGAGAAATGCAATCAACTCCCGCTCAGCACTGGGCTTCCTCGCGAGCTCTATATACAACATATTTGTAAAGTAGGTAGGTAATAGAATTGCATCACCAACTGAATTTCATATGTCGTGTGCATGGACGTTCTGAACAAAGTAATGAAAGAAAATCGCATCACACAAACTATCGCTCGCTGAAAAAACCGGTACAGACACGTTTATTCGTAATTTTAAATTAGTTTCCACGTAAAGGAAGCTTTTCCCCAGCGTGATCCCGTCGGCAAATTAAACAAACAATGCGAATTAAAAACCGAATAAATAAAAAAAGGAAAACAACCGCCATTCGTAATTTAAAACGTAATGACGTTCCATTTCGCGCAGGACACAGAGCTCGAAAATTAAACACGCTTTTGCAGTGTGCCAGTTAAAATTATTTTTTCACTCGGCTGTGTGTTCCGCCAAAAAAACGAAAAAGATACTAATACAAACGCGCAAATCCATCATGCGAACAACAAAAATACGCACACATTCACAACAGTCTACGCAACACATTAAAAAATCCAACACGATACAAACGCAAAAAGAATGCAATTATATACATCTATACAATGTTACCCACGCACACTAGCAGAAAATTTGGTGTTCCTATAATCAAAAATCGCGTATGTAGTCGTGCCATCGTTCCCACGCATGCATTTCGTGTTAACATACTAGCTCTACAAATGAGGATTGCTTTTCAATATTCAACCATATCACAACCGGTTAAAGCTTAAAATAATTATGATGCACATGATTATCGGGTTGCATTTGCGCCAATGTGTGCGTGAGCGATTCATTCGTTTTATTCCTTTTTTAAATTTCACCGTTTAGTTCAATCTACTTATTGGTCGTGGGCCTGTGTGCGTTGCGGTTATGTCAGCACAGGCGACTTCATGTATGTGTGTGTGTTCGAAAGTGCGTAGAAAAATGGCTGCCATAAATAATTAATATCTTATTTAAAACTAGCATAATGCATCCTCCTACTGTCTGGTTTATTTTTCCTCAAAATAAGTATCCACTCTCGAAAACATCGATCATCATCTAATAGAACGCATTTGTTAAATACGCTAATATTGAATATATTAGTTGAGCGAATAACTTTTCTTTTTAATTATTTCTATTAGGTACCTACTTCCTGTTTTCCTATACTTCCTTATCAATTTTAAAAGGAAAATTTCTGCGTTCTTTCATTATATCTTGTAGTTAGCAAGCACCCTTGGGATTCCGTAATTATTAAGTGTTCACTAAAACGTCTTTCAATTCTCGTCATTGATTTATATTTGTTGTTTATATACTTTTATGAACTAGACATACTATGATGAACTATTACAACTACGATTATATATAATAAACGTTCACGTTCACGGCAAATGGACTATTACTAAACTGTGCCAAATCAAACATAATCTTTTCTCAGGCCGAAAGATTCCGCTTCCGCCGTGCTTGGCCAGTTGTTCGACGATGCCAATATGTGACGAGAGTAAGTTTCTTGGGTTCATAGTTGACGCTAATTGAATTAGAAGCGCCACGTCGACAGTTTATGCGATAGATTGAGTGGTGCAGGCTTTGCGTTGAGAAAACTGAAACCATTGATCTCAGGGGAGGCATTGAAACAGGTGTACTTTGCTTATTTTCACTCACTTCTTTCTTACGGCACACTCGTCTGGGGGAGCTCTACAGATGCTAAAAGGGTGTTAGTATGCAAAAACGAGTGCCTGGCACCCTTGTAGAGAACTCTTCAAATCTCAACGCATGATGACGGATCAAAATCATTGTGAGTTGTGACTCACAATACTTATTTGATCTTTTTTTTTATTTGTAAGAAAGAATATTTCCCAGTTTGTGCGTGTTGATATTTTGCCGGGGAAACAACTGCGTTCTACTGGGCGCTTGAGAACGGTTTCTCGTCGCGTAGCGCTTTCAACAAAGAACCCTCGTGTCATCGGACCCACTTATTATGAACACCTACCGGCCAATCTAAGGAATGAACCATGTGACGAAACATTCCGGCGCAAACTTAGAAATCTTTTGTTCGAAAACCCTCTGTACTCCGTTAACGAGTACATGGAAATGACCTTTTAATGTCGTATTTTGTGCATCAATTGACATTTATTATTGTTTACCTACCTAATATTTATCAATCCTATGGTTATTATTATTATTCTATTATGTTAGTGTTTATAATGAATGAAGATCCTTTTCGGGAGATAAAGAAATATAATATTTTGTATTGGCAGTTGACTCATTAAGTTTTTATTTTTAAAATTGTCGAACATGGTAGAAATTCTTGTAATCTTGACATTTTGCACAAAATATTGTAATTTTTATTGGGTAATAAATAAATCTAATCTAATTAATTCTTGAATAAAAAATGTAAATTTAAAAACTAACATAAAGGTCGGAGTCAATCCAAATGTTTCCGAAGAGAGATAGGACCGTGTGTTCAATTCGAATCTTCGTCGACAAACATCTAGGAAAACCTATTTATGTATTTGATATTTTTACCACATGTTTTTCGGTGAAAATCAAAAGGAGACCCGATTGGTATTGCATAAGGACACGGTTGCCTATCATTTTCCCATATAACAAATGTCATTTAGATGTTCCGTGGATGTTCCTAAAGACGTGAGGCCTAGACTGCAGCGGGCAGCTGTCATTCAATAGAAACTTGTCAAACTTTACAGATTTTAACGAACAGCGCTTACGATTACAGACGGTTTGGTGCAACTCACCTTTACGACGTTACGCAATTGACCAGCCATCTGAAAAGAAGTACTAAGTTGGATGAGACGTTCATAACTCGCGCTGGACAAGAGTGAATTTAAACCAGAAATTAGTTTTCAAGCATGCGAGGTATCTCGGTATATAATGGTGGATATTCAACCTAAGAAGTCCATTCCCTCTCGTCCTGACACCTTTAATCCCCAGTGGGAAATAAGGCTCAATCATCATTATCATATCAGCCAAAAGACGTCCACTGCTGGACATTAGGCTCCCCCAAAGAGTGCGAGAATGACATTGAACATTAAAAATACGATTAAATCAGAAACATACACATTGCACATAGCCGATTGCCATTGATGTGCATGGTGAAGGACCGGTCATTGTGGCACTCTTTGGGGGAGGCCTATGTCCAGCAATTGCCGTCTTTCAGCTGATATGATGATGATGATGAAGAAACATACTATACACACACAAAAAAACGATAGGTACGTACATTTTATGCAAAAAAAGATGGCAGCTTACAAACGGTCTAATCGCTTAGTCCTAAACATACAAGACTGAAACCCAACTTTTGGTCCTTACAAAAAATGGCAAAATGATTATATGTTTGTACCTGAACATTTTGACATCGCCACTTCTAGGTTCCACCAGAATAAGTATTTAGGTAAACTGAGAGTAAACACAAAATACATCAATATTATACTGTTGTTACCATTTTATTTACTAAGCAAATTTTTTGGAAGATGTTTCTCTCTTGTCGTGGTGCAATAAAGATTATTTATTATTAACCGACTTCAAACACAAGGAGGAGGTTCTCAATTCGGTTTTTTTTATTATTATATAAAGTGAAAAGAGAATAATCTTCTCCCGGCACAGACCGTATTCTACGTGTTATCGGAATAATGGTGATGAATGATGAATCCTTAAAACCCCCCTGTCCCTGTACGACATTTACAGGAAAAAGAAGCGTCGGTCGTCCACCAGCTCGATGAGTTGACGACGTCAAAAAGACCGCTGGTTTCTGGGATGAGACTAGCACGGGACCGGGATAGGAGGCGTACCCGAAGAGAGGCTTATGCTCAGCAGTGGGCGATTACAGGCTAAAAATGATGATGGTGATTATGACGACATACCCTGTATAATTAAGGTTACATCTTGAAAAAGTTCCAAATGTGCACGTAACGAAAGTTAATCATCCGATGAATACAGGTAACTTCCGTTACGCAATATACCCGCCACTCGTTAGTCATTTATTTTCCACGTAAGGTAAATGTCCCAATGCACGAAGTCTTAATGCCTTTCAGTTCTTCTCTATTGTTTTGACATAAAACTGAATGCCATGTATTAGGAAAGCGACGGGCACTGGGATTTTTATATGTAATCGTTAAGAGGCCGCAGTAAGCTCGGCCAAATTACACCTTCCCATACAAACGTAGTTACGCTCTCATTTTAAAACTACGTGTTGGATTGTGACGAAACTTTGCATATACAATGACATGAGGTATATCTATGTCTGTAATTAGTTTATATGGTTCCGATTTATAAAACAAAATAAATACAGCAAAAACTAGTTTTGTATGAAAAACTTAAATTCGCTGTATCTTTTTTATTATGGAATCTGAAGCTACGTAAACTAATTTCAGACATAGATATACCTCATTTCATTGAACATGCAAAGTTTCGTTACAATCCAACACGTAGTTTTAAAATGAGAGCGTAACTACGTTTGTATGGAGAATCGAGCTTACTGCGGACTCTTAAGTTTTCTTCACACCCGCCCATAAGATGCAATATAATTAACGCTTCCCCTGACCAGGACCAGGCCTGTAAAAACAGGTATTGTTGAACAGACATATTTGACCGATATCGGCATGCTACATGTTTACTCATATATTATGGAATCCATCCATAATCGAGCTTCAACCGACCTGAAATACCCGTAGGGTGTATTTATAAATGCATCTGTGTGTATTTTTAAACAAGCACGTGACTTAACTTTATTTAAACTAATGAGAATCCCGGATTATATCTGGGACGGAATTACAGCGCGCTTTTTGGCAAATTGAAATGATTATTGAATGAACGAGCGAATCGAACGAAAATCTCCCTTGCATCATCATAATTTCAGACGAAAGACGACCATTGCTGGACATTGTACTCCCCCAAAAAGTGCCACAATGACCGCTCCTGCGCCACCCGCAGCGGACGCTCGTGGCCTTTACCATTTCATTAGTCCACCTTGTGGGATCTACCCAACGCTGCGCTGGGCCTTCCAGACCCGATCATCATAGTCGGTCTTATCACGCGATAAGTGACAACACTTATCGTGTGATAAGGCCATGATACGGGGTCAGTACGTGGCCGGCAATCGACAACCTTTCCTCCTCTCGTTCGTTCGGTTCGTTTCTACGCAACGTGCGAAGTGCCCCGCCCACTGCCATTTAAGTTGAGCGATCCGTTGCATCTTAAGCCAAAATTCTTTCGTATGTAGGTATGTCCAGATGTACAGCTGTCCGGCTCCTGTACAGGGCTCATTTCTCAACCGATTCTCGTGAAACTTTGTGCGCAGGTTTGTTTAATTTATACATGATTTTTCGTTGATTCAATTTTAATTTTTTAAAAAAGCTCGCGCCTTCTGCAGCTCACAGAGCCACTATACAACGTGTTAAAAAAATAACACGAAACCGTTTAAGGGTATTATAGGCACCGTGTTCTGATAAGAAAAAAGTAAGAGAAAAAAATTTTGACGCGATTTTTTTTCCTTAGGATGTACCTAGTACGGTATGAAAAATCTCTGACTTTTTAGGGTTCCGTACCCAAAGGGTAAAAACGGGACCCTATTACTAAGACTTCGCTGTCTGTCCGTCTGTCTGTCACCAGGCTGTATCTCAAGAACCGCTATAGCTAGATAGTTGAAATTTTCACAAATTATTTCTTACTAGCTTCCGCCCGCGACTTCGTCTGCTTGGATCCGGGATAAAAACTACCCTATATTTCAATCCAGGCTATAAACTATCTCCGTGCAAAATTTTATCCAAATCGGTTGAGCCGTTTAAGCGTGATTGAGTAACAAACATACAAACATCTAAACTTTCGCATTTATAATACTAGTAGGATCAGAACATGACATGTTAATGCCCTTAAACGGTTTTGCGTAATATTTTTTTTAACACGTTGTATAGTACCTACTCGTAAGTGGCTATGTGAACTGCAGATATTATGTCTTCAAAATTAAATCAAGCAAAAAATTATCCATACAATTATAGAACCTGCTTATATTTTTTTACGAGAATCGTTAAAGAAATATGACCTGTACAGGGGAATATTCGGACCACCTGGAGAGGCATAGGCATTTTTGCTAGTAGTTATAGGGCGGGTTGCACCGATTTACGATTACAGACCGATCTACGTTATATATGGCGCTGACAGCTGTCAGTCCATAGAAACTTGTCAAACGTTCCATACATTCAGATTTTAACGAACACCGCTTACGATTACAGACGGTTTGGTGCAACTCACCCATAATATTTTTTTTTATTTATATAGCCTTTTTTTCTGAAACATTAGATAACAGTGGTTTATCTTAAAATTACTCTCATACTTATACTAACACATCTTATAGGTAATATATCCCTTATTTCAGTGTGCCTTTTGGCATAGGCCTCCTCCAGTGACTTCCACTGACTTCTGTCTTGCGGAACCCTTCTCCAGTTAGGCCCCGCCGTTAGTTTTAAACCATCTTCCCATGTCATGATCGGTCTCCCTCAATATAATAATCTTTTTTTTTATGTGATACGAGGCAAACGAGCAGACGGATCACCTGATGGTAAGCGATTACCGCCGCCCATGGACACCTGCAACACCAGAGAATCATTAATTTAATTCAGTCATCTAAGGCCCATATAACAAATACCTTAACCACTCACTTGCTTGTGGCAACTGGCAACCACAGTTGCCAATTTCGCGCACCCCTAAACTGATGGTGGCAACTGTGGTTGTTACATACAAATTTAAAACTATTTAGGCTACCTTTTTTAAAACCCGAAATCAAGTGAAAATAAATGATACAGTTATAAAAACTAATATTAAGGATATAACTTAGTTGACATAGCTGTGTGGCTCCGCTGCATTGTCAACTTAGATGTACTCGTAGCGTTCGGTAGTTATGGGTGTGAGTATATATTTAATAAAATGAGTGACGATATAAAACAAGAAGTGACAGCAAAGCAGTTCGACGGTTAAAACACCTCTTAGTTAACAAGTGTCAGAATAAATAAATACTGAGAGACTTTTTTGACCATACAATGTAATTAAACGAGTAATTGTAATATCTGATAAACTAATAATTGAAACGTGGTTTCTAGCTGTGTAAAGCTTTAATAAAAGAGATCAAGAAAACCAAGAGAACAAAAGAGTGGCTTCTGCAATACCACCGATCATAGACAAGAGACATTTCTTTTTGGTAGAGTACAAGAAGGTTTGACATTGTATTCGATATTCAACAATATCTATTGACATGATACAATTGCAAATACTATATTACATGTATGACCTAATATCAAAATCAAACTATATATATAAATATATAAATATCAAACGAATCTCTAATTTTGTAGCGGTAACCCGCGCTAACATTTATTTGTTATTAACTCAACTGAAACTGATTTTCTTCAAACTCAGCAATATACTAGTCTAAATCTATGGAATAGTTATTATAATACTGTTAGATACGTCTTAGTTTTTAGGTTTGCATGCCATATTGTGGCGAAACATGCACTCGTGTGACTTTTACCACTGACATGAATTATTATGTAACTGTAATTGTGTATGTGTATGTCTGTAATATGAACATATGAATATATAATATGATATGATGACGATTGCTGTGCCCTATCAGGGTCCATGTGAATCCAAAAACTATATGTAAGATCTTTGTATTTACATGTACATACCATGGATGCAATAAATCATGATTATGATTATGACTACTTCCTCGGTGGTTTCCAGTTATCAAATAGGGTTTTGTTAGGTAGAGGACCTTCCAGTACATAAGTACTATACGAACGAGCGAGCGGAACGACCGAAGTTCTCCGTTTCAGTTTGTAACAAAATTCTTTAATATGTCCGGCTGTCCACCTGTTCTAATCTACAGGTGGCATTTCTCAACAGATTCTAGTCTGACATTCAATTATCAGATCCACTGCCAGCCTTAAACAGCGTTTAGTAGGCAACTTTCAATATTAGAATGGACAACAAAATCAGAGCATGTAGACCGTACACAGTTAAAACTAAACCGACACCGCTTCGCACTCTTGCGCCGTTAGCCGCTTGTCATAAACTCGGAGGCAAAAGCGTGAGCGTGACCTAAGCGCACTAGAAATAAACCTCTTACAGTGTACGAGATTTGGGACGGGTCTTGACTGTTCCAATATGATGTAAAGAGTGATGTGGCTAGAGTAAATCGATTGTCATAATATCTGATTACGATTGATGATGGCTAATAAAAGGAATCGATTGATTACTGTGTAATAATTATTTTTAGGAAATCAAAAAGAGAGCCTATACCTACACTGTCGTCTGCTAACACAAGTGTCCTGTAAGTAAAGGGAGAGACTGATAGTGCGAGAAAAATTGAGAGAGCTCGCGCGCCGTGCAGAAATCAATGCCATATTTTCAAAGGCAACATTTTGCACAATCAAATATGTCGGTTTCGATCGATGTCATTTTATTTCGTATTATCGTGACAGTAATTAAATAAAACATTGTTATTTTCCTATTCACAATTATTTGATTCATATCGATTTATTTCTAAATTGACAGACTCCAATCGATTAAAGCAGTGTATCACTAAATTTAAAAAAAAAATGTAGGACGTAAATGGTTTGCATACCGAGTTTTCAATGCTAATTTCTATACAAATAAGCCGTAAAAAAATCTATCAATCATTTTATAAGTGCTAAAAAGAGCGTGCATGGAGATTGTACTTTGTTTTGTAACTCGGAAGCTATTGAAACTTTTTTATTATTTCGATGAGCATTGCCAATTTACATTCTATGGGTGTCGCGATGTGTCAAAAGACCAGTTCCAAATCTCGAACACTGTAGTGTAATAGCGGGCCTACATGGTACCGAATTAACCCACTTTTAAGACCAATGAGTCAACTATGTATTTATTTATTGAGTCATTAAGTATGCAACAATACAGGTTTCACCAAAGCGTTACATTGATTCCAAACTGTCTGCTATCTAATGACTAACTTAAATCTACAAAGTTTCCTGTTTTCCTCAAGCAAAAAAATGCTGCTACGCGCTACGACGTAACTATCACATGTAGGGTTGTTCGGCTTCGAATGGGTTAGCAGGTATTCTAATCGATGTTCAAAAGGTTAAATGTATGATTTTAATGTGTTTCGCCAAAGTTTTCGATAATTTAGGTCCACGAAAAAAAAGCATAGAATACTGCTCACATATATTTTTTAACCAACTTCAAAAATAAAGCAGATTCTTAATACGTCGGTTTTTTTTTCTGTATGTTTCGCCGATTACTCTAAAACGCCTGGGCCAATTAAACTCTTTTTTGTTTGAAAGGATATTTTTCCCAGTTGGTCCCATGGTCATGATACCGGAGTAATTCATATGCTTATTTAAGAGCTAAGCTCTTGTCGTTGTAGCTCAAAGTAGGCCCTCCATCTACTCCGATACCAGACAACGTCTTTGACATCTCGATACGACCTAACATCAGCTCTCTTTTTGAGCTGGTCTATGTAGTTTATTCTAGGTCATTGCTCTTCCTCGCTACCCCTCTATCTTTCCTTCAACTATATTGAGTATGAATTTGTATAATGTCGTATGAGGTGCCCTATCATCTTCCTGCTTCTATTATCTAAGATTCTCATGAACTCCCTGGTTTGTCTCACTCTATTCAGCACTTCCTCATTGGTTACCCTCTCTCTCCAGCTAATTTTCTCCATTCGCCTCCCAAGGTTTATCATCTCTCATCAAAACGCTACTAAAAAAAGTATACGGTAATGGATCGGTCCATTTGGCTGCAATTTTAGATTTTGTTGTATAATCGTACAAATGTCTATGGTGAATAAAATTCGGTGAATAAATCAGTCTGTCCGCGGCCTCGGTTCACATTTATTTAAAGTTTATAGGCCTCTATTGGCCGATTAGGCTAATATATCGCTATATAAAATACCACTGAATATGGTAAAATGCAAAACTTTATTCACAGTTTTGCGCTAACGCAATGAATAAATTATAAGTCTTCTTCTCAGTCGTAGCACTCTTGACAGAGCGGTCATGGTCGTCATTTCGGTCGAGTAACCCGCCTCACAATTCGTCGCCATTCGTCTCTGAGGGCTGCTTTTTTGGTGCATTGGTACAGGGGGTCATCCAGTGCTGCCTTGATTTGGTCTGTCCATCTCATTGGTGATCTGCCACGCATTCGGGTGCCCTTTACTCTGCCCTGCACCACCAGTCGCTCGATGGACGTACGGCCGCGTCGAGATACGTGTCCAAAGAAGGTGAGGATACGAGCCTGGACTAATGAAGATAGGCGCTGCTTGATGCCTAGTTCTTGGAGGATGGAGTCATTGGTACGGAACTCTGTCCACGATATCCCAAGCATTTTTCTCCAGCACCACATCTCAAGAGCATCTATTCTCTTTTTCTCGTTTTATAAGTAAGTATAGCGAAACATTGACATTGTGTGAAATTATAACGCTTAACATGAAATTAATTTAGTTCAAATCTCTTCAGTTAGTCCATTCCGCCACGCGGTCCGTCTAAGCGAGAGTTAGCATGCGAGTGAGTTACAAAATGTTTATAGAAACAGCCGTCGGCAAAAACTGCATCCCAAACACGCTCCGTTGCCCGTGACCAATGCAATATGGCGGACCCCCAAAAATCTAAGTTTGGAAAGTCGTTAGCTGCCGGAATACACACATACATACACTACTCATGAATACGTGTGGTTAAAAATAGGGTGTCCAGATTTTGTAATATATTTTCTTCTCCAGCTTCGGAGTAGCAATTGTCTCCCGTAGCTGATTGAAACCGTCGCAAGACATCGTTTAGATTATAGTAGGACCACGGAAGTGAAAAACAAGCATTTAGTCTGCCTCATGAGACGCAGAGATCGGAACCTACGGATGCCTGCTTCAAAGGAGTCACAAGCGCTACGCCGAAACGAAATTCCATATTTAAATACTTATTCTGCAGTCTCCACTCCATTGATTTGAGGATATCTCGTGTCTACATCTAGAAACAACTGCAGGTCCCTACTTCTCACCACAGTGTAACCTAAGAGTCTGGAGGGCTAATTGTATAGCTCTTCGAACGAGCGTTGGGAAAACTCATCACATCAGTCATATTCCCATACAAAAAAAAACACGTAGACCTTTCTAAAATCCACTAAGGTAAGGTAAACGTCCGAGTGCTCGACGCTGTACTAGTATGGCATGAGCACTCTTATGTCAAAGTGACATGGCTTAAATTCGAATGAAGAAAATGCCTCTTAGTTCGATCTTAACCCATATTGCTTTAACATAAAGTGCCCATGCCATGTTATACTAAGTACAGCGTCGAGCACTCGGAAGTTTACCTTACATAATTATATGCAAGTAGGTACCTAGTGGATTTTTGTGAACTTTGACCAAAAACCAAAAGGTCTTTTACTTGGGACAATCGACTCATCCCCACCGTGACCGGCGGCGGTGATCCTAATTAAGATTAGATTAGATTAATTTATTGTCAAAAACTGTGTTCATAGGTCTTAAATTTAAAGTCCAACAGTTACGGGTGTGAGCCCTGATATGGCTCCAAAATCCAAACTTATTCAATTCCTATGCACCAGTTGGATCCAGTGCACAGCTAGTCCCGAATTCGTTCCTGTACAGGTGCATTAGCCGACGTTGCGCCAGCGCAGCGCGTATGTGTGCGCGGTGAAATTCAACTTGTTCTAAAGAGACTCACGACAGGGCTCGTCAGATTACGGCACAGTTTTAATAACTGACAAAATTTCATATTTAAATGTGGGCCATTTTATGATTTAGTTCGCTAGAAAATGTTTTGTTAAGCGACGCGTGCTCTTTTTAGTTCTCCCTAAATTGTAATTTTCATTCAGAACTATCAAATTGAAAAGTAGCGAATTCCAGAAGGTCGTATTAGATTATGACGTCAATACTAAGGCTCTGTATGGCAGTTTGCACACCTCTCACATGACAGCCGTAATATTGACGTCACACACGGTGAAAAGCACGTTTAAACGTTTTCGCGATTTTCTTAAAAGCGAGCTGAAAAAAAACAGAGAACTACATTATTACGTTTTGGTAACGAACATAATTACCGAAATGGTTTTCAATTTAGGCGTCATTACATATTTTGAAATGTGGTCAATTAGTATCATCCTTGAAAATGTAATAAATGAATTTCAAAGACGTATTGGTATTAAATTTTGATAATGAGGATTATAATGTCCGGCTAAGTTGAGGGCGAGTGGTCTCGGGGCAGAGTACCCGCTAGATAGAGCACACAATGATGAAGGTCACTGCACCCTTGTAGTGGAAGCCCCACAAGCCCAATTTCATAAGAAAACCGCAAATCGATGTACAGTTTAGCCGTTTGGCACACGCATCCTAGAGGTTAAAACAATTTTTTAGACCCGCAGTTCCTTAAAAAAATTCCCTTAGGGGGGAGTACCGAGACATTTAAATTTTTGTATGGAAAAAGAAAAGTTTTCAGAAACCTACCGTGTGTAGTATCATACGAAAGGGCTTTTTGCGGCGATTCTAAAAATGTACCACATCGTTACATTTTAGCCATATTTTTTTAATTAAACCAAAACTAATTTTCGAAACATACCAAGTTTGGGCTCCTCCATACACGATATGGCTGATTTTTGGAAAATTTAATATAACGCAAATGATACGTGATATCCTCATATCTAATATTATAAGGTATTTTTTTTTAATTTTTCAATATTACCAAGTGACACAGTTCTACTTCAATACCTATTTTACGTGAATTATGGAAATGTACTGCAGATACGGTACATATTAATCATAAAATGATACGTAGTATCCATATATCCAACGCGAAATACCTCTTTAACCCTTTAACTGCGCCTTTTCATCAGTTGGCACAGTTTGTTTAGTTTTTGTCACAGAATATCAAGGTTGGACTCTTTCAGATACGATATACCCAACTAACTAGGTTAGATATCCAGATATAACGTATCACAAATGATCCGTTATATCTTGCTATCTAACCCCAAGAAATAAATTTTGAAAATAATTTCATTTATTTTTTTTTTTGATTTTTTTTATGCATATAATTTATCTAATATCTACTTTCTACTCGAATTGTATTGAACTGTGCTGTTTTGTTTATTCTTGGTCAGAGCTTGAGGGTATGGGGGGGGGGAAATAATTTATCGTTTTTGATCGTTATTATCACGTAGGTAACACCAATAATAAACAAAACAGCACAGTTCAATACAATTCGAGTAGAAAGTAGATATTGATAAATTATATGCATAAAAAAAAATTGCTATAAAATTCAGGGAATACACTTTTAATCCATGTTGTTTTATAGGTAGGTTACATACTTACGCTTAATATGGATTGTAAAGACCTAAATCTATAATGTATTCGATAGTTGCGAAATGATTTATTAATGTAACGCAATGAAGCATTGATAATGTGTCGAAATTGGCTTGAGATTTGACAGAGAGTCTGGCAAAAACTTTCAAAACCGAAAGCTACTAAGTATCAAAAAAATGTAGTCCGCCTG
The DNA here is from genome assembly GCA_945867215.1 of Epinotia demarniana. NCBI lineage: Eukaryota > Metazoa > Arthropoda > Insecta > Lepidoptera > Tortricidae > Epinotia > Epinotia demarniana. Next base: position 2,280,894 of record OX244271.1, read on the forward strand.
AAGTTTGGTTAATAAAGCTTAAAAGAAAATTTCGCCACCAAATTTAAAGGTTGTCAACACCTGGCATAGAGTAATGTTACATGGGCAACAGGTCTCAGCCGCCATTTTGAAAAAGTTTTTTAGCGCTTTCGAAATTCGGGGCCTAGGCCGATGACCCCGTAAGGGCCCGGGCGGCCTTCGGGCAACTATTCAAATTACTTACTATGTATCTATACTTAGTATTGCAATACTTAAAATAATAAGGAGACGAGTAGAGGGTAATTATAAGTATGAAACTTTAGGCGAAGTTCTACATAACCGGAGTATAGTATACACGAGTATGATGATGAAAAAATACATTTTTAAAACCCTGCTCGTTTAAAATTTCTATAGTAAGTATAGTTACCTCATTCATTAAAACCCAACCCAGTTGGTACCTTTTTGCAACGATTCGACGGTCTAAGGTACAGTCTGCATCACATGACATCTGTACTCTTCAGGGTGTTGAAAAATTTATAAGCATGCACTCCATGGCGTTGACAGTACACTCGGTACAGTCGTGTTTAGATATTTGTGAACACCTTGACCGCTCAGATTTATGTATGGCGACTGTACCCTATATACTACCACATTATATTTATGGATAGTACAGCCGGTTCAACATAACTATGTACAATAAACACATGCCAAGCTAAATTTTTAAGGCAAATACTGCTGCCATAATAGCGCGGAGATGGTCTCCACGCCATAATAGTGTACATAATACTGTACATATAGTGTAGTGTTAAGATTTAAACTGTACCATTATTTCTTGTTGAAGTTGTTAGGAGTTTATTTTAGTTCCTTTTTAATTTTTTATAACGTTATATCTTGTTTCTTGTTATGTATTTTGTAGCGAAACTAACTATAGGTAGGTACCACATAAGTTATTTGGTGTAAAACTGTTAATTTATGTGTAAATGAATAAATAAATAAATAAAAATAAAAATGCGCAAACAAATCGTGTCAATCCGAAGCAGAATCCAAACAGTCCCAACATCATACAAAAAATGTTAGCCGACAGACACGACAATCCTTTGCAAAGTTACTGGGTATCAGCAATAAACCGTCACATTGAGCAGATTTATTGCGTCAACTGAACATTTGCTTGATTGATACAATTAATTTTTATATTTACTGTTAACTGTTATGTTGGGGGTGCCCACCAGTGTATTTTAATTTGATTTGATTTATAACATAGCTAACCTAGGTTATGTATGCATGAACACCACGTGGAGACCAGTTGTCTTAAATAAAGGGTTTATTATTATTACTAGCTTCTGCCCGCTACTCCGTCCGCGTGTAACGCGTTTTTATCGTAGCTCCATACAAACTTTCATCCCTGACCATTTCACCCCGTTAGGGACTGATTTCCGGGATAAAAATTATTATACGGCCAGCTTCCCCTGGACACGACGTATAAAATTTGCACCCGTATTTAACCCGCTTAGGGGTGGGTTTTTCCAAAACCCTAAAATTACTTTTCTTTTATTGTTATAAGGAGTTCATACACAAAGTTGCAAGTCTCTCACTTAAACTTTTACCCTGAGGATGGAATTTTCAAAAATCCCTTATTAATGGGTACCTGCGTTGTATAACCTACCTATTGTGAAAAAGTCAACGTTTTGGGCTGGGCGTTGTTGCGAGTGAGTTCGGTCAGGCCTTTAACGTTTATATACATCGTGTTTTTTTAACCGTCTTAGAGCCAAAGCCCACTGAAGTATCCAAAAGGTACTATCCATTCGTGAAAAAAAAAAATTTTAGTTAAGTTTTTAGTAATAAAAGGTAATTAAGTTTGAAAAATTCTCTATGGCGCACGGAGCGAAGTTCATTCACCCGGTTAGAGTTCGTACCTATCTACATAAGATGGCGGCTAGCGGACACTGCGGTCACTTAGCTGGATCATTAAAATTAATATTAATACAAAAAAACAATATTTTATGCATTTAAAAAAAACTTTAAAAAAATAAAAACTAAAAAAAAACATTTTTTAAGTTCTTTGTAATGTATACATTAACTGGGCTTCGGCTCTAAGACGGTTAAAAAAACACCGTATATATAGAGAACACTAGTAGGTAAGTACTTGCTTAGTAGGAAAGTGGTGCTGAGTAAGGCCGCCAGAGCTCCCGAAAATGGCTTCACTCTTAGAAGGACTCAACACTGCCAACACGTCATCATCATTTCCTTGGCATTTTCCCATTTACTTGGGGTCGGCGCAGCACTCTGTCACTCGTCATCCCATCAGTCACTTCCTTCGTCTTCATATCGTGTCTCACACAGTTCATCCACCTTTTCCTTCCTATATCGTCTCCTTCATCCCCTCCACATGCATACCTTATACTTTTGTAGCCACGTGACTTTCATCCACCTTTCATCCCTCCACGTTACATGTCCATACCACGCAAGGCGATGGGATCTCAATTTCTAGATGATAAGTACTTCCAGTCTTCCTCTAATATATTAATTCATTTTTCTGTCCACCCTCGTCACGCCACGCATCCATCTCAATATTCTCATCTCCGTAACTTGCAATCTCTCTTCATCCGTCACCTTTAAGGCCCAATATTGCCACTGCTAACACAATGAACCCCCAAAATCAGTGAAGTGTCGGCAACGCACTAGTAACTACACTGGAGTCGCAAACGTCCATAGACTAAGTGTCTACTTACCGTCAAGCACGCCGCACGGTCGTTTGCCCCGTGATAAAAAAAGTTTTATCAATCACACGATTATATAACTAGTCAAAAAGTTAACAGCTTGTTAAAGTGTTCAGATCGACAGTTGCGTAACTTTTCAAACGAGCGTTAAGACAACTCAATTGCCATTATCCTAACAACCTACTCGTAACGTACGAAACGTTACGCAATCGAACAGCGGAACATGTTGAATACCGGCCTTTAGTGAGCCACTTACCCGCAAAAACTTCCGTCAGAAACAGATAATGAAACTCCGACATCAAATTAAAAACCTTACCCACCCTACCGAATCAAAAGAGTAATAATCGTTGCGTTTTTCCTATAAACATAAGTCTTTATGCTTCTCGGGTACATCCACACGCACACAGAGCAAAGCATGTATAGAATTTAGATCTGAATCGAATTAGCGGCCGGTTTCGTATTTGGAGAGGCGGCCGCCACCCCCGCGCTCCCTCGAAAAAACCCTTTAAAGTGAAAAGTTAGAACCGCCGGTCAACCGATTTTTTGCCATTTGCATTTTTAATTTTGTAGTATATTTTTCACGAGTTTCGGGTTAGTGGAGCAGTGTAATTCAGGACTTATTTGGATTTGATTAAATATGGCAATTCAACCCATTATCACACCATTCGATAACACAAAGCTAATGTTCTAAATACTATTTCTTGTAACTTGTACGTGTCATTTTGGCTATGTATTGACTTGAATGTATTAATTATCCTTGGGATCATCATCGCGTCGCTGAGGGGTCGCGTCAGGAAACCCAGAACGGCATTCTGAAGGTGATTGCTGAAAGATTCAACTGCCCATTATGTGGCATTGGGTTCAGATGGTCAGGACTACTTTGACTTATCTCAAGTAATCCTGACAACGAACAATCGTGTCCTACCTAACATAGCGTATAAGTTTTTTTAATGTACTACTAACAATATAAGGACCAAGGTCTGAAATAAATCAATTTTTTTATTACTCATAGGGACATCGGAATATCTGTCAAAATAAATGTCAATTTAGACCACCTTGACAGCCTTGATTCCCACGAGGTGGTTTAACCCATGTGCAATTTAGGCTACCACGCAAAATGTCGAGTGTATAAAACTATATAGGTACATCCCACTGCTGGGCACCGGCCTGCCCTCATGGATGAAAACGATTGGGCTGCTGTCCCCGCGCTAGTCCAGTGCGATTTGGGGACTTCACACCTTCCAATAATTCACAAATGTATGCAGGTTTCTTTAATATGTTTTCAACTTTTCATGCATGTTTCCTTAATGTATAAAACTACATTAAGTTACATGAAATAAAGAACATACTGCCAGTAGAAAAAAAACTACTATCGTCGTCAACATTTGATCAATTGCTTAAAAGTACCTTAAAACAAACCGTACAAAGGTGCTGAAGTACGCGTGCTGGACACCAACAACCCGTACGGGATTATAGTAAAAAGGGTTTAGTCTAAATTCTTATCTGCGAAATTACACGAACCTCTAAAAACAATGTGATTCCCCTACGGGAGGGCCGTTATTATTTCCCAATTTATTAGTTAGCGGTCCGTTCCCTTTATTCTTGCTGGATCTCTATGCGCGTTTTATTTTGAAAACGATTTTAGATAAGGGTTGGGACGGCCGGTGCGAGTTGGGAGAGCGAAGCGGAGTGCGTGGAGCAGAGCTAGTACAGGCAACGGCAAATATAGATTATCATTTTAGTACTTTCTCTCATTGACGTAACAATACTGCGACAGTTGGGATGCGTCAAAGTAGTGAAAGTGACAAGGTACTAAAATTATCATCTACTTTTGCTGTTACCATGCCTATCAGTGGCGGAGCGCCCATATAAGCCGACTCCCTGTACGTATACTCTTAAATCTTGCATAACTTTTTTGTCCTGGGTTGCCCATCACAAATTTTAACGCGCTGCTGCTGGTACAGACCTATATTACCTATAACCTCGTGCCATATAGGTAATGAATAGTCGAGGAATCAAAAGGCCAACAAATGAAATAAATATTTTAATTCCGCGACGGTTTCATTGGAATTAAGATCTTTCATAAACACATCTAGAGTATATATTTTCATTCAATTTCAGAACAACATAAACTAAACTCGATGTTCCTAGAATTTACAGACCAAGTTGTTTCGTTGTCGTTGTCAACTCAGACAAAGACAACTCTTTAGTTCTCTCTTTATTATATGCTTCCTTGTCTGATGTATGATTTTATAACACGCTTCATTTCCCTTTGTTGCAATAGTTATCCTTATTGCGAGGATAAAATATGACTAGACTAATATAAAATTAACTTACCTGTGAAAACGGAAGGTAACGTTGTAATAATTATCCTTAAACAAACCCTGGTGCACATTGTTATTCATAATGCTTTCTGTTTGACAATGTATTTGTTTGGGATTTTTGGCACATAACTAATCGAAAGTTGTCAAATAAATGACATTTAATAAATTACGACTTCAAACTTCACCGTCGTATATTCATCAGAGATTAAGCATAGTAAACTCGTACAGCTACAAAAAAAACGAAACTAATGTCATTCATGAAATAAATGTCATATGAAGACTGTCAAGGTGTCAAAACATATTAAAAGTCTATATTTTTTGGGATATCGTTTTAATTCGTATCTTCATGAGACCAAGAGAACTGCAAGCAATGAATACGGGTGCCTGAGTAAAGTACGCAACTATCTACATAATGCAAAAATAATAATTATTGTTATGGTAATGTGCAATTTATCCACACGAAACGATTTGGCTCGTCCAACGATCTAGGTTGACGTGTTGAGTAATGGCCTGTTCACACATGCCTTCAAAGCAAGTGTGAATAGGCCATCGGAACCACTGAGCTTTAACTTAGCCCCTGTCGTCACTTATCATCAGTTGAGAATAGGGCCAATCCCTGGTCAGATTTTTCTAGCCTGTATGTGTATCCCACCGCTTGGCAAAGACCCTCTCCCTTTTGTTGCCATGACTCCCGTACCTGTGAGATAACAGCCAGGCTGAAATGGTACTGGGTCAGTCACGTCTGTCAAATGCATCCAGATAGTTGGGCTAATATAATAATCATATAGGCACCAATTGTATGTCGCAAGGGCGCAGGTATGAGTCTTTAATAATAAATTAAAATGTTATTTTGACAGTTGGGAACAACATGTCTTCCAGCTTGTTACCGCGACCGCCCATGACTTGGGCCCCGCCGCGAGGGCAAGAGGAACGTGTGGGACGATCGATGTCGCCCGGAGGCGTCGTTGCAAACGCCAACGATGTTTTTTATGCCGGATTCCTTGTGTACGAGCCTCCGCTGAGTTATAAGTTGGAAAGTAAGTACTTAGTGGAATAACAATACGTTTTTAAGGGTTCTGTTCGGTAATCCAAATTTGAGACGCTTTATTTGGATTCCACTCGGTTCCTGCGTTCCTTTTCGGACACGTACAGCTCAGAGTGTGTCAAAGCGTTGCACTGATATAAAGGTCACATTGGTGTCGCCTGTGTTCTCACTGGATATCCAGTCGCTTGTGGCAACCACCGTTGCCAATTTCGCGGAACCCTAAACTGATGGTGGCAGCTGTGGTTGCCAATCAAATTATAGGCACAGAATATGTACATAATAGTACAAGTACAGAAGGGACACTCCTTTGACCTTTACAAAAGACGGCTTTTTCTCAACCAAAGCATTAAGATTTATGGCCCTCTGACGTCGTCGAGGACGACGTCGACGTTCATCGCTACAAGTACATGCCGGTTCCCCAATGTTGAGGCACGGCGATGAACGTAAATAGCGGAGTGTCCCGCCACTGGTATGGGCTGTCTTAATAATGGCTACCTTTTTTAAATTTCGAAATCAATTGAGCGGATATATCCAACGGAAGACCAGCGATTGCTGTAAAGCCAAGATTTTTTCTGTGTAACGGCTATGTTCCTGGAGACAAAATTCAACAAAATATCAGACATCAAAAAAATTATAACTGAATTAGTTCCAAAAAGACGGGAAAAATATTGTCGTTTTATTCTTTTTTTCGATTAATTATATTTTTTCTCTACAATATAAACAAAACTATACAATACAAGCTATTACAATGTATGTTTTACAAAACCGTATTTTTCCTGGAGTACACACACTTCTTTTATCTTCATATCGTCTACAGGACGTCTATCATGGGTTTGCTCTAAGTGTTCTTAGAAGAGAGAGACGGGTAGTGCGAGAAAGATCGAGAGAGCTCGCGCGCCGTTGCGTGATAGCCCTGCTGATCTACAGTCCATGCCGCTTTTCCTTGTCTTACACTATCCCTTACATCTCCGTAATCATATCTAATACTCTGAATGTAAGAATATTCCAGAAACTAATAAACTACTTGATTTTATGCCATTTTTTATTTCGAAATTAAAACTGAATCGACAAAAGAATGAAAGAATATAGGTTTATTATTGTTGAACCTGCTCACAAAATTTCATGAGAATCGATCGATAAATGCGACCTGTACAGGAGAACAGCCCGACATCTGGGCATCCAGACATACGCAAGAATTTTGTCCCAAACTGAAACGGATAACTTCGTTCACTTCGCTCGCTCTTTCAACAAGCTCTCGTTTATCGAGAAAAAAGCTGGATAATAGGGTTAAAAGCTAGTTCAGCATAGACAGCGTTTAACGAAACCGAAAGTGAATAAACTGAATTGACCGGGTCACTTTAACCCCAATTGGCGAGCTATTTTCTCTATGGCATTCTAACTTGGTTATCATGCTTCCACGTCGTTATTGAAAGGCTGAAATACTTTCGTATCAAACTAAATATTTGTACATTTTTGACAAACAGTGCATTGAAAACATCAGTAAATATTAGGTTCATTGGACTAGACTAGAGCAATAGTTCATGGAGAAAATGTTAATCAATATAAACTGAGTTCATGCGAATTCTATCTTCGCGCGCGATACCCTGCGTATTATAGAATCCTACTACTATGCCAAATGCTGTTCGGTTTTATTGCCTATTCTTCGGCCAAGCCTTGCTAAGCGAGATATTTACAATTTCAATTTGATTCACGATTTCAGTACCGTAAATATTGATCCAAAATAGGCACGCTAGTAAAATTTCCAATCAGTAATCGAACTCCAGCGTCTTTAATTAGTGGAAATGGGGCACTGTACTGTAATTGTTTTGGAATATTCTGTACGCCCTACGCCTACTAACTCTACTCTAAAGCTTCCTACGTGAGTCTGAAAATAATAACACGGCACAACAAAATAGAAGCTCATCGAACGTTTCCAAAAAAATTAAACAGATAAAAAGGCGGGATTACGTGCGTCACTGACATCTGAACTACCCTCATCTCGCTATTGATTCACTGCGGATAATTGAGAACACGCGCCCCCACCCCCCACACACACGGCACCTCATTTGATTACAACGAAAAAGCGGCGAAAAATCGAGTAGATGCGATGCAGTAATCGGTCCGTCGTCATGACAACCCATATTAACGCGGGGGGAACGCACATAAATAGATTCGCACATAATACCACACACACCCCGCTCCCACCTCATTTTTGTACAGTGTTAAAAAGCCTAAAACCGCCCCCCGGCCCAGTTTAAACATCCCGGGCATGCAGATTAGCTAAAACTACGCATTTTTTACCCCTCTCTAAAGGATCTTTTTTCTCGTTTTTCCCTGCTAACTACCGAAAAGCGGGGGTCGGGTGGCACGAGGAAAAGTTTGTGTTTTAAATATGTCCGAAGGCACGCATTACGGCCGTGTGCGAAATACGAATCATTAGAGGCCCGAGCGTTAGGATTTGCTATTTGAATGTTTTATTTGATACTTATCTTGAGTACTGTCGAAGTAGACTGAGCTACGTTAGCTTTGTTAATGTTTGCTGGAGCTAATACTTAAATATGTGTGTTTTCTTGTATTTCTGTCCTAATGTCAGAGTGGGATTTTTTCGTTTAGTTCCAATCAGATGACACTATCACAGAAAAACTTGATTCCTAATTCACTATAATCAGCGTCTCGGCTTCCGTGACAACATGCTGAGCGGGTGTCCTATTTCGCACATATACTTAAGCTTAAGTATTTGTATATTTGATTGTATGTGTTTTCTTTGTGTGCTAATCAAATAGTTTTTCTTCTTCGTCTTCTAATTCTCGTTTAGATGTTAAAGTTCCTCATGCATGTTTTCGTTGTATCCCATTGTTTTACAGCTAACGATTTCCTTCGATCAATATATTGAATCCGTTGTGAACTGCACTGGGGACCGATTTTTGACTTTCGTTAGTAAATACGTTTATAGTGTCAAAATGGGCGGCACTTACTTTCTACCAATAGAATTGAATGCGAGTGGTCAATACCGATCGTTTTTGAATTTTCTATCATTTTCCCCCTTCTAGTGCTGACACTAGAAGGGGGAAAATGATTGGTCATTTGATACGGCACGACAACTTCTTTAAAACCATAATGGAAGGAAAGATAGAAGGAAGGAGGGGCAGGGGAAGACCACGACGTAGTTATATAGACCAAATAAAGGAAAAAGCTGGTGTCGTGTCGTATCAACAAATCAAAGGGCTGGCGTACGACAGAGAGAAATGGAAAATACTCCACCGACAAGAGGATAACTCTTAAATTAATGATGATGATGACTTCAAAATAGCATTTCATAATTTTTATCAGTTTTCGAGTGAAAGAGTCGATCGCTCGAAAGTCATAAATCGGTCCCCTGGCTCGATACGGAAATCTCTTTCTATATTTCTGGTGACTTATTAAATAGTATATCGGGTTATTTTGCACGGGTATGATGGTTGTTATTTGACCTCTTATCACTGTGCAAAAAACGCCCCTTTTTGTAAATCATGTAAATGTTTATTGGTAACCTTGATATGCTATCTAATTCCACGTGCTCCAATTTTTAGACCTAGACTTTACATATCACTAACTTTGAACCGCACGGCTAAGCGAAAAAGGATTCGATCGCATGTCCCTATATAAATATTTAGCCTGTTGTTTTTTTTTTCCTTCTTACTTGTTCATCAAAGGATCAGAATCAGGATCATATTCTTATCTCTCACTTATAATAAATCTCTTAATTAAAAAAGAATCAGCTAATATCAAACTAAGCATTTTGTGTCATGAATGACCTCAGTTTCTCATGAACGGAAATACGTGAAACTTTTTTACAAGTTCATTATTATTCTAGCTTCCGTTTAGGATAGTTTTTATCCGACTGCGTCCTGCTGTCCTTATTCCTAAAACTTAAAACCCCTCTGTTAAATAAAACGAGTTTTTCCCTTTCTTACTAATTTAAATATCAGGGTGACAGATAAAGAAAAACGAATTTTAACGGCATTTCAGGTAAAAAAGTTTTATTCAACATTTTACTTGAGAGGCTAAATTAGAACTGCATGTTTCCCTATTTCCAAGAGAAGAAATGCGTTAACTCCCACCACATTACCATGCAAACGAAGTCGCAGGTACAGCTAGTCTACCAATAAATAAAAATAAAATAAATAAATATTTGGGGACAATATTACACAAATCGATCTAGTCCCAAACTAAGCAAAGCTTGTACTATGGGTACTAGACGACGATAAACATACTTATATAGATAAATAAATACTTAAATACATAGAAAACATCCATGACTCAGGAACAAATATTCGTGCTCATCACACAAATAAATGCCCCTACCGGGATTCGAACCCAGGACCTCTTGCTTCGTAGGCAGGGTCACTACCAACTATGCTAAAGCGGTCTATAAATGATTACTTGTACGTCAAGCAAAACTTGCTGCCAAGTCGCATCGCTTGCGACTCAGCAGCAACTGTCTCAGAGACTTGTACAAATTAAAAAGAGGAGGGAAGATTTTCTCGTCTCGCTTCTCGTCGACCTTTGAATTTCAAACCAAAGATCTGTAACTGTATTCCTCTTATTACTTGCACACTTATATAAGGTGCAAAAGTGTACACATACCTTTGACACCCGTCGGTACCTAACTACTTGATTCGTAATAGAATATTTTTCCACATTTGTGTGGTTGTGCTGTGGATTAACAATATTTTACGGACATCACAGACAACGGCAAGCGATTCTTTACGACCCACCATTCTTATAATTATGATATAACGATCTCACACCCACCTTCTATCGACGATGAATTCTGCTTCATTTTACTCACTTAGGTAGCTCGAATTTTTGCCAGGTGGTCATTGTCAGATTTAGGTTAGTCTCTTATGTGGACATTGCCAAAGTTAAGGGTTATAAAGCCTAATTTTTGGTTGAATTCTGAATCCGCATAAACGGCGTCACCTCTTTTATAATTATATGCGATAAAAACATATCACCTACATAAGCAGAACCTTTAAAAACACAGAAAAAAAGATTTTGGTTTTTTTGATTGACAATAACCCAGTTCTAACTTTACAGCGAGTGGCTATGAGAAGTATTTGGTGCTATAGTTAAATTTTTCCATGACTGCACACTGTACCTAGTCCTAGCTATTTTCAGCAAACGGGCGATTTTTTTTTTTTTGTTAATTTATGTAGTTAGTTATTTGAAAGCTTATATAACTGACCGATTATGAATATGCTTATTGTACTGATATTTTGTGTATTGTGAACAATAACAATACGAGTACATTATTGTCGAAGCATGATAATTATTTTCTCAAACGAAGTCAGGAAATAAAACAATGATAATGATTGCAAAAAACACTTCGTGACATATTTAATAACGCTGTGATATTTTCTCTTTGATTTTATTATGGGAGATAATAAATTATATAAGATTTATTATAAAATGTTGAATTGATAAATATTACGGCTGACATGTGTCATGTTTGTTAAACTTATAGATCTTCTTTTTTTGCGTCAGTGGTTAAAAATAAAATAATTTGCAACGTCAAATTTCTAATCTGCACCCAGCTTTATAACTCCAGTTCGTCACGAACTCGTTAAAACCAGAAAACATTAAAATCATGATAAGATTAATACATACATACATACATTCACGCCTTTATTCCCAAAAGGGGTAGGCAGAGCACATGAAACGTATGTTGCAGCGTCACTTTTAGCATAAATGTGGGTATAAAAAATCGACTAAATTCGATATTGCAGTGATAGGTTACTAGCCCATCGCCCACAACACAATTCAACCCTAGTCCCTTAGTCGACTTTTACGACACCCACGGGAAGAAAGGGGGCGGTGAAATTCTAACCCGACACCACACGGGTATTAGATTAATAACCTGCAATAAACATTTACTCCGTATATTTTGTCAGCTTTCAATGTAAAGCTGACAAAAAAGGCTTAGTTTGTTTTTGATACAATATTCACGCCTCACCCTGTATGTATTTTTTTAAAAATCAGGTATTGTTACGATTATGAGTATGAGCAGTCTTGGAGCAAAATAATAAACAAACGCTTTTATTTTAACACGCCATCTACCATAGTTTTCCGGAACTATGGTTACAGTTTCCCTAATCTAAGTTTGGAACCCATTTTCCACGCCCGCGTTTACTCTCTTCAGTCACCACCCGCTAGATGGCGTGAGTAGTTCAATAGTAATAGTTACTTCATTCTTTAGATAGATGTCGTTCCCGCCATGTGCAATGTTTTACTTACCGCGATTTTAATGCTTTCCATTTCCTATTCATAGGGAAACAAAAGTTACTAAACCTTGTCACTAGATGTCGTTGTAGAAAAATACATTATGCCCATTCTAGCCCAAAGGCCTATTAAAGGCATCCTCCCTTCAATCGAATTTATATGTTTTTTGAAATAAAAACAAATCCTACTACTATTTCCTAAAGTAAGTTCACACACCATTTTTAGGGTTCCGTAGTCAATACTATAAGGATTCCTATAGTTTCGCCATGTCGTTTGTCCATCCGCCTATGACCCTGGTGTGGGGTATCGTTGGATAGCTTGTTTAAAAATATGATAGATTCATAAAGCTAACGCAAACGGATTCCTGAATTGAATTGTTTCAAATCAGGAATCCGGGCTGTAGAGCCCCAATTTTTGTTAGTGTAGTGGGTGGCATGAGGACCGAAGTGAGCCCAGACATTATACAGATTTTTTCATAAGTGGACGTGGACGTAAATTAAAGTAGTACCCATATTTATGGGCAAGCGTAAGTATTGGGCGATTTGGGCGGCCCCATACTCTACGCAAACGATGATTTAATCTTTTCTTGCCAGAATAGGTTGAAACTAATAAAAATAATACAGACTACTTTTTTTGCAAATTACTTCGAATTTATTTATAAAAGTAACTATAAACAAAATTACATGTTATGCAAAGAAAGTACCTAGTACAGTTATTTAACTCTACCTACGTAATTCAAAATCAACCATTACTACTTAGGTAAATTCATTTTTGATACAATAGAATAAAGTATATCTATATTTTGTTTGGCACATAAAACTTTCGATTCTTTCGGACGGCTCTAAACCTAAAACTGAAGATATATCTAAATTATTACATTATTATATTGGGATAATTTACAAGAAAATGGCCCTTAACGCCCGCTTATGTGACTCTAAGCCCTATTAAAGAGGTTTTAATGATAACTCATGACATCGCCATTTATATGTAGTCAACATGTCACGACTTGACATTAAGATATGTTGATTAGAGCCTCTACATTGTTCGTGTCTTATTCTTTCACTTAATTTCCAAACTTTCTGACTACCGTCTGGACTACCATGGTATCCATTGTTGGTTTCTTTTGACACTTGAATCCAACCCGAACGCCAGTCTTTTTGGGTGCATAATTGGCTACTTTCCTAAAAATACTATTAAGTCCGTGAGTTAGATTATCAATAAACTAATGGGCACGTATTTTTTTGTCAATAAATCAAATAATATGAAGATATAGGCGCGGCGTGGGTAGGCCTCCACAAGGTGGACTGATGACCTGGTAATGGTTGCTGGAGTCTGCTGGATGCGGGTGGCGCAGGACCGGTCACTTTGGCACTCTTTAGGGGAGGCCTATGTCCAGCAGTGGACGTCTTTCGGCTGATATGATGATGATGATGATGGCGCGTTAAAGTTAACGTGTGACGTCATGTTATGGTACTCTTTTTAACATAATGTGACGGAACTTTTTTTTTAACTGACAAAAAAAATACGTTTCCAATATTTTTATAACTGACGGTCTAAATATTATTATATTTTTTACCAAAGAAAGTACTGAATTTATAATGAGTTGTTGCTCTGAGAAACTTTGCGAGATTTAAAACCTATAATTTAACCATGTCGTGACCTGATTGATTCATTCTCTAATTAATCTCTCTCTCTTTCTGTCTATTGTGCCATGCACGGGTGCGAGGGAGACGTGCGACAAGTAAGCGTATACGTTAAAAGCACTCTTCTTGAAATCCTCATATATATCTTTGATGATAATATTCAAACATTAATTTGCCTTAGAATAAAAACTTATTAAAAATAGCAAATTCATAACATTTCATTTAAATTAATTTTCACCTTTAGACAAAATCTCAATTCCTCCTTTATATTTACTTATTTTATAACAAATGTATTTAGCATAATTCAAGGCTATTAGCTGTGTAGAATTCTTTCAAGTAAGGTAGATTGTCCATTGTTTGACACCTTTATTCTACCTCTGATTTAAGATTGGCGGTACCAAGTATTGCGCCAGCGTCGATAACTGGAACCTTTACCTTAAATGAGAAGAGTATAAACAAAATATTTAAAGAAAAGCTAGTTTCTATGTATGTAGATGCAGTCAAGGGAAAAATAAGATCACATATCTAATCGAATTTAAACTTTCGTGAGACATGTTAAAATAAAACTTCTAATCACACGGTTCAACTCACGTATTCAATGTCACTCCGGGCGACATGTTTCGAACTCTTCGGGAGTTCTTCTTCAGGATGAGTGTTCTCGCGGCGGTGTCGCTCGTAACACTGCCCGCGCTCGCTCCTCACGTCGAGCGGCGCGTGTCGCACGCGCCGACAGGGCAGGGGGAGGGGGAGCGTCGAGCGCTGGAGCAGTTCTGTGAGATTGCGGCAGGAGGTCATCTCCTCCGAGAGACGATACGCACACTGAACTCACTGTGTCCACGGGATTGTCACTACACGCTGTCCACTTCAATTTAGGAATGATAGTTTTCCAAGCTGGCGGTAACATCCAGCCCCCATCACGATTAAAATTTGGGCGGCGCCCAATCTCAATCGCCTCACGAATCTTGCGTGGCACATAACCTTTCTCCCGTACCAGCAATCTCGCCATGTCGAAGCGAATGAAATGAGACGCGCCTGTATCGCACGCATGTTCTGCTACCGCCGAGTTCCTAACATCCATCTTCTTCACGTTGCGTATGTGTTCCAGCAATCTCGTGGATACGTTCCGCCCAGTTTCCCCTACGTACGCCTTGCCACAATCACAACACACACAGGAGCGGCAGTGTTACGAGCGACACCGCCGCGAGAACACTCATCCTGAAGAAGAACTCCCGAAGAGTTCGAAACATGTCGCCCGGAGTGACATTGAATACGTGAGTTGAACCGTGTGATTAGAAGTTTTATTTTATCACATATCTAGATTCAATCGGTCCTACATATAGTCCTGCAAAGTGTATGTCTCAGAAATCCCAGGGTCATAAGGTCCGAAGTTCTAATTGTACTAATAATCAGAATCACAAGGCTGATCAAGTTATCATACGCTCTGCTCACTGTTTGGGAAAAACTGGAATTAGAAGATTATGGTACTTCATTTTCAATCTGCAATAGTATTACAACGATACAAGAATACGGTACTTACAGTTAAAACGTAATTCAGCCACAAATACAGATAGACTAAATTGTTCTAACTTACAACCAGATTTGCGAAATTTTCCTGAAAATGGTTCCGTTTTTACTTTGCCTATTTTATAATTCTCTTGTGTTTTCCACGATACATCGTGCTACTCCATAGATCTAGACTCGGAATCATCTGAACACAATAGTTAATTCAGTTTATGTTGTCAATTGTGGAACACCATCATTCACCGCTTTGACTAAGCCTTGATTGTGTTTTAGTTTTTAACATAAAATATCACTTGGGTGTACAATAAAGCGTTTATTACGGATTCATTTAAAACGTTGTTCCTAATAATTGTGATAATAAGACTTGCTATTCATAGATAACTTCTAACAATAGTTGTACAATTGCATGGCAATAAAGAAAAAAGACTGCACTTTGGAATAACAGATACAACACTATTACGATATTATAACAACACATATAAAAACAACAGTGTCAAACAAGAGTATACTTTACTCTAATTTATATACAAGTATGTTATATTCAATAATTATCGCGATGAGATAAAAGTAGCGTATCCGAATGTACTAGTAAATAAGAATATAGATGATTCGCTGACGATTAGCATGTCAAATAATGGAAATATGGTGTGCGTAAAACAAACAGTTATTTAACCGTACACCAAGTTCTAAAAGTATCTATTTTGTATTATTTTTATATATAAAGAAAACCGACGCAGAGATCTATTTTTTTACATTCAGGGTTCTAAAACTAGACAAAAATACAGAGCCATTGCTTATGGTTGCAACATGGACTTCCAACATGCCAAAAAGATGGATACCATTTATAAATGGTATTCAAAATTCCGACGAAACTCTATATCAGATGGATTTAAACCCAGGTCTCAGATGGGATATAGTTCAAGTACTGTCTTGGGCTACATTGGATCGCGGTTGATTTTTCTTTCAATTTGATCTCTGCGTTAAGGCGCCGTAGGTTCAGCGAAGTTAAGCGAACAGTGTTTTTGAAACAATATAATGCGTCTGTTTATAATAATACGGTTTAAAAAAAACACGAATAGTAATCTTGAGGCTTTTCTGCAGGGAAATCAGTGTTTAGAAATATGATTAAGCATTTTTCGCTTGATAGAAAAAAATCACGAACATAGGTCTAAAAGGGTCTAAAATACGCTTAAAATATTTGTTACAAATTACGAACAAAAGCTAAAAATATTAAAATGGCTTCTAAAATTCGGCAATATCATGTTTGAGGGAAATCAGTGTTTACTTTTTTATTTATTTAAACGGCCAAAAAATTAAAATTAAAATACATGATTTCCGCGCTTCCGAGCACGCACTTCCATCTCGCTCACGCTTATGCTCAGTGAGAGGGAGAGAAGACCATTAACCTACGGCGCCTTAAATGATATCAGCTGGCCGATTACGTAATGCATTGTACGCGCGTCAGGTAGTTCTAAATGTCACTTTTTGTGTGAGACGATAACAGTTTAATTGTCTTAACGTACGTTCGAGAAGATACGTGATTAAAGATCAGGGGGCCTAGACAAAGTTACAATCGAAAAGCGCTAACGCCAGTAGAAAACTAATAAAATGTATGGGAATGACAGATGTTCACGAAAAGTGTTTCGTCGGCATCTGTCATTCCCATACATTTTATTTTTTTCTATTGGCGTTAGCGCTTGTCGATTGTAACCTTGTCTACGGCCCCAGGTCAGATAATACGGTAATTTCATAACATAACTATCATAACTTTTAAAACATGAACTACAAAACAAAAAGGCAACTATATTTGAACAAAATCAAATTAAAATCCATATTATTATTCCTTTGGATTGCTATCTACTTTAATAACTTTAAATATTTCGATAATAGCCTAGTTTACATTCAATATCTACAAAACGGAAGTCTATACTAATATCCTTTTGTCTATTAATTTAAAAAAAACGTTCAAATCAAATGAATATGGAAACTTTTAAATTGCTAGGAGTACCTATCACACCTGGCAATAGGGTTAATTTCTGAAATTTTACCATTATCTTATTGCCACTTGCCGTTCAGCATTTCACTCAAATTAACGTGTTTCGAATTCTGATTTGTCACCAGTTTTATACTTCTTTATAACCCAGCATGGCTATCAAAGGACGTCCCGCGAGCTATATCGCGGCTACATAGACTATCCGTCTCTTTCTAAGCGTCTTAATTAGAAAGATACAGATAGTCTATCTCGCTTTTATAATTCCAGAAACGAAATTCTTTGTACCAACTGCATCGAAATTATGTTACTACATTTTTAATAAGGACTATTTATGAGATACAACTAGGTAATGTTTACCTATAGTTTCCAAGATACGGTCATCCTTTTAATATGTTTGACATATAGATCTGATTAACGTAATCCTTAATGTACCATCGCTCAATGAAACCTTCTTTTTACCTGTCTAATCACATGTCAACTTACATCTATTTACATAGATAAAATTTAGGAATTTGAAAACTTAATTAACTACCATTTTCAGACTTGCCACATTCTTCCTCAGTGATGGTGATCATTGGTGGCGGCACATCTACCGCGTCTCCTGGGGAATTATCGTTGGAGAGTTTCTCGAATTTAGGAGAACCTGAGGGCTTTAAAGCGTCTTTAACAGACTCGTAAATCTCTGTTCTTATAGTAGGAAGTGAAGCTCGTTTGCCTTTCAACGCGTCTTTCGACGGAGCGTCGTCTTCTGTTATAGTCTCCATCACTATGTTTTTCTCTATCACATCCGGAACTTTATCCTCTTCTAACCGAACCGGTAGACTGTCGGCTCTGTTCAAAGTCTTCTTCGGACTTTCAATTTTCTCCGACACGATAACCGCTACCCCGTTCTCTAATTTCTTCTCCATTTCATCATGTAGATGCTGCAAACTGACTTCCCTTGCTTGGACATCAGAAAGCAAGGGTCCGTCGGTGGAACCTTCGATACAATATCCAGGGCCTTGCAACGCATCACTACCAATGATTGAATCCTGTTTAAATATAGCAGCGGTGACTACAGGCTTGTCTGGGTCTGTAGGGGTCTTTGTGATGAGGGGTTCTCTTGAGTTGTCATGAATTATGCCGTCCCCGATGTCTTCTTTGGGTATATCATAGCCAGCGTAGACTGGGTACCCAAAGGGTCCTTGTTCGTATCCAATTTGGCTACCATAGGAGTAGCTGACGTTGTGGGAGCCAATGGAAGACATGCTCAGATCGGAAATAGAGAGTCCAGTACAAGACAACGCAAGAGCTTTTTCTCTTAACCGGCTGATTTCATCCTCTTCGATGGTAGGTTCGAGTTCCTCCGGCACGTGGTGGATGAGAGCCTGGTTGGTGGAGATTTGAGGGTCGTGAGGTGGAGAGTGTTGCAGTGACTTGTTGTTGGGTCTGTAAGCTGTGGACTGTTGGACCTCGACGACAAAAATGCCGTCGTTGTCAGGGGAGTACTTCATCTTTGTCTCGCGCCCGTTTTTGGTGATATCCTGAAACACATACAAAATCGAATTTTACGTCTCATTTGTAGACATGAACTTAGTAATAGGAATTCACATGTGTATAAACTCTTTATTACACACAAGACAAAGGTGAAAATATACAAATAACAAAGGTGAACTTATTCCCGTAGAGAATCTCTTTCACTTAATCTTTGAACTATTTTAAATCTTTTAACTTGGTATTTTGACTTCACTCATACGAAGTAAAGTTTTTCTGTGTACAAATGGCATATTGCGACGAAGTTTTTAAAACAAGTTCCATTGATCACGGAAATGTATTACAGTAACTTTTTACTTTTCCGCTTTTTTATATAAGAGCGAAGGCACAAGTCTAAATGCAATTTAACTTCGTAAGACATCGCAAATTGGCTGAAATATTTAATTAAGTTAGAGTATTGCAGGGATGTTGTTTGAGTTTGGAAGAACTTTGATGGTGTCTCATTTACTGTTGCTATAAGGCAGCGTTCTCCAATTTCAGAAAATCCTATGTTATTTAGATAAATATGAGGCACGTTTGAAGGCTGTTATAGCTCGCTTCACAATATATCGCCATCTCATCTAATTCGCGGTGTTTCTGGTACACATTGTGTGATTCTGTCCAGAGCAAAACGAAGAAGACAAGATATACATAATATCATGTGTAGTAAATCTGTTTATCGAAAAAAACAATTCAATGTTAATGAAACATTTACCCTCTTACTTCTTTGCTTTGTATATTGACATATATGCTAGTGTAAGGTGTTTTGTGAATATGGTCCTTGTTACCTGAGACAAATTACGAAATAAATAAATAGTAAGCGCATTCAGGATTGTGTTATTGTAACTACAAGACGACGATATTATTAAATAGATATGAACTTAGACTAGCTTCTGCCCGCGACTCCGTCCGCGTGGAACTCGTTTATATTGCAGCTCCATACAATCTTTTACCCCCCCCCATTTCACCCTCTTAGGGGATGATTTCGGGGACAAAAACTATCCTACGTCACCTTCAACTATATCCACTTAAAAAATCACGTCAAGTCGTTTTGCCGTGAAAGACGGACAAACAAACACACACATACACTTTCGCATTTGTAATATTAAGAAGACTCCAAGACTCTGCAATAAATATTCATGTTCATTTCATAAATATTTGCCCTTTCCGGGATTAGACCTCAAGACCGTCAGCATAGGGTCACCCACTAGGCTAAACCGGAGATTTCTAGAATACCAAATTCCGTATGGAAGGTTGACTCACATTTCTCTCCTCTGTCTCGACGATGAGGTGGTTGTTTTTCAGTGTCATGGTTATGATGGAGCCGTTGGCCGGGGTGCTGTCCACTGGCACTCCGTCTCTGGCGTCGTCAGTGGAAGATTTCAGCTGTCAACAAAATGAAACTTTATTATTTCACGTTCACTTTGGTGCTAGCCATTTATTTATTTATTTAAACTTTATTGCACAATACAAAATAAAGTACAAATGGCGGACTTAATGCCATACGGCATTTTCTACCAGTCAACCAGCCATTCCAGACCAACGAAGAATGAAAACCGCTCTAGATCTTAGCTACTTCAAGATTCAAGATTCAAATATTTATTCGGTCGGTTTATTTACTTCGGTCATATCGCGCGCCGGAACCAACACCTTTCAGAGATTATAGTTGCGTTGAAACATCATAATTATTTTTTCGGATTGTAATTTAAAAAATACCTAAAATACTAAATTAAACATAGGTACTTGATATTAATTGTAATGGTCCCTTTGTCTGATTATGATAAAGAAGACCACAAGGAAATAAGTGTATACAATACAATACAAATACTCTTTTTTGCATTGGTAAAGCAGTTACAAAGAAAGCAGAAAGATACAGAGCAACAGTAAAGATAATACAACAGGCGGTCTTATCGCTAAAGAGCGATCTCTTCAAGACAACCCCTGGGTAGTGTAGAAAAGAATAGTAAAACTAAGTAGGTAGTAGGTGGTGCAAGAAATTAATGCGGTGTGTAGCAAAAATGTGTATATTAGTAAATAAACAAAAATATAAATACAGACAACTTTTTGACTATGGGAATTTAGTAACCAAATAAAATCCACTCGTATGATGCTTGTCTGCTGTCCCAAGAAAAGGTCAGACGTCATTAATACTGCATTGACAGAGGCCTTGATTTCTGCCCCCAAACTTCTTCCAGTCAACTTCAAAAGGGCTTACTTAAATAAAATACTCAAGACCTTACAACTTTTCGTACAAGAGAACTAGAGATGGTATCATTGGACCGACAGCCGCCTTAAGTTTCAAAGTGGGGCATCATTTATCAACTAAAATAAATGGCGATCATTGGCGCTGCTATCAATATGTAGGTTGCGAGGCGTTTATACGTTTCGTTGGGTCGTCGGATACTCTTTAATGTTTAACCGCTCGTATGCCGATGTCAAAATTGTGCAATCAAATTATAAACTTAGACATATAAAACAATATGTTCAAATGTTTGCCATGGATACTTCTCTGAGCAAACAATGGATACAACTTTTTTTTATCGTTATATAATGTAACTTAATGGATCACTGTTATAGGCCTTATTTTATGTAAGCATGAATATGTCTTAGTTATATTTACGGCTGTTGTTATCCTGAACACCAATAAAATAAAAAATAAAAATAAAAAAACAATAGGATTTGAAATTGTAAATTCTGGTATCCAAGACATGTATACATTTTTCATCTAATTACAAAGACTGGTGCTAGATTCTAAAAATATCTTAGACGTCCACTGTACTTGTAGACTTTTATCTAATGTCGGATAAAATCCCGTACACGTCTACGTATTTTCAATTTTTATACAAAATATAAAAACGCTGAAAAAATGCAGCAAAACCATATAACAAAATTAAAAAATCGCGATTAGGTATACTAAACGTCAAATTTGTGTTTTATTTTTATTTTTACGTACTCTACGACGTAGGTATATTTACATTCGGCTCACAGACTGTATTTTATTATTGGCTGAGTTGGCACTAACAAAGAGACGTGGTCCCATAAAGAAAAGGAAGAATATTGCTTGAACAACAAGCAGGACTCTATGTTGACTGATAAAGGCGATTCCAGGCAAATCAGATGGATTACTTTTATAGTCTAGCCAGACAATTGAGTCCGCATAGTCATACTAGTAGTCTGTACAATACTAATAAAAAATACCGGAAAAGTGCGAGTCGCAGTCGCTCACCGAGGGTTCCGTGCTTAATAATTAATGTATTTTTCAGATTTTTCCCTGTACACGTAGTATAAAGACGATATTAAGGTAAACGCAGGTATTAACGACCCCCTTAAGGCAATTTTAAAATCGACCTTACTTTAGTATACTGGTTGCCATCACATTTAGTTTTTTAATCTTATATGTTAGTGTTAAGTATAAAGATTATATTTGCTCAGTCAAATGCCTATAAATAAAGGATTATCGTAATTAAGAAAATATAAGAAGTGACGAAGTCGATTGTTGTTATTACCATCCTTAAATAACGGCTGTGAATCTATTAACGATTTTTATGCAGCTATTACCGATCGTTACCCGGGTATGTCCTAAAACTACGACTTTAAATTGCTCACATTTTATGAGTCGGTAATACATTGTCCTTACATATTTTTTTACCGACCCATAGGAGTCGGTAATGGCAACCATCAGAAACCATTACAGACCCGCAGAAGTCGGTAATAACAACCATAAGAAGCTATTTACCGATCGTACATACTATATACTATTACCGATCGGTAATAGTTTCTTATGGTTGCTATTACCGACCCATAGCAGTCGGTAATGGCAACCATTAGAAACCATTACCAACCCATAGAAGTCGGTAATAGCAACCATGAGAAGCTATTTACCGATCGTACATACTATATACTATTACCGATCGGTAATAGTATCTTATGGTTGCTATTACCGACTCTTTTGCTCGGGTTTGGGTCGTTAATAAAATATGGAACGACAAACATAAAACTAATTACCGACTCATAAAAAGTAGGCTATTTTTATTAAATTGATCTTCTGACTACAAAATCGATTAATATCACGAAGAATATGAACATAACAATGCGGCTTTAAACGAGAAACAATCATTTATGAAGGTTACTATAAAATATCGATCGACCTAAATTATCATAATATTGGTTAAATTGACATCGCTAAAATAAACGAACTGTACGTCAATTTATGTGTAGCTAATAGATTTTTACATAGACTGATTGTTTAGCTTCAAACTGGTAAAAAAAACTTGCATTTTAATACAATATAATAAGATAAAAGAGAGAGAAACTTACCATTACTTTGCGGCCATTACCGACTCAGGGGTCGTTGATAGCTGCCACAACAAAAACTGGCGAAGCTATCACCGTCCTCTTTTAATTTATAGTTTTAGCGGTTAAAATGGTGTTTTTTCAATAAAACGTGGTAAGAAATCAAAAGCTGATACTTAAACGGATATAATTAATAATACATGATACTCGTAAAGTACCTATAGGGTTCACAAATTGGTATAAATGTCTTAAGCAGAAAAGTCACGTTCTTACTTGGTGGAACAACAGGCAGTATGGCGCGACCTGCGTCCGCGCTTCCCCCGCAGAAACTGACCTGTTTTATCTCTTTTGCCGACTGCTACACACACTAACGTAAAAGTTTACGATGCTCAAGGAACAAGCGCATGTATAGCTTTTTCTAGTTATACCTAGAATAGTTCTGGAACCGTAAAAATAACGAATAACTATAATGGGTCGGTAATACCTTCCGATATTTGATGGGTCGTTAATAGCTGCGTTTACCTTACTTGCTATTTTTTTAGTTCTAGGTCAAAATTTCCTTTTGTTTACGGTGTCTGTGATTCTGATTTCGAAAGACAAAGACAAATGGTGATTTGTCAGAGGTGTCTTACATTTTGAATATCAAATTGGGCTCAGCTCATAACCTGACATTTGCTGATACTAGACACAGTTAATATTTAAATTTTTATTACTCCAAAAGACAGAAGGCAAAAAAATATGCCTAGTGACGAAAATCCCATTCAGATACCTCAAAGAATAACGAAGTTTGTTAGAGAAAGAAAACGCAAACAGTGTGTGTCACGATACGCGAGGCTGCCGGGGGGCCGCGTCGACGGCAGCGTGTTCTCGCTGATGTTTTCTCCATTTGACTACATTTTTAATCCTTTGTCGAGAAAATATGACATTATTCATTATTTTAATTAGTGTCTACACCCCTATTCATCATCCTCCTAGCGATATTCCCGGTTCAGTCCTAAACGGTAAATATTCCGTAATTAAGTTCGGAAAAACTCTTCGGGACTTGCCGGGATTCGCAATTGCATAATTATTATTATTATTTAGAGCCGGTTGTGTCCCACTGCTGGGAAAACGCCTCCCCTCCGTTTCCAGACTTCGCGTTTCTGAGCAGTCTCTAGCCAATTCTTTAAAAAGAAGTCTAGCTCGTCCCGCCATCGCCGACGGTCTGCCGCGTCTCCGTCTTGACCTGTCGGCTGCCAGTCAGTTACAATCTTGAACCATTGCTCGCTTGGCATGCGGCTGACATGACCAGTTGGCCAAACAGTTACCCAAAATATCTGTCTGTTTTTGAATGTAAGTTTCAAAGCAACGGTTTCCCTTCCAGCCTTGGGCCGGCAAAGGCCGGTTGCGACACAAAGAAAACTGGCATTTGCTTGCGTTTTGGGAGCTGCTAATGACTCGCGCACCTATTGACGAATCGTTCACCTTCGCCCACGCGAGGCCGTAAGCCATAAGAGACAGCATTTATTTATTTATATTTGTTGAGGTTTGAACTAACTTGAGTTTAAAAATAACGCTATCTTTTATATAGTCGGTAAGTACTTATATCTTACACTTCTATATTTGTAAAAGAGTAGCTTCTGCCTGCGACTCAGTCAGCATGGAACTTGTTTATATATCGTGGCTCCGGGACTCGAAACTATCTCTTAGCCAAATATCATCTAAATCGGTTGAGTATTTTAAGCGTGAGGACGTAATAGACACTCTTTCGCATTTATAATTTAAGTAGAATATACTTTGTAGCTTTGCATTTTAGGGGAATCAACGAAACTACTTTTGCGATTTCAAAAAATATTTCACCATGAAGAGCTGAGGGGTAGTCACGTAATGTTCCGAACGTGCATTAAGACAATTTGCCTGTAATTTTTCCTTAGATAAAATACAGCCGAATTGAGAACCTCCTCCTTTTTTTGAAGTCGGTTAAAAAGTGACCTTTAGATTTGCCTGACGCGCGCACAATGTGTTACGTGATCGACCTGCAGACCTTCGGGATCGATAATAGTATTTTTCTCAATCGTGTTATAATAGAGAGCTTTTTAGTCGAGTACCGTGTTTAGGCCACGAAGCTTGCTGAGTGGCCTAAGTAAGGTACGAGATTAAAAAGCTTGATTATGACACTATTGTGAACAATACTTTTTCTACGAGTCAACTGAACTAATTAAACAAACTTGGTATCTATTGAAAACGAAGTGCAACCAACGACTTTTTCATTTTTGTGCGTTGATGTCTATTTACCTTTTCACTTTCTCATGACGGCGTCCTATTGGTCAAATACATTATAGTTCAGTAAAGGCGCCACGTGATTGGTCAATTTCATTTTAGTTGTGTCAACAGTTATGAAATGTTGAGTTGGGACCTCCATAATAAAAAGTACGTGATTTAAGTTTGGTGTACGAAGTCTTAATTCAAACATTAAGGTCGACGAGTATAAAAAAGCTATTTTATCTCACGCCTCCGCCCTTATTCCGTGTATTCCAAGCTAGTCGCAAATGAAACGCGACAAATTAACAAACCCAGCAAAAAAACTGATCTGTTTCTTACCCAATATGGCACATTGAAATCCGATGTGAATCACCTTAGTTAAACCGCTCCTTTTACGTTAATGGTTAGACAAGGATGTGTCAGTGCCACGCCTGATATTGGGACTAGAGATAGAATTATTGAAATATTGTTAGAGTAGTTATTCTTGCGGTGAAACCACATCACCACAAGATAATCAATACATACTCACCAATTTAATTAAGCCGTTACTTTCCCATAAACCCAGACCAAAGTTTTAAGACATTATTTGACTGAACCAGTACTAATTGAAATCATCAAGAATTGCAGTGAGAAGTATTTAAGGTTATGAAGAAAACGATTTAGTCGTGTATCTTACGAAATATGTACGTACTTACATCCCGAAGTTTCGAGTCGTTTACAGCGCTAGTGATCGAACGGACTTTTAGGACGTATTTTCTATACCTATTATATTTTCAGTATTTTTGTAAAATTCCCGTTTATTTTCTCTGCTCCTCTCGATGATGTATAAAATAGATGATTTTACGTCCGTACTAATACGTACGTACTAGCTAGACCGATTACAGTTATTTTCGTTCTCCTAGTCGAGTCGTAAAAATATCAATTATTTATTTGCTTTAACAGTCTGACTGACCTTCGAACTGAAAATCTGAGTTTATCATTATCCTGTTCACATTTGGTGTCAACGATACACATTCAAATATATTTTTACCTAAAACTGCTATCGCGCATATATTACACTTAAAAATTTTGATTCACAAAATTTTAATCATTAAAAAAATATGTATCGAAATATCCAATTCACATTGAGCCAATTCATTAGTTAGATGACCAATGAAGTTGCTAAAACTTTACAACTACTTTATAAGAAAAAAAAATCGCTCCAGCAAACCTTCAAAAACCAATATGACTACACTCCGTCCAAAGACCCCACGTACATACCTACACCAAAAATCAACCAAGCGAAACCTAGTAGCATAAAATATGCATATTTCATCTCAACCCAAAAATCCGCATCCACTCATACATACACAACCAACCAAAAATAACAAAATCAGTCATCTTCAAACACCTAGTTACCTACAGCATATTTCATTTCCAACACATTCGCACGTTGGTCTCCTTACATATACATCAAGCTACCAAAAAAAGATAACGACCAAAGCAGTCACTCTTAAACACCTAGGTGCCTAAAGTCTAAGGGGTCGATGGCCGGTCGTCGGCCGTATTCGGCCAGCATCGAGTTGCACTTTTTAGATGCACCTACTCGATGTACGATGATCTAACGGCTGAACAGTGGGGGTGTGGAGTGGCGGAAAATATTCAGAATTAATTTAAGAGTGGGTCAAAATGCATTCTGAGGTGTGCGTATATTAACCTCTAGTCGGTGCAGTTATCTGGGCTCCTCATGAAACCAAATACCATTTAATGGTCGAGCGTATACAGAATAAATTCATTAGATCTTTGTATTGGAGGAAATATGGGGTGTACCCATTTTACCCGCTAATGTATCCAAGTTTATTTGTACTGGGTATGGTGGGGTACAACGAGCTGCGGGTGCGCAGAGAACTGTGCCTGGTCAAATACATTTTTGAGTTGATTAGGGGTAAAACATGCAACAGTCAGGTGTTAAGGTATGTAAGTATATATGTCCCTGATAGGTACGTGTGGCGCCGCCGTCGGCCGCGGCTGCTCGCCGAGCCGCGCGGGCGCACCAACCTACTCAACATGGCGCCTCTGACGCGAGCTGTGCGGACCCATAACCTAATAGCAGAGGATATTGATTTGTTTTCGTGTTCTCTGAATGAATTCACAAGGTCTACATTGTTTATATTGTGTTATATGCGTAGTGATATGGTTTAGATATAGTTAGTACTAACGTAATCGTGCAAATAGTTACACTATTGTATTGGGTATTGCTCCTGTAAAAATAGTTGTAAGAGTGGCAAATAAATAAATAAATAAATAAATAAATAAAATTTTAATGAATGGCAACATAGTTTGTTTCATTCGAAAATCACACACAACAAAACAAATCTAATTTAAATGATATTAATATAATTGAAGAGGAGGATGCCTCTGCAATCAGGAGTCAAAACGCCCCGTTCTAAAAATATTCGGTCTTCTAAATTCACTTGATTTTGCACCTAGTCGGCATTATTTGAAAGGCCGTGCAATAAATACAAACGGTTTTGCAACATTTTGCAGATGTTCATGAAGGAAAGTTGATGCACAATGAATGTTTTACACATAAGATAAGGGGCGTTTTCGGGTTCTACTGTTGAGATACAGTTGATATGTTGCATTAACTTGATAATAAATTTGACATTATAAAGTCCTAATAATCATTTATTCTAGTGAAATAAAAGATAAAAAATAGCTCACTTTTTCCATCTCTACATTATCCCGTTTGCATCATGAAACCCCAGGGTTGCAGGGATAGCTGACGATTTCTATATAGTTCCCACATTTCCAAAGCGGTTCAGGGGGACTAAGTTTCTAGAACAATATCATGTATTCCGTAAAATAAGGCCTGCTGATAATTCATTCGATCACCAGAGGGACTACATAACTTGTTGCCAGACGCATCGCGCGCGACTCATCGATTTCTGTCTCACTAGTCCTATGTAAATGAGAAAGAGGGTAGATTTCGTCGTTTTAGGTTCCGTCGCATCGTCAGTGGTGCCGGCTCCGCTGACAAACGCTCAATGTCCTCTCCTTTCCTCCCTTATTCGCACGCACCACCGCCGAAGTGCGTTGCACTATACAAGCCAGTTTGACTAGATTTTTGGCAACGACGCCGCGCCCGCGCAACCCTCCCCGCCCCGCTCCCCCCTCCCACGTCCGCGCAGATGCGCATTTGGAACTTTCTGCTTAGTTTTTTTCTTGTTAGTTATTATTTTGGCGTGGGTTTCTTAGTTATTGTTTTAACGATTATTTCGGCTGTGGCTGTTCTACTTTAAAACCGTAGTAACTGAAGTGGTTAGGTTGAGGTACATAAGTCGTTCGGGATCGGGAAGGGTTTATTTGAGGTTAGGTTACTGGCCGTTGACATTCGAGCACGAGTTTGTAAGAGTTTTGTAAACATGCATCCGAATCGCGAGAAGAAATATGGAAGAAAACGTAATACGGAGTACAAGCCGACATAGTTTTAACGAAACTCGTGAAATCCCACCATATTTTATAAATATTTAGATTTGTCTGTCCTAATTCTGTTCTTCTAAAATAATAAAGACAAATGTAATTATTTTTAACCGAATCAAAAAAGTTAAAAAAGGAGGTTCTCAGTTTGACCTGTATGTTTGACTTGATTTCTGAAATCACACTTCCCCGGTGACAACGCCTTTAAAAAAATACGTCTACAATCTGTAGCCTGCTAGTCGCTTACGTCACGTTTCGGTTAAGTAGATTTAATAAATTATGCAAACTACGGTAGCCTAGTGGTTCAGGGAGGGTACAGTAGCCTGCTGGTTCAGGGAAGCAACGACAGCTTAGTGGTTCAACGTCTGTCAAGCGGCTGTCGTGATTTTAAGTCTCGGCCAATGAGTTTTTCGGAACTTATGTACGGAATGTTTACCGTTAGCTTTTCGGTGACGGAAAACATCGCGAGGAAACCGGTCTATTCCCAATAAGGTCTAGTTTTTCCCCTGTGTTAGAAGGTGAGATGGCAGTCGCTTTCGAAAAACTAGTGGCAATGCTAAATCTTGGGATTAGGTCCTTAGGCCTTTAGGAGCACACCCGGGAATAACGCAACGAGTATGATGAGATCTACCAAATTATAATGTGTACGTTAAATGAAAAATGAGTTTCTAACGCTCATTATAAAAATAACGCCTCTAGACAAAGGACGTGTCGAGTATAATCAAACCACAGGGGAAAAACAACAGATTAGGAAACACAAAATAGAATGACGTAACGAAACAAAATATGGTTTTCTGCCCCGGACATATTTCGCTTTGAGCTCAAAAATAAATGGGGAGGGTAATGAGGGAAAGCGATATTTTGTGGTTTTGCTTTTACAAGGAAATTGGTTCGACTGAAACGTGCTCCTGTGAGCTTCAATTACTTTTAGAGGTATTAGGGACCCCGAAGTTTTTTTGTTTTTCATAATTGAAATGAAAATATTCGAATATAGTCATAATACCTTCAAAAATTAATCATAAAAATACACAATGAAACTTTTAACAAAATCACTTTTGGAGGTATTGATTTTGGTCCAATTTCAAAATGGTCATTTTGTGTTGACGATTTTCCATTTCTGCTAATTACAGTAAATCCTATTAAGGTTTAGGAGGTTTTGAGCATCTTTGGTACTATGCGGAACCTAATATATCTATCATATTATCCTAGTTTAGACACGCAGCTAACGCTAATACGTTTATATCATGGTTCACTTGGCACGGGTTCACACTGCTTCAGATAGTTTGTCGAGTCTGATTTTAAAATGGTTAACACTTAGAGTTCACTACTTCTGCAGGTATCTCATGCTTTTTTTAAGTACGCGTACCTTGAGCACGTTTTCACGACAATATTTCATGAAAAACTTTCAAATACACCTGCTTTTGTCAAATAAAACTTTCAAGCTTCAAACGGAGCAACACGTACAAGTTCCTCAAATTAGAATTACGAGAAAACTTTTATGACGCGACTAGAGATAATATCACTCATAAAAAATACATAAAACTGTTTATGGGTCCTCGTGAGGCAATTTTGGGAACTACACAGCCCTATCTACTCGCGAGACATTGTATAATCATCTGTGTATTTTCCTTTAAATCTTTTGACCCCTCGATTCTTCACTGCTATACGTCGCCGGAGGTCAATCCTATATTGGTCTTCCTGTAGTGTAGCGGTGTGTGAGCTTTGTGAATGAATGTCCTGGTCACTTAAAATGCATTATCTTAGTGACATCTGCTTGGTTACGATCTTCAGATGCCTGTAACACTACGCTAAGAGTCAAGGGACTCATAAAAGGATCCCTAAGGGCTCGTTTTTACCGAGACGCTAAGCCAAGCAACAGTCTTCGGCCTGCTAGTGTCTCTTCACATTCTCCAATAAAACTTTGACATAAATCAATTGATCAATTAACAGAAGAAACTTAGTGAGTGCCATAGGACCGTATGACAGTCAGTTACGAAAGAAAATCACTCATGTCTGTCTTCCAAATGCTCCATTAAATAAATATACTCATCATCATCATAATCATCATATCAGCTGAAAGACGTCCACTGCTGGATATAGACCACTACATACAAATTGCTATGAAGTAACTCATTTGTTACCATTATACATATATGCCATTGGCGAAACATTGTAAAATTGTTGGCTACAACCGTAATAACAGTTCAAACGAATGCACAAACTTTTCATACATTTAAACATTTTAGCGTTTGTGTTTAAAATTCAGAAATGATCACATTCATATTTCTAGTACCTGCCGGTGACAGTATCCCTTGGGATGGAAATTGTTATTTGTGTTTCTTTTCCGACAATATTTCACTGTATAATGTCTTATTTCTCGACATTGGACTAATTTAAACACAAGCCGGCTCTTAAAGGAGTGTCTGTCGCAAGTGGCACCTAAAGTACAGTTTAATTAAATAATTAAACGTGTCTACGGGAATTTATTGCAGCTTAATTGTATTCCCGTTCTCAGGTAACATTGCATTTAGAGGACAACATGATATAACAGTATTTATCCACGCACATATCATTAGTGCTCTAAAATGCGTACAGAAACCGTAGGAAATGACCAGCATTACTACAACCGATTTTACTATGAGAACTTTCTTGTCTGTGGTAGTAGGTAAATAAATATAAATAAATTAATAAATAATGGATAAATTTGTATCGTTATGAGTTTAAATTTGGAACAGCTGTCAAAACTCAAGTGGGTCTCTATTCTAGTATCCATATTAAAACAGTTATCGATACCAAACGTCATTTCAGTACGTTTTTTTATACAAACCGTACGACATTTGATCTCGAGTGATATGAGTATAGGGACTTCATTCGTTTGTCTATGATTTTAAAAAAAACCATTCGTCATGACGGATGATTGAATTGCCGCCATTGCTGTTGTCATTTTATTGTTGGTTTTTTGCTGTTACTTACTACTACTTATGATATGTGTGTAGATAAAGTAGTGTATGCAACTGTACATAATTAGGCCTTAAAACACTCGTGTGATCCTATAATGAAACTCGCTGACGCTCGTTTCATAAAACCACACTCGTATTTCAAGGCCTCTCATTATGGATCAGTCGCATAAACTACTATTAGCTAGCACATTTATCGCCTTGTCTGGTTTGGGCTTCAAATAGTTACGATCTGAGCCATTATTTCTTTGCCCGCCCTACAAGTAATGCACTCTAAAATGAAGAGGGCACCACAGTACCTATAGTAAATATGTGCCAGTTATATACGAATGTTGTTAAAAATACAAAACGATATTACTATGAATAACTTTCTGTATTTTATTTTAGGTAAACTCATTTGTCGACTGCACTTTTCTTAGCAGCCTTCAACTACTCGCTGAGAGAGTTCGAATGGACGCATGACGGTGTTTTTTTTTAAATTACTATGACTACTTTGTGTCTCTATATCGGATCTCTGTGGTACTATAATATAACGTTGCCACTTTGACGCTTCTCTTACATAAGTTGTGTTAGAATATGTTTATGTTCGGAGAAGCTAAAGATTTCTTTAAAACTGCATCCAAACGGATTAAACTTTAACAGACAACATCTATTGTTTCGCCAGGTAATGGCATAAAGTTTCTTATTAATGTTACTTGCAAAATAATACCTAGAAAAAGCAATCAAGAACTTTAATAAACTTCGTTAAACTTAATCCTCTAAAGCCTCAGTCCAGAAAATAATATATTATAAATTTTTTAAATGAAAGGAAAAATTGAAAAATTTAATGCTCCGAGCCGGATTCGAACCGGCGACCACAGGCATTCATGGCCCGTCGCTACTACCAACTGAGCTATCGGAACAATCTGGTTCGGGCACAAAATCCTTCAATCAGTTCCTTCATATAACGCCTTAGGGAGGCGTATGTAGCGACATCTACCAGAAGACTTAGGCTTCTTTACGGCACCAACGTCTCAAATTATGTTGAGAAATCGTCAGTAACGATGCGCCACCCCATACTAAATTAATATTTGTTTTTAAGCAGTAACGCTGCTAAAGAAAAAAATTAAAAAAATTTAAAAAAATATTATTATTTTTAAAAAATTTATAATTTTCTTTAATGCCTGTGGTCGCCGGTTCGAATCCGGCTCGGAGCATTAAATTTTTCAATTTTTTCCTTTCATTTAAAAAATTTATAATTTTCTTTAGCAGCGTTACTGCTTAAAAACAAATATTAATAATATACTAGATATAATGCGCAGAAGACGCCTTAATATAATACTGTAAGGTTCATTGACTGGAATTCGTTGCCCCCGGAGCCAACTATTGACACCTATTCACGAGTTGTGCGTCACAATATTAAGGAAAGAGTTTGGATATTCCGTCTTAGTAAATATTTTAATATAAATATGCTAAACATGTCGCAACATTTCCGCGAAATATGTATTTTTCCAAGGTTTCAAGGTATTTCATGTTAATTATATTAACAACCATAGTCATGCTGGTATACATATAAAACTTCCCAGATCGAGGAATATTTTTCATATATCAGTAACTTTGCCTATACCTACTGCACTCCTTACCACTTAAGGTGACGACATCAATTATGGACAGCGTGGGTTACATTTTCCGGCCAGAGGGGCTACCGGGAAGTGAAAACGAACTTCGTTCGTGTATCTCTCTCTGTCGCACTTGCTAGTTCGAGCGACAGGGAGGGAGATACTCGAACGAAGTTCGTTTTCACTTCCCGGTAGCTCCTCAAAGCGTTTGTAGCCGCGGAGGTCCTGCGTAATCCCGGTAAGGGTATTTTTACAGTCTGTACACGATATACGAGTACAAAACTAGACTAAATCATTTGAGGCATTTTTATTTTTATTTTATTGAATTCAGGGAGAAATATATAAAAATACATTCGTTTTTTTTATTGTAATTAGTTGTGGCCACGTGGTAGTCTGTTTTTCTCGAATCGACATAACAATACAAAAATAGTTTTTATCCCAAAAATCATCCCATAAGCGGGTGAAATATGGGACGATAGTACCTATGTATGGTACGATATAAGATATAAATGATTTTCAGCCGGATGGACTCGCGGGCAAATACTAGTGTGTAGAGTTTTCTCCCATTTCTTTATGTACAATTTTTTTTATATAGAAATGCCGATAAATCTTATTGGATTTATCGTCATTTTTATATTAAAAAAATTGTAATAAGACCGCCTGCCTGTTTTTTAGTTTTTATGCCTCGTATTTGATTAATGTTTTGAGATGTGCAGTAAAAAGTATTTGTATTGTAAAAAATCCTGTCTTTATTAGAACCAGAACCATTTTATTTCAATATAAACTTGACGAGTGCATGCAGAGAAATAAAGTCTTCTCAATATACTTACTGTTAAATATTCAAATGTTCGACGTAAACGTAACCTAAATTATTAGTCTATTCTATTCTATTCTAATCAAAAGCATTCACAGAGTTCAGAGTATTTATAAAAAAACACGCACAGGAAAATGTATAGTGAAAATCTTCAGTTCCCTTTTTCTTTATTCGTTGCTAAACCCGGTATTCGTGCTCAAAGATTATACGTAATTTGTCATAGTGGAAAATGGTTACAAACGAATTTTTTTATTTACCCGTATTCTTTACAGAAGTCTAGTCAGCAGGGTTGTCTATTGTTTGCCCGACATTCATATACTATAATAATCATTTGCCCGAACTTCGTTTGCCCGAATTTCATTTGCCCGAATGTTACGTTTACCATAATAGTTAATTGACATACTCTTGTTTACTCGAATATTGAATGTCATAATGATACGAATATACTTATTGTTTTCCAGATTATTGTTTGCAATAATATTATTTAATAGAATATTTAAACGCCATAATAACATGCATTCGGATCAATCTTTGTTAATTTGTTATTTTTTTCGCTCTTCTATAAAAAAATAACCTCGAAGACGAAAGCGGGAGCAAAGCTCCCGCTTCCGTCTTCTAACCTATCCGCGATCCGAGTCGGTTTTGCCACTAAGCTCCTGTTCCCTACTGCCTACGATACACCACTATCTTGACATTTGGTAATCTCAGAGAAAAGTTTATTTTTACTTAGTGGCAAAACCAACTCGGATCGCGGATAGGTTCGAGGTTTATTTTTTTTATTTTTTACTGCAATACGTACCGACTTTATTACATATGAATATTATGGATGTTGAGTTAGATGGCAAATGTCATTATGGCATGTGATAGTTATGGATTACAATAATTATGGAAAATGAGATTATTGATATTGATATTATGGAAAACAAAGTTTTGGCATATAATTAATATGGTAAACAATGAGTATGGCATACAAAAATATAGAAAACAACATTATGGCAGTTGAATATTATGGCAGATAAAATTCTGGCAAGCAAGAGTATACCAGTCAGCAGCAACCGTTTCGGATTCAGTTTGTGCTGAATTTCTATACAAAGTACACCCGAAACTTTTGCTCTTGAGTGTATACTATATTGGCGATCTGAAACATTATTTGTTTTACCACCTTAGTGTACTGTCAGAGTGCAAGACCCGTTATGAGCGGGGCGTGGAGCGTCCATATAAATTGCATTTGTTTTATATGGACGCTGCACGCCCCGCTCACAGGAGCGCGAGCACACAGGCCATACACTTAGATGAGTAATGTACTACTGTGTTTGGGCAACTCTTATGCGGAGCCCGCGCCGCCTGTCGGCTGACGCGCCTCTAGCGTGTTACCGAGTATGTGTGTAACCTCGACATAGGTACTGATTCATTATCCTTCTAGTGTTCACGTTGCGCATTTTGGCCCCTTAATCCCATTTGCTAGGCTTACGAAAGCGACTGCCATCTGACCTTCCAACTCCGAGGGAAAACTAGACCTAGTTGCAATTAGTCTGGTTTCCTAACGATGTCGACATAATTACTGATTGTCAGACAAAATGTACAGGCTCTGTTTGCAGGTCCGCCCGTAACAACCCTATTTTATTTTGCTGCCTTTGGGAACCGAACAAGTTTACGGTAACCTTCACTCTCTGGAAGATAGAGGTATTTTTATAGAAATACTCCTTTGATACGTTGCTTTATTTTTGCTTGGAAGAATACACTTATAGGTATATACTTTTGCCTTTGTTATATTGCTTATAAGTATCTGGAAGACCAAGGCTCTTTTCCAAATGTTGCTCGTTTAATATTAGATATAGGATGCCTAGGTATGAATACCTAGGTATCCTAGGGTAGGTATAATATAGAAACTATGATAATATATACCTACACTCCCACAGCCATATTTGTATTGAATGTAGCTTGCTTCAGCTATGCAGATGCTATTTGAATGCAGTTGCTATTTTGTTTAAAGAAATTGACAACTGAGGGTCATTTTCAATTGTGTTTCCTTTCGATTAAGGATGTGAGGTAATCTCTGGAACTACTATTAAGAATTCAAAAATTCCTTCATCAGTACAGATGAAGATGGAAATATTTTGTCCTGCGGCTATGCCTGGGTTCTCTTTAATAATCAAGTATTACGCGAGCGTAGCGCACGGGCTGCTAAAATAACCTTTAAACGCCTACTCTTCTCAAACCAAGTAATTACCTTAAGTAAACATTACAAAAGGGGTTCCATTCTGGGCTGCGTATGTTATTTACTTATCTTTGAGAGTTTTATCATGACTTTTCTTTTGGCGGGCAATTTCACTGATCAGTGCCCATTCAATTATGAGATTAAGCAGATACCATGATAACCACTGAACTCGTTCAAGGCTGATGAGTGATGATCACACGTATGGCCTCTGTTAAATACGGTATTTCATGAGCTACGGCGTAGCATGCGTTTGGATTTGAATGGGACTGTGTCCTGTACAAAAGTCTATTAAAACTATACTGACTATTAACTAAGTAGTATTACTCCTAAATTATCATGGAATTCCGCAAAGTAATAAAACCTGATTCAATTCATTATAAGATGACATAAATTACTAGACTCCGCCCACGACTTCATCTGTATAACCCGGGATAGAAATTCTCCTATATACAGGCTATAATCGTGCAAAATTTTATCCAATCGGTTAAGCCGTTTAAACGTGACTGAGCAACAACCATCCAAACATCTAAACATATAATATTAGTAAGCAACAAAAATAATGGCCAACATTAGATAAACTCTTTTGTAAAAAAAAATAAGCACAGCAAACGACAAAGACGTAAGACACTTAGGGCGGGTTGCACCGACTTACGATTACAGACCGATCAACGTTAAATATGGCGCTGACAGCTGTCAGTCCATAGAAACTTGTCAAACGTTCCATACATTCAGATTTTAACGAACACCATTTACGATTACAGGCGGTTTGGTGCAACTCACCCTTATTCAGCAAATCGATTACGTGTAGTACGAGTACCGGTCCCTGCACTAGGCTTTGCCTGTTTTCAAGATAAGTATGTTCTGTTTTTACAAGATACACCTTCACTTTGTTTCCTAGTTCTGACTCTACAATTTACTCGTACGCTCTTAACACGGGGATTTTTAAAAAAATACTACGCCTTCTAAAAGTGAAAGCAATCGTCTCTTGCAGTAAAACGAACGTCTTATTTTCCTCCTTTCATAATACTTGGTTTTTTCACGGCCACGTCATTCAACAGAAGCGATGTAGCAACTTTTCATAGAATACATAAAATTGCATCGTATGCGAAAAAATGTACGCTCGCCAGATTTGACCTACTAACTCGTGAGTTGGGGCCGAGTGCGTTATGCTTATGATTTCGAAATATTATTTTTACCTTACATATTATTTCATTACAGTAAATTTCCGAGAGCATTGTCAGTGCTAAGTTATAGGTATGAAGAAAGAACCTACTTAATCTAAACTTTATACAATACAATACAAATATTACTCTTTATTGCACACCTCACACAAACAAAGCACTTAATAGAAAAGGTAAACAATAAAATAACATGTAGGTAAAGGTAACGAAGTATTTATATACATACTTATGTATTATTTAATTGTTCACCATATTTGTATATCTATATTTGTATCTGGAAGTAAAAAGCTAAACATGAATAGTAGATATCACACTTTTCAGGACACGGACCTATAACCATATCAACTAGCTTAAGTGCGGTTACATAAAAGAAAACAATTAAAAGATTATAAATAGAAAACTTGGCCCAGATCGGCGCCAGGCGGCAGGGTGCCCAGGAGGCTAGCGGCATTGCCACGTTGTATAGCAATGCTAATATTACGGTAAAGGTAGAATAACAGGCGGTCTTATCGCTGAAGAGCGATCTCTTTCAGACAACCTTTGGGTATCGGAGAAAGAGATTATGTAGTAGGTGGTGCAGAGATTATAATCAGCCAAAAATCAAAGTTATTATATAAATACACGTACATAAATAGCTCTATATATAAACATACGTACACAATCATAAATATATACAAATATTACAAATAAAAATATAAAAAGCATCAACAGTCAGCCAAAAAAAAAATTATAACAATTTTAAGACAATCAGGGTTAGGGGAGAGACAAATAATGTTCTTTAAGAAGAGATTTGAAGTCGCCGATAGATTTTGCTTGTCTTATGTTAAGAGGGAGAGAGTTCCACAGTTGAATAGCCTTAAAAGTGAATGAACTGCTGTAAAATTTGGAAGACGACGAAATCACAGTTATTACACAAGTTTGG
Organism: Epinotia demarniana; assembly: GCA_945867215.1. Lineage (NCBI taxonomy): Eukaryota > Metazoa > Arthropoda > Insecta > Lepidoptera > Tortricidae > Epinotia > Epinotia demarniana. The sequence continues at coordinate 2,319,551 of OX244271.1, forward strand.
GACGGAAACTAGAAACATGTCATATTTGTGTAACCCAAATATGAACCGAATGCAGACATTTTGGAGACGCTTTAGCTTATTAAGTTGCTCCTTAGAAAGGTCGAGATAGGATACATCAGCATAATCAAGAATAGGAAGAAGTAACGTTTAAACACAAACTTGTAACCTTACATTTTAAATACAAATCTCCTGTGATAGTTAGGTATACGCGACCTTTTAACATTCGGTGGAATTAATGAATATCATTATTTATTAAGTACCTATTGACTGACATGCAAAACATTGACTTTTATGAATAAATATCTCGTACCTTGTAAGGGTTATTGATCATTTTGTTTAACAAATCATCATCATATCAGCTGAGAGACGTCAACTGCTGGACATAGGCCTCCCCCAAAGAGTGCGAAAGTGATCGGTCTTGCGCCAACCGCTTCCAGTGCACTCCCGCGACCTTTACCAGGTCATCATGTTTTTCAAGTGTAATTTATTAAATGGGTAAATTTCTTGTTAGTATATATTCTGTCTCACTAGCCAGTGAACAAAATAGCAGTGTTTCTTAAAAGTCCAATCACCCATAAGAAATAAAAGCCTACACTAGGTGGCACCCAGACACGTACCATTTTGTTGCTTAATGCTAGAGCGATAAGCAGGAAAATGATACGTAATTATATTTATCTTCTTTACTATCAGTCTATCCATAAAGTATATATTTGCTGTTGTCTTTCAGGAGAAAGTAGACATTTTGCTTCAGCTTTCCCACGGCTTTCTACCTATGTTCACAAGCCACAATTACTCCTGTGGTCACCATTAAGCCAAACGATGTAGCTCGTTTCGGTGAATAATGTTCGGTTAAGATTATTGAATGTGGCCGAGTTTTTATAAAAAATGACACTGGAATTTGAATCTTCTACGATGAGCGTTAGAGTTGGTTTTTGAATGGACTACTTTGATGCAATTCGGCCAAACCAAATAATCTTAAATATAGCTATCGGTGCTAACGGGAAGCCCTCAGGCGACGGAGCCCTGAATACCGACAAGGGATTACGATTTTATGGAAGTAAAGGTAAGAGTAGAGGAGAATTAATTTTGTATTAAGCAGTAACGCTGCTAACGAATTAATAAGAAATTAAAATTAAAGGAATAATCGAAAAATGTAATGCTCTTAATTTAAAATTAATAATTTTGTTCACAGTGTTACGACTGCTTAGTAAAAAAATAATTTAGTATGGGGTGGCGTATCGTTACTGATGACTCCTCAATTTGATTTGAGACGTTGGTGCCGTTAAGTTCTGGTAGATGTCGCTACACGCCTCCCTAAGGCGTTGCAGGAAGGAACTGATTAAAAGATTTGGTGGCAGAACCGGATTGTTCCGATAGCTCAGTTGCTTAGTAGCGACGGGCCATGAATACCTGTGCTGTGGTCGCTGTTTGAAATCCGGCTCAGAGCATTAAATTTTTCTATTTAGAAATTTATAGTAGAGTAGAACTTGCAAAAGTTGCAAATAAGTATATTAGTCGCTCTATGAGTAGGTAGAACTAACGAACCTGTATGTTTTCATTACAACTTACAAAAGTTGAAAGATCGTCCAATATCTCGAAAACGGCTGAACAGATTTTCATGAAACATGGCTAAGAACACTCGGGGTAAAATTATCTATGACACAGATAAAAACTGCATTCAAATCGGTCCATCCGTTTGGGAGCTACGATACCACAGGCAGATACACAGACAGACACGTTAAACTTATAACACCCCTCTCTTTGCGTCGGGGGTTAAAAAGAAAATGTCTTACAAACAAACTCGCGATTATTTTCCTGTCGCTTCGAAAGAAACTTCCTTGGATTATCGCCTTGGCTAAAAGAGCGTAAATCCAATATTCCCCAATGCAACTATCAACCTTTTTAATCCGCGCCTGCGCACACGGAAGACGTCCCGATCCGAACTGCGCTGGATTCGAACCTACACGAACCAGATGATACAATCTTGGCTTCCTCTCACGCTTGGTGATAATTTGATATGATTGTATACTGGGCCTCTATTGGAACTAACAACATTAATTTAAGTGAACAACTGTTCCATTCAATCTGCGTCCTGCTTACACACTGTGAGTTTATGCAAGAAGGAAAGAGAAACCTGAATCTCAAGTCTCCGCTCAGTTTTTTGTCATTGCTTTAGAAATAATGACTCAATGTGAGACCAAGATTATACACACACATACACAGACAGACATTACACACACACAGACATTATTATTTTATCAATTCGCACTTGTACATCATAGTTCAGCGTATAAAACATTAGTATTTTAACGGACATAAGCGTCGACGTTCCTGCGTTTATCTAGGATATCAAAGGAAAACATTTTACTCGTTTAACTTATTTCGATCATTAAGGGGAGGCCTTGATTCGAGTCAACCACGCCCCCTTGACACGCTTATGCATTCCGCGCACGAGAAAAAGAGATGAAACACTCTTCGGGAATTGCTTTTTTGTACATATTTCGATAAGTACCTAACTTAGTGAAGTTTTATTTACATATATTTCATTAAGTGAGATTTTAGATGTCATAAAATACTATAGTATTAACTTGATTGTGTCGTAAAATAATGTAACGTTTGAGGAGGCTGAGTGAAAAAAGGAAAATAAAGACCCAACTCTGGTTTTTTTTTCTATAGAGGAAATTTTAGGCAATCATGTATCGATTAAATCAGATAAAAAATCATATAGTCACGAATCATATATCTGAAAATAAGACCTTATAGTTTCTTAATCTAGTCAGAACGGCGTTTCAAAGGACGCGATGCATTTTATTTTTGTGACGAGCATGTAGTTTTTTTCTGAGTTATAGACGTTTTCTATGTATAATTAGTATTTTTTGCTCTATATCATCATCTTATCAGCCGAAAGACTTCCACTGGACATAAGCCTCCTCAAATTGCTCTATATACGTACGCATGTAAGTACCTATATTTGTATATCGCCAGTGCCAATCGTATATTTGAGATTATTTGACTTGCCCGAATTGCAGCAAAGTAGCCCATTTAAAAAGCAGCTTTACCGTCCTAGGTATAAGATTCCAATTCTAATGACAGTTTTATAAAAAGTCGGCATCATGAATTAATCTTAACCAACAGTGATTACCTACTTTGGGACTATGTCGATTCCCCAATAAAAAAAAATGTCAAAAGTTGTTTAAACTTCGCAGATATAATACCGGCCCGAAAATTGTGGCTTTGGTCATAAATATATATATTTTAGAACTTCAATACCCTTTAATATCCTTTAAATCCGCGGTCCGAGGGCCTCATTATGGACCCTCGGTTGTTTACGAAGGATTAATGCGTAACCATGCCATTAGTCAATCACTTGAGTAAATAACCTTTCCACCGCAAGACTTTTTATAGGAATAATTCATAAAAACAACGTTTTATGTAAAACAATAAGGCTTTAATTCCATTGTAAAGCATGTACTGTAATAAATAAGAGTGTTTCTACTATCTTATAGATATTCTGAAACTTTATGTTATTTATATTTATAATCAGGATCTCTTTCAGCCCCAAAGGATACTAAAAAAGTCCCAAATTTTCCATAGGTACATTTTTGAACTTTTCTATTGCATTACCGGCGCCATACAAAGTGTATGGGAAATGGCAACACAATAGGAAAAAAAAAACATTAGTATCTTTTTTGTCCTGTTGAGATCGAAACAACTCGTTCTCAGACGAAATAACATAAAAATACTTTTTTTATTAATTGCCTTTTCCTAACGTCCATCAGCCCTGCCGAAGCCACCTGCTAATGACGCGCAGATGTTTGAAAGTTGACAGTCGAGAGCCTCGCATCGGAACGACCTCGTTTTGCGACAGGAGAACTCTGTGTGTATAAGGTATATTGATTGATTTGGTATGAGGGTGTAATGACTTTATAATAAATCATCGTTAAAAATATTTTTCTACAGTAATTCAATCATCGATTGAGAATGTGCTAAAAATATCAATTTATAGCCAAACTGCACTAGGACACTCCATTTGACTAAACAAGTAAATATTTCAGTGTATACCTACTTAGGTTAGTGTAGTCCATACAAGTGAAGTCAAAAGATTAAAAAAAACCAACTGCTTATAATTATGAGGAATCCAACGATACCTCGTATGTCAAAATCCATCGAGCCGTTTTGACTGTAGCCCGTGAAAGAGAATTTTCTGCTCCATATACAACGTGATTTTTTAACCGTCTTAGAGCTGAATCCCACTGAAAATATCCAAAAGGTAATAATCATCCGTGAAAAAAAAAATATAGTTAAGTTTTTAGTATTAAAAGGGAATTAAGTTTGAAAAATTCTCTATTCGCGAAGTTCATTCACCCGGTTAGAGTTCGTACCTATCTACATAAGATGGTGGCTAGCGGACACTGCGGTCACTCAGCTGGATGATTAAAATTAATATTAATACAAAAAAACAATATTTTATGCATTAAAAAAAATCTTAAAAAAAAAATTAAAACTAAAAAATACCCTTTTTTAAGGTCTTTGTAATGTATACATTAACTGGGCTTCGGCTTTAAGACGGTTAAAAAAACACCGTGTATATGCATACATGATCCCCCTAGCGTCATTCCCGGTTGCACCCTAAAGGAGCCCGGGATCTGCTTTGACACCTAAACACATACATCTCGAAAAAGAACCCTCTTTCGTAGGCAGTCGGGTTTCTACCCATAATTATGCAGAAACCGGGAAGAAGCAATTCGTGGCTAAAAAAAATTGCCAATCCCACCCAGGCAGACACCTATAGCGACTTTCTCCAAATATCCGGGAAATCAAAAAATATTCTCAATAATATCTAAGCATATTGTTCAACTTCTATATAACAGATAGAATGAGAAGGACTGACATCCGTTTGAATTCTAATTACTTAGAGCAAGTTGTGTTGATAAATTGCTTGTCATTTAAACGTATTACGTTTAAATGACAAGCACCCACGAGCATTTGGCTGTTTGCAGTGTTTTGTCTTTCCAGTTTGGTTAACTAAGGCCTAAAAGACGCAGCATTAATGCAACTATAACAATATAATTACAACTTTATTATTCGGAATGCTTAATAACAACGATAAAATAAAAATTCAAACGTTCATTAAAATATTCCACTGAAATAAGTTATATTGACCCCTGCCTTATTTTCATTGAAGTACAGATAAACAATTTTATATTAAGTAATTGCTAGTCACCAAATAAGTTATACTAATAAACCGGACAAGTGCGAGTCGCACTCGTCCACCGACAACGGTTCCGTAACAAATTACAAATGTATTGTTTTCTAATTTTTCCCTGTACTTGTATTAGTAGTCGATATTATTTGCCAAATTTCAGTTCTAGGTTAACGGAAAGTACTCTACAAATTTAATCAAAATTTAGAGTGTCCAAATATACGTTTTTTGCGGCATAAATGGCCATGTCTGTTTTAGGGTTGCGTTCCTAAAGGGTAAAACGAAACCCTATTACTAAGACGGCGTTGTCTGTCACCAGGCTGTATCTTATGAACCGTGATAGTTAGACAGTTGAAATTTTCACAGATGTGTATTCGTATATCTGTTGCCGCTATAACAACAAATACAAAAAACAGAATAAAACTCGTACATATTTAAGGGCGCTCTCATACAACAAACGTGATTTTGCCGTTTTTTTAGATAATGGTACGGAAACCTTCGTGCGCGAGTCCTACTCGCACTTGACCGGTTTTTTACGTTAACTTAGTAATGAGTTTGCACAGCTTCAAGGGACTGTAGACTTGAGTATAATATGGTTTTAATTTCCACTTGATACCTCCACGCAGTCCTGAAATAAAGGGTCTTGACAGACATACCGACGGACAACAAAGTGATAAGTTTTCCATTTTTCGTATTTTGAGGTTAGGAACTCTAAAAAGGAAAGGTTACATAAAATACCTTCATATACTCGATATATAGAAAATGAAAATAATTTCAATCAGCAAATAATCGCCATGTTAATACGAAGTAAATAATTTTAGCATTTAAAACGTTAACAAAAAACACACAAAATGTCTGGCTCAGTCGTACGTACGGTACAAAGTACTTGAGCCTTTCTCATATGTATTTCCAAATGAATCCATGATTAGTCGAAGTTATCTCAACGATCGAATACCTAAAACCCGGACCATAACCCCAATCACCTCGCATAGTACTTTCCAAACCTGAAATACCGTTAGGCCGACCAGTAACAAAGATGCTGTGGTTTCACACCAACTTAACACTGCACCCCACGAAATTCGCAAACATCTTTAACATAAAGTACTATAAGCGAAAATCGCCAATCCTTTGCCGATTGGATGACGGAGTTTGGTTGGCTGTACTTGATTCGCGGTGCAAATGGGAGCCGAGACAATACGAAGGTTTTCTGTAGCCTGAGTCATGAGTCGGGAAATAATGTCATGTCTTCTATAGCCGTTGTCATAAAAGAAAACGCACAATGATGCAAGGTTAGATGATTCATGGCGATGTATATTTATTTATTAAACATGAAATATAGACGAAGCTCCGGCGAAGTTCCGGGTTCGGTGAGACAAGGGATCAATAATGGAACTTCATACAAAATGGAAGGACGAAGGACTATGGCTGAACTAAGTCTCGTGTAGGGTTCCGTAGTTGTCTGTCTGTCTTTGTTACATCGACACGCGCGCCCCAACTAAATGGTGGTGTTGCGTCAGCCGATTTTGTACGAAAGCTGGCCTTTCTAAGTACATTTCAAGTTGGTCGACATATGACCTATGACTCGAACAAAAATTAGGACTTTAAAGCCCAATATCTCGCATACGAATCAAATTGAAAAATGGTTTTAAGAAACCCATAATGGACGGACGGACGGCCAGACGGATAAGTATGGCGAAACTTTAAGGGTTCCTTGGTGACTAAGGGACCCTAAGAAGGAAACAATTACCTCACCAACAACAGTTATCGTGATATTAAATTATATGTAAAATAGTTTTTGACATCGTTTTGATATCTAGCCAACTGAAAGAAGTTATCTCCCTGATTTTACCAATATAGTGAACACAATGATATGTAACTAAATAATTATAAAGGGAAATAAATAAATATAGCATTCATTCGCGAAAAAACAGTACTGTTTTACAAATTTGCAACTTCTGCCAAACTGTAGAGCAGTTTGTTGGTAGTAATAAACTTTCTGTACATTATTGTTTTAAGCTAGCTGTTTGGAAGTATATCACTGCTGCTGCTACATATGTAAATTCGCTAAACGCTAAAAAAAAAGTATTTGAACTAATTGAGTACATTTTATTTTTAAATTATTTTAACATAAGCTTTTTTTAATCTCGATTGAAAGACATTTTTGCTAGCGCTATTCCTAATATTTAACGGTTAATTTCCTAATGTTAAACTCGAGGAATTGAAAAACCCATTGAATTAGAGAAGTAATATTTGAAAACTCAATTCATTGTAGTCTAACTTTAATCCCCCTGAACGTAAAAAACTCGAAATAATTAAATCTCAAAAAAGAATTCCGGAAAAACGAGTTGATTCGATTAGGAACTTTCAAACCTGGTGAAAAGAAGTTTTCAATAATAATTAATAAATGAGTTATAACTTCACAATGTATGAAAATTCGTGGGTTTATTTTTTTAATGTTCATAATGCAGCTTGTAACGAAAAGGGAGTGTTAAACGAACAAGGTCATGTTCGGTTGCGTAGTAATCAGTGTATTTATTGCTTTCATAGGTAAATATAAGAAGCCAAATTATATTTGTTTATTTTTTCGCATATTGCAGTTCCAAAATTTTTAAATTTATTTTTAAATTAAGTATGTTTTTTATTATTTAAATTGAATTTTTGTTTGTTTTCAATAAGAAAATGTTTTTACAACAAAAACGTATCAGCCGTCACCTGCGTATCAAAAAAACATACACGTACAACACTGAACATTTGTTTTCAGCCGTGAGCCCGGTAGTTCAAAATGAAATAAACCCTCCCACCCTTGCAGGAGAATGTTGTCATACACAAGCAATGTCAACAGAACTAAAACTTAGAAATGTTGAAAAACCCCCGACATTTTCACTTCAAAGTCCAATATCTCAAAAACGGCTGAGCAGATTTTGATAAAACATGGCTAAGAACACTCGAGGTAAAATTATCTATGACACAAAAAAACCGCATTCAAATTGGTCCATCCGTTTGGCAGCTACGATACCACAGACAGGTACACAGACAGACACGTTAAACTTGTAACACCCCTCTTTTTTCGTCGGGGGTTAAATAAATAAATAAACAATAAATTGGGACCGGGCGCACGCTCCAATGCTTGCCTCCTCCCGTCGATTTTAGTTTTACAATACCTATGTCACTAACATTAGCTGTAAGTGCACTGTAACTAACAAATTATGGACCTCGAGTCTGAAATAAATCATATTTAATTCAATTTAATTTAATTTAAAAAACAAAGACAGTAATATAAAAAAAAACAAAAATATGAATGTAAACAAAATTAAATAAAAACGCACTAGTAAATGCTGTGCGGGGGTATACTCTTGCTTGCCAGAATTTCATTTGCCCGAATTTTATCTGCCATAATATTCAACTGCCATAAAGTTGTTTTCTATAATTTTGTATGCCATACTCATTGTTTACCATATTAATTATATGCCAGAATCTTTGTTTTCCATAATATCAATATCAATAATCTCATTTTCCATAATCATTGTAATCCATAACTATCACATGCCATAATGTCATTTGCCATCCATCTCAACATCCATAATATTCATATGTAAATAATGTGGGTACGTACTGCAGTGTCTAAAATGAAAAAAAAATACCTCGAACCTATCTGCGGTACGGGTCGGTTTTGCCACTAAGTAAAAATAAACTTTCCTCTGAGATTACCCAATGCCAAGATAGTGGTGTATCATAGGCAGTAGGGAACAGGGGCTTAGTGGCAAAACCGACTCGGATCGCGGATAGGTTAGAAGACGGAAGCGGGAGCTTCGCTCCCGCTTTCGTCTTCGAGGTTATTTTTTTTATATAAGAGCGGAAAAATTAACAAATTAACAAAGATGAATCCGAATGCATGTTTAGTATGGCGTTTAAATATTCTATTAAATAATATTATTGCAAACAATAATCTGGAAAACAATACGTATGACATTCGTATCATTATGACATCCAATATTCGGGTAAACAAGAGTATGTCAATTAACTATTATGGTAAACGAAACATTCGGGCAAATGAAATTCGGACAAGCGAAGTTCGGGCAAATGATTATTATGGTATGTGAATGTCGGGCAAACAATAGACAACCCTGTGCGGGAGGTGTGGGCGGAGAGGGACGGTGGCCGAACGATACCAAAATTGCTCTGCTTGGTAAAAAGCTCGATGCAGGTTCTCTAAATCATCTCCGAAAATTTTATGTACGAATATCACATCGCAACCAATTTTTCGCATAATGTCATTTCGCCGAATGATTAAGTGTCAACTTATCAAAAGGTTTAGTTTTATTTCCCAACCTCACGGTTACCAACTGTATGCTTGGACTTTTTTTCATAAAGTCACTTTTCAAAATGCCACCTTTCGAGTAGCAGAATGGGTCAGTTTGACTTATATACATTTCGTGGTATAACACTTACCAGATGTTTTATTTAGTAACTATGTAACGTATTTACAAAGTGAGTAAGCGCAACCGCTCACGTGTTTTTTTGACAATGATGGTACCTGAATTATCGCATCATTGGAGATAAGTGTTTACATCATTACTTTTGGACTGTTGCTTGGTGGAATGTATGTATGTAGGTGTACATGTATTATTTTTTTAAACAAACACCTGCCAATTATTTTAACCTCACCTAAACCTTACCTAACCGCCAGCGTGTCCACGTCACCCCGCTACGCGGGGTGCCTATTTCCGCTCTAAGGGACGCAAGCTAACCGTAACCTAACCTACAAATAACATCACTGTTACGGTTATATGTTATTTTTTACTGCGGGAGCTTCGCCCCCGCACCCCCCCCAGTGGCTGGCTTTGTCTCCCCATCGTCACTTCTCTCCTTGTAATTTATATAAGAACACGTTGAATAAAAGTGACTATGTTATGCTGTCTTGTTCTTTGTAGTAAAAAGTTGGCTTATGTAAGAAAAGGGAACTGTTGCACAGACGAAACGTTCTTCGGTTAGTAGTTGTTTGTCCAACTGAAACATTTGCCAAATGATAGGTATGCCAATTTTTTTAATTCTTTATAATAATCGACTTAACAATAATTCTACCAAATGAATCTGTTGTCATACAAAAATTTGCCATAAGTTAGTTGTCAAGGTGAATCATCGGCGAAAAGTTGGTTGGCAAGTGAAATTCGGACATAACTAATTCGGAGAAAAGGCAGAACCCCAATTTACTGACGTTTCACTAGAATGCCCCCTAAATCGCTTCTGTTAATTTTTTGATTCGCTAGAATGCTCATTACAAGTCAATGCTTAATGTCTCATCTTAAGGGGCTCTACACGCTTTTTGATGAATTTTGACGAGTTTTGAGTTGATATGCCTCAAAAAACTATGTTAATATTTATGGCACAAGAAAACGCGTATCGGTCCTTTAATCTTTTATTTAAGTTTTTAGAGAATTTTGGAAAAAAATAGGAAGATTCTATTTTATTTCAATGATTTGTTCCAACATAGTCCAAAAAAGCTCTGTTTTCGATATAAGTTGTTAATGCACTTATATATATGAAATCTAGATATAACCAGTTTCTTATTAACGCCTCAAACAACGCACGAAAGAATTTAAATTTTTAACTCATTTTCACAAAAATTACGTCCAAAAAACTGGCTTTTGGCCTCAAATTGCCAAAGTTTGGTGTCATATATTTAAAAAACTGTGAGTATCGAAGTAAATATGGATTTTGGTAAACCTCGTTGTTGTTAAAACGATAAGTCATTAAAAAAAACAGGAAAAAATGGATAGTTACAGATCGAAAATCATTGGGACCAGGGAGCCCTTTAAGTCTACCTTACTTTTACTCTTCTTGAGTTGCAAGTCTCTATAGGCTACGGTGTCTGTTACCATCAGCCTGGCCACATGCTTATTTGCCTCCACTGTGTGTGTTATATGTAAAAAACAATCGGTTTCCCGGAGGTCACCTTTAAAGAATATCCGTTCATTTTTACAAACGAATGAACGAAAATCTTCGGTTTATTTTCCACTACGCCTGCTGGCTCTATATCTTATTATCATTCGACTGAATTAGAGCTTTTCTATTAAAGTAAGGCACGTCTAGACTTCGATCTAATTTAAGAATTCTCTCAATATTATGTGTTCGTTCAATGTAGTCGAAAATTCGATAAACTCTGCTCGGTTGATTGATTTTTATAGAATACTACTGAAATTGAAATCTACTTAAACCAAGTAGGTTAGCATTCTTGTTTCCACTAATACTGCAGATGAAGCGACGAAAATTAAGAAGGGTATGCTAAGATGGTTTAGCATGTAGAGAGAATCAAACAAGATTAACAAAGAGAGTGTATGGGGAAAAAGTGGACGGTACAGTTGGAAGGGGGTGATCTCGTCGAACTTTTTTCGACCAAATCGGAGAAATCCTGAAGAAAGGTCAGGTCAAGAGTACCCTCAACTGACGATCAGTCGAGATGTATGGAGTAATGAAACTTAATGAAGCAAGAAGAAAGGTTTGTCACGATAATAAGCGTGATTATATGTATGTATGTACGTGACTTCGCCGGGAACTTTCTTTTGATGCCGGCAATGTTGCTGTCCTTAGAGAAAATGTAATTACTAAATTACCGATTAAGTATATAAATATGATTGTGTTGTTAGAATAGCACAACTCCCTTTCTTCCCGTAGATGTCATTGTAAGAGTTGACAATAGAACACGAGGCACCGACAATCTAAACGGCATAGGTTCTGTTCTGATTGCCTCTTTTGGATATAAAAGTTCATGTACTTAATATACCGCCCGCGACTTCGTCTGTATGGACCCAGGATATAAACTATTCTATATTTTAATCCAAGCTTTAAACTATCTTCGTGTAAAATTTCATCCAAATCGGTTGAGACGTTTAATCGTGAATGAGTAACAAATATCTAAGCATCCAAAAATCCAAACTTTTGCATTTATAATATTTTTGTAGGATATACACACATACACATACTTATATAATATATATATACTCTTCGGGAGCGGCTATTTTGGACGAATTTCGATAAACGTCTGATTTTGAAGATTTTATTTATATTTAATTAAGATTTTAGATGAGATAAAATACTAAAGTATTTACTTGATTGTGTGGTAATTTAATGTATTGTTAGAGTAGGCTGAATAATTGGTAAGCGTAAATTTATGTATTATGCGGGTAGTAATACCATCTATATATCTTCATACATACCTACAAAAAAAATCGTTTAAACCAATGGGAACTCACTCGTATGATCAATATTATTTCACATGGAACTCACGGCTTTTAATTCAAACCCGCCCAGTGAGGCCTTGTGCGGCGAAATTACATTGCCGTGCACCGGAGTCGTTTTATTGGTTTTAAAACTGTGCTTTTATTACTCAATCGAACTGGGGTATTTGAGTTAACGTATGTAATTGGAACGGGTTTTGTGTTTTTTAATCTCTCTTTCATCCCGCCTTCACTTATAGTTGGCAATAAAAGCATGACGCTTTGAACGGAAACATATTCAGCGCTTCCATTAGGCCTGAAACACACTGGCGTGGCCTGCGGTGGCGGTCAATGGTAGGACAGTTGTTGTCAAATTTACGTGTGGGTCGCAGCTATCAATACAACGAATCTTCAAATTAAAAATGGGTCGGCTGCGATTGTGTTTCTTCTGGTATCACAAGCGTCCAGAGGCGACTGCGGTCTCTGTTTACCATCTGGCAGTTCGTATGCTTTCTTGCCATCGTCGTAGTGTATGAAAGAAATTGTCGCTTTGCCTGTCGTCAGGCCTGGCGCAAAGCAAAACAAATTCCAATTATGTACGTCAAGTAACATAGATCACTTAATACTCCCACTGGCTAATCAACGCCTTTTGTTTTACAGCGTCCTGTCCACGTTTAGCAATTAAAACATTTGTTCTGACACTAAATTAATGTTTTTATATATGTAGACTGTTAATTGGTTTATGACAATTGTTTTGCTGGTAGGAATCATAGATGTTAACAGAAAATTTTACTAAGCAGAAACATTTGCTAACAAAATTCAAAATGCTGATTAAAGTACAAAATTACCAAATTTAATTCATATTCCACTAGTGGCGATTAATTTTAACTTATTTAGAATCAAGCCTGAAAATATTAATAGCAAACACAACTGGTTCCTTGCATTTATGGAAATGAAATAAATAATAATAATAATGTACACAGTTCTAAATTAAATTTAAGTTTTCTTTAGTGAAGCAGGATTTGCTTATGTTAGTTATGTTACACTATAAAAATAATAAGTACCTACTCAAAAATGTACTTGGCGACCTCGTCTTTCGACCTCTGTAATTTTTGGACCATAATTTATACTGCACGTAAAACACCCAGCACCAGCCTTATCGTTCCTTTAACGCCGACATAAATTACTCCAACATTATTACTTAAAATAATGTGTGTAACATTGTTTCGATAAATGTTTGAAAATGCTGTATAGTAATGAATGATACACGATATTTTAAGCCAGTGTATCTTCTAATATATAATGTCCAAGATTTGAGATACTTAAAACGTTCAAAAGTCAAGTCTCCCACAACAAGTCATTATAACCCACAGTTGTCATCAAATATAATTTTGGGTGAGCGAAGCGGGAGTTGTCCACTTCAGCTTGGCCATACATTATTTCGTATGTCCAGCTGCCCGGCTGATCTCAACTACAGGTCGCACATCTCAACCGATTCTCGTGAAATTTTGAGAACAGGTTCAATAATAATTTTGTCGATTCTAACCCTTCTATTTCAGTAGTTTTAGATTTAGCTGAAACTTTAGACTTAGACAGTGCAGGACATGAGTATATTTTAACTTACCGTGAATTAAGTAAATATGTAAAGGAATAGGATAAACTGCATTGGTTGGGCGTCTAACTGAACCTGACGTTTTAAATTTTATTTTATGATTTTACATATGTTGGTACTTCTATTTAATGTTGTTGAAATTGTAATTAGAAATTTAATGTGTTCTGATTTTAATTTAATTTGTGAGTGAGGGGAAAATTGTCTTACGAGTAGTGCTCTTTTCAGGGGAGAAAACCCCTTACCTCTTCAAGGAGGAAGCCCCTTACCTTTTCAGGGAAGTTGTGATAGGTAAACGTGCTCATCCACACGTAGGTGTAGCTCAAGCGAGTAGAATATAAAGATAGATAAATGCGTCCACCAGGCTTACCGTTCTGTTTATTCTGCGAGCATTTCCATAGAAATCTCATTCCAAGTCAATATCAGCACATTGATCTCGTAATTAAAACATTGGCTTTGGTCCGAAGCTGCTAATTTTCGGTACACCAAAAACCAAATTCCTTCGTGTATCATGTTGCATTTAGCGTCCACTTTTAAATTACTTCGCGAACGTATGCAGGTTTATTTTCTGGCATTTTTTATACTAAAAAACGAAGATGACGAACCCTAAAGACGTCGGAAATAAATGTAGACTTCAATTGCAAGAATTTAAACAAATCAGCAGATTTAGATTACTGAGTTTGTAAGGAAATAGGAAATTGGCGTCACGATTTTCTATGGTAATTTCTATTTTTGAAAACCCATTCACAAACTAGAGAATACATAAATATTGCTCATTTAAGAGGTATTTACATACATCGGCAATTATTGAATAGATTTTTCCATATTATTATTTATAGAGTTGCCTACAAAGTTCTATTATTAGTGTCTATCTTATCAAATCATTAGTAGATTAACATAAATAAAAATGAAACAGTTGAGTTTTGTGCTTTCACAATTATTTTAACTAACTAGCTTCCGCCCGCGACTCCGTCCGCGTGGAACTCGTTTATAGTTGTCGCTGCTTCATACAAACTTCCCCCCCCCCCCCTTACCCCCATTTAACCCCCTTAGGGGATGATTTCGGGGATAAAAACTATCCTATATCACTCTCCATTCCTTCAACTATCTCCACTTAAAAAATCACGTCAATTCGTCGGTCCGTTTTGCCGTGAAAGACGGACAAACAAAAAAAACAAACACACATACGCTTTTCCATTTATAATATTAGTATCATTTAACGACCAACGCTACCATTTATTTTAAACTAAAACCATCGCGTAATATACGACAGATGTAGCATAAAACAAGTGCTATAACCCCGAAATTCTTGAACATAGCTATTAAAAGTAGTATAGCTACCCTAAAATGTACTTGAGTACAAACCGGCTCTCTCACACACGCGCCGCGGTTGCTCAGGCGCATCCACACAGACACACACATAAACACTACACTCACACACCCACACAACAAGGGCGAAGGGAAATTTTGGCAATATTTTGTGGCGTGCAAATCGTTCAGAGAACGAAGGTGTGCGTTTATTGGTTACGAACCCAAAATTACTCGATTTTTAGGCGTCTAGATGGCATCCATAGTACAATCTTTGCTTAGTTTGGGACTAGATCGATTTGTGTAACATTGTCAGCAATTTTTTTTTTTTTATAAAGTCGGTGCCTACCTTTCTATCCTTTGCCACATATACACCATTCACTTAGCAATTTATGGCTATGACAAATGTAACAAGTATAGTCGCCTGTTTCCCGTAGATAAGAAATAAAACGAAACATCGTGGAGCCGCCATTGCCGATCCCTTTCGGGACCTTTCCCATTCAAAACGCATTAAACCCTGCTAACTCACCCAAATCCCGCGAAACAGGAAGATAGTCTTACTATGTAACACGTGAATAGGACAGTTTTACTGGTTTAGTTTTACTTTACTTATCTTGGCATTGATGTAGCTACCGACCAAACAAGAAAATGGCGGTTACATTTGATTTAACTATAATGGGAAATAGAATATGTTTTTTTGTTTTAAAATTGAACAAAATAACTGCTAATCTAAATTTCATCACTAAAAAAATCTAGTACTCTAAAAAGGATTCTTATCAGAGATTTTGGCCCGATTTTCTATCGTGTCCATATATTTTTTCTTCGGAATCGGAAAACCGTCGTAAGTTTGAGGAACTCGTGATACTGTGCAACATAATGCATGCATTGTGCTTTCGTCGCCTAAATAATAATTAGTGTTTTAATATTATATTGTATGTATGTTAGTCTGTAAGGTATTTGTAACTATGGGCCTTAGTAGCCTGAAATAAATGTGTTTTTATTTTTATTCGTTATAAATGCAATATCTTAATATATCCCAAAAATGTTGTACAAAAATCCCATACGCTTTCTCACTCAATGGAATGAAATTGTAAACCACTGTACGAAGTTGTTGGGAAATTTGTACAGACTCACAAGCTCATCCAACCTACCAAATTTTATTTATATCTGGCGAAAAGAAATCGATAAAAAATTGGCCCTCTCACAAACGCTTCCAGTCGCTCCCACCAACTGAGCAAACCTAATCGTGACAAACCTACTCTGATGAAGGAGACGGAAGATGGCCATAGGAACTGATCATGTACAACAAGAAAGAACTCGTCATGTTTGGTTTCAATATAATCCTGTCAATGAGAAGTAGACTGACTAAAAAAGTACAATCGGCAATAAAAACTTGTATTAAAAATGTCATAAAATTCTTGTGCCATACACCTCCTTCTTTACAAAAGTCGGTTGAAAATAAACATAACATTGACATACACATGCTTCCAGGGTAGGCAGAATAATGACGGATTTCTACTTACTATCTCGACAAAATAAAGTTAAATAAATAATAAATAAACCCAGAATAAGATGCACTCTTTTTCAGTGCATAAATATTACTGCAAGTTTCGCATCAGTATTGGTAAATGCATCTGTAATTGTATTAATTACGCGTGTGTGTGTTTGCTTGGATGTTGCGCATGCATGTGTGCAGGCAATCATTTTTCGTAAGTACTAGAGGATAGGAACACTATACAATATATAGATTTTGGGTGTAATGTATTGCCGGGTGGGAGAGGGTGGATGCAAAAGCCGAAACTAATTTATTCGTAGTTGTTCTAGGAGTATACTTGCGATGCGGGTTTAGACAAAGCACCTGCACTACCGCGCGGCCAATTAAGCAAGACATATAAAAAAAAAACAAAATGGGTGATTTTAATTTAAAGTAAAACTATTTTTCTTGGATTTTGCATTTTTTTTCTGCTCACAATAGCCGCCTCAGAGGACTATGGATTGTGATAAAAAAAAAAAACAATTTCGTGGATCCATAAGCGGGTGGTCGACCCTTTATTAATTTAAGTATTCGTTATGTCGACAGTTTGACACAAATGTATGTCATCAACAAGGTCCTCGGAATCTCTCGCGAATGTTTTAATCACGAAACTACAATACCTACATAGCAATTAGTGGTGATATTTATTGCTACGGTCTAATTTAATGTAATTTGATGAATGTTGATAAATACCCAGCTCAACGACAAGTATATCTAATAACTCCGCGAGACTAACCCCTCCCAGCCAATAATTATCTCAAGTTTCTAATTTATATAATTATATCTTACCCTCTTCTAATTACTAGTATCGTGATAGAAGCTGACAGTTTTGCCGCTTAGTAGTACTATTTCGAATTGGCGGCGGGTTTTTTTATATTTATTATTTACAGTATAAAGCATGTTTCTAAGCAAAAAATATTGTATAATAAAAATAAACATTAAAAGGAATGAATTATTTTTGATAGAATCTCTAATTTGTAGCTACATATTAGAGCAGAAAGCTCTCTGATATTAGATTCGATTTTGTACATTTACATATTGAAGTAAAGTCTATTCATCCTAACCTTACGTATCCTATTATATAAATAAACATAACGTCCCATCAATACAATTCATGGACAATCTAGACATCGTTATGTCAGATATTTTTGAGGTAATTGTGAGCTACTTCGATTATTGAAGAAAATCCTATTAGAAATGATATTTTTCAGTGGTTACTTGGTTGATTTCAATGCATTGTGAGTTAAAAATTATATACCTCATTCCACATATCATTTGAATTTTAATGGACGATTTCGTCTATGTAACTTGGTATAAGTATTTAGGATAGCAAAGGGAAATGTTGTACTTGTTTTACTTATTTCGGTCATTAAATGCTTTATAATTATTTCAATCCTAGTTTCTTATTTAGTGTTTAGTAACTATTTTACGGTAAGTTATATTATGTTTTTCTTGTTTTTACACCTTTTTTACTTAATAAACACTACTAATATGTCTGCGTTTCAAAAAGGTTACGCTTGAAATCGCATGACGTACGTGGGGTGGTGTGTTAATGCACGATTTTTCTAATGTTATCTGAAACGGTATTACAGCAGTAGAAAGTAAGTAGCCTGAGAATAAACATATAACTATTTTTCCCATGTACTCGAGATTTTTATAATACAGCGTTTATGTTCATCACCATCCCTACATGTTGTTACATGTTGGATGAATTTATTAAATGCGCCTGAACTGAGATTACCTTGTATCTATAATACTAAATGGAAAACGATTAAACAAATTAACATCATACGCATCAAAGACATAAATAAATCAAAAACATAATAAAATTTCCGAGAAATTAAAGTTTGTAGCTTATTAAGTTGATATATTGTAGGTGGTAATAACTAAAGGAAAGGAAGTAAAAACTTTTCCATCATTTTTTAGAAAGGATCTTCGGAATGGGCATTAGCTGTATTTCCCGCAGCTTTGCTTGAGTTATTTGCACGCCGGCGGAGCCACGCGGGCAAGTTCGTTCCATAATAAATTTATGCATACACTGCTGGTAATCAGTCCTTATACTAAAGCTGAGTTAGCAACAATACGTCTCATCTCAAGTTTCTAATTGATACTGGATCCACGGTGAGTGATATAAGACAGAAGATAGACGCCATTGTTCTAGTCACAATTAGCTCTGAATAATAAATAGGTACCAGAGCCGCCATCCCCACGAGTTGAGTGATGAATTGGTCATTTTATTGTGAGAAATGTGACCTTGGAATAATAATAGAGTCTAACAATTTTTCGTATCGCTCTGTGTATAAAATGTATCCTTTTAAACAGTAACCATGGTTGGAATGGAACCCTAATTATGTAGCAGGAATAATGTTATATTCATTATGTTTTAATTTGACAATATGCTTACTTCTGCATAATATAATCTTTATTTTGAACAGATAACGCTTTCTTAGATATTCAATTTATGAATTCCTTTATTTTACAAGGAAGTGTTTAAAAATCAAGCAAATTAAATTAAATTTTACTAGTGATAATAACTCACATGCGTCAGCGGATTACAAAGAGAGCAGGAGATGAAACCAAGATATTAAATCCATGTCTATCTTGAAAGTCCGATCTATAAACTGTTGAGGGAATATTTTAAACTGTAGTAACTGAAAATGTAACTAACAATCTTATAAAACCACAAGCTTTAAATCTCTATAATAATATTCGTTACGATTA
Source organism: Epinotia demarniana (assembly GCA_945867215.1). Lineage (NCBI taxonomy): Eukaryota > Metazoa > Arthropoda > Insecta > Lepidoptera > Tortricidae > Epinotia > Epinotia demarniana. Next base: position 2,339,140 of record OX244271.1, read on the forward strand.
TTTAATGTGGGAATTTTTAAAAGGCTGTCATTGGAAATGGAATTTTCTACGTTGCAAGGTAGAGTTGCTTTTTGAATGTAAAGTATCTTCAGCATAGTCCACAACCCAACGTACAAAACGTATAGGTTATTTTCTTGTACGACAGAAGTGAATGAAATGCATAAATACCAGAAAGCTCTTGCATAAAACAAGACAGAGTAATGGAAAAGCATACTTGGCTAGGCGTTCCTTGCCGCAATGTATTAAGAATTTCCTATGAGGAGTAGGTATGTTAAAAAATAATTCGTTAGGTATCACTTCTTAAACATTTACGCCATGTCCACCAGCTGTATTGCATTGCATTTTGACTATTCCTTAAACATTGTGCATCGCATTTTGATTCAAGAACCGTACCTAGTATACCTAATATATTTTCATACAAAAATACTGGTATTCAATTCCGGTATCTCGCTTATTATAAGTAAAATACTATATGCATCTATAATTAATGTCCGAAATAAAGACTTAAGTTACTACCTATTATTATTATACCACATTTTTTTACATTCTAACCAACTCGTGTAATATTTAGCTTTGAAATACCGAAAAAGTTACTCGATCTGTGGGATTTTTTAAATTATTTTTTGATGAATACTAGTGTATTTGTATGGTTCCTGTTTTAACAACAACTTTCAGCCCAGAGGGCAGCCCCTCTGGGCTGAACGTTGTTATTAAAACAGGAACGGGCTGGAACGATGATATCAGGGATAAAAAAATTGCACTTAATTTTTTTTCTCGGTAGCAGCAAGAGAAACTGTGTGATACTTTTTAAACTCCAACCTATATCTTTATACGAGAATACGGTGAGGATACGAGTATATTTCCTCAGTTCAAGTCCTGGTTACTGTCAATGACTACGTATCTAATTTTTTTCGGGAAAAAGCTTCTATTTGATGTTAATGCGCAGCTTTCTACAACTGTGAACCCTTTAATTTGCTTATAAAAAAAACAGCGAAGTTTCGGTGACACTGAATAATCCAAACGATTCTGGTCAGGAAAAAAATACAGTTGCGAATTAAAGGGTTAAGCAATGGACTCTTCATACAGAAACTCGAAAGATGACGTATTAAGTGATCGACAAGTTTTCGAAATCAGAATAATGTAGACATCTAGGCATGTCATATGCTGTACAATAGGGACAAATATTGCAAAAAAAAAATCTATGAGAAAATTTCTGAAAAAGATTAAAGAATCCAAGCACCGCCAGGCGCCGAAAACCGAACTACCAAAATCGGTCCCCAGGCCGCGCGAGCGCATAGGTCAAGCGCATTGCGGCTGTCCCGCTCTAACTCGCGCGGGCGAGCGGGACGGCTACATGGCTGCTCTCTATAACGCAAAAATGCAGTTTGAACCGCCTTTTAAACAAAGTAATGAGGATTTGGAAGTCGCTTGGCTTGTGCCTGTAAGCAATGCATCTTGCAATTCTTGCTTGCTTGTATATTTGTTGCAATCATGTTACTTATACAATACCATACTTATATAAATGCGCAAGTGTGTGTGTGTCTGTCTGTCTGTTACCTCTTAGGTGTTTCAGGCTTAAACCGCTGTACCGATTTTAATGAAATTTGTTATGAATATAGTTTGAGATCCTAAGAAGGATATATATGGTAGTTTTTATCCCGGAAATTCTGAAAGTGTGTAAGGAGGTACGATATAAAGGAGTCCAATTAGGACGAAGTCGCGTGCAAAAGCTAGTATTTTCATAATTCACTTGTCGGTTGATACAGTCAAGTTCTCCAATATATATACAGACAACCTTTCAAAACTATCTACACAATTGTCAGTAAAAATAAAGACTGTATAGATTTGGTAATAGATATTGAAGAACACGACTGTACATCAAAACCCAGTTAGAGTAGTGCCATTGTCATAAGTAAAAGGCATAGCGAATGAGTTCTACATGACAAAATAATGCATATATTATATCAGTTTAATTTATTAACTAAACTAGCTGCCCGGCCCGGCTTCGTTAGTAACGCACGGATAATTCTTACTACCCGTTGTCCTATTACCCGTTTTCCCGAAGAAATGAAGCATTTTCCCGCGGTAAACAGTAGCCTTTGTTCATCAGGGATAATGTCTGCTTCTAATGGTAAAAGAGTTTTCAAATAGGTCCAGCAGTTTCGGAGCCTATTCAACACAGACAAACAAATGAACAATCAAATCTTTCCTCATTATAATATTAGTGTAGATTGACTATTCAATTTAACATAACAAAACAATGTATAACATCTTATTCAATTCCACACTAACTGACTGTTACTAACATATTTTTTTTACTCTTTTTCTAAGTTGGGCCCCGAAGGGGCCCTTAACTAATTGCCAATGACACATACTAACATAATACCTATGGGACGAAAGTGTGTAAAGGTGTTCCACGCCAACGAAGTGGCGGGCAAAAGCTATGGGAGTATAATTTGTTTTTATGTATACTTATCAAGTTTTAAATCGAATAAAATAAAAATGAATAATAATAGTTTATTTCAACTATTTCTATACCAAATTTCATCTAAATCGATTTAGCGTGAAGAGGCAACAGACAAACATGAGACACTTTCGAATTTATAATATTATTATGGAGTATGGATGGTGTAATATGTATAGTATCATCATATCAGCTGAAAGACGTCCACTGCTGGACTCCCGTGTGGTAAACCAGGTCAGCAGTTCACCTTGTGCCTACCCTCGCTGTGCCTTCCGGTACGTGGTCATCATTCGAGAACCTTTCCGCCCTAACGGTTATTGGTTCTACAATGTGCCCTTCCCACTGCCACTTAAGTTTAGCGATTTGGAAGGCTATATCGGTTATCTTGATTCTGCTGCGGATAGCCTCTTTTCTGATGCGATCGCGCAAAGGAGTTTATTTCAAAGCCCTCTCCACTGGCATGCATAGTCTAGCCTACGTATTTATCCAAACTACATACTCATGTAGTTAGGGTAATAGGTAGGTATATAAATATGGATTAAGGGCGGGCTGCATTAACCACACAATGCAGGGCAGTAAACGTTAAATATGGTTTCGACAGTTGTCAGCCAATGGAAAACTGTCAACACCGACAATTACCGCCGGTTTGAAACAACAGAGCCCAAGTCCTGTTTCTAACAGTGTATGAAAAGAGTGAAAATTTTACCGAGTTCCTATAAAAATCCATAAATCCAGTAACATTTCCCAGCCAGTCTTTCTCTAATTTTCTCCCTATTTTCAGACATTCATTGGTCTCGACATGAACACCATTCCAGAAGGTCATAACTGCAGTACAATTTGCGGCATTCATATTCTCTTTTTAAATTAGCAGGCGCGGTTCTAGCATGCCAGCCCCTCAGGTGTCCCGCCAACGTTGAATAAATAACAAAACACTGCGGTGCTTGAAACAACAGGTGGGAATGTACGGGTATCAATTACGGGCAGAAACGCTGAGTTTTTATGAAATTAAATGTGTTTATTTGTGCTTAACATTATGTGCGTATAAAGATGACAATGCTATATGTTTTTGTTTAAATTAAGTCAAGTATTGATAAGCTTCAATGTCAAGACTTCCAGTATCATTAAAACACACATTAAAATAATTAATTTCATACAATCACTATGATACTCAACATCATCATTACCTCAGAGCCTTGCTCTTGTCGGTGGAGTAACCGCCACTTTTCTCTGCCCATTGCCAGCCTCTTGGCTTCCTCATACGACTCGACATCAGCTTTATCTTTTATTTGGCTAAAATATGTTATCCTAGGCCTACTAGTTTACTATGATACTAACATTATAAAATTAAAATAAATACAAAATCCTCCATCAAAGTCATTTGTATATGCTAGTATTAATTCAGGTATTCATTGACGCTATAATAATAACATTCCCCTAGATAATGTAAAATTGCTCGTCTGAACTTAATAAGAGGCATGTTTATAATTTTTTGTGGAAGATTTCGACATCATAATATAATTAACATTAGCATATGGAAAGGCGATGAATTGTTTTCAGATCTTTTCACTAGCATTTCTAACAATGCATTAATATCTTTTTTTCCTAAAAAGTCAGTTTCTTCACACGCTTTTAGGATAGAATTTATTCTACGACGTACTTACCTTTTTAGCAAAGTCTAGGTACCTACTCTGAGTCGCTTCTATAGAACCCTTATATAACAGTGTATCGTGCGTGATTCAAGACTTCCTACGGGCCTTTTCTGTCTATATATAATTTGGCCACGAGCTTGATTTTGTGTCGCCATCTGATTATACAGCGTAACGTGGCAGTGACTGATTGAAAAAAGAAAACATTTTGACCCTTATGCTGAACTGCAGAAAAAGCTTGGCTATACGTCTACATTTTCTACATAGGTGTTTTTATTTGACGATAAAGAGTAAATAAATGATTGATTACATATCCAACTATAATATTATAAATGCGAAGGATGCTTGGATATTTGGATGGTTTCAACCGATTTCGATGAAATTTAGCGCAAAGTTAGTTTAACATATAGCATAGCTTTTATCCCGGTTCCACGCAGACGGTGTCGCTGGCGGAAGCGTGAAGTAAAGTAAAATCTTATTTATAAAAAAGTAGGCAAATTTTTGTACAGTCAGCATCATATGGTTAGTAGCAATATATGCTCATTTTATTTAAACAGAATTTTCGTTTTCTTTTCACCCTTGGTTAGGGAGCCCGGGCCCACGGGCTATCGGGCCGTAGCGTAGCCCCCATACAAAGCACGGTCTGTTAGGTGGCTGTCGAGTGGCGTACGCCGAAGCTCTAAGCGTACGAGCCCACTCAGCCGACGCGACAAAAGTCGCCCCGTCGCACCGCGACAAGGGTCGCCCCACTGCGACAGAAGTCGCTAACCGCAGCGCGACGAGAGGCGACGCGTCGGCCACAAGTTCGTTACACGTCTTTATTACTGTAAGAGTAAGGTCGTGTTACGATGTATTTGGCTATTGTGGCCGCTACCAACTATGCCATGCTGACTGTACCGGCGGGACCGCGGCGTGCCCGCCCGGCCCCCGTCCAGTGTCTCACCTCTGAATTATTCATGGTCACGCAACTACGCGCGTGATTTGGGCAGGGTTAAATTTTAAACCGCGCCGAGAGTGTGCAATCTAATCGCACATCTACCAGTACACGCGGCTATAGTTTTGTATTTTTAAAGCGAGTTTTCATGGATTTTCTTCAACATTCCTGTTTTTAAGAGAAAAACAGTGCTTATGTATAAGATAAAACAATAGAAATGAACAAACGATACAAGGAATGTGTTCAAGCAAGGCTCAAAAACGCGCGTAGAAAGTTTTTCATACAAAGTCTCTAATACTGGTTCATTTTTTTTAGGGTTCCGTAGTCAACCGTCTGTCCGTCTGTTTGATTTAGCAAAAACAGACAGGCAACTACGGAACCCTACACTTGGCCGGTTTTTTTCTATTATATTTATATTTTACCATGCCGGGGACTCTTAATTCAAATTCTGTGCAATGACACGTAGAATTTTGATAAACTTATTACGTGGATGTGATACTCAAACCAAGTGCGAGTCGGACTCGCGCACGACCCATCGTGAACCCATTCCGTACCTTTTTCTATAATTAACGACAAAAAAACACGTTTGTTGTATGGTAGCCGCCTTAAATATTTATTTAAGTCGTTTTTTTAGTATTTATTGTTCTTGCGGCAACAGAAATAGGTAATTCTACCTGTCTGACTATCACGGTTCATGAGATACAGCCTGGTGATAGACGGACAGAATGACAGACGGACGGACCGCGGAGTCCTAGTTTGGTTACGGAACCCTAAAAATTATCTACAAGCTCCTTTACTCTTCACAATTAAATTTAACCCTTTACCGAATACTTATGCCACCGTCTGTACCTAACAACAGAGAGAAGACCTCAACTCAATATAAATCCCAAGTACCTAAATTATTTTTCGGCGGACATGAACCGTTTTAACGAAAATAACTATGTAAATATAGGTATTTATTCCCGTTGGGCCTTATATCATAAAGCCTTTGAGCCCTGCTAAAATATGGCCACGCTTACGCTAACTCTTTGTTAGTTTATGAGGGAGGCTGTCGGTAGAATGTGGATGGGAATGTTTTTTACATTCCTTTCTAAACGTAAATTGTATTACTTAGTGTCAATTGAACAAAAGAATATAGTTTACTCTAATGATAGTCCATAGTGCACTAATAGAAGAATCTTGTGGTTGGGCTGAGTTACAAGTAATGAGACTTGTGTTGATGGAGCAAAATCGATTTTATTAGTGAATCCTACCTATTTGATACATTAGAGGCTATCGCTGATACAAGCAATATGGGTTTATTTCACAGTAAACTATTGTATTATTGCTAAACTTTGAATGATCAGTTGCCATATTACAATATCCCTTTAAGGCATTTCTACTAAAAAATCTTTTTATTCAATAGAGGAATATTATTAGTAATGTAACGTATTTATTTTTATTTTTGTAATTTTACCATCTGTGTTGTTACGTACATGTGTTAAAATTGTACTTTTGTTTTTTTTGACATATTTGTATATTTAATAAATGTATATGTATGTAATTTGATTCTGTAATGTATTTTATAGATTAATAACTGACATTAAAATAATTTTGACTTGTTCACTTAATTTTATTCGAGTTTGTGATGTAACAGTAAGTATACTATTTTTTTTGCTTGTTTGATAATTATTTAATTTACTGTGCCTATCTATAGTTTAGTGTGATGTATTTACCTAGTTTTATTATTTTTTGATGTGTTCAAATGCAATGTATATTGTTATTGAATAAATAAAATAATGAATGAATGAATGCATAATTTTGATGGGCATGAATAATTTTGTGCATGGCTCTTGTGTGTCGTATATACCTCATCATCATCATCATATCAGCCGAGAGACGTCCACTGCTGGAATTAGGCCTCCCCCAATGAGTGCCAAAGTGACCGGTCCTGCGCCACCCGCATCCAGCGGACTCCCGCGACTTTTACCAGGTCATCAGTCCACCTTGTGGGGGGGCAATATACGTATATACCTACTTACTCGTTAGTCTGTATTAATATATCAAATTAATGTTGTATATTATTTGTATAGTGTGTTAGATGTGTTAATGTTTTACGTACCTATTTCAATGTCACTTAATGATGTCTTCATATATCGTTGTACTTAAACAGTCACATATGAATGGATCACAATTGAAACAAAATAATAACCAATCCTTTAGCTCCGATTGGGTACGTGAGGGAGTAGGTAAGTTAAGTACCTACTTCTCTATGTGTATCTATGAATAATTATATTAATAATTCTGCAAACCGATATTGAAATGAACTATCCACCCTTACATTCTCTATTTCATAGCTACATTCCCCTTTCAGTACTCTCAAAATTCAAAGCTGTTTTCGACGCCCAAAAAAACTTCGAAAACTAAACCTGTCGACAAGTTAGCGCAGAAAGGTGTAGCCTCGTAATTGCTCAGACAAATATAGCAGGCGTTTTGTTTTCGTTAATGAACTCCCCCGGGCCCTCAGAGGCGTTGCCTTGCAAAAACTATGACTGGCTGATGAACCGTTGATTGAGCTAGATATAATTGATTTGATAGACAAAATATTCTAGTTTAACTGTGTAGTAGTAAGGTTCAATTGAGCCTCCTTAAAGATTGGTACTTTTAAAAACATTTCATTGAGTTAGGTTACCTACTATCCATTTCATTGAAAACTTGGTGGACCGTTTGTGCTAACGTTTTATTTTATAGAATATCATTGGGTAATTACTGATAGAGATCACCTACTACATATTGCCTAGTCACTTCATCAAAGTACAGACAGACAAACACCGAAGCGAGTGAAACCTTATAAACAAGTGTAATGTTAGTATCCAGATTTTCGAAAATATTCTCAAGTCCCTAAATAATGATCAACATGAAACTAAGGCAAAACCACTTATTATTACGTTGACAAACCAAGTTGAAAACAAATTCACAATAAAGCACTTAACATCAATTTCAAAGCAAGCAAATTACTGAAAAAATACCTCTACATTAAACATTCCTACTTATTTTAAAAGGTCCTAACATTCTGATCCCATTACTGTAAATCTATCTTGTGCCGTATGAAATATGGTCGTCATTTGATTGCAGAGTAGAAGAAGAGTAAGGTTAAGAAAGTATGGAGTTGGGTTCGCGTCGCAACCGCGATTGAGAGTGATTGATTTGACAGGAAGCTTTGACTTCATTCACCGCACCCCATTGAGGCACAACGTTACGAGTGAGCGGATTGAACGAATGGCTTCTTTTATTGAACGTAAAACGGAAAAGATTCGACTTTAATAGCAATGACGAAATATAAGCTTCATAATTTGGGATCCTGCCGTTTTCTCAAAAAGATTTTGGTCAAATTTCATTACCCAAACAAATTTTAGCAAATGTTTTATTTGTCAATGCTATCTTTGGCAAACTTACAATACGCATATTTTCATTTGGTCAAATTTTCTTTAAGCAGAATATTAGTACGAAAAATAGCTTTTAAGCATTTGGTCATTTGCTAAATGTTTTATTAAGGCAAAAAAACTTTACACAATAAACATTTAGTCAAATTACTTGTTATGACAAAATATTATAAGGACAAAAATTGGAGTTTTTGTGTAAAGTAACTTTAACTGCCACCAGAACTATAGGTTAATAAAGAACGCGTATATGGCGGCGTACAGTTAGGTGCGACGACGAGCGCAGCGAGGAGGAGCGTATTAGGTGACCGCGACCGCGTCATTTATCCTAAGTGGTGTTGTCCTAATGGGCATTAGCCCTAACGATCTATAGCCATAACAATATTTATTCAATGAATAGGGTAATTATATAGGTCTAAGGCAGAGCCCAGTTAGGTACGACGACGAGCGAAGCGAGGAAGAGTGTCAGGTTTGTTATTGTTGTGTAGGTTATTTGGACGCTCAGAGACCTTATACATCTCTGGAATACTGAATTAATATCATTAACTTTCTGTTAATGCACAGACCTTATTCTAATCGAATGTAATGGTCATATTTTGTTTTGTTTTCATTTACTTTGTGACATTTAGTGTGTTGTTATATCAGTCGTTAATGTGCAAATTTTAAATTATTATTGTTTTAGATTATAATCTTTTATTGTATGATTATTATTTTTATTGTAAACTACCGTTTGACATGTAAAAGTGCCCTTGTGGCCTATTTGCAGAATAAATAATTTGTATTTGTATTTGTATTTGTATTTGGTTGAACTGCGACCCTACAGCGCGCGAGCCGAGCGAGCGAAGCGAGCGTGCCGCGGTAGCGGCCGGCGACGCGCCAGAACCGAATTTTATGGCGTTTAGGTTACGTTTTACAACTACGGCCCCTATAAAAGAAAGATATGAAATTTATTATGCATTATGACTTGTATATGAAATAAGCATTATATCGTAAAATCGCATTATATCGTCGATATAAATCATTTGCCTTAATTTTATTTGCGTAAAATATGTTTTGCCAACTAAAACATTTGAGTTAATGAAAATTGGTCAAAACACCAGTTGGTAAGCGATTCATTGCCTTAACATTCTTAAACTAAATAAAACGTTTGCGTAACATTTTTTTGGGAAAAATAATATTGGCAAATCTTTATTTGGCAAATGAAATTTTGGGAAACATTTTTTGGGAACTGAAATTTTGGCAATTTCTTTTTGGTAAATCATTAGTAACCCTCATAATTTCTCACAAGGAATTTAAAAAATGGTGTCGTCGACGTTGACTTAGGTCTACAAAACTGAAAAAAACTTTAAAATAACCTGCCAATATCACCGGTGTAAAAGTACCTGAGGATGAAAAGGGCCTCATAAACAGTTTATTTTCCTTTTACTCGTCGCTGTACGTCATACTTTACAACCATTTCGCGTAAATATCACTCGCATCCACGCAAATTAGAAAGAGAAGAGTAGATAGATTTTCTCGTTTCCTTAAGGCTATGCTGCCAAGAATCGCTACGCGCTACGCTCGTAGCCGATCCCGTGGTTTTCCTCGTATGTAGCGGAAAGCGACTACGGCGTAGGCGCACGCTAGGCGGGTTCCTCTGGTTGACGCTAGCCATCATCCACAGCGTCTCGATATCAAGAAATGTACCGCCTTTACCAGGTCATCAGTCCACCTTGTGGGGGGCCCACCCACGCCGCGCCTTCCGGTACGTGATCGCCACTCGAGAACCTTTCCGCCCCAACGGCCATCGGTTCTACGTGCTATGTGGCCCGCCCACTTCCATTTAAGTTTAGCGATTCGGAGGGCTATATCGTTTTCAACTCAACTTAAATCAAAATGATATTTATTCAAGTAGGCCCAGTAACAAACACTTTCAAATCGTCAGGTAGAAACATAATCTTAAGCTAATTACTTAGAGTGATTTATTAAAAATAAAACGTAAAATTTATACATATAAAGTAAACATTTTTGTAAAAAATACTAGTCTAGAATGTTTCTAGAAAAACAATCTAATATTAAAAAATAAATAAAACGAGAATAATAAATTAAAACAGTGTCAAAAATTTCCAAAAGGAATAAATATATTATAAATTCAGTCAAAATTAGTCCCAAGGAGTATTCATGTAGTCTTGTGTGCTATTAATAAGCTTTCGAAATAAGTTTACGCTTCACATAGTTCTTGAATTTATTAATAGATAACTCAGTTACGTTTCCAGGAAGTTTGTTATAAAACCTTACCCAATTACCCATGTATGATTTTTTTATTTTTTTGAGCCGAGTGGTGGGCACCGCAAGTTTATGCTTAAGTATTTCTAGTATTAATAATATGTATGTTACAGTTTTTCCTAAAATTGACAATGTTTTTCATAGATACATTGACAATGCAATGTCATTATATTAATATTTTTATCTTGGTACTGCTGCGGATAGCCTCATTTCTGATGCGATCACGCAGAGAAACTTCCAACATAGCCCTCTCCATAGCCCTTTGGGTGTCTTTGAGCCTTCTTATGAGGCCCATAGTAAGCGACCACGTTTCAGTGCCATATGTCATCACTGGCAACACACACTGGTCAAAGACTCTCGTCTTGAGACACTGCGGAATAAAGCTAACATAGTTTTAAGTTTAATAACTAGTAATACTAACATTTATGGGTTAATTTGTCTGAATTAAATCCTTTTTTTTAAATCGTGGCCGAGCTGTTGGCGTTATGACATCGTTGGCACTGAATGAACATAATAATATGATCAGTTTAACCTCCTTTTCAAATTTGGACGGTTTTACAGTACAAATATGAATAGGTGTGATGCTGATGGCACAGTATAGTTGTGCGATGGTTATGTGTGGTTTCACGTCAGACTGACCTGTTGATGGCTTGCTGTGTCTTTATTTTCGCTGCTCTCCGAGTCGGAGGAGTCTGACGGTTTCTTGCAATAGCGGCGGCACAGGCATCTACAACAATACGTTAAAGAATTAACATAATTGTAAAATTGTAGGCTCTTGGGGTTGTTCCTTGTTTCGGAGGTGTAACAAAAGCAAGTTCATTTAGTCCTTTTTTCAACCAGCCGAAATCCAATGCAGATAAAGAAGATATATATACGAAATGTGTAAGACTTAGGGTACAGCCACGACTTCGAGTGGTGCCGGTAGCGGAAGCGGTGCAATACGTAGGAGCGAAAGGCCAAGCCCCGATCTGCCAGTTAAAATACTTATTTACCCAATGAAATATATAAACAGCACGTTGAATTTGCATAAAAAAACATGTATAACCATATTGTGGGTTAGTACTATTAAGTACTTATACTGAATTTGAACTATCACACCCCGCCATGTGCCTAATTAAAGTTGCATGCTAATTCTTGCACGTGTAATTTGTGCTTAAGGTTCTGCTCACATTCAGTGTCGGGAACCCAACCCGCGGGCGCCTACGCCTTAGGCGGTTTCCGCTACATACGAGGAAGACCACAGGATCGGCTACGAAGCGTAGCGCGTATCGATTTTTGACCGTGTATGTGTTCAAGATAACTCAACACCCTTAGCCGCCACCGCTTGCAGTCGCGGCTGAGTCGTTACGAGCGCATCATGTATTTAAGTTTCTTTTATGTTATAGGAGGCAAACGAGCAGACGGATCACCTGATGGTAAGCGATTACCGCCGCCCATGGACACCTGCAACACCAGAGGTGTTGAGTGCGTTGCCGGCCTTTAAGATGGGAGTACGCTCAAGCAAGCATAGTTGCAGGTTATATATAAAGTAAGTCCTGCTACAATTTCACAAAGACCAAATATTTGTTGTTAGCCTCCGTCCAACACATTTATTGTTGAGTGGGCTCTCGAGAACAATTCAATAGGCCGCTGGCCCGCGGCCAGTTTCCAGGTAGGCTAGCGTTGAAAACCCGGAAGTAGGGGTTATATTGGACTGGAAGTTTACTCGCTTTGTAACCCATTGCATTCAAGACCAACTCGCATATGAGTCATGCCTCTACGAGCGATGTCCGCTACAAAGGGAAAAAATTCTGCTACGCGGTACGGAGTGGCATAGGTAGCGGTGTTTGGCTTCAAAAAGAAACGTATGTAATAAACTTTCATAAATGGGTTAAAACCAAATTGTTGGCCAGTAGTTAACCTGGTTAGTCAGCCATGCAAGCAGAAGAGGTGCACAAAGTTAGAAGAGAAGAACAAAAATTAACCATAGAATTGTATGGTTAATTTTCGTGTCACAACGGAAAACTTTCATAGAAAGTTTAATTGAATGAGTTAGGCATGCCAAGAATTTGGTCCTTACCCAAATAGGCTTTCCATTTGTGCGATAAAAGAGTCCTAATTGTGAGAATATTTTTTCGTGACGAGGGTCACTTGTGACGCAACGTTTTGACGTCAAATGCTGACGCAACTCTGACGTCACGGGCTCACGGGCTAGCCTAGCCCGGGCAATACGTGCCTATAAACTGTTACAACAAAGGCACAGTTTGTCGTGAAGCCCGTGTGGGGTTAGGCTAAATTCATGCCAATATATTCAGATGCTGAATGAATGAAGATATGATTTTAGGATGCCTTGTATTGGGATTTGTAGCGCTGAAATGAGAAGCTTTCACTGACAATTTTCTTTAAGCTAATTCATTACCATGGATTGTAAAAGTAAATATAATTTTAAAAAATCCACATTAGCTGTAGCTGCGTAATGTATAAAAGTTTTATGTCATTACAAATAAAAGTAAAATGAAGCTCTAGGGTATACTAGTTTTAATGAAAAAGAAAATCAACGTTCAAACGAGAAAAAACTCGAATAATGTAGCACTTTCCATTGTTTTGCTCTAAGCTTCAGAGTTACTAAATAAATTGCTACAAGATCTATTAATTACACGAGTCTGGTCTTTATGGCATTTTTTTAAGGTTGAAATTGCAATAAAAGCGCCAGTGAACCTTTAGGTTAACTTTTAGAGGTAGTTGTATAGTTACCTTCCAAGTAATAGTCTTGTAAAATGTTGCTGAAGGTAGAATGTTTTGGTACAGCATCATATAGATCATAGCAGGCAAGGTAGCCAGATATATCGTAACAAATATTTATCAACGTACGAATAAGGATATGCTCCGATATCAAATAGATCGGTACACATTTTTCGCCTGCTTCTAAACATATAATAACTACAACTTAGAAAAGTTGAGAAACCCCCTCGACATTTTCATTTCATAGTCCAATATCCCGTAAAAGGGTGGAACAGATTTTGATTAAACATGACTAATAACACTCTGAATAATAGTATCTATGACACAAAAAAAACCGCATTCAAATCGGTCCATCCGTTTGGGAGCTACGATACCACAGACAGATACACAGACAAGTTAAACGACCCGCTTGGTCACCACGGATTGTCCTGCAGCAAAAGTGCAGGGCGTGCCCCCCGTCATGCGAATTTAAACGAAGTCATCCGTCGGGCCCTAGCCAGTGCGGGAACGCCGGCTATTTTGGAACCAACCGGCCTTTCCCGTGATGACGGAAAGAGACCCGACGGCATGACCCTCGTGCCTTGGAAGGTGGGACAGCCGTTTGGGACGCGACATGTTCCGATACTGTAGCGCTGTCTCATCTCCACGGCACCGCCGTAAAGGCAGGCTCTGCGGCAAATTCGGCGGAACTCCTCAAGCGGCGCAAGTACACAGCCATCAGTAGTGGCTACCTTTTTCATCCGTTTGGGGTTGAGACTATGGGACCGTGGGGGGAAGGCCCCCATGAACTATTTAAGGAGTGCTCCAAACGCCTGGTAGAGGTGACGCGTGACCAGAGGGCTGGTTCATATGTGGCACAGCGGATCAGCATTGCCATTTAACGTGGCAATGCTGCCAGCCTCCTGGGCACGCTGCCCTCAGAAGGTGATTTGGGCCAAATTTTTATTTATAGTTATTTTAATCCTAGTTTGTAATTAATTGTTTAGTTTTGTATTTTACTTTAAGGTACTTATATTATGTTTTTCTGGTTTTTTACAGCGAATTGTTTTTTTCTGTAATAATAAATGTTTGTGACAAGTTAAACTTATAACACCCCTCTCTTTGCGTCGGGGGTTAAAAAGATAGGGTTTTCGGGGAATCCATCGTATTAAGCACGGATCCAAGCTAAGCATTTGAACGTACATTTTAATCTCCAGGTCATCCTTGATTAGCCAGATTTCACATCTGCTCATGAGAGGGGAATCGTGGGATAAAGGCGCCCATGATATATATATGCAGTATTTTATGTCTGCCGAGGCGCGCATATGAAAACGCAAAACTAGACATTCACCTAAGCGCCGCGCCGCGCAATTTGCACGGTAAATATATTAGCTAAAGTGGTATCTTAATTAGCGTCGCTTAAGACCTCTTTACACCTGTGTGCCTTTTAAAACCAGCAGGTCGGTCGCTCAGCACATTGTTACGATAGGTAGATGTAAATGTCAAAATGTATAAGGAAAACTTATAGTTAAATGTCCTAACGCGTGTTCAAAATGTTACGTGATTACCCCTCTGTTCTACGAGGCGCATAAGCGACACGCGAATTGATTGTAGGCATCACCGACTACCCCAACTTGCACGAGCTTTTCTGCTTTACTGCTTACCTGCTTCTAGCCTTCCTTATCTTATCTAGGCAAGGGCCCTTTCGGATACCCTTCGACACAGTAGAGCCATCGTCATATACATATCTCAATAAGTGTGATAGAAAGGGATATATCATTCTTTGTTCTTGTCATAGTTCCACCCTTTTATTTGCCGCTAATGAGTCGGTACGAGGTCGCGGTAAATTAACCATTGCCGCCCCAAATTAAGTAGGTTGTTTATGGTAAGCCGTCAACCATTTAAAGGCCAATTTCTGGCCCAGTCCAAGTTGGCTCCGTTCGGGTTGCACAGGGCGGTTCCACATCGCTTCGGGAGCTAAAATATCGCGAGCCATCCGGTTGCCTCTCGGACACTGAAACTACGCGTCATTGCTTTGGTGGCAACCGTTTAGCCTCATCTGTAGATATCTACAGGGTGGAAAGGCACGACGATCCTTTTCCGCAAAAGGGGGATTGTTTAGATTTAGTTCTGTATTTCCTCTAAAGAAACTAGGCTCATATTCGTAAGCGTTTTGAAGTTATAGGCAGTTAACTTTTAATGCAAAATACTGCAAGTGACAGCCCTCATTAGGTTCAGTAACTTTTTAACAATAACACAAGGGTCAGTGACCTTTATCAAAACAATACTCTAACTAACCATAGATAAATTGAGACTTAGGGCAGTTATTCATGCAGAATATAATATTTTTGTTAACATTAAGTGTCACATTACACTTACATGTAGGTAGATAGTACGTAGTAATAGTAGGGTTATCACTAAGAAGAAAATTAATTGATTTTAATATATATATATTACCGGAAGGCGCAGCGTGGGTAGGCCCCCGACAAGGTAGACTAATGACCTGGTAAAGGTTGCGGGAGTCCGCTGGATGCGGGTGGCGCGGGATCGGTCACTTTGGCACTCTTTGGGGGAGGCCTATGTCCAGCAGTGGACGCCTTTCGGCTGATATGATGATGATATTAATTGTCCGTAACAAAAATCTAAACATTATGAATCGATTCTCCATCACTTAAACTAACCCCCCTTTGCAAGAAGGATCGTCTTGTCTTTCCACCCGGTATACTCCAAGTCATGGACCGAGGTGCTACCCCAGTCCGATTGTTGGAACCCTCGTGAATGCCCAACTTAAAGCGTTATCCGTCTTCGGTATTAAGCTCATGAATGAACATCTGTTGCCTGAATATCTTATAACATTTTCGTTCAGAATAATACTAAAACGATGAGAACAGCAAGTGATGAATGAACATACATTTTCTGTCGTAAATGAAAGGACCTCCTACTAATATCTCGTATAAGCGCTCATAGGTTACCGGCGTTAGCATACCGCATCGGTCGAGCGGGCTAATAAAGTCATCGGCGATCCAATAACAACCTCTTTCCGCTGTGTGTAACTGTCTCTATTAAAACACAGTTTAACCCATTCACTGCTAGCTAGGCGGGTTCCTGTTCGGTATATTATTGTTTCGTATAATATTCAGGATGAAATAAATCTTGCCTGATATTTAGGATAGGAAAAATATTTTCATAACTTAAAGAACTTTAGTTGTTTGAAGAATATTTATGGTCGTAATGAGTAAAATTAGTAAGTATATTGACAGAAAGTATCTGGTAGTAATATACATTTTTCCGTAAAAAATCTTTAACCAGCACGTCGTTCACGCTCAGACCAAGAAAAAAAGACACAGCAAGCGTTACGAACAGTTAAGTGAAGCCAAACCACATACAAACAAAACCAAGCTACATCAAGTTTAGCACACGCTTACGCACACATATACAAACAAAATTGCACAAAACTCTTCAGCACGTGTCGCAATGCTGTCAAGATCGTTTATTTCGAGTTTTGTGCGATTTAATTTGTTTAGCGTGTGCTAAACTTATGGGGCTTGGTTGAAAACCGGTTGGCTTCACTAGACTGTTCGTAACGCTCCGTCTGTATATTTTCTTGGTCTGAGCGATCACGTAACGTAATTATATGGAAAAAGACGGTTGAATTGTCCTAACGCGCCTTCTAAAAGTTACTTAATTACCCCCATGTATAGTCATAAGTTCCAAACAGTAGTGAAACGAGCGTAAACAGGCGCTAGTAACTTTTTAAATTAAAACAGCCAACTAACATAACAACCTGTTTTGTCTATCGCGATTGAAGGGTGTAAGGTAATTATGCCAATCTCTATTAAACGCTCATTTAACACAGTAATCTAACAATATAATTAAACAATAATAATATTTTATCGATTAAAAGATGATCAATTGATTCTTTTGATAAGTCACGCCGTCCGGTGGCGTGCCTTGTTTAACGGACCAATTGGAAGGGGTAAACAGCTGGGGCCGTAGACAAGGTTACAATCGACAAGCGCTAACGCCAATAGAAAACAAATAAATGTATGGGTATGACAGATGTCAACGAAAAGTGTTTCGTCGGCATCTGTCATCCCAATACATTTTATTAGTTTCTATTGGCGTTAGCGTTTGTCGATTGTAACCTTGTCTACGGCCCCTGGCCAGACTCACAAGCGAGGACTAGCGCATTCGATCTTGAGCCATTGAAAAGTATGGATCTCTTGAGAATGTCTGAGAATGACCAAAATATAAAATAAAAGGCGATAATTGTAAAGTATAATTGGATCACATTTTGTCGATATTTTATACCCACATTTATGCTAAAAGTGGCGCTGGAACATACGTTTCATGTGCTCTGCCTACCCCTTTTGGGAATAGAGGCGTGAATGTATGTATGTATATATAATTGGATTAGTTGCTAAGGATCGTTTACTTGAGAAATATAGTTATAATAAGTGGATGTGATGTTTCAAACTTGACCTACTAGCTCCCACAAGGGATTATCTTGACATCATCGGGGACATACCCTGAGCATCAAATGGATATGAAACAGGGATGTTGGATACATTCATATCAGCATCCGCATTATTGTCAACATCTGCATCTGCATCTGCAAAAACTGATGCAGAGTTCCTGCGGATGTAGTACAGTTTGCGACAAGATAGGGGCCAACACGGCGCGTGCCGCGCGCGTGTTCAGTATTTTCGTCATTAGTCAATAGGAATCTTCATTTCCGCGACAGACAGGGACCGAGCGAGGCTCCTCGCATCATCTAGGCCAGAGGCAGGTCACTGGCTCCACGCCTATCCTTCGCCCAACACCTGCACCTTTATCGACCCAGAGACGTTTCGCATAGCCGCCAGTCTCCGGCTTGGAGTTGCTCTCTGTGCCGACCACAGCTGTGCTTCTTGTGGATCTCTTGTAGATAGCCTTGGCCACCACGGGCTCGCCTGCTCTTCGGGCGCCGGCCGCCTGTCCAGTCATGCCGCCCTTAATGACATCCTGAGAAGAGCGCTCGTCAGTGCCGGCGTTCCCGCCGCTCTGGAGCCCCAAATAGTGCGGAACGATCGATGGCAAGCGCCCTGACGGGATGTCATTGATTCCCTGGAAGATAGGCCGTGCGTTGGTGTGGGACGCCACTTGCGCCGACACAGTAGCGGCGTCCTACCTCCCATCGACCAGCAGGCGTGCTGGCGCGGCGGCGGACGCTCGGGAGCGTCAAAAGGTAGCCAAGTACAGCTGTCTCGGTGCCCAATACGAATTCCTCGCTTTCGGCGTCGAGACACTTGGTGGGTGCGTAACGATGCATATAAAATGTTTTGAAATAATATTAGTCGCAATAACGCTCATTTGATATAATTATTGAGTGATATAACAACACTAAATATATTTACATAAGATATAATTATCATTTTATATCATTTGATATAATAATATTTAGTATAACATACTTTAAATTTTATCCATATTTCCCATAATGAACAAATGATATAATGCTAATTTATTCTAATGCACAGTTCGCATAGTATTTTTTGGTAGACTCTAAGGCAGGTCGGTGTAGGTACGACGACGAGCGAAGCGAGGAGGAGTGTTAGGTTGAACCGCGACCCTACAGCGCGCGAGCCGAGCGAGCGCAGCGAAGCGCCAGAACCCAACTTTTTTACTACCTAATATATGCTTACATAGTACAATTTGCAAGCCGTTATGTTTGCTACATTTTCTTTTGGATGTCGTATGATTTTTATACCAGTACTTCTATTAGGTTATGTAGAAGTAGGTTTGGTACGCGAAATGAACTGCAAGAGAAAAGTAGGTTATGCTGGGTAAATAAAACTCAAATGACACTCAAAAATCTATTATATTATAATACTTACTAAACTGAACGTAGACAGATAATATTAATTTTAATAATGAAACTACCCACCTAAATAACGTTTTACTACATCGTGGCACTTTAGAGTAATGGCGTGTTTGCTATTAATTATGATCGTTAAGGCGTTATTAATGTAACTAATAATAAAAACGAAATATTATTCTTCTTGATAGTTATGATATATAACTTGTATATAACATGAGCATTATACCATATAATGATTATACAAAATAAGTGTTATTACCGATGATCGTTATACAAAATAAACATATATATTTTGAGATTATAACAAACGTTTATTATAAACAATGAGTGATCCCTTGAAAATATATCAAATGTTGTTAAAGCGAATGAAATTATATAATATATTTTTATACCCATCATTACACACCCACACTTGGTTCGTGGGGCAAGGGTGCACAGATGCTCCACAAGGAGCTTGGCAAACGGCTGAGGGAGGCAACGGGCGACCCTCGCGCGGGCAGCTTTCTCGCCCAAAGAATTGCAATCGCAATCCAGCGCGGGAACGCTGCTTGTGTGATGGGAACCCTACCAAGGGCACAAAATTTTGATGTATTTTTAATTTTTAGCTGTAGTTATTTTAATTGTAGTTAGCTTTAGTTTTATATTCAAGTTGTGTTTTCATAAGTAGTTTAGTTTGTATATTGTTATTGTTAATAAATGATTCCCTATTTCGTTTCTGTAATCTAACAATTCGCCGTATTCGCTTATAAGTGATGCGTTAGGTTTGTAACGATTGTAATCGCAACGTGTTCGAATACTACGTGACCCTATAGACGTCGTGTATTTATGTTTTTGATTGCTTTGCCTCAAAATCCGCATCCGCGTCCGCGGATGTGATTATTATTAGATACAGGGGCATTTAAATGTTCATAGTCTGAGTTAAGACTTTGGGTTGATTGGTATACTACGTGCCAAGAGTCTAGTTAATAGCGGTTACTGTAGTCACTTTCATCCCCGTGTCGTACACTTGGGAGCAAAGAAATCAACCCACCCACACTATTTTGATATTATTCCGATTGCCGGAAAAACTGTAAGCGGGATCATGCAAATTTTGATACCATCAGAAATATAATTTCGTCATCTTTAATGTCGTATGTTATTCCGGGAAATTTAATATTGTTTCGTTTAGTCCTTGTAAAAGTATCGCCCACGCCGTCCCTTTCTTAGACCCAATGGAAATGTGAGGATTATGGAAAACAATTTACAATTTTCAATATTTGTATTGCGTGCTCTAAGCAACATGCACCCCTACTACTGAAATAGGTTTTCCTTTAATATGCAGATATATATCTTTCAAACTGTATAAAAAGAATAATCCTACTATTTACGATTATAAAATAAATCACAATAATATAGATTTGTTTGCAAGTGTAGTTTGTTCCCAAACCTTTATTATGACATCCCAATCCTCCAAAAGAAAAGTATTTGTCACCAGTTTCCCTGACGTAGGCACAAAGTTTAAATCCTGATTCACTTAGAACAACATTTTTAATCCAACACGACTTGGCTTACGACCAAACTAGCAATTTCATAAGGGGACTTCGTCAGTTGTAACCTAGAAACGATAAAGGTTCAACTACACTGAAAGATATCTAAGAATTCCAACTCAATGCTACTTTTAATAAGTCTCAAATTGCAACCAGACGCAGGTATTAGTTACGACGTTTTTCTGGTCTCGGAGTTTATCCTGCACTAGATATTTTACAGCTTCTAGAGTTGAACAAGTCGAGCACTCGTAAATCCAGTGCTTATGAATGCTAGATTTGGTTAGTGCTAGTTCAGTTTTATATGTGACGTAATGGTTAAAAGTTTTTTTTATAAGTTGTGGATCTTTTAAAATCGCGGGTTTTAAAGCCAAGTAGTTTGATAGAGTGAGGATACAGATCCAACACACGTTACATAATCCTATTATTTACGTATTGTATTAAATTACTTTGTGAAGATGCATTATTTTATAATACTTTTGTTTTTCTTATTCAATACTTAGTGACCGTTTTTATTTTAAGGTCACTTTGATTAGGTAAGGTAAAACCAACTATAAAACAATATTGCATTCCGATAGTATGATTTGTTCTTACTATGATGTTATCCTAAAGCACGTATTACTTACCCCTTAGGGTAGAACGAAATTGCTCACGCAAACGTGGGCCTTTTAATACTTGAGGAGTTTTGTCAATTCTTGGATACCGACAAGTGATAGGTCGGGAATAATATCCTAATTTGAATAGTAAAGTGTCGGCTCTGGGATATCCCTCAAATTGAGGACTTAATCTGGACTATTCCCGAGATGAGCAATCACTAATCCCATCTTAGATCGCAATGTTGAGGCGTTACAAGCTTTCAATCAATAGAAAATTCGAAGTTCTGGTGTAGACTCGGAACAGTCAAATTTCAAACTTCCTTTATGAGAGTTGCAGAATCAGTTGATTGAGAGAATTTCGTATCCCATAGGTTGTGGTTTGTCTTATTCTTCAAGCAATATGAAAATACTGATCAGTTACCTGATGAAAAGCGAAGCGAAGAGTACCAGAAGCAACGGCACCAGCGTAGCGAAGCAGGCCAGGAACAGAGTCTGCAGGTCCGTGAACCCTGAGAACACGGACAGGACTACGCCGGGTCAAATGTCCCATGATCCCAGCAGCCGAAATTGCTGGTATTATGAGCACGAGGTAAACTGGCCCATGACACTGGCAACTAGCAACTGGTCCAAATATATAGGTAAGACACGGTACCAAATGCCCCATGATCCCAGTAGCTGGAATTGCTGGTGTTATAGGGCACGAGGCAAAATGCCCCATAACACCAGCAAATATCAACTGTCTCGAAGACCATAAGACAGCACTATATGCCCGTGAGCTAAGCAGCAGAAATTGCTGGTGTCATGGGCGTGAAGTTAAACCAATAACATAAGACACTGTATAAGGTTGTAAATGCCCTGTGAGTCCAGCAGCGGTTTTGTTAATATTTTTGGGTACGAAGCATTAATGTCCCATGATAACAGCATCTAGCTTTGCCTGTATCATAGGACGTGAACTTAAATTCTGTACTTTAATACCTATTTTTACAAGTTGGTCAGCTTCGCGAGTGCCTTTAGTGCGCGGTAACAAAATCAAACAACATAAAAGTTAGTTTCACTAAATTTTCTGAACAAAACATCCCAGCCACGATTCAAGTAGAAAAGCAGACCCCAATTATGACCGTGACGCGCGGCCAACAGCCCGATGTCACCATTAATTGGCTGGGGCCAATTTATAAGTCTATGGCCATTATTTTACCTTTCAATCAAAAAGGGCTTATATCTCAAAAACATCCCTACGACATGTGACTTTTGGAATACACAGGGCAGTAATATTGGCGAGTAGGGAGGACGTTCGATGGGCCTTTTTCCCTATTATCGGAAAATAAACGTGACATGCCACGCATAAAATGGATTCGCGTGATATTTACCGCGATAATCAACAACGAATCTGACGGTGCGTGCTGTAACGGTAAGCGCAAAATATTTGTGTGAGCCATTTCCCATGATATAAAATGATTGAGCTTAAAAGATTGTCCTTAATTATTTGTGTACGCATTCAATAGTATTTAATAACCATTGCGCTTTACGAGTCGATTATACTTATCATCTGAGTCTTGACTTGTTTTTTGTATAAGCCTACGATTTCCATTGAATTGTCCAATAACTTAGTTTATGCCAAGAGCCAGTCCAGAAATCAAGCCTAATTTAAGTTTTTACAAAATTAAAATTATCTTAATTTATCCTTCGTCGATTGATACAACAAAAGGGCCTTAGTTTGCTTTATTTTTACCGAATCTTTTATGATATTGAATAAGTCGTATTCTCTTTTTACCTGCCAGATAATATATATTAGATGGAACACAATTTAATTGAAGAGAATCGCCTTATATCAATTTAAATAGGTTTAATTTATTTATGTATATTTCCAGAAGCTTCTACAACCGTTTTATTGCCTCTTATTCATTAATTCGTTGAAAAAGCTGAAAAAATGATTTCATTTTCCAACAGATTTGATAGGCCAAGCTCACATATCAAGAACCCATTGAATTGGATGAAAATAAATTGATTTTGGATAAATTGGGTCGAGAATTTCGTGTCGTCTAGACTTTAGATTACATTCCAGAAATAATTTACGAGTGGGCTTGAAAGGGATTTAGTGTAATTAAATTCATATTACATAGCATATAGAAGCAGGATATTTTTAACTGTTTTCTAGTTTTGTTTCGATTTCTTTTTATAAAGAGGACGCTAAACGGGTCGGTAATTTTGAGATTAAGCTTTCGACTTTAACGTCTCCAAAATTGATAATTCTTCACATATTGGACTAGCCCCATAGTAAGCCGAATGAGTTGTGTTATGGTTATATAAATTGAAAACATCCAACACTCGGAAACAAATATTCATGCTCAGCACCCAAATATTTGACTTTGGCGGGATTTGAACCCAGGATCTTCAACTTCGTAAGCAGGGTCACTGCCTAAGCTAAACTGGTCGTCGTCTTATGTAATAACTGATATTTGCTATACGTAGATTGCTTACTTGTATCGGGTGCCAAATCATTGTCAACCTCATGCCCGGTGATGTTGGTAAAGTAGGCGCTCTTGTTATCTCCTTTCGGCCTCAGCACCTCCACCAATTCAACATAGTCGAACTTTCTACTCTTATTCCTTCCCTCTATACTGTTGTCGCTCAACCCATCTTTCACACTGCGATTGTAGACGTCAGTCTCATTCAATTTCGTCGAAATCAGGAATTCGAACCTTGGCATATCCTCCACCAACTCCGACGCTGGCCTGAACAGTATATCCGTCAGCGTCTCGTCTCTGTCAGTCTCAGAGTCTATTATATCCTCCATCAACGAACTTGATATGTTGAGCTGTTTTTCAAACCCAGGCGCATCGTCTTTCTTGATTTCTAGTACTGTTTCTTTCTCTTTCATTTTCTTTTTCGACAACCCTTCATCTCTATCTTGTTCAGCTCTGACAATCTCCTCCATGTCAGTATTGGAGTTTCTATTTGTTTCTTCGACCGTCTGATCTTTATGACCATCATCATCATTAGCTACAATTAGTGTATCAGAATTAGGTTCTACGGGTACAATAAAAGTATCATTATTAGGGTTTATGTACACATCTGTGGTGTTGTCGGAGTAAGGTCGAGCGTGTACTATGTCGGCTGTTAAGAGTGCGTTTAGAAGGAAGAACATTAGTTTTAATTTGACGTTGGTCATTTTCGTGGTTTACTTCATCATTGGTACATTTTTAATGGTGCTCCAGAGACTCCATTAAGTATTACGGGGAAATCTGAAACAAGGAAGGAACTATTAACTATGCGACAACGGGGTTAAGCTGGCCGCCCCCACAGTTCGCCAGTTTGTCAAAAGTTTAGCAGCGATAAAAGTCTCGAAGTTTCGCAGGTGAGTTAAGTAACGATGACGGTGTTTTACGACCTTTGGACAATTATTTTAAAGTTAACTAGGGAGTAGCGAGGATATTCGAACTGGAATTAAATTAAAAGGTTGTAATAATTATTCAAAAGGTTTTATTAAATTATTAGGTTCAAGTAGACTTGAAAACAAATTTAATTGCATGCTTTTTATTAGGGTTTACTCATTTTAATAAATTGTACAATATTACAACAACAACAAATACAAATATTCTTTATTGCTCACCAGACATAGTAAAAAATAAAAAAGAGGTAAGTTAAACATAAACAATGGTAGACAACAGGCGGTCTTATCGCTAAAAAGCGATCTCTTCCAGACAACCTTTGGGTGGTGGAGACGATGCAAGAAAAGATAAGATCTGAGTAGGTGAAAACAGAAAATAAGAACAACTTAACTATAAGAAAGACTATACACTTACATAAATACATATATATATATATAAACCTACATACACATACAATAACTAAATGTCATAGAAACAGTATCACTTACAGCCGAAAACAAAGAGCACACACCAAGTAGGAATGACTAGTTACGGAAGAGATAAATAGTAATCCTTAAGTCGAGTTTTAAAAATGGGAAGAGACTTAGCACGTTTAATCTCAATAGGCAAAGAATTCCACAATCGAACAGCTCTAAAAGTAAAAGAATTGTTGTAAAATTTAGAGTTTGATTGAGGAACCCTCAGAAGCAACATCTGAGCACACCTTGCAGAAGAAAGAAATTTAAAGCGTTCCTTTAGGTAGCGGGGGGTTGCAGGGTTAAAAAGAATTCCATAAAGGTGGGCGAGAATGTGAGAGTTACGTCTGAATCGGATAGGAAGCCACTTGAGTTGAGAACGGAAACTGGATACGTGGTCATATTTGCGTAACCCAAATATGAACCTGATACATAAGTTTTGAATACGCTCAAGCTTGTTAAGTTGCTCCTCAGAGAGATCAATATAGGACACGTCAGCATAATCCAAAATAGGGAGGAGAAGCGATTGAGCAAGCGCAACTTTGGTAGCAATGGGAATATTATTATATTATTATTATTATTATGTATGTCTTTCCCGTTCACGGGACAATGATGTCCCGGACCTTTGGGAGGCGTGCGTGGAGCTAGGTACCTACAAAGTACCAACTGAGCCAACACGTAGAGGCCCTTTTGACAATTTAATGAAATGCAAGGAGTACACCGAGCGGATGCTGTCCCTGCCCGTGTCATGGGACGCACACAGAGACAGCACCCGCTGGGGTTAATAGGGACTATTGATGGTTGATGGAATCTAAATAAAACGGGTTATTGGGTTGAAATGATGGACTAGTGGCTGGGCTATTGGGTGAAACATCGGACGCCTGCCTAATAAAACTGTTTCAATCTTTATCTCTGGCAGACGGTGACTCGCTAACTGCTAGATGGGCCCCTATGAATAGCGACATTAAAAAATGGCCTAAGGGCAACACCGGTCAGAGAGCTGGGGGGTAGAGAGGTGGCACTGGACTTTAAACATATAGCCAACTCGCCACTTAGGTGTCCACATCTACCCTCGAGCAACAGCTCTTGCGACTCTTGTCTGGACGGCCAATAAAGGCAAGCCAGAGGCGGAGGGCCTGTCCAACCAACCACCCGATCGGCTCAGCCTGACCACAGGACACCCAAAGGAGCACTCAGGTACGTAGGGTCGCTACTCCCTAACAGCCCGCCACAAGCTGCCTTACGTTGACTGATTGCACCAGAAATCTGGTGGGCGATGGGGCCGTCACATCCCTACGCCTTATTATTATTATTATTATGGGATTAATATTGTAAGTTACTCGGATTATTCATGATATTTTCACTCATAATATTTTTGACCGATTGGTAATAAAAAATCAGGAGTTAATTAAAACGCAATACATTATCATTCGGAGTTAGTTATCCTTGAGACTTCAAAACACGCAGTGCATATCGGGAGGAAAATGAACACTCTCTTTTATTATTAACATCGTAATAAATTGCTATCTTCTATTTATCAAAGGTTGAACCTTTCTGCTCCATATTTAATAACGCTGCCATGACAAGTTTTTTCAACAGTTTTATGGGAGCATATTTTCTTTTCAATTCGGTAGAGACGATATTCCTACACAGAAAACTTATATATCAGAACTCAGACTTTAAAATTCGTTACCTTAACACCAGAGAAAAGATATCCTCAACACAAAAAAGGCACATGTTCAAATTGTGCTTTACAAAAGACGGTACCTAACTAAATTGGGGAACTGGAGTTGCACGACTCCTGAATTTACCGTGCATGCATTCAGGTGGGCTGTACACTAATTTGCAACCTACGGCAACCTTGCCTGATGGCAGAATAGCACCATACAATATTATATTTTGTACAATGCCAGAGGGGTGATACGTAACTTTAGCAACGAGTATTGGGACATATCAACTATCATTTTCTCATTCACCAAAATGTAAATTAGATCTGCCTAAAGTACGTACGAAATCGAGCAGCAGAACCGCAAAAGTGTGTCAATTGTTCCTTAGCTTTTAAAAATATATAATTATATAGTTGTTTTGTCTATTTTTGTTTTTGCGTAGCGCAATTGGTGTTCTTAACAATATTGGCAGGTTCACCGCCGTCAATGAAGTCCACTGTAAGAGCTCCGGTGTGCTTTTTTACCACCAGCCACAACTGGCGCATAGGTAAGGTAATGATTGAGGGAATGCTGCCATTAAAATTGAAACATAGGTTATTTATTTATCGTATGGCAAATCAGTATTTAGAACCGTGAGATCTATGGGTGACATTCTGCTTAAATGATATTGGCTGTGGTTTGGAAAGACACAATTGTGCCAACATTACGGAACGAATCTTGAGGGGCCCGCGATTGCGCAAATTGAATTTGAGTTTTTATTGTCAGCTGTTTGGCCCCTCGAGTTTTATCTTCTGTGTATTAAGTGCTCAAACATTTTGCTCTATAAGTGCTTTAGGTGACACAATCACACTGGGAAAGATGGGCGGGATAAATATATTCGTTTTATCAACGTTTGCCTTCTTTGTGGCTGTCTGCGCTCAGGAACCGGTACGTACACGACAGAAGTAAAGCTACTTCTGCAATTAATTTATAATTTTCAGTTCAACACATATTCCAATTAACTCGTCAAGCGCGCATAACGTTAAATTACTAAATCAAATCAAAATCATATTAATATTTACAAATAGGCCGCGAGCACTTTTACATGTCAACCCTACAAATTAGAGCAGTCAATTGGTGCTATATATTGTACTTACAACAAGATTACCCAACTGAAATAATTAACTACTTTGAAAAGGCTGAATGAACCGTCAGACAAAAAAACAACATTAGAATTTGTCCATTCGTTTTGAGCTGCGATGCCATTAACAGACACACAGACTTCAAATCAAACTTAACACCCTGTTTTTGTTTCGGGGGTTGCATGCCAAGAACGCTGAAAAGTGTCACCGTGCGTTGTCAGGCCCGCAGTGCTAATGACGACTACTTAGTGGTGTTTGTCGTAAGGCTGTCAAAGTAACCGTCAGTCTCTCAAGTAAGGCTTGTATTTGCTTTCTTGTGACAACGACGTTGGCGTGACAGTGTCTCTTTTGGATGTCTTGCTTGGCGGCGGAAGGGTTAAAAAGCTATGGTAGTCGAGTTCAGGCATACGACTTTTAAAAGAAGGGGTTTGGATTTTTAGGTCGTATCAATGAGTTTTTCAAAGTATATGTTACTGAGTGACTTTGATGAGGAATGACAAAACATGGTCATAGACCTAGATTTGAGTTAAATAAAGGTGGGCGAGAATGTGAGAGTTACGTCTGAATCGGATAGGAAGCCACTTGAGTTGAGAACGGAAACTGGATACGTGGTCATATTTGCGTAACCCAAATATGAACCTGATACATAAGTTTTGAATACGCTCAAGCTTGTTAAGTTGCTCCTCAGAGAGATCAATATAGGACACGTCAGCATAATCCAAAATAGGGAGGAGAAGCGATTGAGCAAGCGCAACTTTGGTAGCAATGGGAATATTATTATATTATTATTATTATTTGTATTTGCTTTCTTGTGACAACGACGTTGTCGTGACAGTGTCTCTTTTGGATGTCTTGCTTGGCGGCGGAAGGGTTAAAAAGCTATGGTAGTCGAGTTCAGGCATACGACTTTTAAAAGAAGGGGGTTTGGATTTTTAGGTCGTATCAATGAGTTTTTCAAAGTATATGTTACTGAGTGACTTTGATGAGGAATGACAAAACATGGTCATAGACCTAGATTTGAGTTAAATGCAAGTTATTGATTGTAAATGTCTAAAATAGCAAACTTGTTTTACCGATTGGTTGAATAGGTAACGTTGTTCAATCAAAAGTTTCTTGCCTTTGGCGTGAGCGCGAGCGTCATGTACCTGTAATCTGAGACTAATTTATTTTACCGTCCGTGGTGAGTAATGAGCTGGTAACAAGAGAACCCTTAGCTGTATATAATCGAGTCACGCTAAATTGAGGAAGTCACATAGAACTCTGTTGTAACTCTTTTGACTGAGCTACCGGTTTTAAAAGCATCGACGTTCAAAAGCGAGTGTCACCTCATAAATAATGAGTAGAAAAATGAGCCGGCGACGTTGACAAATAACCCCGCTGAAAAAATGAGCACAACGCGTATCACAAGCCAACGTAATACCAACCCTGACTCTTCGTATTAAGGTCTAAATTTAAAGTTTCTAGGCAAGGCTCTTGATTCTATTACAAATTGGGCCATCACACCTGCCTGGCATCGATTATGAGAGTGCTTATTGATACAGAAGCGATTTGTTTAAAATTGGTTCAACTTTGGCACCTACATTTTCCGCCACTGAAATGAAGCGTGAGCGAGATGTACATAGTTTTTAAGTTTAGTCACAGAGTAAATAATAGTAATTACGTACAGAAGTCTATCTAAACTGATGGTTGGTAGCTTGGTATAGCTAATCACGGGTCACACACGATCGCTACAAGGCCCTTGCACTTTCGCTATCAACTATACAGCTCGGAGGTGCCTGAGACCTGAAATGGCCAGATGAACAGGCTTGGTATATAGAAGATATCAGTATCCAGATTCAAATACATAGTAAGGCAAATAGTACAGGGTACGGTACACGGTGTGCAAAGATCGCACGATTAACTTATACTTATTGTGAGAATGCATGATTAATGAGATGATGAATGATTACTGAGACGTTACTCATTATAGGTTTAAGACTTCATGTACATGTACGTGATATATTTAAGTAAATATCTTTTATGTACTTAACCCGTAGTTATGTTTAAGAATCTTATGCAGAAGTGTAATTGGTATTAACCGTTCTTGTGAAAAATATAAAATAAAATAATTAAATATTATACCATCAGTGATCGGAATAGGCAGAGTATAAATACCTAAACTTAGTAGAACAAAGTCATGAATTTGAGACTTCCTTGCGATAACATTTTCTCCGGGATTTCCCGGATTAAAAATTAAAGTTATATAAAAGTAAATCCTATAATTGAAACTTGCATGTATCATAATTCAGTAGTAACAGCAACACTATTTTTTTTACTTTACATGAAAATCACCGGTGAGAAAATTGTTGTTACTTCTATATTTCTGTGGACTACAGAATAACAACAATTTTATTCTATTTTTAAAATTAATCTGTCTCTTTTATCCTCGTTCACATTTCGTGTTTAAGTGAAAGAGATAGACAAAATAGTAGTCTTATCTATTATATTTCTCGTGGTTCCTATTGTTATCGTGTAAAAGGGAACCATATGTCGTTATCACTTGTTGCTGCTACCTGCTATCCTTTTTATGCATTAATAATAAGTTGACAATACAGTTTCATACCATCCTTTATCGAGTACAGACGGGTTTATACTGTGTTTCTATGATATTTCATTTGTATTATGACGTAATATCTATAAAGAATCCGTTTATATTATTGGTTGTTTTATTTTGTGCCTATTGATTCTATTGAACCCGAAAAACGTGGTTTATTATCCCATTTATAAAATATTAGTTACTTACGAAGTTCCCGGGATTTTCGTCACGCAAAAATATAGTCGTAAGGAAGTCTCCACTTTTTGTCTCTGTGCTACTAAGTTTAGGTATTTATACTCTGCCTATTCCGATCACTGTATACCATACAACGTGATTTTTTAAGCGTCTTAGAGCCGAAGCCCACTTAAAAATCCAAAACGTACTAATAATACGTGAATAAATAAAATTTTGTTAAGTTTTTATTAATAAAAGGTAATTAAGTTTCAAAAATCCAGTATGGCGCGCGGTGCGAAGTTCATTCACCTGGTTAGAGTTCGTACCTCTCTACATAAGATGGCGGCTAGCGGACACTGCGGTCACTCGGCTAGATGGTTAAAATGAATATGCTAGATGGTTAAGAAAACAACCTGTATATGTAAACCTAGGTTTACCTTTCTGTCACTTGTCGTTTCGACGAATGAAAGTTTCGCCGAATTTTCATTTCATCTATTACATTTTTTTTCAGAAACAGTTAACTTTTCATGATTGCTATTTATAGAATTAACCTAACCTAATTTAATGGGTTCTACACAATTACTAGTATAATTACCTTCACTAAAAAGTTAATGGTTTTGAGAAAAAAGTTCCACGAAATGAAAATTCGATGAAACAAAGCATTCGGTGAAACGTTTGTCAGTAAAATGAGGGTATCCCTGTATTCGTTTATAATTTACATTAACTAAATTAAACTAAAACTAATTTAAATCAAAAAAAGACCCTCGAGGCGTCGTACGTGAGTCGTCGTGAGGATGCTGGCGGTGTTTCCTCGCTGAATTATGCCGGCTGTACACGTTGGGCCAACGTTGGCGCGTGAGCAGGATGTAGCTATGCAAACCAATGAGAACGAAATAAAGCCCTCTTTCCCTAACGCATAGATGCATTCTGCTCACGCGCCAAAATTGGCCCAATGTGGACAGCCGGCTTTATTGTAATACGTTGCGCGAGAAAGCCACCAGCTCTTCGGTCACCAACTGGAGACCGCAAAACGTTTTGCAATTTCTGCAAATAACTATAATGTGCACTCACCCCACGGACTGAGGGTCTCGAAGCCAAAGGGTACAAAGTTGTACTCTCTGCCGAGGCCTTTAGGAGTTAATTAAAACGCAATACATTATCATTCGGAGTTAGTTTTCCTTGAGACTTCAAAACATGCATTGCATATCGGGAGGAAAATGAACACTCTCCTTTAATATTAACATAGTAATAAATTGCTATCTTCTATTTATCAAAGGTTGAACCTTTCTGCTCCATATTTAATAACGCTGCCATGACAAGTTTTTTCAACAGTTTTATGGGAGCATATTTTCTTTTCAATTCGGTAGAGACGATATTCCTACACAGAAAACTTATATATCAGAACTCAGACTTTAAAATTCGTTACCTTAACACCAGAGAAAAAATATTCTCAACACAAAAAAGGCACATGTTCAAATTGTGCTTTACAAAAGACGGTACCTAACTAAATTGGGGAACTGGAGTTGCACGACTCCTGAATTTACCGTGCATGCATTCAGGTGGGCTGTACACTAATTTGCAACCTACGGCATGCCTGATGGCAGAATAGCACCATACAATATTATATTTTGTACAATGCCAGAGGGGTGATACGTAACTTTAGCAACGAGTATTGGGACATATCAACTATCATTTTCTCATTCACCAAAATGTAAATTAGATCTGCCTAAAGTACGTACGAAATCGAGCAGCAGAACCGCAAAAGTGTGTCAATTGTTCCTTAGCTTTTAAAAATATATAATTATATAGTTGTTCTGTCTATTTTTGTTTTTGCGTAGCGCAATTGGTGTTCTAAACAATATTGGCAGGTTCACCGCCGTCAATGAAGTCCACTGTAAGAGCTCCGGTGTGCTTTTTTACCACCAGCCACAACTGACGCATAGGTAAGGTAATGATTGAGGGAATGCTGCCATTAAAATTGAACCATAGGTTATTTATTTATCGTATGGCAAATCAGTATTTAGAACCTTGAGATCTATGGGTGACATTCTGCTTAAATGATATTGGCTGTGGTTTGGAAAGACACAATTGTGCCAACATTACGGAACGAATCTTGAGGGGCCCGCGATTGCGCAAATTGAATTTGAGTTTTTATTGTCAGCTGTTTGGCCCCTCGAGTTTTATCTTCTGTGTATTAAGTGCTCAAACATTTTGCTCTATAAGTGCTTTAGGTGACACAATCACACTGGGAAAGATGGGCGGGATAAATATATTCGTTTTATCAACGTTTGCCTTCTTTGTGGCTGTCTGCGCTCAGGAACCGGTACGTACACGACAGAAGTAAAGCTACTTCTGCAATTAATTTATAATTTTCAGTTCAACACATATTCCAATTAACTTGTCAAGCGCGCATAACGTTAAATTACTAAATCAAATCTAAATCATATTAATATTTACAAATAGGCCGCGAGCACTTTTACATGTCAACCCTACAAATTAGAGCAGTCAATTGGTGCTATATATTGTACTTACAACAAGATTACCCAACTGAAATAATTAACTACTTTGAAAAGGCTGAATGAACCGTCAGACAAAAAAACAACATTAGAATTTGTCCATTCGTTTTGAGCTGCGATGCCATTAACAGACACACAGACTTCAAATCAAACTTAACACCCTGTTTTTGTTTCGGGGGTTGAATGCCAAGAACGCTGAAAAGTGTCACCGTGCGTTGTCAGGCCCGCAGTGCTAATGACGACTACTTAGTGGTGTTTGTCGTAAGGCTGTCAAAGTAACCGTCAGTCTCTCAAGTAAGGCTTGTATTTGCTTTCTTGTGACAACGACGTTGGCGTGACAGTGTCTCTTTTGGATGTCTTGCTTGGCGGCGGAAGGGTTAAAAAGCTATGGTAGTCGAGTTCAGGCATACGACTTTTAAAAGAAGGGGGTTTGGATTTTTAGGTCGTATCAATGAGTTTTTCAAAGTATATGTTACTGAGTGACTTTGATGAGGAATGACAAAACATGGTCATAGACCTAGATTTGAGTTAAATAAAGGTGGGCGAGAATGTGAGAGTTACGTCTGAATCGGATAGGAAGCCACTTGAGTTGAGAACGGAAACTGGATACGTGGTCATATTTGCGTAACCCAAATATGAACCTGATACATAAGTTTTGAATACGCTCAAGCTTGTTAAGTTGCTCCTCAGAGAGATCAATATAGGACACGTCAGCATAATCCAAAATAGGGAGGAGAAGCGATTGAGCAAGCGCAACTTTGGTAGCAATGGGAATATTATTATATTATTATTATTATTTGTATTTGCTTTCTTGTGACAACGACGTTGGCGTGACAGTGTCTCTTTTGGATGTCTTGCTTGGCGGCGGAAGGGTTAAAAAGCTATGGTAGTCGAGTTCAGGCATACGACTTTTAAAAGAAGGGGGTTTGGATTTTTAGGTCGTATCAATGAGTTTTTCAAAGTATATGTTACTGAGTGACTTTGATGAGGAATGACAAAACATGGTCATAGACCTAGATTTGAGTTAAATGCAAGTTATTGATTGTAAATGTCTAAAATAGCAAACTTGTTTTACCGATTGGTTGAATAGGTAACGTTGTTCAATCAAAAGTTTCTTGCCTTTGGCGTGAGCGCGAGCGTCATGTACCTGTAATCTGAGACTAATTTATTTTACCGTCCGTGGTGAGTAATGAGCTGGTAACAAGAGAACCCTTAGCTGTATATAATCGAGTCACGCTAAATTGAGGAAGTCACATAGAACTCTGTTGTAACTCTTTTGACTGAGCTACCGGTTTTAAAAGCATCGACGTTCAAAAGCGAGTGTCACCTCATAAATAATGAGTAGAAAAATGAGCCGGCGACGTTGACAAATAACCCCGCTGAAAAAATGAGCACAACGCGTATCACAAGCCAACGTAATACCAACCCTGACTCTTCGTATTAAGGTCTAAATTTAAAGTTTCTAGGCAAGGCTCTTGATTCTATTACAAATTGGGCCATCACACCTGCCTGGCATCGATTATGAGAGTGCTTATTGATACAGAAGCGATTTGTTTAAAATTGGTTCAACTTTGGCACCTACATTTTCCGCCACTGAAATGAAGCGTGAGCGAGATGTACATAGTTTTTAAGTTTAGTCACAGAGTAAATAATAGTAATTACGTACAGAAGTCTATCTAAACTGATGGTTGGTAGCTTGGTATAGCTAATCACGGGTCACACACGATCGCTACAAGGCCCTTGCACTTTCGCTATCAACTATACAGCTCGGAGGTGCCTGAGACCTGAAATGGCCAGATGAACAGGCTTGGTATATAGAAGATATCAGTATCCAGATTCAAATACATAGTAAGGCAAATAGTACAGGGTACGGTACACGGTGTGCAAAGATCGCACGATTAACTTATACTTATTGTGAGAATGCATGATTAATGAGATGATGAATGATTACTGAGACGTTACTCATTATAGGTTTAAGACTTCATGTACATGTACGTGATATATTTAAGTAAATATCTTTTATGTACTTAACCCGTAGTTATGTTTAAGAATCTTATGCAGAAGTGTAATTGGTATTAACCGTTCTTGTGAAAAATATAAAATAAAATAATTAAATATTATACCATCAGTGATCGGAATAGGCAGAGTATAAATACCTAAACTTAGTAGAACAAAGTCATGAATTTGAGACTTCCTTGCGATAACATTTTCTCCGGGATTTCCCGGATTAAAAATTAAAGTTATATAAAAGTAAATCCTATAATTGAAACTTGCATGTATCAATAATTCAGTAGTAACAGCAACACTATTTTTTTTACTTTACATGAAAATCACCGATGAGAAAATTGTTGTTACTTCTATATTTCTGTGGACTACAGAATAACAACAATTTTATTCTATTTTTAAAATTAATCTGTCTCTTTTATCCTCGTTCACATTTCGTGTTTAAGTGAAAGAGATAGACAAAATAGTAGTCTTATCTATTATATTTCTCGTGGTTCCTATTGTTATCGTGTAAAAGGGAACCATATGTCGTTATCACTTGTTGCTGCTACCTGCTATCCTTTTTATGCATTAATAATAAGTTGACAATACAGTTTCATACCATCCTTTATCGAGTACAGACGGGTTTATACTGTGTTTCTATGATATTTCATTTGTATTATGACGTAATATCTATAAAGAATCCGTTTATATTATTGGTTGTTTTATTTTGTGCCTATTGATTCTATTGAACCCGAAAAACGTGGTTTATTATCCCATTTATAAAATATTAGTTACTTACGAAGTTCCCGGGATTTTCGTCACGCAAAAATATAGTCGTAAGGAAGTCTCCACTTTTTGTCTCTGTGCTACTAAGTTTAGGTATTTATACTCTGCCTATTCCGATCACTGTATACCATACAACGTGATTTTTTAAGCGTCTTAGAGCCGAAGCCCACTTAAAAATCCAAAACGTACTAATAATACGTGAATAAATAAAATTTTGTTAAGTTTTTATTAATAAAAGGTAATTAAGTTTCAAAAATCCAGTATGGCGCGCGGTGCGAAGTTCATTCACCTGGTTAGAGTTCGTACCTCTCTACATAAGATGGCGGCTAGCGGACACTGCGGTCACTCGGCTAGATGGTTAAAATGAATATTAATTAATACAAAAACAACAATATCAATGCATTTAAAAGAATAAAAACTTTTTTAAGTTCTTTGTAATGTATACATTAACTGGGCTTCGGCTTAAAAACGGTTAAGAAAACAACCTGTATATGTAAACCTAGGTTTACCTTTCTGTCACTTGTCGTTTCGACGAATGAAAGTTTCGCCGAATTTTCATTTCATCTATTACATTTTTTTTCAGAAACAGTTAACTTTTCATGATTGCTATTTATAGAATTAACCTAACCTAATTTAATGGGTTCTACACAATTACTAGTATAATTACCTTCACTAAAAAGTTAATGGTTTTGAGAAAAAAGTTCCACGAAATGAAAATTCGATGAAACAAAGCATTCGGTGAAACGTTTGTCAGTAAAATGAGGGTATCCCTGTATTCGTTTATAATTTACATTAACTAAATTAAACTAAAACTAATTTAAATCAAAAAAAGACCCTCGAGGCGTCGTACGTGAGTCGTCGTGAGGATGCTGGCGGTGTTTCCTCGCTGAATTATGCCGGCTGTACACGTTGGGCCAACGTTGGCGCGTGAGCAGGATGTAGCTATGCAAACCAATGAGAACGAAATAAAGCCCTCTTTCCCTAACGCATAGATGCATTCTGCTCACGCGCCAAAATTGGCCCAATGTGGACAGCCGGCT
This sequence comes from Epinotia demarniana, assembly GCA_945867215.1. Lineage (NCBI taxonomy): Eukaryota > Metazoa > Arthropoda > Insecta > Lepidoptera > Tortricidae > Epinotia > Epinotia demarniana. The sequence goes on from OX244271.1 coordinate 2,376,256, forward strand.
TTATTGTAATACGTTGCGCGAGAAAGCCACCAGCTCTTCGGTCACCAACTGGAGACCGCAAAACGTTTTGCAATTTCTGCAAATAACTATAATGTGCACTCACCCCACGGACTGAGGGTCTCGAAGCCAAAGGGTACAAAGTTGTACTCTCTGCCGAGGCCTTTAGGAGTTAATTAAAACGCAATACATTATCATTCGGAGTTAGTTTTCCTTGAGACTTCAAAACATGCATTGCATATCGGGAGGAAAATGAACACTCTCCTTTAATATTAACATCGTAATAAATTGCTATCTTCTATTTATCAAAGGTTGAACCTTTCTGCTCCATATTTAATAACGCTGCCATGACAAGTTTTTTCAACAGTTTTATGGGAGCATATTTTCTTTTCAATTCGGTAGAGACGATATTCCTACACAGAAAACTTATATATCAGAACTCAGACTTTAAAATTCGTTACCTTAACACCAGAGAAAAAATATTCTCAACACAAAAAAGGCACATGTTCAAATTGTGCTTTACAAAAGACGGTACCTAACTAAATTGGGGAACTGGAGTTGCACGACTCCTGAATTTACCGTGCATGCATTCAGGTGGGCTGTACACTAATTTGCAACCTACGGCATGCCTGATGGCAGAATAGCACCATACAATATTATATTTTGTAAAATGCCAGAGGGGTGATACGTAACTTTAGCAACGAGTATTGGGACATATCAACTATCATTTTCTCATTCACCAAAATGTAAATTAGATCTGCCTAAAGTACGTACGAAATCGAGCAGCAGAACCGCAAAAGTGTGTCAATTGTTCCTTAGCTTTTAAAAATATATAATTATATAGTTGTTCTGTCTATTTTTGTTTTTGCGTAGCGCAATTGGTGTTCTAAACAATATTGGCAGGTTCACCGCCGTCAATGAAGTCCACTGTAAGAGCTCCGGTGTGCTTTTTTACCACCAGCCACAACTGGCGCATAGGTAAGGTAATGATTGAGGGAATGCTGCCATTAAAATTGAACCATAGGTTATTTATTTATCGTATGGCAAATCAGTATTTAGAACCTTGAGATCTATGGGTGACATTCTGCTTAAATGATATTGGCTGTGGTTTGGAAAGACACAATTGTGCCAACATTACGGAACGACTCTTGAGGGGCCCGCGATTGCGCAAATTGAATTTGAGTTTTTATTGTCAGCTGTTTGGCCCCTCGGGTTTTATCTTCTGTGTATTAAGTGCTCAAACATTTTGCTCTATAAGTGCTTTAACAATAAAGGGAGGGGAGGATGTTAAATTACTAAATCAAATCAAAATCATATTAATATTTACAAATAGGCCGCGAGCACTTTTACATGTCAACCCTACAAATTAGAGCAGTCAATTGGTGCTATGTATTGTACTTACAACAAGATTACCCAACTGAAATAGTTAACTACTTTGAAAAGGCTGAATGAACCGTCAACTTTCTGACAAAAAAACAACATTAGAATTTGTCCATTCGTTTTGAGCTGCGATGCCATTAACAGACACACAGACTTCAAATCAAACTTAACACCCAGTGTTTGTTTCGGGGGTTGAATGCCAAGAACGCTGAAAAGTGTCACCGTGCGTTGTCAGGCCCGCAGTGCTAATGACGACTACTTAGTGGTGTTTGTCGTAAGGCTGTCAAAGTAACCGTCAGTCTCTCAAGTAAGGCTTGTATTTGCTTTCTTGTGACAACGACGTTGGCGTGACAGTGTCTCTTTTGGATGTCTTGCTTGGCGGCGGAAGGGTTAAAAAGCTATGGTAGTCGAGTTCAGGCATACGACTTTTAAAAGAAGGGGGTTTGGATTTTTAGGTCGTATCAATGAGTTTTTCAAAGTATATGTTACTGAGTGACTTTGATGAGGAATGACAAAACATGGTCATAGACCTAGATTTGAGTTAAATGCAAGTTATTGATTGTAAATGTCTAAAATAGCAAACTTGTTTTACCGATTGGTTGAATAGGTAACGTTGTTCAATCAAAAGTTTCTTGCCTTTGGCGTGAGCGCGAGCGTCATGTACCTGTAATCTGAGACTAATTTATTTTACCGTCCGTGGTGAGTAATGAGCTGGTAACAAGAGAACCCTTAGCTGTATATAATCGAGTCACGCTAAATTGAGGAAGTCACATAGAACTCTGTTGTAACTCTTTTGACTGAGCTACCGGTTTTAAAAGCATCGACGTTCAAAAGCGAGTGTCACCTCATAAATAATGAGTAGAAAAATGAGCCGGCGACGTTGACAAATAACCCCGCTGAAAAAATGAGCACAACGCGTATCACAAGCCAACGTAATACCAACCCTGACTCTTCGTATTAAGGTCTAAATTTAAAGTTTCTAGGCAAGGCTCTTGATTCTATTACAAATTGGGCCATCACACCTGCCTGGCATCGATTATGAGAGTGCTTATTGATACAGAAGCGATTTGTTTAAAATTGGTTCAACTTTGGCACCTACATTTTCCGCCACTGAAATGAAGCGTGAGCGAGATGTACATAGTTTTTAAGTTTAGTCACAGAGTAAATAATAGTAATTACGTACAGAAGTCTATCTAAACTGATGGTTGGTAGCTTGGTATAGCTAATCACGGGTCACACACGATCGCTACAAGGCCCTTGCACTTTCGCTATCAACTATACAGCTCGGAGGTGCCTGAGACCTGAAATGGCCAGATGAACAGGCTTGGTATATAGAAGATATCAGTATCCAGATTCAAATACATAGTAAGGCAAATAGTACAGGGTACGGTACACGGTGTGCAAAGATCGCACGATTAACTTATACTTATTGTGAGAATGCATGATTAATGAGATGATGAATGATTACTGAGACGTTACTCATTATAGGTTTAAGACTTCATGTACATGTACGTGATATATTTAAGTAAATATCTTTTATGTACTTAACCCGTAGTTATGTTTAAGAATCTTATGCAGAAGTGTAATTGGTATTAACCGTTCTTGTGAAAAATATAAAATAAAATAATTAAATATTATACCATCAGTGATCGGAATAGGCAGAGTATAAATACCTAAACTTAGTAGAACAAAGTCATGAATTTGAGACTTCCTTGCGATAACATTTTCTCCGGGATTTCCCGGATTAAAAATTAAAGTTATATAAAAGTAAATCCTATAATTGAAACTTGCATGTATCAATAATTCAGTAGTAACAGCAACACTATTTTTTTTACTTTACATGAAAATCACCGATGAGAAAATTGTTGTTACTTCTATATTTCTGTGGACTACAGAATAACAACAATTTTATTCTATTTTTAAAATTAATCTGTCTCTTTTATCCTCGTTCACATTTCGTGTTTAAGTGAAAGAGATAGACAAAATAGTAGTCTTATCTATTATATTTCTCGTGGTTCCTATTGTTATCGTGTAAAAGGGAACCATATGTCGTTATCACTTGTTGCTGCTACCTGCTATCCTTTTTATGCATTAATAATAAGTTGACAATACAGTTTCATACCATCCTTTATCGAGTACAGACGGGTTTATACTGTGTTTCTATGATATTTCATTTGTATTATGACGTAATATCTATAAAGAATCCGTTTATATTATTGGTTGTTTTATTTTGTGCCTATTGATTCTATTGAACCCGAAAAACGTGGTTTATTATCCCATTTATAAAATATTAGTTACTTACGAAGTTCCCGGGATTTTCGTCACGCAAAAATATAGTCGTAAGGAAGTCTCCACTTTTTGTCTCTGTGCTACTAAGTTTAGGTATTTATACTCTGCCTATTCCGATCACTGTATACCATACAACGTGATTTTTTAAGCGTCTTAGAGCCGAAGCCCACTTAAAAATCCAAAACGTACTAATAATACGTGAATAAATAAAATTTTGTTAAGTTTTTATTAATAAAAGGTAATTAAGTTTCAAAAATCCAGTATGGCGCGCGGTGCGAAGTTCATTCACCTGGTTAGAGTTCGTACCTCTCTACATAAGATGGCGGCTAGCGGACACTGCGGTCACTCGGCTAGATGGTTAAAATGAATATTAATTAATACAAAAACAACAATATCAATGCATTTAAAAGAATAAAAACTTTTTTAAGTTCTTTGTAATGTATACATTAACTGGGCTTCGGCTTTAAAACGGTTAAGAAAACACCCTGTATATGTAAACCTAGGTTTACCTTTCTGTCACGTGTCGTTTCGTCGAATGAATGTTTCGCCGAATTTTCACTTCATCGATTACATTTTTTTTTCAGACACAGTTAACTTTTCATGATTGCTATTTATAAAATTAACCTAACCTAATTTAATGGGTTCTACACAATTATTAGTATAATTACCTTTAGTAAAAAGTTAATGGTTTTGAGAAAAAAGTTGCATAAAATGAAAATTCGATGAAACAAAGCATTCGGTGAAACGTTTGTCAGTAAAATGAGAGGATCCCTGTATTCGTTTATAATTTACATTAACTAAATTAAACTAAAACTAATTTAAATCAAAAAAAGACCCTCGAGGCGTCGTACGTGAGTCGTCGTGAGGATGCTGGCGGTGTTTCCTCGCTGAATTATGCCGGCTGTACACGTTGGGCCAACGTTGGCGCGTGAGCAGGATGTAGCTATGCAAACCAATGAGAACGAAATAAAGCCCTCTTTCCCTAACGCATAGATGCATTCTGCTCACGCGCCAAAATTGGCCCAATGTGGACAGCCGGCTTTATTGTAATACGTTGCGCGAGAAAGCCACCAGCTCTTCGGTCACCAACTGGAGACCGCAAAACGTTTTGCAATTTCTGCAAATAACTATAATGTGCACTCACCCCACGGACTGAGGGTCTCGAAGCCAAAGGGTACAAAGTTGTACTCTCTGCCGAGGCCTTTAGAAGTTAATTAAAACGCAATACATTATCATTCGGAGTTAGTTTTCCTTGAGACTTCAAAACATGCATTGCATATCGGGAGGAAAATGAACACTCTCCTTTAATATTAACATCGTAATAAATTGCTATCTTCTATTTATCAAAGGTTGAACCTTTCTGCTCCATATTTAATAACGCTGCCATGACAAGTTTTTTCAACAGTTTTATGGGAGCATATTTTCTTTTCAATTCGGTAGAGACGATATTCCTACACAGAAAACTTATATATCAGAACTCAGACTTTAAAATTCGTTACCTTAACACCAGAGAAAAAATATTCTCAACACAAAAAAGGCACATGTTCAAATTGTGCTTTACAAAAGACGGTACCTAACTAAATTGGGGAACTGGAGTTGCACGACTCCTGAATTTACCGTGCATGCATTCAGGTGGGCTGTACACTAATTTGCAACCTACGGCATGCCTGATGGCAGAATAGCACCATACAATATTATATTTTGTACAATGCCAGAGGGGTGATACGTAACTTTAGCAACGAGTATTGGGACATATCAACTATCATTTTCTCATTCACCAAAATGTAAATTAGATCTGCCTAAAGTACGTACGAAATCGAGCAGCAGAACCGCAAAAGTGTGTCAATTGTTCCTTAGCTTTTAAAAATATATAATTATATAGTTGTTTTGTCTATTTTTGTTTTTGCGTAGCGCAATTGGTGTTCTAAACAATATTGGCAGGTTCACCGCCGTCAATGAAGTCCACTGTAAGAGCTCCGGTGTGCTTTTTTACCACCAGCCACAACTGGCGCATAGGTAAGGTAATGATTGAGGGAATGCTGCCATTAAAATTGAACCATAGGTTATTTATTTATCGTATGGCAAATCAGTATTTAGAACCTTGAGATCTATGGGTGACATTCTGCTTAAATGATATTGGCTGTGGTTTGGAAAGACACAATTGTGCCAACATTACGGAACGACTCTTGAGGGGCCCGCGATTGCGCAAATTGAATTTGAGTTTTTATTGTCAGCTGTTTGGCCCCTCGGGTTTTATCTTCTGTGTATTAAGTGCTCAAACATTTTGCTCTATAAGTGCTTTAACAATAAAGGGAGGGGAGGATGTTAAATTACTAAATCAAATCAAAATCATATTAACCCTTAACATGGCAAGACATGAAGGAATGTAGCCAGCTATCACTCGGAATGTTTTTTGTGATAGTTATTGAATAAAAATAACTATAGTTAAGAAAAAAAAAATGAAAACCATTCTGAAAGTTAGTTTTTCAGGACGTCCGTTAAAACGGACATTGCCACGAATCGTAAAAAATGATTGCCTTTGATGTTGTCCTAAAAAACGGACAATACTGTCATGCAGGTCACGAAAATAAAATAAAAAAATTGTCGTCAACCAAAAATAAGCTTGAATACACTGAATAAAATCATCCTGAGCATCATCATCATAACAGCGGAAAGACTAACACTGCTGGACATATGCCTCCCACGAAGAGTGCCAAAGTGACCGGTCCTGCGCCACCCGCATCCAGAGGACTCCCGCAACCTTTACCAGACCATCAGTCCATCTTGTCGAGGGTCTACCCACACTGCATCTTCCGGTACGTGGTTGCCACCAAATTATCTTTCCACCCCAACGGCCATCGGTTCTAAGTGCAATGTTACCTGCCCTGCCCACTGCCACTTAAGTTTAGCGATCCGGAGGGCTATATCGGTTACCTTGGTCCTGCTGCGGACAGCCTCATTTCTGATGCGATCACGCAGAGAAACTAACAGCATAGCCCTCTCCATTGCCCTTTGGGTGACTTTGAGCCTTCTTATGAGGCCCATAGTAAGCGACCACGTTTCAGTGCCATAAGTCATCACTAGCAACACACACTGGTCAAATACTCTCATCTTGAGACACTGCGGAATATTGGACGAAAAGTGAGATTGGTCGGTATTTCGTCAGCAGGGTGGTGTAACCTTTTTGAGGAATAGCACCACCACACCTCTGTTCCGTGCTTTTGGCATTTTCCCTTCCAGTAAGACGGAATTGAACAAATGCTGAAGAGCCGTAGGGACCGGGTTTACACCCGCCATCAGCAGTTCGGCTGTTATTCCGTCTTCACCTGGTGCCTTGTTGTTCTGGAGCTGTTGAAGAACCTTTACAAGCTCGTACAAGCTGATTTCCGGGATGTCGTTGGAATAGAGTTGGGTTAGTCGAGCTAGAGGGTCCTCGAGTTGATGTGTATAGCTGTCCGTAAAAGCGCTCTACCTCAACCAAAAGCTCAGGTTTAGAAGAAACGATTCTACCATCTTCAGTTTCCAACCTGGCGAGCTGGCTCAGTCCAGTAGTCAAATCTCTCCAAAACACTTTAGCGTCCTCGTTACACGGGATAGCCTCTTCGATAGCTTGTATTGAATTGGCGCAGATCGCGGGTAAAGCAATTGCAGATCTCTTTATTGAGCTACTGGTGTAAAGTGACATCGGATGAAGACCTAGGCAACGTTTCGCTCCCTTCCTTTGTGAGCTTCTAACAACTCGGAGGCTTATGGGGTTATGGGGGAGGGGAGTGAGGTGTTGCTGTGTGAACATAACATGTGAACACAACTGGAGGGCTCTCTAGCTCAACAGCTAGATAACCTTTTAGTTGTGTTGGTTCATTGGGCATTGAAGAACGTAGGCACGGCGAGTTTCCACAAACCCGTAATTGAATTCGTCTAAATCGCCGTCTAGGAAACGGAAACAGTTTTGGAGTTCCACATGAAAGCTCTCGGGGTTTTGAATTTTGATTGGTGCTGTATGGAACAACTTCATCAATCGAGAGCGTTCTTGCTTGACACATATATTAAATGTGCCTCTTACCAGACGGTGATCGCTCCCGGTTTTAACTGTATTGATGATCACAAAGACAACATTTAATGTATCCCTCCTCGTCGACAGGATGAAGTCAGTCTCGTTTTTAGTTGGTCCACTTTCTGTGCTCGCGTTTCGTTTAATGGCAAGGTCCGTTTTCTGTCACAATGTGAAACAAACTATGTGTTCATAAAAGTCGGCACTGTCCGTTTATTATGACATGCTCAATGGTACGTAGCCACCTATACAGTCGATAATGTCACAAAAACAGGACCAGCTTTAAATCATCCTTTTTGACTTAGAATTAATTGAATATTTAATAAAATTTATATCAAAAACTCATCTGAAGGTTAATTCAACAAAAAGAAAACCATTTTTTTTATTCGTAATTGTTTTATGGGGCCAGAAACAAACGCCAACGCAAATTTCGAAAATCATTGATTTCAAGTGACGCTCGCGCTCAAATTGAACGTGCACACTATTGGCGTATTCAAGAAATATATAGTAATATTCTCGCCATTTCATTTGGCGTATTTACTTTTCTAGCCAGAATGCGCGTTCAAACTTTGCGCGGCATTTACTAACTGTACTAAAAAAGTGACCGGAAAGCGTTAAGGGTTAATATTTACAAATAGGCCGCGAGCACTTTTACATGTCAACCCTACAAATTAGAGCAGTCAATTGGTGCTATGTATTGTACTTACAACAAGATTACCCAACTGAAATAATTAACTACTTTGAAAAGGCTGAATGAACCGTCAACTTTCAGACAAAAAAACAACATTAGAATTTGTCCATTCCTTTAGAGCTACGATGCCATTAACAGACACACAGACTTCAAATCAAACTTAACACCCAGTGTTTGTTTCGGGGGTTGAATGCCAAGAACGCTGAAAAGTGTCACCGTGCGTTGTCAGGCCCGCAGTGCTAATGACGACTACTTAGTGGTGTTTGTCGTAAGGCTGTCAAAGTAACCGTCAGTCTCTCAAGTAAGGCTTGTATTTGCTTTCTTGTGACAACGACGTTGGCGTGACAGTGTCTCTTTTGGATGTCTTGCTTGGCGGTGGAAGGGTTAAAAAGCTATGGTAGTCGAGTTCAGGCATACGACTTTTAAAAGAAGGGGGTTTGGATTTTTAGGTCGTATCAATGAGTTTTTCAAAGTATATGTTACTGAGTGACTTTGATGAGGAATGACAAAACATGGTCATATTGAAATCAAAATAAGACCTAATTTTGAGTTAAATGCAAGTTATTGATTGTAAATGTCTGAAATAGCAAACTTGTTTTACCGATGCAGTGATTGGTTTAATAGGTAACGTTGTTCAATCAAAAGTTTCTTGCCTTTGGCGTGAGCGCGAGCGTCATGTACCTGTAATCTGAGACTAATTTATTTTACCGCCCGTGGTGAGTAATGAGCTGGTAACAAGAGAACCCTTAGCTGTATACAATCGAGTCACGCTAAATTGAGGAAGTCACATAGAACTCTGTTGTAACTCTTTTGACTGAGCTACCGGTTTTAAAAGCATCGACGTTCAAAAGCGAGTGTCACCTCATAAATAATGAGTAGAAAAATGAGCCGGCGACGTTGACAAATAACCCCGCTGAAAAAATGAGCACGCGAGCGATTTGTTTAAAATTGGTTCAATTTTGGCACCTACATTTTCCGCCACTGAAATGAAGCGTGAGCGAGATGTATATAGTTTTTAAGTTTAGTCACAGAGTAAATAATAGTAATTACGTACAGAAGTCTATCTAAACTGATGGTTGGTAGCTTGGTATAGCTAATCACGGGTCACACACGATCGCTACAAGGCCCTTGCACTTTCGCTATCAACTATACAGCTCGGAGGTGCCTGAGACCTGAAATGGTCAGATGAACAGGCTTGGTATAGAAGATATCAGTATCCAGATTCAAATACATAGTAAGGCAAATAGTACAGAGTACGGTACACGGTGTGCAAAGATCGCACGATTAACTTATACTTATTGTGAGAATGCATGATTAATGAGATGATGAATGATTACTGAGACGTTACTCATTATAGGTTTAAGACTTCATGTACATGTACGTGATATATTTAAGAAAATATCTTTTATTTACTTAACCCGTAGTTATGTTTAAGAATCTTATGTGTAATTGGTATTAACCGTTCTTGTGAAAAAAATAAAATAAAATAATTAAATATTACACCATACAACGTGATTTTTTAAGCGTCTTAGATCCGAAGCCCACTTAAAAATCCAAAACGTACTAATAATACGTGAATAAATAAAATTTTGTTAAGTTTTTATTAATAAAAGGTAATTAAGTTTCAAAAATCCAGTATAGCGCGCGGTGCGAAGTTCATTCACCCGGTTAGAGTTCGTACCTCTCTACATAAGACTGCGGTCACTCGGCTAGATGGTTAAAATGAATATTAATTAATACAAAAACAACAATATCAATGCATTTAAAAGAATAAAAACTTTTTAAGTTCTTTGTAATGTATACATTAACTGGGCTTCGGCTTTAAAACGGTTAAGAAAACACCCTGTATATGTAAACCTAGGTTTACCTTTCTGTCACGTGTCGTTTCGTCGAATGAATGTTTCGCCGAATTTTCATTTCATCGATTACATTTTTTTTTCAGACACAGTTAACTTTTCATGATTGCTATTTATAAAATTAACCTAACCTAATTTAATGGGTTCTACACAATTATTAGTATAATTACCTTTAGTAAAAAGTTACTGGTTTTGAGAAAAAAGTTGCATAAAATGAAAATTCGATGAAACAAAGCATTCGGTGAAACGTTTGTCAGTAAAATGAGAGGATCCCTGTATTCGTTTATAATTTACATTAACTAAATTAAACTAAAACTAATTTAAATCAAAAAAAGACCCTCGAGGCGTCGTACGTGAGTCATCGTGAGGATGCTGGCGGTGTTTCCTCGCTGAATTATTATTGTAATGCGTTGCGCGAGAAAGCCGCCAGCTCTTCGGTCGCCAACTGGAGACCGCAAAACGTTTTGCAATTTCTGCAAATAACTATAATGTGCACTCACCCCACGGACTGAGGGTCTCGAAGCCAAAGGGTACAAAGTTGTACTCTCTGCCGAGGCCTTTACATTTTGCATGTACTCAGTTCTAAAATTCACTAGCCAGTATCTCTCACGACACCTCAATTGCTTCTCTAAAGCTCCTAAACTCAATTTCGATTACCTAAATCCCTGATACTGCTGTCTGGTTTGACATTTGCAAAATAGTAACATTTACAAAACCGTCCAGTTTGAGCCCCCGCGTTTATCTTGACAGTAGCTAAATGGCCGCATATCCCTGCAAAATGCCCGCATTTCACCGACTATTGCATTCAGATTGGAAATGCTTTGCCAACGTCAATTCACTACATTACTATACTATGTTATAGCCGTACTAGCTTTTCACCGTGACTCCATCCACGTGGAACTCTTTTTAACCGATTTCAAAAAAAGGAGGAGGTTCTCAATTCGGTTATATTATTTATTTATTTATTTTGTTTTTTTTTTGTTTGTTACTTCAGAAGTCCGTCATAGACGAACCGATTCGAAAAAATTTTTTTTGTTTGTGTATGCTTCCAGGCGGGTACCATTTTTTTCAAAATTCAGTTAGATGATGGAATTCATGAGGAATTGAGGGAACTTCTCAATTTTATTAGGCTCGCGTGTAGTATTTTTTGTTTTTCTATTATAACTCGTGTATTTACATCCGAAAATCATAAATTTGGTGGCGAGGAATTGATGATTGAAGACCACAGATGACTTATCGAATTCCTTAATTATGTACTTAAAAGTGCAAGATTACGTCACAGTTTCTGATAAGATTCCGTTGAAATAGGAACTAATGAAGTGCCATTGGTGATGATCTTGGGGAATCGACGGAAGTCCTCAAATATTATCGGCCCACATACAACGATTCGGTTTTTTTCTATAGTAATCAACGCATTTGCTATCGGAAATCAGTTCATGTGGTAAATTGTAAAAAAAATGTGGAAATGTTCGCGTGGCTTGGCCGAGTACTAAATTGAAGTGGGTTAAAACTTTGTTTTTAAAGTAAATTATATATCGTACCTTCATACGAACTTGCACCCCTTGTTTTCAGCAAATATAATACTTACAGCAAATTTCAGCCCCTTGGACCCCTCCATAAAATCCGGCATATAAACTATACTTTGTTCTTCCCCTGTATTCAAATGATCACCACATCCAATTTGATACCAAACAGATTAGCAGACAGACAGAGTTACTTTCGCATCTATTATATTAATATGGATGAACTGATCCAAATCCATTTCCCGTTTTAGATTTCACACTATATTTCAGAACGGAATCACCCATTGAAACTTTTCACGCCAGTTTTATTTAGAAAAAAGTGGACGTAGATTCAGATTTCGCGTTTGAAAGGATACGATTGCATCCAATTGAATTGAATGAATCCAAAGCAATAACTTGAAAGAAGGTAAACTGGTTGAGAACAGAAATGATACGAGATTTATACATTTTCTTAATTGAATATAGCTGCCCACGCCGTGGTCGGTGATGGCGACCCTAGCTAGTTGCGAGCGTGAGCGATATGGGTTGCGAAGCCGAACTTACTCTTAAAAACTCGATCGCATGAAGCACAGTAGAGCTGATCGGACCTGTTGTGTATAACGTGTCTAATCTACTACACTATATAATAAATATTGTTAGCGGCCAGATGACGTCATCGGGCCTAGACCTTGTGCCAGGGCCGAGCGGTGGCGTGATGTTGGCAAAAGTGGGGATGGTGGGGATGACTACTTCGATCGCTGCCGGCATACCACGAGGACGGGCAGTTCTGTTGCGACTCTCGGTGTGAACGGACGTGCTCTCGATTGTTACCAAACGTTATATATCGTAGATTCCAGTTCATTTTAAATGCATTTAAGGAATGATTGTATTTTTCTTTGATTAAATTGTTTGAGCCAACACCAAATCGTTTAATTAATCAGTAAATAGTTAAAATCAGAAGTGCGGATCGCCATTGCCTGTTCTGTTCGGCTTTCTTAAATAATTACTTTTTGAAAAGTATTTTAAGTTTTTGTAATCTTTATACCATGTCGAAATAAAGTAACAGTCGAGTGTGCGATCGCATATCTACTCCTGGTCTTGATCAGACACTTCAAATGATACTTTCTCGTTTGGATGCGTTGGAGGACGATTCCAGGTGTTGAGTCGATGTAGCGTCAGTGTTAATACAGTGCCGGAATGCTTACCACTCGGAATACTGCCACGGTCGGATACGCCGCCTCTGCCGCCGACGCTACTTAGGAGTCTTGCGACGGATGGGATAACTGCAGGGCCATCCCTGACAACTACATAACGCGGAGGTTGCACTTGGCCTACCAGCAGTGTTGCCAAGTAAACCCCCGCTTGTAACTTAATGCGACGCCTTTGAGCGCTGCTGAGGTTATTGTGAGTGAGGTAACGGTCAAACTGGTTACTGCCATCAATCCGGTAAGATCCAACCATATTTATATTTCAAATTTTGATCTAGCTCTAAATTATTTTAATGTGTGGTGTAGTGAGGTGGACCATGTTCGCAATATCAATCACTGGGGACTGTCGCGAGTATTTGAAAGGTGATGCACATGTGTAGTAGGGTCAGTGGACGACGAATGATCTAACCTGGTCCAATTTTAAGCGTGACTTTAAGTCTCTTTGTCCACGAAGTATTGATATTGAGACGATTTTATTCGGTGTTATGAAAACTGACTCGGATCACTATCCAACATTACGCAGAATATGCTAGGCGTCCGCTGTTGCGGTTACGCATTGTTACTGGATTAGGCGAAGAATTGATATCAGCTATTATTATACGCGGCATAAATGACCAGCAAACACGTGTCGCGCAGCACCCAACACAAAATTATGGCCCAGTGATCTGGTTGGCTTTTTTTCGATTTATGTTAAACTCCCACAAATAAAACCTGGTCATAACAAGTCTCGTGTGTCAAGTAACGGCCGTTGCGACTGACGTAAACGGCAATATGGCGATACAAAGTCAAAATGTTTCAACTGTGGCGATTTTGGCCGTAAGTAGCTGAACTGTCCTAAACGTGCGAAGTCTAACGATAACAGAGAAGCATCAACATGAAGACCGTCAAAGAATTTACTTCCAAAATCAAGTCCATGTTTATTTTGCAAGAAAACAATTGGTCACAAGTTTGAGGACTGTTATCAGAAACGATGCAGTGAATCACGTGGCAACTCAAACGCCAACTTTTGTCTTGAGATAGTTGACGAGTATAGACGCCATGATATTGCAACTGCAGTGATTTAGGGAGTACCCTTAGACATTCTCATTGGTAGCTTCACAAATTTCCCTGATTGCAGGACCTGAGTCGAAATGTTTTCAATGTACTCAAAAACCTTCTTTTTGTAAGTTGCGTGGTATTGGCAACCAATATATTGAGTCGAGTTTTGTTTACCACGTTCACTGTAAAGTTCCCTGATATCACCTTTGAAGTAGATTTTCACGCGGTCCCAGATTGCTTAATGTTTACATCAGTCGTATTAGGGACTGATGTACTCAATAGAGAGGGTGTTGTCTACACACGGTCGCGAGGCATCCAGCGCCTTACGTGGGCAGCTGCTGTTCTCGCTCTTGGGGCGAACGTGCAATCGCAAGTTGACACGCCGATTAGTTGGACCTGATAAAGAGGCCTTGTTTTCCATCATAAATGAATTTTCTGATCCCTTGTGACTGGCACAGCTTCATCAACTGTTACTACCGGTTAATGCACGTTCGACTCCGAAATGAAACACCTGTTGTGTATTGATCTTATACACTGTCACATCATGAAAAATTGCGCGTTGTATAGATGATGCGTGTAAATTTCAAGTGATACTATTTTCGCGGGCATGCAGACGTTACGGGAATTGCTGCGAAATTGGACCACTGCAGGTTTTTCGATACATCTAAATAGTGTCTCGTTAAGTAAAATATTTGGGGTGTATAAATCGGCCTTGGTCAGGTGAAGCCGAGCAGTTGCGCATCCTGAGGGCTCTGTGCTGGCTAACATAACGTGCACCCTGAGGGCTCTGCATAGACTTTTAGGCAAGTATTTACATCCCGAGGGCTCTGTACTAAAAGAGGTCCTGAGGGCTCCCTCTGCAATTTCAGTTAAAACTTGTCCACATCCTGAGGGCTCTGTGCTGGTTAATGTTTTAACATGTACCCCGAGGGCTCTGCACCGATTGTAAATGTTTTAGGCAAGTATTTACATCCCGAGGGCTCTGTAAGTACTTCACGAGGTCCTGAGTGCTCCCTCTGCATTTTTAGTTAAAACTTGTCCGCATCCTGAGGGCTCTGCGAGTACTGGGCACATCCTGAGGGCTCTGTTGCCGTGCAACCTAAGTTTATCCAAAGAGGGTGGCATAGGTACGGTGATAAGCATCCTGAGGGCTCTGCGAGTACTGGGCACATCCTGAGGGCTCTGTTGCCGTGCAACCTAAGTTTATCCAAAGAGGGTGGCATAGGTACGGTGATAAGCATCCTGAGGGCTCTGCGAGTACTGGGCACATCCTGAGGGCTCTGTTGCCGTGCAACCTAAGTTTATCAAAAGAGGGTGGCATAGGTACGGTGATAGGCATCCTGAGGGCTCTGCGAGTACTTGGCACATCCTGAGGGCTCTGTTGCCGTGCGAGAGTTTTGTAGATTGTTCATGATATTCGGATAGACATCTGTTACTACTTATCCGTGGGCTAACAGTTGTTATCAGTTCTTTTCGTGGATTAAGTCCATTCAGGTACTTTGATTACTCAAGTGTGACTAATGCAAACAATGTTATTTTTAGATGATGATGATGTGCATTATGACACTGAGGTAGTTGTGCCAGACGTCCACTACAGCGACATCGACCAACAACAGGGGCCTCTGAAGGTGGAGCCAGAGGTTCATCCCAGACCATCACAATAACGCGGACGTGGACGCCCCGCCGTCAGGAGAGGCCGTGTTAGCGGCCAGATGACGTCATCGGGCCTAGACCTTGTGCCAGGGCCAAGCGGTGGCGTGATGTTGGCAAAAGTGGGGATGGTGGGGATGACTACTTCGATCGCTGCCGGCATACCACGAGGACGGGCAGTTCTGTTGCGACTCTCGATGTGAACGGACGTGCTCTCGATTGTTACCAAACGTTATATATCGTAGATTCCAGTTCATTTTAAATGCATTTAAGGAATGATTGTATTTTTCTTTGATTAAATTGTTTGAGCCAACACCAAATCGTTTAATTAATCAGTAAATAGTTAAAAATATGATATATAATACAATTCGTATAATATACTTGATATATAATTATATAATAATAATCTACACTATCTACATCAAAACTTCTACATCTACACTAATGTTCTCTTTTTACCGCGGGAAAATTCTTCATTCCTACGGGAAAATGGGTAATCCGTGCGAAGCCGAGCCGGGTAGCCGGGAGCCGGGCTTGGGGCGAGATTTTCGTGCCTTGCATCACACATCAAATTCAATGAGACTACCTTCTTCAAAATGCTTACTTGAATACAATGTACACGAAACCATAAAAAGTAGATACTTGCTTATAACACAATTCTAATCATAGAAAATTCCCCAATTGTAGTCACACTGGAAATCAAAGAATCTACTTTTGCTGGGTCACCGTATCCAGGCTGGCGCGAGCTCACAAAGTCACATTACAACCACGACGCAATTTTCTTACATTGCAGTGACGTTTTGCAAACCTTTGTCTCAGCCTTTACCGCATTTTTTTGTGTTATCGTGCGTGCTTTTGAAGGTTTTTTATACGTTAAATTTGTAAAAGAAATTGACTAGGTAGATTTGTGTACAGTCGACTATAAAGAGATCGATACGGCCAATGTTACAAAAACGCGACTGTAGTGCCTTAACATAAGCGTCGTGGTTAGATATTTTTGTAACTTTGGCCGTATGTACTCTGTACTCTTTGTAGTCGACTGTACAACATTGTCGAAAAAAATATTTACTCACCTAATTTAAATGGAAGGTTAAATAAGGGACTTATTTAACCGACAAATATTTCACCGAATGCATTGCTTCGCCTAATTTTCATGAACTAAAACAAGGGAAAACCACATACAGATTTAAATAAAATAATTAAATAAATAATGACGCAAATAAATACCATTGATACACACATTTACAAATCTTTTAAATAACATTTTATATTAAAAAGATGAAAACGGCCATATCCAATGACAGAACCCAGCGTGGGCTGTAACGGGAGGGAGGGGCACTTCGTTATTCAATCCATCTTGTCGGATGTCGGAGTCCTTTGCGTTATCGATAAAAGCTGCTTTTCACATGAAATGTGTATACTGGGTTTTTAAAGTTATAACACAAAACGACTTCATTAGACTATATAGACTTTATTTGATGTCCGGGATACTACTAGATGGCTGACCGATTAACACATTCATGACCAATGTTTCACATACTATGAGCTATGCCTGTACGTGTAACTTTCGCTACAGAGCGGAAATACGCTGCTTCGCGCTAGTGGATAGGAGACGAGGCGTTGCGTGTACACTATCGCATTATTGTAGAAGGAAATAATCGAGTCAGGGAGAGAAAGATTAACTGGCAGACGTATAACTTTAAATAATTTTCCTAAAAACAGTTGCGAAACGAATAGCTTAACCCTAACGCCGCGTCACATAACTTGAGCTAGTTGATAAAAACTCGCTTAGCTCATCGCTCAGCGACAGCGAGTGCCCTCGAGCCGAGCGTTTAACGAACGTGCTTATCGCTGGCCGCCGCGGAAGATAGACGCCACGAGATAGCTGTATAATGTAAGGATTGGACTTTTTGCTCTGAATTTTATGGAGAGATCGCATTCATCGCTTTCTTATTAGGGTTTCGTACCAAAAAAAACCCATATTGGATCACTCCGTTGTCCGTCTGTTGGCATGTCGAGACCCTTTCTCTGGAACTCATGGAGAGCATTTATTTGAGGATTCGTTGTGCCATCGAGAAACAAATACAAGTCCCTCACTCTCAACACAGGGCATTATCTCGGTTTAAAAGTTCAAATTATTGTACGATCTTGAATAAGTATTATCGTATGTAAGGCATACACAGTAATACGCTCCGGTGTATTGAAATGCATAGCGCAACGAAACGAGAAGTCGTGATGCATATTATTGACTGGTATTAGCTCGCGTTGGACCGCAGTGCACCTATATGATATGAATGCACTTATTTACGAAAAGGGTAGTCAAATCGCAAAGACGGAAAAACTATAATAAATTAGAACTACCAGCTACTAAATTAGCTATGTACAAAAATGGACCTTATTATCGATGTATAACAGTAGCAAATAAAATACCAGAACATATAATGGAGGAATCGAAACCTGAAGTATTTAAACGGAAATTAAGAGAATTATTACTTGATAAATGCTACTACTCAATAGAGGAGTTCATATGTGATGATCAATTGAAATAGTATTTTAGTAATTTTTATTTATTGGGTAATGTAAAGGCCTTCTGTATTATTTATTATAGCATGTTAATATTAGCTCGCACCTAACTGTAAATTGCTGTGCCCTTACAGGGTTCATGTCTCGATCCTAATTATTATTTTAAGACCTAATGTACGACAAGATTATTATGCAATAAATTATGAATTATGAATTTGAATTATTCTCTTGACTATTCTCAACATTAAGTTTGCAGCATAGATATGAAACTAAATCTAGAATGTGTCGTTTGTATACCGATACTGTTGCCGAGAATCCACCATGGGGCAAATTGAAAAAATGTTGTATGTTTTAAATCATTCTGTGCAGTGTGCACACTTGCACGTAAGAGTAAGAGTTATAGTCCGGATCTAATTATTGTGCGTTATTTATATCTTATAATGTCTGTAACTTGTATTTGTGAGACTCCTAATAAATAAATAAATTAAATTAAATCTATCGATACCGATATTTTCTCACTATTCAACACTTATAAAATTCAGAAAGTAAACCAACGAGTGACAACATTTCACATAATAATCGTTCGTAAATGCATGTCAATCTGTCACAATATGGCGGACAATGTGGCCTCTCGTGGCTTGGAAATTACTTTCCTTTCCTGACTTAATAAAACTTGCCATTCGTCATTCGTCGCCCTTATAACTCAATAAAGGAAGGCATTGGCGAAGTAATAAATATGTGGTATCGTTATAGATATATATTAAAACAGTGATCGATACGAAACGTCAATTCAGTACGTTTTTTAATACAAACCGTACGTCATTTGATCTCGAGTAATATGAGTATAGGGACTTCATCCGTTTGTCTATGATTTAAAAAAAAACCATACGTCATGACGGATGATCGAATTGCCGCCATTGCTGTTGTCATTTTAATGTTGGTTTTTTGCTGTTACTTACTACTACTTATGATATGTGTGTAGATAAAGTAGTATATGCAACTGTACCTAATTAGGCCTTAAAACACTCGTGTGATCCTATTAGGAAACTCGCAGACGCTCGTTTCATACAACCACACTCGTATTTTAGAGCCTCTCATTATGCAACAGTCGCATAAACTACTATTACTTTTATTTGATTTTTGAGCGCTCGAAAACCAAAAATCGGTCCCCTAGACGCCAGTGGACAGTGGGGCGGAAAAAGGATTAAAAATGTAGTCAAATGAAGAAAAAAGCAACGCAAGAGGTGAAATAATCACAAAGTTTTAAGAGGGGGTTGTTCTATCCCTTTTCCGATAAACGCACATTCATATGAAACGATTGTCACAGATTGTGACGTCATTATTTGCGAGCGTTTTCTCTCTCTAAAAATCCATATCAAAACAGTTGTAGCATCGTAATTCTTTGAAATATCTGTATGGGATTTTCGTCACTAGGCATATTTTTTTGCCGTCTTTCTTTTGAAGTGATATTTTTTTTTTCGAGGCTACAACCGTATTGATCGTGTTCAACCTATGAACGCTCGCCAGTCACCACGCTGTTCGCTGGTTACCTTCCTGAAAGTCAAGCATAGTTGTGTAACTTAGAGTACAATGAAAAAACACGCTGCTCAGTAGTTAAAAAACCGCATTACGTTGGAGTATAATGTAGTTAATAGTTATACTCCACCGTATTGATGGGAGCAATACGTAAGGTGTAATAAACTCTTAAGACTCGAATTTCATCTCAATCGGTTTAGCGGCTTAAGCGTTAGACAAACAATCAGAGTTAATTTCGCATTTATAATATTAGTATGGATATACCACGGAACAAAAATGTATTGAAAATAGTTTTACCTTACGGTGGCAATTTATCCTGGACCCAATTAATAAATTCAATATTGAACTTAATTTACCTAGGAACGTCACGTCAGGGTGGCAATTTTGTTAAATATACTAACGGATCTAATTGCGAATTCCGATGTGTGGCTTCCTTAATGAGCATTGAATCAGACGTTTGCTATCGAAGAGAAAATAAACGAACATAACCAGTAGACGAAAATAAACGAACATAGCACGTAGAACCGATGGCCGTTGGGGCGGAAAGGTTCTCGAGTGGCGACCACGTACCGGAAGGCGCAGCGTGGGTAGGCTCCCGACAAGGTGGACTGATGACCTGGTAAAGGCTGTAAGAGTCCGCTGGATGCGGGTGGCGCGGGATCGGTCACTTTGACACTCTTTGGGGGAGGCCTATGTCCAGCAGTGGACGTCTTTAGGCTATTATGATGATGATGAACCAGTAGATGGTGCCAAAATAACACTTTTTTCTATACAACGACGGTGGCAAGCAATCGTACGGCCCGCACGATGGTAAGCAGACACCGCAGCCTATAGACGCATGCAACTCCAAAGGAGTAACATGGGCGTTGCAGACCCTTGGTATGTTTGAGGATTCGCCGTGTTGACAGCTGAAGGAACAAATACCCTCGCTCTCAACACAACGCATCCTCGGGAGCTCTGGCGACCTTGCTCACCTCCAGGAACACAACACTACTACGGAGCAAGTAGTAGTGTTATTATGGCTGTGCTGTCTTCTGCAAGTCGGAGGTACTTCCCCAGTTGGGCTGCTCCAAATTCGAGCGGGATGACATTTTGCTGTGCCCTGCCTCACCAAATTACCAAGACTTGATAGATTATGTATGTAAATATTTTATTGCACACAGGATGCAGGTAAAAATACAGACAAAATTGAAATCGGTACAAATGTGAACGTACGTTCTCGTAAAGGATCTCTTCCAGTTCACCTTTGAGCAATTGAGTGGAGATCGGGGACAAAAAGATAGACAAATTAACACGTGTTGTGAGCGACGTCCGCTCTCGGCGGCGTCGGCTGGGCGAGTGAGCGCGCGCGCTACCGGCCGCGGCAATGCTCGCCCCTCACAGTCACCTAAGAGTGACCTAGTTCCGAGACACAAGTCGGCGACGGACGAGCTCCGCCCCTATGTGCTCGGACAGTGCGTCGACCACGCTCCGTGACACAAGTCGGCGACGGACGAGCTCCGCCCCTATGTGTACGAACAGCGCGTACTACCACTCGGCGCCCGAATGGTGTGTTTGGGCTTCGCCCGTGTCCTCAGACACTTTGGGGTAAACGCTGTTACCAAAATAAAAGAAGGAATAACGAAAAATAGTCTTTTATTTACTTTCCCTATCACTGCCCTAAGTGACTTGATACAAGTCCCTAATTTCCTAATACTTTGTAGTTTTCTTCTTCTTCTTGTTGTGACTTCCAGGAGGTTCCGATTGACACTGAATTGCTCCGGGCCGTACCTGCTATTTATACCTGCCAACGGGCAAGCAAGACGTGCTGAGTGAGACAAAAAAAGTTACGCCCACTTTGACTTGACTAATTTACATTACAAGATGTTATTTGGATGTTATACATATTAATGGGCGGAAGTCTAAGCTGATTTACAAAGTTCTAATGTGGCTTGAGTTCTTATAAGTACAGTAGGGTTCGTAATTATTTTCTTATTCGAATAATCATACATGGAAATCGGGCAAACCGTAATTCGGTCCCTTTTGTAACTCTTATTTATCTTTTGCGCTGAACCTACTGAGTTTACTTATTTCTAAGTTTTAACATTAAATAGAACTTTTAATTAGCTTTCTAACAATATATAAACCTTTCTGGTACGATGAGCCGTTATAAAGATATAAGTGTAAACATATTAATTGCAAAGTAAAAATGCGCCGTACTAAGTTTTAATTCAGGCTCGGTGGCCGCGGCTCTCGTTACGGTCATGTTGGCGCGATATACCCCTCCCCTCCAGGCGGCCAGTCTGCGCTGCGCTCGCGCATAGGCAACATCTCCTCTCTCTTTCTAATACAATTGTACTAAGATTTTACTTTAATGTTACAATGTTAAATGATATCAAATGAATGCTATGAGAGGGTGTTCTATGTAAATAATTACTATGGGGATTCTAACTACTGGGTTCTTTATTATTTTAAACAATCTAAGTCTTTATAAATAATCACATATTTCTCTTACGTATAATCTTCATATGACGCGATGCGTAGCTCTGCCGTCGCGTGTTGATCCTGTCGTCCATACGTGTATAGCGACATATTTACCTTTACGCTACAGTAAATTAATCATAATTCATATATGCTAATAGTGCAAATATGTTACATTTAATCAAATTAAAACCTAACTCCCTAACTTGAGCGCACCTATCTCACTTTCACGAGCCTTTGAATGCATCAGAGTATAACTCAAGTGGTCGCGGACGTCTCCCAGCACTTGAACCTCATTCATATTACTGCAACTGGCTCAGTTTCAAGCCCAAGTCAAGGTGAAGAACTGTGTCACATAATCAGGGTCAGTTGGCTATGGCTGTATATAGCAGAACATAAATGTATGAATATAGTAGAAAGCCTAGAAAGATATGTATTCCCATAACACAACATTTACACAATATACGCCTTAACAACAAGAAGGCTGTACCAACTACCGAAAAAGACTCCACTCAGCGATGCAGTTGGTGCAAGAGTGCCAACGGCGCTGGTTTTCTTCGAATCCAGTGATGTGTGTGCGATAAAAAATCGTATATGAGTCGTATTAGGTGATATAAAGACATACAATTTAGATATTAATAAAATAATATAGGTATTCAAAATACACATATTCTCAGACATTACCGTAAAAGTATGTACAGGAGAACAGCATGTTTCAATTCAGAAAGTTCCTTTTATAAAAAGTTCTTCAACTTTGCGGATTTCTTGTGAGTGCATTTATAGGAACAGAACACTCCACACTGTAATCTATATTAACATTATAGGTAAAAGTCTGTGAGGTTGTAAGTTTGTATCGAAGGACTAGGTAATCTCCGGAACAAAAAAATACTTACTAGTATATATATTATATAGAATTGACTTTTGGAAGGCACATAGGCTATATTTAATCTCGCGGTTTGTGTTGCGTTTTCTGTATTACGCGGACGGAACCACGCGGGCAGGTTGTTGTAAATACTTAGAAAAAATCCTTAGCTAGTAAGTACTTCATGATTCTGATAATGGCATTATTTGATCCACTGTAACCATTATCCAACTTAACTTTTCGTCGGAAACTCAGAAGCAAATTCCGTAATTCCGTGATTGTCTGGAGTGTCTTATTTAGTTCCCTCGGTCTGTTTGAGCGGGCTTAATTACCGTATAATCAGGTTATTCCGTCCTGCACACTGCTATAGCAGCATTAACCGACCGTTTCAGGTCTGTGAGAGTCTGTTTAAGACTAGATGCAATGCCTAGAGGCACTAGCGTGGGAACGTCATTATAAACCTATATCTTGCTACCATACAAGATAATTGGCAATTAATTTTTCACTTCTCATGCTCAAAAAGTGCGTCATATTAGACTTAGCAAGCGGGGCTAAAGTAGTACATTTAGCTCCTAGGGAAAATATGTATTCATACTTATTCATATTTATGATTTATAAAACATTTTAATTTGACCAACCACTACAGACGCCTTCGTTCAATATTACATCCACCAATCACAACTCATTAAAAAAACATTAGTATTTGCTACCTACTAACTAGCTAAAAAATGGCAGATACGTACTTTCTTTTCTACCAATAGAATTGAATACGAGTGGTCAATACCACTCGTTTTTAAATTTTCTATCGCTATTTCAAAATGGCATTTCATAATTTTTATCAGTTTTCTAGTGAAAGAGTCGAGCGCTCGAAAGCCAAAAATCATACGTATAGAGTTGTGGATGCTGTTCTTTTAACATTAAAAAAAAACGTGCGTAGTGCAACCGCTCGCAATGTCACTTATCATTCACGCTTCAAGCGCTTTTTGACGAGTTGTGAGTTGATATCCTTCAAAACTATACAAATATTAATGTCAATGTTCTTCATTCCTTTACCTTTGTACTAAGAGAATTTTGAAAAAAAAACATGTTTATTTTTTTACGATTTTATCAAACATGATTAAAAAAAGGTTTCTTTTCGATATTAGTTTGTTGTTAATGCATTTTTATATATGAAATGTACATATAATTGTTCCGTATTGATGTCTCTAAAAACGCACGTGATATTTCTATTTTTAACTTATTTTCACAATAAACTGGTCTATCTAAGAAAACTACGAGTGTTGAAATTAGTATGGGATACTATTTCTTTAAAACTTAATTCAAATAAACCTTGTTGTTAGTACGATGAGCCATAAAAACGCGAAAGACGGACAGTTACCGATCAAAGGTCATTGGGAGCTAGGAGCCCCTTAATTGAAGCAAGAATATAGGAGATATCTAAAGCTATATCATGATTCATCGCTTCGCTTTCGCTTTGACGACCGGATAGCCTAGTGGGTAGTGACGCTGCCTACGAAGCTGAAGGTCCTGGGTTCGAATCCCGGTAAGGGCACATATTTGTGTGATGACCATGAATATTTGTTTCTGAGTCTTGGATGTTTTCTATGTATTTAAGTATTTATATCTATTATATATATCGTCGTCTAGTACCCGTAACACAAGCCTTATTGAGCTTACTATGGGGCTAGCTCAATTTGTGTAAGATTGTGCCTTAATATTTATTTAATATTTATTTATTTATTAGCGTTTCATTTTCCGCGCGCTCTGGGCTATCAGACCTAATGAGCGTGCAATACATAATTTAAAAAAAAACGATTTTCCTTAATTGTTAGTTTTTATGTTCTAACGAATTTTACTGGAAAGTTGTGGTAGTTATAAAAAGGATATAGTACCGACAGCACTTTCAATTCTTATATTATGTGCACTTCTGCCGTTATATGACCTGTAACCTTTACGAGTGCTATAAAAGTGGTCACTGCGCAATCCGTTGAGTACTACGCGTACGTTGTAAAATCTTGTAACAGCGCATTCGATTTTGGGGAATAAATGTAGTGCCTGTACTTAACTTACCCATTTGAGATCAGCATTGCTACGTGTGCTACATCGTAGCCCACGATCCCGTAGCATAAAATCGCTCGTACCCATACGTGTTATGATCATGGCCTTGAATGAGTTCGAATCGTAATGTAGTGTCTCAAAAGTAACGTGCACAATATCTTTAGCTTCAAGATTGAATTCAAACATATAGGTAATAAAAGTGAACTTTACTTACGTAAAGTCGTCCCCCCCCCCATTTTTTTACACCTGTGTGTACCTATCTAATTGCTCCTACTTATGTAAAAAGTATATCATTTGCGTTTAAGTCCTTATTTAACTGCTTATGAGTAGGTAGCTAATGAATAATAATCAATATAATTTAGCAGTTAAACTGTACACTTAGAATACACGTTGTTTACATAGTTGTCTTTAATTTGTCAAGGATATTTATATTTTTCTGACGTGATTTAACTTGGTGCGAGCGATACGTAGTTCATATGTTTATTACGGTAATATTCACATACAGGTACCTGACAAATGAAAATTCGGACAAACGATACAGTTGGGATATGAGTGATTGCGATAGGATACCTGTAAATATAAACTATACGAGATAATAAAGCACTCTGATCTCTCGCTTACGCCTAGTAAGGAGAAGAAGAGGCCAAGTTAGTATAGAATCTAAATTCAAGCCAGCTTTCTCACGCCTTATATGGGCTACATATCTTGTTCGATGTTAGCAAGTATTCGCAAAGTTTTAGCATTACAAAAAGCTTAACGCGCGCGGCCTGCCGATCGCACCAGATACGGGGTGCCTCAAGCCAGTTTAGTACCGGAAGCGATAAATCGAATTCTAGTCATAATATATTTAGACTTTTCTATGCCATCCTGGTAGCCGACTGCCGTTGGGCTGGAAAGTGTGTGGCGACCACGCACCGGCAGGTGGACTGATGACCTGGTAAAGTCCGCGGGATTCCACTGGATGCGGGTTCAGGAGGCCTATGTCCAGCAGTGGACATCATTCGGTATATGATGATGCAATCCTGAACATTTTACATGCATGTAAAGTAAAAATAACGGGCGGAAAATGAAACTAGTACCTGATGTAAGTTAACTTTATTCCTCACACGTGAATTTCAGTATCTAGGTGGCTTGGTTTTTCAGTGAGACTAAGAGTTTTTCCAGATTTTTCAGAAGAACAGGATTTTTTTAGCCAACCCATCGACGAAATATTTCTAAATACTTTTCATAGTCAAAGTACCTATATATCTGGAGTATTGCATTGTACGGAAGTGAGACGTGGACGCTGACGCGAAAGGACAGAGAAAGGCTCGAAGCCTTCGAAATGTGGTGCTGGCGGAGGATGGAAAGAATAAGCTGGACAGAAAGAAAGACAAACGAAGAGGTCTTGACGATGGTAGGAGAGAGCCGGTGCTTGCTAAAAACAATACAAAATAGAAGAGGAAAAATGATCAGACATCTAATACGGCACGACAGCTTCTTTTTAAACATTTTGGAGGGCAAGATCGAAGGGAGGAGAGGAAGAGGAAGACCCAGACATACTTACACCAGCCAAATAAAAGAGAAAGTGGCTGTCGAGTCATATGAAGACGTGAAGAGGCTAGCAGAGGACAAAAAAAAGTGGCGGTTATTCCACCGACAAGAGCCTAGCTCTTAAATAGATGATGATGATTACTTTTCATCCATTACACAGATGGGCGTACATCAGGCCTCGAGTCGTATCATAAGCTAAAAATACGTCAAAGTTTATATAACTTACAGCTATTCGAATCCCAAATTCATCACGGTTTAACTTACTAAAAATATCCCGTATAATCAAGGAGCTGCTATTTTAATGGCATTTTTTTTTCTCTAACATAACTCTGGTATTCATTCATCAGTTATAACTAAACTGTTTGCATTATATAATATCTTCAGGAATCTATGCCTGCTATGTATTGCTGCCTCATATCCGGGTTCAAAAAGGTCCGTTCATACCGGTAATGGTCGGGGAAGCAGTATCTGTTTACGTATTACCTACTTTATCCGCGGCAGTAAAAACCTAACTTTGCCCTTTATTTTTCATTTCTCCGACGGTTATTTTATTACTTTTATTAACTTAAGCACTTCGAAATGTTCATATATATTTTGCAATGATCTTAACTCACTGACAGATACTTATATGTGTCCTGACAATATATATGTAACTAAGGCGCATTTGACATTTAAATATTTGTACATCCGCATGGTATCCATCCTCCCATTTCACCCCCTTAGGGGATGATTTCGGGGATAAAAACTACCCTATGTCACTCTCCATCCCTTCAATTATCTCCACTTAAAAATCACGTCAATTAGTCGCTCCGTTTTGCTGTGAAAGACGGAGAAACAAACAAACACATACACTTTCGCATTTATAATATTAGTATGGAAGTATGGATGTTCAGCGTCTGTCTGCCTGGCTGTTAGCACCAACGCAACCAACAACGATCTGGTTGTGCGCCGCCATGGTGTCCCGGTGAAATTTTGCCCTAACGCTGAACTTATGAAATAATTTTCGCCCAAGCTGAAACTAATAAATTAAGTTTTCAATCCCATTGCTTAGTAATAATAAATAAATAAATCAAATGTGAAATTATGAGAATAATTACCTCCCTACGTCAAATACGACCTGTAGAAGAGTCTACAGGTCGTATTTGTCAATCGATGCTTTTTTTTTTTTTTTCTTTTTTCTTTTTTTTTTTTTTTTGAACCTGACTGTTGCTATAATAGGACGGACCCAATATAGCGGTCGAACTGCGTGGTTGGAGGGTGGCCTGGGGAAAATCCAGGGGAAGCCTCCGGCACGACCACGCGGGGAAGTTTGTACACTGGAATACTCTAAGAGTTTGCGCTCCAGTGAGATTGGTTGAACGGTATCAACCGAATCTGGGGTGTGAGTGGTATCGAACTACTGGGAGTTTTATCGCTGGTTCGCTAAAACCTAGCCTAGCTGAGAAGAGTCCAGCA
Source organism: Epinotia demarniana (assembly GCA_945867215.1). Lineage (NCBI taxonomy): Eukaryota > Metazoa > Arthropoda > Insecta > Lepidoptera > Tortricidae > Epinotia > Epinotia demarniana. The sequence continues at coordinate 2,404,345 of OX244271.1, forward strand.
AGAAACTCAGCTAGGCCCGACTTGCGTCGGACTGACTCTACCCGGTATGCGGCGGTACCGGGACGAAAGCGGACTGTAATCGATGCTCGTGAAAATTTGTGAGCAGATTCAGTAATTATATCGATTTCTAATGACTCATTTCGCCTTTTTAACCGACTTCAAAAAAAGGAGGAGGTTCTCAATTCGGCTGTATTTTTGTTTCCATGTTTATTACCTCAGAACGCCGTCTTTTTCTCTTCCGTCTCCGATTTTTTTTTTGTTCGTATGTATATACTTCCAGGTGGGTCCCATTTTTTCAAAATTCAGTTAGGTGATCGGATCCATGAGGAATTGAGTGGACTCCTCAATTTTATTAGGCACGCGTGTAGTGATTTTGGTATTTTCTGTTATAACTCGTGTATTTACATCCGGAATCATAAATTTGGTGGCGAGTAATTGATGATGAAGACCACAGATTACTTATCGAATTCCTCAATTATGTACTTAAAAGTGCAAAAGTACGTCACAGGTTCTGATAAGATTCCGTTGAAATAGGAACTAATGAAGTGCCATTGGTGATGATCTTGGGGAATCGATGGAAGTCCTCAAATATTATCGGCCCACATACAGCGATTCGGTTTTTTTCTATAGTAATCAACGCATTTGCTATCGGAAATCAGTTCATGTGGTAAATTTAAAAAAAATAGGAAATGTTCTCGTGGCTTGGCTACTAAACTGAAGTCGGTTAAAACTTTGTTTTTAAAGTAAATTATTTAACAGGCATTTTCATGATTTGTACAGGTCATGGAGCTCATGGAGAGCTATAGTTTTAAATTTAGTATGTTTATAAAAAAAAAACTTCTATCACTATGTGGAAAAAGTTTCAACAATCGCGCAGCCAATATACTCGTACGCTTCACTATCGACTCGCTTCTTCTACACCAAACCCCTAAAATCGGGTCTAAAAGGTCCTTTCATCCTGCTAACGGTGACGCTATCTGTTTATATATTACCTACTCTTATATGTATCAGTCGACAAAATGACTCTGATATATTTTTGGGGTCATCGTGTAACTAGAACTATGGCTATAGCTCGTTTATGGTCTTTAATGAATGCTAAATGAAGGAATAATAAATACAATTTAATAAGAATTAATACATTAATCGTCATCAATTCATCATCATTGGATATGAAACGAAATTAAACGAGTGCTTATACGACTATTATAATATTATAAATGCGAAAGTTTGGATGTTTAGATGTTTAGATGTTTGGATGTTTGTTACTCCATCACGGTTCAAAGGCTCAACCGATTTGGATGAAATTTTGCACGAAGATAGTTTATAGCCTGGATTAAAATATAGCATAGTTTAATCCCTTGTCCACGCAGACGAAGTCGCGGGCGGAAGCTAGTAGAATATAATGGTACATAGTAAAGTTGTAAGTAACAAAACTTAATACTTTTATATTTCTCAGTAAACTCAATTACTAAGGTTGGTTCCAATAGGGAATAAACATGCAAACGAACCCTAATTGAATGATGGTAAGGTATTATTTCGTTTGTGTCAAGCAAATCATACATTAACTACTAGTGTATAGAAGGCCAGCGAACCGAGTAGACGGATTCATTAATTCTCTTGCGAACTGTCGGATTGACTTTGACTTTGGTTCGAGCTTAATATCGTAAACATAAACATTCGTAGATACATTATTGTTGTGGCGGGAACGTTCAGTATTGTGTAATCCACTACCTATTAGATTCTGAGTTTATTCTAAGGTTCAGTATTGTGAAATAATGTTAATTAGTAATGAACTATTTCATTGTGCTGGCTTACTCGATGTTTTGTTTAAAACGTGATGGTTAAATTGTTGTGCTAGGTGGTGCCCTTCCAATTTGAGTCTATAAAAAATATTTCTTCACTTTCTATTAGATTTTGTGGTTTATTTTAGGTAGATGATTTTATTATTATTTCGAACCAGATCAATGTTCTAGTTACATGATCAATTTAACGAAGTGCACGTCACCTAACGGTGCCAAGGACGTAGACTTCGGGATCCTGTTAGTGGTTCTGGTAGTGTTAGTGGTATTAGTTAGTAAAAAAAATATGAATACTATTCTTAGGGATGGATAGTTAGAATGAAGGTTTACTAATCAAATAACATTTATTTGAAGAATTCATTGCAATTATGAGTAACTGAATATGTGGCTCAGTAGTATTGGGTTCCGTATATTATTACATGTACATATATGAGAAATTAAAGGTGGAATTGTATATTTTCTATTGCTCGTTGTCATCAAGGTGTTATGGTTCTAGTTATGATTTGGATATCAGAATTGTTTAAGAAAGGTCAAGCGCAACAGTCCATTGTGTCTAATATTCAGGTATCGAATTATCATGAGTGGAATATACTCAATATTCAGGTATCGAATTATCATGAGTGGAATATACTCAATATTCAGGTATCGAATTATCATGAGTGGAATATACTCAATATTCAGGTATCGAATTATCATGAGTGGAATATACTCAATATTCAGGTATCGAATTATCATGAGTGGAATATACTCAATATTCAGGTATCGAATTATCATGAGTGGAATATACTCAATATTCAGGTATCGAATTATCATGAGTGGAATATACTCAATATTCAGGTATCGAATTATCATGAGTGGAATATACTCAATATTCAGGTATCGAATTATCATGAGTGGAATATACTCAATATTTGGGGTAAACTTCTGGATCAACATTTCATATTAAATGGACGGTATAACTTAGTATTACAAATATCTTCCCTTCCCCATGGTGGGTTATAGGAATTGGATACCTACATTAATCTCCAGATGTAAGTAAAAGGTGGAATATCTCGATAGATAATTTTCCTTGAAGGAAACAATATCCTATTGTTAGGTCTGATGAGTTTGTTGAGTGCTTCTTTTCATCAGAAATGAGGTACGAAGCTCAGGTAAATTCGATACCGTCAAATGCTGCAACTTTGCCAACTAGGTGCAACATTGCCTTTTTTTTTAAACTCCGATTATCTCTCAAACTAACATTTATTTCTTAGTTGCAATAGTGGCAGAAAAATCTCCATTTTACTGGCAACCCGTTTTTGTGGCAAGGTTCGAGACTGGTTGGAAAATGGTTAGTGCTGAATGAAAGACCATTCTACCTTAAGGCCAAGGAGTTTTTAAACTGGCTAAGCAGTTCCGTTGATTATCCGTTACATGTAAACGTACAGGTCGATTCACGAGAGCTGGCGCGGAAAATATATGAAACTGTCATTGATTTCATAGACAGACATTACGCGCCAGCTCTTGTGAATCGACCTATACTAAGCGACAATCTTTCTTTATAATGTTACTAAGTATAGATTATAAACTGCGTTGTGACAATGGATTTTATTTATTGATTCACATACAGGGTATACAGCAAGAAGCGCGTATATAATTATCCGTATTTAAGTCAGTTTAAGCCTATGGAAAAAAGTATGGTAAATATATTTATTTATTTGAGTCAGGCAACAAGGCCCATATAAAGCATGCAAAGCATGCATGCAAAGGACGCGGGAGTCCGCTGGATGCGGGTGGCGCAGGACCGGTCATTGTGGCACTCTTTGGGGGAGGCCTATGTCCAGCAGTGGACGTCTTTCGGCTGATATGATAATTATGATGAAACCTATAGTCAGGGAACTGTAACACATATGAAACTCAGTTAAGAATTAATTGGATTATTCAGGTATGCGAATTCCGGGTGCAATAAAATGAAAGGGATTTCCTCCGTCCCTCAATTCGCATTCCATAAATTACGCTTATAACACCCGAGTGTCCGCCTAAAAGTTGAAACGAAAGACCGGCTCAAAGGAAAGGGTTTCTCGGTACCGCGCCACGGTTTCAAATCACACGCAAACTGTCGATATAACATTTTCACCGCCAGGAACGCGTCTGACAGGCGCCTACGCCGTAGCAACCACGGGATCGGCTACGAGCGTAGCGCATTGCGATTCATGGCAGTAAATGTGTTTGAAGGAAATGGTGAGAAAGGCCAACAGCGGCGGTACCGGTAATTATGTATTTGAAATTAATCACATCATTCATACAGTATTGTTGAATAATGGTCAAAGCAGAAACTTTTTTAAAACTACAAAAAGATTCGGTAGTGTGAAGTTTGTAGGAATGGGAAAAATTACCGCCAAGTTTTTCTTGTGGTTAAACTAACAATACAGCCCGGGTGTGTCCCTTCCGAAAGTTCTTTCACCGGTAAAATATTTTTTTTATCAGATGGGAGTTCCGGAGATAATACCTACGTACAAACTTAAAGCTACAATAGGGATGTACTCGTAGATTCGAAAATTAAAATTACTCCAAAAGAAAGAAGGCAAACTCCAGACGAGTAACATGGCGTTGCCGACCCTTCATATGTATGAGGATTCGCTGAGTTGACAGTTGAAGGAACAAGTTCCCTCGCACTCAACATAACGCATCCTCGGGAGCTCTGGCGACCTTGCTCACCTCCAGGAACACAACACTACTACAGAGCAAGCAGTAGTGCTATTATGGCTGTGGTCTTCTGAAAGGCGGAGCTTCCCAACTTCCCCAGTTGGGCTGCTCTAACTTCGAGCGGGATGACATTTCGCTGTGCCCTACCTCACCAACAACTCTTCTTAAATTAATTTTTGCTAGGCTTCTTAACGGCACCAACGTCTCAAATTATATTGAGAAATCGTCAGTAACGACGCGCTACCCCATACTAAATTAATTTTTGTTTTTAAGCAGTAACGCTGCTAACGAAAATTATGAATTTTAAATAAAAGGAAAAATTGAAAAATTTAATGCTCCGAGCCGGATTCGAACCGGCTGTGGTCGCCGGTTCGAATCCGGCTCGGAGCATTAAATTTTTCAATTTTTCTTTTCATTTAAAATTTATAACTCTTCTTAATTTCTTCTCTCTTCTTCTCTGAGCCGATAGGAAGGGACAAGTACGAGTATGATTTTAGAAGGCATGACGTACCTATTTAGGTACTTGTGTTTCATCGTAGCATTTAAGTTACTGAACGACTCGAAATTATCTTTCGGTGCCATAGGCTACCTTTTGTGTGACAAAATCAGTTAGTTTTCTAACCGACTTCAAAAAAGGAGTAAGTTCTCAATTCGGTTGTATTTTTTTTGACAATATTTGTTACCTCAGAACTCCGTCATTGATGAGCCGATTCGATTTTTTTTTGTTTGTATGTATATGCTTCCAGATGGGTCCCATTTATTTCAAAATTCAGTTAGACGATGGGATCCATGAGGAATTGAGGGAATTCCTCAATTTCATTAGGCACGCGTGTAGTAATTTTGGTATTTTCTATTATAAATCATGTATTTACATCCGGAAATCATAAATTTGGTGGCGAGGAATTGATGATGAAGACCACAGATGACTTATCGAATTCCTCAATTATGTACTTAAAAGTGCAAATGTCCGTCACAGATTCTGATAAGATTCCGTTGAAATTAGAACTAAAGAACTGCCATTGGTGATGATCTTGGGGAATCGATGGAAGTCCACAAATATTATCGGCCCACATACAGCGATTCGGTTTTTTTCTATAGTAATCAACGCATTTGCTATCGGAAATCAGTTCATGTGGTAAATTGGAAAAAAAAATGTGGAAATGTTCTCGTGGCTTGAAGTCGGTTAGTAGAAATTGAAGTCGGTTAAAACTTTTTTTTTTAAGTAAATTATTTTAAGGTAGGATACAATTTTTTTTGACTTTTTTAACTTTTCAATTTTATGCACACAGTCGCAGCCTTGGATGTCTATAACAGTAAATATCACCGCTACGTCAAGTGTGAGATTAAACGCTACATTTGGCGAACTTTAAAACATCGCTAGTTAATTACTTAATTATACTTAATCAAAATTAAATAAATCAATATAGAATTACATACAGATAACAAATATAATGAGAAAATAAACCGTCCTCGTCTGAAGCCCAAGACAAGACTCGAACTTGTGCCCTCTGTATTGCCGGTAGAGCGTTCTCCCTTTGAGCTACCCGGACATTAGTTTGATGTAGCGTGTCATATTTGCCGCCGCTACTAGTAGCGACATCTCTGTATTTTACATGCCTTTTACGCCACTCTAACCACGTTAAATTGACACGAAACGAAAATGTCAATAAGATAATTTGTTAAGAGGCTACATTAAAACTGTCCTAATTTCATTCACGGTAGTGATATCCACGGCTGCGACAGTGCGCAAAAGTTATAATGGCCCAAACACTTGCGTACTCGCCATTACAGGATTTTTAATGGCACAAATTCAAACTATTCATGGCGTCAATTCAGTTCAACTGTTTCCGATCCCAATCGAGTTTCGATTCGTTTCTCGCGCTCTTTCTGAAACGTTAGCTCCGAATGCGTGGAAGCGAGCACGAAACAGATTGATACGTTGGTAGGTTCGGATGTGACATATTAAAATAGACACCCGGGTGTAACTGTGCGCCCCGACGGCGCCATAACAGTTCCGCAGAACTACCGCTTAGTGAAATGAAAATGTTACGGACCAAAACGTGCCGAGTGCAGTGCAAAAACAAATATTTATTCTGCAAACAGGTTTCGAAAGCAGATTGTGTCTCAAGGGAGCAAAATGATATATTTACAGCGAGGGTGGTATATTGGATCCTGAGTGAAGTGAAAGATTCATTAGAATCCTAAGCGTTGCAGGGATTGTCATGTTGAATCTTGAGCGTAACTAAGGGATTCACTTGTTTACCGCCCAAGATGGAAATAATTTTGCTACCGAATGGCACATACTGCTTTTCACACCTTCTGTGAGGAAAAATGAAATCCATAATTTGAAGGCAATAGCTTGTCCTGAGTGTTTGGTCCATGGTGTCAGAGGGATTCGACGGGTGTGCGTAAGGTGACTTGAGGCTAATTTCAGAGACGCAAACTTATATAGCGCATATCTAGAGCAGCCTGACTTTTAGCAACGACTCTTTTCTGAATAGCCGATGAGGGAAGAAAATTACAACTTTGATCCCTCATTTCAGGTCAACAATATTTTTTATCTAAATAGCAGGTGTAAAGTTTACAACAGCTACTTATAACTACGTAGCAATATCTACATAATATAATTGTGGCACGTGGGCACAGATTTTTCGAATGATGAGAGCGAGGAGACGATACCCCATGTTATAGTTATTTCAACCTATTCAAATGTCAGAGGTCATAGTTACATCACAGCGGAGACTGTCGTAGCAAACTATTTGACTGACAATAAACATTGAGGCAGCAAAGACCGGTTAATAGCAACATACGCGATTTATGATCCTTAAGGATCCTATCCGCATGGTTTTAAAAAAAGTAGCCGATTTTTTTTTTTTTATCCGCTCTTAGGTTACTTGGCAACCACAGTTGCAATAATCAGTTTAGGAGTGCGCGAGTTTGAGTTTTAAGTTCAGTCTGTCAAAATCAATCATTTTGATTCCACGCGTAGGTATTTCTCAAGGTCGGGCCCAGATCACTTTGAAATTTTACGAAACATCGTCATTTAAAATATGTCCTTCTCAGTTAGACAGTCTTTTACCGAGCATGTGACAGAGAACATCCCTAATTCAAATAAAACTCACTCAGTCACGCACACCGACAAATCCCAGTCCAATCCGTCCCATATTTAAAAAGCAATTACAGAGTTCCAAGTGACTTTATGCTTTATTCCATAGGAATAAAGTTACCTTTGGTCTGGTGAGCGTTGGTCCTGAAGAGTAGGTGTTTGGAAGTTTGGAAGATTAATGAATTCGATTCATAATTGTGCGACGCGCCAAACGATCAGAGTTCGCGCCAGTCGAACTTGGCTTGGCTTACATTCTCAGCCTCCATGTGCCTAATAAAAGTAAACTCCGAATTTGAGGATATTTTTATATATAATAGGTTCCTTCAGTCTTTATCCAATCTTGCTAACAAGGTGGAGGCCGCTAGTTTAAAACCATATCTTTACCGGTAATGATACGATGGATACGATTTAAGTGCAATAAACGTCAAATCGACTTTTGAGTCACAATTCACAGGATCGTTAAACTCTTTTATCAACGCACATGTCATTAATGCTCTAAAATGCGTTCAGAAACCGTAGGAAATGACCGGCGTTACTGCAACCGATTTTACTATGAGAACTGTCTTGTCTGTGGTAGTAGGTAAAATCTATACTGTAATGTCGTTACAGTACAGATTTTTGATAAATTTGTATAGTTATGAGTTTAAATTTGGAACAGCTGTCAAAATTCAAGTGGGTCTCTATTCTAGTATCCATAGATATTAAAACAGTTATCGATACGAAACATCAATTCAGTACGATTTTTAATACAAACCACACGACATTTGATCTCGAGTGATATGAGTATAGGGACTTCACTCGTTTGTCTATGATTTAAAAAAAAACATTTGTTATGACGGGTGGTCGAATTGCCGCCATTGCTGTTGTCATTTTATTGTTGGTATTTTGCTGTTACTTACTACTATTTATGGTATGTGTGTAGATAAAGTAGTGTATGCAACTGTACATACGAGGGCTGCCTTTTAAGTTGTGTCGTTTAGAAAAACTAAAGACAATTTAAGTGTTAAATAGTATTTATTGTTTAGCTACGGTAGCCTAGTGGTTCAGGCATGCGGCTGCCAAGCGGTGGTCGTGGGTTCGAATCCCAGCTCGTACCAATGAGTTTTTCGGAACTTATGTAAGGAATATTTACCGTTAGCTTTTCGGTGAATGAAAACATCGTGAGCAAACCGGTCTAATCCCAGTAAGGTCTAGTTTTCCCTCTGGGTTGGAAGGTCAGATGGCAGTCGCTTTCGTAAAACTAGTGCCCATGCCGGGATTAGGTGTCAATGCGGACCTTGGGCCCCTAACACAACCGGGAATAACGCTAGGAGGTGAAGGATGGTATTTATTGTTTTTCAAATTAATCACCGTGATATGTAATACACTTTTTCATTCGATCGAACCAGTTTTCGAAACACTTATTCCAGTCCGAAGTCGGGGTCTCCAAAATTGTCATTTTGTATGCCTCAACCGCTTCTTCAGGCGTCTGGTACCGTTGACCACGAAGTCGATGCTTGATTTTTGGAAAAGTAAAAAAATCGTTAGGGCTTACGTCTGGACTGTACGGCGGGTGTACCAGAATTTCAACGTTTTGCTCTTTTAAAAATGCAATTGTTTGCCGGGCGGTGTGCGAGCTCGCATTATCGTGGTGCAGTCTTAAACGACGTCTTGGGTTATTTTTTCGAAACTCGCCGATGACTTCTGGTAAACAGACAGTGGTATACCAGTCAGCATTAACCGTTTTACGATCCTCGAGCACGATGGTGGCAACGTAGCCACTTTTTGCCACAAACGTGGCGACCATTTTTTTCGAAGTGCTCCGTGAGCGTATTATTTTGGTCGGTTTTGGCTCATCTTGGAACACCCAGACAGTCGAATGCTGTTTAGAATCGGGATCGTAGGCATGTATCCAAGATTCGTCACCACTGATAATGTCGTAAACATGTTTCGAGTTTCCTCGGTTGAATTGCCGCAGAGTTTTGCGACACCATCGAACGCAAGCCGTTTTTTGGTCTTCACTGAGTAAATGTGGTATCCAGCGTGAGATCAAATTTTTTACGCCTAAGTGATCATGCAAAATACTGTGAACACTGGTCCCTGAAATACTTAAGGAAACTTCTATCTCACGGTATGTCGCATGGCGATCTTCGACGATCAGTTGCCGTACAGCATCAATGTTCTCCTGGGTTACGGCTGTTTTTGGGCGACCTTCACGATGTCTTTCACCAAGACTAGAGCAACCACGTTGAAATTCTAAATACCAGCGTTCCACAGTCCGGAGGCATGGTGCTTTATCATTGAAAACCGTAGTCAACTCTTCGAAGCACAGAAGTCGCGTTAAGCCCCTTTTGAAGTTGTAAAAAATTATCGCACGTAAATTTTCCTTCGAAATTTCCACTTTCACAACTGACTTGTCAACTTTGAACGAACGCTGTACTAAAACGGTTGGGCCGATTTCGAGTCATTCTTTTGTTTTCGAATTCTAAATTCAAATATTTTCAGATGACACTAGTTCTTTTTTATGCAATCACGGGAGGTTTGCAAACGACAGAACTTAAAAGGCAGCCCTTAATTAGGCCTTAAAACACTCGTATGCGGCACACTCGGCCTCTCATTATGGATCAGTCGCATAAACTACTATTTTAGGCAACCCAAGATTATTAATAAACATTACGGTGCATCTATTGTGTAAACACAATATCGCGGAATACTATGAACAATTTCAAAAACAAAATAAGTTCGCAGATTATATTTTCGCAACTTATTTCTATTAGGAAATTATTGTTAAATTTAATTTAAATAGATTAATTTAAATAATTAATCACATAGGAGACAATGTTTGTCAGTTCCCTTCGTATCAAGTTGACTTTTTGAGAAAATAGGTACTTAGGTCACTCGGCAATTTTTTGGAATTCCCTGATTAAGTGTCAAATAATTAGGAAGTGCGGTTATCTCGCGTATTTTGTTACCTACTAAAACCCCCTTGGCAGCTAAAAGGTAGCCTACCGCTGCCGCTATTAAGGCGCCGTAGGTTCATGGTCTTCTCTCCCTCTCACTGAGCATAAGCGTGAGCGAGATGGAAGTGCGTGCTCGGAAGCGCGGAAATCATGTTTTTTAAAGGCCTTATACACGATCGGGACCAACCGCCAACCACCGTGTCCTTGGTCGGATCAACGGTTGGCCGACAGCGTTCCAGACGGTTGGGACCAACCACCGACGCAGCCTGTCGCGAGGCCGCTCACGACCAAGGCCGTTGACATCAACCAAATGTCGGTTGGTCAACCGCTTTCTACACGGTCCATTTTTATATCAACCCGACCAAGGACACGGTGGTTGGCGGTTGGTCCCGATCGTGTAGAAGGCCTTTTAATTTAATTTTTTTTGCCGTTTAAATAAATAAAAAAGTAAACACTGATTTCTCTCAAACATGATATTGCCGATTTTTAAAAGCCATTTTAATATTTTTAACTTTTGTGCATAATTTGTAACAAATATTTTAAGTGTATTTTAGACCCTTTTAGACATATGTTCGTGATTTTTTTCTATCGAGCGAAAATTGCTTAATCATGTTTCTAAACACTGATTTCCCTGCAGAAAAGCTTCAAGATTACTATTCGTATTTTTTTAAAACCATATTATTATAAACAGACGCATTATATTACTTCAAAAACTCTGTTCGCTTAACTTCGCTCAACCTACGGCGCCTTAAGTATATCTGCCGAAACTGAGTTAGTATGAGGTTGCGGCAAATAAATCATTACCCGCCCAAATTCAGTAGGTTTTGTATGTCCGTCAAGCATTTTAATTTAGCTGCATAGAAGCCATCCCATCCCTTATTGTGGTAACGCGTATAACTCCTTTCCAGAAATCTATACTCCACGCTCTAACACCTCTGCGACTCTACTAGTAGACCCTATGACATATTTTCTCCAACAAAACATTACCAATATTTCTGTTGCATAAAATCGTAGAATCAAACATTTCGAACGAATAAATCCTCGTATTGTTGTTTGTATTCCTGGAATTCCCACACAATAGCTCCGTTGCAGAGGTGTATATTTTCTAGAATTTATTCCGCGTTTCAGCCCCTTGGGGCTCACAAACCCTGGTGCAGTAATGGCTGAATTGCTTGCTGATAAATGGAGACAAATAGGTACTATAGCACGATCTACAACGGTCAGTTAGCCCAATTACCCAATAGATGGCGCTGCTTGTATTTTAGATCGCGCAAGCGTTTGTTCACCGTAGAATCTATAAGACTCGTAGGTGTTTTTCGTTTTGTCTAAGCTGTTGACGAGGCACACAGCGAATTATATCCATTCTGTCAGTCTGTCTATTGTCTATTTTCTATGACCAGAAACACACTATGAACATGCGACGTGGCGTTGCGTGTGATTCTGGTCATAGAAAATACTACAATTTGATTATGAATTATATTACAATATGAATTATAGTTTTAATCAGTAATAATTAAACCTTTCCCGTTACTACAACTCCTTTCGCTGAAGTCACTCTTCATGGTCCCGCCGGCTGCGTGTACACTAAAAGGCTGCTTCGGACACCAAAAAACATGTCACCCCGTTTGTGGATAGGCGACGAGTGCAAGAACACGTGAGTGAAGTTTCTATAGTTCGCTATTTATTTCTAGTTGTGTCCAATCAGTTAGCCTGGTTTGACCTAACAGAAATAACAACTAGAAGGAATACGAGGTTAACTCTTTTTGTTTAAATTAAATTGTATTTATTAAAGATAACACAACAATAAAACGTACACGGATAACAATATTTTCTCAAACATGCAATGAAACATTGACGTTGTGTTCTTCATAATGGGCTTTGAAGTGTCAAGTTTAGGGAGCGAGACGAGAGATCTGTAATGGCATTTCATACAAAATTGGAGGCCTAGGAGCATAAATGACAAACAAGGAAAACATACACAACGATGTACGTAGGTTACATAATATCTGAGTCATGACACTAACGAAAGTAATATAAACTCTTAATTACGTGTCATCACTCCAAAACAGCCATTGTTGCGCCAGAAGCCCGGGCGGTAATACACGCATTATAGCCGGCGATTCCGCGCCATTTGTCGCGCCTCAAAAACTGACGTATTATGCAGAGCTATGCAAATATCCGCAATTATGCAGACGCTCATTCGACGTCTCGTGAGAGCTGGCTATATAATGAAGCTCTTAATCAACTTAATAAATTATCTAACAGCTTGGACGGAGACGCTACAATAAGTTCCTCCTCCGCGCAGGAATATTAAACACCTAGGGCGTAATACGCAAAGATTTCTGGATTCACTCATACTTTCCGGCCAGGAGGCAAGGGCAAATAATACCTATTTTTCAACAAGAGTTGCATGCCAATGCCAAGTTTGTCTGCCAAACATGTTTATACAACATTTTTAACGGAAAGTGAGATTTTATATTCTGACTCCGTAGCATTGAAAATTGCTGTTTTCTGGCCTATTGGCCCAACAGGTGGCAAATAGCAAACTTAATAGATACACCAAAAGTAGTATTTAAAAAGAAATATTTATAGTATTATATACTATGCAGATACTTAATTAAATAAAATTCTGAATTCTATTTCAAAATCAATGAATAATAAAATTATACTTTCTTAACTTTTATTTAAAACTCTTTGCTATTTGACCCCATATGAAATCGGTAGGGTAGTCGCATTAATCGTGGCGGCGGCGGCGGGACTTTCGCCGACTTGACGACACAACGAAGCCACTCTGTTTTGGCGCCTTATTATTAGTTTTGTTATGTTAGTTTTTTCGGTAAATTAACACATCGTGAGGAAATCGTTCTAATCCCAATAATGTCTAGTTTTCCCTCTGGGTTGGAAAGTCAGATGGCAGTCGCTTTCGTAAAACTAGTGACTTTGCCAAATCTTCGGCTTAGATTTCAAAGCGGACCCCGGGCTCATTTAAGGAAGAACCGGGAATAGCGCTACGAGGATGATGATTTTTATTATAACTTCCCATTCCATCCATCTTAAAGGCCGGCAACGCACTCACAACACCTCTGGTGTTGCAGGTGTCCATGGGCGGCGGTAATCGCTTACCATCAGGTGATCCGTGTGCTCGTTTGCCTCTTATCACATTAAAAAAAAACTTTTCGAAGGTGCGTTATTTATTAAACATCAACTGCAAGTTTAAGCATGATAACTTGACAGTTCATATTCAGACTTACTGCTGCCTTACCTACGGTTACTACGATTCGTAGTTAAGTTCCCTAACGCATGATCGAATTGTTACGTAATTTCCCCTCTGGTGACCTGACGGCTGAACCCATTATGGCGGAGGTTGTCGTTTTCACACGTCGAGAGTTAATTAAAATCTGACGGAAGCATCACATTTGCATATCACTCGAGTTTTCACTAAAAACTTTATACGTTTGTCAATGTTATTATTGGATAATAATTCTGTCAAAAATTTCTTTTTTGGTGTGCGAAGTAAAATTTGGAGAAACATATTTCGCCGAAAAAGTAGGATACCCTCATAAACCGTGATATTTAGACAGTTGAAATTTTTGCAGATTTATTTCTGTTGCCGCTATAACTACAAATACTAATGACTCGCAGGGAGCGTACATTTCATACCGGTTTCGTCATAATGACGTATTCATATAAACACACAGGATGTTTCAAAAAACGTAGTGACAAGACTTAGTAATCGTAAACGTACGTATTTGGCAAACTTTGCTGACAGCAGGAACAATACATTTGTTTATTATCTATAACTAAACATGGATTTATTTGGCACAACAATTTTATAGCCTGCATTGCGTCTTTGGCCACTAGCAAAGCCTTAAGTTTCTTGATCTTAGTAAATTTAACTGAAATGTTGTTTCCGCAAGTCTCCTATTTGTGGCAAAGAATAAACTTTGATGTGACAATGTCAGATAAAGTTCTTTCAATGTCCGTCTCAAGTGTCAATATATTAGATCTACTTAAACGGAAGAGGTTGATTAGATAACAGTGATTAATCATTGATTAATCACATTTTCCATTATTAGGTACGGATAAATAAACGTTCGTTATGCCGTTGCTCTTTTCAAACTTTTTCCATCCTGTATGTAGCTTGACGTCATACGCCTGTCATCGGCATGAAATGTACGCTCCCTGCGTAATGAGTTTCTGTCAAATTTTTTTTTGGTACAAGCTTTTATTGCCGACTGTACATTTCTGTATACCATTATCAACAGCTCATTGAGACGATTCTAACGAGCCCAAACTTAACGGGGTTACGTCGGTTAAGTACTGAATCCCCATGGCCACCTTCTGTCTCCATCATCAGATCAGCTCGATGGTACCATAATATTGAATTGTCATCCAAACTATACTTATACCCAAAATTTCAGCTCAATCGGTCACCGGGAAGTGGATAAAATTTAACTTAACACAGGGCAAGTTAAATAAAAGCTTGTAAAAAAGTACTAAATTCAATAAGGGTGAAGAACATGTTTTGTATGGATTAGTGATCAGTATTTCCTAAACGTTTTACGTCTTTTATAACTTCATAATAATAGTAACGATACAAGCAAAAAAATCTATTCGGACTTAAATAAAAGCTGATAGGAAAAGTGTCTTCGGAGAAGTATATTTATTTAGTTAACCTATAGTGGGTAGTGACGATGCCTACGAAGCTCAAGGTCCTAGGTTCCATTCCGGTAAGGGCAAATATTTGTGTGATGAACTTGAATATGGTTCTGAGTCTTGGATGTTTTTATGTATTTAAGTAATTTAATATTATTTAAGTATTTATATCGATTCAGTATATCGTCGTATACCATAACACAAGCCTTATTGAACTTACCATGATGCTAGTTCCATTTGTGTAAGATTGTCCCCTTATACTTATTTATTAATTTTATTTATTTATTCATGCTTTTTTATTGTCTGCTAAGTAACCCTTTCCAGCGAGATACACACGAATGTATACTACTGTCAGAGTGTTTGTTTTATAACTAGGATCACAGAATGAAGAGAACATTCTCGTTTTTTGAAATTAGTTATTAAAACTCCTACAAAATAAATTAAATTATTAATTAGTAAATTAGGCTTACATAAAAATAAACGTTACATTGGAAACATTCTCCTTTTGAAAGCTGTTATAAAAACTCTTTCGTTACAAAGAAATGATTGGCCAAGACTGAAATAAGGTCAGCGACTAAAGCGTTTCTTCCCTGAGCAGACTATTCAACGTTCAATTATCTTCCGATGACACGAAAGAGCGGAGACAAAGAATTCATTTAAATATGACGGAGACCCTTAATGAGGAAAAACGGGGAGAAACTTGGTTTTCTTTTAGTACCTACTTTTAAGGACAAGGATACGTAACTAGTGGTATCATTTTAATTAATTGCTGCGTTTGCGTTTTAAGTATATCATGAGTTTTGTCTTAGTGTACGGCCTGAGTAGCGTCCATATAAATTGCATATGTTTTATATGGACGCTGCTCACAGCGGAGCGGGTACAAATACGTGAACGCTGTGATATTAGTAGGTAAGTGTATAGGGTACTTAAGTGTAAACCCAAACTAAAGTTAATCAGCCCGTTTTAGTCATACGAACTTCAGTTAATTTACATAAGACAGTTATTTTTATGTATTCTAAAATAAGATGGCCGCGCGGGCTCGCCCTCCTATTGCAAATAACGCAGGCAAACCCGCTGGATAAAACATAGCCTATGTCCATCCGGAAAGTCCATACTAAAAAGTCCAGGTGAAAAATTGATTAAAATCGGATTAATAATTCCGGAGGTTAATCATAGGTACATACGAACTTACAAACTGATAAACTTACAAACCTGCAATCTCACAGACTGTTCCCGTTATAATATTAGCATAGATTATAGATTGGTATTTAGAGTACACGACACACTGTAAAATCAACCGAACAGTCAATCTAATCAAAAAATACTTGTATATTACGATTTCTGAAAGATAAGATACCTTTTTCTAAACAACCGGTAATGTATTCGACGACCTCCGTAGCTTAGTTGGTAGTGACCCTGCCTACGAAGCCGGAGGTCCCGGGTTCGAATCCCGATAAGGGCATTTATTTGTGTGATGAGCAGGAATATTTGTTCCTGAGTCATGGATGTTTTCTGTGTATATAAGTATTTATTTATCTATTTAAGTATGTATATCGTCGTCTAGTACCCATAGTACAAGCTTTGCTTAGTTTGGGACTAGATCGATTTGTGTAATATTGTCCCCAAATATTTATTTATTTATTTACTTGAATTATTTATCAAAACACCTTGAAATCTGTATGCTGCTGCATTTTTTATGACTCGCAAATAAATCAGAGGATATTAAAAACGTCTGGCAATCCCAAGGCCGCGGTCTGGCCGATCACGTAATAGTATTTTATGCAACTGTTGTATAAGTAGGGTCTTAAAACGCGAGTGTCGTGAGCCTTGGCGAGCATCGCAATTCAAGACGCCACGAGCGTTTTAAGACCAAGTTATACACTGTTGCATACAATATTTTTTCTACGACTATTTTAAATAAATAGCATAATTTGACTTTTCAGGCAGTAAGTTTTCCGTTAGTTCTATTACTACTCACGCAATTTCATCAGCGGTGCAGTTATTTTCTTCTTCGTCCATTTTAAAAGGAACGTACACATTTTCCTTCACTTCACAAACACGAATCAAATCTTAAGAAGTTATTAATAACGAATAGTTATCATATTTGACATATTTCGTCTTTTAATTTTGAACTGGAATTTTGGTGGGAAATTGGAAACATGACACATTGACACCTCTTGTTTATGGTCTGTTTTGTTCTTAATTCAACTTGCCAGTACTGTCATATTAAGACCAAGGTTTTTCTTAAGTTGGCAGCAATGCCTTTAGTACAATAATTTATTTGAAGTAAATACATTCAGTGGTTTGTTAAGTTGGTAGTACCTAATGTATTTTATGTTTCGGCATGGCCCTCTAGATTAGTCGCGTCGCGGCCTACTCGATCGTGTCTAGTAGGCCGTGGCACAATGTAGCACTACCCAGGTTTAGAAGCGTATGGCTGCTAAGCGTATCGTTTTGGCGACAAAACGGCACGGTTGTGCCGTACTGTTATGGGGAATAAAGTGTAGACTTTTCTGCAGACTTATTTTGTATGTCTTTATATTAGTGTTCGGGACTATGTAAATGACAGATAAAAGTACAGGAGTAGAAAAAGCATTTTACGTCACACCTGGCCATAATGCGAGTTTTACTGCACGCTGCGCGTACGGGAAAACTCGCATTGTGGCCAGGTGAAGACGTAAAATTTTGTACGCGACACGGGCGGTAATTCGTAAAGCCCCAGAGCGCATATTTATGGCCCTCACCTTCGGTTCGGGCCACAAACTCCTGCGATCTGGGGCATTCACGAATTCACCGCACTAGTTACGTAATGTACTATTAACCGCGTCAGGTGAATCTAAATGCCACTTTTTGTATAGTTCTGTTAAATTACCCTGACGGTCGTTCGAAACGTAACGTGTTTAGGTACCCCTCTGTACGCCAGCGGGCAGCGGGGCGACGAGCGTGCGTTTGTATTTATTTTTATTTTTTTATTATTGTAGTAAAGCACTTTACAATTACTTAAAACTAAATACAACGTCCTACAAAACTGTTTGCACAGTTTGACTGTGGGATCCATGACTCTATATAATTTGAAGTAGTCTTAATGATAATGAGACTATATAAAGTGGTAAAGTCCTAATCAGTCTATATAATTAGTAGTCTTAAGAAGTAAGAACAGCTTTAAATGATGTTGTATAAAGTGGATAGGTAACTAGATATAAGATTTAGGTATTTAAGTATTTTTTTAATACTGTCGATATAGTGTTTTAACAGGGCCTATTCTAAATGTTTTTCTCTTGTCTCATAGCCGCAGGTAAAGCGTTAAGAAAATATGGTAAGCGTTTTTCGATGCGCCTATCCCCGTAGTAATTGCTTACTCTGAGAACGGCATACTTACCTGCAGCCTTAGAACATTAAACCAACCGGAGTGGCCATTGACAGGCGTTCCCCTCTGCCAAAAGTATATGACCAGTGGTCATACACAATTTATGGACTGACGTTTATCTGACGTAGCTATTTTCACGTTACGCATACATTTGACGTTCCCCTCCCCCGCAAAAATCGGCAGACTTTTTATGTATAGAAAATGACTCATGGCCACTCCGGTTGGTTTAATGCTCTAAGCCTGCAGCTACGGATCTGGTGCTATATGTTTGGCTCATTTGAGATAAGTTACTTTCTTGATTGCCGTGCTGATTGACTCAAATTAAGTATTTATGTCTAATTGTTGCCGAAAGAATTTTACATACTTTGAATAACTGATAATAATCATTATTATATTTATTTTTAGTTTTATTGTTTACTAATAGTTTGAGAAATCTAATTTGCAATTTTCAAACTTTTTCCGAATTCGTTTTAAAGGTGAGGCCATAGCCATCCAAGGAGTAACTTATAATCGATTCCACTAGTGATATATATACATTTTAGGGTGCTTAATGGGACTCTAAAGCTTAGGTGGTAAAATCTTAGTTTAACACATATATACTCTATATGAGATGACCATGAAAAGTTTTCATCTATTTTCATGCCAAGGTAGGTCAGAATGCATAAATACCTCATCCTAGCGTTATTCCCGGTTGATCCCTAAAGGAGCCCGTAGTCCGCTTTGACACCTAAACCTGTGTGTGTCAATATATTTGATCGAAAATACTACTAATAAAACCACGATTAAACTTACTCTACGGGAGTTCTTATTCAAGATGAATTTTCGCGGCAATGTAACTTGAAGCACTCTCCTGTTGCCCGTCGTGACATTAATATGTGAGATTTGCCGCGGTTTTATTACTAGTATTTTAGACATGTCTCATGAAAGTTTAAATTCCACATTTGACAGAGTTCAATCTAAATATATAAGCGCACGCTCGTCGCCCCGCTGCCCGCTGGCGGCGACACCGCGGCCTAAGCGACTCAAACGCGATACAGTATCGATGCAGCCCGTCTATCATGAGAAGGCACTTAGAGGTATAGTGCGAGAAAAATCTAGGGTATGTCGCAGCCGTCCTATGATAGGCGTGCAGGTGATTACGACAGGTAATCTGCTAATGTCCTTTTAAAGTCGCACGTATCACGTTTCGTCAGTGCAAAAGCAAAAGGTCGCCGTGCGTAACCGCTCTGAGACGTAGGTACGTTATAGCGTTAAACACATTGAAATCAAATTGGGGATTCCAATGTGATTCGCACTCCACGTGCGCTAAGCACTAGTCAGAACGATCACGAAACAAAAACAGACATCCGAATGCAAAATGTGCGTCACAAATTGACCCTCCGTAAGCAGCTTATTCGAATGCTGTCGAGTTTAACTCGATCGCAATGTAATAGCATTTACTAGTACGCGAAAAAGTGCATTATTTATGAAAGCGCAGCGAAAATAAGCTGGAAAGACGTGCCAGCGGAACTAGGACACGTTAGGATTTACTTAGTGGAAGAAATTGCTACACGAGTACATACTCGTAGTGTATTAGGTAGGTGATTTATATGATTGCACAGTGAAGTGGGATGCTTGCTACTTTTTAGTTCTCCGTCTACAATCATCTCCGAGACATTTTAAGTCACTGACAGCCAACAACTTAAAATGCTGTCTCACGAATAGGAATGATATTTTTACAGCGTAAAGATTAATCTCGAGTAATATTAAAAATTGAAAAATTTTCAGTGTATTTTTATATTCGTATTCAGTGCCTCTGAGTATTCGTTTGTGCCATTTATTAATTTAGTGACATTTAAATGCTATTTTAACATAACTTATTGTCAATTTTAATCTAAAACCAATTAGCACGCTGCATGCACACTAGATACATTGAAATGAAACACATTGTATTGAATATTTTTGTATTGTATTCAGCAAACAAATGATTTTTATTTTTATACTCCCTAGTATCGTCTTTTTATCAACGGCCGAGTACCCAGAATACGCCCACGATCCGACATAATTCAGTCGCAGTTAGACCCGCCATAGACGGACTGTTTTAGAGCAGTCGAGACCCGCCATAGACGGACTGTTTTAGAGCAGTCGAGACCCACCATAGACGGACTGCTTTAGAGCAGTCGAGACCCGCCATAGGCGGACTGCTTTAGAGCAGTCGAGACCCGCCATAGACGGACTGCTTTAGAGCAGTCGAGACCCGCCATAGACGGACGGCTTTAGAGCAGTCGAGATCCGCCATAGATGGACTGCTTTAGAGCAGTCGAGACCCGCCATAGACGGACTGCTTTAGAGCAGTCGAGACCCGCCATAGATAGACTGCTTAGAGCAGTCGAGGCATCATTTAATATGACGACTGCTCTCGTGACGTCTATGGGCCGCGTTAGATACACATATTGTCAGTGTAAAGTTGGAATACGCGACGTAATGATAAATTGAGCCCCAGCAAAACGCTATTCAGCATTAATATCGGATATAAATTTGTATTTATGGTCGTGGCAAGGAAGTTAAGTTGTGACAGACCGGATCCGGAGCGCAGTGCCTTTTTTAAAGACAGAGTCCACATTCTAAGTAAATGTAAAGTAACAGTCTGCCTTTCTACTGTAAATCTTGTTGCTGGACCCTTCCAGGTATGTAAAGTGCATTTGCGACTTAAGACTCGGAACTTAATTGAAATGCACCTGAACCGTTTACTATTTACAAATGAATTATAGTTTTAGTTCCTGATTATCATACTTCTATCGTTATCCCGGTAGTAACTATCCTATATAAAGGAGCTCTTTGGCATCTAATCCCAAGATTAAACGTAGGCACTAGTTTTACGAAAGCGAACAACCTTGTTGAGATCGAGACAGACCAGTTTTCTTACGAATTTAATTAAGTGAAACGCAAAAATTTTGGTTATACAACGTGCTCCTGAGGAACCCGCATAACTTTACCAGCGTATACGAGCATTTTCAATAATTCGTGCACCCCATTAGCGTGAGTTGTTAAACAAAAATTAACTTGGTATCAGTTTTGTAACAAAAATTAAGCATACAAATCATGAGAAAATTAACTTTTTTCACATTTAAGTAACTTCTATAGGCATATCATTCATAAATTAAACAGAAAAAGTTAGTTTTTATACAAACTGAATGCTTAATTGCCGTTACAAAACTGACACCGAGTTAATTTTTATTTAACAATCACGGTAATTGGGTGCAAAAATTATTGAAAATGCCCATACATGTGGTCATAACGAATAAAAAATGTTATATGAACCCAGGTCGAAATATGATTTAAACTTTTTTAAAGTTTTCGTTCATAATAAATAAATTATTTTTGCTTCATCAGTAAAACAATGCCTTAGGATGAGCTGGTAACGTTTAATATTGTTATCTCTTTCCATTAAATAAAGCAAAGCAGGATTTACATGAGTGCAATCGGAACTCTTTATGATTTAGGGCTTGCCACACACTAGGCGACTCTCAGCATTCACGTTTTTGAACAACCTCTTTCGATTTAATGCGTAGTTGTTACTACTGATTGAATGCTAATTACTATGAAGTGTAAATCTAAAATTATTCAAAACTCGAATACTAAGCCGAGTTCAGCAAACATTATATGACATTTTATTTTCTAAACATGATCAGGAATACGCTGGTAATGTTAAGCGGGTTCCTCAGGAGCACGTTGTATAAAAAAAATACGAAATATCATATCATTGGGTATATTTCGTATCTACTGTTGATAAACCCAATTAGTACGAGCTGGTGTTCATACCCAAAATATCGAAAGTCGCGTGCTTTACCAGCTACAGTGGCTTCTAGGCTTTGTTCCTAATTGTGACCTGTCTGAAACTGTCTAGGAAAGCACATGCCTAGCCTGAAACGGGGTTACGCGGTCGCGACTACATTATTAAGCATGTCTTGCTGCGCTGCGCTGTCTTGGATTAGCGCGGCTGGGTCATACTCAAATTTAGGTTCGCGTCTTTCCTGTGAGTAGAGTAGAATTGGGGTTCTGGACCACATTCGTATAGTTGAAAAAGTGTGGTGTTGGTGTAGTTATTGGGTAGATAAGGAATTACCAATAGCAAAATAATATTTTAACTTTGTGAATGGAATATGTTTGTGGTTTCCAGGCTAGCGTTAGGTATAGTTGATAAATGTGTTAGTCATTTGGTTACTCCGTTCCCGTTGACCCGTCCTTTACAACATTTGTTTCGCCTCTTGTAAAATAATGAATAAGTCAGTCAAAGATGCGTCAACACAGACTGCGGAGGTGAAAAAGGAAAGACCAGTCTGTGTTGTAAGACCGCTACAGCTTGCACTTTTATCTAGTTTACAACGACGGTTGGAGCTTGTGCGTTTGAGTTCGAGGTCTCGACGGAACGGTGAAGAACCCTCAACTGCAGGTCGCAACAATCAAGTTGTTGACAATGAGGATTGGGATTAGCTTTAAAGGTGAGTAAAATAATTAACTATTAGAGTTAAAACAAAACTTTTATTCAATTATTTCACTATGACCCCATGCTTTTGTATCTATATAATTATTATTTAATATACCGGGTGGAAAGGCACGACGATCCTTTCCGCAAAGGGGGGTTAGTTTAAGTGATGGAGGATCGATTCGTAATGTTTAGATTTTTGTTACGAACAATTAGTAAAAATATTAAAATTAATAAATGTTCTTCTTAGTGACAACCCTACTATTACTTCGTACTAATAATTGTATTATACGTATTGATAAAGGTCACTGACCCTTGTGTTATTGTTAAAATTTTACTGAACCCAATGAGGGTTGTCACTTGCAGTTTTTTGCATTAAACGTTAACTGCCTATAACTTCAAAACGCTTACGAATATGAGCCTAGTTTCTTTAGAGGAAATACAGTACTCAACCTAAACAATCCCCCTTTTGCGGAAAGGATCGTCGTGCCTTTCCACCCGATATATCTCTTTTCATCTTTACCGCAAAGCACTTTTTTTCGTTTAACTTGAGTGTGCAAGTTATGTTTTTCGGGAACACCCAAATACTCCGAAATATTTAATTCCGCGTTTGCTAATTCCGATTTTCAAAACTCCGAAATTCATAATTCCTAAGACTTATAATTACGATTACAAAATAACACGAATTTCATTTTACCGAATTTCATAACGTCGATAGTTTGTTTTTCCGATTTTTATAACTCCGAACAATCAGAAGCGCGAAGTGTCATTAGCCCGAAAAACAGTACACCGATTATCAAATTTCCGAAATTTCATTACTAATACGGATATCTGATATTCGGGATAATGAACTTCGTGTTTTCAATATTGTGAATTATATTTCTTAGGAATTATGAAATTTGGATTTTTGAAACTACAATACAATACAAATATTCTTTATTGTTCACCAGACATAGTAAAAATAAAATAGAAAAATAGAGATAAATTAAACATTAACAATGGTAGACAACAGGCGGTCTTATCGCGTGTAACTACACGGGGAATAAAAAAATCCGAAAATATGATTTTTATTTCCCGTAGAGAATAGGGTTCTGCCTTTTCTCCGAAGCCCTTCGCAGTAAAAAAACAACAAATAGTCGTAACAATGGTTATTAGGTTAGGTTAGGGTTAGCTTGTGTCCCTTAGAGCTGATATAGGCACCCCGCGAAGCGGGGTGACGTCGACCCGCTTGCGGTTAGGTTAGGTTAAAATAATTGGCGTGTAAGTCTGCCTTTATACGCCCAACATTCTATTTTTTTATAATCTTCTTATTCTTAATCTTCTTTATATTATATATTTCCGAGGATAATACACATGATGTTGTGCACAATTTGCTCACAATATTCTGTATAGGAAATGCTTGTAATTCGTTTCCATGTGCCCATCTTCCCATAAATGCATGGTTAACTTGTTCCTTATGAATGATGTCGATTAATTGTGTATTCATGTGATTTTCTATTCAGTTTCTCCACTCCAGCCGTTTAAAATGCGGATCTTAGGTACTTAATTCGTTGTGTTAGCTTCGGGAGTGATCTTAGACGTTGGGCGTTGTTTTAATGATTAATTTGATAATTATTAGTAACAGGAATTCGTAATTCAGATTTTTCGGATTTTTGTTTATTCGGGTTTATAATTGGTCGGTGTAATGATATTCGGATTTTTGAAAATCGGTATTTTAATAATCGGGTTTCAGATTTTTGATATTTCGGATTATTATTCCGTCGGACTTCTTATTATTCGGGGTCTTGAAATTCGGAATTTTGATAATCGGAGTTGTAACCGTTAGACTTTTTGAAATTTCGGATTTATGAAAATCGGATTTATGAAGAATCGGAATACTTATATTAGGAGTTTTAAAACATTCGGAATTATGAAAATTGGTATTATGAAATTCGTGATTTCGACTATCGGAATTTAGTAACCATATGACTATCACATTTTATCAACTATACCTAACGCTGGCCTAGAAACTACACAAACATATTCCATTTACAAAGTTAAAATATTATTTTGCTATTGGTAATTCCTTATCTACCCAATAACTACACCAACACCACACTTTTTCAACTATACGAATGTGGTCCAGAACCCCCAATTCTACTCTACTCTTGTGGAAACTATAAAAGTTAAGGGCTACGAAGGCTAATTTTGGTTTGGACTCTTAATTCGCATAAAGAGCGTCTCCTCTTATGTATGACTATTCGATAAAAACCTGATTTATATGCAGGTGAGCTCTTAATTATTGACCACAGGAGAGACGAATTTTGCTTATACAGTGTGTTCGGGTGAACCCAAACTAAGAGTAAAACCAAAATTAGGCTTCGTAGCCCTTAACTTTTATAGTGTCCACGGGAAAGACGCGAACCTAAATTTGAGTATGACCCGGCTACACTTTTAAGGATTCGCGCCTCTAAAATAATTCTTAGGTAAGTATTTGATTATTTAAATAACTGACACTCACAATATAAATTCCAAAAATGTATTACGTGTAATATTTTTAAGTGAAATTGTATAGTGTGAGATAAATAAAACAAATATCATATCATATGGTATATTACTATTGTTATTTGTAATTACGAGTGTAAAATGTGTGTTACGCCGTGGAATCACCGGATGGTTCCATCGGAAGACGAGCGCTGGCCACCAGGCCAATGCTGTTTTTTCTTTTGTATACTGATGTATATGTTGTTATCATGAATACATTTTTACTCTATTCTCTTCTATTGAAGTAAAAGATGACAAAAACAGTAACTAGACTGGCTTTGAGCGTTAACTTAAACTCGCAGGCATTGCGTTTCGTGAACTCAATTTCATCCTACTAACAATATACTAAATGCGAGAGTTTGGATATTTAATACTTAATCACGCTTAGACGGCTTAATCGATTGGGATGGAATTTTGCACGAAGATAGTTTTAAAGCCTGGATTAAAATATAAAATGGTTTTTATCCCGGGTCCTCGCAGACGAAGCCAGTTCTTAAATAAAACGTTTTTAATAGATTTGATTGCGTTTACTGTGTATCATCGCGTAGGTGTGTTTTGTTTAATGAACTTTCAAATATTTTCTACTTGGTAAACATTACATTTTACACGATGTATGAAATTGAAACAACACTCAAAAAAAGCACGTTGCATAACCCGTCCTTCTGTCCCAGAATGGGTTATAAATACAAACATTGGTCTAGTCCTGGGGATGCTAGGTACTCATAGACCGATTGTGCACTGTGCACTTATATTGTCCGGCAGTCCGATTGTTTACGGTACAATTACAATTCATTTTAAAAGCATAATACGAGTACAATTCATTTTAAGCGCTCTGTGCCCTCCACCTTCTGTTAAAGCATTTCATGTTAATAATAATAATAATAATAAATTATTTATTTAAGACATCTGGGGTCCACAGTGATGTTAATAAGTACTTATCCTAGGTTAGTTATCTTATACATTAAATATTAAACACAATTAAAATACCTACACTTGCAGGAGCAAGTTTATTGCATCAAATAAGCAAACCCCTAGTTGACACAATAAACCCGCTCAGAGTGAGGGTATATTAATGCCGACGCCCAGCACCTTTGTAAAGGACCGTCGTGTCTGTCGGCCAACATGTCAGTATGGTGTTGGGACTGCCCTGGATTCTGCTTCGGATAGACACGATTTTTTTGCGCATTATTTATGGCGTGAAAACCATCTACGCGGCCATCGGCAAACATGCCTGACTCGTTACAGAACCTAGGCAGTCCCATAAGCACCCTGAACATGTTATTATAGAGGACCCGCAAGGCGTTGATTGCTCGTTGAGTATAACTAACCCACAGGCCGCTTGTGTAGAACGATTGGCAAAAGGATTTGAACAAAGTTCTCTTCACTCCTGCTGTACAGTGCGCGAACCTGCGGGCCAGCATGTTCCCTCGAACCACCAACGCCCTGCGTAGGGAACGAACGAAAGCGAACTCTATGTCACTGTCGTCCTTCAAATCACTTACTTACAATATGATCCAGATATTTAAACTGGTCAACTTTCGCCAAAATATTTCCACATAGGTAGCCTTATAGGCGGCGCATAGGAGGACATGCCTCGCACCGTGAAAACCATAACCTCGCTTTTTGTGCAATCATATTTAAGCCCGTGTGATTCGGCGTAGGTTCCACAGGTGCGCAGCAAGTCCCTAAGTGCACAGACCGACGGACTCAGCAACACCATGTCATCTGCGTTATTGACCATTTGGTCATCTATAGAACATCCCGCATGCATGTTGCTGAGTCCGGCAATCAGCTCGCTCCACGTACAGACAGAAGAACTTGGGAGATGTCTACCCCCCCTGCCTCACCCCGCACTCCAGCCTGTACGTATCCGATACAGTGCCCGCCCACCTTACACAATTGTCCTGGTTTTCATACCAGTGACTGAATAAGTCCACTAGCTCTCTAGGCACACCAGTGGCCCGCAACTTACCCCAAAGTATCTCATAAGAAACCATATCGAAGGCTTAAGATAAGTCTAAAAAACATACCTACTGGAGTCTTCGTTATCGTATAGTACTTGACGGTCTCTTTTAAGGTAAAAATGGCAGTCTCAGTCGACAAACCGGCTCGAAACCCGAACTGAGTGTCGTTTAGATGTAAATATTTACCCAACTGTTTGTCAAGAAGATCGTCAAGCAAAAGCCGTGACTGTAGCCAACGATATATGTCTCTAGTAATTCCTATCAGATACGTCACCGGTTTTATTTTTAACAATAGGGACCACTAGCGTGCGCATGAGATCCGGAGGTAGATAATTATGCCGGATACATAGGCTAAAAAAACATACTGAGCACTCGAGGCAAGTGCGCGCCAGCATGCAGGAAGTGCTCGATGCTGAGCCCGTCGTGCCCCGGCGACTTCCCGCGACGCATGTGCTTGATGACGTCGCCAACATCACCAGCCGAGAAATACACCAGAGGCGAGTCGCTGCAGCTTTGCTCGGCATCGAGCACCCCCCTCACGCTGTCCCGAGCACAGAGACACTCTCCGACTCTCAATAGGCAAGGCCTGCACTCTGAACTGGCGCATAAAAAGGTTATGTTAACTAATAACAGAATTTCTACGGTTCCGTAGTTAAGAACATTTATAGTTTCGTCATGTCCGTCTGTCCGTCCGTCCATCCTCGGCTTAGCTCAGTAACCATTAGTACTAGAAAACTGTGATTCGGCATGGGTATATAAATCAAGCCGGCAGACAAAACAGTATGATAAAACCATGAAAAATTTTTTTTAGGGCAGGTGCCCTAAAAAAGTAATCATTAGTACTAGAAAACTGTGATTCGGCATGGGTATATAAATCAAGCAGGCAGACAAAACAGTATGATCAAATCTTGAAAAAAAACATCCCCACTTTAGGCGTAGGGGAGGGTCCCCCCTACGATAAGAGTTATGATGAACAACTACGAAATAACGACGTTTTCTTAAATCAACAATTTTTTATCTCTTTGTTTACTTTAACATCCTGTAGCTCCCAAAGTATTGATCGTAGAGTAAAAATCTTTATGACCAATTTTGTAGGAAATTTTATGTAGAAACTTTTGTCTGAAGTTATCATAACGCTTTTCGTACAGATATTCGAGATATGTACGAAAATCTGAAAAAAGGTACCTTCAACCCCCCCCTACACCCTCAGCACAGCCCCCACCCTCAAGGACTTTTAGTATGTTTATCTGGACATGGGTAGGTATAATTGTACCAATTTACAAAACTACAGGAATTATTTCCCCTAATCGCCCATATTCGGCTTAATTTTCTTGGATTATAAGCAATATTTTCGTATATATTTTTTTTTTCAAATTCTTCGTTAAATAATAGCTTTTAGTTTTCTACAAAGCACTAACACGCCACATGGTTTATAGTAACGGTCACGAGAGTCCGCTGAATGCGGGTGGCACAGGACCGGTCATAGTGGCACTGCTTGGGGAAGGTCTACGTTCAGCAGTGAACGTCTTTCGGCTGATATGGTGATAATGACAAGCCACTAACGAGGCTGGAACTCGCGTTTTTTATCTATTCGTCATTTAAAAGGTATTCATAAATAAAGTACGTATCTAGTCAACGATAAAAAAAAACTCACAACAAAGTACAGGCTTCTCATCTTGCATTTTAATCCTAACACTTTAACGCTCCTTTTATGCAGCTATAAAAGTGCTGAGAGCGAAAATTTCCTGCTAAAAGACATCTTATAATAAAACTGGACGGGTGACGATCTGAGACGTTAATCCAGGAAAAATGCTGATATAAAAGTTATTAGCCTGCTGAAGGATTACAGTTCGGTATTTAGGACTTATTTATGCATTAATAGTACATTACGTAACTAGGGCGGTGAATTCGTGAATGCCCCAGATCGTAGGTGTTTGTGGCCCGAACCGAAGGTGAGGGCCATAAATATGCGCTCTGGGGCTTTACGAATTACCGCCCGTGTTGAGTACAAAATTTTACGTCTTCACCTAGCCACAATGCGACTTTTCCCGTACGCGCAGCGTGCAGTAAAACTCGCATTATGGCCTGATGTGACGTAAAGACGTTTACAATATTTCTAAGTACAATAACTGTGTATGTGTGCATCTTGAGTTCATTAGAGATTTGCTTATGAATAGAATAAGAATATTCGAAAAATATTTATTTTTAGCATTTAGAAAACCTGTTAATGTAAAATGAAATATTTTATTTATTTATTTTAAGGAGAGCAGTATTTTTAAATTTATTATTAACATGACATGAATATTAACAAAAAGCCTGTATATAGATTTCACAGATAGCAAATATCGCAAACAGTGAAATACTGTTTTATAAAATGTAGGAAAATAACTAAGATTAACTACATGAAGGCCGAGAAGGACAAAGCCAGCAACCTATACCCTGCTGATGAGGTAACCACCATGTGGGACGTTGATTCGGCGATCATTGTTCCGATACTCGTTTCGGCTAGTGATCAACACCTTAAGAAATCTCGCTAGATGAGTAGGTCAAAGTATGACAGATACAGAAAGCGGTACTCCTTGACAATGCGCGGATAGTCATATTTCACGATTAACGAAGTGAAACAGACCATCATACTCATCCAATTTTATCAATTCCCCAGACACTTGCTTCAAATATCATAGCCACAAAGCTCGTTGTGAGAAGGCTACACAAACGTTAGGTAAACGTTAATAGGAAGCAAAGCCCCTACATCACCGGTAACGGCCCATTCCGATGAAGAAGCGGTAATTTTGGAGCTATATGCGTCAGATTTCGATGAACGTTGGTGGCTCAAACGATGCATGAAATTGTAATTTTAAATAAATAATCATAGGTAACTTCAAGACTTTAGATGTCAGGCGACGACATCAGATGAACGTCTGCTAACAAAATTCAAAATTTCGAGTGAAAAGTTGAACGTAAGGCGTACATGGTAGAGTGAATGAATTGAAACATTGGTTGCCAAAGTGGATCCCATGGTAGCTCAGTTGTTTAAGATCAGTGGACAGATTCCAGAGGTCGTGGGTTGAAATCCTGCGTGTGGATAATAACTTAAAAAAAAACACTTTGATCGTAATTTGTTATTTAGAACACTATGTAAGTATGTTACACAACAAGACACATTCAGACCAGTTAAATAATAAATATAGTGATAAATAACGTGTCGTGTTAATTATGCCAGGCACTAAACACTAACTTGTGGCATTAAAGGTTCTTTGAACCGGATTTCATTAGGGGAAATTCTGACATTAGCAATATACGTGCGACAACACATCTTCCAACTTTTGTCGGGTTTAGTGATTGCGTTTAAAGCGTTCCATACCAACCATGTATTACGTTGTTGTTAGGGGAAGGTTGCTATGATTAGACCACTTAACTTCGCTGCCCTATAATCTACACATTTTACGTCAGAAAATAAATCAAGGTTGATAAGTTTTAACCCTTGAAATATTATTATTTATTACCTTTTACACAATGGCAAAAGTAAAATAATTTTAGAGAAAAATCGTGAAAAAAGTTTCCCGGGCTGTTCTCTTCTTTGGACCAGAGTCACCTTGATTGAACCACTGAGTTGCCATCAATGGACTTGGGAAATTTAAACCGATGGTCCAATCAAGGAAACTTATGGCAATTGAGAAAAAAAAACATTTTCTTGTAATATATTTTTTCATTCAATTTTAATCTTTTTATTCTTATTTACAATGTGTACTATGTATATACGTACCACGCCTATGGGTGAATAGAATACACATGTGGTCCATTGATAGTAACTAAGCATCAAATCACAAGCAAATAAATAAAAAACGGTTAAAAACAGTAGTTATAAATTTGATCATTAATAAATGTCTAACCATTATACATCACAGCACACTCAAAAAAATTGCAAATGTAATGATACTTTCGTGATTTTTTTCCTCCGCGTAATTTAACATCAAAGGCGCTCAAAACATACTCGTTCACGTCACTCGTCACTGGGAACCGCGGCGCGACTGAGGTTACGGGGGGGGGGGGAAGGGCAGCCGGGCTGCCCAGACACTTCGTGCCTTGTTTGGCTCTGTCTAGCACGTGTAGATTTTAAAATAATTAAGTGGTCCAATCAACCGGTCCAATGATAGCAACCTTCCCCAATTGATAAATATATTGATTTACTTTGCCACTGTTTGGGGGAGGTGTATATCCAGTAGTTGAAGTCTTTCGGCTGATATGATGATGATGATGATGACTACTTTACATTAAATGCGTCCGCATAATTATATATATATATATATATTGTGGCGAAGGTTTACCATGTCCTTAGAAAATCACGCATTTATTTTGGAATAAAGTAGCCCATGTCAATGACTTATACTTAAGCGTGAAAATAAACCAGGCAACTTTGTTCTACATATAACAAAAGAAATGACCCACAAAACACTTAATACCTTCAATATTAACAGGATATTTCGCTCCTAGCTTAACATAACGAAGTTATGACAGACAGCTGCCAAACTCAACAAAAGTTGGCTTTTGTTGTTCCACACATCTACACACAGAACATTATTCACTGATCCAGCAAACTGAACTATCATCTCACAAACAAAACGAAAACCAAATAGCATTAGATATCCTGTAGTGTATTTCACGGCGTCTGAACACGGCACATAACAAAATCGAACCAAGTACGTGTTAATCCTATAACACTTGTGTCATTATTCCCTCGAGGAATACACCTAGTGGAAAAAAGACTCGTGTTGACGCACATCGTTTTATACATAGGACCTTGATGCTTAAAGCCTTGTATACTGAAGGAAAAAGGCTTAAGAAGAGGATCCAGACGCCCTTGGGTCGTTGTGTTGTAATGGCGATGATTTGTCGCTTTCACAAGCAATATCCTCTGGGATAAGTGAAGACCGCAGAAAAGGCTTATCTTGTTTACACCGTTATGGATTGCATACCCGCGTTTTGTGAGCGCGTAGGCTTTTTAATTTATTGTTATATGTGTGGCAAATGTGCCTAGAACGAAACGCTCTCGCCCTCGTGCAGCGTCGAAACGCACGCCGACAGCGAGAACGAGTCGACAGACAGATAGCCGATAAGATGGCGTCAAGCTCTGAATTTAATTATACATCTCTAATAAACGTAATAATAGTTTGCATAAGGTTCTACAATTAGCCACGAATATACAGCTACGTTCAAGATTACTGCAGTCTTTAATTGAAAGGGATTGGAAGGGCCCATAACACTTTCCAAATATGTATGTGTACTTCTGTATCATGATAATCTTCATATCAGCAAAAAACGTCCACTGCTGGACAAAGGCATATACTTCTGTATGCTGCACAGTAATTTTAGCAATCCTGTGTCCATCCTATCGACTGCGCCAGTCCGTGTTCTTTAAACCTTTAATTCCTCGACAAGTCACAAAGTTCGGAATTATGATTACCAAATACGATTCGTCTCACATTCAAGGACCAAAAGGCGCTTCGGAGGGAAGCTATGAAATATATATATATATATTATATAGTATACTTGTCTCTTAGTGGCTCATAAGAGCGTCGAAACTGCGCAATGTATAATGCAAGAGAATTTTGATATCATGTGTAAATGGGCACATGACCTGGGATTGTCTATTAACTACAATAAAACCAAGTTAATGCATATACGCTCACCGTATATCAAAAGTAACATTATACCTAAGATTGTGGCCCATGAGCACACCTGTATGCACGCTCAGTGCGCAGCTTGTAGCTGTGCATGCCTCGATATTGTCGATGAACATACTTATCTAGGCCTAAAAATTGATAGCAGGTTCAGCTGGGGCCCTCATGTTGACCAAGTATGCAATAAGCTTAGATCAATCCTGTCCAAATTATGTATACTTAAAAGCAAATTACCATATAATATACTAAGATTACTTTATATGTCGATGGCTGATTCTGTCATAAGTTATGGTTTGTCCAGTTACGGCATAGTGACAAAATCTCCAACCTAAAGTAGACCAAAAAATCTACGCAAACTTAATTACCAATCTTATTACCATCTGTTAACAATGAGTATGGAAGGAGAGTATGGACGTACGCCTTGCCAAGCGCGCTGAACAGGCTCTCATACGAATTAATACATAATAAGTCTGGAAAACACATTGTAAAGGCTTATAAAGCAATGCTAATAAATAGATTAACCATATAAGTGTTATACAATTTGCAATTTATTACTATATTAACCTGATTAGGCTACCAAAAAATCTTAAAAATATAAGATTTCAGCCAGTCTCTGTAAAACGAATTATTATTTTCATGAAATAAACAGATTATTTTTTTTATAAATTTTTATTTTGTGTAGTTAACCATTTAATGTAACACTGCCTCTGTCTACAATCTTATAAGTTAGTAAAAGACAGTTTTCTACTATTTATAGAAAAGATGCATTAAGAACGAGATGCACCATAAATAAAACTACGCATATAAAACCGTATACGTATCGTCAATATCTACAGCTACCTTTTCGCATCAATGGACCTTTTCATCCATAAACCAACAAAAGGACGCGTAAAACTGATACAATCCAGTCAAACGACTGCGGCTGCTGAGGCTCTTAATGCTTTGACTATCGAGTCTAAATTTGAATGATCTATGAGGGACAACGTTAATAGTATCGGAAACTTTTCCGGAAAATAGACTAGTAAAATACGTGCCTGCTTTCAATTGAGACGCTCCTCTATAACATTACTTAGTATCCGTAGAATTGTAAGCAAAGTTAATTCGAGTACAGTCGTATAATCTCTACAAAAGCGTAAAAAGATTCATACAATGTTATCCCATGAGTTACAAAGTATTAGAGGTATCCACTTTATGGTATGTATGCAGGGTGTTTCCTGTAACAGGATCAATCAATTAAAAGGACGCTTCCTTAGAGCATCTGCAATAACCCTTTGTGTCCATTTTTTTTTTAATTCGGAGTAATGTTTAACTAAAGTCCTGACCTTCGAGTTATATTTTGTATTTTTTTAATAAAAAAACTACCTGTGTCACCGCAGAAGGGTAAAAAATACACGTGAACTTACATGAAATAAAAATAAAATAAAAAAGAAGTTTTTTATTTTCAATTAAAATTACCTGGAAATAAGTGCTCACACACCCAATAGTCTAACGTTTAATTTATTGCTCCTGTTACAGGAAACACCCTGTATATTCGTACATATTACAGTGCATAATGTCTGGTGATTGCGATTTGAGCGAGCCATGTAGCTAGTCTGGCGTTTACTTTGCCAGCCGTGTCCAGAGCACTGAAATCCGGTACTGAAAGAGGGTAGACATTTATTAAACCGCATTACTTTAGCTCTACGTTTGAAGATATGATATATATGATAATACAGCCAACCCACGTCGTACCCAGTGAAGGTGACCCCTAACTAGTTGCGGGCGTGAGCCCTTACGGGTAATCACGTAACGTATACAACGCGCTTTAGGGCAATTCCACTGACAATTTTCCATATAAAAAAACAAACAAACGAAGCCAAACTTACTCTTAAACACTCGGTCACTTATAATTTACTTTAAAAACTAAGTTTAACCGACTTCATATTATTACTTCGCCAAGCCACGAGAACATTTCCTATTTTTTTTACCATTTACCACATGAACTGATTTTCGATTGCAATACTATAGAATAAAAAAACCGAATCGCAGTATGTGGGCTGATAATATTTGAGGACTTCCATAGATTCCCCAAGATCATCACCGATGGCACTTCATTAGTTCCTATTTCAACGGAATCTTATCAGAACCTGTGACGTACGTTTGCACTTTTAAGATATTCAATATTCTCTTTGCTTTTAAGTACATAATTGAGGAATTCGATAAGTCATCTGTGGTCACCAAATTTATGATTCCGGATGTAAATACACGAGTTATAATAGAAAATACCAAAATCACTACACGCGTGCCCATATCGTGCCTAATAAAATTCAGGAGTTCCCTCAATTCCTCATGGATCCCATCAACTAAATAAATTTTGAAAAAAATGGGACCCACCTGGAAGTATATACATACGCACAAAATTTTCGAATCGGCTCATCAATGACGGAGTTCTGAGGTAACAAACATTGAAAAAAAAACACAGCCGAATTGAGAAACTCCTCCTTTTTTGAAGTCGGTTAAAAACACATTGAAGCTGACCGGAGCTGTTGTATTTATTGTTGTTTTTGTGCTCGAGGCGAGATTTAGTACATATGCAGAGGTAATCGAGGTGTTCAAAGTCATTAGCTCGTAGTTTATGAGACTCAAGACGATCTCAAAGGCTGATTAATGCTTACTGACTACTCTTCAAGCAAACCAGCAAATATTCATCGAATACGGATCTACTTTACATAGGTCTCGAGGTCTACAAGTTCTAGGGGCGAAGCGAGTCGAAAAAATTGTGAATGGTTTCTGGTCGTAATTAATGTTGATGGTTAAATTGAATCAAAATAGTAGGTATTATGTTGATTGCCTGACCTGAAAATCTTAATCGTAAAGTGAGTCAATTTGGTAGATTTTTCGCTTAGCAGAGTTCAGAAGATCCAAGAATAATGCTTTTTTATAAGGAGGTGGTCGCAAAGCAGCGGCATGTCTAATGGAAAGCACCGTAGCTTATGGACGATTGCAAAAGAGTCTTATGCTGGATTTACACATATTAAGTTGTTAACCCCTTGACCGCTTTTACTTTCGTGTCAGAATGTGACGTACACGCCAGCATCTGGACAGCTAAAGAGCGAATATGAAACTTATCTGACAGTAAGAAAATTGTTTTGACAGTGTCCGCTATAACCACTTTAAAGGTTGTTGGCGTGGTGGGCACGACAGCACTCGACCACTTTAGTGACTCTCGGCGTTCAAAGGGGTGTGTTACTTGATTTTAAGGTACTTTATTTTTAACAAGTGTTTACATGACATAGGTACAGTCAGCGTCATGTGGTTAGTAGCAGCCAAGGTAGTCAAATGTTTCGGTACACGTTTTTATTACTGTAAGAATAAGGGTGTGTATTTACGATATAATTGGCAACTCGTGCTGCTACAAACTATACAATGCTGACTGTACAGACTTTACTTTAGTTAAGGCAAGATCTGCGACCAACAACGCATTGTGTGTGGGTGGGTTAAATTTAACTCGCAAGATCTGTCCCATTCTAACATACATACTAACAGGGCAAGTTAAATAAACGATTGTAAAAAACCGGCCAAGTGCGAGTTGGAGTGGGGCTCCCAACAGATATGTTTTTTTACCGCTACGGAACCCTTCGTGCGCGAGTTCGACTCCCACTTGGCCGGTTTTTGTTAATTTGTCGAACTGCTGGCTGATCACGCAACTCATTTTGTATATAAATGGAAAAATTACAGTCTACCAAACGCGCGTTCAAAACGTTACGTGATCGTACGAAGAGAGTCAAACATTGAGCTGAAGCAGCGCAACTGGGGAAGTACCTCCGCCTTGCAGAAGATCACAGCCATAATAACACTACTACTTGCTCTGTAGTAGTGTTGTGTTCCTGGAGGTAAGCAAGGTCGCCAGAGCCCCCGAGGACGCGTTGTGTTGAGGGCGAGGGAACTCGTTCTATCAATGGTCGGTAACGCCCATGTTACTCCTTTGGAGTTGCATGCGTCTATAGGCTGCGGTGTCTGCTTACCATCAGGCGGGCCGTACGCTTGTTTGCCACCGTCGTTGTATAGAAAAAAAAATTAATAAATGCTCTGCGAGGAGGTGTGGGCGGAGAGGGACGGCGGCGAAACAATAACAAAATAGCTCGAAATAAAGCTCGGAGCAAATTCACTTTCGTTTCGCAAGAATGCTCACGCGCCTGTTCATTCTGTGAGTTGTAATGTAACATTCGCTAATCAAAGTGGCATGCGAGAAGTGTGCTT
Organism: Epinotia demarniana; assembly: GCA_945867215.1. Classification (NCBI taxonomy): domain Eukaryota; kingdom Metazoa; phylum Arthropoda; class Insecta; order Lepidoptera; family Tortricidae; genus Epinotia; species Epinotia demarniana. The sequence continues at coordinate 2,441,769 of OX244271.1, forward strand.
GGAATCGACCACCTGTAATTTTCGTGTAACACTGGCCGGGCAATGCCTACACATGCGTCGCGTGATCCTATTGTATTTATTTATGTAAGTACATAATTTTATTTCACATGAAGAAACACATCAACATTTATTAACATGCGTCGTTGTGCACGTGTCGGTTTGTTACCATTTGTTCGTCTCAACTCAACCCAATTGACCAATGGTTAGATCTCTTACAGGGATGAGTTCGCCTTTGTACCTACTTGAGGTATAACCTGTTTTGTCTGCTTTTTGTGTGTACAATGTACAATAAAGGGGAGGTACAGAACATAAGCAATGCAAGTAGAGGCAAACAATACGGGGTGTTATCGCTGTAGTGCTTCCAGATAACCTTACACATTAGTACCATGGTTTCACTATTAAACTTGTACCTACGTACAAGGGCCCGTTTCCCTCCCATGTTACCCCATTAGAAGCCCGTCCGGATTCCGCATAACGTACAGTAGCTTTGAGCTCAGTCCCAACAGCATTAAAGTAACCAGTTTTATACTACGACGGTAGCAAACAGGCATCCTGCCTGGTAAAGAGACACTGTTGCCAATGGACGCTTGCGACACCAGAAGAAACGCTCTGTCGAGTGTTGTGCAAATACTGCGGACGTACTATGGTTGCCATTTTATCACTTATCGCTGTGCATAAGACGGCCGTCACGTTCTGACAAGTATGCGAGTGCAACAGTGACGGATGTCTTATTCACAACGATAAGTGATATAATACTAACCATGCAGGTCCCACTCTCAACACAGTGCGTTATCGCGAGTTCTGGCAACCATACCCACCACCAGGAACAGAACACTAACGCACAGGACGAAAAGGAACACATGCCCACAAAGTAAGTAGTATTGTTATTATGTCAGCGGAATATATGTTCGGAAATACCCCCAATTCTTTACAAAGGTTGAATAAAAATAACCTGCCAATTACAAAAAAATCCTAAATTAAAATTGTATCGAAAAAGCCCGGACATAACGTCAATACGATATTTAACAAGCTTCCTTGAAGCTTGAAGGAAAATTCCGAAAATAAATTAATGCTCCAAGGTTTTTTTCGTAAAAAAGAGCTACTACAGCGTACGAGAGTTCTTTGAGGAAACCCGGGAAAATTAGAAAAATACCAACAAACCTCCAATGATTAATTAAAAACATAATGCGAGTTTTACTGCACGCTACGCGTACGGGTAAACTCGCATTGTGGCCAGATGAAGACGTAAAATTTTGTACTCAACACGGGCGGTAATTCGTAAAGCCCCAGAGCGCATATTTATGGCCCTCACCTTCGCTTCGGGCCACAAACACCTGCAATCTGGGGCATTCACGAATTCACCGCCCTAGTTACGTAATGTACTATTATAATATAAGGTATAGGTAGTATAAGTTTATAAAATAAGGTATAGGTACTTACTCTTACTCTAAGAAAATTATACATATATACTTAGTTTAACTTTAGCCATAAGAAATTGCTACGCCCTTACAGGGTTCCCATGTAAGTATATACTTAGCATTTATGATTTCTACCATCTTATGTAACCATGGTTTTGTAATAAATATATATGAGCATTCTGTTGGTCTACTTTTCTAGTTGGGATGCTCGAAATATGAGCGAGATGCCATTCGGCTGTGCCGTACCACTCTGAGAGTAGTTTAATAATCTTTTCAAGTATCCAAGGCTCACGGGTCACGACCTATGATAGATTGACCAAGGTCACACGTTACCTTCTTTAGTGTGCAGTTTGCGACAGACCACGCAGCGAATGAGTTAATAACTAAAAGTATACTTCTTAATTTTTCTACTAGATTGCTATTATTATTATCGTCATCATCTTTAGCATATAATCGTCCCGGGTTCCCTCTATTTGGCATAACTCTGATTGTCCGAAACGTTTTTCGAATAACAGCGGCGCTACCACGAACTTCGAAAGTCGAAGTTCGGGTATTTCCATCTCTATCGCACTCCATTACTCGAGTGACAGGGATGCATATATTACGAACTTCGACTTTCGAAGTTCGTGGTAGCGCCGCAGACTTTGCATATTCGATTTTCGCCGAATGTTAATGTGGCAGATACCTTACTTAATCGAATTTCTAAAATTCCGAAAAGGTGTTTGGCCGAATTTAAATTTGCATACTATTGGCATCGCTGATTATAAGCGGGGTGTTAGTTTAGGTTAGGTTAAAATAATTCAAGTTTACTTAAAAAAAAACTTCGAGAATAGTGTTCGACAAGTGTTGATTCGGCGCATCAAAATTATGCACAGTTAATATTCGGATAATCGAACTATGCGAATCTCGATTCTGCCAAAACAGTTTATGCGCAAAGTCAATTATGCCTACATAGATTATGCCAAAACAGGGGGAACCAATCGTCCCACTGTTGGGCACAGGCTTCCTCTTATGGATGAAAGTGAATGGTCAGTAGTCCCCGCGATGGCCAATTATTATATAACTACAAAAAATCGCATGTCAACTCACTGGTTTTCTTTGATGTTAGTATCTTCAATTGAAAAAAGCGTTTCCTTCAGGTGGCCGTTAACTGAAGCTGGTCGCATAACCGGCACAACGACGCTAGTAAAATTTATGTTTATAGAAAATAGGTAAAGAAAGAAAGGATTTCACACTCCGCTTAACGAGCGGAGTCCGAGTGTGAAATTACTTTTATTGCCGATAAAATCGGTTTTATGAAAGGAGTAAAAACTTTTTTATCATTGGAAGTAGGACCTTTGTTTAGGATAACTTAAATGAGGTGTGGTATATTTTAAGGTGTCCTAATGGTATTTTATAGCATACTTTAATGTATAAATTTGTATATATTTCCGCACATTCGTGACATCCGGCCAATCTCGTTATTTTTTTTATGGAAGTAACGATATACGAGTAGATTGCATCAGTCTACGTCAAAGAATACAATGTAATAAGGTGCAAAAGTGTAAACATATCTTTGACATCAACTGTAGGTACAACATACTTACAAAAAGGCAATTTTCATGACCATGAGTTTTTTTACGAAAACCTTTTTGTAACCTACACATGATGAGGAAACACATAGGTAGCAATTTTTTTTATATCTTTGCAATAACTGACCCTGGAAAAGTATTTAAATGTTATAAAATCGGCCTTAAATGTTCAATATCTTACCTCAATTTCAATCAAATACTCAAACACTGAACACACAAAAATTCCAAATTCAAACGTTTATTTCACAACAAAATAACGTATTCAATCGTCACAAGTCACCGTTTCAAATTGTAACACACACTGGCCACTTAGAATGTTCCGATTTTAAAAAGTTTCGTTTTTAAATTAGGGCGGTTGTTCACTGGACAAATCATCGTAGTTTTTAGGTTATTTAGGGTGTTTTATAAGGTCGGTCGTCGTCCCGTGCCCGGGATGCCACTGGTTCCAGAGGCTGACTCCCGCCGCGCGCCGCTCGAAGCCGCGTAGAGTGCTACTCCCCTCTTGCGTAACTATCGCTACAACTTAAGACCTAAGTTCGTAGATTTTTGTAAGGAACAGAATTATGGAATAAATAGTCAAAATGAAGAGAGAACCTAATGATATCGTTTCATTTAAACTTAATGTATAAAAAATAGCCGCTAATATGTGTATATCCTTCAGTCAAACTTAACAATAGCTACCTACTCAGAAAAATACATTCTAAAAGTAAATGCTTATCAACATTTCTAGAACTATGTCCTATTTTTGTGTTTAATTCGCATCTTTAATCAGTTTTATAACTTTATTTCCATCTAGAGTGAAGTTTAAAATCCTGTTAAATTTATTGAGCCTATGCAGCTTCGACTGCCCGCATCTTTCGGGAAAAACCTCTCCGCGCAGGCGCGAATCGGAAAAGTCGAGAGAGACTGACTTTGATAGGAGCAACAGAGATGGCTATAGTTTAAAAAAGTAAGTGCTGGTGAATGTAGTTCTTGTTTTTTTTTACTACAAATTATTTGTATATTTGTACTCGTTTGTCTAAAAATGCAGCGGAAATAAAATACGAGAGTGTAAATTAGTAAAAAAAATGAATCGAACATTTTTATTCTATATAAATGTATGTATTTTTAACCGACTTCAAGCAAAGGAGGAGGTTCTCAATTCGGTTGTATTTTTTTTTGTTACCTCAGAACTCTGGTATGAGCCGATTCGTAATTTTTTTCTTTGTTTGTAAGTATATGCTTCCAGGTGGACCAGCCGGACACATTTTTTTTCAAAAATTCAATTGTATGATGGGATCCATGAGGAATTGAGGGAACTCCTCAATTATATTAGTCTGGCAAACAAAAGCGTGACCTGGGAAAACGCGGCAAATTCACAAAAATTACATGTGGTAAGTGGTATTACTAATTTTTTGTTTTTTACGGATTTCTTGAATATTATTTGTAAACATAAGAAACGTATCATCATCGTCAATATTATTATAACAAATAATCAGCCGACAAGGATTAAGATTACAAAGTCATACTAACCTGAAAAAGCCGACATCGCATCTAAACATTGTTGTTTCTATTGGAAAACAACTTCTTTCTCCTCTTGTTTTTGCTTGAACTTACTGATTTAATGTAGCAGCTTTCGCACATTACTTTTTATTGTTTTACCCATATTACGGCAATTATTAATGCAAAATAATTGTGTAAATAAAATACTGAAAACTCTAACCAAAGAATTTGACGTGCCTTTGACAGATTATAATGTTGCCACTTTAAAAAAAGTCCAGGTCACGCTTTCGTTTGCCAGACTCTATTATAGGCACGCGTGTAATGATTTTGTTATTTTCTATTATAACTCGTGTATTTACATCCGGAAATCATAAATTTGGTAGAGTTGAATTGATGATGAAGACCACCGATGACTTATGGAATTCCTCAATTATGTACTTACTTAAAAGTACAGAAGTACGTCACAGGTTCTGATAAGATTCCGTTGAAATAGCAAAGCTAATGAAGTGCCAAAGGTGATCCTTGTGGAATCTACGGAAGTCCTCAAATATTATCGGGCCACATACTGCGATTGGATTTTCTCTACTAATCAACGCATGTGCTCTCGGAAATTCGGTTCATGTGGTAAATTGGAAAAGAAATTTGGAAATGTTCTCGTGGCTTGGCGGAGTAGTAAATTGAAGTCGGTTAAAACTTTGTTTTTATAGTAAATTATTTTATAAAAATTGGCAAGGTAGGTGCGGTCATATACCCGGTTAGTGAACACCTAATTTAGTGTGCCTGTTTGACACCAATGAGGTGAATTGGTGTAGCATATATTCGCGATTTTTTAAATAGATTTATTATGTATAGTTGCTACTTACAAAATTGCATACTGCTCACGGTTTGTTTAGAGTCCGTTGAAATGTTATACGACGGGGTAATGTATGTATGTAAGCACTTTATTGTACATGAGTATACATGTCACACAATCAAAGTACAAAGGCGAACTTATCCCCATAAGGGATCTTTTCCAGCTAACCTTTGAGCAATTGAGAGGAAGGTAGGTAGAACGAGATAGGCAAACTTATACCGTGTACAAAAACAAAGAGAAAATTAAAACAAATCCTAATAAGTATTAATTCTAGACAAATAAAAACATCCCAATACATATATAAATATACAACATAAAATATAATACACACTAACATACGTAATATGTTTATCGCAAATATACAATAAATAATTAATTACTATATTCAACCAATTCACAAGTCGTTGGAATAACAAGGGAAATACAGTGCACACTATACTATGCTTGGAAGTATGATTCCCAAGTTGCAGAATTTTATTAACAAACAAATAAAGATTAATAACAACGCCCGACTTGGCTCTACGAAATATCCCTCAACTTTCCATGGTGGAACACTTTCGAGACTTGGCCTATTTTAAACGTGGAATGTTTTTATGGTATATATTTTGTCTACAACCAGCAGACGTGACAGTCACAAACATACAATTGTGACTACCTATGCCATATACTGTATCACTCGTCAGCCGCTTTATCCGCGTCGGAAAAGCACCCATTGTCGCGCTTGATTACACTCCCGCGCATACGACAGCTCTGTCAGTGGAATATAATCACGCTCATTCTCTGGTCGTTTGAGATGCAATCTTAAAGGTACATTTTTATTCATCGCTTCCGATTTGATGAATCATAAACTTTATTTGCATTAACCATCACCAGATGCAAGGTGTTAATACAGTCATCGGTAGGTTTATATGTTACTATAATTGGTATGCAAAAAATATTGTTACACTAACTAATACTGAATTCACAAAAAATTGGTAATTATAATTACTACTTAATGAAATCATTAAATTTAAGTTCAACAAGGAATCCTTATAGTTTCGCCATGTCCGTCTGGCCTAGGTGTGTAAGATTATTTAGAATCAAGGGTAACAATATGTTTTGGAATAATGCTAACACACACGTAACATATTAAATGTCACTACGGGCGACAAGTTTAGAACTCTTCGGGAGTTCTTCTTCAGGATGAGTGTTTTCGCGGCTGTGTCGCTTGAATACTGAAGAAGAACTCCCGAAGTGTTCGAAACATGTCACCCGTAGAGACATTTAATACGTGATCTGAACTGTTTAATTATTAGCATTATTTCAACATGTCTCAGTATAGTTTATATTTGAAGATGTTTACGCTTTAGTTTACATTACAGTGGCACGTATGTTGTTGTTTTCGAATCAGACAAACCCATTGCTATAATCTGCTCAATAAATCTCAATGGAGCTCAAGCGTCATGCTTGTAGAGGTGACACGTCGCCGCTACTCAAAGAACACAACCGATTATGAGTCGACTAACTTTTCCATCGCATAGTATTATTATTAGGCAGTTTATATATATTACAGTTGAGTCACCAACGGTATACCAACGGTGCCGGCTAAACCAGCGCTGTAGGTGTCTGACACTTCAGCATAATGCTGAGCCAGTTTCCGAATCACTTCTGCGGAGACAGTAACTTGTTTATGTTTTATGTCTCTTGTGTTTATTTTATTGTGTAACTATGTTGTGTATTGTGGCTCCACACGCTTTTTGTCTAGTTTTGACTGGTTATGAGTTGATATTCTTGCGTCAAAACTATAGATATATTTACACTCTTCGGTTCTTCAATCCTTTATCTACATTTGCACGAGAGTTTTTTGAAAATAATTAATATTTACTTTTGTTAATTTATTTAAGGCGCCGTAGGTTCAGCGAAGTTAAGCGAACAGAGTTTTTGAAACAATATAATGCGTCTGTTTATAATAATATGGTTTATAAAAAATACGAATAGTAATCTTGACACTTTTCTGCAGGGAAATCATTTAGAAACATGATTAAGCAATTTTCGCTCGATAGAAATAATCACGAACATGGGTCTAAAAGGGTCTAAAATACACTTAAAATATTCCTTACAAATTATGCACAAAAGCTAAACACATTAAAATGGTTTCTAAAAATCGGCAATATCATGTTTGAGAGAAATCAGTGTTTACATTTTTATTTATTTGAACGGCAAAAAAAATAAAATTAAAAAACATGATTTCCGCGCTTCCGGGCACGCACTTCCATCTCGCTCACGCTTATACTCAGTGAGAGGGAGGGAAGACCATGAATCTACGGCGCCTTAAACAAGGTCCAAAAAGGCTCTGTGTTCAATATTAGTATGTTGTTATTGCACTTTTGTGTATGAAATTTACATAAACCTGTTCCTTATTCCCACGAGAGAGAAAGTTCTCAAGACATCTCAAAGTCAATAAATCGGTGTCCATGGTAGGGGCAATCTCCGCCGCGGCCCGCCCGCTGCCGGCTCGGTCCGGCCCCGTCGCGCACGTCACCTGTCTCCTTGCAGTAGCCCCAATTATGCGGCTATCCGTCACATAGCTTACGTGTTCGGAACGTAGATAGCGGATTCCATAGATGGAGTATGGACGTAAACTAACGCATCGAGGTTTTGAAGTACCTATCGGCAGTATCATGGTCGGCCTTATCACGCGATAAGTTACAAGATAGGAGCATCGTCTCGTTCTATCGAACGGTGTCAGCCAGTGACGGACGCTCTATCTTGTCACTTATCGTGTGATATAAAGCCGACCATGATACGGGGTCAGAACACTAGTACTTCATATATATTATGATTTAAGGCTGCAAGGCTGGTGGTTAATAGTAAAGTTGACGTCAACAGTCGCAGGCCGCGTCAGTGTGATTCAGCCTCTCACAGACTGGCACGGCCTGCGGTGGCGGTCAATAATAAACTTGGCAGTTAATGTCAAGTTGATTCAGGTCTAATCCCTGGCGACCCAGACACCGCAACTTCCGACCCGACGTATCTGTCAATCTAATTTGAGCGTTGACGGCGTTGAACACTTTGTTAATAGGTGATGTTACCACGAAAATTGAAATTCGACGTTCGGATATCTCTGTTTCTATCATATTTATTTTAAAGAGCCTCTGCGCTGTTGGCTTTGGCCCCAAGCATCAGTTGCAAAGGCGCTTTGCATAACTGTATGGATCCACAGGACAGACTTAGTACGAAAAAAGTTTTTGACCAATAACATTCTCTCATACTCGGATATAAACACACAGTTTCACAATCTCCAGTTTACGGTAGATGTCTATTTAGCATCTAGATATTTCTCTGCTAGTATTGTGGTCGGTGTCGGTACAATAGTGCCTGTGTAACCTTGGCTCCAACTATCTACATTGGCAAATTGTCCTCTCCGTTCAAAGCAAATAACCACTTTAAATGTTTTCGTCTGGTTAAAGTGGCACGTCCAGTGCTCGTAAAGACGTGTCGTTCGACACTTTTGGTTGAATTCCCTGATAGGAGAGGGCGGAGTGCAATATCTTTTCAGTCATTATTTGGAGCCATCATGGGGAAGACCGAAGTCCTTACAACACTACTAGTTTCTTGCCCCGTAGTGTCCTGCGACTTCGTCCGCGTGGACCCGGGATAAACTATCCTATATTTAATCCACGCTATAAAGTACCTTCGCGCAAGCGAGCCGTTTAAGCGTGATTTAGTTACAATTATCTACACATCCAAACAACTTTCGCAGTTATAATATTTAGTAGGATTTATTTACTTACTGGCCAACTAATACCCACAGTTGCTATCAAAATAGCTTGCTGCTGCGGTTAAAAATCGTGGTTCCTTTTGCGAGAACAGGTCTAAGGTGTCTACATCATTAAATAGATGATATGATGAATATTATTCAGTGCCACATATACGGCACTAGTGACTAGACTAGAGTCAGTGTGCGTTTGCAAACATCGGTTTCAAACGGGCACGAAGTACTTCTAACAATATGTTGTCAATTTAAAATTTACAAATTGAGGTAGCCATGGATTTGTCACCAAGCCCCAGGTTAATCTGATTATATTGACACCCAAATGCGGTTTCCTCTGCCCAGCATATCAAATGCGTGGAATTAATGCGAATAATTACACATTTTCATAGGTATTAAATATTCAAATTAACAGAGGGCGATAAAATGTGCACTGCGGTTATATTGGTGGTGTCTGTTCACAAATAAATAAGTAAAGTTCATTTAGTTCATAGCTACTTTTAACCTAAGATATCGCTACAGTTGGTGCTAAATCTATCATATTCTTTTCCAGGGTTTTTTTTTACACAGAGTTCAGAGGGCTTACCGCGAAACGAAAACAAACTTCGTTCGTGTATCTCCATCTTTGTCGCACTTGATAGTTCGAGCGGCAGAGAGGGTGATACACTAACGAAGTTCGTTTTCGTTTCGCGGTAGCCCCTCTGAGGGGCTACCGGGAAAAGTAAACGAACTTCGTTCTATATCTCCATCTCTGTCGCACTTGCTAGTTCGAGCAACAGAGAGGGAGATGCTCGAAAGAAGTTCGTTTTCACTTCGCGATAGCCGCTCAGAGTGGGAATCTTGCTATTGTTAAGAATTAAGATTGAGGGTGTCAGAAATACGCCGACAGTGTCGAGCACTGGGCCCTTACTATTAAACAATAATTTGTAAATTGGTTGTAGAACGATCTAACGATTACAATGATATTTCCCACAGGAGTTTACAACTTTTGCAAGATTTAAAATTCAATGCGGAAAAAAATCGGGAAAACGTGATACACGCCGAGCAAAGCTCGAACGAACACCCATAACGCTACAGACTCATTCAGCACCAAATAACAACACATAAATATGCGTCAAAGCGCTATAAGTCCGTTTTTTTAGGATTAGAAATACGGTATACAAAGAATCAGTCGTCTTCAACCTTTTCTGCTTGGGACAAATATTAGATGTTACCCGGAAATTCATCCTTGCTGCAAACACACACCAACTTGTAAATGTTCTCCACCATATGTTTCTCATTTGTTGTTAATGGACTCTGTTTCTGTAGGTATATTTGCTTGTGGTGAAGGCAAAATGTTCCGGGGAGAACGAGTCGATCTTTTTTGCAAGCCAATTGGACCTGGCTCTGGTTGGTCCATCGCAGTCCGCACGCCACCACACACAGCGAAAAATAAAATCTTAATATTAATTAACAAATAGATACTCGTATAATAATTTTCAACAATTTGTTGATTACCAAGAAAACAAGAAAAAGAACGTAAGATACGATTGACAATTTTGACAGCGAAAAAAAACGAACCGATCGTTTCAAACCTCTTCTTCTTTAGGTTTTTTATTATGCAACCTTTCCAGAAATGAATAACGAAATTCAAAATAACGGAGTCAAAAAATAAATACATTATAAATAAATATATTGTTGTAAGGATATTATTTAGATATAAATAATGAACACTACTATCATTTTAGGGTAGACAACAATAACGTAACAAGTCTTTTTTAGTGGCTGTTTGAGATACTTTGACAGTTGTGTGGTATAAAGTGTCTTATATAAAAGACCTCGTGCTTCGTGCTTTAGCCTTCTTTGTAATGCTAAAAAAACGCACTAACCAGGGGCGTCTCACTCCGTGATTTCGTATCGCCGCTACAAGTAAATGCCTACCAGCCCCAGCGGGTAAGTATGTTAGGGCTGCTGCAGCGCGCGTTCTATTCCAGCGCGTTGCATGCGATAGTAAGGGATGCCACCGTTTAGGCTCGATCGGCATACCTAAACAGGGGATTTGCTAACAGAGAACCCTCTGTACGTTAAGTTGACTGTACTTAGCGCTACGGTCGTACCGTGGCAGTGAATGGTTTACTCCGAACTAATGTCAAACATCTTTTAGAGTCATATCAAAGACTTCTCAGCAACGTGGCCGCTACAATTCTAAAGGACCTCAAGAACAGTTTTAATTACCCTGCCGGTTGAAATGAGCGCCGATGCTGTTAATTATCACCCCGGTAATGAAGCTGGCATCTCTAATATACCACTTTAACAGCCAACAGGCCATTTTAGGTCTTACCAGTTTAACCTTAGGAGTTAAAATGTCTTAACCTACTAAAAACATTGTTTCACGGACCTGCTGAAATTGTTGTCTGGTAGGTATCAGCCATTGAAATGTTAAACAATGTTTCTGGGATCTGATTTTGCCCTAATCGTAAGCTCGGCCGAATTTCACTTTCTCATGCAAACGGAGTTTCGTTCTCATTTTAAAACTACGTGTTGGTGGATTGTGACGAAACTTTGTATATTGACATGGGGTATATCTATGTCTATAATTAGTTTATATGGTTCCAATTTATAAAAAAAACGAAATACAGCAAAAACAAGTTTTGTATGTTTTTTTTTAATTCCGTGTATATTTTTACTATAGTATCTGAAGCTACATAAACTAATTACAGACCTGGATATACCTCATGTCATTGTACATGCCAAGCTTTGATACAATCCAACACGTAGTTTTAAAAAGACAGCGTAACTACGTTTGTATGGAAAATCGAGCTTACTGCGGACTCTAAATATTCTCGAAAAACTGACTTCCAAGGTTTTTGTTGTACAGGTAATCGCAGTTAAACCTTTTTTTAGCATAAACTATTGCGCTTAAAGTATGGAAGATTATTGTTTCATTTTTCAATTATTTATTGCGTGAACCGATTTTCACCGTTTTTACTTCATTTGAAAGCACGTCATTTCATTGTGATTTTGTAGTAATTACAGGGTCAATAAACACCTGCTTATACGGTTCAATTACAAACTAACTCCAAAAATTATTTCGTTTTTTTTTTCAAAAACTATTCATCCTATCAAGTTCAAAATATTTTTTCTAGAATTTTTTTGTAAATTCTACTTTTGAGATTTTATGGTTCAAAAGTAAGAGGGGGGGGACACAATTTTTTTTTACTTCTAGAGCGATTATCTCCAAAAATATTAACATTAATATTTGTTTTTAAGCAGTAACGCTGCTAAAGAAAATTATAAATTTTTAAATGAAAGGAAAAATTGAAAAATTGAATGCTCCGAGCCGGATTCGAACCGGCGACCACAGGCATTCATGGCCCGTCGCTACTACCAACTGAGCTATCGGAACAATCCGGTTCGGGCACCAAATCCTTCAATCAGTTCCTTCATATAACGCCTTAGGGAGGCGTATGTAGCGACATCTACCAGAAGACTTAGGCTTCTTTACGGCACCAACGTCTCAAATTATGTTGAGAAATCGTCAGTAACGATGCGCCACCCCATACTAAATTAATATTTGTTTTTAAGCAGTAACGCTGCTAAAGAAAATTATAAATTTTCAACATAATTTGAGACGTTGGTGCCGTAAAGAAGCCTAAGTCTTCTGGTAGATGTCGCTACATACGCCTCCCTAAGGCGTTATATGAAGGAACTGATTGAAGGATTTGGTGCCCGAACCGGATTGTTCCGATAGCTCAGTTGGTAGTAGCGACGGGCCATGAATGCCTGTGGTCGCCGGTTCGAATCCGGCTCGGAGCATTCAATTTTTCAATTTTTCCTTTCATTTAAAAATTTATAATTTTCTTTAGCAGCGTTACTGCTTAAAAACAAATATTAATTTAGTATGGGGTGGCGCATCGTTACTGACGATTTCTCAACATAATTTGAGACGTTGGTGCCGTAAAGAAGCCTAAGTCTTCTGGTAGATGTCGCTACATACGCCTCCCTAAGGCGTTATATGAAGGAACTGATTGAAGGATTTGGTGCCCGAACCGGATTGTTCCGATAGCTCAGTTGGTAGTAGCGACGGGCCATGAATGCCTGTGGTCGCCGGTTCGAATCCGGCTCGGAGCATTCAATTTTTCAATATTTCCTTTCATTTAAAAATTTATAATTTTCTTTAGCAGCGTTACTGCTTAAAAACATATATTAATTTAGTATGGGGTGGCGCATCGTTACTGACGATTTCTCAACATAATTTGAGACGTTGGTGCCGTAAAGAAGCCTAAGTCTTCTGGTAGATGTCGCTACATACGCCTCCCTAAGGCGTTATATGAAGGAACTGATTGAAGGATTTGGTGCCCGAACCGGATTGTTCCGATAGCTCAGTTGGTAGTAGCGACGGGCCATGAATGCCTGTGGTCGCCGGTTCGAATCCGGCTCGGAGCATTCAATTTTTCAATTTTTCCTTTCATTTAAAAATTTATAATATTAACATTAGCAAAACATTATTGTACTAAACCCCTATTCATTTTTAAATACCTATCCAACAATATATCACACGTTAGGATTAAAATGAAAAAAAAAACACTCCCCATTTTACGTATAGGGGAGGTACCCTAATAAAACATTTTTTTCCACTTTTTATTTTACCACTCTGTCGGCGTGATTGATATACATGTAAGTACTAAATTTCAGCTTTATAGTGCTAACGGTTACTGAGATTATCTGCGGACGGACGGACAGACATGGCGAAACTATAAGGGTTCCTATAATATATAATATAATAAATAAATAATATATAATAGTCGACTACGAAACCCTAAAAACGAGCATAGCTTTGATCGGTTTAAGGCGCTGTAGATTCATTTTAATTTTTTGGCCGTTTAAATAAATAAAAAAGTAATCACCGAGTTCTCTCGAACATGATATTGCCGATTTTTAGAAAACATTTTAATATTTTTAGCTTTTGAGCATAATTTGTTACATATATTTTAAGTGTATTTTAGACCCTTTTAGACCTATGTTCGTATTTTTTTTCTATAGAACGAACGTTTCGATTCACTGATCTCCCTGCAGATAAGCCTCAAGATTACTATTCGTATTTTTTCGAAACCATATTATTATAAACAGACGCATTAAACGTAACGCACGCGGCGTAAACCCCAGTATTGTAACAATTTAAGAATATATGGTTCTAAAGGTCTGGGCACCTCTGGATAGGAATATGAGCATTTGCAATACAATAAAAATACTCTATAATGCACATCTCAATTTATGAAAACCATACAGAACAACAACAAATACCAAGTAGAGGTAAACAACAGGCGGTATTATCGCTAAAGAGCGAGCTATTCCAGACAACCTTTGGGTAGTAGGGTAATTGTCTCAGATATTTAATCACCATTCTGCATTTCTTACATAGTGCGATCGATGCTTGAACCCATTGACCCAACCCACCCACCTTGAACAAATTTCTTCGTTGGACATTTGTCTGTTTCACTTACTTACTTAATGTACTTCAGTAATTAGTAACTACACTAATAATAATAATAAAACAAGCACATTAAAACTGTAACATTTTATTTAAAGGATTCGGCAATACCTATGTACATATTGATAGTGATGCAACGAAGTAAGTACAAATACAATCAGAAACATGACATTGTTTTAGTATGGGAATATGAACGTTTTTATTTATTTATTTATTTTATACGGGACAACAACAGAGTACATATAAGAATAGTGAGTTACATTTTAATAGTTATGTGGTATTTAGGCACTTACGTACCCCAATTAAGTAGTACCTATAGGTGAAAACATCATTCACTTTTTAACACGGTTTTTTTTTGTATTGGGTGTTTCCTTATCGCTAAAGCGTAACAGTTGACTGGTCCTAGCAATTGTTCAAAAATTTACGCAACTACCACTCAGGCCTATAACTTCACCAGCTTAATAATTGTCACCTGACAGTGACAATTCACTTGTATCTACATTTCTAGTTCGCTAATAGGGTACTTAACAACATTTAAATTCTTCTATTATACATATAACCCTACCCGCCTAATAAAATAACTACCGTCATCCAATGGTCCGACCCCCCGTCCCCCTCGCTATTTTGAAATGACGTTCTATTATGGACAGCCTTTTAACAGATAAACTTTAAGAAAATACTAGGAAAATATCAATCTTTGGGACAAATTGCGATGTGTAATTTTGAGGTAAAAACTGAGAGGTTGGTAAAATAGGGGCGTATAAATTACATTCAAGGAGTTCGAATTAATCCTCTCGTAAATTGAAACGTACCGAAACCATAATTCGACGACATATAACAGCCATTTGATTATTTATTTAAGTAAGTTTTATACACCCATATTATTTTTATAGAAGACGTGATTGTCCCTAATCTCACCAGATGGTAAGCGACGACAGAGCTTAAGATCAAGCTCACTGGTTCAGTAATAGCCTATTCAATTCACGCTGGTTTGAAGGTACCTACCTGGATCATAATTGTCAGGAAAAACGCTGTTGACCACTAGAATCCCCTAGCCTGCTCCCCAAGGGGAAAAAATCGGTTAGGTTGTTATGTGAACTGCGACCTTACCGCGCGCGAGCCGAGCGAGCGAAGCGAGCGTGACGCGGTAGCGTTTGGCGATGCGCCATAACCGAACATTATCATTTGTTTCCTCGTTGAATATAAAATAATTACCGCTAGGTTCCCCTGGCTGATCGGCGTCAGGTGATTAACGTGGCGTGGATAACGTGGGAAAAACAGATGACGGGAGCGAATTCCATTCCTTGGCAGTTAGTATTAGGGCATTTTCTATAATTCGTGCACCCAATTAGCGTGAGTTGTTAAATAAAAATTAACTCGGTGTCAGTTTTGTAACGAAAATTAAGTGCAAATCACGTGAAAATGAACTTTTTTCACATTTAATTAACGTGTATAGGCATATCATTCATAAATTACACAGAAAAAGTTAGTTTTAATACAAACTGAATTGCCGTTACAAAACTGACACCGAGTTAATTTTTATTTAACAATTCACGGTAATTGGGTGCACGAATTATTGAAAATGCCCATTAGGAAAGAGAAATCGCTTGACATTCGACTGTATAAAAGCACGCCTAAGCACATTTCTAACGTTATTAAATCACATTTACCTTGTAAATATTTGACTAAATGATGAATACAGAACACTTGCATTTGCAACACACTAAGGTACCACTAAATTAATGTACGAGGTAAAATTAGCACACGAGTGACGTCTATCAGCATGTTCACATTATGGAGCTTATCCCAATGACGTAAGATTCATATTTGTGTAATTATTTTAAGAGTGTATATTATCGATGGAAATTAAGTTATTGTGGATAATTGGATCCGCAACGCGTCACCCTCAATATTCAAGTATGGCGAACCTTCCAATTTTAGTGTGAGTTTCCACCAGAGGTGTGCGAGGGAGAGAGGCTGTGAGCTAGGCTGTGAGCGCCCCTAAAGTGATACAATGACTAAAACACGTTGCGCCTGCTTGTTACATAATTTCGAGATGGCTTTGATCTTGCTAACTTTGTACCTACTTATAAAAATGAATTGCCTAAATTAGAAAAAAACTCAATCTTAAATTAAGATAATCTTTAAAATCTCTTGGCAATGAGAACAATATAAATACACTAAAATGCTTTTTCTCAAACATGCTCTGAAATGTATGCGTTAATATCACGAAATGAAGACAAGAAGTTCCTTGTTTATGGCTCCCTACATTATGCGGTATGAAAACCCTAACTAAAAACATTATTGTCCGCTACTCTAACTTTTTAAATTTGCTTACTAATTATTAAACTGAAAAAGGAAAAATTACATACTGCCAACCACCACTAGACTCTGAAGCAGACTTGCGACATAAAAAAAAACAAAATCTATGGTAGGTACTATACTATACTTATGTGCGGTTAAACATGGTGCTTGAACGGCTTGTTGAAATGGCATGTTTAAAAAATAAAAAAGGCGGCAAATTATACAATTGTTTTCTGAACTTTCGTTCCGATTGTAATTTCAACGGTTGTCTATTGTTTGCCCGACATTCATATACTATAATAATCTTTTGCCCGAACTTCGCTTGCCCGAATTTCATTTGCCCGAATGTTTCGTTTACCATAATAGTTAATTGACATACTCTTGTTTACCCGAATATTGGATGTCATAATGATACGATTGCCATACGTAAATTAAACACCATACTAAACATGCATTCGGAGTCATCTTTGTTAATTTGTTAGTTTGTCCGCTCTTTTATAAAAAAAAATAACCTCGAAGACGAAAGCGGGAGCTTTGCTCCCGCTTCCGTCTTCTAACCTATCCGCGATCCAAGTCAGTTTTGCCACTAAGCCCCTGATCCCTACTGCCTATGATACAACACTATCTTGGCATTGGGTAATCTCAGAGAAAAGTTTATTTTACTTAGTGGCAAAACTGACTCGGATCGCGGATAGGTTCGAGGTATTTTTTTTTTTTAATTTTAGACTGCAATACGTATCCACTTTATTACATATGAATATTATGGATGTTGAGATGGATGGCAAATGACATTATGGCATGTGATAGTTATGGATTACAATGATTATGGAAAATGAGATTATTGATATTGATATTATGGAAAACAAAGATTCTGGCATATAATTCATATGGTAAACAATAAGTATGGCATACAAAATTATAGAAAACAATATTATGGCAGTTGAATATTATGGCAGATAAAATTCGGGCAAATGAAATTCTGGCAAGCAAGAGTATACCAATTTCAACAAACTAGTATTTAATTAACACTCTATTGGCACTCTTTGGGGGAGGCCTATGGCCAGCAGTGGACGTCTTTCGGCTGATATGATGATGATGATGATGAGTAATTAATTGATTACCTTGTAGGTATTTATTTTAATTTTTAATATGTCCTCACATCGTTTGAGAAAAGCACTATACAATCCTCGGCCGGAACAGGGATTGCTGGACTCGTTGTATCCGGCCTCGTCTCCGACTCGGCCGTCTACCCCAAAGCTCGTCCAGCAATCCCTTACTTCACGGCCTCTGCAGTAATGTACTATATTTAACCTATTTGAGAATTACCACCCGCTACAAGTGCGAAAAATCCGACATCTTGGCAAGAGGGTGATGAAATTTGTATTCACCACCAGAGGCAATACAGAAAGCATCAAGTCGCATATTTAGAGCCCTTGCCTTCAGCTCAGGTGTGAAATACCAGCGTTCTGAGACATTCTTTGTTTTACCGCCCTAGGTGAATAATGTACCAATTATTTATTTAATCGTATGGCATTGAAAACAGAAACATAGTAAGTACAACTATAAAGGATATTACCAATGAATAAATAAAGGATAGTCCAATAAATCCCATCACTTTACTATGTTAAATTTGATCATGTTAACTCAAGCAACAATTCTCTGTTCTACTGTCAAACATTAATCTATTGTAGCCCTGCTTATCTTATACGAGTCCCCAACAACATTAGTGGCGTTGTATCGCTGGAAGAAATTCCCCTTAGACCCCAAACCCGTGTCTCCCGTGGTACCGGCGATGGCAGACAGGACATCGTTGGTTCTCTCACCGGAGCGGCGGCTTAGCGTGATGTTGTACCTGTGGGGAAAGAAAATTCTATCAGAATCAACGGTTATCATCAGCTCAGTCTGTACCAAGAGGCCTACCTACAAGCGATTTTCATAATCATATGGTGATGGCGAGACGAGCTTCACGTCTTTGATGGGAGTCTGCCCAGGACATGGATATGTGGAAGAAAAAGAGTGGGGCCTTTGCCTAGCAGTGGAACACTTAAGGCTCTTAATAATAATGAAAATAATGGTGATACAAAAATAAAAATAAATGCACTACAAGACTACAAGCCCCACCCTAGTTATATGGGGGTTAAGTAGGTAGGTACTTCACGATGACTTCGCAAATACTGTACTGTACGCTTCCCTGCGATACCTCTAGTTTTAGGTGACTGAGATGACTCATTAAACCCTGGCGCTTTAAGAATAGGTAATCGAATGAACAAATTTAATTGTTGTTCATTCACAGCACACAGCCTAACGTAGTATGGGTGTTCCCAAGGTTAACCGACAATCTGCTGGAACCCAACAAGGAACTGATTTTTGCAGGAATTATGCAGATATCATGATGAGAATCTGTTGATTTCCAACCCCATCTTAATCTTGCTGAAGCTGCGTCCCAGCGACTTGTATCGCTTCACACTTCACGTCGTCCGGATTCCTTGAGCCGATGACTTGAGTAGTAATTGAGATTCAAGGCAACTAGAATAGCAACTACGTATCGGAAAACGCAGTGTCGCCCTCAAGGTTGACCGGATGTTGAACGTCGCTGGAACCCATTGGATGAAGGCATCAAGGGACCAATTCTTGCAGGAATTCTATGGATATCATGATGAGAATGATTATACCTGTTGATTTCCAATCCCGTCTTAGTTTTGCTGAAGCTGCGTCCCAGCGACTTGGACCTCTTCACGTTGAACCTGTCCCTCATCTTGGGGTCGTATACCGGGTTGAGCACGCCGGTGTAGGAGGCGGGGGTCAGACGGCTGGTGGCTAGCTCCAGTTGAGTCAGGTGCTTCTCCAAGTCTTCGAGCTTTGGGGAGAGGTAGTCCGTGTAGCGTTTTGTGAACTGCAAGAAAAAATACTAATTAGGGATGACTGACGAGAGTGCATCCACGATAAATTTGCAACAAATAGTTTGGCAAGACCACTCTTCAAATGTCATATTTCTATAAATCTCGATCAGGATGAGTGGGCCCTCAAAGAGAGGCTTACGCTCATTGCGCGATTACAGGCTGATGATTAAAGAAAAAATACAGCTTCTGCAATACAATATCATTGCATTTTCCTGACAATCGTCAGGAAAATGCAATTTCTATTTAAAACTATCTTTTGCCCGCGACTTTATCCATATATCTGTATCCATATAGCGTGGTTGAGTAACAAACATCCAAACTTTGAGATTTGGAATATTATAGTAGGATATATTAGCTTTCACTGCTCTTTAGATAGTGTGACAAGCACAACACCTTCAATTACAGCTGCCGTCAGTTACCTGGGTCGGAATAGAAACTTATGTCATCCTATCACCTCGGGTTCAATTATGTATGAAAATAACACTAACAAACGGGCAACCCTTCTCTTGTACAACTTGGGTTTCGATCAGCAGGGCCTTTAATTAAATTTAATCCTTAGAAGGTTTAGTTTCATAGTTGGGTTTGGTTGGTTACCCGTGTCATTGAAAGGCTAATTTTGAAACCAACGATAGACTTAAATAATAATAGATCCTGCATCACTTAATAATAAAATTATAGCTGCTTCTTGTTGAATCAAATGCATGAAGAAGTAAGATAAGTATACCGTCTCTCGTTGGGCCGGACATTTTAACGAGTGGCGACCACGTATCGGAAGGCGCGACAAGAGTAGATCCACCACCATGTTAATTGATGATCTGTTAAAGGTCACGAGCGTCCGCTTAATGCGGGTGGCGCAGGACTGGTCATTGTGGCACTTTTCGGGGAGTCCTATTTCCATTATAACTCAAGAAATATTTGAGAGCAAGCGAGCGCGGGGCACCAGACATGAAGTCCAGAGCTCACTGTTTATCCCAGTTCCTCTCATCATAGTTGGTATCTCCTGTCTCACCTGCTTGTCCCTGCTGGACCGCCTGTGTAGAGGCGGCGGTTGCGGTGCCTCGTCACAAGACATGTAGTCCAGAGCCCACTATGCATGTCTATTCCAGTTCCTCTCATAATAGTTAATATCTCCTGTCTCACCTGCTTGTCCCTGCTGGACCGCCTGAGTAGAGGCGAGGCGGCGGTTGCGGTGCCTCGTCACCAGACATGTAGTCCAGAGCTGACTATGCATGTCTATCCCAGTTCCTCTCATCATAGTTGGTATCTCCTGTCTCACCTGCTTGTCCCTGCTGGACCGCCTGGGTAGAGGCGGCGGTTGCGGTGCCTCGTCACCAGACATGTAGTCCAGAGCGTCAGCTCTCCCATGCATAGTCATATGCATGTCTATCCCAGTTCCTGTAATCATAGTTGGTATCTCCTGTCTCACCTGCTTGTCCCTGCTGGACCGCCTGGGTAGAGGTGGCGGTTGCGGTGCCTCGTCACCAGACATGTAGTCCGGAGGCCTCGCTCTGTATGTCTGTGGGGCCTCCGTGGCACCTTCAACCTCTGGAAGCTTCCACGAACTAACGACAAGAAAGAGAAGGTAAGTGGTTCCACTTTGTTATGTATCGCAAATACATTTCGAAGCTAATGTTGATTAGAAGTTTAGTGAAAAAAGAGAATAAGAAATAATTTACAGTAAATAAAGTCGGATAGTATTGTTGTAATCGCTTCTGTTAATAATCAATCGTATTTTCGGCACAAACCACTGCTCTTTATTCGATAGGATCGATTTCACTCAAACGGTCTTTGTTTATGTAGAATTCATTTCTATGTAGCATTAGACTGTAGTCTGTGACTGTGAGGTAGAAAAAAGACGAAATCAAAAATCAAAAAAAAAAACAAAATATGTTTATTTACCAAAAGATATAACCATGCAGATACAAAAATTACAGTGATACCCACACTAGGCAACGCCTGTATCGTGGGTTTCAAACACAATAAGAAATTATCAGATTGATGCGGCTTTAGGATTTTGTTCCTACCACTTTAAGTACGAAATTTTAAGTTAATACATAGATTGTTATTTAAGTATACCTATATATATATAAAGATACTATGTATATGTGGGTCTGTATGTGTGTGAGTGTGTGTGAGTGTATGTGTATGTGTGTGTGTGCGGGCACGCGAGCTGAGCATGTAAGAGATATGTCACAGATTATATGTATACTTAATAGTTCTACGATATATTCCTTATTTACACATTGACAATGTCCTCGGATATGTCATAGTTCCACGCAGAAATAACGATACACGACCAGTTTGGTTAGCCTAATGGCTAATGACCCTGCCTCCGAGGCTTACGCGCCTGGAAATTCCGGTAAGGCCAAAATATTTACGTGACGTGTGTGAATAATTGTTTCGGAATCTTGGATGTTTTCTATGTACGGGGTAAGATAAACTTGTGTAAGATTGCCTAATATGTATTATTAGGAAAGGTTACACGCAAACATATTCAGCGTTTCCATCAACAAGATATTATTAACACCGATCCACTTACACTCCGGCAAAATCCAGGCGGCAACCTTCGTAACATAATATCAAACTTCCCAAGACACCTACAAAATAACGTACCACTTGTCTAAGGGATCCTTTTCCCGGAAACACGTGCAAGAAATTTTAACGCGCGAATCTCTTTATGTTTCTTTATAAAGGCGTAAAAGGGATCCAACTGTTTCCCATTCTGTGTACATCGTACTCCTATTTTCTTTATTTTTATGGGTAGAATGCGACTGAATTAGCACATGGTAATTAATGGAAAACAAACTGCCTGTTAAAATTGCCGGGTGTGGAAATTATGGAAATGTTGCGGTTTACTGTCCCGTGGAGTGGACGTTAGTTTTTATGGAATCTGTTTGCATTACACATTTATGTTGTTTCATATTGCCTGTTTTTACAAACGTTATATTAACCTTTAACTACAATGATGCAATATAAAAATTAGGTAGATATGTTCCAAGCGCTCCAAAAGTGGCACACTAAAACTCATGCAATTGGCAGACCTCGCATCAGTATCGCGCCGTCAATGGCTACGTGCAAACGTGTCGCAGTTGTCAGATTTGCAGCGCAAAAAATAAAAGATGCCGTCGTGTGTGATGCGATTTTGCACTAACTATACTAAAAAAAGCCAGGGGATAACGTATCATTCGTAAGTAATCTACTTTTATCTTCATATCAATACATTTTACGTATTCAATAATTACGTGCATAAAAGAAATTTCCAGATCATGTTGAGTGCAACAAAAATATACCCGAAGCGTGAGTGTGATAGAGATGCAATATCTTTGCCGATCAAAGAATAACACATAAACAGAGGGGACTTGATGAGATCGTAGGCATAAGATTCGTGATTGATTATTGATCAAGTTTATGGTTTTGAAATTATTAAATTACATCATTGTTTAACTAAGTGTATTAGTTTCAATGTTTGATCAACTTTCAGTAGTCGTAATATCGAGTTAAAACTTTGCAAGTATACTTTGTATAGGTACAGTCGCCATCAGATAACGGAGCGGCCAAAGTGCTCACAAATATCTGAACACGGCTCTATTGTCGGGGCATTAGAGAGGTGTTCACATATTTGTGAGCACTTTGCCCGCTCCGATATGTCAGATAGGGACTATACAATTGACAACATTTCATATTTTCATGTAGGCCATTTTATGATTTAGTTCGCTAGAAAATGTTTTTTTAAGTGACACGTGTTTTTTTTTTATTGCTCCCTTAGTTGTAATTTTCATTCAAAACTATCAAATTGAAAAGTAGCGAATTCCAGAAGGTTCTAAGTAAATTATGACGTCAATACTACGACTCTGTATGGCAGTTTGGACACCTTTCATAAATATGGCAGCCATAATACTGACGTCACACACGGTGAAAACCACTTTTATACGTTTTCGCGATTTTCTTAAAAGCGAGCAGGAAAAAAACACTGAAAACTACCTTATAATTACCGAAATGCTTTTCGATTTAGGCGTCATTACATATTTTGAAATATTGTCAATTGCGCTGTCCGCGAATTACACAGAACGCATGCGAAGCCGTTGGACTAAATATATTCAATAGCCATGTAAAAGGTCCATTCTATACACTGGTGTTTTTTAGGGTTCCGTAGTCGACTAGGAACCCTTATAGTTTCGCTTTGTCTGTCCGTCCGTCCGCGGATAATCTCAGTAACCGTTTGCACTAGAACGCTGAAATTTGGTACTAATATGTATATCAATCACGCCGACAAAGTGGTAAAATAAAAAGTGTTTGTTTTATTTTTTATTAGGGTACCTCCCCTATACGTAACGTTTGGAGTGTTTTTTTTGCATTTCAACCCTAACGTGTGATATATTGTTAGATAGGTATTTAAAAATGAATAGGGGTTTCCTACAATCATTTTTTGGGGTTCTCTAAATCATCTCCGAAAATTTTATGTACGAATATCACATCGCAACCAATTTTTCGCATAATGTCATTTTGCCGAATGATTAAGTGTCAACTTATCAAAAGGTTTAGTTTTATTTCCCAACCTCACGGTTACCAACTGTATGCTTGGACTTTTTTTCATAAAGTCACTTTTCAAAATGCCACCTTTCGATTAGCAGAATGGGTCAGTTTGACTTATTTACATTTCGTGGTATAACACTTACCAGATGTTTTATTTAGTAACTATGTAACGTATTTACAAAGTGAGTAAGCGCAACCGCTCACGTGTTTTTTTGACAATGATGGTACCTGAATTATCGCATCATTGGAGATAAGTGTTTACATCATTACTTTTGGACTGTTGCTTGGTGGAATGTATGTATGTAGGTGTACATGTGTTATTTTTTTAACCAAACACCTGCCAATTATTTTAACCTCACCTAAACCTTACCTAACCGCCAGCGTGTCGACGTCACCCCGCTACGCGGGGTGCCTATTTCCGCTCTAAGGGACGCAAGCTAACCCTAACCTAACCTACAAATAACATCACTGTAACGGTTATATGTTATTTTTTACTGCGGGGGCTTCGCTTCCGCACCCCCCCTGTGGCTGGGTTAGTCTCCCCATCGTCACTTCTCTCCTTGTAATTTATATAAGAACACGTTGAATAAAAGTGACTATGTTATGCTGTCTTGTTCTTTGTAGTAAAAAGTTGGCTAATGTAAGAAAAGGGAACTGTTGCACAGACGAAACGTTCTTCGGTAAGTAGTTGTTTGTCCAACTGAAACATTTGCCAAATGATAGATATGCCAATTTTTTTAATTCTTTATAATAATCGACTTAACAATAATTCTACCAAATGAATCTGTTGTCATACAAAAATTTGCCATAAGTTAGTTGTCAAGGTGAATCATCGGCGAAAAGTTGGTTGGCAAGTGAAATTCGGACATAACTAATGTGATGATTTTTAATAATTCGTTGTTATTTTTAATTATTCTGTAGGGTAGGTTTAACAATTTGTCGGCATAAACGATTTGAATGTAATGTTGATTTCGATTACTGTAAAGCTTGTTACACACCATTCGTTTCGACTGCACAGTTGCAGTCGTGTGGTTAGAGTTGAATGGTGTGTAGCCCGCTTAAAAATATCTGCCTGAAGAATGTTTGCTTACTTTAGTTAGGTAAGGATATTAAGTGGCAACATCGACTGCCTTCCAATCCAGTCTCCCCACTCTTCAGGGTAGGGAGACTGGATCAAAAACCTAGTGTCAGGGCGGACGAGCTCATTCTAGAACTGGACGTAGAACGATAAGGTTGTTCTTGTGTTACCAAATGTTGTAATTAGTGCTTAACGAAGTCTTGGTGTAATAAAGTGATTATTGCAACTACGTAGTTTGTTGAATTTATCCTGGATTTATGAAAGGTCAGAAGTAGTAATGATCTGCGAGCCAAACAGGTATGATATTTTAGAAATGTTTTCTATGTACCTTTTGATTATCCCGTGAAATGTAATTGACTATTGCAATCGTGTTACAATTTCAATTCCGCAAATGTAAATGGATGGGTTCTTATCTAAAAAGTTAGTTTAGAGCGTTCAACGGGTAACGCATTTCCTTTGTCCTCAACTAAGTTTAAATTTCTAACCGTCGATCAGCAACGATAAAACGCTTGATTGCTAAAGAATTTACTCGCATACTTTTCTATTTGTGCACTTATTTAAGTGTACAAATACGGAAGGAACTCACTGAAACCGATGGTTAGTCAAAAAAAATATTATATCAATTAATTAACGTAGTTATAAAAGTGGGTATATTTACCCGTGTACATATGTATATTCATATTTGAAAAGATCACTGCAGCTGATGTTCGGCGTTCTAATGAATACCTGGAACTTTATGTTCATTTCATGTTATCAACCCATCCACTTACATAATCTTAAGTTTTATTATCGCGTACCATGTTACTGTCCACAATGGTTATAGATTTTCGGTCGTATTCATTTATAAACGTTATACAAGTCTATTTTAACCAAAATGGCGTTATATTCATTTGTCCTTATCGGTCACATTTACATTTGTGTCCGTAAAAAGGGACAAAGCACATTTTATTTAACAAAGGTATTTAAGGTTTGAGAATAAAGGGTTATGTTTACTCCGTTCAAGTTTGAATGATTTTGGTGAGAGTTCAAGTTTATACAGTGTGTATATTTTATATTACCTCAAATTGTAACCAGAGGTACGTGTTAGGGCTATGAACCGATATTGCACGAAAAAATCAAGTTAGTCTTAACTACCAAAGAGTAATTAATTTTTGAAATTTTATCGAACGGCAATGTATTGCGTACACTGTGACCTGATGACAGTGATGACACATGAAAGAATCGGGTGACATGTGACGATTTATTGTGACGTCACGTCAGTAAGACAAAGTAGTGATCCACTGCGTGCTGAATTATTTTATATAAAAAAAAAAGTTCGCTTTTTTAAAATAATTTTACGATAAATATATTTATCAGTGCTTACACTAAGACCCCCTAAAGTTTGCGGTTGTATCAAATATACACGCTGTAGACGAGGCTCAATACTCGTGACCTCAAGTTTAAGTGATTTTGACTCAAGAGTTTAAGTCTGAACACGAATTTGATGAGTTGACTTGAGTTCAAGTCCGAGGATAAGATGGATGATAATGATTTGAGTTTAAGTTTGAATGAAATAAGACCAGTAAGTGAGTTCGAGTTGGAGTTCGAGTTGGAGTTCGAGTTGGAGTTCGAGTTGGAGTTCGAGTTGGAGTTCGAGTTGGAGTTCGAGTTGGAGTTCGAGTTGGAGTTCGAGTTGGAGTTCGAGTTGGAGTTCGAGTTGGAGTTCGAGTTGGAGTTCGAGTTGGAGTTCGAGTTGGAGTTCGAGTTGGAGTTCGAGTTGGAGTTCGAGTTGGAGTTCGAGTTGGAGTTCGAGTTGGAGTTCGAGTTGGAGTTCGAGTTGGAGTTCGAGTTGGAGTTCGAGTTGGAGTTCGAGTTGGAGTTCGAGTTGGAGTTCGAGTTGGAGTTCGAGTTGGAGTTCGAGTTGGAGTTCGAGTTGGAGTTCGAGTTGGAGTTCGAGTTGGAGTTCGAGTTGGAGTTCGAGTTGGAGTTCGAGTTGGAGTTCGAGTTGGAGTTCGAGTTGATGTGAAGTTAGAGTTCAGTTGGAGTTGAAACTGAGCGGGTATCTAGTCAGAGTTGTTGAGTTGAAGATAATTTATATGGTAGCGATATGAAAACATTCGAATGTTGCGAATGTATCTTCTGTCTGGCCATGTGTGCCTTCGCGAGACTATGTATGTTTCACAGTAACAGCCGGCCATGTGTGCCTTAGAGGGGCTATGTATGTCTCGCAGTAACAGTCGGCCATGTGTGCCTACGAGGGACTATGTACGTTCCAGAACAATCATAGGCCATGTGTGCCCACGGGAACTATGTGTATTCCTCGACTAGGCTTAGGGACTATGTACGTTCCAGAACAATCATGGGCCATGTGTGCGCAGGGGGGAACTATGTGTGTTCCTCGAGTATGCTAAAAGACCATGTGAATCTCGGTGAGGTTACGAATTTGTGTTAATTCATTATTTTCGTCTTCGAGATAATGGAACATACTGGGAACAACACTGCACGACGGCAACGATGTCGCAAACGGAAGGAGCGCGATGGCAGCCAGACGAGGTTTGACTCGCCAAGGGACCGCAGGAGAAAACGCGGTCACAAAGCACCACGAGACACCACTATACCGGCCTGGGTGATAGAAGACCTTCCGCAGAAGGAATCTGCGGCCGAGCTGCGGCCTGAGCAAGTGACATCGCAGCCTGAGCCAACGACATCGCAGCCTGAGCCGACGACATCGTATCCTGAGCCGACGACATCGCATCCTGAGCCGACGACATCGCATCCTGAGCCGACGACATCGCATCCTGAGCCGACGACATCGCATCCTGAGCCGACGACGTCGCAACCCGGGCAGATGACATCGCGGCCTGAGCCGATGACATCACATCCTGAGGCGACGTCGCAGCCCAAGCAGGTGACTCCACAGCCTGCACCAGAACACCGGACTTCCGGCTTCACGATAGAAGAGGTACTTAAACTTGTATCGTCACTTCAAGAGAACGAAAAAGGCACACCCAATCGGTTAACCAATAATCACATGAATAATGTCGTACCAGAATTTGACCAGTCTAGCAAGGGACAGAATGTAGAGAGTTGGCTTAGAAAGGTTAATGAATGTTCATGTATTTATGGCTGGGATCAGAAGCAGACCATACATTTTGCTCTTCAAAAGTTGACTGGTCTTGCAAAGAAGTGGTTCGAGGCTTTGCCGTCGGTCAGTTATAACTGGGAAGAGTGGCAGGCAAAGCTTCGAAAAGCATTTCCCAATGAGCAGAATTATGGTCGGCTTCTTGAGGAGATGCTTGCGCGCACGACACGTTATAAT
The DNA here is from genome assembly GCA_945867215.1 of Epinotia demarniana. NCBI lineage: Eukaryota > Metazoa > Arthropoda > Insecta > Lepidoptera > Tortricidae > Epinotia > Epinotia demarniana. The sequence continues at coordinate 2,470,427 of OX244271.1, forward strand.
GAGAACTTGCGGGATTACTTCTATGATAAACTAACATTGTTAAATCGATGTGAAATCAAAGGTGAAAAAGCAGTAGACTGCGTTGTTCATGGTATCTTAGACAAATCAATTAGAAATGGCGCGCAAGCATTGAATTGTAGGGAGCCAGAGGATCTTTTAAACTTCCTCATTTCTCAGCGTCCTAATGACTTGACTTACAATAGGAAGCGTAATGAGAGTTTCCCAAGTTTTCCAGCCAAACAAATGAGACCCAATCGATTCCCAAATTTTGCTCCAACTTATGAGGTAGGCCTAACGTGTTTTAATTCCCGCTCAAGGGGACATGCCTTTAATAAATGCCCGAATCCCATAATAAAATGTCAAAAATGTTCAAGGGTAGGTCACGATTCAGCGACGTGTAGTCTCGTTTCACTGACTCCCCGACAGACAACTGTTAACAAAAGCGAAGACCGAAAGACTTTGACGATTTCTACTGTTAACGACACTAATGACAAATTCTACAAGAGAGTTGTCGCTAACGATCATGATTTTCTGGCTTAAGTAGACTTTGGCAGTGAATGCACCCTGATGCGTGAATCCGAAGCAAAGGAGTTAAACTTGTCGAAATGCCTCAACGAGCTTCCTGCAATTAAAGGTTTTGGGAATTCCTCTGTTATGCCAATCTATAGGAGTTTCATTAGGTTAAGACTTGACGAGGTCGAAGCTTGTGTCGAAGTTTTAGTAGTTCATGACGAATTCTTGCGCACTCCCCTTTTAATTGGCCAAGATTTTACTGAGTTACCATGTGTTACCGTCTTGAAGGATTCCAACAAGCTCATGTTTTACAAAAGCCCCGCTGTCGACCAGTTTCCCCGACACGACGGTAGCATAAGACTTAGAAATGTAGGCTGTACTGAAGTGCAACAGACTGGACTGGTTGAAGTATGTACTGAGGACCCCGCGTACTGTGGTGATGATATTTACATGGAGGGACATAATTGCGCTGAACCGGGCCGAGAATATCATTTGCACCAGGGCGTTTACCGGATTGAGCAAGGAAAAGGCCAGGTAGTCGTGACTAATTTCCAATCAGATAAGTTGGTGATTTCGCATAATGCGTTTTTGGCCAGAGCGATGCCTTTTATAGAGAGAACAATTTGCAGTGTTAGTCGGATTTCCAAAGACTTGTCTACGATGGAACCATTAGATCGAACACAGATTAAGGTAGGCAAGGACGTCAGTGATAAGGACTTGGACAGACTCTACAACTTACTACAGTTTTACCGTGACTGTTTCGCCATGAATCTTGGCGAAATAGGACTGGCAAAAGACGTGAAAATGACCATTGATTTAAATGACGATAGGCCTATAGTTTACCGACCGTATCGCCTGTCTTTTTCTGAACGAGAACAAGTACGTGACATAGTCGAGGATCTATTGCAAAACGATGTAATACAGGAATCCGAGTCCGAATTTGCAAGCCCAATTCTATTGGTAAGGAAAAAGACAGGTGAACAGCGTCTTTGTGTAGACTTCAGGGCGCTAAACAATAAGACTAGAAAGGACTGCTTTCCCCTTCCCCTGATAGACGATCAGTTGAGTAATCTCAGTGGTAATTGTTTCTTTACCTCGTTAGATCTCGCATCGGGATATTATCAAATCCCGGTGGCACAGGAGAGTCGTCGTTATACAGGATTTGTAACACCGGACGGCCACTATGAGTTCAAGCGAATGCCGTTTGGTCTTGCCAATGCTCCAGCGGTCTTTCAAAGACTCATAAATAAAATGCTTGGTGCAAAACGGTTTGATTCGGCGCTGGCGTACTTAGACGACATTCTTGTGCCATCGGAAAGTCTAGAACAGGGGTTTCGCAGACTCGAGGAAATCCTCAAACTATTGCGCGAATACGGTTTGACCCTAAAACTATCGAAATGCAGATTCTTTGATAACGTTATAAAGTATTTGGGTTATGAAATTTCCGTCAATGGGATACGTCCCGATGAAAGTAAGATTTTGGCTGTCAAAGAGTTTCCGGTCCCAAAAACTGTTCATGAAGTCCGTCAGTTTTTGGGCTTAACAGGGTATTTTAGGAAATTTGTCAAGGATTTCGGTGAGATAGCGCGACCTCTTACCAATTTGCTAAAAAAGGATGTTCCCTTTCGATGGTCTGACATAGAATTTAGGGCGTTCTCAATGTTAAGAGACAAACTTATAGAGCGTCCAATTTTGTCTCTATATAATCCCAAGTTAGACACCGAACTTCATACAGACGCCAGTGCTTTAGGTATAGGTGGCATACTATTACAGTGGCAGGAAAATCCGCGGAGTCTCAAACCAGTAGCCTATTTTAGTAGGCAAACTACGCCCGAGGAACGACACCTACATTCCTACGAGTTAGAGACCTTGGCGATTGTCTGTTCCTTGAAAAAGTTTAGGGTGTATCTGTTAGGGACCGACTTCAAGGTAGTCACTGACTGTCATGCTATTATAACCACGCTAACCAAACGTGATCTTGTGCCACGCATTGCCCGATGGTGGCTTCAGATAAGCGAGTTCACATTTCATATCGAATATAGACCCGGTGCACAAATGGCCCACGTCGACGCTTTAAGTCGCAATACTAGATTAACAGACATTATCGATGACTTGACTGTAACGGTATATAATATCGGTACGGATGATTGGCTCTTAACAATACAAATGACTGACCCAGACATTGTTAGAATAGTCAAGATCTTGAAGCCTGACAACAGCGAGGAATCAAGAGACATAAAGAAAAACTTTGTTGTGAAAGATCATAGGCTCTATAGAAAAGTAGGCGACAAGTTATGTCTTGTGATACCTCGCAGTGCACGGTTTCAGATCTGTCGATCAAATCATGACGACATCGGGCACTTAGGTGAGACGAAAGCTATCGAGAAGATTCAGGCACAGTACTGGTTCCCTAAGTTACTTAAATTTGTTAAAAAGTACATCCGTTCCTGTATTCAATGCGCATATAATAAGGACAGCGCTAAGAATCAGAAGGCTGGCCATTTGTATCCCATTCAAAAGGTGAGCGTTCCATTCCACACCGTTCACATCGACCACCTGGGTCCGTTCACGAAAAGTAAGAAAGGCAACTCTTACATTCTTACTGTGGTCGATGGCTTTACCAAATATGTATTTGTAAAATCGGTGAGGGACACAAAAACGAAAAGCACCCTTAAAGTTCTGGAAAGCATATTTTACGACTTTTGCTTACCGTCTCGTATCATATCTGATCGAGGAACCTCCTTTACTTCGGGCGATTTTAAGAAGTTTTGTGACCTTCACGGGATTAAACACGTATTAAACGCAGTCGCGTGTCCCAGAGCAAACGGTCAGGCTGAACGTTTCAACCAGACAATATTAAATGCCGTAAAAAAGCAAAATACTGGTAAAGATGAGCGTGACTGGGACACGTGCTTGGGAAAAATACAGTGGGGTATAAATAATACAATTAATGCTTCAACTGGAAAAACGGCATCGGAAGCTCTGTTTGGTTGTAGGTTTCCAGACGACTTAACCAATAAACTCGGCATTAATACTAGTAACACATCAGAGGACATAGAGTCCATTAGAAATGACATCAGTTCTTGCATAGAGGCCGCTCAGCGGAAGGATAAGCTGCGACATGATTGTCAGCGAGCTCCCGCTGCCGTTTACAGGGAGGGAGACTTAGTTAAGATTACTAGAACGAATTTTTATATTAAGGGCAGTAGTAGCAAACTTTTATCCAAATTTATTGGACCCTACAAAGTAATTAAAGTTCTCGGTAACGATAGGTATAAGATAAGTAATGTTCCTGGGTTTGACAAAAAAAAGTAAATCATTTGAAACCGTCGTTGCCGCGGACCGCATGAGACCCTGGATAAATACTTACCCCTTGCAGCCTACGAGTGAAAAGATCTATAAAGAGTCGGAGGACTCATCTGATTATGACAGTGATGATAACCTTCCGTTGTCTGAACTTCAACGACAGCGTCAAACGATTGTCAAAAACTAGAATGCCCGAGTGTGATGATTTTTAATAATATTACCAATAAAATAACTTACTAGGGATTGTTCAGTCGTTAAAAGAGTATGTACGTAGACATTAGTGTATTATAACTACGTAATTAATAATAGAGCCACCTAACCTAACGTACGTAGTCCTAATTTCAGAGTGTAGGTATACTCAATTTGTGAGCCTTCTGTACGAGTTCTGGGTAATGCACCAGGAGTTGCACTCTTACGGATGGCCGATTGTGATGATTTTTAATAATTCGTTGTTATTTTTAATTATTCTGTAGGGTAGGTTTAACAATTTGTCGGCATAAACGATTTGAATGTAATGTTGATTTCGATTACTGTAAAGCTTGTTACACACCATTCGTTTCGACTGCACAGTTGCAGTCGTGTGGTTAGAGTTGAATGGTGTGTAGCCCGCTTAAAAATATCTGCCTGAAGAATGTTTGCTTACTTTAGTTAGGTAAGGATATTAAGTGGCAACATCGACTGCCTTCCAATCCAGTCTCCCCACTCTTCAGGGTAGGGAGACTGGATCAAAAACCTAGTGTCAGGGCGGACGAGCTCATTCTAGAACTGGACGTAGAACGATAAGGTTGTTCTTGTGTGTAATTAGTGCTTAACCAAGTCTTGGTGTAATAAAGTGATTATTGCAACTACGTAGTTTGTTGAATTTATCCTGGATTTATGAAACTAATTCGGAGAAAAGGCAGAACCCCATTTTTTGGTAATGTTAATATTTTCGGAGTTAATCGCTCCAGAAGTAAAAAAAAATGTGTCCCCCTAACCAACTTTTGAAACATAAGTTTTCAATTTATGAAAAAAATCTCAAATGTAGAACTTTATAAAAACTTTCTAGAAAAAATATTTTGAACTTGATAGGTTGAAAACTTTTTGAAAAAAATTACAAAATAATTTCTGAACTATGTTTGTAATTTAACCGTTTAAGCAGGTGATTATTGTACCTGTAATTTTTCCAAAATCACAATGAAATGACGTGCTTCCAAATAAAGTAAAAACGGTGAAAATCGGTTTACGCAATAAAGAATTATCCCATAAAAACCATCTTCCATACTAAAGCTCGCGCGCAATAGTTTACTTAATTTGCCGATAGATGTCGCTGTACGCGGAACGCTCACATTGTACATGGCGCTGTTAATATTTTTCCTGATTTAATGGGGTCGGAGCAGGTGCGCCCTTGAATTAGGTTTGTCGTGCTCGAATTGTCTTAGTTATCGTTGTCTAATAATAAAATTGTTCGCTTAGTACTGCTTGTATTTTTCGCTAAGTATTGCTTGTTTAACGCTTAAGTGGGGACACTTACAGGAAAACTACGGAACCCTACACTGAGCGTGGCCTGACACGTTCTTGGCCGGTTTTTCTTTAAATCGGATGTGTTGTTCCCTAGATTAGGTACATCTCTACATACCACTACTACTTTTCCTCTTACATTAGTCTACATAACATAAACTCATTATTATTTGTATAGATTATGCATTAGTAAAGATCAAACTCACTGCAGGCTACCACACATAACAAATGGAAACAATACTGCCACCAGCAATATGATGCAGCAAGCAACAATCAACATTGTCTGAAGCTGGCTGCGGACTTGAAACAAAGAGTTGTGCATGCAGTTAGCTGTTCTCTACAAGCCTGTCCGGGTCGGGACAAAACTCAAACCTAGGTAAAGCTTTACGTACGTACGTTTTCACCTCCAATTACCCTTTCGATTAAAAACCGAACTTAAATCGGTGCATTTGTTTGGGAGCGTCATACACATATATACGCCTGTGAAACGTATAACACACGTTTTCGTAGGGGTTTCAAAACATCAGAGAGCGGACCTGGTGCTCATTACAGATGAGTAATAAATATATAATATAGAAAACAATGTGTAATTGTATGTTCGTTTGTAGAGGGTAATATCTGGAGCGTCCTCGTCGTATCCCATAGAGCATCCGTGACTGGCTAACACCGTTCGATGGAACGAGACTGACGCTCTATCTTGTCACTTATCGCGTGATAATGCCGACCATGATACGGGGTCTGACGAACTAACCGGAAACTATAGATAACAACTTAAATCAAATGCGGTAGCCTAACAAGCCCGTATCGCGGACCAACTTCAGTGAAACTTTCCGGTGGAGGCAGGTGTAACTTAACCTTTATTGTGAGTTAATTGTTACTTTTTAACCCCGTCGCAAAGATATAAGTTTAACATGTCTGTGTGTGTGTCTGTGTATCTGTCTGTGGTATCGTAGCTCACACATCCCTACACATCCCTTCCCTGTTTTCTCCCAAACGAATGAACGGATTTTCGTTTAGTTTCTTTTTTTTTTTTTTTCACCTGGGTCTAGCCGTAGCCCGAAGGCTGTAACGTCAAGTCGTGGCTGGCTGGTGAATAGGCGACACTATGGTGCTATCCGACCGCCGAAGACCGCCGTTAGTTTCTTTCGTATCATAGATAATTTTATACCAAGTGTTCTTAGCCATGTTTCCTAAAAAATCTGTTCAGCCGTTTTTGAGATATTGGACTTTGTAATGAAAATGTCGGGGGTTTCTCAACTTTTCTAAGTTGTAGTTATTTCATTGTGTTGATGTTTGTTCCTGGAATGGAAGTTATGTGTGTGTGTGCTTACTTGGCAACCCTCTCGCTGCTCCTCGACCGCGCCGCTCTCGCTAGCCGGTGCAGTGCGAACAGGGCTCCCTCGCTGGAGTCACCCAGCCAGGAACACAGCTCTTGCAGAATCTATCCGCAAATATACTTCATTGCATTAAGGAATGTATGGACATTAAACATTAATAATACCACTGTTTTTGAAATTGAAAATTACAGTGTACCTATCAAAAATGGGGAGCCGAAACTTTGGAAAACTCTACTGGAGATGGGTACACCAACGCACCTTGTGCACCTCTTAAGGCGCCTCTACGAGGATGGGACTGCGTCAGTGAGAACAGACGAGACGCTTTCAAGCCACTTCCACCCTAGCGCGGGAGTACGTCAGGGATGCATTATTTCTCCGCTTCTGTTCAACACCTACACAGAGCTCATAATGAGAATTACCCTTGAAGACTGGACGGACGGTGTCGCAATTGGTGGCCTGAGGATCTCGAACCTACGCTACGCAGATGATACCACCCTATTCGCAAGCAGTATGCGAGATATGGAAGACCTGCTGCATAAAATGGAAAGCGTCAGCTTGGAGTTTGGCCTTAAGATCAATCGCAGTAAGACGAAGATGATGATTGTGGATTGTGCCAACAACAACTTGCCCGAAGTCGCGAAAATAGCGAATTGTGATGTGGTCCAACCATACGTCTATCTGGGAGCGCTGGTATCCAACAGTGGCGGATGCGTGGACGAAATAAAGCGACGTATGGCGATTGCGAGGTCTTCTATGGACAGGCTCAAGAAAATATGGAAGAACCGCAACATCACCAAAGCCACAAAGACCCGGCTGGTAAGAGCGCTTGTGTTCCCCATATTCCTTTACGCTGCAGAGACATGGACGCTTCGGGAAAACGAGAAAAAGAGGATAGATGCTCTTGAGATGTGGTGCTGGAGAAAAATGCTTGGGATATCGTGGACAGAGTTCCGTACCAATGACTCCATCCTCCAAGAACTAGGCATCAAGCAGCGCCTATCTTCATTAGTCCAGGCTCGTATCCTCACCTTCTTTGGACACGTATCTCGACGCGGCCGTATGTCCATCGAGCGACTGGTGGTGCAGGGCAGAGTGGAGGGCACCCGAATGCGTGGCAGATCACCAATGAGATGGACAGACCAAATCAAGGCAGCACTGGATGACCCCCTGTACCAATGCACCAAAAAAGCAGCCCTCAGAGACGAATGGCGACGAATTGTGAGGCGGGTTACTCGACCGAAATTACGACCACGACCGCTCTGTCAAGAGTGCTACGACTGAGAAGAGATCAATTAATTATGACTATAATTTGAACCAAATGTAACGACATTTTATTACAATTCTTATTCTATATTTGTATATTGTAAAATAAACAAATCTAAATCTACAGTAATGTATTAAAAAAAACAAAAAAACAGCCTATATACGTCCCCTGGCTGAGCACAGACCTCTCATTGATGAGAGGGAAAGGGCAGTAGTCTCCACGCTGGCGCAGTGCAGATTGGGGACTTCACATACACCACTAATTTTCAAATGATGTACCGTACATCATCAATGGCCTTTAAGTCTATTACAGACTATACAAGCAGTGTCAAGAAGGGAGACAACGTCTTCCATGGCTGTGTAAGCCAATGCGGGAGCGGCATACACGACCGCAAGCCTGGCAGGTGTAATTTTCCCGCGGCGAACAGGTGACACGTTGATGCCGCTTGGCTCGCTTATCTGCAAGTGTCTTAAACCACGCTTCATCGTGAATTTTACGACCATCAAACACCAGTTTGCGCCATTTGTCCCTGTCTTCGGCAAGGTCCTCCCACTTGTGAACCGAGATGTTGAATGCGTGCATATCTCGCTTGGCACAATCCTTATGCCGCAGCATCGGCCGGCCGACGCTTCTTTTGGCATCAGCTACGGCTCCAAGCAGAACACGCCGCGGTAAACGCGATGGATGCATTCGATGCACATGCCCCAGCCAGCGTAAGCGTCTCTGCTTAAGCAGCGCAAAGAGGCTGGGCAGCTGTGCAACCTGAAGCACCCTTTGGTTTGTGACCCTATCTTTCCAGTGTATGCCCAAGATGTTACGGATGCAGCGCATATGAAAAGTGTTAAGCCGACGTTCGTGTTTGGCATACGATGTCCAGGTCTCAGCCCCGTACAAGAGTATGCTAAGGATACAAGTTTGATATACAACTATCTTGGTTTTCCTGGTTAGATGTTTATTCTGCCATACTCTTGTACTCAGCTTCCCAAACATCGTCGCCGCTTTTCCAATCCGAACGCCAATTTCTGCATCCGGTGAAAGATTGTTAGTCACAGTCAACCCAAGGTAGCAAAACCTGTCGACTGACTCCAACGGGGTGCCATCCAGCAGAATTTTCGGTGTTACCGCATACCCTTGAGCCAGCACAACAGTTTTTCGGGCGTTAATGGACATGGAAAATAGGGCGCAGGCACGTTAAAACTTATCCATAATGGTTTGAAGCTCGCATTGCGATGTGGCAACAAAGGCTGCGTCGTCAGCAAACAGCAAATTGTCAACGAATAAATCGTCTCGCTTTTGCTTTGACTTTAGGAGTGAAACATTGTAAAGCTTTCCGTCAGCCCTTGTATGGAGATGGATACCCTGTTGGTCGTCACCGAAAGCAGTTTTTAGTAGTAACGAGAAAAATATACCAAACAGGGTAGGCGCCAGTACGCAGCCCTGCCGAAAACCTCTGCACATGAAGAACGGGTCAGACACGGTACCATCGAATACCACTGCACCCTGCATACCCTCGTGAAAGGACTTTATAATACCCATGAGTTTAGGTGGGCGTCCTATGTGTTCTAATACGGAATAAAGCCCTTCCCTGCTGACGGTGTCGAAGGCCTTGTTCAGATCAACGAACGCAACAATCAGAGGCGTTTTCTGCTCTCTACACTTTTATTGTATTTGTCGAAGTGTAAAAATCATATCCGTTGTGGAACGCTGAGCACGGAATCCACATTGACTTTCGGGATACACGCGATCGGCAAGTTGCTGTATCCTTGACAATACTACACGACCGAATAACTTGCCCACGTTACTAAGGAGGAAAATGCCGCGGTAATTGTTGCAATCGCCGCGGTCTCCCTTCCCCTTGTACAGCGTGACGATATTAGCATCGCGCATATCCTGTGGAAATTTACCTTCCTCCCAGCATTTCCACAACAGACTGTGCAGAATCGGACCCACACACTCGAGCTTTATGATGTCAGCTTGAGTTCCATCGCTGCCTGGACTCTTTCCGCGTTTGAGCTGTTTTACAGCCTTGTGAAATTCCTCTATAGAAGGTGGAGACTCTAGTTCGACCCAAGTTGCTAATTTTGGCGTATGCTCTAAGGCCTCTGAGTCAATAGCAATTGGGTTCGAATAGAGTTCGGTGTAATGTTGCACCCATCGTCCGAGTTGACGGCAACTATCAGTTATGATAGTACCATCCGCTTCTTTAAGAGGGGCTGTCTTTTTAGGCACAGGACCTAGAACCTGTTTGATGCCTGAATAAACACCGCTGAAGTTACCAACGTCCGCGCACTTCTGAATATTGGTGCACACATACGTCCAGTACATATTTGCATATCGCCGTGCATTACGCTGAAGAGTTGACGTGGCGTTTTTAAATTTTTCCCGCGTTTCCGGAGTAGACTTCATACGGTGTTTCAATGCAGCTTCGCGTTTGGAGTCGAGCATAATGACCGTACATAAGTTCCGAAAAAACTTATTTACGAGCCGGGGTTCGAACTCATGACAGCCGTTTGGCATGCCTGAACAACTATGCTACCGTAGCCAATCATAGCGTAGTAATCATATATTTATTAGCGAAAAAACATCCACTGCTGGACAGGCGTCGCCCAAAGAGTGCCACAAGGAGCGGTCACCCGCATCCAGTGGACTTTCGCGACTTTTCCTAGTTCATCAGTCTTGGCTGAGAACAAGGAGGACTTGAGTACGTTGTTCAATGCCTCAGTAAAGACCCCGAGCAAGTTCTATGGATGAACATGGGTAAGGCGAAGATTTTTTACAGTATTTAAACTAAAAAGGAAGGAGAACAGGAGCTCTGTTGTACTCAAGGTAGAAGCAAGATACTAACTCATGTCTAAGGGTACCGGATTATCGAATACCTCTAATCAGCTTAGGGCTAACCTAACCAGCGCCCGCGCTTCTAGTGACTGTACCTTCAACCTCCATTGGTAAATTATCGATACTCAACATTTTTGCGCAAGCCATACTTCATGTCATGACAATATATGCCAAGAAGATAATTCCACATAAACCAATAATTTGTCAATAAGCGGGGATCCCATCGCAACATTCAAAGAAGGAGATCCCTTCCCTAGCCACTAGTACAGCGTATGGAATGTGCATACTAATGCTAGTCAATATACTGTTTATGATGATCGCTCACACTAGTAATTAATAACACCTGCTATTACCTGTCAGCGCGTACAACTCCCTACGAAACCAGTGCGTTTCTGTTTATAGTATTGTGGGTACTCACGGTGAAATGCCGCCGCAGCAGCAACGCTGGCACCAGATCGCCGAGTGCAACGTGCAGCGCATGGACACCGCAACGCGCCGCTGTCAGCGCGAGTGGTGCCGTCTGCCCCACGAGCCATTCGTCGCTGAGCGACCAGCTGGTGTCCTCGGCGTCTGACGTGCCGGATTCCTCTACTACGTGAGAAAATGCTTGGTTTGATTACCTGTTTTGTATTTGTACTACATGTAAAGACAATCGCAAAAAGGAATGATCAAGATCTTCAAATAGTCGTTTTAAGCTTTAGGGATAAATATGATGTGGACTGCCTCGTATCAACTTTTATGAGCAATTTAGACGAGCAACTGAATCACCGAGATTACAACAGACTAGTTTCAGCTACAAACAAAGATCGAAGATTGGTCAACTTCTCTCAAGTTGACTATTACAGCGGAACAATGGGGAAGATCGCAAAATGAATAAAGCAAACCGTGGTCAATCTGCAGGTTTACGTCCTCTTGGACATCCTAGGTATCGTTGGGTTGGTTGAAGTGGAACTGCACTCCAAATTGGCTATTGGCAAGACACAGAGGCACAGAACTGAAAAAAGTGGCGCGTGCGTTTTGGAGGCCTATATTCACTTTGCGTAGTGAGCCAACCTTAAAGTAAGGATTTCTAATAATAATAAGTCAAGGGAGCCAATGGATTCGAGTAATCAATGTGTGTTTCGGGCAGAAAGTATTACACGATTGTGGCATTTGCGAAAGATATGGCACGCTTTCAACTCACCACAAAGCGCATCCTTGACGCTGTTAATAAAGTCCAACGTCTCCAAAAGACTTGGTCTACTGAGCGTCTCCTTGTTCCTCACGGTAGACCCAGCAGACCTCGGCCTCCTCCTCAATTCCTTAATACTTTCCACCGGCTCACTGTACACCAAGCTTTTCAAGGTATGGTATTTCTTCCTCATCGTCTTCGTGTCCGACTGGTTGGTGATGGAAATTTCTGGAAACCCGTAAGCTGTAGCTGGTCTATTCCGACGGGATCTTCGCCTCTTTGGGAGGGTGTCCAGGGATGGCAGATCCTGGATTGAGGTAGACGGGATGACGTCAGGTTTAGTGTTGTTTCTCCAGTAGTTGCCCTTTTTCACGCTTGTTAAGATTTCATCTGAGCTCCCGTGTCGACTTATATGCTGCGTTGTTCTGGAAACAAAATAGGTAGAGATAACACAGCTACGGTTAGGTAATGAATGAAATTCCCACGGAATTTCCAATCATTATTTGGATAATGATCATTTAATAAAAAGTAAATTAGGGTTTATCTCGTGAACACAATCAGAAGAACTAGCGCATGATGTAGACTGATAATCAAATCAGCATTTTTTTATGAATCGTCAATAATACTACGGTAGTGTGAAGTTTATAAGCAAATTAGAACAAGATACGTCATGATATTCCATGGTGAAACAGCATGCATTTTTGATCAAATAAGTCAAAGCAAAATAAGTGAAAATAAGTTAAAGCATGACACTTTCCGAGTACCAGAGAATGACAATAACCCTACAATACGCGGTTTAATATCCAGGATTACGAGCCTAAAGGCAACGTAGTTACGAGCAAATGTGGTGAAAAATGGGTTTAACATTGTCACAAACACATGTGTAATGGTGTTACCGAAGCTTATATCGGCACTCCTGTAACACAAAATATTTTTAGTAACTCAGACATCAGAAGCTACCTAACAAACCTAACGTACCTGGTATTCGGCGAACGCGATGGGTGCAATATCTCAACATTTTTATTTCAATATTTTGGAGAAAAGATTTTCGAATAAAACATGCTTCTTTGGCGTATTACGCCGTATACCTGTTTTATGGTATTAAAATACATCTAAACTAAGGGCTCTGACGATCGTCAACAAGTAGGTGTAAGTCCTATAAAATCAAAATCTGCCCAGAGACGTAACCATGGCAGCGCACAAATATTAGCCCAGAAAACACTTTCGTATAAAAATAACCGATTACACAACATCTCATACGTCGGCCGACGGCAAAAACAAGATAGATAGCCAACAGGGGAGCACCATCAAAGGAAAATGACCCTTATAAATATGTCCCAGTGAAACGTATTCATGATTTTTACATGTCACATGCGTGATATTTTGCAATAAAATAGGCTTAATGGACCGTGTGAGTAACTTTAAAGTCCAAAATGTTCCAAAGACCTTTTGTATCCTGGAACGCCACTTTAGTTAATACTTGAGGCTTTGTAGGGTTGTTTGCGGGTTAGTCGGCCGTGTATTCAGTTTTGTAGTAGTTTTTAGTCCACCATCCAGTCCAACTTCGTCGGCGGGGTATTAACCTGCCTAAATTGCGCTCGTATATTTGCAAAAAAGATAGGGTATGCAAGCCACACGAGAGCACACCAGCGAGTTAGAACAATAACACTAGTCATATTGCTAATTATCAAGTCCAGAAAACACAGACGCTGTGGCCGAAATCGGTCATGACAGCATCTTCCTCATCATCATCATCATCATCATATCAGCCGAAAGACGTCCACTGCTGGACATAGGCCTCCCCCAAAGAGTGCCAAAGTGATCGATCCCGCGCCACCCGCATCCAGCGGACTCCCGCAACCTTTACCAGGTCATAAGTCCACCTTGTCGGGGGCCTACGCCTTCCGGTACGTGGTCGCCACTCGAGAACCTTTCCGCCCCAACGGCCATCGGTTCTTCGGTTAAGTGGAATTAATATCGATAAACTCGACTCGTGTATGAAAAAACGTACTGTGAAAATAATTTGTCATTCATGTTTGCATGTTTTGTGCTATTGAATAAACATTACAGTGCACAAGTCAGTGAAAATTAGACCGAGTTTATGGCTAGGCGCCGTGTGCTATACTTTTACCGGTATCCGAACCGGTTTCGGTCCGGAATTGGTTTCTACCTTCCGTAGTTCACTGTCACTGTCTGATGTCAACATTGACGTCATCATCATCATCATCAGCCTATATACGTCCCACTGCTGGGCACAGGCCTCCTCTCATGTATGAGAGGGAACATTGACGTAATTTAATAAAATAATTATTCATAATTGGGGAATAATAAAACGATCCAATAAAAAAACTTAGCGAATGATAATGGACATACTGTTTTAATAACTTGAGCGGTATGAAATTGAGTAAGCGAAACTAAACTAACGACGAATATTGATTAATAATAAAATCCAGAACGATATTACAAAAAGTGGGTTGTGATTAATGAGTTGTGATATTGACATGAGTCTGAAATAAATAATTTGATTTGATTTGATTTGATTAATACATTTCAGATATTAAAATTCTATCCGTGCGATTACTTTACTAAGTGAGCGACTAGAAATAGCTCGCGGAGAGCTCCCGCTATTGTCTTCGAGGTTGTTTTTTTTTTATATAAGAGCGGAAAAACCTCTGCTCATTATGGTATTTTTCAATGTGGTTTTGTATTCGAAATACTTCATTTAAGATAAAATGCCGCTCAGTATAAAAAAAAATAATTTGCCACATATTGACAAAAATGCAGGACGTAACGTTGACACTCAAACAAATATTTGGTCGCTCAAATATTATGAAGCTTCTCATTTTGTATTTTTTAAAGTAACTTAAATGAATGTTTGTAAATTGCTGTTCTGATAATTTCTCGTCACTCGCAGTCAGTCGCTCACTTAGTAATACTATAACTTAAAAATAATTTGGGGTGTAGTGGAGTGTTCTGACCTTACGACAACCTCCACAATCTCTTCTTTAGTGGCTCCAAGAAGCTGTAGACACAGCGGCCACACCCTGGGCAACCACATCAGTGGGCTAAACCTAAAGAAGGGGACTACATTTACGAACATCTGTAGAGTAGTTAATGGATGATTCCCGTTAAAAAAGTCTATATCGGTATAAATCATAATTTTCAAGTACCGATGTAGTAAGGTAACGTGAAAAACCTAAAGGGCGCTTGTCAGAATCCATTTACTGACCTGCGGTCTTTTCACTGCATCCCGACCTCTGCCAGTCGTACCGGTTCACCGGTCCATTGGGCCACAGAGGTAGGGACAAGCGAAGTGGACTTGCACCCGCGCAACCGCTTGTCCACTTTAAATAAGTTCACGCGCAGATGACCCTAGCTAATGTCTTTGGATTTGAGCCTTATAAAAGTCCTGCGGCAATGGGGTGTTGGCGGTGGGGTTGAGGTATCGATGTACCAAGGCTTCAGTTGACACCCTGCACGTAGGCGGCCAGAAGAGAGTGGTCGCTGCCGGGGTCGACCGAGGCAGGACTCTGGGTTCGGCAGCACAGCTGGTGACAAAGCAGCCCTCTTTAGGATCGCTCTGCTTTCCTCTGCATGGAGGAGGGGCCTAGAAAAGGTGGCCCAAACATAGTCTGTCTCACCTATCCCCTAAGTGCCTAACCGCGGGCGCTTAGGCATCGGTAAATGCGGTTGAAAGTTACGAAATAATAATATACAAAAATTAGGAACTAAACAACAACTTTGCATAGCTACCTGGAACGTACGAACTTTACTGGACAACGATGGCAACTTATGTCCAGAGAGAAAAACTGCTCTCATTGCACGGGAATTGGCTAGATATAAAATTGATATAGCTGCAGTTAGCGAAACGCACCTAAGCGACTGTGGAGAGTTATGTGAACAACTTGGCGGCTATACATATTACTGGAGCGGACGTCCTGCCGGTGAAAGAGCGGGCAATGGCGTGGGTTTTGCTATTCGAAACGGTTTGGTGAGAGATTTGAGTGACCTACCCAAGGGGGTCAATGACCGCCTCATGACTCTGCGCCTACCAACCTCAAAAAATAAATACGTTCACCTGATTAGTGCTTACGCGCCTTACTCTGCCATCATCGGATGAGGATAAAGAGGCATTCTACCAACAACTACGCAAAATCCTTGAAAGCATTCCAACGCACGACAAGGTTATTTTATTGGGAGATTTTAACGCACGGGTTGGCACTGACTATGATCTTTGGAATGGTGTCCTCGGTAAACATGGTGTTGGAAAGTGTAACGACAATGGATCACGACTTTTATCATTGTGTGCTGAATTCGATCTTGGCATCACTAACACTTTCTTCCGCCTTGCCGATAAACATAAGACTTCGTGGATGCACCCTAGGTCCAAGCATTGGCATCTTCTAGACTACGTCATCGTCCGCCGCAAAGACCTACGTGACGTTCTCATAACGAGAGCGATGCGTGGGGCGCTGGGCTGGACTGACCACCGTCTCATCAGATCGAAGATGCAATTAATGGTTAAGGCTCCACGACGAGCACAGCATAAAATCCCATCAAAAGTGGCCTTCTCTAATCTCATCACCTCTCGAGAGCTAGGCAATACACTGGACTCAGTTTTTGTCTCTTGCGCACCGCAGACGCAGTTTTCCACAACTGACGATGAGTGGCGATATTTTGCAAAAAACCTGCATGTCTGCGCCTTAGATACAATTGGCAAACCACAAAAAAGAAATCAAGATTGGTTTGATGCATCAAATAACACAATCCAAAAGCTTGTTTTAAGGCACAGACACGAATTAAACTCTAAGTCTGCGGATGCTCGTGACTCAAAAGAAGCTCATCACAATCTCAGAGCCAAGGTTCGCGAACTGAAAGATAATTGGTGGAAAGAGAAAGCTGCTGAATTACAGCACTGCGCTGATACTCATCAGACTGGTAAGTTTTTCGAAGGCATTCAAGCTATTTTTGGCCCACGAGTTAGGAAAACAGCCCCCATGTACTCTGAAGATAGACAAAATCGAGTTACAGACAAAAATGCCTTATTAAAGCGTTGGGCGGAGCATTTCAGTGACGTTTTGAATCCCACAGCGCTCAGCGCAAGTCTATCTTACATAAACTCGCTCGAACAACTACCAGTCTGTCAAACTCTGGACGACCCACCGACCTTCGAGGAGTTTGTTGGGGCAATTAAGCGTCTTAAGAACTCAAAGACACCAGGAATGGACCAACTTCCAGCCGAAATTTACAAATACAGTGGGCAAAACATTGTTAACAGGCTGTACCATCTTGCCTTAAGAGTGTGGGATACTGAAGAGGTGCCTCAGGACTGGAGGGACGCGGTAATTTGTAAGCTGTACAAAGGGAAGGGAGATGTCTCCGATTGCAGCTCTTACCGAGGTATATCGCTCCTCTCTAGTGCCGGTAAAATTCTTGCACACATAATAAACGCGCGCTTAAGCAAATTAGCCGAACAACTGCTCCCAGAAAGCCAATGTGGATTCCGTCCAAGTAGGGGAACCATTGACGCTATAGCGGTTGTAAGGCAATTACAAGAAAAAAGCCTAGAACACCAACGGCCACTCTACATGTGCTTCGTAGACCTGGAAAAAGCATTTGATAGAGTACCGCGTGAGGCACTCTGGCTTATCCTTCAAAAATCTGGATATCCAAAGAAGCTTGTAAACCTAATTCGCCAATTTCACGTTGGTATGAAAGCACAGGTTCAACACGAAAACGAACTCTCTGAGGAAATCCAGATTACAAGCGGGGTCAAGCAGGGTTGTGTCATGGCACCCACACTCTTTGCCATGTACTTTTCGGTAGTCATGAGAGACGCTTTACAGTGCTGCAGTAACCAGATTCAGTTGAGCTTTAGAACTGGAAGAGGTGTTTTTGATATAACAAGTATGGACGACAACATCAACACGCGACGGCAGAGCTACGCATCGCGTCATACGGAGATTATACGTAAGAGAAATATGTGATTATTTATAAAGACTTAGATTGTTTAGAGTAAATAAAGAACCCAGTAGTTAGAATCCCCATAGCAATTATTTACATAAAACACCCTCTCATAGCATTTATTTGATATTGTAAACATTAAAGTAAAATCCCAGTACAAATTATATTAGAAAGAGAGAGGAGATGTTGCCTATGCGCGAGCGCAGCGCGGACTGGCCGCCATGGAGGGGAGGGGTGTATCGCGCCAACATGACCGTAACGAGAGCCGCGGTCACCGAGCCTGAATTAGAATTTAGTACGGCGCATTTTCACTTTGTATTTAACATGTTTACCTTTATAACTTTACAACGGCTCATCGTATCAGAATGATTTATATATTGTTAGAAAGCTTATTAGAAGTTCTATTAAATGTTTAAACTTACAAATAAGTAAACTCAGTAGGTTCAGCGCAAATAATGAATAAGTGTTAAGAAAGGGACCGAATTACGGTTTGCCCGATTTCCATGTATGATTATTCAGATAAGAAAATATTTACGAACCCTACTGTACTTATAAGATCTCAATCCATATTAGAACTTTGTAAATCAGCTTAGTCTTCCACCCATTTAAATGTATAACATCCCAATAACATCTTGCAATGTAAATTAGTCAAGTCAAAGTGGGCGTAACCTCTATTGTCTCATTCAGCACGTCTTGCTCACCCACTAGCAGGTATAAATAGCAGGTACGGCCCGGAGCAAATCAGTGTCCGCTCGTCACTCCTGGAAGTAACATCTCTACAAGCAACAACTAGGAAGTAACATCTCTACAAGCAACTAGTACCAGCAAGAAAATCAGCAAGCAAGCATCAGTTCCAGTATCCAGTTCCAGTATTCCAGTTTCATCAACGCCGGCTGCCGCATCGAGCAAGTGGGAGTTTAGTCGATCGGGTCCTTCGACCGGATCAATCTACGAGTCACCGATCACGCCTGGGGCGATAGCGGGCCGTTCCCCTCGTCCAGGACGATGAATCGAGGTCGAGCTCGGGCCGGCGCGACGGGTGCGCACGGCAATCGACTCGGCTACGCGGGCCGCGGGCACCGCAGGAGCAGCACATCGGGCACCGGCATAACTTCGAGTGAAGATAATACGAGCAACATCACATCAGGCGTCAGGTCCCTCACATTCCACGAGGCTCACGACCGAGCCTCGCCATCTGAGCGGGCACTCACGAGGGACCTGGACCCAGTCGCGGCGGAGAAAATGAAGAAGGAGTTGGAGGAAATGGCGCGTCAATTGGAAGACGCCGAAAAGAAGATAGCCGTCCAGAAGGAGGACTGGCGCAATAAATTAAGCAAGCTCAGGGAAGCTTTACGTACCAAGGAGTACAAAAACCCGGGTAAGGGTTCGGTTATTAATAGACAGGCCGCCGGTCGTCTATCATCGGATTTGGGGGGTCCGATCAATCTACGTGTACACACACGCACACCGTTCGAGGCAACGGTACCGCACTACGGGGCACACGCAGCGGCAGCGTGCGCGAGCCCGACTTCGCGGAAGCCCATGGAGGGCATCAACTCCGTCGCGACATCAGCATCAACAGTGGACTGTTTCCACACATCCGTAGAGCAGCCGGGAGACGCCAATGCCGCGGCCGATCTCCCAACATTGAAGCCCAGCGAGAAGAGGATAGCGTGGGCAGAGTGGCGCCGCAGACGCAGCGACCACCGAGATAAGGAGAACGAGGCGCCGAAGGCGCGGAATAAAGCAGAGAGGAAAATATACATAGCTCAACCATCAAGGGAACTAGTTGAAGCAGCCTGCAGGAAGGCCAAAGAAAGAAAACGGGATCAACTAAAACTGAAGATTACCATACCAGTTAAGCAGCCACCTGAAGCAAACTCATTAGAAGTCGTCGAACAGTCATCGAAGAAATTTAAACCCGGAGAATGGGAACTTTAACGTAGCGTCAAAAAATAAGTGTTAGAATCAGTGAAAGAAAAATCAATCAGTGAAAGTGCCTAAGTGTTAACACCGTTGCAACCAATAGTGCGAGGCTTCGCCTCACACTAAAGGGGGAGAATTATGGACGACAACATCAACACGCGACGGCAGAGCTACGCATCGCGTCATACGGAGATTATACGTAAGAGAAATATGTGATTATTTATAAAGACTTAGATTGTTTAGAGTAAATAAAGAACCCAGTAGTTAGAATCCCCATAGCAATTATTTACATAAAACACCCTCTCATAGCATTTATTTGATATTGTAAACATTAAAGTAAAATCCCAGTACAAATTATATTAGAAAGAGAGAGGAGATGTTGCCTATGCGCGAGCGCAGCGCGGACTGGCCGCCATGGAGGGGAGGGGTGTATCGCGCCAACATGACCGTAACGAGAGCCGCGGTCACCGAGCCTGAATTAGAATTTAGTACGGCGCATTTTCACTTTGTATTTAACATGTTTACCTTTATAACTTTACAACGGCTCATCGTATCAGAATGATTTATATATTGTTAGAAAGCTTATTAGAAGTTCTATTAAATGTTTAAACTTACAAATAAGTAAACTCAGTAGGTTCAGCGCAAATAATGAATAAGTGTTAAGAAAGGGACCGAATTACGGTTTGCCCGATTTCCATGTATGATTATTCAGATAAGAAAATATTTACGAACCCTACTGTACTTATAAGATCTCAATCCATATTAGAACTTTGTAAATCAGCTTAGTCTTCCACCCATTTAAATGTATAACATCCCAATAACATCTTGCAATGTAAATTAGTCAAGTCAAAGTGGGCGTAACCTCTATTGTCTCATTCAGCACGTCTTGCTCACCCACTAGCAGGTATAAATAGCAGGTACGGCCCGGAGCAAATCAGTGTCAAACGGAGCCTCCTGGAAGTCACAACAAGAAGAAGAAAAAACTACAAAGTAATAGGAAGTTAGGGACTTGAAATCAAGTCACTTAGGGCAGTGATAGGGCAGTTAGGGAAAAGTAAAAAAAAAGTCTATTTCTCGTTATTCCTTCTTTTATTTTGGTAACATCGATTACCCAAAGTGTCTGAGGACACGGGCGAAGCCCAAACACACCATTCGGGCGCCGAGTGGTAGTACGCGCTGTCCGTACACATAGGGGCGGAGCTCGTCCGTCGCCGACTTGTGTCACGGAGCGTGGTCGACGCACTGTCCGAGCACATAGGGGCGGAGCTCGTCCGTCGCCGACTTGTGTCTCGGCACTAGGTCATTCTTAGGTGACTGTGAGGGGCGAGCATTGCCGCGGCCGGTAGCGCGCGCGCTCACTCGCCCAGCCGACGCCGCCGAGAGCGGACGTCGCTCACAACAAGGTTCAGAGCGAAGTCCAAGGTGCAGAAGATCTCTATTCTAGAGATACTTTATGCTGATGACGTATGCCTTATGTCTGATAATATTGTAAATCTCCAGAGCTACGTTGACGCGCTAAATCGATCTTGCCAACAGTTTGGCCTGGTTATAAGTGCTTCCAAAACTCAGATCCTCAAACAACCGCCGAGAGGAATCGTAAGCGATCCAGCAGAACTAAATCTCAACGGGAAACCATTAGACGAAGTCTGTCACTTTAAGTACCTTGGGAGCTCTATCCGAAACGATAACACCCTGGCTTCGGAAATACCATCACGCATCGCCAACGCCGCAGCCAATTTCGGACGACTCAATGACCGTGTCTGGAAGTCCCATGATCTCAAGTTAGAGACAAAGATCAACGTGTACAAAGCTCTAATCATCCCTGTCCTTTTATACGGAGCAGAGACATGGTGCCTCTACAAAACAGACATTAAAAAGCTAGACACTTACCACCTTAGGTGTCTGAGATACATTCTGAAGATCAAGTGGCAGGACCGAGTTCCTAACTCTGAGGTTCTGCGTCGCTCCGGAATTTATGGCATGGAAGCTCTCCTAATGCAACGTCAGCTCAGGTGGAGTGGGCATGTCCTTAGAATGAACGACCACCGCTTGCCTAAAGCTGTGTTCTATTCAGAATTAGCCGAGGGTAAGCGGAAGCATGGTGGTCAGTATTTACGCTATAAGGACGTGCTCAAACGACATCTGAACGCATGCGCTATTGATCCTTTGTATTGGGAGGAGCTAGCCGCAGTCAGGTCATCTTGGCGATCTACCATCTTTAGTAAGGTTAAATCCTTCGAACAAAACCGCTTAACAACCTTAGACACAAAACGCCAATTGCGAAAGGAGAGGCCTAAACCTTCCTACGTGTACACCTATAACACGACTGGCCAACTCTACTGTTCCCCCTGTAAAAGAGTTTTTAAGAATAAGTTTGGCCTAGCCAGCCATATCAGAGCTCACAATAGGGCAAATCCGTAATTGCTAGGGTCGCCGTCATCGAAATCGATTAGGAGGACTATATATATATATATATATATATAATACTATAACCTAATTTAATTATTTTTGTCAATCAAACTTCAATTTACTGTTACTCGTTTAAATACTACCCTTAATAATTTGGCTAAAAACGTTAACGTTCTTATAATTATAAATATAAAAATCATCATTCAGTCATCAACATTCGCCGATTAACGTAATGTTTGGCGAAAATAAAATTAATGTAAACCATACCATACTTTTTTTTAAATAAGAAAATTAAAAAAAAACATCTTAGCATCTTTAACCTCGGAAACTCCCATATTTATGTGAGCTGCGACACTTTCCGAGTTTGAAAGCACTTTGGGGCCGAACTCTGCCCTTTGCTTAATAAAAATGAATCGACGGCCTGTGTTGGAAACTTTTATATGGGCTCATTGATATTCGCCCCGCATTATCACGACGGGGTGAACGGCTAGTATTTATCGCAAGAGCTGACCTTAGTAGGGATGTCGACTAGCTCAGTAGATCAGTGGATGTCAGGGATGTTGCAATCTTGCAGACATTCGCATTGGCATCCGCGCAAGTTCCCCTTCCATTTTGACAAGTGTATTCGCATCCTCATAATTGGATGCGGAATTTTTAAGGATGCGGATGTAGTGGAAGGCGGGATAAAGGCCTCCACCCACCGGACGCGTGTCGTGCACGGCGCGTGACGTGCGCGGCGCGCGTCGGGCACGGTTGAGCAGCGCGTCTGCCGCGCGTGTACCGCGCGTGTGCCGCACGTGTGCCTTGCGTGTGCTGCGCGTGTGCTGCGCGTGTGCTGCGCGTCATATCTCTCTCACTACCAACACATTTAATATGTATCTCACTATCTCTATCACGCTTGGCGACGCGTTAGCAACGCGTGTGCAGCGCGGGCCCGCGCGGCTCACGCGACGGCTACGCGCAAGACACGCGGCCGCGCTGCTGAGTTGTAACTTTAGCGCCGCGGGCCCTTCGCGTTCGAATCGCGTTCGATGTGTGTTTGAAGTGTAGTTTCAATGCTTTACAACTTGCGCGTGTGCCGCGCAGCACACGCGTCCGGTGGGTGGAGGGTGGATGGAGGCCTTTAGAACGACGCGCGACCCGCGCGCTTATTAGACTTTTATGTCACAAGTCAAAATATCTTTATATAATTTAGTCTCTGTAAGCTTCATCTGATGTTTTATGCCGCCGGTTTGCGTGCTTTCTTTGCAATACGTGGCTAAGCCACGCGGGCAGCTAGTATTATACATAATACCTATAATTCATAATGTTTTTACTGTCATGTCCATAAACGCAGACCCTGTTGTTTATTTATCGCCAACCCTAACCATAGGGTTGCCAACGCCATGCATTATTCAGATAGCGGGAATCTTTCATAACCCGTTTGTTGTGTTTAAGCGTTGCAAAGAGTTAAAAATATAATAGTTAAGCATATACCTACACACACTAAGTTTTTTGTATTGGTATGTATGTTACCTGCAAAGTATTTGTAAATATTACGGGCCTTGTTGGCTGACGGAAATACATATATAAAGAGGAAAAGTCTGTGAAATTGCAGTTCATAAGAAAGTAATCTCCAGAACCAGATAACCCATTTCCAAAATTATTTCACTGGTGTATAAAATGGACACATTTTATCCCGCAGTGTGTCTGCATTTCTTGCAATACGCGAAAGAACCGGACGGTGGAAAATGTTCCCATAATTATCTTGAATATGATAAGTATACGGTTTATCTCTATTTCATTCAATAGGGAAGATGCAATATTTTCATTTTTACTTTTATTTGAAAGAATCGCATGTAGAATAGACCACAAAAGTATAAATAAATTACATTACTATAACTTACAGTGAAAAAATCCTGTTACAAACTGACATTATAAACTTTCGCGCCTTAACGGACCTGCACTCCTTGTGACGTCACTCATGTGTGTCACTCGCCATATTTGTTTGTCCGTGGTTCGTCCCTAGATGTCATAGAGTTGCCTAAGTTTTGACTTTAGACAGGAGTGACGTCACCAGACGCTGACGCTATTATATGTCAAGCGAAGGCATCCCCCTATCTACCCGCTTAAGCGTTAAAAGCGGTAACATACGGCGACTTTGTAGCGCCGGCGTTCATTCGTACAAAGTGGAGTATAACTCCAAACAAGTGTGGGAAAAAGAAAAAAAAGACTTATCAGCGATACAAATGCGCAACTCTATCTTATCTTATCTTATCTAGATGAGAGCCCTTTCGATGCACTTCGACCCAGTGGGATCTTTTGTGCATTTGCCCTCTCCTTATGTCTACTCCCAACCTCGCTCCAACATTTCCACATAGCGGATGATGCAGCTCAGCGGAAGCACCTTGAATTCCTTTGGTTGTGGATACCCGTTACCAAAGTAATTCATTCTTTGTCTGGCAAGGGCATGACATTCACACAATAAGTGTTCCATAGTCCCATACACCTCGCCACGCATTCTACAGTCTAAACTGTCCGATTGTTCCATCTTGGCCAAGAGATAAGACCCCGAAGTGACCTGTGAACACCCTAGATATGATTCTGAGCTGCTTCCTACTGGATTTCCAGAGTTTGAACGCGAACTCTATCCATAAACCACTTGTATCGATGCTGTATTGCGTTTCTATCACTGCCAAAGGTCACCAAGTGTATCCACTCTTAGTACGTCGGCCGCCAGAGCACTGGTATTTCATTTAATAATGTTGCGGCATACCCACGGCTCTAGGCTGCCATACCGTCTGAATGCCTAGACTGAAAACGAGGCACACATACGTATTAATATTTTAATGTTTAAAAGACACCAATACATTTCAAGTATTATTTATTGTTGAATAATATAAATAGAAAGAACACGAGGACCTGACAACGGTAGACAACGTGCTGTCTTACTTTTCATTAACATCCGTCATTCCCATACATTTTATTATTTTCTATTGGCGTTAGCGCTTGTCGTTTGTAACCTTGTCTAGGCCCCCGTCGCTAATGAGCAATCCCTTCTAGGCAACCTTTGTCTAGTGGAAATGATATCTTTTAGGACGAAAGTCAAATTACGTTGTACATTAAAAAAAATACATTCGCAAATACCTACTCATACTCGTACTCATACTTTATTGGTAGTAAAAAAAATACATGACAACATTATACAGTATACGTGTTAAAATAAGCTTAGGTTATTTAATGACATAGCCAATAATTATAAATATTATTTTGAGTTTAAAAACTCTTCAAACCTAATAATAACGTATAGAACGACTGCTCGGTTAGCCATGATTTAGAGGCTTTAAGTTTATTTGATACCCACAGGTCCTCCTCCATTTTCGTCAAATCCGGAAAACACTACATCATCACCCACATTCTATAGACAACTTTGTCACCAAAGCAGAAGGTTGAAATTAGAATACATGAAAACCCGTACTAAAATATCCGCCTCATCCGAAAAATAATAAAGATCCATTAATCACACAATCAAGTACAAAATGAATCGCGATGTGAAACAAAACGTTATCGAAACAGACATTAGGCGCTCCAATATCAACCTTAGCTGTAGAAACTCAGGGCTCAATATTAGTTGGCAGTGTTTGTAATTGTAATCGAGCGTACATGACCTAACTAATAATACGGAATTGGTCGCAGTAGGACCTGGATAGGAAAAGCCGATTCCCGGCGTGAGGCTAATTTATTGCGGTAAGTACTTCGGCGTCGGGTTCGGGTTACATTATAGCGATATTGACAGAGTTAGGTGCGTAGAGAAAAATTCCGTAACATGGCTTAGGGGAATAATGAAAAGGCTGGAGAAAACCTAATCATGGCGTGTTGAATAGTTTAAGTTTACAGTTTTAAGTTTACCGCCTTGAAATATGCTGCAATGCTGTTAATTTTTCTCTCTTCTGTTTATGTAGCTCAAAGTAGGCCCTCATCTACTCCGATCCCAGGCAACCTCTTTGAAATCTCGATACGGCCGAACATCAACTCTATTGTTGAGCTGCTCTATGTAATTTATTCCAGTTCTTCCTCTCTATCTTTTCTTCAATTATATTTGATTATTTTTACCCTACTAATGTTATATTATCAATGCGAAATGTTTGTTACTGAATCACGCTTAAACGGCTCAGCTGATGTGGATGAAATTTGGCACGAGGATACTTTAAAGCTTCGATTAGATTATAGGATTTTTTTTTTCCCTTTTCCGCGCAGACGAACTCGCAGGCGGTAGCTAGTATTAAATAAATAAATAAAATATGTATTGAAGAAGGTCTAAGAAATCGTAATAATTAGGGTTCCGTACCAAAAAGGTAAAAAGGCAACCTTATGCCGACTCTGCCCTTCTGCTAGTCAGATACATTGCTAAATATCTTTAGACCTATTTAAGCTTTCGATACCTATAAAACCATCGGTTCCCAACCTAGAAGCAATTACCTCCGTAACGAAAAAACAGCTATTCTCCGGAGGTAAGGAATTCGATATTTAAAATAGATGATGAATGAAAAGATATAAGCGGATACATTTTTAAATTGAGTGTAGATCAATTTATCTAGTACGTCGCGGGGGTAACGATATTGAAAAGGTTAGGTAACATAACCATTGTTCTAAACACAAGACAGTGCATGCCAACGCGATCACAAGTTAACCCTATATTACCCCAGCGTGTATTGGCAACCTGCCGATAGTAATACATCTGATATTAGCTTACGAGAGTGCTCTGGCTGCTCTACCATATGCCGCCAGTAGGCCAGTCTTAGACCTATGCATGTGAACTTTATTTCAATATGTTTCGCCCGTTATTGCATGTTACAGAAACGGCCTCGGGAGAGTACCTCAGTTTGGCCTGCCGCAGTCTGAAACGTGACGCTTAAGGCGACTATAGCCTTCCCTAAAGTTATGCTCTATATAGTATAGAGTTTATGTGATCTTCGCGCACACGAACTCGCTTCGTACGGACTGACTTGCGAAATACGAAATATTTATTCCGAATAATATATGTTTGAAAACAGTAACACACTTTTAAGTTGAAAAAGACTCTTTTCAATTCTCTTATTTCTTGGACGATAAAGTGTAAATTATTATGGGTGCATACAACTTACTCATAAATATGTCCTATAGCTCTTAATATATGTCAGCGGATTAAGGTTTTGGTACATATCTATGAGAGGATTAAATTGATACATATTGGCTGGAGATAGCAGTGGCGGAGCGACCATACAAGCCGATTTCCACCGGCTTGCCTAAAACATACTTTTAGACAACTCTTTCATATTTTTTTGTTCCGGGTTGCCTCTCGAAAATATGTCACTCGCCGCCACTGGGTACTATGTAGTATTACTATTTAATTTTTTTGCAAGAAATTCAAACTTTCGAATTATTAATGGAGTATGAAAGGGTTAGATAAAGTATTTTATTTTTTTCGATAGCACATTCAAGTGCCTTAACGTTTCAAAAACGACTTATCAGCCCAACTTGTTTCACAGTCGCCTCGCAACTCAGCGACTCCTATCTGACTCGCACTATGCAAATTAGAAAGAGAGGGTAGTTCTACTCGTCTCGCGCCGCACGGAGTCAGTTGTGCTAGCCCCGCTGGCGTAGCTACTCCGCTTAGTACATACACATTCACTGCCCAGAATCGCTACGAGCCACGTTCGTAGCCGATCATCTGGTATTCCCACGAGTAGCGGAGAACGACTATAGCGTAGGCGGCCACTATGGTTCCTGGTAGTCTACACATTCACTGCCCAGAATCGCTACGAGCCACGTTCGTAGCCGATCATCTGGTATTCCCACGAGTAGCGGAGAACGACTATAGCGTAGGCGGCCACTATGGTTCCTGGTAGTCTACACATTCACTGCCCAGAATCGCTACGAGCCACGTTCGTAGCCGATCATCTGGTATTCCCACGAGTAGCGGAGAACGACTATAGCGTAGGCGGCCACTATGGTTCCTGGTAGTCTACACATTCACTGCCCAGAATCGCTACGCGCTACGTTCGTAGCCGATCCCGTGATTTTCCTCGTATGTAGCGGAAAGCGACTACGGCGTAGGAACACCAGGAACCCGTAAGGCAGGTGCTGGCAGTGAAAGTGTTAAGTCACGTCATTGCGTTTACGGTGCGTCCGCGTATTTTGAGCGACGGTGTGATAGGTCTTTTAGTAAGTAAATGTACCTATGATTTCAATAGGTCGAGAAAACGTTCGGAAATTGATCCCCGGAGTGCATATAGCTATTCCTATATTTTCGTTACAAATTTGGCTCGGCCAGTCCTATTCTGTAACAGAATTTGTTCCAGTGCACCGATGGAAGGAATTCGATTAAGCTTATTGGCACAAGACTCGTTTTAATTGAAATCTTGGCTAACCCAGTTACCTTGCCTGTTACAATTTCTCTGGCTTCGACGAGTTGTATAACGAAATTTTTTATTTTTGTTCATGATTGGAATAAGGAAGGTCGCACTTGATGTGACCCGGTATTGTCTGAAGAGTCCCCAGCATATGGTGGCCAAGATATGGTAGATCCCATTGTGTGTAGATATGTTCACATTATTCTCGTATGTCGTTGTTATATCGGAACCAAACTACGATTGTACAGAAAGTCGAGCGTCGCGGCTTTACTGTTACTTATGCGGCAATTTTTACACTGCGTCGTTCACCTAATGCGCTCGCCGAATGCATTTTAAACTAAGGCCAACAAACGTCGTCTTTACATTAGTCTGTCCGCCTACTACTAAGCGTTGGCAGCTGTCGATCGCCGAATGCGGCCGACTAACGTGTTCACTGACTTTAAACTGGGAAGTGTTCACTTGTTCAGGCATTATCATGTTTAGTGTATAAGTAATGTGTGTACCCGTGTGGTGTCGGGTTAGAATTTCACCACCCCCTTTCTTCCCGTGGGTGTCATAAAAGTCGACTAAGGGACCAGGGTTGATGTGTGTTGTGGGCAATGGGCTGGCAACCTATCACTGCAATATCACATTTTGTCGATATTTTATACCCACATTTCTGCTAAAAGTGGCGCTGGAACATACGTTTCATGTGCTTTGCCTACCCCTTTTGGGAATAAAGGCGTGAATGTATGTATGTATGTACATATGTATGTATAAGTTTGTGTTTAAGAACACATGTAGTTCATGTAGCATACCTGACATAGTTTTTAACATAGGTACTTAACATTCATTAACATTAGTTAAAATGAGCTCGGTCTCGCCAACAAACTGTTATCGCAGTTTGGCGAGTAACATAACATTGTTTATTGTTTTTTACTTTTGATAAATAAATAAAACGTATAGCCAACTCGCCACTTAGGTGTCCACATCTACCCTCGAGCAACAGCTCTTGCGACTTCACTCTGGACGGCCAGTAAAGGCAAGCCAGCGAGGGGCCTGTCCAACCATCCACCCGATCGGCTCAGACTGACCACAGGACACCCCCAGGAGCACTCAGGTACGTAGGGTCGCTACTCCCTAACAGCCCGCCACAAGCTGCCTTACGTTGACTGATTGCACCAAATCTGGTAGACGATGGGGCCTTCACATCCCTACGCCGTATATATCATTATCATTATTATTAAATATATCATGACCTTACTAAGGGGCTAATTGATTTGTGTAAGATTGTACCCTGATATTTATTTATAAATATATACAGATTTCTAGCTTTGCAGTCAAGTACAGTCAGCTAATTAAGCACGAAGTGAACTCTCAGCCTCACAGACGTCATAAATTCATAACTAAGTAACAAAACCTAAACCGAAGCCATATTTCACTGGCAGCCATCTTACAGATGAGGGTAGTTGGGAATTTGCCTCGTTGACTATCAGAGGCTGGATTTATTAAATTATTACATCCCCGGCGGCCGGCAATCTCCCGGGAATTCCCGACTTTGCGGTCTTTGTGATTGAAATAAAACCCTCGTGCAAAATCGTTGGCGAATACTTTTGGCGACCTTGGCCTAGAAATTAGGGGGCGTAAAGGGTTAGAAATTCGTTTCATATTATATTAAGTGCATTTGTGTAGTGGAATCCTGAAAGTGCTAAATATTAGCAAAGTTATTGACCTGTAACCTAATGTTATTAATACATTTTCATTTTCATTTTCATATTTCTCCTCGATGGCAGATTGTTAGAAGAAATATTTTTAACATACTGGTAATTAATACTATCGCCGGCGACTACGCCCTATCGATAACCGTTTGTTGGTGCATGATCTTAGTTCCGGGAAAGTACCTATTATTCCATGAATCCTATCACAATACTCCTAGGATACCATATCGGCAGTTCTAAGGGAGTTCTTCACATTGCTCTCTATGACTGTTAGAAGAATGTCACCCACCGCCGTCCCGGAGTGCTGGCACACTCCTCCTCGACGTTTCTTGGCCTCCCTATTATCTTTGCGACTCAGAATGACCATACATCATCAGCAAATCAGCCGAAAACGTCCACTGCTGGACATAGGCCTTTCCCAAAGAGTGCCAAAGTGGGTCACAGTTCACCCGTCTTTAACGGACTCCCGGGAACATTACCAGATCATCAATTTTCCTTCAACCTTTCCGTCCCAATGACCACTAGCCACACTCTATTCTATTACTCACCGCCTTCCTACCAGGGATGCAGTGAAGGCTCCCAGCACGCTCCTCCTAGCCAAACGGAGTTTCGCCTCGCTCTTGTCTCTGCGACTCAGAGTGAGTTCTCTAGCGGAACTATGCTCCCTCCGACTTGGAAGTTTCATCGGATATGAGACCGCCATACCATCTCCAGTTGGGAAAACGAGGCGGAAATCTGGAAAGAAAATAAAAATAAGCAAAAGTAAGGTTAACTATCGATTTTAATATGCAAACTAATAAGGCACTGGGGATTCCTATACTGGGTTTTCTGTAAGTAATTCCGGGATCCTAGTTACAATCCCTATAAAAACGAATTATAAATAGGTGATCATTGATTCGTAAGGTTGGTAGATATACATATTGGACAGGAGATTATTTTAATGTCGAATGATAATTTAGTTAACATGAATTGGTGAAATTCGTATATTCACAGTTTTTTAACACCAGTACGCTTACCATGAGTTTGACAATGACGGCTTACGCTAACGAGCATCGAGTTTTCTATCTGTGCATCTCTATTGCACTTTGACAGTACGAGCGGGATGCACAGATAGTAAACTCGATACTCGTTAGCGTAAGCCGTCATTGTCAAACTCACGGTAAGCGTACTGATCATTATATAACATTACGCACGCTCACTGCGATTCAATTTAGCTATTTACAGTGATAAGATTCAGTGACATAGAACCTACTCAGTTACTCATATTTTAATACATCGTCATAACACCACTTAGCTTTATATTATATATCTTTTATTTTCTTAGAAATAACTTATAATCTGCGAATTGATCTGCGAAAGCAAAAACATAAAGCAGAATTAACAAGCCCTTATTATTACAAGAAGAAAAATCGAGTATAATTGCTACAAAGCTTTTGCCTCGATAGGTACTGATAGTAAAAATACACGTTACATTTTCTTAATGGGATTGAACTTTGAAAGAAAACAGGTGAAAAGTTGCGTGAATGAGTTCAATAAAGTTTATTTTTATTTCCGTTTTATGTCGTTTTCTAAATAAAAGAAACATCACAATTAGATTAAAATATATTACCTAGAGAGCTCAAGATAGAAAATTTACCGAGGCTTTCAAACATCTGCTTGCCGGGTTCTTTGGACACATGGCCTGTACGCGGTGATGACCTCCAGAGGGCGCGGTCTAAGTATGGGCTGACTAAAGCCACACCCTCAACATGAACGTGTCTCCCAAGCTGATCTTAACGTACGTGACAGATGTAACAGATAAAGTAAAAAAGAGTGCCAGCAGAAGTGCGAATCGAAAACTACGCCCAGTTACTTAGCGGAGAAGACACGATTCACAAGGTCTTACCCTTGCTTATACTGTGCATGTGGGCATTTTCAATAATTCCTGCACCTAATTACCGTGATTGTTAAATAAAAATTAACTCGGTGTCAGTTTTGTAACGGCAATTAAGCATTCAGTTTGTATAAAAACTAACTTTTTTTGTTTAATTTATGAATGATATGCCTATACAAGTTAATTAAATGTGAAAAAAGTTAATTTTCTCATGATTTGTATGCTTAATTTTCGTTACAAAACTGACGAGTTAATTTTTGTTTAACAACTCGCGCTAATTGGGTGCACGAATTATTGAGAATGCTCATTTATAGCGTTGCGAGAGCTCCAAATCCTACCGAAACACCGAGTCGATGTCCTTTTGTAACGTCTCACAATCGGGTTTTTGCTCCACTCCGTTTACTAAATTCAAGTTGCCAGCATACAAGAGTCACTGAGCCGCCCGAAGAACCGACTTCAGATCGTTAATTTCGAAAAGCAGGGGTCCTAAGATGGAGCCTTGACTGACACCAGACCGGGTGGAGTGTGCAGAGTATACGTTTAGTATGTAGTATAAGCGAGTATGTATAGATATAAGATTAAGACGGAGAGAGGTGTGTGATTTAGTTGCATTACAGACGCTTTCAAGTACACTCGTCTTTCTATCCAACCCCCCGCTACACCTCATGGCGACTTTGCCGTGCGCAAGCGCCGAGCCAAGGGCGCGCGACGTTGGCGTCAGCGGTTTTGACGCTCCGGTGCAGTCATTTAATTAATGTAACTAGTTGCATCAACAACTGCAGTGAAGGCCAGACGAACTATTACGTGCGTTACGAACTTTATCAGTGTTCTAAGTTCACCCTTGTATGAAATAAAAATTAAACTATACATAGTTAGTGCTGGACTGCTGTTCAGTGAAGTGCAGGAAAATGGGAAACGGCTATACTAAACAAGAAGAGAAGGAAGTTATAGTGACCCAGAATGCCGTCGGAAGCAACGACGCATCAACGGGAGCGTACGAGCACACTAGAGTGAATAATATTATGCTGAGCATTTTGTTTGCCGTCATCGCTATCGCCGTATGCTGCGGCCTTTTCAAGGTCATTCAGAAAGCGCACGAGAAACTTATACAGAAAGAAGTGAGAAGAGAAATGTGGGCAAGAGTTCAAATCAGGCTGTCGGGAAGGAAGAAGATGGCTCCACCCAGGGAGGACGAAGAAGAAGTCTAAGCAGTTGACACTTGACAGAGTGAAGGAGAGTAAGAATATCTACAAATGAAGCGAGGTGAAAAGTGAATATCGGTGATGTGTTGTGAAAAAGGGTATGGAGTTAGAATTAAGTAAGATATACGACCAATTAGAACATATAAGAGTAGAGTTGCGAAAATTAGGAGATGTCAGAAGGCAACAAAGTATAGGACAGTCTAAAATAAGTGTTGCAAAAGTAGTTTACGAGGATTTTAAAAGGCTTATTGCTTCTGTTAGTAGTAGTGACCTTCAAGAAGAATATTTTGTGTCAGAGTTATTGTGTGACAAGATAGAGCAATCATATAATAAGATTTTACAGTATAAAACACTAGAGGGTGTAAACTCAACTAAAATGGCGAAGCAATTTGATATTCGAGAAGCTAGTAGCTTGATCCCTTTATTGGATGACAAAGAGGAATCCATCGAGAGAATGATAGCGGGCATTGAACTTTTGGATAGTATGCTAAGTGAGCCTAATGAAAAGAAGTTGCTGATTTCTTTTATATTAAAGACACGATTAAATAAAATCGCACAATTAAAACTCAAATCGAAATATGACACCGCTACCGAACTAGTAGACAATATTAAAAAATATATGCTACCAAAGAAATCCGCAAATTCTCTTTTAATGCAGCTTAACAACATAACGCAGAGGGACTTATCTATTAATGACTATGGTGACAAGATAGAGGAGTTGTTTATTGGTCTAACAATAGCGCAGGCCGACGGGAAACCCGAGATAAGCGCTGTTCTAAGACCAATCAACGAGTCCTTAGCCATAAAAAAGTTTACAGATGGTTTGAGGAACCGTCGTCTCAGCACAATTTTAGCTGCCCGACAATACACGGAGCTGAAGGAGGCCGTCAGAGCAGCCCAAGATGAAGAGTTGGCGAGACCGCAGCAGGAACCTGTGGTCATGAACATGAGCTACAGGAGAGGCTTCCCGCAACCCCAGCGTTACGGCTGGCGTGGGCCCAGCTACCAGTCTAACCGTGGCAGAGCATACAGCATCAGCTGGACGCCTGGCTACGCTAGGAATAGAGGTACTGTGCCTAGTAATAATTTCTATAGGGCACGCGGTTCTGCGTTCGGACAACGTGGAAGTTTTAGGGGGCATCGAGGCGCACAAAGGAGCCGTGGGCGCCGGGGCAACGGAAACGTGTATACTTATACACACGAGCCGCAGACCACCCACGAGACCCCGAGTGAAGAAACTGAGACCGTACAGTTTTTTCGAGCATAAGGTTTTGACATGTGACGGACTAGACTTTGTAATCTTTACAGTAGGCGAACAAAAAATTACTTTTATTATTGACACTGGCGCAACTTTGTCTATCTTGCAAAAGGAAAAGGTTCCCATAGAATCACAGTCATACGAGTCGGACACTGTAATATCAGGCGTAGGCGGCGAGATTACAAGCAACCATGTTGCGGACGTGACATTACAACACGGTAACACCATATCATTTATGCATAGGTTTCATATACTACAAGATATGCCATGCCATGCGGATGGTATTATCGGACTCGACTTCTTGCGAACTTATAATGCAATAATAAACCTACAGACTAATGAGCTTATTCTGCATAATGAGAATGAAAGTTGTGTGGTACAAATTCATAGAAGTAGCGATAGTGAAACTTGTTTATCATTACCGGCCAGAAGCGAATCGATGCATTTAATGAAGGTAAAATTATTTAATTTAGCGAAAGATTATGTTGTAAACTCGAAACAGTTAACCGAAAATGTATTTTTAGCAGGAACCGTAGGTAAAGTAAAACAAGGTAGGATACCGGTACGGATTTTGAACACGAGTGACGAGGATATTAAATTACCTGTATTCGAACCTCATTTGGAAGATTTAAGTGGGTATAATATTTGCGATTTTCAGAAATCTAGCCAAGGAGTAGGTAGAGTTAAAAAGTTGTTGTCATCATTAAAGTTGAACCATTTAAATGACGCGGATCGTAAACTTATAGAGTCCATATGTGCTAAATACGCTGATGTTTTTTACTTAGACGGAGACAAACTAGGGACAACAAATATATTAAATCAGAGTATCACAGTTAAGCCAAATACGAAACCCGTATACACAAAACCGTATAGGTTACCAGCGTCAATGAAATCGGAAATAAGTAAGCAAGTTGAAAAAATGATTAAAGATGACATAATTGAAGCAACGAACAGCGATTGGAACAGCCCCATACTTTTAGTACCCAAAAAATCAGAAGACAGTACAAAAAAATGGAGATTAGTCATCGACTATCGAAAAGTAAATAATGTTATTCAGGATGATAAATTTCCACTACCCAACATTGTTGATATCCCTTCAGCTGTGTTCATCCCTCTGTGGGCTTCATATTTTTTCCTGCAGGTCGGTGGAGCGGCCCTCGGAGGGGAGCAATAGCTTCGCTTACTTTCTTAGAAATAAAACCGGCATTCGTGTATCGATCTCGCTTTAATCCATTGAAACGTATAGCCAATTCAGTGAGACAGCTAGCAAGCGAAAACTTCAATGGCCAATGGAGGAAAAAATCAATTTAGTCGTTAACTTCTAAAATAGTCAGTGGCACGTTTGACACGGTCGGTGTTCGCGAGTGAAAATTAGTGGGTTTAGTGCTGTATTGTAGTGCCAGAAGGACAGTTTTTGTAGACATGTAAGTAATCTTTAGAATTACATAGAAACAAGTGTTATATCAACGGGATAGCTGTAATAAAACCGTGACTAACATGACATTCTTACTCATGGTCAAAATTTGGCAACACGTTTTTTAGCGCTTTTCTAATAATTTAATATTACTATTAGCTATTAAAATTACCGTTAGTTATCATACATTTGTTTAAAATTAACTTAAATGGATTATCAATGGCCCGAAAGTAAATAAATCGATTGAAGTTGGTAACGATCACAACAAACCCCTCAGAGGGGGACCTAACTGACCGGGAATTTCCCTCCGAGGGATGCCCACATGATACCTTGTGACGTCACTACGATCCGCACTCTATACTAATCATGACCTTGATTTATACCGTTTTCAAATCATGTTTTGATGTGATTTTTGTTTAACTGATGGTTATATTATAGTTTTAACTAAAAGTATACTTAATGGGAATTTTAAGAAACCTAATTTGTTTGGTTCAAAACATATAGTTGCTGTGATAATTGCATTCGTTTGGAAGAGGTTATTTTGTATGAAAGTAGACATACTTTTTTCATTTTACTCTCAGATAAAACCTGCTGCACTTACAATAAAAAAGCTACGGTAACACCTAGTTGATGACCCATATTTATTGTTCAGGCATGAATTTGATTACGTACAGTATAAAACACTTCAGATGTAAGCATGTAAATCGAAGCCTACACGAGCAACTTCTGAGTGTAGGCATTATTTTGGTAGAATATTTCAAATGGTCTAGTGTAAAAAAAATACTCACTAGCCTGCCATTTTATGTTTTTCGAATAAGTATAACACAAATTTCTTCAAATTAAGCTCATTTAACACCCCAAAAAACCAATTGATTATATTTAAAATAACCAAAATACGTCGTAAACTTCGGTGAGGTGGTGACGAGGTCAGGTAGATAGCCTTAATACGACTTTAATGTAACGATGATAAATCGTTGCAGTTAGATAATTTAATAAATATTGAGTTTCATCCAAAATCCTGGCTGTGATTATGTAAAAAACTAAAGAAAATTTAATTTTACCAAATCACTTCACTCAACAAACCTTGTTAGTGGAGCGCCCCTCAGAGGGTGCCACAGACGTGGGTAAGCGGCCATGTTTTTTCGCCACAGCTGAAGGGATATTTTAGACTCCCTGTCAGGCGCAATATATTTTAGCCACCTTGACTTACAACAATCATATTATCAGACAGCTCTAGACGACAATACTAGAAATATTACATCATTTACAACAAGTCAAGGACAATTTCAAATGAAAAGACTCCCTATGGGCCTTAAAATAAGTCCAAGTGCTTTTTCGCGAGTCATGTCAATAGCGATGTCAGGGTTATCATACGAGAAGTGTTTTATTTACATGGACGACTTGGTAGTTTTTGGTAGAAACATGCATCAACATAATAAAAACTTAACTGACGTGTTGGAACGATTGCGTAAAGTAAATTTAAAATTGAACCCTCAAAAATGTGATTTCTTAAAGAGACAGTTACTATATTTAGGACACATTGTGTCAGCAGAAGGTGTCTTACCAGATCCACAGAAAACTAAAGTGTTGCAGGATTACCCACAACCGACAAATACCGACGAGGTTAGACGATTTGTAGCTTTTTGTAACTACTATAGGAAGTTTATCCCATCGTTTGCGAAAATAACGTTACCATTAAATAAATTGTCTAGAAAAAATGTAACATTTACATGGACTGACGAGTGTCAGGAGGCATTTAATATCCTTAAAGAAAAACTCATAACCCCACCAATTCTACAATACCCAAATTTTTCAACAGACAATGAATTTATTTTACAAACAGATGCATCTGCAAAATCGATTGGTTCCGTACTATGTAATAACGATAACAGGCCTATAGCGTATGCAAGTCGACCCCTAAACAAAGCGGAGTTAAATTACCCAGTAATTCAAAAAGAGCTTTTGTCAATAGTTTGGAGTGTACAATATTTTAGACCTTATTTGTTTGGAAGACAGTTCACAATAATGACTGACCATAGACCACTTATGTATTTATTCAGTATGAGAGATCCGTCTAGT
Organism: Epinotia demarniana; assembly: GCA_945867215.1. Taxonomy (NCBI): domain Eukaryota; kingdom Metazoa; phylum Arthropoda; class Insecta; order Lepidoptera; family Tortricidae; genus Epinotia; species Epinotia demarniana. Next base: position 2,508,546 of record OX244271.1, read on the forward strand.
AGACTGATAAAGTTTAGGTTACAGTTAGAGGAATACGACTTTAAAGTACTTTACATAAAAGGAAAAACGAATGTAGTAGCAGACGCTTTAAGTAGAATTACAATAACATCTGATGAATTAAAAAATATGAGCGAGCAAATTATGGTCATGACACGGGCGCAGAGCAGGAAAATATTGCGAGATAACGAATCGAGTGGAAACAGTATTAAGGATCTTAGTATACCCGAAATTTCGAGGTCTGATCAGCCAAAAATTGCGGAGATATTAAGAAAACCTAATAATGCGGTAGAAATGATGTTTGGGTCGGAGGATGCGATAGATAAGTTAAGGAAAAATAAGTTGATAACTAAGGAAAAAGATTGTTTTGCGTACGTACAAGAAAAATTATTAATTTACATTAACCTTAACTTTATGTCACATTTCACGCGAGTCGTATTTTTTGTGAATATGTTAAGTGAATTTTGTAAAACAATAAACGTAGAGGAGATATGTATTATAAAAGATGATAAAAACGCGTTATTTATAAAATCTCTTATAGACGAGATAAAAACGAGAAAAACTTGGTCCGGACCGAAAGTAAAAATCCTAGGAAAAATTATCAGAATTAATGACAGAGACGAAAGACTTGTTATCATGAATGACTACCATTTGCTACCCACAAGCGGACACGCAGGAGTTCGCAGAATGGTAAGTAATATTAAGTCAAAATATTATTGGCCAGGTTTAGAAACCGATGTCAGAAACTTCGTGAAAAAATGCAGTAAGTGTCAAGTAACGAAGTATTCCAGAAACGTCAGACAACCAATGATAATTACGACTACAGCGTCGTCAGCCTTCGAGAAACTATATTTAGACATAGTCGGACCGCTCGACACCGACACAGAAGGTAATAAGTACATACTGACATTGCAATGCGAGCTGACTAAGTATATTGAGGCGTATCCATTGCAACGTAAGGATACAATTAGCGTAGCAAGAACACTAGTAAGTAATTTTATATTAAGGTACGGAGTCCCGGGAGCAATAACAACTGACCGCGGTGTGGAGTTTATGTCAGCAACTATGGACGAAGTATGTAAGTTGTTAAAAATACTTAAGTAAATTTAGTTCAACCGCTTATCATCATGAATCAATAGGATCCTTGGAGAATATGCACAAGCATCTAGCAGCATTTATGAGAGTCCAGTGTGACGGTCACCCAGACACGTGGGGTCACTGGTTACCGTTCTGGTGTTTCGCATATAATACAACAGTAAACACAGCCACTAAGTATTCCCCATTTGAGTTGGTTTTCGGAAAGAAATGTAACACCCCTAGTAATCTGATAAACACTGTAGAACCACTATATAATCCAGATGACTATGCTTTAGAATTAAAATACAGATTACAGTTAGCTCATAAGGATGCCAGAGAAAATTTGTTAAAAACAAAAGAGTTACGTAAGAACTATTATGATAAGCAAGCAAACTCAATGACTTATAAAAAGGATGATTTGGTCTTAGTAAAAGAGGAGAACGGGAAAAAGTTTGACAACCTTTTCAGAGGACCTTTTAAAGTCATCGAGGATGCCGGAGTAAATGTAAAATTAGATTTAGATGGCAAGATCGATCTTATCCATAAGAATAGGACAAAACTTTTTAATACTTAAATGACATATGTAAGGATAAGTTGATGTGAATCAAACTACATTTTGTGTGCTTAGTAATAAGTATATTTCAAAAAAAAAATGAACACATTCTTTTTTTTCAAAAAGCACCCCCCAGGTGGAGTGTGCAGAGTATACGTTTAGTATGTAGTATAAGCGAGTATGTATAGATATAAGATTAAGACGGAGAGAGGTGTGTGATTTAGTTGCATTACAGACGCTTTCAAGTACACTCGTCTTTCTATCCAACCCCCCGCTACACCTCACGGGTATGATGTATGGGGTCGAGTCAAAGCATCGATGTCGGACGAACTGCTGCCAATCGCGCTTATAATTAGCGAAAAAGATCAGCAACTTATGAGAGGAACCAATGTTAAATGTCAATCATAATAAGCAACTAGTCATTAATCCACGCGATTGAACGCCTTTGTGAAATCGAAATAGAGAACATCGACCTGGATACCTCTGTCAAGATGCACGAATCAACAAATTTGTGTTGAGCGAGCGGTTAGGCCAAAAACCATGGTGTGCGTTACACAAAAATGGACGGACCTGTGAAGGCAGAATCCGGTGCAGTATGATCTCGAACAGCTTAGCCAGGGTCGGAAGAACAGCTATCTAGGTCTGTAGTTCCCAGCGTTGAGGGTACGACCCAAAGTTTACCGCTAGATTAAATATATATTGTAGTGGATTTTTTAGCAACTCTAAACATCCTTTAACAATATAAGCTCGCAGATTGTAAGGACCAACAGCGGAGTTAGCCGTTTTTTTTTTAACAGAGACATTTAGTTACTAATCTAAATAAATTTTATTTGTATAGTTATTTCTATGAAGATCACTCTTACGTAGATAAAGCATCCGGAAAATTAACTATAATTACAAGCACCTACCTATTCACTGAAATTAAAATAAGTGACCGAAATTAAATATTTATTATTATTAAACAGCCCTAACTACGTTAAGGAAATTCATTAGCCCCTTGTTATTTATATTTGCCATTGAACGTCTTTTATTATTTATTAGGTAGTTACATCGTTTACTTTGCAAATTGTTTCAATTAAATGGCTTCGGGCCAAGGAGAGTTGACGCTAATTGATACATTACGTAGAATATTTAACGTATTGCCGTTTCAGTAATTTATATACTATTTATTAGATCAGTACTCAAATTTTACATTGCATTGTAATTTTTTTCCTATAATCTTGACAAATTAATGAAGTACTAATAATAATTAAATCGTATTGACAAACGTTCTATGTGAACTAAGACATATTTACCTACCTGTTGTGATAGAAGACACACATTAGGCACCTAAATGGTTATAATATTGCGTAATGCTATTTAAAACCCAAAAAAATGAATTTTGTCATTTAATTTCAAGAAAAAAAATTTACATAAATGAGGTACGTCCTTAATAGATGTGCAGTACCCATAGGTATTTTTATGAGTTTTCTATATGTATAGGTAACAGAAGCATTGTGGTCCTACTATTCAGAGCCAACGAGCACGCAACCACTCAACTAATACAGTGAACACGTGAACTCAAGTGCCTGCCTTGAGATTGGATGGCCAAGGGACTCTGACTAAACTTTCTGTATTGAAATCAGAATCATATTAAAAGTGATTTTATTATGGCTTCCATCAAAATTAAGATCGTTTTGCCGAGTTTGCATATAAATAGTAAAACGGGAAATTAAAAAAAAATGTAAAGCGCCGTGTTTCGGTGTCAGTTTTAGTCAATGTCATCAATAATTAAGTCAATTGTAGTGTAGAGTAGAGTGTAGGCTTTGCTTCAAGTAAAGTGATAGCAATCTTTGCGACGAAACATGCGGCGATTGAAACTGATCACCAGCAGAAACAGAATGGAATTCTTCATTAGCTGCACACTATGGGAGGGTTGCATCAAAAACAAACACACGGGGATAAAAACTTGTCAAACTTTCCATACAATCAATATGGCAACCAACACGAGTTCATCGATCAGATCGTTGACATAGATGTTGAATAGGTCCGGAGAGGTGAGCCCTCCTTGACACTCCTTGGCAGAGTCAGTTGAAACACTTTGGCGGAAACCAAACTGAGCATCGTTAATGAACGAACACCGCATACGATTACAAACGGTTTGGTGCAATCCACCCCTCGTTTATTCACTACGCAACAAACAATAATATTAGTAAAAACATAAGGTCCAGAACAGGGGCTGACATTATTTCTGGTTAAACTGGGAACTGGAATGTTAAATATTTGTAGTGCCCTCTCGTTCTAACGATCTAGGCTTGGACGTGGACACCTGCCAAATATAAATTAGATTGAAATACGTTTGGCCAGATAGACTCCCATTCTTTAAACGGCCAAGACTGGATATAATCGTATCTTTGAAGTAAGTAGAGGCAACCAAAGGAAGAATATTAGTATAGTATAACAGTCAAAATGGAGTATAGTATAGAAATTGGATAAGAAAAATACTGGCCGGTGATTTTTATAGGTCTGACTGTATGTCTATAAAAGAATAATTTCGTACGGGATACCGGCACTGCAGTGTACCGACGGTTTTTAGAGAGACGGCAGTATGTCATCTCATTCATACAACGTGTTTTTTTAACCGTCTTAGAGCCGAAGCCCACTGAAAGTATCCAAAAGGTACTATCCATTTGTGAAAAAAAAAATTAGTTAAGTTTTTAGTAATAAAAGGTAATTGAGTTTGAAAAATTCTCTATGGCTCACGGAGCGAAGTTCATTCACCCGGTTAGAGTTCGTACCTATCTACATAAGATGGCGGCTAGCGGACACTGCGGTCACTCAGCTGGATGATTAAAATTAATATTAATACAAAAAAAAACAATACTTTATGCATTTAAACGCGCATTACTACGCGCTTGCGACTGAGTCGCAAGAGTGTTTCAAATGGCTACGGTGTCGGTTATCTATCAGGAAGTATGCTAGTGTTCCACCATGTTAATGGTAGGTAATAAAAAAAACTATAACCGAAAAAATATTTAAATTATAGGCCGGCAAATTCTGGAATGAGAAGATTTTTTTTTCATTTGACGTACATTCATTTTGTAATCAAATTTACAATGCCACTTCCATCCCGACTGGTTTTTGCCCGTCTTTCCTGTTCGGAAGTTAATATTTCATGTCTAAGTAAGGAAATTAAAATGGCATCAAAGCCAAAGTTTTGATTGTTACCCTCCTCGTTTTAAAAAGAAAGTCATCAATTACATGCCCGAACTTTGAGCCCTTATATAAGAGCGAAAATGAATCACTTTCACCCTATAATCAATCGACTGCATACTTTTACCCTTGAATTATACAGGGTGATATGCAATTCTATCTCAATACCATCGTTTGAGCTTCAGAAAACTGGGCCAATTTTTGTTTTTTTTAGATGGTCTTTATTATTCCTTTAGTTAAGAATGTGTGAGAGTGAATTGGATGAGAAATCGTATGTGACTTTCTAAAATCGGTGGGATGAATATAACAAAATTTTAAGGTACATAGTAGAACATTGTTTCAATTCTTTGATTTTATTCTGAAATATCAATAAGTAAAAAAAATCTTTCCAATAACGAAAACCAATACACTATTTGTCATTAAAAACTTATTCGACAAATCAAGCCTGAATCGTAAACGTTTATTTTCCTACGTGTATGTATACTCAGCATTCATTACCGTGACAATATAAATAGAACTGCAAATAGCCAGCGGACTGAGAACCCCAGAGAATAGACCAGACAAATGAATAGGAACTTCCTCTATGACTAGCGCCTCCATTCACTGCCGGCAACCAATTTGTCCACATGTACCTGGGGCACCATTCCATTCGCGCTCAAATATTTAAATTAGATTTGAACCGTATTGCTTGGTTTCTCGCTTGTTTTGTATCCACAAAGCGATAAGTATATCTAAAATGATGTGCTAACTACCGTAAAATGGAGTGCTGAGAGATTGAGGGGGTAGATGGGACGCGAATATTTTCAGTTGCTACTTTGATTTGCCGGCTCAAGTTGCTCTAAAAGTGATTTTATTATAGTTTTAGATATATTTTCTTATCTTGCGGCAACACGGAGTAGTCATATTATAACATAAAAATGTGAAATCTCTAGAAGTGAGCAGTTTAATATCACTAATCGCTGTGTTCTAACAAGTACGCGATACGAGAGTGACAGATGTCTTATCCACAACGATAAGTGATAAATGTTATATGATTGAACTTGTAATGCAAATATTAATCTAATACAATGGGGTATCTAACCTTAGTTGTATTCAACCTTGAACTTAACCTCCTTATTATCTTCTTCAGAGCTGTTTACTATGTAACTCCCGAGTGCTTATATAAAACGTTTAACAAACGATATAATCTATTGTTAAAGCGTTACTACCATCTTAGGCACGCTCCGCACGCTTGAATGGAACCAGGGTTGCGGGGAGCGATCATGCGGAAGAAGAGCGATAACTATGAGCGAAGAGTGGGACGGAACGTGGATCGAGGCAAGCTAATCCGAAATTCACTAGCCGGTTGTTTTCCCCATATGTACATTTTCCCAGCTCACCCCATTGCTATCCCCCCTAACTCCACTACGGGGTGAGGTGGAATTTTCCACAATGTTTGTGTTTATAGAATGTCGTGAAAGTGAATAAAGCAAAAAAAGTTAATCAAGATCGTAGCAAGAGAAAATCCGTGATACCATACCTACGTGATAACCTACCCCTCCGGAAAATAGGCGGAATAATCATAATCATCATCATCATATCAGCCGAAAGACGTCCACTGCTGGACATAGGCCTCCCCAAAGAGTGCCACAATGAACGGTCCTGCGCCACCCGCATCTAGCGGACTCCCGTGACCAGCTCATCAGTCCACCTTGTGGGGGGGCGTACCCACACGCTGCGCCTTCCGGAATAATATGTATATGTAATAATAATATTAATCATCATCATCATCATCATATCAGCCGAAAGACGTCAACTGCTGGACATAGGCCTCCCCCAAAGAGTACCAAAGTGACCGATCCCGCGCCACCCGCATCCAGCGGACTCCCACAACCTTTACCAGGTCATCAGTCCACCTTGTCGGGGGCCTACCCACGCTGCGCCTTCCGGTACGTGGTCGCCACTCGAGAACCTTTCCGCCCCAACGGCCATCGGTTCTACGTGCTATGTGCCCCGCCCACTGCCACTTAAGTTTAGCGATCCGGAGGGCTATATCGGTTACCTTGGTTCTGCTGCGGATAGCCTCATTTCTGATGCGGTCACGCAGAGAAACTCCCAACATGGCCCTCTCCATTGCCCTTTGGTTGACTTTGAGCCTTCTTATGAGGCCCATAGTAAGCGACCACGTTTCAGTGCCATATGTCATCACTGGCAACACACACTGGTCAAAGACTTTCGTCTTGAGACACTGCGGAATATTGGACGAAAAGATTTGCCGTAGCTTCCCGAACGCTGCCCAGCCGAGTCGGATTCGACGATTGACCTCTTTCTCGAAGTTGAACCTACCTAACTGGATCGTCTGTCCTAGGTATACATAATCGTCTACAACTTCGAGCGTAAAGTGTCCGATTGTAATGGGAGTTGGTACTACATGGGCATTTGACATGATCTTCGTCTTATCCATGTTCATTCTTAGACCAACTCGCTCGGATGCTTTACTGAGGTCATCGAGCATCGTACTTAAGTCCTCCATGGTCTCAGCCAAGACTACTATATCGTCAGCAAACCGAAGGTGAGTGATGTACTCGCCGTTGATGCTGATGCCTAGCCTTCTCCAGTCCAAAGTCTTGAAAACGTCCTCCAGTGCAGCGGTGAACAGTTTTTGAGAAATAACATCTCCTTGCCTGACTCCCCGCTGCAGCGGAATAGGTTTCGAGTTTCGGTCCTGGAGTCGGACTGACATAGTGGCGCTCTCGTACAAACACTTCAGCACTTCGATATAGCGATAGTCAACTTGGCACCGCTGGAGAGACTGTAGTACAGCCCAGGTTTCAATCGAATCGAAGGCTTTTTCGTAGTCCACGAACGCTAAGCAGAGGGCAGGTTATACTCCTCGGTCTTCTGTATAACCTGACGAAGCGTGTGGATGTGGTCTACGGTACTAAAGCCTCTTCGGAAACCGGCTTGTTCGGGAGGCTGGAAGTCATCTAGCCTGCGTACGAGACGGTTTGTAATGACCCTCGAAAACAGCTTATAGACGTGGCTCAGAAGTGAGATGGGTCTGTAGTTCTTCAGCAGAGTGTTGTCACCCTTTTTGAAGAACAGCACCACCACACCTCTGTTCCATGCCTTTAGAGTTCTCCCTTCCAGTAAGACGGAACCGAACAACTTCTGAAGGGCCGTAAGGACCGGTTTTCCACCCGCCTTCAGAAGTTCAGCTGTTATTTCGTCTTCCCCGGGTGCTCTGTTGTTCTTGAGCTGTTTAAGAGCCATTACAATCTCGTACAGGCTGATGTCCGGGATGACGTCGGTATAGTGTCGGGTTAATCTAGCTCTAGGCTCTTCCGCCTGACTAAATTCGGGTCTGCGCGTTGATGTGTATAGCTGTCCGTAAAAGCGCTCTATCTCACCCAGAATCTCAGGTTTAGAGGAAACGATTCTACCATCTTCAGTTTTTAACTTCGCGAATATTAATAATACATTATAAATACAACACACACGTTTTTCTGAATAGACGCACGCACGCTCACCTGCATAGTTCTAACTCGGCTTGTTCGTTAAAAGGCTAATACTTATTGTTCTAACTTTCGTGGCATGTGAGTAGTGGCTTCGGTTAGTTTAACTCAATGAATATGGTTTGTGGAGTCCCTAAAATGAGTTATCGTTTGTGCAAGCACGGATATAACTTTCAGGAACCGCAGGCTATTTGTAAAACTTTCTCATCGACGTGAGTTTGTTTTGTTGATCATTAGATGTGATGTTAATGTGTAACAAAATGGGTTCCACTTTAAAAACCTCCATCCAATTAAGCAGGTGAAGGAGATGATCTACTTTTTATCTTGCACGTATGTGGAGCACCACAACTTGGGAAGTCCAGAGTACTTCCCCCTCCCTTCCTTCTGTAAACGACCTTACAGAAGAACGAAGCCATAATAACACCATCACTTCTGGTGCTCTTTAGGTCATCATCATCATCATCATTTATTTAAGAGCTCTTGTCGGTGGAGTAATCCATTACTCCTTTTTTGAGGAAGCATAGTTCATTCTTATGAGAAAGTTTTACAAATAGCCTGCGGTTCCTGAAAGTTATATCCGTGCTTGCACAAACGATAACTCATTTTAGGAACTCCACAAACCATATTCATTGAGTTAAACTAACCGAAGCCACTACTCACATGCCACGAAAGTTAGAACAATAACTATTAGCCTTTTAACGAACAAGCCGAGTTAGAACTATGCAGGTGAGCGTGCGTGCGTCTATTATTGAGACCAGGGTGGAGGGGGGCCTGACGAGATTTACTGCTAAGGAAGTAAAGAAAGCCATTAAGTCAATAACAAGGGGTAAGTCCCCAGGCCACGATGGGCTTAGTGTCGAACATCTCCAAAACGCCGGACCTCATATATCGCGAGTCCTTGCAATGTTCTTTTCTTTGTGTGTGAGTCACTCATATCTTCCCTCGGACCTCATGAGAACTGTAGTTGTACCTGTAGTGAAAAACAAAACTGGAGACCTTTCAGATACCAGCAACTACAGGCCTATCTCTCTTGCGACCATTGTAGCAAAAGTTTTTGACGCCGTGCTTAATGTGCAGTTGAATAGTTGCCTTTCCGTACATGACAATCAATTTGGGTTCCGGCCGAATTTGTCAACGGAGAGTGCAATTCTTTCGCTTAAGCATGTGGTCAGATACTACAAGGACCGTAAAACACCCATCTACGCATGTTTTCTGGACTTATCCAAGGCATTCGACATGGTGTCCTACGAAGTACTGTGGAAAAAGCTTGAAACAATTAACCTTCCAAGGGAACTATTAAACATTTTCAGGTACTGGTATGGACACCAGGTCAATAGTGTCAGATGGGCAGGGGAACTGTCTGAAGACTACAGGTTGGAGTGTGGGGTGAGACAGGGGGGGTTAACGTCTCCCTCGCTCTTTAACCTGTACATAGATGCGCTCATTGTCGAGCTCAGTAACCACCATATCGGCTGTCATGTTGACGGAGTGTGTGTCAATAATCTAAGCTATGCAGACGATATGGTCTTGCTGAGCGCGTCGGTGTGTGGTCTGAGGACATTACTGGCGTCCTGTGAAAAATACGCACATGATCACGGGCTGCAGTACAATGTGACCAAAAGTCAGTACGTTGTCTTCGAGGTTGGCTCGCATCGCGTAGTGAATGTGCCGCCTATTAATCTGAATGGGGTAGCTTTAGAGAGGGTACATCAATATAAATATCTGGGTCACATAGTTACCGCAGATCTCGGGGACAACGCTGACATCGAGCGGGAACGAAGGGCGCTGTGTGTAAGAGCGAACATGATCGCCCGCAGGTTCGCAAGGTGTTCCAGGGATGTGAAAATAACACTATTCAGAGCCTATTGTACATCCCTGTAAACATGCGGTCTGTGGGCGAGTTACACTGTGAAAGCGTACAGCGCCCTTCGGGTCCAATTCAATAACGCATTTAGAGCGGTGTTGGGGCTGCCTCGTTACTGCAGTGCGTCGGGCATGTTCGCGGAGGCGCGCGTGGCGTGCTTCCACGCGAGCATGCGCGCGCGCAGTGCTGCGCTCGTGCGCAGAGTGCGTGCCAGCCAAAACGCTGTTCTGTCTATGATAGCCGACAAAGTAGATTGCCCATACGTCCGGCATTGTTGCGACAGACATGTTCTAGCAAAATAAGTCGGACGAATGGGTAACTATTTTATGTATGTGACATTTTATTTGATTATATTTTATTTTATTTGACATTGTATTGAGTTTTTAATTATTATTTTCTTTTTTAATTCTAGCATTTGTATTTGTATGGATTTTATGGAACAATGCATTATGAGTCTTATGTTACTTGAAATAAATGATTTGATTTGATTTGATATAGTGTGGTGGTTTCCCCCTCGCCTTCCACACCGCAGTACACGAACCGAGGTTCACCGGCTCCGTGATGTCCAAACAAGAGCCGTTCCAGATTCCTATCTTCGTTCTCCAGTCGGTACTAGTGCTACTGTTGCCTGACACTAGAGGATTGCTTATTTAATGGCGGCAACTACTCGCCATGTCACAGAATCGTCGTCGGATATTGTAGCTTTTTATAGAGTAGCCCCTCCTACAACCTTAATATGATAACCCTGCCGCTGCGTGGTCGGGGACTGCTTATTCAGTATATTCGCAGCTAACCATCATATCTGATGGCCATTCCACTATCCGCCGCCTGTGGACCCCGGTAGTAGCCTGCAGCTCAGCCCTACCAGCCCTGGCTCTTTAGGTACCTAACCGGTATTGGGTAATACCGGTTAGGTACTGGTGGTGGTTATTAAGGTCACCAGAGCTCCCCAGGATGCACTGCCCTCACTGTAGGTCACTCAATGTAGGTCTCTACCACAGATATAGATATACACTAGATCACGCAAATGTATCTACTTCGCGTATCCGAACTCGGTGTCCGAGTTGGACGTCCGACTGACATTCCGCGCGCTTCTGTTGTGTTAGCCGTTTGTCCGTGAATATTAAGAAAATGCCTTATTGCAAAAGCGATTTTGCGCGGACAACGGGGAATTCACATCACTAATTCGCCCTTGTGAGGTCACAGTAGGTAGAAAAAAAGTGACACGGTTAGTGTTCATACAGATTGAGGCGTTTAAGTTTATTAGTGTATATCTATATCTGTGGTCCCTACCTACATTTATCTCTAGATGTTACACAACGTCATGCGTTGGTGACTCCTGTGGAACTACTATCACTCGAGAACCTTTCCGCCCCAAAGGCCATCATTTCTACGTGCAATGGCATATAAAAAATGACATGGTCACGGTATATAAAAAATGGTATTGAAATTGGAAGCGGCGGATAGAAATAGTCCTCCTAGTAATACGCCAGCAGAATGTAAAATCATGCAAGTATTCATAGACCGTGTCAGCTCGAACGCGGTTTACGGGCAGTGCCGGAAGTTGGCGGATCTGCAAGTCGGCGGACCCGAATCCAAAGACCGATACGACGAAAACACTAGAAGTGCGATATTGAATGTTTATTTCAAATAAAGTATGTATCATGTTAAAGGTATGACCACAAATCCCCGTTCTTAGGGTTCCGGACCATAAAAAAAACGGAACTCTTATCCAGACTCGGTCCATCTGTCTGTCTGTCTGTCCCAAAGTTAAATATCTAAGCAACTACTAATGCTATTATGGTTTTTAAAGAAAGCTAATCCACGTGTATGCAACAAGTTCATGATTATAATTAACGTAAATATTACCGGAGAGTTATTGTGTAACCACTATCAAGCGTACTTTTTTTAAAGAAGAAGAAAGAGCAGTAATGAGAATTGTTCCACCACCAACCACGATATGCTTGTACCTATTTATACATACATACATTCACGCCTTAATTCCCAAAAGGGGTAGGCAGAGCACATGAAACGTATGTTCCAGCGCCACTTTTAGCATAAATGTGGGTATAAAATATCGACAAAATGTGATATTGTAGTGATAGGTTGCTAGCCTATCGCCCACAACACACTTCAACCCTGGTCCTTTAGTCGACTTATTTATACATTTTTTAATATATGCGTGAACGTTAATCTTGCGATAAATAATCTGTAAGAACGAGTCCTTTACCTTGAAATAGATGGCAAGTAATAGCCTAGCAGTATTGTAGTCAATATACTTAGCTCCTTGTCCGAAACTCGCGTATTAACTTTCCACCAACAACGAAAGACCTTCCTGATACCCGTCCTCCTAACAAGCGGCCTTCAAAAAGCCCCCTGTAAGGGATCACAGAATACTGGTCTCATTGTAATGTTAACTCAGTCGCTTGCAATGTAGAATCGAGGCAAATTTTAATAATTTGACTTTAGTGTGACTGGGTAGTGTATTAAAGCCTGGCACTTGATCGTAACGAATTATACTGTCATGAGGTGCGTGACATTAAACTCAACATTTTTTTTTTTGTCTTGTTTTTAGCCGTATCCCGAAGGCTGTGACGTCAAATTATGGCTGGCTGGTGGATAGGCGACACTATGGTGCCATCCGACCGCCGAAGAAATTAAACTCAACAACCTTGCTAGCGCGACTTATATGCCAGAACAAAAAACATCCTCTAATAACATTACATTATTGGCATTCATTAAAAATTTGCCCAGTTGGGTCCGTAAAAGGATTAATATTGTTTTTAATTTATATTACAAAGTAAACTTAACTAAAGATTCGCCAAACTGCGAAGTTGGGATGTTTAACACTAAGTTGGATGATTTGACGGAAACCGGAAGTCCATGAATTACAACAATTCCATTCTAATCGTATTTCAAAATCAATGCGTCGCCCATCACACCATGGTTATACGCTACTCGTAGCGTCCGAGGAAGTGACTGCACCATGGACCTATGATACTCAGGACAAGCTACTCGTATGGTAATAATAATACCACGTGCGAGGGAGCTGCGGGCGTAGCACGGTTGCCATTTTATCACTTATCCTTGTGGATAAGGCATCAGTCACTCTCGCACTCGCATACTTGTCAGAGCGTGATGGACGTCTTTACCACAACGATAAGTGATAAAATGCCAACCGTGCTACGGGTTCTGGTAGCATACAAATCTCGATAAGTGTGCCAGAACGGGAAATATCATTCGTTGTCCTTCTCATAGTTCCATTTATTTATTTGCCACATCTGATTTAGTATGAAGTTTTGGCACATAAAACATTACCCGTCGAAATTGAATAGGTTGTTTATGGCACGTCATCAGCCATTGCAAGACCGGGATCGACTTTTGAATCTCACCAAGTCACTAATTCTCACCGATGTGAGTGATTTCCGAAAGTTCGTATTTTTGAAACTCATCGGTGACTTACATTTGTCATACCTATGATATCGATTTACGAGTGCCCCTACCCACTCGTAATTGAAATCACCATGTGATTGTTTTTGACAGTTGACGTATATGACATCTGCCAAGAATTTTTCAAAACTTTAATATTCGGTTATACATGACACTGACACATACGCTACGTTTTACGTTTTATTCTGTTTTAAGTTATAGTATGAGAAAATAAAAACCGGTATCAAGGACAACATCTGCGCAAAAAGGAACGTAACGGGAAGATTGTCTCTGACTGACATTGTAAAATTTCTGCATGTTGCTAAACAGCGTGTGACTTTCAAAAATACGGCTTTTGGAAAATGGTGACATTAAAGTCATCGGTGATAATTTTAGTCACCGGTGACTTTGATATCACCAGTGAGATTCAAAAATCGCACTCCTTTGACAGATTCAAACGTAAAATGTAGCATATCTGTTAGTGGACACTGACAGATACGCTACGTTATACGCAAATTAAAGTTTTGAAAAATTCTTGGCAGATCTCACATTCGTCAACTGTCAAAAACATCGATATCACAGGTATGACAAATGTAAGCCACCGATGAGTTTCAAAAATACGAGCTTTCGGAAAGCTGTTCGAGAATTGAACATACGAAAGGTAGCCCCATAGTGGCGCCCACCCACAAGCCAGTCCAGACGAGCAGCGAAAGCCTCAGGGCTGCTGTGATACGAACCATTAAAAAAAACGCCCAAGATGACATGGAGAACTTCGTTCGCTTCGCTCGTTCAATTATATCTTTGTCTAGGGCCCATAACATGTGCCTTATAGAGCTTACTGCTTGTGTAATGCATTCCCATTTATTCATATGTAGTATATCTTTAAGATTATCAATTCAATGTTACTATATTCAATGTGGTATTTCTCGAGTGAGAGTTGTCGGTTTAGTGTCTGGAATTACGAAAAATACCAACACGATTCAAACAGACTCCCAGGGTTTTTCTAAAACTTACTCATTACTTTATTCTGACGTTTTCCATACCAGATTTTCCCTCCGTTTTTTGGTAAAATTAAGCATTTATTAGGCTGGTTTTAGTGTCACGCGAACCGTCCGCGCGGATCACGTACGATGTATTAAGCTTAAGGGAGCGTTTTAGAGTAATACGGACGGGTCCGCGCGGACGCGCCATACATATTCGTCGTGCGGAGCTGTCCGCGCGGACGGTCCGCGTGACACTAAAACCAGCCTTACAATAGTTACTTTTGCACGTAGTACCTACCCACTATTACGTGTACAACCTACGTAAAATAAATTGTCGGTAATCACGCCATTTCCGGACAAAATGCTGGCAAATAGTGTTTTTTGTATCCGATACTACAGTCACGAGATAAGTGCACGTTAATACCTCAATTTGATTTATTCCCGCGTTTTCGTGGCCCATTAGGTTTGCCAAAAATTAAAAAGCAGTCGATTGGTACTGCAGTGTTTAATGATATGTATATTTAATCTTCTTTTGACCACACATATCCAGTGCAGAATTAAAAATGAGTGCATCACTGCATAATAACGATTGTTATGAAATGTGTCACAGTGTCAAGTCCCAAAAAAAAGAGGTAAATGCTGTTGTAAAGAATTGCGTTTGTGAAGAATTAGGCATCAGAAGAAACGCTCTTATGTTAAACCCAGCATTATTATCGCAGAATTTTTTGTAGCGAAAATTACGGGTACAGACTTGAAATAACTTTTACGAATTTTAATATCAAGTCAACACGTAAGAATGCAATATTCCGAATGCATGGATATTTTTTGTAGTATTGTGTGTAGGTATTTAGATAAAAGACAAAGATATTGGTTATAACCTCGATTAAAACATACACATTACATTACCTTTTACCCGAAAATGATTGTACAAAATAATTAAATTAGGGGTGGATGTTGTCAGAGGAGTTTATAAACAACAACGAAAGAAATGACAGTAACATAAGTAAATCCAGAATGGCCATAACGGAAAGTTTCCACCACACGATCCAGTGCAGATGTCGCCCCAATTCTCGCCCGATTGCGAACTGTCCCAACTTATGCGGTGCACACTGCACTCGCAACTTACCAACTTTGACACCTTTCTAGAACATTCGAGTTGTGTGGAAGTTTTCCATGCTGCGGGTATGTGGCGATTATACTTTAAAATGAGGTTAGTTCGAAGTTACTGGGCGGCGGAGTTGTCGTGGAAATCGAAACGGAAGAACTTGGACCGGCTTTACTATGAAAATAGTTATGCAGTAAAATATTCATGATCTAAAGGCCGCCTCAGACCTGACTCCAAATGGGGGAGGGCATTACGTACGCTAAATTTAGAAGAAATTTAGAAGAAATTTAGAAGGCCACTCATATTGAAATAAATTGCAGTAAGCATCTACAATACAAGTAATAACACATTACTATGCGCCTCAACAAAATAAAATAAAAGGTAAGGTAGTCATAATTATTCTCATTCATGGGCATTGATTTATACATAAGTACAGTTCAGTCCCAACTTTGATATTGTAGGATGTCAAAGTTGCGGCTGCTAACAGGCTCACAGATGATGGATATTGTGGAAATATCGAATAAACAGTCCATAATCACGTAGCGGCAGGGTTATCAGGGCGTAGTCGGTTGGATAAAGAGGCGGGCCATTCCATCAAAAGCAGTGTCGGGAGTGGGCAGAGGGAGTGGGTTCCGGTAGGACTTTTGACCTGACAAGTAACTGGGCTCGTCATCGTCTATTTGTGAGGGCTAATGGATTATTAAATTACAACACTACAGCTTACCGATATGCTTATATCTGTCCACGAAATCCACCATAGCCTTCGCCCAGGCCAGCTTCTTGGCCACGTCCAGTAATCCGAGGCAGGGTTCAATGACCCCATCATGGACGCCCACACAGTACTCCCTCAGCCCTTCGAAGTCTGCTTCGCTCTTCTTGGCGTCGAACTCTTCAAGGAACCAGGCGTTTTCGAGGGAGCCCAGGAAAAGGCTGTCCAGGTAGGGCTTGAGCACTGGACTGAGGTATTTCTTGTCGTCTTTTGCGCCTGAGGTGGAAAAGTAAGCATCGTTAACTATCATACCATTGTAGCATTCATGACTCAAATCTCACTCTAAAAATGATAATAAAATAAACTTCAAGTAACCATAGTACTTATAGTTATATAATTACAATATAATTATTGTACACAACAAAATATACACATAGTGACATAAAAATGAGTCAACGTGGGTCACTCCCGTACCTTGTGGCTCGGACGCCATCTCTCAAATGCTCGGTGTGCGCCGATACTAAACAACATGTAGGAAAGAACGCATGCGCTTCTTGTAGCGACCACTACTGGCATGACAACTTGCCTTTATAAAGCCAATGCAACACATTCCTCATGACATTAAGCTCGTCCTCCAGGTTCTCCCGCCGCAGTTCAGGGTCCCGTCTCACGGCGTCGATCAGACAGGCCGACGACGCGTCGTAATAATCCTTCAACTTGTTCCATTTCTTTGATCTGCAATTAGAGGAACATGAAGAAACTTTAGTGTGACATTGCCGAGCACCGGTCGTTCACTAGCTCGATGGATTGACGATGAAATCTTTGGATGCTGGTTGAAACAAAGACGGGAGCGGGATATGGGGCGTACCCGAAAAGAGGCTTATTCTCAGCTGTAGGTGATTACAGTCTGATAATTATCATCATCATCATCATATCAGCCGAAAGACGTCCACTGCTGAACATAGGCCTCCCCCAAAGAGTGCCAAAGTGACCAGTCCTGCGCCATCCGCATCCAGCGGACTCCCGCAACGTTGACCAGGTCACCTTGTGGGGGGCCTACCCACGCCACGCCTTCCGATATGTGGTCGCCACTCGAGAACCTTTCCGCCCCAACGACCCTCGGTTCTACGTGCTATGTGCCCCGGCCATTACCACATAAGTTTAGCGATTCGGAGGGCTATATCGGTTACCTTGGTTCTGCTGTGGATAGCCTCATTTCTGATACCATCACGCAGAGAAACTCCCAACAACAACTTATAATGATGATGAAGAAGAAAAAGAAGAAGAATTGTATTTAACGTCATTCATGACAACATGCAAAATACAAAGGGAAAATACGTTAGATAGGTTCCGCATTCAGCATGGTACCGTGGTATGCCATTGCAAAGCAGCAACTTTGCTGGTGTTCAGAGGGGACCTTAAAACTAAGGTCGGTGACAGCACGACGCCAACAACCGTGAAATGAAAAGTAGAGTGTAACTCTGATCTAAAAGCCATATTACGTATTACCAATCGAAAAAAAAACTGTTAAAGAACCATTGGGTAATTTGGCTTATATTACAGCAATACTAACCTGTAAGTAGACGTCTCTCTGTCAAACTCGCCAAGACTCCTGGTCTCAACGTTGTTCAAGTACAGGTCGCGGGCCTGGTCCAACATGATTGCCAGAATATGGATCAGCTGCTCTATGCTCTCCTGGTGTTGGGTTGTCACCTGGAGGAGGTTTGCGTGGAACGTGCTGTGATTTTCCTGAGCAAATCAGACATACGCAGTAATATAAATAAGCTGTTCAGATCATGGCATTAGTATATGCTTTGTGGTTTCCAATCGTTTGGCAAGTTGGTGTTTCAATTGCAATTTATGCAAAGGAAGCTTGAAAGTAGCTTTGCTTAAAATCTAAGAGCCAATCGGCTACGGTGATAGTAATGCACTGGAAGAACTAATGGTATGAATGTGGAGAGTTGTAAGAGAAATGGTTAACCAAGAAGGTGGACGTGACGACTAAGAAACGATAGGAATAGGAAGAAAGTGAGTGACAAAATGATGTAAGATAGAGAGGTATGGAACAACAAGACATGCTGAAAAAGGGCAAGCTGATTACGTTAAGGATTAAGAGACAGCCAGACACGCAGCTATCAGGTATCTAGAGGATGTGTATGCCCATTACTTCTGTTAATGAAAATGAAAATAAAGGCAACTCACGCAAACCACCATATTCTTGCAAGCCACCAGCTCACTGGCGACTCTCCACAGATACATCAGCTGCCGCCTGGTGTAGTTCGGGGCCGCCCCGGCTGTCGGCTTCGAGACCTTGTTTAAGTTCTCCCAGCGGGCGAACAACACCGACTCCAAGGACTCTGAAGGCGTGAGCAGGATCTCTTCGGAACCTGAGAATATGGTTTATTAGGGGTTTTAGAATGAAGACAGAACTTTTAGATGACGACAAAAAAGATACGGACGCGGTGGTGGTGATTAAAAATAAAGCAAATTAGAGAGGGCCTCAATCAGCTCTTGGATGCGAATTCGTTTGAGTGGATACTGAGCGCTACCGTACTTTACACACGCAAAATATAAGCAGTTAATTTGTTTCGTTCATTATTCATGAGTGAGATGGCCCGAATAGCCTAGCGGCCCCTGCGAGTCGGCAACGATAACGCAGGTGGATGGGTGACCGCCTGATGTTTGAGTAGTTAATATACTCCTACTCTTCGAAATTTGACTCCTAAAAATTGTTATTGTGTAATTTTAAGCGCAGCTGTATGTTGTAAAATAAATGAATCTATCTATCTATCTATACATGAGCGCTTCCGTGTTTTGGAAGGCACGCTAAGCAGTTGATCCCGGCTGCTGTCTATGACAGTATGACAGTAGTCGTTAAGTCGAGATAGAGGCCTTCGGGTGGCTAAAGAACTTCTAACAGTCGAGTTGCCCACTCACTTGAAAAAGGGGGGACAACTATCACTCGCGTCCGCAGGAGCTACCTACAACAACCCTGCACGTGTCCCCTAGGCGGTACTAAAGAGTGACAAACTTTAAGATGCCAAAACAATGTATGCCATAGGTTTATATAAACTGACCGGGCACGGGCAGGCGATGCAGGTCCAGCAGGCAGCGGCGCACGGTGGCGGCGTCGGCGGGCCAGTCGGCGCCGCGCGCGCCGCGCCGCACCAGCGCGCCGCGCGCCAGGGGGTACACGTAGCCCGCCGTGCAGCCGTGCGAGCACACCGCTAGCAGCCTGACACAGATGTCAACCGATACGGTATTTGACAAAACTCTAATCGGCTTCTTTGGTCAGACTGTAGCAAAAGGGGGCCGTTTCTGGGACCTTTTTGATTAGAACAGTAAAGAATACCCGTTGAGAACTAGAGCGATCCAAAGCTACTATTTCGACCATAGGAGTTTTTAAAGAGAGCTGGGACTTTTGTCGTTGTGGGTGTTGTGTGGGTGTGTTGTCTAATTGTTCAAAAGTGGTGTCATTAAACCATACAGATTGTTAAACATGGACATAAAAAATAAACTGAAATGGTGTCAAAACAACGAGGAAAAGATACAACTTGATATTCTAGCGACGCATAGAAATTATAAAAAAGTTGGGTTCCACAATTTACCAAATTGGAATTTGACTAAGACATTTTGAATTATAAAACAAGTGTACCCAGCAGTATCGAAAATGTATCCAATTCAGCAGACATAGCTCAGTTGTTATCACACCATTTTTTCGTTGAGCCCCTCCCAGCGCGAGAACCTCACAAGCCTGGGACAGCCCAGACCAACATAACATCGACGATTACTGTAAATGACGTAAAGAGGGCAGTTAAACAGATCACACGCGGCAAGTCGCCAGAGTACGACTCCCTGAGTATAGAGCATATACTATACGCAGTTGTTGAGATTTTTAGAGTGTTAACTGACCTATTTAATGCGTGCATTAACCACAACTATCTAACCCACAACCTCATGAAAACCGTGGTGGTTCCAGTCCCAAAAGACAAAAGGGGTGATCTTGATTGGCTCTGTCAAAAACTACCGCCCGATTTTTCTCACTACCATAAAAAGATGCTAAATTAACATAAGCCAGGCACCGTAATCATATTTATGGTCTAAACATTAGTGGGTCTCTTTCTAGGCCTTTCGTTCTGATACATACTGTATAATAGATGCGTTCGACATTTGATTCTGCCTAACTCAATTAATTCCGGTACAGCTTTAGAAAGAAAGAAAGAAAGAAAGAAAACATTTATTCGTGGACAAAACAATGGGTATAAAAAACAAACAAGCTTTAGAAAACTCATAAAAATATAAAAAATACATTAGCCGTACATTGAAAATAACGTTCTCTAGATTAAAAATGAAAACTAATACTAACTTAAAAATGACCTACTTACCAAAAACTAAAAAAAAAGACCTGATGGACTCCGGGAGTGCCGGCAGAAGTGAAAACTTTAATAATTTTACCTTTGCAAAAAAAAATACCCGCCTCCGCCCCCAAGCCCCGTACGTCTTACATCAAAAAAAACTATAAACGTATTTCGCAAATTCGCATTTTCATTAAAAAATCCGCGTTTTGCAGCGCAGCTCCCGCTTTTTGTATTCTGGCAACACTAAATCCTACGGTCACGTGACCTCCTGCGCTCCTACACCTGTGGCGAGTTTAACAATTTTACCCCACCCCAAAAAGTGCACAGCACCGCAATAGTAGTTTATGCGACTGATCCATAATGAGGGGCCTTGTGTGGTTTTATGAAACGAGCGTTAGCGAGTTTCATAATAGGATCACACGAAACACTCGGCCTTATTATGTACAGTTGCATACACTACTTTATCTACACACATATCATAAGTAGTAGTAAGTAACAGCAAAAAACCAACGGTAAAATGACAACAGCAATGGCGGTAATTCGATCGAATCCGTCATGACGAATGGTTTTTTTTTTAAATCATAGACAAACGAATGAAGTCCCTATACTCATATCACTCGAGATCAAATGTCGTACGGTTTGTATTAAAAAACGTACTGAATTGACGTTTCGTATCGATAACTGTTTATAGATATTAAAAAGGATACTAGAATAGAGACCCACTTGAGTTTTGACAGCTTTTCCAAATTTAAACTCGTAACGATACAAATTTATCAAAAAACTGTACTGTACAGATTTTACCTACTACCACAGACAAGAATGTTCTTATAGTAAAATCGGTTGTAGTAATGCTGGTCATTTCCTACGGTTTCTGAACGCATTTTAGAGCACTAATGATATGTGCGTAGATAATAGTACATTTTACAACTAGTGTGAAAAGAATGTCTTTTTACCACTAGTACCGAGGTATCTTGCCACGAGCTGAAAGCGAGTGGCAAGACTCGGTACGAGTGGTAAAAGACATTTCACACGTGTTGTAAACGACGTTTTTTAATACAATTGCGAAAAAAACTTTACGAAATTTACAACTTCACTTCCATATCAGTGCGAGTGAAGCGCGCAGCTTCAATATTTCAACCAGTCACAGAGCAGTATACAGTAGTATTCTTGGGGCGCGTGGCCATCTAGATTTTTTTCAACCAATCACAGAGCAGAATTCTAGTGGCGCGCGGCCAACTAGATTTGCTTAAACCAATCAAATCACACACATGGAACTAAAAAGTAAAAAGCACTAGTTCGAGAAATTGAGCTTCTCGTACGCTACGCAGCCACAAAAAGTACCACTTTTTGAGCAACTGTATTAAAAAAGAAGTTTTCACTTCAAAAACGAAATTTGGACCCTTTGGCACTAAACTAAAACAGCAACAAACCATCACGCAAGCAGCATTCCCGCGCTGAATTCGACTGCAAGTTTTTACGCGAGAAAGCTGCCCATGCCATGGTCGCCTGTAGTATTTTGTTGTAACTATGGTTCATTTTGATCATTGAGGGTAGTTTTTATAACGTTTGTTAAATATTAAATGCAATAATGCGCGGACGTATTACTGTCATTTCCTTATATCCTGGGCAATCTGAAAATGATTTTCAGTATGTCAAAATAAGAAGCTAACGTAGCCTGCGTAGTGGTTCAGGCATGCTGACAAACGGCGGTCGTGGGTACGAATCCCGGCTCGTACCAATGAGTTTTTCGGAACTTATGTACGGAATATCACTTGATATTTGGTTCGTTCTTCTTTTTAACTGACAATGAATCGTCTTTTTTCTGTTTTTTGCGTTTTTCAACTTAGTATTGATAATTACGGTTTTTGATTTTAATAAACGTTGCATGTATTTTTTATTAGGACTAATTAATGATTATTTCCGTGGCGATAATGTTTTTATCCTTATGGTAAAACGCAAAAAACAGAAAACAGACGATTCATTGTCGGTTAAAAACAAGAACGACCCATTTACCGTTAGCTTTTCGGTGTAGGAAAAACATCGTGAGGAAACCTGCATACATACATCCACGAAGAAATTCAAAGGTGTATGTGAAGTCCCCAACCCGCACTGGGCCAGCGTGGGGACTACTACTTGTTCCCTCTCATCCATGAGAGGAGGCCTGTGCCCAGCAGTGGGACGTATATAGGCTGATTTATTTATATATTTATAATATGTCAAAATAAATTTAAATTTTCGTTGGTTCTCTTGAGAGTAGAAACTCTTTCATCTCCTCAACAAGACAGACCTATTATTCATACAGCTACCTTTCATCATTTAAATTTTAATCTATAGAATACGTTCCCAATCTTTCGTAACTTTTGAGACGTCATGCTATACTCACGAGTCCAGGATCAACAGAAGGTGATGCGACGCATGAGTTTGCGCGAAGAAGCGCGCAGCGGGCTGGTTGTGCGCGGCGCAGCGGTCCACGCGCCGGCGCAGCGCGCACTGCGCCATGTACCGGCTCACGCCGCGGAGGGAACCCTACGACAAACCATGAAACGCTTTGACAAAGATTGGCTTGGCATAGAACGGTATATACAAGAGTTGTACGAGGTAGCGGAACGCTGTGCGAGGAGAAAATCTACCAATAGAAAGAGATGCGTCTAGTGGATACTTAGGTACTCATGAACCCTAAAGGTTTCAGCTATCGCGCTAACAAATGACCTTACTTAATCAAGGGGATGCCTTGATTTGAGTCGAACACGCCCTCTTGACAGAAACATGCTTATGCCTTCCCGCACGTGATAATTTACTTTAAATACAAAGTTTTAAACGACTTCAATTTAGTACTCCGCCAAGCCACGAGAACATTTCCTTTTTTTTACAATTTACCACATAAACTGATTTCGGATAGCAAATGCGTTGATTACTATAGAAAAAAACCGAATCGCTGTATGTGGGCCGATAATATTTGAGGACTTCCGTCGATTCCCCAAGATCATCACCAACGGCACTTCATTAGTTCCTATTTCAACGGAATCTTATCAGAACCTATGACGTAATTTTGCACTTTTAAGTACATAATTGAGGAATTCGATAAGTCATCTGTGCTCTTCATCATCAATTCCTCGCCACCAAATTTATGATTCTGGATGTAAATACACGAGTTATCATAGAAAATATCAAAATCACTACACGCTTGCCTAATAAAATTGAGGAGTTCCCTCAATTCCTCATGGATCCAATCATCTACCTGAATTTTCAATAAAAGGAGACCCACCTAAAAGTATATACCTACATAGAAACAAAAAAAATTTTTTTTCGAATCGGCTCATCAATGGAGTTCTGAGTTAACATTGAAAAAATTAATTTAAAAAATACAGCCAAATTGAGAACCTCCTCCTTTTTTTGAAGTCGGTTAAAAAAGAGATGTAACACTCTTCGTGAATGGCTATTTTGGTCTAATTTCAATAATTACCAAAATTACTGAATTTTAATTTATATTTAATGAAGTGAGATTTTAGACGAGATATAATACTATAGTTAACTTGATATTGTCGTAAAATAATGTATCGTTTGTGTAGGCTATCATGTATCGATTCAATGAGATAAATAACTATATAGTCAAGACTCATATGTCTGAAAAATCTGTCCTTATTGTTTCTTAATCTAGTCAAAACGGCGCGGCGTTTCAAAGCACGCGATAAATTCCAATATCCTTAATAAGAAAGAAAGAATGAATGAAAGAAAGAAAGAAAGATACATTTATTCACAAACACACAGGACACACATATTAAACAGAACAAATAACACACGCTTGTTTTCTTAGTTGGAGCATGCATCGATAATTGATATGTGACGGTTACCTGGACCCAGCGTCTCCTGAATACCATACGAAATTTTGCAAAATATTGATCTATGGTAGTCCCAGTCTCATTTCGTAATCTGTAGGGATATTTGAAACAATACTTAATACCAACCTGGTATATCCCTTCCCTCATCTTATCCAGCAAAGAATTCAGCGCGCCTGCGACTTTCGCAACGGTGGACAGCTCGGAGAAGTGAGCATCCAGGGTTGCCTCAAGCGAAGGGTGCCACAGCTGCCACGTCGCCGTTCGTTCGACACATGTCATTGTAGATGGTGGGCCTACTGCTGCTGCGTAGTAACCCTGATAAGGATACCATAAACAATCAGTATAAAAGGTGATCAGTATGGTTATTCAATGCGGTATTCTTGTCGATCTTAAGTCAAGTATGGCGATCGGCAGGCCCATGGCCTAGATGTGACCAGCAATGACAACGTATAGATCGGGTAGGAATATTTTGCATTGTAAGAAGAAATTATATAAAAAGAACGTAAACTTTAAGAGTGGGAGGAGAGTGGGAGTGGGAGGCCTATACACCTATTTAAAGTGGCTGAATCTTGTTGAGGTAGGTCACTGCGAAATGTCATCCCGCTCGAATGTGGAGCACAGCCCAACTGGGGAAGTACCTCCGCCTTGCAGAAGACCACAGCTATAATAACACTACTACTTGCTCTGTAGTTGTGTTGTGTTCCTGGAGGTGAGCAAGGTCGGCAGAGCTCCCGAGGATGCGTTGTGTTGTGAGCGAGGGAATTGGGTCCTTCAGCTGTCAACACGGCGAATCCGCAACATATCAAGGGTCGACAACGCCCAATTTATTCCATTGGAGTTGCATGCGTCTATAGGCTGCGGTGTCCGCTTACCATCAGGCGAGCCGTACGCTTGTTTGCCACCGACGTTGCATAAAAAAAAATAGTGATAGCAGGCTTTTGGCTGCCATGATGCCAAGGTGAGCTGTAAAGCTGTAATGTAATGCAGATGGAGCCAGAGCAACAATATTCCTTAAAACCTGACCTAAATAAAGATGACATTTTGAGGAGTGTCCGATTAAAGTAGGTGTTTGACCTGGTGTGCTGCAGTGTAGTGCAGCAGCGCGCGCGGGCTGGTGAGCGGCACGCGGCAGGTGTAGGCGGCGGCGCTGACGCCGGCCACGCGGGCGGCCAGCACGAGCTTGGCTTCCGCCTCGCCCGCGCCCACGCGGACCATCACCCACGCTGCGCCTTCCACGATCGCTAGACGGCGGTCTGTGATGGCTTGAGGCGGGGACGCTACAAAATGTAGGAATGTATCAATAAAGCTGCAAACGCACAGACAGCGGTGGCGGGGCGGCGCGGCGCGGTGCAAAGGCGGTACCGGTTGCAATGTTCGAGCTAATACGAAAGGGTCCGCACAGAAAACCGCGCCGCGCCGCGCCGCTCTGTGCGGATCGTTTCATATTAGCTCGAACATTACAACCGGTACCGCCTCCGCGCTCCACCGCGCCGCTCCGCCACCGCTATCCGTGCGTTTCAGCCTAGTGTAATGTAATATTATGACTGTAATGAAAGCATGACTAACTGTAATAATATGTAAGTGTTTTGGTCTTGCACTGTAAACTTGCATATGTTTGAAATAAATAAATAAATAAATAAATAGTTGTAACAGTTCCCCCCTCCCCGCTAGAAACGCTTCCGAAGACCTACGCTAACGAAGAAGCTCCCCGCTGAAGCTCAAGAAACGCTAAATATCTTGCAAGGAATTCTAACTTAATGTAAAACCCTATTCCTTCGTGCTAGACTACTGTAACTTACACTCTATTTACCTACTTATTAAACCTACTTTTGTTGCGTGCTTTTATTTAAGAATACCTGACGATTTAGCCAAAATCTGATCGCTAGTGGTTGAACCCCGAAGTGTTGTGTACCGTAATAACCCTAGATCCTTTTATGAAAGCTCGACAGGTTTTTGGACTCTCCATTCATAATAAAATTAAAGCTAGCTTATCTGTACATAAATTAACCTACTGAAATGCTACTTTTAACTGCTATTTTCCTATTTATGAGCATAACAAAGTCCTAAATCTTGTAGGAATAATAAATTAATTATAAATCACTTTATGATTATAATTACACTGTAGGCTACTTTATGATTATAATTAAAAATTGTTTTTAGTAGAAAAACACCTATCCCCTATTACATGTCCGGTTGAACAAGGAGTAGCCTTCATAAAATCAATATTATTTATTTAAACCTATTATTATCTAGAAGACTGCCCTAAATACTTGTATTTTGGACCAAAGTTCTATCGACGGGTCGTGTGGCAATCTTTTGCTCACACTGGCTACTCTCTTGTTGGAATGGAGTCTGGACATCCTATTCAAGTTACTTACCTAGCTATCCTACGAGTTTAGGACTCAGAGAATGAATCTACCAGTGTCTCAAACCTAGCGGTCAGTTTCGAGAAGATACACCGAGACAAACTCGACTGACATCTTTTAGTATTATTAATCGTTTATATGTATAACTAAGATGGCCTGGACCATTTTATACCGACGGCCGTAGAGTAATGCCGTGGTAAACCGTTCATTACACGCGAGACATTCCACCCAAACCATGCCTTAAATGGCTTAAATGGAGAATTCCCTCTCATGAAAATAAGATACTTTAAATGGCAAGTTCTCTCTCATGAAAATAAGATATTTTAAATGGATTTGATGAACTGCTCAGCCTGTCATCAAACCCAGAATTATTTCATCTTTCTGAGACAATCCTGATGTCACAATTTCATGAATAAAACTGTGACCTTTTTAATGATATTTAACAATTGTCTCGTGTTTCACGTGTAACCCACGGCAACCCAACACCACTTGCCTTACTACTCAAACATCACACTGGTTACTCATTAATAATTTTAGTCGTCATTAGATTTTATAAGAATAATAACTTCAATTTTATTAAAACTTAGATATAACATAGAATAAAACAATAACTTTAGTTACAGTAGATATAGTTTCAAGCCCTAATACCCCATAACGCGTGAATTTACTCCTAAGCCTACCCCACAGTCCCTATTCTGCTTACTCCTGGAACCATACCTTAGTTCAGAAGCAAGAATGTATCCCTATTGAAGCTGTAATTAGTTCAGTCGGCGAAACTGAGATGACAACCCTCTAACAGCCTGTGTAATTCATCTCCCCTCGCTGTGCCCGAAGGCTAAAGGGAAAACAGCGAGTAAGATGCACTAACTGGACATACGGTATGTTGATATATAAGTATATTTAACACTGAACGACCCCTCAAGCAACCGATCGGTTTCCACGAGCGGAGATATCCTCCTATGCTTTTCGTCACATAAATGCTCAAGCCACGTTTCCACCGTCAGTTGTTTTGAGAGACGTGAGGGCCCCGATTAAAGGGTTTCGTCTCCTATGTTGGTAAAGAGGTAGACGCCAGACCACACCTCAAGTCTGGTAACTACACGGACACGGATTCATCCCCGTTGGCACCGTTAGGTGGGGCTGACTCCGCAGATAACTGATTCTTGACAGTGTTCCGGCTGATTGGACAGTAAGAATTAACCCCAACTAAATTTCGAAAACAATCGTCAAACATACTCAATCCCAGGGAGTACCCTGGCATAATTAAATATATTTGATTAACCATATAAACCTACGGACCAACTCCGTTACGGTAAAAACAGCTTTGACTGAGTTCCGAAAACACTTGTCAAACATGTCTAATTCTAGGGAGTGGCCGCTAGCAAATTAAACATATTTGATTTAACCATATAAACCTCCCGGAGTACCTCCGATAAAGTAAATATAGCTTAGGCCCTAATACCCCTTTAAATATACAATTAACTTGTAAAATTAAGAAAGTAAAAGACTCATAATTATGAAGAGAGATTCCTCACAATAACAAGCCATTCACCAAAACACAATAGAGGAAACACACACCAATAATTTCACAGCCCACAACCAGAGACACTGCCAGTCCGAACGATGAGAAATGAATAATCCCCCATACTACTTCGGCATTCCTTTTTATACTTTTCACGAGGGTCACGAGGGTCAATAGGGTCACGAGGGTCAATAGGGTAACGGGGGTCACGGGGGTCAATAGGGTCACGAGGGTCATAGGGTCACAGGGTCAATAGGGTCACGAGGGTCAAGAGGGTCACGAGGGTCAAGAGGGTCAATAGGGTCACGAGGGTCAATAGGGTCACGAGCGTCATTAGGGTCACGGGGGTCAATAGGGTCACGAGGGTCAATAGGGTCACGGAGTCACGAGGGTCAAGAGGGTCAAGAGGGCCAATAGGGTCAAGAGGGTCAATAGGGTCACGAGGGTCAATAGGGTCAATAGGGTCACGAGGGTCAATAGGGTCACGAGGGTCAAGAGGGACAATAGGGTCAAGAGGGTCAATAGGGTCAAGATGGTCAATAGGGTCACGAGGGTCAATAGGGTAACGAGCGTCATTAGGGTCACGGGGGTCAATAGGGTCACGAGAGTCAATAGGGTCGAGAGGGTCAATAGGGTCACGGGGTCACGAGGGTCAAGAGGGTCAATAGGGTCACGAGGGACAAAAGGGTCACGAGGGTCAATAGGGTCTATAGGGTCAAGAGGGTCAATAGGGTCACGAGGGTCAATAGGGTCACGAGGGTCAAGAGAGTCAATATGGTCACGAGGGTCAAGAGGGTCAATAGGGTCACGAGAGTCAAAAGGGTCACGAGGGTCAATAGGGTCAAGAGGGTCACGAGGGTCAAGAGGGTCAATAGCGTCAAGAGGGTCAATAGGGTCAAGAGGGTCAATAGGGTCACGAGGGTCAATAGGGTCAAGAGGGTCACGAGGGTCAAGAGGGTCACGAGGGTCAAGAGGGTCAATAGGGTCAAGAGGGTCACGAGGGTCAAGAGGGCCAATAGGGTCAAGAGGGTCAATAGCGTCAATAGGGTCACGGGCGTCATTAGGGTCAGTAGGTTTACGAGGCCAGACGTTGGTGGTATCATCAATAATTTCAACCCATTACCAACCTTAACTCTTTAGCAATAAGGTTCAAATCAGATTGTAGTATTAAAGCGCTAACGTAAACAAAAACCACAAAAAGTCGTACTGTTCATTTTCATTTAGCTTCTAATGTTCTAGCTATTACGATTGAAATTCGTATGTCGCCCTACGCCTCCAGCCATGTCCATTACCAAAGCAGGAATTCTATTTAGGTATCAATATATGAAATGATTCATACAATATCCGTAGATGAAATAAGTCACCGTTACAGACTGTTTATACGATTGTATATTAACTTTATTGTCTTCCTTCTCCCCTTCATTTATCTAATCAATTTTCTAACTTTGGGTATGAAATAAAAGTATGTCATTCTCTCTCTCTCTTTATATAACAATACACACAGAAATCCGCCAGCGAGCATGCCCACTCTATTACAACACGCCCCGGTGAATATTTCGCAATGCATGACCTAGGTCATGCATGTAGAATCTTCACCCCTAGGTCCTAGATTTGTCAGCGACAACCCTCCCTTTTCTAAACTCGTGATGTGTTTTTGACCAGTACTAAATGATCATCAATGACTTCGTCAGTTAACACGATTCCCTTGAACCATAACAATGATTAATGACTAGCTTTTCCTCAAGGATTTCTGTCTCACTCCGAGGTACCAGGTTGTGAATCTGATAAATTCTAGTAATTCGATTAAGGAGGATTTACCCCGGATCGGTGATTACATTGCTCAATCGGTGATCCTAGGAAACATTGCTCTTCCTTTGAATAAATCCAACAAAACCTCCCCACGTAAAACAGAAACTATTTGGTAGAAGTACCGAGACGTTCATTCTCCAATGTATAAGCTCGAATCGTGCTCCCAAACTACATCATTAATAATTAGTTTTCTTGGCACCTGTATCATGTCTTATAAAATAAGCCAATTCCCATTATGACTTGTCAAAACAGCGTAAGAAATGTAGAAAAAGAAAATATAACCAAAACAAGCGGCTATTTGTAAATCCAGTTGTAACCTTGTTCGCCTCATCAGGTAGAACAGTCAACTAAAACGTCATAATTTATTAAAGTTTTTAATAAACTCCGGCTTAGTTTCACTGATTCAATTATGATTAACCCTCAATTTGACTTATTTTAACCGACATGAGGTGTGTATACCCTTGCGTAGAAATGCGTGTGTAGTATAAGTCCCCAAATACTACTCTATGCTAAGAGTCGAATCGTTTTCACGATTTTAACCTATTGATAAATATTTAGGGACCTGTTGTTTTTTTTTTTTCCCAACAAAACCAACAAATCTAGGTTATTTGATTACACTCTAGCTATTGTCAAACTGTAGCAACCCATGTTTACATAAACTTTCTTCAATCTTCACACACATTTCACTCTTCATCTACCATTCATCTCTTTGCAGTAAATAATTCAGTATATATGCACCCTTCCTCATTCGCTAGTTCGCTCGATTGTTACAGATAGCCAAAGCATATGAGGTGTAATCATTTTAATACAGATTTAACACTTATTGGACATTGATTTATGCAATATAAAATTTTCCCCACAAATAAAATTCATCATACTCGCCAGAGATTTAACTGCACTAGTAAATACAAAATGAAGTATACGTATTGTTTCACTTTTAAATTCATATCCATGAGTAAGCTACAATTAATATAGATGATCTTTCCAAAAATCAAAGCTATATCCCAATTTTTACCCAAAATTAGAAATTAACTTTCGTAAATTAGTTGAAATTCATACCGATAATAATTATTTTTCCAAATGAATCCAAAATTAACCCAACATTTTGAATAAGTATTAGCAAATTAATGGAATTAGATACCAATATATATATTTTTTTCCAAAACCCCAGATCCGCCATCATTGATTGAAAAATAAACCTAGAATTTAGTCAAAATCGACATCATTGATCTAC
Source organism: Epinotia demarniana (assembly GCA_945867215.1). NCBI lineage: Eukaryota > Metazoa > Arthropoda > Insecta > Lepidoptera > Tortricidae > Epinotia > Epinotia demarniana. The sequence continues at coordinate 2,540,077 of OX244271.1, forward strand.
TACTACTCAACCATCAGTTTTTACAATCCGGCTTTTCTGTAACTTGTTACCTGCGCACCTCAACGTCCACCCACAAATACAACCGCGACACCCAGCAACCACACGTAGGTCCAATTTCGCGACGGGCGAACGACAATCCAATTGACAAAACAAACCTACCCAGTAAAAATCTATTTCGCAAATTATAAAAACCACCTCAATTTGCCCCACTCCAAAAAAACCAGCATTACCAGATCCCTAAGTCGTTGCCATTAATACACATTCATAGATCAAACTTGTTCTGACACCTCTGATGCAGTGATTTCAAATATACCTTAGTAGGCCTTAATGTAATTAAGCCCCACAACTAAGTATATTGTTAGTGAGGTTTTCCAAGTATAAAGACGTCTCATATTAATCATCTAGATCCACCCAAATCTGCTGCCGAATCGCCGATTCCTCATATTTATCTTCAAACGGCTTTAAGCCACGCTGCCTGACAGTCAATCAATAACGCAAGTTTTATAATTTGTATAGAGCATTTTGCAACAAAGTAATATACTATCTTGTAGGTAAACCTATTTCATTGTCTTTCACCCATGATAAAACACAAAAGAAAAATACAAAAATATAAATGTGTCGGGAATCGAACCCGGCTCAGTGACTTAGAAAGCCGACGTTTTCCCACAGCGCTACCAAGCTATTAAGAGAATGAGTCGAAATTTAGAACCCGTTTCAAACTGTCTGATGTGAGCCCTCTGTGATATATTTAGTTTTAAGATTTATCGTACCCCTTAAGTCAAATTACCCACAAGCATACAAAAAAAAAACCCGAGATCCTTGTTATCTTAAATGATTGAAATTGAATTGAATTGTATTTTCGCTATTTTAATGATAATATGGGCAGCGCCCCGCAAAACTTTAACAACACAAAGCCAAAATGGGTTTCAAAAATTGAAAAGCTTAAATGTTTACTACGTTTACCCTTTCCACGTCAGGAAGCACCTTTTTAACTTGAAAGCCACCATATTCACTATTATTTGTTACAAAACACCACTATGGAAAACTATTCTGGTACAACAACACTTTGATCCAATTAATAACTTCTTGTTGTGATCGCATTCACACTGGTCTTTATAGGTCTTCACATGATTTATCGTTCCTGAATGATACTTTATTTGAAAAAGGTTTTACAATGTTTGAATATTCACTTAGTCCCGAAAACAGAAAATTATTTGTATAAACACTGTGTGAAATTCAAGTCAACTGACGATTTTTCTCTTTCATATGACATGACACTTGATCCTGACGTCCATTTCGTTCGGAAATTCTTAATCCCTTTTTAACTGCAGCAAATATATTAAACTGTATACACTCGATTATTGATTCACAAATACGAGAATTAATTATCTATTTTAAAATTACTTCTCAACGTTGTTATAAACACGTTGCCCCATATCTGTCGTAAGAATTTTATTATAAAACTGCATCTCTCTGCCATCTGTCGTCAAATAGAGTAACTTTCCCATTGACACATGGATCCAAAGTCATGGCCCGTCAGTGATCATTTGCGCTATCTATTGTTGAGTAGTGTATTCCTGGCATAGATTGTCGATATTTTGAGTTTTCTCATATATAGTGTCGCCATCTACAGCCGAATAGATGTTTTTATATATGATGTCACTAAACCACTGTCATTATTTGTTGTTATTTCGTGCAACTAATGAAAATACATTTTTTAATTCCTGAATAACGTACAAACGCAATTCTACAAGAAAATCATTTACTCGATATATGCGAATACTGTCTGTGATCTATGTCTTCAGTCAATTTTCATCTATGCCTTGACACATCATAGCTTGGCGTCACTGTCAAGTGTCAACTGTCAAAAATTGCACGTCGCGTCGTAGGCCGTGGTCCGTTTTCGATTTGTGATGCATGGATTCAACATATTTAAAACTTTTAAATGAAAACAAACGTGATATGCAACACTACCGCTATTTGGGCTGGATTAGGTACATGGACGCTTTCCTCAAGGTATGTATTATCCAAGAATATTCTTTCTTTCCGCCTTAACGTTAATTTTTTTTCCTGTTTTCTGTCCTTGTTCAAAGCGACTTCCTACAAGTATTTCAACGTTAAAAGGTGCCATGCAGCCCGTAATACTCGGCAATGTATCGACAAACAGTAACACTTCAGTGGTAATTAGCATACATTTGCGAATGATCGTAAAACTTCTCGCTATCTTAGCTAACCTAGTTTTCTACTAATATATTATATCCAAGTTTAGAGTAATTCACATACTACTTGTCTCTCTCTTCTGATATTCATCCCGATTCAATTTTTCATTCAAAATAACTAAATGTCCATTTGTCCGTCGGTCCGATAATGTCCGTTGGTGTCATAATTTCTTGTCATGGTGTTTCCAGGAACAGCAGAATGCACTCGCCCTTTTAATTGATGACTCGATAATGCGACTGGGAATATTAAGCCAAAATGCCAAGGAAGGGGCCCGTCTCAACATTAGTGGTCCCAGCGGAAACTGACATCTTCCCGTCTAATTTACCATACAATGGCCCCCAATAGTAAGTAGATACATAGTAGATCCATGAATGTATATATATCGCTTAAACCATTGTATAATTTCGTCTCAATTTCAGTGTGAAGAGTATGTCATCTTATTAAAATATATTTCCATTACTTCCCTTTCTCAAAAATTATATCTTGTTCAACTGTCATAATCATACATTAATTATTGATGTTCCCGCTTAACATAACCTTCTGTTTGTTATTTTTACAGCAGTATGAATCCGTGAGGGGAATGTTGCCACCCAACACAAGTCTGACCGCTTAAGCCACTCACTCGACATCGTTATTCTCCTAGTGTGGTGTAATATAAAAAGGTAATTAAATCTATTGTTTCTCTCCAATAATTCTGTGCTTCATAATTTATGCAAAGAACAGCATCTGTTCGGCATACATTACATAGTATTAATAAAATTCTGTACATGCAGACTAAGTAATTTGTATATCCGTGGCTCCTCGTATATTATATCTATTGTGTTTCTCCAATGATTCTGTGCTCCATAATATATGCACAAAACAGCATCTGTTCGGCATACATTACATAGTATTAATAAAATTCTGTACGTGCCAATTAGGAAGTTTGTATATTCGTGGCTACTCGTATATTTACCAAACTAAGATATCATTGTTCCTTAAGTGAATCAAAGTTTGGAATAAATATGTTTTTGTTATTAAATGTCAATAATTATCACAACCTCTGTAATTTAAACTCAAATCAATTTAGACACTCCCACGCCCCCGCACCAAGTTATTCTCCTTAATGCATGCTTATTATTTAGGGAATATAATTAAATTGAGGATGACCTATGTAGTATTATAATATAACTCTCTTCCATATAATATCAATGCTTGGAGTAATACTGGGAAGAATCAATGTTTCATGTGCTCGGCCCACCCTTGTGAATAATTTTTGTAGGAGCTCATTCTATTATGCGAAGAGTAATATTCATATTTATGTTTCCAGGGTCGCCAGCTCGTCAACAAGATGCCACACCTCTACTACCGTGAAGAAACAGCATATGAAATTTCGTCCCACACCAGTCCATGAGATTGCTATCCATTTCCATGAAGTCCTTCAAGCGGAACCCTCCTCGGGGCATGATTTTCCCTAATGCGAAAGCAATGATAGATCTGTAGTTTCTATGTGACTAGTATTCCTTACTTCATTAACACTTTCGCATCCGGACCAAAAATGGAATAATGCACCAGAATTGGACAGAACTCGTTAAGCGTATAACTTTATACTACCGCCCTCCTAACGGCTGAGCTGGCATCTGAACAAACATTACGAGTGCCTACCGACGAGTTCTTGGTTGCGAACGTGTTGAATACCTTTTATCAGAGTATCCAATCTTTTGGAACATTTTGAGCTGAAATTCCTTTTCTGCTTGTTTTGATCTTCGTATTTTCATATCATATTGTACCGCGTCTGTGTGTTTTAATGTTATCTTGCTATTTCATAATGAGACGGTCGTCTGTACTGCTACCAAGCTAAATCTGGTATTCATATGCAGCTAACTTCATAATAAATAATCCAAATAAGCTGTCATAGCTGTATAAGATAATGTATGTAATGTGGATTCTTGAATTTTATCCATGTAATGTATGGTTATGCTTAATTCTCCTTTTTTTCAATAAAATTCTCATGCCTGTAACTCCAATGTCTATACTATGCACGTCGCGCGTCGCGTGACTTCTGTATGATAATAAAATATACTGGGCCCTGGATTTTTCCATACTTTCTTGTCTTTGTTGGCCTTGTTTTTTCTGAGGTTCGAACCAGAACATATAGTGCTCGCAATGACACGTCTATTTATTATTTAATCCTCACAACCTTCCCTGACTTGAACAATAGCCTCCGTGGCTAACATGTCACTTTTCTCAAACCAATCTATCTGCTGCTCTATCAAATTTGTTCTATCCGTTGTATTGATACATAATGAAATGGGTAGCTATGGTGATATGAATCTCATTAATTGAGGCTTAGCTACCTTCTTGACCCATAAATGTATGTTGCAGTTTTGTAAGTACAATAGCATCTACAAAAGAAACAATCTGTGAGTGTTACCATAGATGCCCTTATTATTTAAGTCCTGAGCTATAACCACGGACTTCAAAAGTTGAAGCTCGAGTATTCCCATCTCTATTTCACGATACTCGAGTGAAAGGGATGCATGTACACGGACATCCGATTCTTGTGATAGTGCCGTTGTTACTAAACCCGTAATGCAAGTGATCCGTCCGCCCTATCAACTTGCTATGCTAGAAGGAGAAGTATATTTTGATGCCTCATGTTTCACTACAACACACGGCTGCAACAAGTTGTCAGGCGTGTACGACTGCTCTATATCTGCGGTTCCTTGTTCTTAAAGGCCTTCTATAAATTGCCCATATCTATGGAATCTCGCGCTAAGTTAATGGGGTGTATACATGTCTTGATCTGCCAGTTCCAACTCATCAGAATCCGACCGATTGCTATCGTCTGGACGCACGTTGTGCTGTTGATCCTTTCGTCAGGAGAAACTGCATGCACATGCGGTTGCACAATCACGACCCCGACACGCTGTACCGACAAACTGGGGCAAAATCACATAATCTGTACACCCCATAAAGCGTTTCGCCTTTGTATTTTCGTATACATTGTGTCACACTGAAGTGACTCCAAAATCTCGCCTTTATATTTAAAAACCATAAAATAATGCTAGAGCAATCTTTGCGTTGCATAAATCAAATAATGATTATAAGACACTATTTCCGCAGATCCTTCCTATGGAGAATAATATCTATAGGAGTTTTAAAACGCAATGACACCTCGTGCGTGTTAACGGTTAACGGTTATATTTATTCTCTTCTCTTTGCCCGTTTGCTTTGCCGCGCCTCGTGTCAGTCTTCCCGCAATTTCAGTTTGGCTATGAATCTCCATTAATTTTTCTCCTAAATTCTTTAAGTTGAAACCACAGTGAACGGACGTTGCGAGTTATCTTTCGTGGTCTTTTGACGTACATGCATTCATAAGCATTTGTAATATTTGTATGCGCCTGCGCCATTCCCTACACGGAGTTATCTACACTTGCCGCCTTGAAGTAATAATTCTGGTACGTAAAACTTTTGTTCTTATTACGTATAAAGATACTCCCTAGCTGCCCTAGTATTTCCTACTTACATTGACTAAGTACTCATGCACCCGACCGATTGCCTTTGTCATGGTATCTTCAAACGTAATTAAATTGTCGTCCTTGAACACGGAATTCAAAAGTTCTTGCAACGAACGGGGTTATACAAATTTCAAGGTTTTCCTAATTACCACATACAAAATAATGTACATACACTTCTAACACTACATAACCTTATTCTTATGGTCTACAAGTACAAAATTATTCACATTAATGATTGTCGTTTTAGGTACAAGGAGCACTAAGAAATAACCGTATGTGACTACCATTCCAAAAACCCAAGGATTGTTTTGAGGTTGTTCTGATATTGGAAAATATCAGTTCAGTGCTTATACGCCGCTAAAGAGATGAAATCACCAGAGCCTCACTAGTTTCAACGATATCTCAAGGTATACTACAAAATATATTAGCCACATTAAAGGATTAAGGTGCTCAGAATTTATGAATAGCTAGGTTTTGTTTCTACTGGCGATGAAGGCTCGCCCCCAAATAATAGAAATACATAAATATGGCCGGCGTTCCTACTACAATGCCTACTTCTTGCAAAAATGCAATTCCTCTCTCCGTTGTGCTAAACCATCTGCTCATTTCTCCTTGACATATTATGAAATAACCCCTGCACAAGACCTAGGTTTTATATTTATAAGACTTAATTTCTAGTTTTACGAACTACCTTACAACTGTTATTTTTGTTTGTAGACACACTGAATACGCCCCGACATATCTTAAATTATTTATTCATTGACGCCCCCCAGAGTCAATGAGTTTATATATTTTTTCTTACACTAAGGTCCGCCTTAATTTATAATTTTAATAATTTATATTTACTAAAAGTACTGATATCATGTGATATATATATAAATAATCATCATAATCATTATCACATCAGTCGAAAGACACCCATCGCCGGACACAGCCCTCCCCCAAGGAGTGCCACAACGCCCCGCGTCTTATACATCGGGGCAGACACACCGCGCGCCCCCCCGGCAAGCATGTGTCCGCCCCGAGAACCTCTCCGCCCCGACGGCTGTCGGTTCCACATGCAATATTGTTATTGTTTTTCAGATGCAGTCCTAAACCTGCCCTAGCGGAGTCCCTAGCTGATAAATAATGAAGAGTCCAACACCTATCAAGCTCACCTCCAACTTCAGGCAACAAACTGTAGCCCGTAAGGGCTACTGAAGATATCCCAGGGAACGGCACCAAACTGTAACAGTTCCCCCCTCCCCGCTAGAAACGCTTCCGAAGACCTACGCTAACGAAGAAGCTCCCCGCTGAAGCTCAAGAAACGCTAAATATCTTGCAAGGAATTCTAACTTAATGTAAAACCCTATTCCTTCGTGCTAGACTACTGTAACTTACACTCTATTTACCTACTTATTAAACCTACTTTTGTTGCGTGCTTTTATTTAAGAATACCTGACGATTTGGCCAAAATGTGATCGCTAGTGGTTGAACCCCGAAGTGTTGTGTACCGTAATAACCCTAGATCCTTTTATGAAAGCTTGACAGGTTTTTGGACTCTCCATTCATAATAAAATTAAAGCTAGCTTATCTGTACATAAATTAACCTACTGAAATGCTACTTTTAACTGCTATTTTCCTATTTATGAGCATAACAAAGTCCTAAATCTTGTAGGAATAATAAATTAATTATAAATCACTTTATGATTATAATTACACTGTAGGCTACTTTATGATTATAATTAAAAATTGTTTTTAGTAGAAAAACACCTATCCCCTATTACATGTCCGGTTGAACAAGGAGTAGCCTTCATAAAATCAATATTATTTATTTAAACCTATTATTATCTAGAAGACTGCCCTAAATACTTGTATTTTGGACCAAAGTTCTATCGACGGGTCGTGTGGCAATCTTTTGCTCACACTGGCTACTCTCTTGTTGGAATGGAGTCTGGACATCCTATTCAAGTTACTTACCTAGCTATCCTACGAGTTTAGGACTCAGAGAATGAATCTACCAGTGTCTCAAACCTAGCGGTCAGTTTCGAGAAGATACACCGAGACAAACTCGACTGACATCTTTTAGTATTATTAATCGTTTATATGTATAACTAAGATGGCCTGGACCATTTTATACCGACGGCCGTAGAGTAATGCCGTGGTAAACCGTTCATTACACGCGAGACATTCCACCCAAACCATGCCTTAAATGGCTTAAATGGAGAATTCCCTCTCATGAAAATAAGATACTTTAAATGGCAAGTTCTCTCTCATGAAAATAAGATATTTTAAATGGATTTGATGAACTGCTCAGCCTGTCATCAAACCCAGAATTATTTCATCTTTCTGAGACAATCCTGATATCACAATTTCATGAATAATACTGTGACCTTTTTAATGATATTTAACAATTGTCTCGTGTTTCACGTGTAACCCACGGCAACCCAACACCACTTGCCTTACTACTCAAACATCACACTGGTTACTCATTAATAATTTTAGTCGTCATTAGATTTTATAAGAATAATAACTTCAATTTTATTAAAACTTAGATATAACATAGAATAAAACAATAACTTTAGTTACAGTAGATATAGTTTCAAGCCCTAATACCCCATAACGCGTGAATTTACTCCTAAGCCTACCCCACAGTCCCTATTCTGCTTACTCCTGGAACCATACCTTAGTTCAGAAGCAAGAATGTATCCCTATTGAAGCTGTAATTAGTTCAGTCGGCGAAACTGAGATGACAACCCTCTAACAGCCTGTGTAATTCATCTCCCTTCGCTGTGCCCGAAGGCTAAAGGGAAAACAGCGAGTAAGATGCACTAACTGGACATACGGTATGTTGATATATAAGTATATTTAACACTGAACGACCCCTCAAGCAACCGATCGGTTTCCACGAGCGGAGATATCCTCCTATGCTTTTCGTCACATAAATGCTCAAGCCACGTTTCCACCGTCAGTTGTTTTGAGAGACGTGAGGGCCCCGATTAAAGGGTTTCGTCTCCTATGTTGGTAAAGAGGTAGACGCCAGACCACACCTCAAGTCTGGTAACTACACGGACACGGATTCATCCCCGTTGGCACCGTTAGGTGGGGCTGACTCCGCAGATAACTGATTCTTGACAGTGTTCCGGCTGATTGGACAGTAAGAATTAACCCCACCTAAATTTCGAAAACAATCGTCAAACATACTCAATCCCAGGGAGTACCCTGGCATAATTAAATATATTTGATTAACCATATAAACCTACGGACCAACTCCATTACGGTAAAAACAGCTTTGACTGAGTTCCGAAAACACTTGTCAAACATGTCTAATTCTAGGGAGTGGCCGCTAGCAAATTAAACATATTTGATTTAACCATATAAACCTCCCGGAGTACCTCCGATAAAGTAAATATAGCTTAGGCCCTAATACCCCTTTAAATATACAATTAACTTGTAAAATTAAGAAATAGGGTCACGAGGGTCAATAGGGTCACGGGGGTCAATAGGGTCACGAGGGTCAATAGGGTCACCGGGGTCAATAGGGTCACGAGGGTCAAGAGGGTCAATAGGGTCACGAGGGTCAATAGGGTCACGAGCGTCATTAGGGTCACGGGGGTCAATAGGGTCACGAGGGTCAATAGGGTCACGGAGTCACGAGGGTCAAGAGGCTCAAGAGGGCCAATAGGGTCAAGAGGGTCACGAGGGTCAATAGGGTCACGGAGTCACGAGGGTCAAGAGGGTCAAGAGGGCCAATAGGGTCAAGAGGGTCACGAGGGTCAATAGGGTCTCGAGGGTCAATAGGGTCAAGAGGGACAATAGGGTCAAGAGGGTCAAGAGGGTCAAGGGGGTCAATAGGGTCACGAGGGTCAATAGGGTCACGAGCGTCATTAGGGTCACGGGGGTCAATAGGGTCACGAGGGTCAATAGGGTCAAGAGGGTCAATAGGGTCACGGGGTCAAGAGGGTCAATAGGGTCACGAGGGTCAAAAGGGTCACGAGGGTCAATAGGGTCTATAGGGTCAAGAGGGTCAATAGGGTCACGAGGGTCAATAGGGTCACGAGGGTCAAGAGAGTCAATAGGGTCACGAGGGTCAATAGGGTCACGAGGGTCAAAAGGGTCAAGAGGGTCAATAGGGTCAATAGGGTCACGAGGGTCAAGAGGGTCAATAGGGTCACGAGAGTCAACAGGGTCACGAGGGTCACGAGGGTCAAGAGGGTCAATAGCGTCAAGAGGGTCAATAGGGTCAAGAAGGTCAATAGGGTCACGAGGGTCAAGAGGGTCACGAGGGTCAAGAGGGTCAATAGGGTCAAGAGGGTCACGAGGGTCAAGAGGGCCAATAGGGTCAAGAGGGTCAATAGCGTCAATAGGGTCACGGGCGTCATTAGGGTCAGTAGGTTTACGAGGCCAGACGTTGGTGGTATCATCAATAATTTCAACCCATTACCAACCTTAACTCTTTAGCAATAAGGTTCAAATCAGATTGTAGTATTAAAGCGCTAACGTAAACACATTGCCTTACCACAAAAAGTCGTACTGTTCATTTTCATTTAGCTTCTAATGTTCTAGCTATTACGATTGAAATTCGTATGTCGCCCTACGCCTCCAGCCATGTCCATTACCAAAGCAGGAATTCTATTTAGGTATCGATATATGAAATGATTCATACAATATCCGTAGATGAAATAAGTCACCGTTACAGACTGTTTATACGATTGTATATTAACTTTATTGTCTTCCTTCTCCCCTTCATTTATCTAATCAATTTTCTAACTTTGGGTATGAAATAAAAGTATGTCATTCTCTCTCTCTCTTTATATAACAATACACACAGAAATCCGCCAGCGAGCATGCCCACTCTATTACATAGTGTGCAGGGGATAAAAACCCGCTAAACTAAAGGATATGATATAAACATAACATTGAAACGGAAGCAGTATTGGACGCAGTAACAATAGTATATCACAGAAGTATAAAGTACAAAGGCGAACTTAAGGGTCCCGTGGGTATCTCTGTCATGAAATTACTGTAAATATGTTAAAGCAAGACACTGAAATAAGATAAAAACTGGCTTAAGAACGGTTTTCAACCGACTTCAAAAAAGGAGGAGGTTCTCAATTCGGTTGTATTTTTTTGATAAAATGCTATTAGAATGAAATTAGAGTTAAAACATGGGCACAGTAAAATTATTGTAGAATGTGTGTTACTTTGATTAGACACATAGCACCTAGAACCGATGGCCGTTGGGGCGGACCTCGTACTGGAAGGCGCGGCGTGGGTAGGCTCGTGGACTGATGACCTGGTAAAGGTCGCGGTATGGTGTAGACGTATTCAACTTGCATTTAATGTTTATGTCCGCATGCAAAATTTAACAATCCTTTCCACTCAATTCAAGTGGAACTATATTCCAACTGAATACCATTTTTATTCGTGAGCTTCCATAAATAAACAAGCAGGTAGCTATTTTCATAAACGCTCCATTAATATTTAATCAAACTTCCCTTGGACGGATTTTTTTTATTCACACATGCTCGTCCCTTGCCCAACGATATTCAACCTTACGCCCAATATACACAGTCCACTTCACAATTTTTTGTTTGAAATCCGCATCCCAAGCTTGTGAGCTACAGAATAATGTGCCGTACAACATTAAAATAAGGTTGTAATATAGTTGAAGATAAGTGAGTCAGTAATAGTTGCCCGAAACCACCCGCAACCTATAAATCTACCCGTAAAATGAATTCTGAAACTCTCTCCGTATCGTTTCCCTCCAACTCTTTAACAATAAAGGAGTGAAAGGGATGGAAGAATTACTCATGTGAACATTGGTTCTGGTAATTATTATTAAGGAGATATTTCACACTTCCTCGCAAGTTATGATTAATTATTTGAAATGGCCGCGATGAAATATTGTGCGAGAACGGGTTTGTTTTGAACGGGGAGTCATATTGTTGAAACTTGGTAGAATGTTAAGCGATGTAATCATTAGAATGTATGGTGCTGTAATGGGAGTTTGAGTTGTTCTACGAAATGTTTGTTAACTTTTTGGCTACGATTACGAGTTTATGTTTCTATGTAGGTACAAGGGAATCTAGTTTCGATAATCGTGCGGGTTAATAAGTGGGAAAAATACTAAGTAACGATTGTGGCTCAATTTAGCCTGAGTAATTCTTATAATATCTATTTTCCCTATGCGTTGTAAAGTCAAATGGACCCTTTGCAGACAAAAAAGTGATCTTGCCTGAGATAATTCTTCGGACTAGGGTGCTGATCTGCGTTGACTTAGGGTATAATCAGAATAACGTAGGTCATAATGGAGGTCGAGAATCTTTTTCAAAGCGTTTCGATCATGGAGTTTCTTTTATTTAGGCGACTTCGGTGGTCGGTGCTGACGCGGTACGATATCAGTATTCTGTCAGCTGCCAGTGTCAGTCAGCGGTCAGTCGAGTCAAGTACCGATTCTTTATAACGCACCTAAGTATTCGAATGTTGTTTTGCAAGCGGACCGCCCTGTTTCCTCGCATGATATTACTACTACGCAAATGTAATACTGATACTATCCCGACAAGTGAGGAAATCTGTGCGACTACAGAATAACGCATACCGCATGCTAAGTCGAGAATCGACCTGTTTACAGGTTGAATTTTTAATGAGTGTCCAAATTCAAGTACAAGATTCTTCAGCAAAAATTATAAAATACATGTTTTTTGTTTCATATCATTCAGTAGTAATTGCTACTTAAAGTTATCCCAATAAAAACCTTACCGCGCGGGCACCTCAGTGGGTAGTAAGGTTTACGCACGGCACGCCTCCCTCCCCTCCCTCGACCCGCCCCGTGCGGCACAGAATCGCGAGTAACTACGCTCTACAGATAATTCTTTTGGGATAGAGAATTTGGACATTCATTAAAAATTCACCCTGTATAGCCGGATGATCACCACCTTTGTTACTCACCCCTCTCCAGATAGCAGTAGCGATGCGGCTGCGCCCGCGCCGCGGCGCGCGCGCACAGCACGCGGGAGCCGCCGCCGCCGCGCGCGTGCGCGCAGCGCGCGATCAGCTCCACCCACCGCTCCAGGACTTTGTCCCTATTACACTTTTCATTGGACATAGTTTTGATAACGTTATACTGGCCTTTTAATAGTGTCTCTCATTCTTAAGCCTCATTATTGTACTTTAGGCAAGTAACGCTACGCTTCACTTACACATATATATATTCTAGTTAAACAAAAAAAACTTAGTAGAACTGTACATAAATGTTTGAGTTGTAAAAGTGCCGTTGCGATCTAATTGCATTTTATGCATGGTCTTAATTGAATTCACGAAACAGAGACTGAGTTTCATCACTGACTAATAAACTGAGGATGGAAATGAACTTTGAAATGGCAGTAAGTAGGTGGACCAAATGATAAACTGAACAGACCAAAAGGCGAGCTCTAGGCTGCATTCAAAATCAGGATTAAAGTACTCTTAGATAAAAAATTACGATTGCCACGTATTCGATAATAAATGATGTACTTAGGTTTCCATAATGTGTCAAAATAAACCTACAGTAACTAGGTCACACTAACCTGCATAGATACCCTGAAGGTGTAAGGAACTCCTCCCATTTCTCGGCCTCCTTGCCAGTGAGCCGCACCCTCCCGTAGCCCACCGGTCCCTCCTGGAGGCCGCAGTCCTCGCCGGAGTTCAGCACCGGGAGGGAGTCCAGGGTCACCAGGTACTCCAGGGAACGGGAACGCATCTGGAAATGTGGCGAAAAGGTAACCAGACTATCGCGCGATACTAGCCATAGACCTGTCAAAACCACCTGTATCGATACTGTATTACCGTGTGTAACCGGTCTTCAATAGACGAAAGAGCAAGTGCTTGATTTCAGCAGCGTTCAAACATCGGTTTTGTTAGATAAAAGACTTCTATATTTATTTATTCTGTGGTATAGCTAAGTAAGCTCAGGCCTCGTTAGTGGGAGTCATACATTAAGCGTATCATGACTTGACTTTACCTTCTTGCCTCTGTGTAGAGCAATGAGATGACAGCACCTGAACCTCGGGTCCCTCTGCCCCGCGCCGTCCACTATCCTCTGCACTAAACTCTCCACTGCACTCTCCATCTCGGTCGACATTCGATCTGCAACATGATGTGATGTTATTCAACAGTATTGTAACATAAACATAAGCTATGGTAGCCTAGTGGTTCAGGCATGCGGCTGTCAAGCGGCGGTCGTGCGTTCGAAATCCGGCTCGTATACCAATCAGTTTTTCGGAACCTATGTACGGAGTGTACGGTGAACTTCGTAAAACTACCCTATGCCAAATCTTGGGATTAGGTTTCAAAGCGTACCCCGGGCTCTTTTAGGGCACAGCCGGGAATAACGCTAGGAGGATGATGATGATTGTAACATAAACATATTCACATTTTACTTCTTAAGAGCGTTTGTACATGGCTCCTGTAAAACAATAAAGCCTGTACATTACACGGCACCGACCGTATGTCTACTTCATATAAAACCTGACAACCGGGTCTACAGTACGTACCTGGTTAAAACTTTGGCTGCGAAAAAATGTGAGAGTGCAAACGCCCTTATGCCAAGTAGCTTACTTGAGAATGCACACAAGTCTGGAATACTCATATTACTTTGAGAACGGTATTAAGGGTCGAACACACAGCACCGTCGCGGGCGCGCCGCGCGATATTTCCCTACAAACCACTAGCGCGGTCAAACAGGCTGCGCCCCGTCGGCAACGCGCCCCGCCGGCAACCCGCCGCGCACAGGCCGCGCGCCCGCGACGGTCGCGCCGCGCGACCGCCACGGGCGCGCGGCGTGTCAGTGTGACGCCAGACAACACAGCGCGCGGTGCGTACGTAGAGCTGGCGGGTTGATGGCGCGAGGCCAGCGCAATGCGCTCGGGACGCGCACGCGATGCCGGCTGGTTGATGGCGCGATGCGCGCGTGTTCTGTGTGACCGGCCATCCCGCGCGCATCACGCGCTCGTCAAGCGCCGCTACCGCCCCGCTAGCAGTCTGTTCGACCCTTTAGGAACGATAGAGACGTCTCTTACAATAACCCTCCTCTCCTTCGGGCAGTCGGGTAAAAATACAGGGCGACGGGAGTGACATGCACGACCGCAAGTCTGACAACTGAAACCTGTCAGCAGAAAACAGGTGCTATACTGGTGACGCTTGCCTCTCATGATAGACGAGAGGATCATGCCAGTCTATGTATCCATGATATCATACCTGACTTTATCATTACTTTAATGGCACAACCGTTTAAAATTCAAACTTAAAGATCAGAGGTCAGTTTATCTGTGTCATGAGGTTAACTTTGTTTACATTGATTAACAAAACAGGGGATCCACAAATACATTTTAAATGGGATTGATTTGATATAAAATCGCGCCTGTACTGATCAAAAGTAGATTAGGAAAGCTCTCTCATTTTGGACACGTTAGCTTGTCGCTCCTTGGAGCTAGCGCGCTAAACGGATGAAGAAACAGAACATTCATATACCTACCTCCTGCTTTACGTTTACAACCCTTTCTCAGCGGGGATAACACCGATCAGGAAAGCCCTGAGCAAATTCGTTTTTAAGAAATCTGTGCGTATTTTTTTGCTGGCAGATCCGAGTAGTAGTAGTTTACAGGTTTGAAAATTTCGCTTGTAAGTATGCATGTAGTATATATTTATTTGTATATGTAAGTATTTATTTTATTTATGTATATGTATTTGTGTAAATATGTTATATATAGCAATACCGTAATGTAACTTGCACTGTCCACAATTTTTCCGCTTTGCCTTAAGGTTTGCCTGGTAGAGGACGCCATATGGCATTAGGTTCGCCTTTTGTACGTTACATTTTGTTTTGTGCTATAAAGTTTAAATAAATAAATAAATAACACATTATACGCTGTGACGCTATACGGGACCAGAATAGTCGTATCTACCCTCTCTCTAATTTCCACAGTGCGTTTGAGACAGCAAGATGTGCGAGACCGATCTACTGATTTATCCACAATAAATAATAGATAATCACCATGAGTTCTTCCTTACCTTTCTGATCATCATCACACAGCGAGTCTACGTAGCCATTCAGCGCCCTTAGCTGGTTGACGCTGAACTTGAGCCCCGAGGCCGGGAGACGAAGGTCCCCGCCGGGGCAGTCTGTGGCCACGCCCGATGCGCCTGACCCCATGGCTGTGGAAAAAGGTTATATCATCATGAGGCACGTTAAATATGGTAGAGGTGATTCTCAGTATTTAAACCCACAAATACTAAAAGAGGCACTGAAAATTAAATTGAACCATTTGGTGTCACATGTTCGCGCACTCGTCGAAGATGTTGACGAACTAATGCCATTAACCCTCTTATTGATATAACTTAACAAACCTATTAACTATAATTTACTTCAAAAACACATTTTTAACCGACTTCAAATCATTTACTCCGCTAAGCCACATGAACATTTCCACATTTCCTTTCCACTTTACCACATAAACATTGATTATTAAAGAAAATAACCAAATCGCTATATGTGGGCCGATAATATTTGAGGTATTAGTCCGTCGATTCATCAAAAATTACGACCTATGTAGCCTAGTTGGTAGTGACCCTGCCTACGAAGCTGGAGGTCATTATTGGTTTATCAACATTGGTGTTATCAATTTGTATTTGGTCCCGGGTTCGAATCCCGGTAATGGCATTTATTTGTGTGATGAGCTCGAATACTTGTTCCTAAGTCATGGATGTTGTATATGTATTTAAGTATCAATATACTCGTAAGTATGTAGGTATATTGTCGTCTAGTTCACATATAGCTTTGCTCAGTTTGGGACTAGGTCGATTTGTGTATTATTTTTATTGAAAAAGGTGATTCTGAGACCTTTGGCACTTCAATAGTTGCTATTTCAACGGAATCATATCAGAATCTGTGACGGACTTTTATAGTTTTCAGTACATCATTGGAGAGTTCCAGGAGACATCTGTGGTCTTCATCATCAGTTCCACTTCAACACATATAAGATTTTCGGGTGTATTTACACGAGGTATAAAGAAAATACCAAAATTACTACGTACATGCCTAATATATTTGAGGAGCTCCCTCAATTCCTCATGGATCGCATCATCGAACTGAATTTTTGAAAATAAATAATGGGACCAATCTGAATGGGACCAATACGCATCGGTTCATAAATGGAGTTCTGAGGTAAAAACATAAGAAAAATACAAACGAACCTCCTCCTTTTTTTTAAATGTGTTTTGGCCTTTTTTACAAACACAATTTTTAAAGTGATCGATAAAAACAAACGTTTTTTCACTTGCAACAGCGTGGGTCGACCCCACAAGGTGGACTTATGTAAATTGGGTAAAGGTCGCAGAGTCCGCTGTATGCGGGTGGCGCAGAACCGGTCATTGTGGCACTCTTTGGGGAAAACCGATGTCCTGCAAGGTCTTTCGACTTATATATTGATAACTAGCTGTTGCCCGCGACTTCGTCCGCGTAGAACTTGTATCTTAGAAAAATTATTGGTATTAAATTATTGTAGGTGGAACCTTATTAATTATCGCCGACCCAAACAAAGTTCAACCATCTTATGGGATTATTTCAGAGATAAAAACTATCCTAAATCCTTCCAAGGGTGTCAAATTCAGCGTAAGTACGGAAAATTTCATCTAAATCCGTTCAGGGATTAAGCGTAAAAGGTAACAGTGAAATGAGTTCATTAGTTTAAATTGCTAAATTTAAATTGAAAACTCCGCTTTTAGAAATATAAATATCTTAAGAATCATCAACAGATATTTCTGCTAAAATTGTATATTTTTTTATAATGTATTAAAGAAAGCTACATTACGGGAAATTTTTGCCTAAATCCGTTCAGTAGTTCACGTTAGTCCGAGCTACCTGTATAGTTATGAAAACCTATCTAATGCTAAAAGACGTAGAACTTTCCATCTCCATCTGCTGTCCCCATTTAACGGTGTTGTTAGAGCATACATGATTTTGATTATCTAAAATAAACTTTATAAATTAACAAAATAATCCGCAGTTTAAATGAAACATTACCTTATTTTCGGTTATGGGAACTGGAAGCTGTTCGGTTCTGTAAGGGTCGTGGTTCTAATTTATCCTTGCCTACTTCTCTGCTGCCAGTCGGATTATTTATTTTGGCTTACCATATAATTAGTATAAAAGACCTATGAATTCCCTTACTTCAAAAAATACTTATTCCTCATACATACTTCCAACCCTTTTTAACCTCCTTACAGGATGAATTTCAAGAAATGTTGTAATTAGTTACCTAGTCTTTTAGCGAAGTTCCAGATCCCTTAATTAAAAATTGTCTCGTTCCCTGTACAAACATCCAACTCCTTTTAGCTCATTTTGGGGATGAGTGTTTTTAACCCCCTTATGGAATCAATTTCAAGCAGTCTAAATTGTTTAAAATATATCTCTCCCCCATAGGGGATGAATTTAAAAAAAAAACAGTTTTGTTGTCTTTTAACATAAAGGCTACGACCGAAGTTACAAATCTCTTACTATAATATTTTCTTGGTCTCCATCCCTTGAGTGCCGTTTTAAACCCTTTAGGGGAGGATTTTTTCCAACACGCTGAAAGATCTTTTATATTCTGATAATAATTGTTTATACAACGTTTTAAGTCTCCAGCTCAATAAAGAGTTTTGCTAATCCAAACCTTGCACCCCCTTTTAACCCCCTTAGGGATAGAATATTCTTAAACGCTGGAAGTACTTTTTTATTTGATAAGTAATCTTTCTACAACGTTTCAAGTGTCTTACTAAAAAAAAGCGTTTCCCATACAACCCTTGCCTTTTAACCCCCTTCGGGGTGGAATAGTCTAAAACGCAAAAAGTCCTTTTTTTGTTATCTAATAAGTAATATTTCTACAAAGTTTTAAGTCTCTAGCTCAAAAACTAAGTTTCCCCCATATTCACTCTAAACCCCAATGTCACTCCCTTAGGGGTGGAGTTTTCTAAGTCACTGAAACGACTTTTTCTATATTTGAATAAGTAATTTTTCTACAAAATTTTTACTCTACCTAAAAAACAAAGTTTCCCCCATACAAACATGTCACCCTTTTTAAAACTCCTTAGGGGTGGATTTTTCCAAAACGCTTAAATTCTTTTTTTTGTATACAAATAAGTAATCTGTCTACAAAGTTTAAAGTTTCTAGCTCAAAAGGAAAAGTTTCCATCATACAAACTTTGCACCCCTATTTAACCCCATTTAAGGTGCAATGTACTAAAACGCTGGAAGTTCTTTTTTTGTATCTTAATAAGTAATCTTTCTAGAAAGTTTCAAGTCTCTAGTTCAAAAAATAATGTTTCCCCCATACAAACTTCGCACCCCTATTTAACCCCCTTAGGGGTAGAATTTTCTAAAAAGCCGAAAGCACCTTTTTTGTTTTATAATAAGTAATTTGTCTACAAAGTTTCAAGTTTCTCTTTCAAAAGGGAAAGTTTCCCTCATACAAACTTTGCACCCTTATTTAACTCCCTTAGGGGTGGAATTTTCTTAAACGCAGAAATTACTTTAACTGTATTTTAATAAGTAATCTTTCTACAAAGTTTTAAGTTTATAGTTCAAAAATTAATGTTTCCCCCATACAAACATTACACCTCTACTTAACCCCCTTAGGGGTGGAATTTTCTTAAACGCTGAAATGACTTATTTTGTATCTTAATAAGTAATCTTTCTACAAAGTTTTAAGTCTCTAGTTCATAATATAAAGTTTCCCCCATATAAACTTTGCACCCCCATTTAACCCCCTTAGGGATGGAATTTCCAAAAATCCCGTCTTATCGGATGCCTACGTCATAAAAGGAAATTCTGGTGTAAATTTCAAGTTTCTAGCCCCAGTAGTTTTGAATACAAATTTTGCACCCTTATTTAACCCTCTTAGGGGTAGATTTTATAAAACGCTGAAAGTTCTTTTTTGTATTAGTAAGTAATCTTCCTACAAAGATTCAAGTCTCTAGTTCAATAATTATGTTTCCCCAATCCAAACTTTAGACCCCCATTGCACCCCCTTAGGAAAGAATTTTCAATAATCCCGTTTATCCCCCTGCCTCTGTCACAAAAGGAAGTTCTGGTGTAAATTTCAAGTTTCTAGTCCCAGAAGTTTTGAATACAAACTTTGCACCCCTATTTAAACCCCTTAAGAGTGGAGTTTTATAAAACGCTAAAAGTTTTTTTTTGTACAAAGTTTAAAGACTCTAGTTCAAAGAATAATATTTCCCTATTATTTAACCCCCTTAGGAGGGGAATTTTATAAAACGCTGAAAGTACTTTTATTTTATCCTAATAAGTAATCTTTATACAAAGTTTCAAGTCTCTAGTTTAATAAATGATGTTTCCCCCATACAAACTTTGCACCCCTATTTAACCCCCTTAGGGATAGAATTTCTAAAAATCCTGTCTTATCCCTTGCCTACGTCATAAAGGAAGTTCTGGAAAAAATTCAAGTTTCTAGTCCCAGTAGTTTTGAATACAAACTTTGCACCCCTATTTAACCCCCTTAGGGGTGGAATTTTCTTAAACGCAGAAATTACTTTTACTGTATGTTTATGAGTAATCTTTCTACAAAGTTTCAAGTTCATAGTTCAAAAATTAATGTTTCCCCCATACAAACATTGCACGCCTATTTAACCCTCTTAGGGGTGGAATTTTCTTAAACGCTGAAATTACTTTTACTGTATGTTAATGAGTAATCTTTCTACAAAGTTTCAAGTTCATAGTTCAAAAATTAATGTTTCCCCCATACAAACATTGCACCCCTATTTAACCCTCTTAGGGGTGGAATTTTCTTAAACGCTGAAAGTTCTTTTTTTGTATCTTAATAAGTAATCTTTCTACAAAGTTTTAAGTCTGTAGTTCATAATATAAAGTTTCCCCCATACAAACTTTGCACCCCCATTTAACCCCCTTAGGGATGGAATTTCCAAAAATCCCGTCTTATCGGTTGCCTACGTCATAAAAGGAAGTCCTGGTGTAAATTTCAAGTTTCTAGTGCCAGTAGTTTCGGCTGTGCGTTGATGGTAGATCAGGTATCCTTCTTTTATATATATAGATAGATTAGACTACATTTTAACGGCATAGGGGCATGAGAATCTTACCTTAGTGCCGTTAGGTAACG
The DNA here is from genome assembly GCA_945867215.1 of Epinotia demarniana. Classification (NCBI taxonomy): domain Eukaryota; kingdom Metazoa; phylum Arthropoda; class Insecta; order Lepidoptera; family Tortricidae; genus Epinotia; species Epinotia demarniana. Next base: position 2,560,928 of record OX244271.1, read on the forward strand.
CTACCTTTACCTATTTTTTAAGTATTGAGCCCCACATAAACATATATTCAGAGATTTTCGCATGATCGATCCCTATACAAAACTATCGTGTCGCGTAAACACGCACAATGTTATTGGTCGTGATTATCCACGGTGAGCGCGGGCGCACAATATCAGATCCAAAATGGCGGCGATTGTCCCACTTCCGCCGGAAGCGCATTATGTGCTCATGCGGTGACCGCGGGTCGATTGTGTTCGATTATAGTCATTCTATCTAGAGCAAATGACGTAAAGTTATGCTAATTCTGGACTAAATCATTCTAGCTAAATTGTCTGCTTTGCCCTAAGGTTGACTGGTAGAGAATGATTTCGGATTTTGAGTCCGCCTTTTGTCCAAAAAGTTCTTCCTTTGTGCAAAAAGATACTACAAATAAACCGATTCTATGGATAGGTAGATAGTCACCCTAATACACACACGATGTAATTATAATCCCAAAATTAAGATGGCTACCTCTGTGAACGTAGTCATCAGGTGCTCCCTGGTATATATTTCCCTCGTACGCCTCGAATACTGAGCGTAGAATAATGCTTTATATATAAATCCTGTAATTTTGCCTCACAGGGCGTATTTAGTGGAACAGTAATTGAATAGGCAAGCATTTGTACACAACCCCTAATGGTACAAGTACAAATGAGGGTTAGTGATGACTAATGAAGCGCTCTTTAGGTTATAGGTTATCATTGGTTATCAGTGTTATCCCCTAGATATTCTATATGCCTCACTATCATTTTGTTAATAACGAAAATGGGACATGTTTCATTTCCTTTAGGTACTGTATATTTATACAACGTGTGACAAAAATAACGCAAAGCCGTTTGAGGGCATACAGGTATAACGCGCGCAGATAAAGTATGGATCTGAAAATGGCCGTCTGCTCGCATGCTATCTCGCTTACACCCTATCGCTGCGATAGGATGATCCATTCTTTATCTGCACGCGTTATATCGTGTTTTGATAAGAAAATGTTAGAGGTTTATTTTGACGCGCTTTTTTAAATTTGTATGGAGCGTTGGCCGACTGGGGCGAGTTGGTCCATAATGTTATAGCTATTATTAGTGAAATTGTAGTAGGTATTGGAAGTATCCGCGAAGTTACAAAGTTATATTAACCACGATACAACACAAACTTGAAACCGTAAATAAACACTGGGATGTTTATGTTCGAGGTGGCTTCGGCATCCAACTTACGTATCAATCAGGGCGAGCGTTTGCTCGCGAACAACATAACAACCAACATAACAAGTATAACAACCAAGTGCTTGCTTTGGACAACGAAAATGGATAATAGGGGGGGTTTAAAAGCCAAACTTGCCTGTTTTCGAGCTTACACAAAAGTTGTTCATTCGTAATACGCTTATTATTTTACGCATTGTACCTTATAAAATGAGTTGAATCGTCAAATCATCGAAGTGACAAAAATATACAAAGTTTAGTTTACACAACGTTGTCATAGATGATCATGAAGAAAGATCACGGAAATAAGATTGGGCCCAAATACATGTGATGGTCCTACTCATATAATGAACACTCTTGCAACCAAGAACCCGCCTAGCGGGCGCCTACGCCGTAGTCGCTTTCCGCTACATACGAGGGAAACCACAGGATCGGCTACGAGCGTAGCGCGTAGCGCATAGCTATTCTTGGTAGCGAAATTGTTAATTATCCATATAAGTTGGTAATGACCCGCCGATCTACCCACTTTGCTTGAATGTTTACCCACATAAAGGAGTACCTTTACGCATAAAGATAAATCATCATTCATCATTATATTTAAGATTCAAAATCTTGTCGGTGGAGCAATTTCCATTCCTCTCTGTTCTCAGCTATTGTTTTGACCTCTTGATACAACGCGCCGTTTACTTTTTCTTTTATTTGGTCCATAAAAGATCTTCTTGGTCTCCCTCTCTTCCTCTTTCCCTCTATCTTCCCTTCTACTATGGTTTTCATAAAATCATCGTGTCGTAACAAGTGGCCCAACATCCTGCCTCTCCTGTTCTCAATGGTCTTCAACAACGTTCTTTTCTCTTTCACTCTCTCAAGCACCTCCTCATTCGTCTTCTTATCCTTCCAACTAATCCTCTCCATTCGCCTCCAGCACCACATTTCGAAGGCCTCCAATCGTTCTCTGTCACGCTGTGTCATTGTCCACGTTTCGCTTCCATACAACGCTATGCTCCAAATGTACACTTTTATAAGCCTCTTCCGAATATGGCCTGCTATTCTGGCTTTGAGCAGGCTCTTCTTGGCATTGAAAGCCTGCTTCGCCATGGCTATCCTCGCGATAATGTCTGGTGTACATCTGGAGTTATTAGTGATTATGCTTCCCAGATATTTAAATTTGTCGACTTGCTCTATTGTCCTGTTATTTAAAGTGATTGGTCTATAATTTGAGTGCCTTTTTGAGGTTACTAGCATTTTTGTTTTATTAATGTTTATTTTAAGTCCAAAATCTTCAAAAATTGCATTCATATCTGTAACTAATTCTTCTAACTGATTTGATGACTCTGCAAAAGCCGCAATGTCATCAGCAAAACGAATAAATTGAATTTTTTTCCCATTGAAATGAACCCCCCCTTTTCCGGACTCTATTAATTTTCTAATGGCACACTCTATGAACACATTAAAGATAAGAGGCGAAAGTGGACAACCCTGCCGAACTCCTTGCCGTATCTTCGCCTTTCTAGCTTCTTCTCCTATTTCAATTAAAGTTCTTTGATTTCTGTAGAGTTCAAAAATAATTCTTCGGTCTCTATAATCTAATCCAGCTTCCTTCAAGATTGACATCATATTTTTCCAATTAATTTTGTCAAATGCTTTTTCTAAGTCTATAAATGCTATGTGTGTGTCCTGGTCTAAATCCATTCTTCTGTCAGTAATCATTCTTAAGGCTAATATTGCTTCTCTCGTCCCTTTGTTTTGTCTGAATCCATATTGGTCAGGTCCTAGATAGTTTTCAGTTAGCGGTCTAATTCTATTCTGTATAATTTTGAGTAATATTTTACTGGCTTGTGATATTAAACTTAGTGTTCTGTGTTCTTCACATTTTAAAGTGTTCGCCTTTTTAGGTAAAGTAACTATTTTAGAAGTGTAAAAATCAGTAGGGACGTGACCGATATTATACATTTTAGTAACTAATTCATAAATTTCATCTTTAAGTATATCACAGTTTGCGTATTTTATGAACTCTACGTAAATCTTGTCATTACCGGCAGCTTTTCCATTTTGTAAACTAGAAAGGGCTTTTTCAAATTCACTTCTGATTATTTCTGGACCAGCATCATCTACTTCCACTAATTCTTCCTTTTCTATGTCGTTGCTAGCTAAGCCTTCACCGTCATATAACTTCTCCAAATATCTTTGCCACCGATCTGCAACATCCTTGCTATCTAGCAAAATGTTACCCTGTTCATCTAGGATAGCAGCACTTTTTGTCTGACTCTTTTTTCCTAATTGACGGATGATATGGTAAGCTTGATTCATATTCCCCTTCTTAATTAAGGATTCTATGCTATCGCATGTTTTAACTATTTCTTCTTCCCTGGCTTCTCTACACAATGTGGTTATTCTATTTGTCAACTGCTTATACTTATTCACACTTTCGATACTATTTTTATGTTTAAATTCTCGTCTTTCTATCATCAAGTCTATTATATCAGAACTAATCCATGCCTTTCGAGGTACTATCTTTTCCTTTCCTAGGCATTGTTCTGCAAGATAAATATGCATAAAGATAAATACGAAGTCGGAATACGTGTAAATGCAACATCTGAATAACAACTATACAAGCAATATCGTTCTTTCTGTAAACAACGTTTCCTATACGGCGAAGTCTATCTAGCTAGACGTACGGGATTGAAAACAAAACATGTGTTGCGGCATTCGTTTTATCATGTTGTGAAGTCGTCTTCTTTCGGTGGAGCAATCGCCAGCCACTTCTGTTCTCTGCGATTTCCTTTACTTCCTGATATATATGACACGACCTTAACTTTCTCTGTTATTTGTTTGAATTTGTTTCTTCTTGGCCGTCCCCTGCCTCTCCTGACGAAGACATATGGGGATAAAAAACAAAAGCTATCTTTCCTGCTATCTTTAAGTTATGATTCTTACCAGAATTAGGCTGAACTTAAACCACGGCGGAGTTACTTAAGTGAGGCAGATAAACACGTTTCTGAGATCTCTACGTACTTTATGAGCCAAATCTCAACCATAAGTTCGGTTTTAGAACCCGTCTAACTAAACCTGGCCTTCAATTCGATTCATCTGTTTCATTTCAGTAAGCGTTAACGGGAACGGGATCGGATTACAAATTACTTAATTATTACGCGGGCTTAATGACCCAAGGACGATCTTGGCCACTAGCACAAGAGGCCACTCTTCCGTAAGAAAATGTAAATATTTAAAAATAAAAATAGATGTCCAGGTGTACTTATTGTGATTTCTGATTTCAATCCAATACGTATAGTGAGATAAACCCGCATGTCTTATCGCACTAACGCGTTTATTGTACTATACTCGTACAAATAAGCGAATGTAAGAGGGAGAAAAATTATGCCATTCCGGAGCGGAGTGTTTTCCTTCGCGTGTTGTGATGTATGTCGTCATTGAGAACAGCTAAGTGGGACAAACTGTGTTCGAAAGAAAGAGAAGTTGAGAGCGGTAGAGCTCATCTTTGTATCTTGTGTCTCATGTTTGGTGTTGTGTTCCTGATGGTGAGTGAGGTCGCCAGAGCTCCCGTGGGTGCTCCCTGTGGGCTCCGCTGTGTTGAGAGTGAGACCTGCTGTCTCTAGCTGTCAAAACAACGAAACCTCAAATCAATAAAGGGTCGGCAGCGCGCTTGCGATTCTTCTGGATTCGCAAGAGTCCATAAGCGACGGTGTCTGCTTACCGTCACACGGGCCGTATGCTGATTTACCACCCTCAAAGTATTAAAAAGAAGCTCACTATTGTTTTTACAGATCTAGCGCGCTAGCAAAACTTGCTGCTACGTTGCGTCGCGTGCTACTCAGAGAGAAGAGTTTTTCGTTTCGCGTTTCGTCGTCGAGTCAGTTGTGCTACTCAGATGCGCAACAATATCTACCTACCTATAAGTACCAATATACTTTCTAAACTTCAGGTTTCATATAAATAGGCTCTGCTGTCTCTAAATGGCGTGACTCCATTTATTTTATGATTTATTCCTGATGTGTTCAGTTTTGCGAGTCATATGTTCTCTCTGATCTCAGCTAAAATAAAAGCAGAAAATCGTCAAATTCTACAAAATACACGTGTTACAAAACTCGGTACATAAATAACATCGACATAAAACAGCCAGTTTAAACAAATGTGGACATCACAATAAGCCCAGTTCATGAAAATGCAGGGCCATTTGCAATAAAATTCTAATTTATTCGCACCGGGGTTCGCTAGGGATGCCTCATTACACAGATTATTAATAAACACGTCTCGACTGATGGAGATGCACGTGCCAGAAGAATTCGACCTGTAGTTTCATGATAGCTATACATAATAGTAGTTCAGATGTACGCTGGTCAGCTATGGCATTACGGAGTTAAACCCCATGGGGGTATCACAAACACCCGAAAATCGAAGTTCGTATTGTCTCCATGTGTAATAAAAATATAGTAAAATGGAGAAAATAACAAGGGAATAAATAATCACAGTTATATTATAAGTCTACTATTTTATATGAGAAAGCATGGTTAATCTCTTTCTCGTCGACCTGTAGCGTTTTCTATCTGTAAATAGCAACAATAAAACGATTGTACCTGCAGTAACTTTTCATCATTTGCGTTGGATTTTCATCTGAAGGCATAGTTTTTGGACTTCTTACTTTTAGAATAATAATAAATACAAGTCTACTATCCTATTTAAGACTAATATATCGCGTGCCACCTCTGTGAATTACAGACGAACATTTATTTGGTTTCGTTGACACGAGAGAAATGCAGGAGGGTGTTTATGTTTTGTTTTGCAAAACAAGAACCGATTTGCGTGCATGAACATGATAAATGGGTTCTTTAAGTGTGTAACATTTATTTCCGCAAATTTTCGAAACTTGCAAGGAAATCAAAACCTAAAGGGTACTTCCCGTGAACTCAGAATCTTGAAATTTGGTAAGAAGCAACCTCTTATAGCACAGATAAAGAATTTTTTTTGAAAACCGTACATTTTTAGTTACATCATATAATAAAAAAATTGGTGTCTATCATTTTATCGAAACGCATTACGTCCATTTACATTTCGCCGAAAACTATTCCACGAATTTCATTTCGTTGTATTTCTTGTTCACATAATCATCAATTCATAGTTTTTTTATTTCATCGAACAACTTTTCATCGTTAATCGTTTCGAATTTGTCTCAAATCGTAGCGTAACGATTCATCGAATTTACTTTTCATAGAATAGTCAGTTGTGTATAGTATTAATTTATCGAAACACGGTTCAATGTTGATACGTTCCATATAGTTTTGTTGCCACGATCAATATTTCATTTTTCTACCAAGCTGTTTACCTATAGGTAATTTCGTCTAAGTATATAATACCTAATGGATAAAATGGGTCCACATTGACTCTTATACGCTTCGTATACGATGTAGACGTAATATTAAGCAAGTGATATTAAAAAAATTCCCCGTGTGGTGTCGGGTTAGAATAGCACCACCCCCTTTCCTCCTGTGGGTGTCGTAAGAGTCGACTAAGGGAACAGGGTTGAAGTGTGTTGTGGGCGATGGGCTAGCAACCTGTCACCGCAATGTCACATTTTGTCGATCTTTTATACCCATATTTATGCTAAAAGTGGCACTGGAACAAAAGTTTCATGTGCTCTGCCTAACCCTTTTAGGGATAAAGGCGTGATTGTATGTATGTATGTATGTATGTATATTAAAAAAAACGGTTCTGGCGCTTCGCCGGCCGCTGCCGCGGCACGCTCGCTGCGCTCGCTCGGCTCGCGCGCTATAGGATCACAGTTCACCTAACACTCCTCCTCGCTTCGCTCGTCGTCGTACCTACACTGGCCTGCCTTAAAGTAGAATAGGAAGGTAATCCGATATCCAGAGGGAGAGGTGGGTAGGCTTAGAGCTCTATGTATACGTCCAAAGTCTCGGTGAAATGTACCTACTGCAGCGTTAACTCATCTGCAGAACAACACTGTCGGTTAAATGAATTTTTAAATTACTGATTTTAGTTTCTGCGCCATCTAACGCATATTACTTGAACTTTTTTCCTTCAGGGTTCATGGTCACTTGTGTTTTCTGTTATCGTTGTCAGGTGTCTCTAGGACTTTTACGTCTTCCCGGTAGGTGGCGTCCACAACTTACGATTTTTGGTATGGCCTCGGTACATGCAGTACTCTTAGCGTATTTGTACTGGTGGAATTTAAAAAGGACAATTTGAATTTAAAAAAGGCAATTCGATTTTTCAAATATGATTGGTGCTAGGTTCTTTTCGTAGGTCAGTTTGAAAGATAGGAAAGTGGGGTGCGTCAGAAGCAGTTGACATTGGTCAAGTAAACAACTATTGTCCGGGATTCGAGACTGTTGTTTTTATCCCAGCTTATAGAAGAACTAAGTGATAGTATTCTTCCTTTTAAAAACTCAGTGGCGTTGGAGTGAATCCCAAGCAACGAAGATTCTGGCCGCCAGCCCCAAGTGCTATTGTGTGAAGGAAAAGGAGGTTCCGAATTCACTAGCGTCGTCTTACATCGAGTTTGATTGTATTCAAAGGCCAGCCGTCGGGAACGTGCTGGGTAAGCATTGGTTGTAAAAGTCTCTAGTCAGTTCATAGTCGCATCAAGTAATATCGTAGATCTTACCTTTATTTTTGTCGTAGCTTTCTGGTGCGGGTACTCAACCCAGCGCTTGCCCTATCGGGGTACGAGGACCCACTCCGTCAGGTCGTTACCCTGTTAAAGCCTGTGCCCACGATTCCTGCGTGCTATCACTGCGGGTTTTTATACTCCCGGAATGCGGAGTTCATTCAGAGGAGCCTACCTGAAGTGGATCAACGGTTCGTCGCAGCGGCTCAACTAGCTAAGGAGCTCAGGAAGTCTCAGGGAAGTCAAGTGTCAGGGAAGTTTCCAGAAACCTAATAATCTTCTACCTTCTGTTAGTTCTAATTAGTTACCTATGTAACCGCGATTTAGATTTAGTGACGCTATTGTGTACACCCACGCTTGCTGATCCTTGCACGAACTGAGCGCAGGGCGCTATCCTTAGTTCGGGATATCAACCATCCGGTTGCCACATTCTCAAAATTCTCAAAGGCATCAGCACGCCAACGCGGTTCATTCTTTTCGTTTCTTCTTCTTTCGGCCATCGTTATCACGATCACCCATACACCCATCTCATATCATATCATCTGCAATCCGGTGTTGCATTACCCACCTTCGTATTTGAAGGTTTTTACCATCAGATGCGTTTCTTTGACGTATCGTGCCCTGTGCCAGGGATCTGTACGGTTCGCGAAGCCGTTTGTGCTACTTGTACCTAATTGTAATAACCCATTTGGGATCGACTTGGTTGCCGCGAGCACGTCGTCGGGTTGGTATAACTTTATGTTTAAAATGTATAAATGTTTCGGTTAGAACTATTAAAATTACGATCGTGATCTTGCTAGTGATCTTTTATTTTATTTTTCACTACAAATTTGGCGCCCGAAGATGCTGGTAAGTAACCCTGGAATTACCCTTGTTCCTATTTAATTAAAAATTTCTTTTAATTTGCGTGGGAGGAGGGTCGCGTCCTATAACGGACGCGTTATACTAACCTTGTTCTAGATTACAGCCTCCGTTCATAAGGAGTGTCACGCTGCCCTGTTTACCCCGGATGCCGTCAGCCGTGTCCCGCTACTGCCGACAATTTTGGTTCCTGTCAACGCCGACAGAACGTGACCCGGGATCGAATAAATATATCTGAAACTCTGGTTGAAATATGTAGCCGTAGAATGAAACAAAACTGTGTTTTTCCTGTGATTTTTATTCTCAGATCCAACTAAAATATCCCTTGGTCACTTATTTAGTAGACTTCGTAACCTTTAGTTCGTTCCCGTAGTCAGGGAATCACTGCAGGTAAGCATTTTAGCTGTATTTAGTTCCTCAACCGTATATTTTCTTGTTGTCTCGTACATTCCGGTTCGATTGGTGGTTTATTTTGTCTTCATCGTGTTATTTTCTCGCCCCGTGACAGGATCATATTTCCAGTACTAGCACATATTTAGGTCGTACTGGTATTCCTATAGCCAATAAGCGCTTTGTTCCTCGTTATTTTGGAAATTGAATGTAGTGAGTAACAATCGTACAACTTATTCCTTTTATTTTCGTAACGTTTGACATATTTATTTACGGATGACCGCTCCTGACGTTTCATGTCATTCGAGTAAAAAGTAAAATAGTCGTCGGTGTTATTAGCTCGAGGTTTTATATATATAGCGGTACACTCGGACTAAAGAATATCTGACCAAGTGTTCGGTTCCGGACAAATGTTTCCTTTGTGCTTTTTCTTTTGACAGGGATTTGTACGGTTATTCTCCCGGTACATTATTCAATCGGAATAAATTATCTGATCACTTATTTAGGAATATTATATTTCGTATTCCCTATGAGAGTAATTCCGATTACGTAATTCCGTATGTTGATGTTGACGTTACGCGTTGTTTGATCAATATTATTTAATTGTTTGTTGCTAGGCAACGGATTGATAGGTCAGTATAGGTTTCTGTATTTCGCCGAGTTGGGTAACTGCACCGATAGCCCCGCGGCTTAGTGGTCGGACTTGCAAGTACGAGATCGGTAGTTCGAGCCCTAGCCCAGGACATCTTTGTGTGTTTTTTTTCAGGTGTTATTTCTAGTGTAGACTTCAGGGAACACCACTAGTAGGAAATAAATAATTTATTCTGGAAGTAAATGATTTATTCTAGCAATAAATGATTTATCTAGTATTAATTAATTCTTAACTTATTTAATTCGAAACTCTAGTGGTTACATTTATAATAACTTTAGTTACAACTGAATTTAATTTAAACCTTAGGTTTTAACTAAATTTAATTTAAACCTTAGGTTGTAACTGAATTTAATTCAGCCATTATTTTGAACTTAACGAGTGCAATTCAGAGTTGTTCGCGGGAGCTTGCCCCGACTTGGTAGTGGTAGTCTCGATCAGTTGCTGCAAGGCGGTGCCCTTTATTAAAATAACTTTAAGACCTCCGCTGTTCCAACTATTTACGGTTTCTGTTTTTATGAGATTGTTCGATCAGTGGCTAATCGCGATTAACCTTGTAACTACTATTATTGTTGTTTTATGCTACGGATAGTGATTAGCGTGGTTGGAGTTTCTTACCGTTTATTGTCAGTTGTTGTTGTTGCCGTAGATTGTTGTCTTTTGCTGTCATTTTCGGGATAGTGCTCGCTTATTGACGATTGGTCCTGGTTTTGCTGACCTTTAGTCATCGTCGGTCATTGTCGGTCATCGTCGGTCATCGTCGGTCATCGTCGGTCATCGTCGGTCATCGTCGGTCATCGTCGGTCATCGTCGGTCATCGTCGGTCATCGTCGGTCATCGTCGGTCATCGTCGGTCATCATCGGTCATCATCGGTCATCGTCGGTCATCGTCGGTCATCTTCGGTCATCTTCGGTCATCGTCGGTCATCTTCGGTCATCTTCGGTCATCGTCGGTCATCGTCGGTCATCGTCGGTCATCTTCGGTCATTGTCGGTCATCGTCGGTCATCGTCGGTCATTGTTGATCATTGTCGGTCATTGTTGATCATTGTCAGTCATTGTTGATCATTGTCGGTCATTGTTGATTATTGTTGATCATTTTGGTTTTCCGGGATGTCGCGATCAAACGGTGAGGAATCGGTCCGCGACACACCCCGCATTCCTTCGGAATTGAGGATGCAACAAGCCTGGGAATTGAACTCGCTTGCGAGTGAGGATGGCGAGTTCTTCGATACCGAGCCACGATTCCAGAGTTCACGGTCCATCGATTGGCAGCCTAGGGGCACAATCAAGAGCGAGTCTCGCACCAAATGGAATTTGACCTTCTCTGGCGAGACTTGCGTTCGTGAGTTCTTCTCACGTATCCGTGAAGAGGGGATTGCGCGATTTGCGCGTGACGTCAACCCTTCCTATTTTGTTCGACGCTTTCACGAATTATTAGCCGGTAGTGCCTTAAAATATTTCCGGGCAATCAGGCGTCCAGACTTAACGATTGGGGAGTTGAGGTCGGCCTTTTTAAAGACTTTCGGTGTCGCGGATTATGACTTCAAGGTTGAAAGTCAGTTGCGTGCGTTGTCACAGAAAGCGAATCAATCCGTCGTGGACTTTGTTATTCAGGCTCGCGATTTGAATGCAAAGCTTCGTGCTCCGGTATCGGAAGATAATCTTTTTAACATCGTTAAGTATGGGATGAACCCTACATATCACCCGTGTCTGGCCACTAATATAGTCAAGAATATTGATGAGCTATTGGACGTAGCGAAGAACTTTGAGGCGTTTCAGGGTTTGCGGTCGTCTCGTGTGACAGTTGCGCCCGTACAAGTCTACAAAGAGAGTCCGGATGCGGTTCAATGCTTGTAATGTGACTCAAGGGGACACAGCTATCGTGATTGTCCCAAGTTTACCGGGGCTATTTGCTTCAAGTGCAAGCGGGCAGGAACTATTACTCGCGATTGCCAGTTCTGTAACCCTGGGTCATCAAAAAACTAATTAAGGGCGTACTGAGAGGTCCGACAGTGTCACCTGTGGTGTTAAATAAGACTCCGGACAATAGATTGTTTATCGAAGTCGATATATCCGGTGCCACTGTCAATGCTCTTTTGGACTCCGGTGCGCAAGCTTCTCTTATTGACGTATTTTTACTTTCCGAACTAGGTCTTACTTTCCGTAAGGAGATTCGCCCTTCGGTTGTTTCTGCCGATAATTCCCCTATTGTTATTTTAGGAGGATTGGACGTCCCTATTTCTTTTAACGGCGTTCGAGCTGTCCATTCCTGTCTTGTTGGTAGTGCCTTGCCTACCCGATTTATTTTAGGCATTGAATTTTGGAATGATTATGGTCTCACCGATATTTTGAAGCACGCGTTTGCAGGTGCTCGACCTGGGAAACTTCTTGTACCAGATCCTATGTAACCAAAGGTGGAATTTCAGGTTGTTGGCGAGGTCCGCTACGTACATCCACGTACGGAGTTTACACCTAGTCAGGAATCCAAACTTCAAGCTGTCATTGATGAATTTGGTGAAATCTCTTCTGATAAGGCTGGTTTAGGTTGTACTACGTGGCTCTCTCACAAGATCGAGACTGTCGGTCCACCGATTAGGCAACGATATTATCCGCTCTCTCCTGTCAAGTTGAAGATCCTCAACGAGGAGGTTGATAAAATGCTGGAAGCAGGTGTCATTCGACCTTCGCGATCACCATGGGCTTCTCCAGTGGTCATGGTCTCCAAGAAGGATGGCTCGGTCAGATTCTGTGTTGACAGTAGGAAGTTGAATAGCGTGACGGTTCGAGATTCTTACCCGCTCCCACGTATCCAGGATATTTTGGATAATTTGAGGGGTGCTAAATACTTAACCTCACTTGACTTTAGGAGTGCTTTTTGGCAGATTCCTTTGGCGGACAAGGCTAGCTGTGAGAAGACTGCTTTCATAGCTCCACAGCGAGGTCTATTTGAGTTTGTTCGTTTGCCTTTTGGATTAACCAATGCTGCGTCGGAGATGCAGCGGCTCACCGACATGATCGTCAATTACGAGCTGACTCCGGAGTCTGACGATTTTATTTTCGGTTACGTTGACGACTTGATTCTAGTGTCTAGAGATTTCGATAGCCATCTTCGTCTCATTCGGAAGGTTCGCGACAGGTTGAAAGAAGCAGGGCTCACCGTTAACTTGAAAAAGTGCGAGTTCTGTAAGTCAGAATTGAAGTATCTGGGCTACATCGTTAATGAGCGTGGTCTCCAAACTGATCCCAAGAAACTCGAGGCGATTAACGACTATCCCACAACTTCAAGCGCAAAATCCCTGCGGGCCTTCATTGGCATGTGCTCATATTATAGGAGGTTCGTGGAAAACTTCTCAACCATAATTGCTCCCCTCACGGCGCTGATTGGCAAAAGGAAAGGTCGTGATGCTATTGATTGGAACGATGATGCGGCAGCTGCTTTCGTAAGGCTTAAGGACGCCTTGGTGAACTCGCCGTTGGTCGAATGTCCCGATTTTTCCAAGCCTTTCATCCTCCAGTGCGACGCTAGTCAGGTCGGTCTTGGATCGGTGTTGGCTCAGGAGTTTGACGGAGTTGAGCATCCCATTGCTTTTTATTCACGGTTGTTTACGAAGGCAGAACGCAGCTATGGCACGTCTGAACACGAGCTCTTGGCAGTCCTCGAATCCATCAAACACTTCCGTGGTTACCTAGACGGAATGAAGTTTAAGATTGTTACGGATCATATTGCGCTAAAATGGCTTACTACGCTGGATAATCCTTCTGGTCGTTTGGCTCGATGGGCTACTGTTATTTCTCAATACAATTATGAAATCGAGCATAGGAAGGGTGTATTAAATGTGGTTCCCGATGCTCTTTCTCGTGCGCACGTAGGATTGATTTCGTTCACACGCGGCGCGGAACCTTGTGGCGATCCGTGGTTTGAGCGAGTTTATCGTGGCTTGAACGAAGCTCCCCAAATGTTCACTGCGTATGCTTTGCGAGGTGGTGTATTGATGCGCAGGATGACAGTGGAGAACCCCTTGGCTCCTAACCCCTGGCGTATAGTGCTTCCGGTCTCTAAAAGGAACGAAGCGATCGCTGAAATTCACAACGACTATCCAAACGTACATCCGGGTGTGATGAAGACCTATTTGAAGGCCAGGGATCTGTACTATTGGCCCTATATGTACCGGGATATCGCCCGGCAGTTGTCAAGTTGTCAAGTCTGTAAAGCCTACAAGATTGCGAATACGCAACCACGCGGTCAGCGTTTATATCCTCGCCCAATTGCTGCTCCGATGGATCTGCTTTCCATTGATCTAATAGGTCCACTACCTCGAGCCGGTGATGGGTTTCGTTACATCTTGACAATGGTGGACGTCTTCACTAAGTTTGTTTGGCTGATCGCGCTTAAGAGAGTAAACGCCGAGACTGTCTCTTCTGTATTGGAAAGGGAGGTCTTCCTGCGATACGGGACACCGTCCAACATCTTGTGTGATAACGCCACAGTGTTTCGTGGTAAGCAGTTTGTGAATTTCTTAGCGTCTTTCGGCATCCTTAGTCCTTGCTACACCCCTTACTACTCTCCAGGGGCGAACGTCGTTGAGCGTTATAACCAAGTGGTAATCACCACGCTGAGTATCTTGGTGGCCGGTGACCAAGGCAGTTGGCCACGCCACTTACCGAGGGTGGCCTTATATTTAAACTCGTGCATCAACTTGGCTACGGCATACACGCCGAACTTTTTAATGTTCGGACGTGAGGTAACGATAGATCAGCAGCGCGTTGATCGTCAGATTGTGGACCAGGAAGTGGGACTCAGTCGGGCTGAACGCGCAGCAAATCTTCTTACCTTGCGCGACGTTTATGCCAGGGTGGCGGACTCGTTGGTGTTGGCTTTTCATCGAAATGCGGTTAGGTTTAATTTGACTCATAAATCAGTTAGACTGACAGAGGGTCAAATTGTTTGGCGCAGGAACTTTCAGCGCAGGACAACCGACGAAGCCAGAGGTGGTAAATTCGCACCACGCTTTATCCAGTGTCGGGTCGTGAGGCGGATTTCTCCTCAGGTCTATGAGCTCATTGATATTGAGACCCAGGTCGTTGGTACATATCACGTAAAAGACATCCTCAAGTAGTGTGTTTTTTGTTTTAACCTCTTCTACCCTCTAAATTCTGAAAGACAAGCTGCACGTCTATATTTATTCTTTTCGCTTCTTTGTTTAGGCCTTATTTTGCGTTTGCACTCAGCCTATTTCACTGAAGTCAGACTTCCAGACCTCGTGTCAACAGTTCTTCATTATGGGCTTATGGGTCAGGTCGCCGATTGAAAAGGTCATCGACGATCGGATTTTGCTCGTAATGACGTAACCTGGTATTGCTGGCGATTCTTTTTGTTATTGTTAATGTCGGGATCTGTTGTTGTTAGCGGTTTTTGTTTTTGTCCGTCGTACAACCATCCAACAGATCGACTCGAAGGTGTTAAGTTAGTCTTGTTATCATATTCCGCGAAGATCAACTTGTAATTTTAAAGTAGGTTAATGTGTTTAGGTTAGGGCTAATGTAGCATGTATTTGACGGACGTGACATTGTTTCAGCTTATGTTGGATTTGGATTTTGTGACTATGTTCTTCGACATAGTTCGAGATCGTTCATTCACTGTCTGTGGGCTAGCACACGACAGTTGAAATACTGTATCACCCCGTCGGGGAAGGATACTTATCCGGACAACGACACTTACTTACGGTTCCTTGTGTTCCGCATAAGCCTATGGGCCATGGTTTACGAGTATTTCACGGTAAAGACGAATGTTTGTGAACCTCGGTTCTCAATCATTGCTGCAAATGTTTATTTCCCTCTTAGCTGAGGTTAGGTTAAAGTTCGTTCTAGGCGTCTAGGGTTAGTTGATCTTCGTTGGTCTTTTGTTTGGTGTATAAGTACTTTAGTTTTCGGTGTTATCTTAGGTGTTCGTTAGGTAGTAGTTGTTCCTTGGGGTTGTATTGTTGGTACGGTAATGTTGTTTGACGTAGGTGCCGACAACCTTTTTGTAGTAAAGCTTTGGATTTCTGGGTTTTTTCCTTTTGTTTGTGCTTTTTAGGGGATAATCTGCAGCGTTAACTCATCTGCAGAACAACACTGTCGGTTAAATGAATTTTTAAATTACTGATTTTAGTTTCTGCGCCATCTAACGCATATTACTTGAACTTTTTTCCTTCAGGGTTCATGGTCACTTGTGTTTTCTGTTATCGTTGTCAGGTGTCTCTAGGACTTTTACGTCTTCCCGGTAGGTGGCGTCCACAACTTACGATTTTTGGTATGGCCTCGGTACATGCAGTACTCTTAGCGTATTTGTACTGGTGGAATTTAAAAAGGACAATTTGAATTTAAAAAAGGCAATTCGATTTTTCAAATATGATTGGTGCTAGGTTCTTTTCGTAGGTCAGTTTGAAAGATAGGAAAGTGGGGTGCGTCAGAAGCAGTTGACATTGGTCAAGTAAACAACTATTGTCCGGGATTCGAGACTGTTGTTTTTATCCCAGCTTATAGAAGAACTAAGTGATAGTATTCTTCCTTTTAAAACCTCAGTGGCGTTGGAGTGAATCCCAAGCAACGAAGATTCTGGCCGCCAGCACCAAGTGCTATTGTGTGAAGGAAAAGGAGGTTCCGAATTCACAAGCGTCGTCTTACATCGAGTTTGATTGTATTCAAAGGCCAGCCGTCGAGAACGTGCTGGGTAAGCATTGGTTGTAAAAGTCTCTAGTCAGTTCATAGTCGCATCAAGTAATATCGTAGATCTTACCTTTATTTTTTTCGTAGCTTTCTGGTGCGGGTACTCAACCCAGCGCTTGCCCTATCGGGGTACGAGGACCCACTCCGTCAGGTCGTTACCCTGTTAAAGCCTGTGCCCACGATTCCTGCGTGCTATCACTGCGGGTTTTTATACTCCCGGAATGCGGAGTTCATTCAGAGGAGCCTACCTGAAGTGGATCAACGGGTCGTCGCAGCGGCTCAACTAGCTAAGGAGCTCAGGAAGTCTCAGGGAAGTCAAGTGTCAGGGAAGTTTCCGGAAACCTAATAATCTTCTACCTTCTGTTAGTTCTAATTAGTTACCTATGTAACCGCGATTTAGATTTAGTGACGCTATTGTGTACACCCACGCTTGCTGATCCTTGCACGAACTGAGCGCAGGGCGCTATCCTTAGTTCGGGATATCAACCATCCGGTTGCCACATTCTCAAAATTCTCAAAGGCATCAGCACGCCAACGCGGTTCATTCTTTTCGTTTCTTCTTCTTTCGGCCATCGTTATCACGATCACCCATACACCCATCTCATATCATATCATCTGCAATCCGGTGTTGCATTACCCACCTTCGTATTTGAAGGTTTTTACCATCAGATGCGTTTCTTTGACGTATCGTGCCCTGTGCCAGGGATCTGTACGGTTCGCGAAGCCGTTTGTGCTACTTGTACCTAATTGTAATAACCCATTTGGGATCGACTTGGTTGCCGCGAGCACGTCGTCGAGTTAGTATAACTTTATGTTTAAAATGTATAAATGTTTCGGTTAGAACTATTAAAATTACGATCGTGATCTTGCTAGTGATCTTTTATTTTATTTTTCACTACACTACTCAGTTCGTTGAAAGGTAAATATTATCAAGTGACAAACACAGATGAAACGATTTTCTGTGTAATAAAAATTTTGGGAACTGAAACTAATGTTAAAACAAAATTATAGTAACGGTGATTCGTTGAACGACTATGTCGATGAACAAATAAAATATTGAAGTGAAATTCGATGAGTTCATTTTTGTGTAAATGGTATTTCGAGCAAATGTATGAGCGATCTAACGAAGTTCGATGAATGATTCCTGTGTGCTGATGAAATTCTGCGAATAGTGTTATGGGAAACGATAATCGATGAAACTATTTTCGGTAAAATGATAGTTTCCCACAAAAAATATATACATTTCAAAGTTACTACCCCTTTTGTCATGAACGCGTAGAGGTATAAATTGAAATTCATATCAAATACTCAGGTCTATAATAAAGTCCGACTCGCTTAGCCGGTTTTTAGGGTTCCGTAGTGAACAAGGAACCCTTATAGTTTTGCCAACTCCGTCTGTCCGTCTGTCCGGCTTCGGCTTAGCTGAGTAACCATTACTACTAGAAAACTGTGATTCGGCATGGGTATATACATTAATCACGCCGACAAAACAGTACAATAAAATGTAGAATTATTTTTTTTGGCTAGAAAAGGCCTAATTTTTGTTCGAGTCATGTGTGTCCCCCCCTGCCGGTCAAATGGCTACTACTGGGGATGTGAAAAAAAACATGGTACATGTAATGAATTTAAAAGGAAAACTATCACGGACAAGTAGGCATAAGTAGTTACCGAGTAATAGTCGACCAATTTAATGTGTACCTGGAAAGGCCAATTTTCGTACGAATTCGGTCGACGCCCTACACTGCGCGTGGCCCGACACGCACTTAGCCGGTTAATTTTTTACTTTTGTATAGAGCAGGTCGCCCCAGTCGGCCAACGCTCCATACAAATGTAAAAAAACGCGTCAAAAAAAACTTAGTATTTTCTTATCACAACACGATACCTGTTATGCCCTTAAACGGTGTTGCGTTATTATTTTTACGCCTTGTATATGTGTAAGTTTTTCTTTCTCAAAAAAGTCAGGAACGAGCTGTTATTAAGGATTATCTCGAGGACCTTGTATGATGACGTTATAAGTTAATATCATCATAACCGCGCCACTTATCAACCTCATTAACCCAACTGGCCTTTTTCAATAAACTGAGTCACTACGGCTTTAGAGTAATCCCTGCGAAGGCAAAGCTCATAGAAAACCTACGGTGATGAACGCCTCTTTAATATAATCTTGATCTTCGTCATTGTGAGGTTTTATCCTTTCGAAATTATGGATGGGAGACTGGAGAATTATGAATCTTTTTAGAATAGAATACATTTTTAAGTGAAAACTTCTTTAGCGGCGCTGTGCACTTTTGTGATGGGGAAAAAATGTTAAACTCGCAAAAGGTCACGTGACCGTAAGATGTCACGTGGCTGTAAGATTCGACAAATTGAAAATTCGTAAGACGGACACGTGACCTGGGGACCGATTTTTGACTTTTGAGCGCTCGAAAATCAAATAAAAGTAAATACGTTTGTAGTTTCAAAATAGCCGGCTCTTACTTTCTACCAATAGAATTGAATACGAGTGGTCAATACCACTCGGTTTTGAATTTTCTACCGCTATTTCGAAATAGTATTTCATAATTTTTGTTACTTTTCGAGTGAAAGAGTCGAGCGCTCGAAAGTCCAAAATCGGTCCCCTGATCGAAAAACTGTTACAATGTCATTGAGTTTTCACTTCTGCCGGCACTCCCGGCGGTACAGTATATTACAGTATATTGATGATGTGTGTGATGCGAAAAAGTAGCCCGCCTCAGCATAATCTCTCACTTATAATAAATCTCTAAATTAAAAAAAGAATCAGCCAGTATCAAACTAACCATTTTTGTGTCCCCCGATGATTTCAGATACCCATGAACGAAAAAATATGTAACTTTTTTCATAAGCACATTATTACTCTAGCTTCCGTTTAGGATAGTTTTTATCCGACTGCGACGATTAATTAATTTTCGGAAACATTTGACCTCATTAAATTATTAATTTCTTCTGCTTTAAATCGTAGGCCATATCTGTCAACTGTCAGTGACGTCAAAATGGCGGGCTTGCCATAACTATAGAATATTAATAATTTCGATCCGGTGTTGTGATGATAGACCTTCACAAAACGCATATTAAATTCTAAAGCGTAAAAAATAATCGATTCTGATATGGAAACTTATATGCGATGAATTCGTATTGAGGCGTAATTTCAATAAATGTATCAACAAATTTCAACAAAATAACGTTAAACGTCAAAAGTCTGACTCTCTTCCTTTTTTTAATGGCATGGCGATAGCGCTGTTCTTGCGTTCAGCCAAAGTCTATTTGAGTTTCTGCAAGATTGAATCATACGCTGAGTATTTAATTGTCACGATACTGCACGGCTATCACAAGACGGCGCGCGAGCTCTATCGATTTTTCTCGCACTATAAGTTATCTGAAATCGAGAGAGCTCGCGTGCCGTTTTGTGATAGCTGCGCTGGTTTGTCAGTATTTATATTTATCAGCAATAAACAGTATGTATGAAATCAGTATAGAACGGGCCTTTTATAAACATTAATTATGGAGCGCGTCAGTATTAGGCCTGCATCACACTGGCGCGGCCTGACCGCGGCGGACAGTAACTATTTTTATATTTACTAGTAAAATTGTCCGCCGCTGTCAAATTTAATATTGTCCGCCACCGCAGGCCGCGCCAGTGTGGCTGTGCCTTAAGGCGGCTTCAAGTTGACATTCAGCCAATATAGAGACCACAAAAGAGACACAGAAATTGGCCAACATACAGGAAAATACTTTTATCATAAAGCCTGCAACACACATTATTATGTTGGCAAGGGCGGGAACATACACAAGATTTGCCAGAATGTGATAGTACAATCTGAAACATTGCAATATGAAAAAAATAAACAATAAACATATTGCTTTAACATTTTTAATAATTTCCTTTATTAGAAAGGGACTCGGACTCGCGTTATAGTTGTAGAACTTACCTAGTGGTTAGGTATAGTTTGGAAACTATAAATTGGCCGTCTGTTGTCAAATTAAAAAGAGACCTTTTGTTCCACGTAAACACTTACAGGTCAATGGGTACTCGAAAGGATTATCTATTATTAATTCCTAAACACATCTTTACCTGAGAGTCGGAGTGTCTCAAGAACTCAAGATCATTTCAGTCATCCATCACGTTTTTAGAATATAACATAACACAGTGTTAAAAATATGTAGAAAAGAAGATCAGTAAACTTTTAATACTGCAGCGTGTGTCCTACCTGTTAGATCTATTGCCACAGACATCTACTAAACTTTTACCCCATTATTCATAAAATTTAAAATACCTCTGATAAATAACACGTGTTTTGTCCCTTTCTTAATAATTTGAATATCAGAGTGACAGGTTTTAACGTCATTTTAACTAAAATATATAGGTTTATTGAAAGTTTTACATGATAGGTTAAAATTAGAACTGCATGTGTCCTATTTCCAAGAGAAGAAATGCGTTAACTCCTACATTAACATGCAAACGAAGTCGTAGGTACAGCTAGTATTACAGTAAGTTCATTGCAGCGCTTGTTTTCAGGAAGACTCTGGTAATCTTTATTTTAGGATTAAGTATATATCTAGTATTTGGTGCGTTTATAACATTTAGATACAGTAACTAGCATTAATACATACCACAACAAAGTGAATATAACTGACATGGCTCTACTTCTAGGGCCGAAAGGGCGTTTCAGGTATTTTTATTTTTTACCCGCTTTGCTATGTAAAATATTACCTGATATTTTTGACATTATTGGAGGTTGCATCTGGTCTAATGGACACATGTAGGTTACCTACTGTTATTACGACACATGAAGGGTCCACGGAAAGAACATGTTTAGTCACTTTGACAACATTTCGAGATATTGCGGTTTTTAAGTTTAGAATGATTTAATTAAATAACCATACTATCTTCGTGATTAGATGCTTTTCAAGTGCAAAAAAGTGGTTTTATATTAATTTTACGATTATAGCAGAAGGTGTAGGTTATTAGTTCGTTGAGAGCTCTACATTTTGAGAGCACATGCTTGTCACCGATGTAAATATACTTAGAAATCGTTTGTTTAACGTTTTTATATATTGTCGCTTGTTTGATATAACCACGAAACAACGCAGCCTATCTCATTTGTACGTTACATTAAATATACATTAGACTGTCTGTCTACAATGTACGCTGACAACGATAGTCCGCCAATGTGACTATTTCGCATTATTTTAGACTTTAAAATTAAAAAGGTTTCTAAACATCCGTTACACAAAAGTAACACCAAAACCCACTCCAACGTTACGAAACTAATGTTAAACACGAAACCGAGCTCTTATCAGCAGAGCGTGACTGCGAGCGGTTTACACGACTTTTATTGCGCTGATTAAAACTTTCATTCATAATTCGCTTTCTGAGCGAACTTAGATTAAGTTTAGGCTGTTCTAAATAATGAAAACGTGAGAAATCGGCGAGGGTAAGCGCGGGGTTGGTTATTGCAGTACGTTTCAAATATTATATTTTAGTAATGAGTCTATTTTTTTTATCGAAGACACTGAACATAATAGGTTAAGTTTATTTTTATTACTTTCTCCATTACCTCCAAAACTCTACATAGCTAAACTACGCGTGACGTCAACAAAATCCCACCGAATTCAAACGAATGTAGCTCTTAGTAAAAGTGTGCTATCCAATTAATATATAGTGGGTATCAATTGAAAGCATCTTAAATAACTTCAGAATTAACATATTTTTTATGTTACTAACTTAAAGGTTTCGTTCGATTGTTATTAATGTTAATGAATTTGATGGTACCTACAATTTCACTACGCGCCACATTCACTTAAATCCGATTCCCAAGACGACGCGAATTTTCCTTAACCCTAGAATCAGGACATCAAGCGTCGTGCACCGACCGGGGAGTGATAAATGCTAAACCAATTCCAATCGAATACGTTGAGGCCAATAGACCTCCAAGCCCTTGTGTCACGAGCCTAAGAGTCTAATTAGGTGACGACAGCGTCAACCTAGCTTACCTCCAATTACCAAGAGAGGTAACAGTACTAATTGCAAGTAAAAGTGTATGTAATAAAAACTACAACCTTGATTAACCTTCACACAGCCACATTTACAGTATAGTCTATCGAGTTAGCTACGGAGGCGGCAGAAATGACATGTCATTTGCAAAAGCCATTGTCATTTCCAGCGCGGAAGGCCGCTCGGCTGTGACGACTAATTTAGTCACAAAAAATAAATAATTGCGAAAGTAGGGGAACGAGTGACCACGAATTCGTTGGATAATGTAGATTGACGTTGACGCGCCATTGATGCTTTATGTTCTCTGCCATTTGATAATGCATATTTTAATTCTATCCACGATTGTTTGACGATAATCGTACCTACTAATATTATAAATGCGAAAGTTTGAATCAGCATCGTATCAGCCGAAAGACGTCCACTGTTGGACATAGGCCTCCCCCAAAGAGTGCCAAAGTGACCGGTCCTGCGCCACCTGCATCTAGCAGAATAAGTAATAGTTCAAATCTTATGCTATTACGATCTACTCACGACGTAATAATGATAGGTAGAAGCGCCGACGGCAATAAGTTACCTTTACCCTGGGAATAACACATGTATAAATGAAATTAAATGAATTTATTTACTTAAGATTAGTAATTTAAATGTACTTACATAAAAATTCACTAATTAGTACATTACGTAACTAGGACTGTGAATTCGTGAATGCCCCAGATCGCAGGTGTTTGTGGCCCGAACCGAAGGTGAGGGCCATAAATATGCGCTCTGGGGCTTTACGAATTACCGCCCGTGTTGAGTACAAAATTTTACGTCTTCACCTGGCCACAATGCGAGTTTTCCCCTACGCGCAGCGTGCAGTAAAACTTGCATTATGGCCAGGTGTGACGTAATAGTTATTTACGATACAAGTGCCGAAAATAGGAAATTCGCAACGAGTGGTGATAAATTAAAACACGACCGAAGGGAGTGTTATAAATCGACACGAGTTGCGAATTACCTATTCGCACGTGTATCGTACAACGTTTTACTGTACATATGGCTCTTTAAAGTTTCGACATATGCACAGAAAGTGCTCTTTTCCGCACTAGTGCGGGAAAGTAGCACCATATGTACTGTAAATACAATTACAATACAGATCATAGGTAATATTCTGATTACAGAGCAAGAGGTAAGTTAAAGCAGTCTCCATGATTATAATAGTACATTACGTAACTAGGGCGGTGAATTCGTGAATGCCCCAGATCGCAGGGGTTTGTGGCCCGAACCGAAGGTGAGGGCCATAAATATGCGCTCTGGGGCTTTACGAATTACCGCCCGTGTTGAGTACAAAATTTTACGTCTTCATCTGGCCACAATGCGAGTTTTCCCGTACGCGCAGCGTGCAGTAAAACTCGCATTATGGCCAGGTGTGACGTAAAAATATTTCTTGGAGCCATTTTTTCAATTTGGAGTTGAAGCTGTGGACATGTATTCCTTGCCTTGTCAGGCAAACGGTTGTGAACCCGTCCCAGAAAGTATACAGATCGCTCCGAGTTGACGAGTTTATGTAAATCGACTGTGCATACAAACAAAATAGGCACAAAACTGCAGTAGCCATGTTTAATGCTTTCGAGAATGTTGATAATGATCCTACTTAACCAGAGATAAGCAGTATTCTATGACTAAGACCGTGACACGCCAGCCTAATGTGATTTGTATGTCCTCTATTCACCAAGCTCAAAGAATTCACCACAGTATGCCCAGTATAAGTCTGACCTTCGAATACAAATTCTTACGAATCTGGTCTCACTGGTCAGGAGGCCAAATTAGATTTGTGATAAGCTCCAAATAAGCTCCTGAAGTAAGGTTGACTGATATACTGTATAAGTACGTACAGTAATGAAATCCTCCTAAAATGAGACACTGCTTCATACTATTTATTCAGCTCAGCTAATGTAGAAATTGGAATAACTATCACGCTAGGGCATTATTCCAGGAAAAATCCTAACAGCGTGTTTCAGGATTGCTCATTATACTTACGTAACAGCGACAGGTAACTAGTGGCCTACCTGGCTTGACTATAAAATCTTAAGTAAACAAACTGAGATTACAGTAAAACATATTTTTGACGTCGACCGTATTATAATATTTTACGAATAAGTATGTTAGTATCGTCCAGTCATTAAGTGTGTTTTGTCATGAAGTGCGTGACCACATGATTGAGGTTACAGATTATTTTATACTACGACGGTGTCATAAGCAGAGACAGGTACCCTATGTACCTACGCGTTGCGAATACAGGAGAATCACAGCGCGCTGCCGACCCTTTATTATTATTATTTATTAAGTGTTCCACAATTATACAATTCTTTTTAAAACAATTTACGGCACCGCCAAACTGCATAACAGTTTGTTGGCGGTATTATCATTGCATTGATTTGAGGATTCGTTGTGTTGACAGCATGAGACAAATGCAGGTCCCTCACTCCCACACAGCTCATCATTTTGAACTATGGCGACCTTCCTGCCACGCATACACCACAGTCACAGATATTCAACTTTGTTGCATTTTAAGGGGCTCCCATAATTGGCGTCTGGGATCGTACCTTCGATCTGAATCTCTTAGTTTTCTCAGGTTTTTTGTAGCTTATTATGTTAACAACAACGGCTTTAAGCAATATAGTATCCCATAATTACTTCAAATTTCATTGTTTTCGAGATATTTGGCATCAAAGTTGAACATTTTAGGGCAAAAAACCGGTTTCTGGCCATAACTTTTATCTTAATTGGTTTAAAATGAAAACCCTAGACCAGTTTTTAGGGACGTCACAGACGAACCCAAATATGTAGATTTTGTATGTGTTAGATCTTTCACGTCAATAGAGATACAAAATAAGTGTTATTTTAGACAATGTTTATAAAAGACCATACAAAATTAAGTATTCATTTGTTTCAAAATCCGGTAGACCAAAATGGAGATAAAAGATTGAAGAACCGATAACCGTTTGATTTATACTTCTATCTGTAGTGCAAAAGTAGGAGATACGATTCAAAACTTTTCAAAAATCGATGGAAACCTCGGGTAGCCCCTTAATACGGGTGTCCAGGGTGCGGAACCGGTTACCCTAACCAGGGTTTTCCATAGGCTTATTTTAAAGGTGGTTTTAAAAACCATACCATATGATAAGGTAACCTCATTGATAGGGCAACCATACCGATCGAGTTTACTGAGTTAACTCAACTTACTAACCTAATTACTAACCGAAATGAAAACCCCATCAGTTACCGGTTACCTACCCTATCATGAGGTTTTGAACCACTTTAATGGAATATGATTTTAACGCACACTTAAATACTACTTATTATTGAATAATAACCACCGTGGCTGGCATGGGTTGTAACTTGTAACAAGCTTTTTGTGGATCTCAGTGCAGGTAGACTCGAAAATGATTATTACTCCCAAAGAAAGAAGGCAAAAAAATATGCCTAGTGACGAAAATCCCATTCAGCACGGCTATCACGCGACGGCGCGCGAGCTCTCTCGATTTTAATTGCACTATCCGTCTCTTTCCTATTAGAACACTTAGAACAAGGGGTATAGTGCGAGAAAAATCGAGAAACGTCGCGGCCGTCGTGTGATAGCCGTGCTGATATATCAAAGAATTACGAAGCTACAACCGTTTTGATATTGCTTGTTAGAGAGAGAAAACGCAAACAGTTTGTGATGTCACAATCCGTAAAGCTACCGCAGAGCGCGCCGCGCGTGCGGCGGATCGCGTCGATGACAGCGCCAAACACGATAGAGCACGGCACGTTGCGTCTTCTAGTGACGTCACAGGCTGCGAACGTCATCGTTTTTTATAAAGTTGCGTTTTGCGAAAAAGGAAAAGAAAATACCCCTTCATTAAACTTTGGACACTATCTTCGTGATTATTTAACCTCTTGCGTTGCTTTTAATACATTTTCGAGAGAATACGACTAAATTGATTATTTTATTTAGTATCTACACCCCAAATAGGTTCATGAATGTTACATGTTTTTGATCTAGCCTACCTACTTGACTGCGGAAGTACCGGAAGTTTAGTAAAATGTTAGTATAGTTTTTAAGTGATCATCAACATTGTGGACTTTTGTCTGGCGAGAGATGTCGGTCATGCAGATTACGAGTAAACGGTTCCCGAGGTGCCCGTTAAGGGGGTGAACCGCCACGAAACCATGCCTATCCGAATCCATACTATGCAGTCGGGCAAACGTAATACAATGTTACGGATCTGATTAGTGGTCACGACCTCTTTGGACTAGTTGGGAGTGACCCTGCCTACGAAGCCGGCGCTCCCGGGTTCGAATTCCTATAAGGGCATTTCTTTGTGTGGCGGCTATAAAAGTTTGCCCCTCGTTTGTATTGTATTTAACCCTTTAATTCGCAAAATAAAAGGTCCTTACTTCAAGTCTACCAAACGATTATGGTCAGGAATAAAATACATTATGACGGTCTACCAGTGCGTTAAGGCGCCGTAGGTTCATGGTCTTCCCTCCCTCTCACTGAGCATAAGCGTGAGCGAGATGGAAGTGCGTGCCCGGAAGCGCGGAAATCATGTTTTTTAATTTTATTTCTTTTGCCGTTCAAATAAATAAAAATGTAAACACTGATCCTGTATCCCGTGTGGTGTCGGGTTAGAATTTCACCACCCCCTTTCTTCCCGTGGGTGTCGTAAAAGTCGACTAAGGGACCAGGGTTGAAGTGTGTTGTGGGCGATGGGCTAGCAACCTATCACTGCAATATCACATTTTGTCGATATTTTATACCCACATTATGCTAAAAGTGGCGCTGGAACATATGTTTCATGTGCTCTGCCTACCCCTTTTGGGAATAGAGGCGTGAATGTATGTATGTATGTATGTATGTATGTAAACACTGATTTCTCTCAAACATGATATTGCCGATTTTTAGAAACCATTTTAATGTGTTTAGCTTTTGTGCATAATTTGTAAGGAATATTTTAAGTGTATTTTAGACCCTTTTAGACCCATGTTCGTGATTTTTTTCTATCGAGCGAAAATTGCTTAATCATGTTTCTAAACACTGATCTCCCTGCAGAAAAGTGTCAAGATTACTATTCGTATTTTTTATAAACCATATTATTATAAACAGACGCATTATATTGTTTCAAAAACTCTGTTCGCTTAACTTCGCTGAACCTACGGCGCCTTAAGCCAGGTGGCCGTTGCGAATTAAAAGGTTAAGTAGGTATTTATTTGTCTACATAAGTATGTACATATCGTAGTCTAGTGCCGATAGTCCGAAGCTTTGCTTAGTTTGGAAATAGTATCGAATCGATTTCTAAGATTGTGCCCCAATATTTCTTTTATGTTAGGTGTCTTGTCTAATCTAAATCGGGCATCATGATAACATGTTATCTGTGAATCATCTCCTATTCATTTAGATGTATGGCGTTATATCCAAATTCCTCCACTACTTTACAACCGTCTCCCTTGTTCAAACTTACACGGGTGCTGTCGTAATGTTGGCAAGTAAGACTGTTATCTAACTTCTTTTTTTTCATACGACGGTGGCAAACAAGCGTACGGCTGGACACCGCAGCCTATAGACGCATGCAACTCCAAAGAAGTAACATGGGCGTTGCCGACCCTTGATATGTTTGATTCGCCGTGTTGACAGCTGAAGGAACAAATGCCCTCGCTCTCAACACAACGCATCCTCGGGAGCTCTGGCGACCTTGCTCACCTCCGGGAACACAATACTACTACAGAGCAAGTAGTAGTGTTATTGTGGCTGTGGTCTTCTGCAAGGTGGAGGTACTTCCCCAGATGGGCTGAACTGAACTTATTTAACTACGCACAGCTAATTAGTATTCGATTATGAGTTCACTACTAGTACAATTTGACAGCGAGAACCATAGAAAGTGCGTATATGCGTCGGTGAGATATATACTGGTTCTACAGCGAAGTAGTCAGTAAGCTTTTTGAATGACTTCGCTAGTTATTATACCGGAGTATAACTGTATGTTTGTCACAGAATTTTCCGCTTTATGGACGTCCTCCAAATATAAGAGTAACTGATTGTTAATTCAGAGAGTTAATTTCGCTCCCATTGTTTATTTATCGAGTCTGTTTCAAGAGTTACTAAACAACAACTTACGTAGGCACGGCCTTTGAACCGGATTCAGTTAGTGAAGCAGTACTAAAATCAATTTGTGATATCAATAAAGTAAGAATAAATACCTCCATAAAAATATATACTGTGGAACACTAACTCTCCTTTCCACTCTTAGGTATTTGATTTTACATTTTTTATTGGCCGCCCTGTTAATGTAGATAGATACTTACACATTTACACTTACACGTGTAATGCTCTTTTTATAAAACCCAGCCTAAGCTGTCTACTCTATGAACACGTCCAAGACCTATTACATAATAATTATGCTTTTTTTTATTTACTACTCATGTTAAAAAGGTCTCTCTATTATATTAGATACGTCAACCAAACAAACCTAGAATATGTATAAGTAACGTGTCTTACGCATTACTTGCTTTTTAAAATACCTACATTATAGTTTTCATATTTTCAAAGTTAACTAAAAACTTACCAGTAAACAATTTCAAATCAACGCCACATCACATCACACAACCACAACGCGTCCTACCAACAAAACGCATCAATTTCCAAAATCTTTTAAATTCCAAACGCAAACATTCCCGCGTTTTAAACTTTTAATTACGCGAAGCCGCACCATACAGCCGTTCGCTAGCGCGGGAAACTCGAGTGCGCGCAGGTTGGTTCACATTGACGGCGGAAGCGTTTACGTACACCTATTGTCTGTTCGCAGGGACTTTTAAAATCATTGTAAACAAGTATAATGGACATATTATTTGTTGTGTTGCGGTACAATGGTTTTATTGAGTTCGTCGAATCGAACTTGGTTGTTTTGAATGTTTGTTGGTATCTACTTATATCCTCGCAGTTATATTTTCAATTTCGTAACACCTTTTCGATTGTAGTTATTAACATTGACGAGTTTATTTTGTGTCGCAAGGTATACCAACCGAGTGCTTCCTTTCACACTCCTTGTAAAGCAAAGTCTTTTGGAAAAAAACCAGTGTAATGTGAAGAGATTGGTTTTTGTATTAGTACGTACATCAAAATGTATAATATTTACATAATTATTAACTGAAATTTTCAAAATCCTGCACGTGTCCCCTGGGTGGTACTAAAGAGTGACAAACGAATGCGCCCATAGGACAGCATTATACTCAAATCATTGTTTTGTAATGTGCATGAAAAATTTTAATAAGTTACCAAAAAGTTTAAAGGAGCTGCCACTTCATAAATTTAAAAAGAAGTTAATGCATGTACTTGCTGAAAAACAGTATTACAGTATAAAGGACTTTCTATCGCAAAATGTAATGTTAGCAGCATAGAACTTAAATTTGCACGCTAGTATTGAATATACATTATAGCAGAATAAGCAACCTATTGTCTATGTACCACCTAAGGACACTGTAAAAAACTACTTATTCTATGCAAATAAAATATTTATCTTTATCTTATCTTTAAACTTTAAAAGGCCAAAAATAATGTATACCATACGATTAAATAATAATTAGCAGAGAATGCTTTACTTTTGCCCATTCGAGGCCTAACAACGATACGCGTGCTACCCCGTAGCGTGTAGCAACATTTTTCCGCATTGTAGCGGAAATCTTTCGCGGAGGCATGGCCCATTTGCGAATCATTGGTCTTGAATGGGAATTAAGTCCACCTTTTGATTCGTATTTCATTCAATAATTATTAAAACAATTCGTAGGTATAACGTAGGCCTAAAATAAATTAATAAAGTAATTTGAATATTATAGGTACACATAATACCGTCTCACTCTAACTTCTGCCCTTCTTCTGCATTTTGCCCTTACAGCAAGCAGAGCCGTGAATCTATCTATTAGTAGATAATGTAACTATTAATCGCCACCATTCACTAGATATTTTAATAACAATACGTAATATTTCTGGTTTATTCTTAAAATGTCCCGACCCCGTACAAGTGTGCCTTGAATAACTTAGTAAGTTTCGTTATCAGCTGACGCCGAAACACTAAGTCGGCTGTTTGCTTGAAATACCGTAGCCACGGACAAGAATTAAAAAGCTATTAGGAAGTTCAATGTTACACGCAAGTCGAGATGGATGGATAGGCATTTTGTTACCTTAAATATTACATTGAGTACCTATGTTAGACGAATTTAACGTTATAATGTCTGATGAGATGTCAGTTTGTATGTACAGGTAATTTCTGATACAATTAATGCACCGTTCCCGTCCAGGGCATTTGGGATATTGTTTAATATGAGAAAGTGAAATAAAACATATTGGGTTCTGGAGCTTCGCCGGCCGCTGCCGCGACACACTCGCTTCGCTCGCTCTGCTCGCGCGCTGTAGGGTCGCAGTTCTGCCTAAAGCTCCCCCTCGTTCCGTTCGTCGTACCATGGTCGTACCTAGCGGAGGCTTTCCTTACCTTAAGGGGCTACCCGAGGTTTCCATCGATTTTTGAAAAGTTTTGAATCGTATCTCCTACTTTTGCACTACAGATAGAAGTATAAATCAAACGGTTATCGGTTCTTCAATCTTTTATCTCCATTTTGGTCTACCGGATTTTGAAACAAATGAATACTTAATTTTGTATGGTCTTTTATAAACATTGTCTAAAATAACACTTATTTTGTGTCTCTATTGACGTGAAAGATCTAACACATACAAAATCTACATATTTGGGTTCGTCTGTGACGTCCCTAAAAACTGGTCTAGGGTTTTCATTTTAAACCAATTAAGATAAAAGTTATGGCCAGAAACCGGTTTTTTGCCCTAAAATGTTCAACTTTGATGCCAAATATCTCGAAAACAATGAAATTTGAAGTAATTATGGGATACTATATTGCTTAAAGCCGTTGTTGTTAAGGCCGCTCATAGAGCCAGATATGCGAAAATACCCCAAGAATTATCGTATTTTTCTACGAAACGATGATGTTTCTAGATCTGTGAAAAATATATATCATTCTTGATTATATTATCTTCAATAACACAGCTTTCGATATTCGATTCGTAACACTTCGCTCGATACAATTCTTTCCCAAAGTAACCTCCAATTTGAAAGTTTATTTCAACTTTACTTGTTTATTTACTACGTGACACCGTGAAACAAAACAAGGAACAAAATCAGTCATAATCAAAATAATAATTTGACAGCTTCCGAATTTCAATAATTTGAGGCAATATTTTTATAATACATAAACATCGTAAAATTCAATCGTATAAAGATATCGACTTACGGCCTCCAATGTCTTTCTCCGTCACTCTTTCGAAATGTGACAGTGATCGCTGAGCGGTCGTGCCAGACGGACCTGTACTACTTTTTCCCAAAAAAATGTAATTTAAGATATTTATTAGATTCCGAAAAGCAATGGTTCTAACGTAAGTAAAAATTTATGTTTACTAAACAGTGAAAAGAGTATTTGGTTAGCTTGATAATTACTAAGCATAAACATTACAATCCTCAATACGCATATAGTTGTGAATTTCACCCGCTTAAGGTAAGCATTGGCAGCGCAATGGTTTCAGCGATAGGAATAAAGGCGACCTTCAATCGTGCCGAGAGTTCGAATCTCAGCGAATTTATGCTTTTTGTATTTTTTATTCTTCGGACTACATTGAGTGAGTATAATTATTTGATTTATATGCTCTTTTACCCCTGCCTACGTAAAACAATACAATTTATCTTTATTTAGGTACAGACTGCAAATGGAATCTCCGGTTTTATCAACCGCTGACACTTAAAGTAGGTAACGAATAAGTTCAAATAGACTTTATTTATCCTTATAAATATAAAAATTCCTACCTATGTCGCGCGTAACTTCGTGCGTTGTGATAAATATACCTCCCTACCCATAGCGGCGGCGCGCCGAACGAAGCTTGGTTAGATACCTAAATGATTTT
This sequence comes from Epinotia demarniana, assembly GCA_945867215.1. Classification (NCBI taxonomy): domain Eukaryota; kingdom Metazoa; phylum Arthropoda; class Insecta; order Lepidoptera; family Tortricidae; genus Epinotia; species Epinotia demarniana. The sequence goes on from OX244271.1 coordinate 2,593,388, forward strand.
CCATCGGCGCGGATGCTTATTTCTTTATGTTTCGAACTTCGAATTGATCTTCTCAAATATTTGGGCATATTTTGTACTTATTTTCTTAAATTGCTACAAGTACACCTACTTAGTAAATGATTGCCGAAACGAAATAAAATGTCATCAATGATATCATACGAGATACCTATCCTCATCAGTATTTTCATATTGACCAAGATTATTGAAGAGGTAAATGTACACTGATAAAATGCAATAGGGTTGCCTGTGCAAGTCCCGGAAATAAAATCCCGGGACTTACCTTATATCCGTACTATCGTCATTTTTTATAAACTGATAGGTAGTTTTTATATTATTATACCCTACACAAAAGTGTAGGATTTCCTTTTCTTGAGAGTGTTGACTAGTTTTCTATTTTAACAATAAAATAAAACTGATCATCTTGGGCAATTATTTCCATGTTCAATTTCTCATTTATAGAAAGACAACCCAGTGTCAATAATCCCTTAGGTACTTGTAGTTCATTTTCGTCATTTTAAGGTTATTACTACTACTTATTAACAGTATTAAGGGATCACTTAGAGAAATTCGGCATTTCTCTTTATGAAGATATTGTCAGTTGGCTAGCACCATGAAAATGAAAAAGATGGGTCATGGGGACATTACTTTAATTAGAAAGAAAATTCTGTTGATTATTGAACATATGTGATGGGGCCTACGCCTACCCTATATGAAAAACTACTGAAGGGATTGAAAGACGGGGCCTGTGTCTCGGAATTCCAGTCCCAATAAAAAAAAACTTTTGGAAAGTACAATATATTCTTCTTCTTCGTGTCGAGGATCCTCAAATAAGAGTGCCCAGCGGTGTGGGCAGCTCTGCCAGTCGCGTCTCTCAGGTCGTGTTCCAAGCAAGAGTGTGGGCATGTGGGGCACGCCAGGTGCACCATGGTTTGCGCCGTTGATTGGCCACAATGCAGTCCCCATCTGGCCATGTCTTCCTTATAGCGGCCTACATGCGATCTGAGCCTATTTAGCGCCCTCCAGATGGGCCATGGCTCCTTGTGGCCGGGTGGCAGTTGTTCCGAAGCTAGCACGTAGACGTCGGGCGGTGGGCATCGAGTCCGCCATAACAGGCAGCGAGCATCTGAGAGGTCGCTTTGCAGGGGGCTAGTGTTCCGCATGAAACTCCTGCGGCTCTAGAGACGGGCAGATGGCGGATTATAACCGCACAGTGGTTGGCGCCTGTTTCCCCTTTTCCACGGCACTCGCCTACTCTCTACGAATTTCAGGGGGGGGGGGGCGATGCAGTGGGTACAGCTTGTTGAGTGGAGTAGGCTTGAGGCATCCGGTGATGGTGCGGCAGGTATCATCATTACAATATATTGCATGGACGAATTCATGAAGCCGTAAGGCTGAGAAGTCATGCAGTGCTATTAATCTGTATGATTTTATTTTTTATTATCAATTATGACGATCATAGTAATAATTCCTATAGATTTACCTCTTAGCATTATTCCCGGTAATGTCCGGTAAATGTAGGAGCCCGGGGCCGCTTTGACACCTAATCCCAAGATTTGGCATAGACACTACATTTTACGAAAGCGACTGCCATCTGACCTTCCAACCAGGAGGGAAAACTAGACCTTATTGGGATTAGACCGGTTTCCTGACGATGTTTTCCTTCACCGAAAAGCTAACGGTAAATATTCCGTACATACGTTCCGAAAAACTCATTGGTACGAGCCGGGATTCGAATGTAAATTATGATATAAATAAATATCAATGTCATATTTTCCAGAGAAAAGTGGTTTTTTAATGAAAAATCTTCAATATCGAAATCCCGGGATTGAAATCTCATATCGGATTTCAATCCCGGGATTGAGAATGCTCCGATATTGCATGCTCTAACTCTAACACATCCAGTGGCGCTAGTGTGCACGTGAAAGCAGCCTTAAAGCGTCACACATACAATAGGAACATGTAAAAACTAACTATTTAGGCGACGACACAGCGTAGCTTCGTCAAGTCCGGCGTAAAATTAGGTAGGTTACCCCGGAACCGCCGAAATACGACACCCTTCGGCCAGAAGTCAGCACACGCCATGGTCTCCTGCAGCGGCCGCGGCACGCGCACCACAAACGAGGTGAAGTGCACGTAGTGGCGCAAATGCAGCTGGAAAACCCCCAGCGAGTAGCCAGTCTTCTGGTGAATATACTCTACCATGTCATCAGCCATGGCGGAGTAATGCAGGCGCGACGAGTACTAGGTGCGGCTACCGGTTGACTAGAACCAACCGGCTCTGCTGTACCACACTGAGTCTTTCGCGGCTTGCGCTTTCTTGACCGGTGTGTAATGATGGGTATTAAAATAAATAATTAGTTCTTATAATTTCATTCGCTTTGACAACATTCGATATATTTTCAACGTATATAATCACTCATTGTATAAAATAAACGTTGGTTATAATTTTAAAATATATATGTCTATTTTGTATAACTATCATCGGGTATACCACTCGGGTTACACTCATTTTGTATGTATATTAATTATATGGTATAATGCTCATGTTAAGGATATACAAGTTATGAATCATAACTATCAAGTAGTATGACGTCAGCATATTTTTTGCGTCAGCATAGTCATCGTGATTTCGGGGAGGCGGCGGGGGTAGGCGCGCGCGCCCACATAGCACGTAGAACCGATTGCCATTGGGGCGGAAAGGTTTTTGACTGATGACCAGGTACCGGAATACGCGGCGTGGGTGGGTAGGCCACAAGTTGGACTGATGATCTGGTAAAGGTCGCGGGAGTCCGCTGGATGCGGGTGGCGCAGGACCGGTCACTTTAGTACTCTTTGGGGGAGAGGTCCAGCAGTGAAAGTCTTTCGGCTGATATGATTATGATGATGATGATGAAGTCAATATCAGTATTGAGAAGGACCAATATCGAAATATCGGTATCCCGGGATTTATTATTTGTTGTTAGGTTGAAACATGGGCAGGGCAAGCAATATCGGATCATTCTCAATCCCGGGATTGATTTCCGATATTCAGTGCCAATCCCGGGATTTCGATATTAATACCGGTAGTTCGATATTAATGTGGATTTTTGGGATTTATGCTAAAAAAACTAAACCTTTGACAATTATGTTGAATAATTATTATTAACAGAATCTGCTTTATAAAGAAACTAAATTAATTATTCGGAATACGGGATATAAAAAACTGATTTCTATCAAAACTCAATATTTACCTGATATTTATTACACTTCGTTGGAAGGGTCATGCATGTTAAATGAGTAGAATGTAATTTGAACCGACAAATAGACGGACAACAAAGTTATCCTACGATCCTACGGAACCCCAAAAAAATACTATATTTTATTGATGACCCAGCTTTTTATAAATACTCACCTAATAATGATATTATATAAAACTTGCCGATTTGTTTACATGTAAACTGTAGCAACTTGTAGGTACAGAAGTTTCATTTTTGTTTTTATTTACCCTTTAAAAACTTTAATGTTATTGAAATAAGAATAAACTTCATTAAAATGAACATTTAATGTATACATTAAGATGAAGTAATATAATTATTTTATTATTCCAATTTAACTTTAACGCCATCTATAACAACCACTATGCTTTTTTTCGGTCTTTAGTACTGCGTTTTACAAATCAGTGTCCTGTTAGTTCATTTAAGTCGCCACTTCTTACGTGGCGCTGTTGTATCGTCACTGTATCGAGGGGCGGGACAGGTGGCGTGAGGAGGGGCTCGATTTTAGATTTCATTTGGGTAGTATAACAGCCTTAACATAATAAGCTATAAAAAACCTGAGAAAACTAAGAGATTCAGATCGAAGGTACGATCCCAGACGCCAATTATGGGAGCCCCTTAATATAATATTGTAGAACGTATCGTAATCCCGCTAATCGTCGACCCTCCGCAATATAAAACGGCCTTGTTTTGTAAAACAGCTAGCTGGAATGTAATACGGCGGATTGCTGCTATATTGCAGAACGTATCGTAATGACAATCCCGCTAATCGTAGACCCGCCGCCATACAAAACAGCCTTTTGTAAAACAGTTAGCTGTAATGTAATTTTCAAAACGGCCCTGTTTTTTTAAAGAGTTAGCTGTAATGTAATACGGCGAATTATACTATATGACTGCGACATGTACATTGGTGAATGATATTTTGAAGTCAGGCAGTTTATTCCGGAGATTACTCTTTAAACATAGTTTTATTTTCTTTCTTTCCCTAGACACTACTGCGTGGCACTAACAGCACGGCTATCTCAAGACGGCGCGCGAGCTCTCTCGATTTTTCTCGCACTATCCGTCTCTTTTTTATTAGAACACTTAGAAAGAGAGGTAAGTAGAGTGCGAGAATAATCAAGAGTATGTCGTGCCGTCTCATGATAGACGTGCAGTTAGTGTCATGGGAGATTTTCCTTTCAGAAAAAACAAGAAAAAAAATAAGATAGATAGGTTAGGTTCGGTATCTTCAGATGCTCGAAGGGCAAACAGAGAGAGACAGAGAAGAGCCCGGGCATACATCCACGGTACGAGATCGATGTCCGCGATCCGCGGGTAAATTTGATGTTCCAAGAATTAAAACAATTCTGGAGATGGAACTTTAAAAAAACGCCTACCATTATATCCTCAACAGCCTCCCAGACGACATCCGACTCGAACCTAATGTACGTATTTTTTAAAGAAAATTTATGAAATATTTATTGGTTACACTATCTTAGACTTATATAGTAAAGTGTCGAACTAGCCTAAGTAATTATTATTGTAAAATCACTTTTGTTTTGAAAGTCTTTCTGCAGACAAACTTTATAGTTAATTTACTTTAAAAACAAACTTTTTACCGACAATAAGTAGGTACTCCGCTAAGCCACATGACATTAAAAAACACCCCTTAAATTTTGTAAAAATCCGCGTTTTGAAGCGCAACTCTCGCTTTTTGTATTCCGGCAATTAGCAACACAAAATCCTAAGTCACGTGATCTCCTACACCTCCCCATCCCAAAAAGTGCACAGCGCCGCTAAAGAAGTTCAAAAACCAAATCGCTGTTTTATGTGGGCCGATAATATTTGAGGAGATCCGTCGATTCATCAAGAAAGGTGACTCTGAGACTCTTCGTTGGTTGCTATTTCAACAGAATCATATCAGAATATGTGACGTAAGTTATTTTACAGTTTTAAGTTCATCATTGGGGAGTTGCAGGAGACATCTGTGGGCTTCATCATCAGTTCCACTTCACCACCTTTGCGATTTCCGGGTGTAAACACACCAGTTATAATACAAAATACCGAAATTACTACACGCCTGCCTAATATATTTGAGGAGTTCCCTCAATTCCTCATGGATCCCATCATCGAACTGGATTTTTGAAAGGAATGGGACCAGTCTGGAAGCATATACTTACAAACAAACAAAAATTACGAATCGCTATGTCACGCATGTCAGTCGATGTGTATTTATTTGTGTGTTTCCACAGGCTCATAATCATAAATTACGGAGTTCAGAGGTAACAAACATTAAAATAAAAACAAAATGATAAAAAAAGAAAAACAACCGAATTGAGAACCTCCTCCTTTTTCAAGGCTTTTGTTTTAATTGTAACTTTGTAGTTACATAAAAAATACTGACCAAATATTTAATGTATGGTCTCCAGCCATTACCTATATGGCAGGGAAAGAAAGGTTTTCAAAACTCGACTGAGCACTAGATCAAAACACTATTTCTGCCTGTGTTGCCAGTTACAAATCATTAATGCAATGGTGGCTTACGCCTAGTTTAAGTAGTTATCCGTAATCAGACGCTAGCGATGCCGTGCCAGGCAGCACTTGGAGAAATGAACTTGTACATATCATTAACACCACACGCGATTATTGCTTTCGAGGGTAAACTTGCTTCTTTTGCTATTATTGGACATTTGGGCTTAAACGTTTTGAGAACGTCGTAATAAGTGTTCTTTAGTCTACTGGGGTTTTTAAATATTATATTCAACAGTAGCGTAGACGGCAGTGCAGTCGTGCATCATACGTGGGGGTAAAAAAGAAACACATGCTCACTTGAAATAGGACTTTATTGTTATTTACATAAGAATTAAATTAACAATTCATTCACAAACAATATATCTGCTACGATGTTGCACAAGCCGACACAAATAAGGCATCGTTGTATATAGACTACTAGTAAAATTTGGTATTTATTGGGGTATAACTGGCACTGGTACCATTGACATACATTTTTAACCCTCGCGCTGCCTGTACAAATACCAACAGTAAATTGTCTCAATTACAGTTCCGACGTACATTGCTGGTTCAATAAGTAACGCTGATGTCCAATAACTACCGGTTACTTCACGAACCAGCAATGTACGTCGAGCCATTGTCAGGTAACAAATGGCCAGTAGTTGCATTCGAGCGCTGATCAAAAACCGTTGACAGCGCTCGATTGTGACAATAAGCACAACGTGTCGAAAAATTGACTTCCAGCCCCCTATTGTCGCACAACATACGAATAACTGCTTCCTAACTAAACATTTCAGAATTCTCACCTCAATCCCTTGAAATAGGATTGATAATACGATGCAACGGATGATTCACGAACTTGAACTAAGTATCTCATATCAAAATAATTTTAATTAATTTTTCAAAATATATTTGCCATTTTGTACTGTAGGTGAACATTCTCGAAACACCAAACATTACGCTTATAATTTATACATCAACGTGTATATCAATTAATTTAATATCATTGCGAAAAAACTTATCAAATATGTGTCTACAAACAATCACATTTGGTGTGTAAAAAAAACAAACTTAACATAATTGAACAGTCCGAATGATTGAATGTAATTTGCAACTTGTGCGAATCAAGACTTTTACACAACACGCATAATCTTTAACAAAATTGATATCTCTGAATTCTGTTTCATGTACATTTTTAAATTAATTACCTAGGACCATATTCCCAGCCGACTATGGAACAATATCGGATCAAGGATGTCACTCTTCGTTACTTCCAATACTTTTATTTACTTTCCCAAAATGACAATTAACGTGTAACTAACAAAGATATAAGTTCCTACTCTTCAAGTTGTTTATTATCCTTGTAATATTTACATGAAATACAAAAATTATTTGATAAAAATTTAAAATAAACTAACAATGAAAGAAAGTAACATACATACTAAAACAGATGTATGTTCCTACTGTAACTAACCCGATATAGATATTTATCCGAAATAAAGTATTTGAATTGAATTAAACTGCACTTGGTAACGCCTTTGACACAATCGTATTCAAATTATTCGCACGGCAGAAAGAATATGACTTACCGGCGACTATCTCCGAAATTATATTTCTTAAAGATTGAACTGTTTTAAAAAACAGGTAAGAGATATGACAGGTCCTTATGTGACACCCAAAAATTGAGTAGTATTGGACCAAAGGTACTTCCCTGCGCGACTCCCCAGTGAGATGGAAGATCTATTGCATGAAACAATTGTATACAACAGTCTCGCAAGGGACTTGAAAGAGTAGCGGGTCCACGACCGCACCCTGCGTTATTCTTATGTTTTCCAGATTACACTCTTTTATGATACAATTGAAGAGCACAAGAAACTCAGAAAATATCACCTATGATACAGTATTATACAGCTCCCAAATACTTACGAGGGTTTCAAGAGTAGCGGCTAAGAGAGCTTCCCGCGTGCCTGTTCATATTTTACAGATCTCTGTTTTATGAAACAAATGAAAATGATCTACTGGATGAAACGCAGAGACGACATCCAATATAATACAGTGTAATAAGGCTCCTAGCGCTCGCAGGTACTAATTCGTGAGTTAGAAGACTAGTGGTCCCACGACAGCTCCTAGCGGTACTCCCATGTTTTCCAGATTTCTGATCTATGAAACAATATAACATCACCTACAATACAATATCATACGGTTAGTAGTTACTCTCTTCTGGGTTTCATATTGGACCTGACACCGGGAGCTGTTATTCCCACGTTATATGAAACAATTGAAAATAATCTATTGGAAGCTACGTAGAGTTACATCACCTATAATACAATATCATACGGCTCCTAGCGTTCGAAATTACTAACTCGTGAGTCGGAAGAGTAGCGGACTTTCAGCTCACGTTTACCCAACTTCTCTTTTTCATGAAACACACAACATCGCTTATAGTTAAAGCAATGACGCGTAGTTTCAGTGTCGGAGAGGCAACCGGATGGCTCGTGGTATTTGAGCTCACGAAGAATCTCAACTGACCCAATTTGGACTGGGGCGGAAATAGCAGGTGTAAAAAAAAATGTTGCTAGGTATTTGAAAGAAACAGCATTTCAGTACGAGTATATAAACAGCGTTCTACACACTTTCAGGCTATTTCAATGACCTGCCTCGCGCCAAAAAAAAATCTGTTTCTTTTTCTATTTCTGTCCCAGTCCTAGTTGGCTCAGTTCGGGTTGCACAGGGCGGTTCCACGAAACTTCGGGAGCTCAAATACCGCGTGCCATCTTGCTGCCTTCTGGACACTGTAACTGCGCGTTATTAGTGAAACTGAATATAATACAGTATGATACGGTCCCTCGGCAGCAGCTAGCCGGCAACTGGCCCAATCCTGGCCAGCTACTGGCCGGCTATCGGCCGAAATGGGCGGCTACCGGGTCGAGTAGCCGGCTACTCGCCGGTTACTGGCTGGAGTGGTTGGCTTCCGGCCGAAGTGGTTGACTACTGGGCGAAATGGCCGGGTACTGGGCGGAGGGGCCGGCTACTGGGCAGCGGCCGGCTCCCTACTGGCGGCGGCAGGCTACTCCCAGCGGCTGCGCTTGCCGCCGCGGCGCACGCGCTCGTCGCGCGCGGGCGCGTGCACGCCGGGCTGCAGCGCAGACTGCACCGTCTGCTCCCACGAGTGATCGGATGACGCCGTGAACTGGAACAATCAATACACACGCTTATTCAATACCTACTAGTTACACACGCTACGTGTAGATGGCGTTAGTGGTGTTCAAATACTCGTAAGTAAAATCTTGCAAGTAAAATTTGACCCAGTTCCCGGTGACCGATTGAGCTGAAATTTCGGGTATGTGAATAGTTTGGATGACAGTTTAATATTATGGTACCATCAAGCTGGTCTGATGATGGAGATAAAAGGTGGCCATGGGAATGGGAACGTAATCGATGTTTGTGAGTTTGGGCTCGTTAGAATCGTCTCAATGAGTAGTTGATGATGGTATACAGGTATGGTATGACAATAGTTGGCAATAAAAGCTTGTACCAAAAATGAAATTTTTGACAGAAACTTCTTTACCTGAAGCGTTTGAAACTCGCATTTTTACTTTTTTTAATTAACTGCCCGCGCTACACCGCACACATATTACGCCGTAATCACAGTTATTTGACAACTATTGACTACTAACTCAACTCCAGATGTTTTTTACATGGATACATTTAATTGATTGAGTGAATATTCTGAAACAAGTTAAAATGACAACATCGAATCATGTTCACAACATTATATGATCAAAATACCGTTTGGAATCAACGGTTAACATTTGTCTGGTCGCTCGGGACCACGGTATATTCGTACATACACGCGCCAATAAATCAATTATTTGTTTAAACAATGGACCGCCCTATAAACACTTTCGCTGGCGCCTACGCCGTAGTCGATACATGCGAGCGTAGCGCGTAGCGATTCTCGGCAGCTCAAGTGTTAACAGAAGCAATGTTAACCTGGCTGTATTGCGAGCGGAAGGCCTGCTTGAGCGAGGACAGGCGGTCGGTGGCGGGCCCGCCGGCCTTCTCCGCCGGCGCCGCGCTCGGCTCCTCCGCGTGCGCCGGGAGCCCTGGCCGCTCCTTGTACCTGCACACATACACCTTTACTACACTATACGATCGCAATACGGGTGTACACAAGACAATTATTCATCATCCTCCTAGCGTTATTCCCGGTAATGCCCCCTAAAGGAGCCCGGGGTCCGCTTCGACACCTAATCCCAGGATTTGGCATAGGCACTAGTTTTACGAAAACGACTGCCATCTGACCTTCCAAACCAGAGGGAAAACTAGACCTTATTGGGATTAGACCGGTTTCCTCACGATGTTTTCCTTCACCGAAAAGCTAACGGTAAATATTCCGTACATAAGTTCCGAAAAACTCATTGGTACGAGCCGGGCTTCGAACCCACGACCGCCGCTTGACAGCCGCATGCCTGAACCACTAGGCTACAGTAAACTCGACAATTATTATTACTCCAAAATAAAGAAGGCAAAAAAAATACGCCTATTGACGAAAATCCCATTCAGATATCTCAAAGAATTACGAAGCTACAGCAGTTTTAATATTGCTTGTTAGAGAGAGAAAACGCAAACAGTGTGTGACGTCACGTTACGCGAGGGGCCGCGTCGTAAGCGGCGCCGAACACGATGCGGCACGGCACGTTGCCGTCTATGACTGACGTCACAATCTTCCAACGTCATCGTTTCATATGAAGTTGCGTTTTGCGAAAAAGGTACAGAACATACCCCTTCTTAAAACTTTGGACACTTATAACTTGGTGATTTTTTTACATTTTGCTTTGTTTTTTTCTCCATTTGACTACATTTTTAATCATTTTTCGAGAAAATATGACAGTATTGATTATTTTATTTAGTGGCTACACCCCTATAGTAAATACCCTAGGGCGTAAAATTAGGAATATTTCTAATCGCAGGTAATTGCTATTATGGGGGGTTGGAGGCGGGGTGTCAAAACGATGCCAGGCAGCCGTTTAGTTTGAACATGTGACATATGATATATGTGATAGATGTGTCATCGGATATCTTCGTCGGCAGTAAGCAACAAACCAATGTAAATAAAAACCTAATTGCTCGTCCACATAAGGTACAAAATGCAACGTCAAATGAACACGTGCTTTATCGCCCGTGGCGTCTGCATATAAAATTGTATAGTAACAGGGAGTTTTCTTGAAGAGTGTAAGCCCCTCTGTCGAGCTGTTCATCAATATGCTCGCTGTCGCTGGAAGATCAGTGCCTGCTCGTGAGTGTACATATTTATTTATTTATTGGTCAACTTACACTTACAGCTAAACCAAACATGCAAGTTATAGATTATGCTGATACAGATAGTCAGATAAACAAACAAATAACTACAACTTAGAAAATGTGAAAAACCCCCAACATTTTCATTTCACAGTCCAATATCTCAAAAACGGCTAAACAGATTTTCTAAACAGAGAACACTCGGGATGAAATTATCTATGACACAAAAAAAACCGCATTCAAATCGGTCCATCCGTTTGGCAGCTACGATGCCACAGACAGACACGTTAAACTTATAACAGCCTTCTTTTTACGTCGGGGGTTAAAAAACATGGTCAATAATAAAATGATTTGTCTTCAATAACAGCCCTGTCACCTTAAATAAACTGTAGGTCAGAAGAGAGGTAGGAGACACGTACCCGAGCCCACAGCCCCCAATGTTGAGGTTCTTCCCCTTGCCCTTCTTGAACCGCGACTTGCGGAACCAGGCGGACTGCATCGCTAGCTGCATCAGTTCTTCAGGCACCTCCTGTGGACCAAAAGAGAGTTGAAAACACCCTGTATATTTTCGATCCATACACGGTGTTCCTGAAAATTTCCGTTAACTTCGGCATATTGCAGAGTATATTCACAGAAACAAATTAGTATGATTATTTTTTGAAAATTTTCTTTTTATACATAATACTTTAAAGTAGTATTAACCTTTTCACCGCCAAACACGTGAAATCACGTCATCGACGATTCGTGACACCGACGCCAAAGACGGCATTTGCCGACATTTTTTTTTTTTTTTTATGAAAACCTACTCTGAAATAGCCCAATTTCATGTTGGCATTATTTCTTTATCCATTATTTTTTTACCCTTGTGGCGTGAGGTGGCACGGCAGGTTGCTTTACCATCTAGCGGTGAAAAGGTTAACAGTTATTGTGTTATTGTACAAGGGTCCAAGAAGACACATGAAATAAAAAAGAATTACCTCCGAGTCAGTTCGTGCCTAATATCGAATGAACTCACTTGGTAAACCTTCTTTTAGTGTATAGGAACCTTGCACATATAAAAAACTGTTATGACGTCACAGTAACACATTGGACACCGCGTACCCGACTCTCGGGCACAAGTAAACTTTACTCAGATGCCGGCATACCCGAGAGTCGAGCACGAGCTGTAAACCCTCACGCGACGCCAATTCTGTCGGTTTCTGGGGTATTGTTCGAAATTTTGCCTGGTTGCGAAAGTGTTAACCTGTCCTATCCCACAGGCTCAAATTTGTGCCCAAAAATAGATTTTCCCAATCTCCCACGACCTCGAGCGCTTTACGTTCCGCCAACTCCCATGGGCACAAATTTGTGCCCGCAATTTAGTACACCGTCGTCTCCCACGGCTCTAATTTGTGCCCAAATTCTTCACTCGATTTGTAACTTTATTAGTAAATACACACGATTTATATTCAATTGGACTCATTGGATTGCGAATGAAGTAACCTAAAGATTGATACCAGACATCCATTCACTCACTATAGAAATAAAAAGCGTTACGACCATTCAAAGTTCGGATTGCCAAGCGTCAAATTCTGCTTACCGATAAGTGAATTTTGAAAGCGATTTTCAGTTGCTTTTTATATGAAAAGCTTATAAGTATTATACATCATTAGAAAGTTTATTTTGTATACTTTCATATTACTCAAATTATTAGTAATCGAGATCTACCGTTTGATTACAAATATCGCACAAAGGTTTCTCTTACTTTTTAGACGCGTTTGGATATTTTGGTATTGTTTTTACTATTTCTATTGATGTTTTCTACTTTTTAGCAATTTCTTATTCATCCTCTTCATAAAAACATACACTCCTCTTATCCAAGTATAAACACTCAGCCCCACAAGCGATAAACACGTCATAAGTGGTATGCGCGTTCGGTGTCAAATTACGCGTGGGAAACACGGAGTCCAGCCGTTGCCCAGGACCTGGGAAACGGGGGTTTCGATATTTTGGGCACAAATTTGTGCCTCTGGGAGACAACGGGGGTAATAAGTGCGCGAGTCGTGGGAGAGGACAGGTTAAGAGCCATTTACACTGGGTAAATCTGCAAATCTGATTAAATTAAAATTTTGAATATCTTGATAACAGGAGTTAAGATAATACTGTCTTGGAGAAATTAACTCTCTTTGATCTAACCTATGCCCCCTTGCAATTTTAACGGAAATTGTCAAAAACACGTAGTATATTAATTACCCTGCGACTCTGAAAGGAGTGATAAGGCTACAAAAACTCACATTGGTATATATTTTATCGATAATATCGAATGATGCGAATACGCTTCGCTCTATAGTATCTACGGGAAACAACCGTCAGCGCGATGTAACTGACGCGGAGCGCCATCTAGCGAGCACATTGTGGTTTACGACCGGAGTAAATAAATTGAAACTTATCTATAATCCTATCGCCCACTTTTAATTTGTTCTTATTACTAGCTTCTGCCCGCGACTCCGTCCGCGTGGTACTCGTTTATATCGCAGCTCCATACAAACGATTACCCCCCAATTTCACCCCCTTAGGTGATGATTTCGAGGATAAAAACTATCCTAAGTCATACTCCATCCCTTCAACTATCTCCACTTAAAAAATCAGGTCAATTCGTCGCTCCGTTAAGCCGTGAAAGACGGACAAACAAAGAAACACACATACACTTTCCCATTTATAACATTACTATGGATATACGTTATGTTGTGTTTTCGAAATTTCAAAATCTTGTACCGTAAAATCAGGTATTTGCAATTGGGAACTCTATTTCTCTCTAACGCATGACATTTAATGATTGAAATTAGGATTTGTAAGATAGATGATTGGCTTTAATTAAGGTTTATAGCTCATTCCTTACCAAAACAATCAATTTTTTTATATTTTTTTTATTAATTGACCATTCTTGTATACTATGTATTCAACTATCGACCAGATTGATTCATTACACGACAATGTACAGAACTTATACTTTGGACTAAAGTTGTCAGTACCACGACTCGATATACATGCAGAAACCTGACGGCTATCATGCGACGACTGAATTTTTCTCGCATTATCTGTCTCTTTCTTATTAGAACACTTAGACAAGACATATCGTGCGAGAAAAATCGAGAGTATGTCGCGGCCGTCGCACGTTAGACGTGCTGTTCAACCAAGCGGCGCATGCCAACTAACTCATAGTGCCACTATACACGGTGTTCCCGGGAATTTCCGTTAACTTCGGCATATTGCAGAATACATTCACAGAAACCAATTAGCATAATAATTCCGTGAAAAAATATATATTTTCTTTTTTTGAAAAAAAATATTTAATGTAGCCTTAGCAGTTATTGTCTTATTGTGCAAGGGTTCAAGACCAGAAGGTCCAAGAAGACAAATTAAGTGAAAAAAATGTACCTCCGACGCAGTTTTTGCCTAATATCGAACGAACTCACTTGGTAAACCTTCTTGTAGTGTATAGGAACCTTACAACATTTAAAAAACTGTGATGACACCACTGTTAAGAGCCTTTACATTGGTTAAATCTGCAAATCTGATTAAATTAAAATATTTAATATCTTGATAACAGTAAGAGTTAAGATACTTCTGTCTTGGAGAAATTAACTTTATTTGATCTAACCTATGCCCCTTGCAATTAACGGAAATCGCCAAAAACACCTTGTATAGAGTGAACCTATGCAACTATTCCACCGGTGACTTAGGGCGGGTTGCACCGACTTACAATTACAGACCGATCAACGTTAAATATGGCGCTGACAGCTGTCAGTCCATAGAAACTTATCAAACTTTCCATACATTCAGATTTTAACGAACACCCCTAGGGTGAATTGCACCAAACCGTCTGTAATCGTAAGCGGTGTTCGTCAAAATCTGAATGTATGGAACGTTTGACAAGTTTCTATGGACTGACAGCTGTCAGCGCCATATTTAACGTCGATCGGTCTGTAATCGTAAGTCGGTGCAACCCGCCCTTAACCTAATAGAAAACGCACGATAATACTAACAGATGTCGCTAGTAGCCACATAATTCAATAAAACGTCAACGACTGTTGATGAATGCTAGAACCATATTAGCCTGGTTTTACGGTACATATCTTTATGCAGTTGTATTGGAGCCCAACTCCGACTAGCATTTGGCCGGTTTTTTAGTATTTGTTGTTTTAGCGGCGACAGAAATACATCATCTGTGTAAAGTTCAACTGACTAATTATCACGGTAACAGATAGTTTACATAGACAGACAGAGAGACAGCGGAGCCTTAGTAATAGAATCCCGTTTTTAGCCATTGGTTCCGTACCCAAAGTTTTAAAACTAACCTTATGCCCTTAACAATAAATTCGTGTTCCCATATTTTTGCTCACTTTCGCCGTGCATATATTTTGGAACTTGACTGTACGTAGAATTGTGGACGCCGTTATGCGGTAGAACGAGACGTAGTTATTTCTCCCGCCCTTTAACGCATAGTTGCGTCCTGTATGACGGGCCATGATGGCCCATGGTGTTGAGCAGGCTTAAGGGGGTGCATTGGAAATTATCGCGTGCTTTGAAACGCCGTTCTGACTAGATTAAGAAACAATAAGGTCTGATTGTCAGATACATGATTCTGGACTATATGATTGTTTATTTGATTTTATCGATACATGATTGCTTAATTTCCTCTATAAAAAAAATTACAGTTAGGTCTGTATTTTCCTCTTTTTACTCAGCCTACTCAAACGTTCCATTATTTTACGACACAATCAAGTTACTATGGTATTTTATCTCTTCTAAAATCTCACTTTATGAAATTTAAATAAAACTTCACTAAGTTAGGTATTTATCGAAATTTGTCCAAAAAAGCCATTACCGAAGAGTGTTACATCTCTTTTTCTCGTGCGCGGAAGGCATCAGCGTGTCTCTGTCTAGGGGGCGTGTTCGACTAAATCCAGGCATCCCCTTAACGTCGTGGGCCGCCGTGTAGTTTTAAACAAACATTGTGACTAGGAGCCCATAGCCCGCCGGGAGGTTTTTTTTGTCTCTTTCATTTTACCAGAATCAGTTACTGTATGGTAAATGATTTCTAATAGAATAAGTGATTCTGTATATGAATGATGAGTGTGGTAATGGATGATGGGTGAAATGAAGAATGAACTATGTGCCATTAAATTTTTTCGGGTTATAACTATGGAGGTGGCGAGTTTGCAAAAAGAGGCTATTGTACTTTCGTTACGAATGATTTCCCGCAGGTTATATCCTTCTGGAGATTATGACAGGTGATTTCGTGGTTAAATCTCGGGTTTGTGAATTTCGGGCAGTCTTTTAAAAGGTGGTCGACGGATTGTGAGGTGCTTCCATCGCACGGGCAAAGGTCATCGGTGGTTATCTTGAAGCGGTATAGGTAGGATTTTTTGGTAGCCGTGTCCTGTGAGAATTTGTGTAAGATGGAATCAGATAATGGTCTTGTTTCGTAGATTTTGAATATGCTGCAAAGTCGGTGGCCAGTTTTGCAGGTGTGATCCAGTCGGGAGGTCACCTGTTGCGCCTGCTCCAAGTTCCTCAGCAGATGTCCGGCGAAGTCCTTGTCCTTGTGTCGCTCCAGCAGCGTGTAGGCGTCGCCGCGCACGCCCGCGCGGCCCGTGCGGCCCACGCGGTGCGTGTGCGTGTCTATGTCGCGCGCGACAGTGTAGTTGATCACGGTGCGGATGTGCGGGATGTCCAGGCCGCGGGCTGGAAACAATGGGGAAAAGGTTACAATGGGATGCAACTATAGCTGCAACAGTACAACAGAAAAAAGCTGTTAACATAGATAGCCTCATTTCTGATGCGATCATGCACAGAAACTCCCAACCTGGCCCTCTCCATTGCCCTTTGGGTGACTTTGAGCTTCTTATAGGCCCACCGGCCCATAGTAAGCGACCACGTTTGAGTGCCATATGTCATCACTCGCAACACACACTGGTCAAATACTCTCGTCTTGAGACACTGCGGAATATTGGACGAAAAGATGTGCCGTAGCTTCCCGAACGCTGCCCAGCCGAGTCGGATTCGACGATTGACCTCTTTCTCGAAGTTGGACCTAACAGGATAGTCTGTCAGTCCTAGGTGTCCAAGGTAGAAATAGCGCTTTCGTTAGAAAAATAATTAGTTTCAAAGCTGCACTACAGTATTATAAATAGTTGACCAAATTACAGTGTTGGACATCACCTATTGCTAATGTTACTATAATACGAGTATATTCGGCTTCTAACCGCGACAAGGCAACATACCAGCGACGTCGGTGGCGACGAGGATGTTGACCTCCTGGCGCTTGAAGGCCGTGATGACCTTGTTGCGGTCGGCCTGCTCCATGTCTCCGTGCAGCAGTAACGCGTCGTATTCTTGGACGCCCAGGTTTGCGGCTACTTGCTCGGCTTCCAACTAAAAAGGAGATTGGATGAGTTTCAATACAAAATTTGATTTCTACCATCAAACTTTCGAAAAGTTAGGCCAAATCGAACCTTCTCGCAGTTCTATTAACTGGGCTATTAGTTCTGTTAGAACTACATGAACATTCGTGTATTCTAATTTATTCGGATGTCTTTATTTTTAATGTGAAAAGTGCATACCTTTTTTGTGACGAATATAAGTATGCTACCCGCCGACTGGAATTCGACTAGATTGTTGAGTAACCACGACCATTTCTCTTCGGGCTTGTGGAATAATCTGAAAATAATAGGCATTCATGTGAACAAGTAAAGACTAATACAGTTTTTTCGATTAACTTATGACTTGTCATCATGTGAACGCGCGAAGCGAACGCGCTACGGAGTGAAGGTACGGAGTGCCCAGTGCCGTTATGTTGGTTTGCTGCACGCGCAAGGGGACGCTCCACGCGACGCGGGAACGTGGCTGAGAAGAGTAGAGCCTGCCGGTCCGGCACAAGTACCAGGCGGCCACGACTCGCCAGGAGGTGTGTACTGTGTGTAGTGTACTCACAGCGCGCGCTGCGTGACGAGCGCGCTGGCCTCGCCGGCGGCGCCGTGCTGCACGCGCACGGGGTCGTGCAGCGCGTCGCGCGCGAGACGCTCCACGCGACGAGGGAACGTGGCTGAGAAGAGTAGAGCCTGCCGGTCCGGCACAAGTACCAGGCGGCCACGACTCGCCAGGAGGTGTGTACTGTGTGTAGTGTACTCACAGCGCGCGCTGCGTGACGAGCGCGCTGGCCTCGCCGGCGGCGCCGTGCTGCACGCGCACGGGGTCGTGCAGCGCGTCGCGCGCGAGACGCTCCACGCGACGAGGGAACGTGGCTGAGAAGAGTAGAGCCTGCCGGTCCGGCACAAGTACCAGGCGGCCACGACTCGCCAGGAGGTGTGTACTGTGTGTAGTGTACTCACAGCGCGCGCTGCGTGACGAGCGCGCTGGCCTCGCCGGCGGCGCCGTGCTGCACGCGCACGGGGTCGTGCAGCGCGTCGCGCGCGAGACGCTCCACGCGACGAGGGAACGTGGCTGAGAAGAGTAGAGCCTGCCGGTCCGGCACAAGTACCAGGCGGCCACGACTCGCCAGGAGGTGTGTACTGTGTGTAGTGTACTCACAGCGCGCGCTGCGTGACGAGCGCGCTGGCCTCGCCGGCGGCGCCGTGCTGCACGCGCACGGGGTCGTGCAGCGCGTCGCGCGCGAGACGCTCCACGCGACGAGGGAACGTGGCTGAGAAGAGTAGAGCCTGCCGGTCCGGCACAAGTACCAGGCGGCCACGACTCGCCAGGAGGTGTGTACTGTGTGTAGTGTACTCACAGCGCGCGCTGCGTGACGAGCGCGCTGGCCTCGCCGGCGGCGCCGTGCTGCACGCGCACGGGGTCGTGCAGCGCGTCGCGCGCGAGACGCTCCACGCGACGAGGGAACGTGGCTGAGAAGAGTAGAGCCTGCCGGTCCGGCACAAGTACCAGGCGGCCACGACTCGCCAGGAGGTGTGTACTGTGTGTAGTGTACTCACAGCGCGCGCTGCGTGACGAGCGCGCTGGCCTCGCCAGCGGCGCCGTGCTGCACGCGCACGGGGTCGTGCAGCGCGTCGCGCGCGAGACGCTCCACGCGACGAGGGAACGTGGCTGAGAAGAGTAGAGCCTGCCGGTCCGGCACAAGTACCAGGCGGCCACGACTCGCCATGAGGTGTGTACTGTGTGTAGTGTACTCACAGCGCGCGCTGCGTGACGAGCGCGCTGGCCTCGCCGGCGGCGCCGTGCTGCACGCGCACGGGGTCGAGCAGCGCGTCGCGCGCGAGACGCTCCACGCGACGAGGGAACGTGGCTGAGAAGAGTAGAGCCTGCCGGTCCGGCACAAGTACCAGGCGGCCACGACTCGCCAGGAGGTGTGTACTGTGTGTAGTGTACTCACAGCGCGCGCTGCGTGACGAGCGCGCTGGCCTCGCCGGCGGCGCCGTGCTGCACGCGCACGGGGTCGAGCAGCGCGTCGCGCGCGAGACGCTCCACGCGACGAGGGAACGTGGCTGAGAAGAGTAGAGCCTGCCGGTCCGGCACAAGTACCAGGCGGCCACGACTCGCCAGGAGGTGTGTACTGTGTGTAGTGTACTCACAGCGCGCGCTGCGTGACGAGCGCGCTGGCCTCGCCGGCGGCGCCGTGCTGCACGCGCACGGGGTCGAGCAGCGCGTCGCGCGCGAGACGCTCCACGCGACGAGGGAACGTGGCTGAGAAGAGTAGAGCCTGCCGGTCCGGCACAAGTACCAGGCGGCCACGACTCGCCAGGAGGTGTGTACTGTGTGTAGTGTACTCACAGCGCGCGCTGCGTGACGAGCGCGCTGGCCTCGCCGGCGGCGCCGTGCTGCACGCGCACGGGGTCGTGCAGCGCGTCGCGCGCGAGACGCTCCACGCGACGAGGGAACGTGGCTGAGAAGAGTAGAGCCTGCCGGTCCGGCACAAGTACCAGGCGGCCACGACTCGCCAGGAGGTGTGTACTGTGTGTAGTGTACTCACAGCGCGCGCTGCGTGACGAGCGCGCTGGCCTCGCCGGCGGCGCCGTGCTGCACGCGCACGGGGTCGTGCAGCGCGTCGCGCGCGAGACGCTCCACGCGACGAGGGAACGTGGCTGAGAAGAGTAGAGCCTGCCGGTCCGGCACAAGTACCAGGCGGCCACGACTCGCCAGGAGGTGTGTACTGTGTGTAGTGTACTCACAGCGCGCGCTGCGTGACGAGCGCGCTGGCCTCGCCGGCGGCGCCGTGCTGCACGCGCACGGGGTCGTGCAGCGCGTCGCGCGCGAGACGCTCCACGCGACGAGGGAACGTGGCTGAGAAGAGTAGAGCCTGCCGGTCCGGCACAAGTACCAGGCGGCCACGACTCGCCAGGAGGTGTGTACTGTGTGTAGTGTACTCACAGCGCGCGCTGCGTGACGAGCGCGCTGGCCTCGCCGGCGGCGCCGTGCTGCACGCGCACGGGGTCGTGCAGCGCGTCGCGCGCGAGACGCTCCACGCGACGAGGGAACGTGGCTGAGAAGAGTAGAGCCTGCCGGTCCGGCACAAGTACCAGGCGGCCACGACTCGCCAGGAGGTGTGTACTGTGTGTAGTGTACTCACAGCGCGCGCTGCGTGACGAGCGCGCTGGCCTCGCCGGCGGCGCCGTGCTGCACGCGCACGGGGTCGTGCAGCGCGTCGCGCGCGAGACGCTCCACGCGACGAGGGAACGTGGCTGAGAAGAGTAGAGCCTGTCGGTCCGGCACAAGTACCAGGCGGCCACGACTCGCCAGGAGGTGTGTACTGTGTGTAGTGTACTCACAGCGCGCGCTGCGTGACGAGCGCGCTGGCCTCGCCGGCGGCGCCGTGCTGCACGCGCACGGGGTCGTGCAGCGCGTCGCGCGCGAGACGCTCCACGCGACGAGGGAACGTGGCTGAGAAGAGTAGAGCCTGCCGGTCCGGCACAAGTACCAGGCGGCCACGACTCGCCAGGAGGTGTGTACTGTGTGTAGTGTACTCACAGCGCGCGCTGCGTGACGAGCGCGCTGGCCTCGCCGGCGGCGCCGTGCTGCACGCGCACGGGGTCGTGCAGCGCGTCGCGCGCGAGACGCTCCACGCGACGAGGGAACGTGGCTGAGAAGAGTAGAGCCTGCCGGTCCGGCACAAGTACCAGGCGGCCACGACTCGCCAGGAGGTGTGTACTGTGTGTAGTGTACTCACAACGCGCGCTGCGTGACGAGCGCGCTGGCCTCGCCGGCGGCGCCGTGCTGCACGCGCACGGGGTCGTGCAGCGCGTCGCGCGCGAGACGCTCCACGCGACGAGGGAACGTGGCTGAGAAGAGTAGAGCCTGCCGGTCCGGCACAAGTACCAGGCGGCCACGACTCGCCAGGAGGTGTGTACTGTGTGTAGTGTACTCACAGCGCGCGCTGCGTGACGAGCGCGCTGGCCTCGCCGGCGGCGCCGTGCTGCACGCGCACGGGGTCGTGCAGCGCGTCGCGCGCGAGACGCTCCACGCGACGCGGGAACGTGGCTGAGAAGAGTAGAGCCTGCCGGTCCGGCACAAGTACCAGGCGGCCACGACTCGCCAGGAGGTGTGTACTGTGTGTAGTGTACTCACAGCGCGCGCTGCGTGACGAGCGCGCTGGCCTCGCCGGCGGCGCCGTGCTGCACGCGCACGGGGTCGTGCAGCGCGTCGCGCGCGAGACGCTCCACGCGACGCGGGAACGTGGCTGAGAAGAGTAGAGCCTGCCGGTCCGGCACAAGTACCAGGCGGCCACGACTCGCCAGGAGGTGTGTACTGTGTGTAGTGTACTCACAGCGCGCGCTGCGTGACGAGCGCGCTGGCCTCGCCGGCGGCGCCGTGCTGCACGCGCACGGGGTCGTGCAGCGCGTCGCGCGCGAGACGCTCCACGCGACGAGGGAACGTGGCTGAGAAGAGTAGAGCCTGCCGGTCCGGCACAAGTACCAGGCGGCCACGACTCGCCAGGAGGTGTGTACTGTGTGTAGTGTACTCACAGCGCGCGCTGCGTGACGAGCGCGCTGGCCTCGCCGGCGGCGCCGTGCTGCACGCGCACGGGGTCGTGCAGCGCGTCGCGCGCGAGACGCTCCACGCGACGAGGGAACGTGGCTGAGAAGAGTAGAGCCTGCCGGTCCGGCACAAGTACCAGGCGGCCACGACTCGCCAGGAGGTGTGTACTGTGTGTAGTGTACTCACAGCGCGCGCTGCGTGACGAGCGCGCTGGCCTCGCCGGCGGCGCCGTGCTGCACGCGCACGGGGTCGTGCAGCGCGTCGCGCGCGAGACGCTCCACGCGACGCGGGAACGTGGCTGAGAAGAGTAGAGCCTGCCGGTCCGGCACAAGTACCAGGCGGCCACGACTCGCCAGGAGGTGTGTACTGTGTGTAGTGTACTCACAGCGCGCGCTGCGTGACGAGCGCGCTGGCCTCGCCGGCGGCGCCGTGCTGCACGCGCACGGGGTCGTGCAGCGCGTCGCGCGCGAGACGCTCCACGCGACGCGGGAACGTGGCTGAGAAGAGTAGAGCCTGCCGGTCCGGCACAAGTACCAGGCGGCCACGACTCGCCAGGAGGTGTGTACTGTGTGTAGTGTACTCACAGCGCGCGCTGCGTGACGAGCGCACTGGCCTCGCCGGCGGCGCCGTGCTGCACGCGCACGGGGTCGAGCAGCGCGTCGCGCGCGAGACGCTCCACGCGACGCGGGAACGTGGCTGAGAAGAGTAGAGCCTGCCGGTCCGGCACAAGTACCAGGCGGCCACGACTCGCCAGGAGGTGTGTACTGTGTGTAGTGTACTCACAGCGCGCGCTGCGTGACGAGCGCGCTGGCCTCGCCGGCGGCGCCGTGCTGCACGCGCACGGGGTCGTGCAGCGCGTCGCGCGCGAGACGCTCCACGCGACGAGGGAACGTGGCTGAGAAGAGTAGAGCCTGCCGGTCCGGCACAAGTACCAGGCGGCCACGACTCGCCAGGAGGTGTGTACTGTGTGTAGTGTACTCACAGCGCGCGCTGCGTGACGAGCGCACTGGCCTCGCCGGCGGCGCCGTGCTGCACGCGCACGGGGTCGAGCAGCGCGTCGCGCGCGAGACGCTCCACGCGACGCGGGAACGTGGCTGAGAAGAGTAGAGCCTGCCGGTCCGGCACAAGTACCAGGCGGCCACGACTCGCCAGGTGTGTACTGTGTGTAGTGTACTCACAGCGCGCGCTGCGTGACGAGCGCGCTGGCCTCGCCGGCGGCGCCGTGCTGCACGCGCACGGGGTAGTGCAGCGCGTCGCGCGCGAGACGCTCCACGCGACGCGGGAACGTGGCTGAGAAGAGTAGAGCCTGCCGGTCCGGCACAAGTACCAGGCGGCCACGACTCGCCAGGAGGTGTGTACTGTGTGTAGTGTACTCACAGCGCGCGCTGCGTGACGAGCGCGCTGGCCTCGCCGGCGGCGCCGTGCTGCACGCGCACGGGGTCGTGCAGCGCGTCGCGCGCGAGACGCTCCACGCGACGCGGGAACGTGGCTGAGAAGAGTAGATAGAGCCTGCCGGTCCGGCACAAGTACCAGGCGGCCACGACTCGCTAGGAGGTGTGTACTGTGTGTAGTGTACTCACAGCGCGCGCTGCGTGACGAGCGCGCTGGCCTCGCCGGCGGCGCCGTGCTGCACGCGCACGGGGTAGTGCAGCGCGTCGCGCGCGAGACGCTCCACGCGACGCGGGAACGTGGCTGAGAAGAGTAGAGCCTGCCGGTCCGGCACAAGTACCAGGCGGCCACGACTCGCCAGGAGGTGAGTACTGTGTGTAGTGTACTCACAGCGCGCGCTGCGTGACGAGCGCACTGGCCTCGCCGGCGGCGCCGTGCTGCACGCGCACGGGGTCGAGCAGCGCGTCGCGCGCGAGACGCTCCACGCGACGCGGGAACGTGGCTGAGAAGAGTAGAGCCTGCCGGTCCGGCACAAGTACCAGGCGGCCACGACTCGCCAGGAGGTGTGTACTGTGTGTAGTGTACTCACAGCGCGCGCTGCGTGACGAGCGCGCTGGCCTCGCCGGCGGCGCCGTGCTGCACGCGCACGGGGTAGTGCAGCGCGTCGCGCGCGAGACGCTCCACGCGACGCGGGAACGTGGCTGAGAAGAGTAGAGCCTGCCGGTCCGGCACAAGTACCAGGCGGCCACGACTCGCCAGGAGGTGTGTACTGTGTGTAGTGTACTCACAGCGCGCGCTGCGTGACGAGCGCGCTGGCCTCGCCGGCGGCGCCGTGCTGCACGCGCACGGGGTCGTGCAGCGCGTCGCGCGCGAGACGCTCCACGCGACGCGGGAACGTGGCTGAGAAGAGTAGAGCCTGCCGGTCCGGCACAAGTACCAGGCGGCCACGACTCGCCAGGAGGTGTGTACTGTGTGTAGTGTACTCACAGCGCGCGCTGCGTGACGAGCGCGCTGGCCTCGCCGGCGGCGCCGTGCTGCACGCGCACGGGGTCGTGCAGCGCATCGCGCGCGAGACGCTCCACGCGACGCGGGAACGTGGCTGAGAAGAGTAGAGCCTGCCGGTCCGGCACAAGTACCAGGCGGCCACGACTCGCCAGGAGGTGTGTACTGTGTGTAGTGTACTCACAGCGCGCGCTGCGTGACGAGCGCGCTGGCCTCGCCGGCGGCGCCGTGCTGCACGCGCACGGGGTCGTGCAGCGCGTCGCGCGCGAGACGCGCCACGCGACGCGGGAACGTGGCTGAGAAGAGTAGAGCCTGCCGGTCCGGCACAAGTACCAGGCGGCCACGACTCGCCAGGAGGTGTGTACTGTGTGTAGTGTACTCACAGCGCGCGCTGCGTGACGAGCGCGCTGGCCTCGCCGGCGGCGCCGTGCTGCACGCGCACGGGGTCGTGCAGCGCGTCGCGCGCGAGACGCTCCACGCGACGCGGGAACGTGGCTGAGAAGAGTAGAGCCTGCCGGTCCGGCACAAGTACCAGGCGGCCACGACTCGCCAGGAGGTGTGTACTGTGTGGAGTGTACTCACAGCGCGCGCTGCGTGACGAGCGCGCTGGCCTCGCCGGCGGCGCCGTGCTGCACGCGCACGGGGTCGTGCAGCGCGTCGCGCGCGAGACGCTCCACGCGACGCGGGAACGTGGCTGAGAAGAGTAGAGCCTGCCGGTCCGGCACAAGTACCAGGCGGCCACGACTCGCCAGGAGGTGTGTACTGTGTGGAGTGTACTCACAGCGCGCGCTGCGTGACGAGCGCGCTGGCCTCGCCGGCGGCGCCGTGCTGCACGCGCACGGGGTCGTGCAGCGCGTCGCGCGCGAGACGCTCCACGCGACGCGGGAACGTGGCTGAGAAGAGTAGATAGAGCCTGCCGGTCCGGCACAAGTACCAGGCGGCCACGACTCGCCAGGAGGTGTGTACTGTGTGGAGTGTACTCACAGCGCGCGCTGCGTGACGAGCGCACTGGCCTCGCCGGCGGCGCCGTGCTGCACGCGCACGGGGTCGAGCAGCGCGTCGCGCGCGAGACGCTCCACGCGACGCGGGAACGTGGCTGAGAAGAGTAGAGCCTGCCGGTCCGGCACAAGTACCAGGCGGCCACGACTCGCCAGGAGGTGTGTACTGTGTGTAGTGTACTCACAGCGCGCGCTGCGTGACGAGCGCGCTGGCCTCGCCGGCGGCGCCGTGCTGCACGCGCACGGGGTCGTGCAGCGCGTCGCGCGCGAGACGCTCCACGCGACGAGGGAACGTGGCTGAGAAGAGTAGAGCCTGCCGGTCCGGCACAAGTAACAGGCGGCCACGACTCGCCAGGAGGTGTGTACTGTGTGTAGTGTACTCACAGCGCGCGCTGCGTGACGAGCGCACTGGCCTCGCCGGCGGCGCCGTGCTGCACGCGCACGGGGTCGAGCAGCGCGTCGCGCGCGAGACGCTCCACGCGACGCGGGAACGTGGCTGAGAAGAGTAGAGCCTGCCGGTCCGGCACAAGTACCAGGCGGCCACGACTCGCCAGGTGTGTACTGTGTGTAGTGTACTCACAGCGCGCGCTGCGTGACGAGCGCGCTGGCCTCGCCGGCGGCGCCGTGCTGCACGCGCACGGGGTAGTGCAGCGCGTCGCGCGCGAGACGCTCCACGCGACGCGGGAACGTGGCTGAGAAGAGTAGAGCCTGCCGGTCCGGCACAAGTACCAGGCGGCCACGACTCGCCAGGAGGTGTGTACTGTGTGTAGTGTACTCACAGCGCGCGCTGCGTGACGAGCGCGCTGGCCTCGCCGGCGGCGCCGTGCTGCACGCGCACGGGGTCGTGCAGCGCGTCGCGCGCGAGACGCTCCACGCGACGCGGGAACGTGGCTGAGAAGAGTAGATAGAGCCTGCCGGTCCGGCACAAGTACCAGGCGGCCACGACTCGCTAGGAGGTGTGTACTGTGTGTAGTGTACTCACAGCGCGCGCTGCGTGACGAGCGCGCTGGCCTCGCCGGCGGCGCCGTGCTGCACGCGCACGGGGTAGTGCAGCGCGTCGCGCGCGAGACGCTCCACGCGACGCGGGAACGTGGCTGAGAAGAGTAGAGCCTGCCGGTCCGGCACAAGTACCAGGCGGCCACGACTCGCCAGGAGGTGAGTACTGTGTGTAGTGTACTCACAGCGCGCGCTGCGTGACGAGCGCACTGGCCTCGCCGGCGGCGCCGTGCTGCACGCGCACGGGGTCGAGCAGCGCGTCGCGCGCGAGACGCTCCACGCGACGCGGGAACGTGGCTGAGAAGAGTAGAGCCTGCCGGTCCGGCACAAGTACCAGGCGGCCACGACTCGCCAGGAGGTGTGTACTGTGTGTAGTGTACTCACAGCGCGCGCTGCGTGACGAGCGCGCTGGCCTCGCCGGCGGCGCCGTGCTGCACGCGCACGGGGTAGTGCAGCGCGTCGCGCGCGAGACGCTCCACGCGACGCGGGAACGTGGCTGAGAAGAGTAGAGCCTGCCGGTCCGGCACAAGTACCAGGCGGCCACGACTCGCCAGGAGGTGTGTACTGTGTGTAGTGTACTCACAGCGCGCGCTGCGTGACGAGCGCGCTGGCCTCGCCGGCGGCGCCGTGCTGCACGCGCACGGGGTCGTGCAGCGCGTCGCGCGCGAGACGCTCCACGCGACGCGGGAACGTGGCTGAGAAGAGTAGAGCCTGCCGGTCCGGCACAAGTACCAGGCGGCCACGACTCGCCAGGAGGTGTGTACTGTGTGTAGTGTACTCACAGCGCGCGCTGCGTGACGAGCGCGCTGGCCTCGCCGGCGGCGCCGTGCTGCACGCGCACGGGGTCGTGCAGCGCATCGCGCGCGAGACGCTCCACGCGACGCGGGAACGTGGCTGAGAAGAGTAGAGCCTGCCGGTCCGGCACAAGTACCAGGCGGCCACGACTCGCCAGGAGGTGTGTACTGTGTGTAGTGTACTCACAGCGCGCGCTGCGTGACGAGCGCGCTGGCCTCGCCGGCGGCGCCGTGCTGCACGCGCACGGGGTCGTGCAGCGCGTCGCGCGCGAGACGCTCCACGCGACGCGGGAACGTGGCTGAGAAGAGTAGAGCCTGCCGGTCCGGCACAAGTACCAGGCGGCCACGACTCGCCAGGAGGTGTGTACTGTGTGTAGTGTACTCACAGCGCGCGCTGCGTGACGAGCGCGCTGGCCTCGCCGGCGGCGCCGTGCTGCACGCGCACGGGGTCGTGCAGCGCGTCGCGCGCGAGACGCTCCACGCGACGCGGGAACGTGGCTGAGAAGAGTAGAGCCTGCCGGTCCGGCACAAGTACCAGGCGGCCACGACTCGCCAGGAGGTGTGTACTGTGTGGAGTGTACTCACAGCGCGCGCTGCGTGACGAGCGCGCTGGCCTCGCCGGCGGCGCCGTGCTGCACGCGCACGGGGTCGTGCAGCGCGTCGCGCGCGAGACGCTCCACGCGACGCGGGAACGTGGCTGAGAAGAGTAGAGCCTGCCGGTCCGGCACAAGTACCAGGCGGCCACGACTCGCCAGGAGGTGTGTACTGTGTGGAGTGTACTCACAGCGCGCGCTGCGTGACGAGCGCGCTGGCCTCGCCGGCGGCGCCGTGCTGCACGCGCACGGGGTCGTGCAGCGCGTCGCGCGCGAGACGCTCCACGCGACGCGGGAACGTGGCTGAGAAGAGTAGAGCCTGCCGGTCCGGACGCACGTGATTGCAGATCGAACGGACCTGCGGCTCTGGAAAACAAATCGTTATAAATACTGATTATATAAATTTATATATAAATAGTGATTATATAAATAACTGATTATAGCAAATGTTTCGATAGAATTGACCATAAATTTCTGTTATCAAAATTAAATTACTTAGGAATAAATGGGGATTTACTAAGATGGTTTGCATCTTATATTGAGAACAGGCCTCAGGCTGTGGCCGTAAATAATTATATATCTAGTTGGGTCAGTGTTCCTAGTGGGGTACCGCAAGGATCCTTATTAGGGGCCATTGCTTTTTAATATTTTTGTTAATGACATCGATAAATGTCTCCGGCACTCGAAACTCTTGTGTTTTGCCGATGACATGAAAGTTTTCTTAAAAATAAAATCAAATGAAGATTCGATGCTTCTGCAGTCTGACCTCGTGCGCCTCGACGATTACTGTCAATTAAACAAATTAGATTTAAATCCTTCTAAATGTTTTGCAATTACCTTTTCGCGCCAACGTAATTTAATTGATACCACTTATGCCTTAAAGGGTCAATTCCTTCAAAAAGTGCCATTTATGAGAGATTTGGGTGTCATACACGATTCTAAACAAATTTTTGACAATCATATTAATAATATTATTAGTGGGACTTTAAAGGCTTTAGGTTTCATAATGCGTACTTCTGTCCACTTCACTCAGGCTAAGACAATTAAAGTGATGTATTGCTCTTTTGTCAGAAGTAAGTTAGAATATGCATCTCAGGTCTGGAACCCTTGCTATAATACGTATATTGAGAGGATTGAACGCATCCAGCAAAAATTTGTTAAATATCTTTGCTTTAAATTAAAACTTCCCTACAGTTCTTCCAATTACCTTAACATTTGCAAGCGTCATCACCTTGTTCCATTGCAAAAACGCCGTGAAATAGCAGATATCACTTATCTTCTGAATATCACTAGTGGCTCAATCGACTGTCCTGAATTGCTAAGTAAACTGTGTTTCAATACACATACACGTTCTAAAAGGTACCACCCCCCGATAGCAATAAAAAATGCATCCTCCAAATATCGTCAGAATAGATACCTAACGCGTGCCAGTCGAAATCTAAATAAGTTGTCAAATGAATTTGATATAGATGTTTTCAACTGTAGAATCCCTAGCGTGAGACGTAATGTAGTGCAGCGATACTTTGAGTCTTTTGAGTGAGCGTGTTGCCTCCGTTATGTAGGTAATTATAATTAATAGTACCTAGTGTAAATCAATTTCACTTACCTTGTTATACTTACTTTATTTTATTAGTAACTTGAACTTCAGCGTTAGAAGATTTTTTTATTTTTTTATTAATATTCTTCATGTGCGGTTGTGTTAGTGCGCAACTTTAGTATCTAAGTACCTTTAGTTAAATAATATGTTACTACCTGTGAGTTCCTTTAATTGGCTTTCTGTTGCCTGGTAAAATTTGTTATTGTTTATGTCTTAGCTGTTGGATCTCCAAATAAATAAAATAAAATAAAAATAAAATAATTTTTGTTGAAACGACAGAATGGACTTGTCATATGTTTTTGGACTTTTTTTATAAATAAAATACTAACCAATGATTGACCCTAGTCTCACCTGATGGTAAGCGACGACAGCGCCTAAGACGAAGCCTATGAATTCGAACTAATATTATATTACCTGCTTAAAGTGTCGCCGTAGGCTTATTTGCAAACTGTCGTATAAAGAAATCACTCACCGAATCCCATGTCGAACATTCTGTCGGCCTCGTCCAGCACGAGGTAAGTGACGCGGCGCAGGTTCGTGGCTTTGCACTTGATGAGGTCGATGACCCGGCCCGGTGTGCCGACTATTATCTCCGCACCGCCACCTGCAAACATATAAAACTTACTAACCATTAATTATTATTACTATATTACTTACCTAAAAAACTGACTTTACGCCTCGTTTGCGGCTTGTTCATTTTCATCATGTTTCAGCTTCGACATAAATGCTTGCCTATGTTTGTCATTTTTTTCCTTTTTTCCCCTTTTTCTCCTTGTTTGGTCTGTAGAGCGGCTAGCAATAAAATATAGGCTCTCACTCAGGTTCAAGACTCAGGGTAAAGAATGAGCGTATGTCTGTGCGGCAGATGTCCGGATGTTGTACAGTAGTACCACGATAAGTTACAACGATGTAAATATACGCGCAGAAAGCATTTTTTTAAAACATTTTAACCAATATAAGACAGCGCGTTTGCGCCGGTAAAATCTTCAACGCCCATTGGCCGAAATTTTGCGCGCGACGCCGGCTGCTCCGGCGTCCGCCATTTTGTCAGGCGTCATGAGCGGGAAACCTCGAGTTCACCTGTCATTGCATATTGTACCTTACGTATAGTGCAACAAGGTATTTATTGAAATGGTCATACGTTTGATTTCATTTAGTACTCTTGTCAGCACTCCTCGGCGTGGACGAACATTGCCGATGTAACTTACATTCGTGTTACTACTGTACGGACGGTAACCTATCGAAGTTTCGAAAATCCTTTGTCCAATTTTCACTTGTCCGAAAACGGTAAACCGAATTCTCATAATCCATATACTTCGTTCACCATACTTATGAAATGTCGCTTGTTTGTTTTCCCACATTATCGTTTTCCCAAAACTCAATAACCAGAAGAACAATTGCCAACTTTATTATTTTACAACCGAATTGTTAACCACCTTTTTATATTTCCGATGCTACCTAAAATCGAAATATCATTTTCCCTAATTTCATTTTACTGCAACGATTAAAAAACATTTAGATATGCTAAAAACCCTACAGATGCGCCCTTTAATATTGCGATTGCGATACTTTAATAAACTTTCGCTAATAAGTTGGGTTAGGTTAGATTTAAAACTGTGACCTTACAAAATAAACAATTGATAGAAAAGGGGATTAGATTAGGTCAAAACATTTAAGCAACTCGAGTGCTGCACAAGTTCTTAAAAAGCCCATAAAGGGCTCGGGGCTAGCCCCCACACTAAAAAAAACAACAAATGATCGTCAATGGTATTTTTTGTAGGTTAGGTTAGGGTTCACTTGTGTCCCTTAGAGCGAAAGTAGGCACCCCGCGAAGCGGGGTGACGTCGACACGCTGGCGGTTAGGTTAGGTTACATGCTACAATTTTGATTTTTTGATATAGCGGGATATTAACATTTCGGACTTAATACTTTTCGGTACTAAAAACTTGTTGGCAAATGATACTTCGGAATTTTTACAAGTGTTGATTCGAATCATAAGCGAAATAAAATTGCAGCGAACTGAGAAGGGGGGAAAGTAATGAACAGGGAAACGTACTTTCGGGCAAACAAAATTTAGGCTAATTAATAAAATGGGAAACGTTTTCGGGGTATTAATAATCGACATTACAATTTTCGACTTTATGATAGGTAACCGTACGGACGCATTTCTCTACCGATTCTTGTGATATTTTGGGAGCGGGTTCGTTAATTATGTTTTTTTTGTCGATTAAACAGTCGAAATGTAAAAAAATATATATAAAAAAAGACAGTCTCGCGAGGTCAACAGCTCTGAGAGTCCCGAGTGAGTATCTCAATGACTCTAGTAACTGAAGTGCAAAAAAAATATATGTATATCTCACCCTCTAAAGCTTTGGTTTGTTCCCATTTCGAGCCACCGCCGTAACAACACACACATCTTATATTGTACACCTTGCCAAACTTCTTCGCTTCCATGTAAATCTGTCGAGAGATATGTCCACATTTCTAATACATTCTGAATGCTAAAAGTGTTAAGATATAATGCAACGACCTATGTCCAGCAGAGGACGTCTTTCGATTATGATGATAATGAAACGGGTCACTCACGTCTTTGAGGTCGAACATAGCTCGATATGTTTCGAACCAATACGTGGTTCTTATTCATGAGCGCTCACGTCAGTGACCAGTTTCATTATATTTTGATATGTCTGGAACCCACGGGAGATTTCTATATAAAATAGCTAAGAGTCTACTCGATGTTTGTTTTGATTCAGTTATTTGTTGAGTTGGCAGATAGGGGCATGATACAAGATCATTTATTCTTTGTATACATACACAAACCCAATGGAGCAAGATGCAATGCCAGAAAACTGTTTAATCGACGCTGAACTAACAAGTACAGTAGCAGAAGTAGCTAAACGTTCCAAATGATCTGGCCCCATATTTATTATAAGACCATACAGTAGGTAGTAGTAGTACAATACAGTAGGTATCAATAAAGTATGGAACTTGAAGCCGTAAAAAACTTCAATATCGGCTCCTAATCGAGAGAAATTGAGATTCCGTGCGAAACATATCCAGTTTGCTGTCGCCGTCCAGTATATCATTGAGAAGAGTCAAGGCATGGTGCAGTGGAGAGAGCACGAGTTCGTGCCGCCGGGACAGCGAATAGAATGCGGCGAGTTGAATACTGGGGATATGACGCACTTGTAGTGAAATTACTGATAGCAAAGGGCTACTCATTTGGCCGCGTATTAAACGAAAGAAGTATTTTATGAGGGGCAAATTCCTTCTGCACTCTAGATAAGTATAGTTTACCATTCCTATAAAGAGAGTAGGATAGATGCGGATACCACATACCCACAGAGTTTACGGAAAAGGAAGCGTACGAACGATTTTTGCACCCTCTCCAACATAAGGGTGTATGCTGTTCATGGGGGCTCCGAATTATCTCGTTAGATTCAAGTCGGCTACGAACGTATGTGTTGTATAATATACTAAGGGCATTTTGCGAATCATAAAATTTACATTGGCGGATTAAAAAGCCCAACGATTTTCCAGCGGCATTCCAAGTAGTGACGATGTGGTCGTTATAAGTGAAATGCGGGTCGAACCATGTGCCGAGGTCACGAGCACTTGAGACTTGTTGGAGAGGCTTGTTTTCAATTTAGTAATTGTAATGTAGGCCATGATAAGCACGAGTGTACGACATTACTGAGCACTTAGCTTCATTGAGGAATTTGAGTACTCCAAGCACAAACACTGCTGATACCCACTTGCAATTTAATACAGTCTAGATGATCACTGATCAGCTTAACTAATTTTAAACCATCAGCAAACAGTCATCGTTAATGAGAATGAGAAATAGGAGAGGACCAATATTACTACCTTGACCTATTCCAGACCAAATTGGGTATGAATTTGACCTGGATTGACCGTACTGGACATACTGATGTCTTCCTGTAAGGTAAGATCAAATAGAACCTCTGTCCCAATCGTTCTACTCGTACCTGTTGAGCCAATTCCCTAGTAGGTGCCAATATTAGCCCTATGGGTCCGTCGTCAGGTGCCAGCTCTTTCTGGTCCATGATGTGCACGAGTAGAGGCCAGAGGAACGCCGCCGTTTTACCGGAGCCGGTGCGGGCGATACCTGAACAAAAGGTTGCAATTTAAAACTTATTGAATTGAACTCCTACCTTAATTCCACACTCTTAAAAAATAACATTTCTATAACTAATCAATCCTTTTAGGAGAAAAAGGCACTCACGACGTCGTATAGCGTCGTATAAAACAAACGACGCGGTACGTGTGAATTGAGTGCATTTGGAGCGGTAAAAGCCTTTCTCGATTACTCTTTGGAGAGGGTTTAAAAGCGTATATGGGCTCCTAGTAGATTTGGCCGAAAGAGAGAGAGAAATTAGGGGATATTGGGAAGTATAACCTCCTGTAGAACATGAGTGGGCTCAGCATTTAAAGAAGATGACTTACTGATGAGATCTCGTCCAGAATATGTCGCAGGCACGCCAGCGATATGCCCTGTCCTCTTTATCAGCGATCATCATTCACGATGCTCGCGTTTATGGGCTCCTGGTAGTTTTGGAGCGAGCAACACAACCTTGCATCCCCCTTTAGGAGCGCTGGATCGCTTCATTAGCTGCTCATTATTCAAGCTCCTAGCGTATATGGGCTCCTGGTAGTTTCAGAGCGAGCGACTCAACCTTGCATCCTACTTACAGAGTACAGGGCATTCCCTTTAGGAGCGCTGGATCGCTTCATTAGCTGCTCATTATTCACGCTCCTAGCGTATATGGGCTCGTGGTAGTTTCAGAGCGAGCGGCCCAACCTTGCATCCTACAGGGCATTCCCTTTAGGAGCGCTGAATCGCTTCATTAGCTGCTTATTATTCACGCTCCTAGCGTATATGGGCTCCTGGTACTTTTGGAGCGAGAAACGTAACCTTGCATCCTACTTACAGAGTACAGGGCACTCCCTTTAGGAGCGCTGGATCGCTTCATTAGCTGCTCATTATTCAAGCTCCTAGCGTATATGGGCTCCTGGTAGTTTCAGAGCGAGCGGCCATTCCCTTTAGGAGCGCTGGATCGCTTCATTAGCTGCTCATTATTCAAGCTCCTAACGTATATGGGCTCCTGGTAGTTTCAGAGCGAGCGGCTCAACCTTGCATCCCCCTTTAGGAGCGCTGGATCGCTTCATTAGCTGCTCATTATTCAAGCTCCTAGCGTATATGGGCTCCTGGTAGTTTCAGAGCGAGCGGCTCAACCTTGCATCCTACTTACAGAGTACAGGGCATTCCCTTTAGGAGCGCTGGATCGCTTCATTAGCTGCTCATTATTCACGCTCCTAGCGTATATGGGCTCCTGGTACTTTTGGAGCGAGAAACGTAACCTTGCATCCTACTTACAGAGTACAGGGCACTCCCTTTAGGAGCGCTGGATCGCTTCATTAGCTGCTCATTATTCAAGCTCCTAGCGTATATGGGCTCCTGGTAGTTTCAGAGCGAGCGGCCATTCCCTTTAGGAGCGCTGGATCGCTTCATTAGCTGCTCATTATTCAAGCTCCTAACGTATATGGGCTCCTGGTAGTTTCAGAGCGAGCGGCTCAACCTTGCATCCCCCTTTAGGAGCGCTGGATCGCTTCATTAGCTGCTCATTATTCAAGCTCCTAGCGTATATGGGCTCCTGGTAGTTTCAGAGCGAGCGGCTCAACCTTGCATCCTACTTACAGAGTACAGGGCATTCCCTTTAGGAGCGCTGGATCGCTTCATTAGCTGCTTATTATTCACGCTCCTAGCGTATATGGGCTCCTGGTACTTTTGGAGCGAGAAACGTAACCTTGCATCCTACTTACAGAGTACAGGGCACTCCCTTTAGGAGCGCTGGATCGCTTCATTAGCTGCTCATTATTCAAGCTCCTAACGTATATGGGCTCCTGGTAGTTTCAGAGCGAGCGGCTCAACCTTGCATCCCCCTTTAGGAGCGCTGGATCGCTTCATTAGCTGCTCATTATTCAAGCTCCTAGCGTATATGGGCTCCTGGTAGTTTCAGAGCGAGCGGCTCAACCTTGCATCCTACTTACAGAGTACAGGGCATTCCCTTTAGGAGCGCTGGATCGCTTCATTAGCTGCTTATTATTCACGCTCCTAGCGTATATGGGCTCCTGGTACTTTTGGAGCGAGAAACGTAACCTTGCATCCTACTTACAGAGTACAGGGCACTCCCTTTAGGAGCGCTGGATCGCTTCATTAGCTGCTCATTATTCAAGCTCCTAACGTATATGGGCTCCTGGTAGTTTCAGAGCGAGCGGCTCAACCTTGCATCCCCCTTTAGGAGCGCTGGATCGCTTCATTAGCTGCTCATTATTCAAGCTCCTAGCGTATATGGGCTCCTGGTAGTTTCAGAGCGAGCGGCTCAACCTTGCATCCTACTTACAGAGTACAGGGCATTCCCTTTAGGAGCGCTGGATCGCTTCATTAGCTGCTCATTATTCACGCTCCTAGCGTATATGGGCTCCTGGTACTTTTGGAGCGAGAAACGTAACCTTGCATCCTACTTACAGAGTACAGGGCACTCCCTTTAGGAGCGCTGGATCGCTTCATTAGCTGCTCATTATTCAAGCTCCTAGCGTATATCTCCTGGTAGTTTCAGAGCGAGCGGCCCAACCTTGCATCCTACTTAGGGCATTCCCTGTAGAAGCGCTGAATCGCTTCATTAGCTGCTCATTATTCAAGCTCCTAGCGTATATGGGCTCCTGGTAGTTTCGGAGCGAGCGCCCCAACCTTGCATCCTAGTTGCCGAATGGAGACTACAGAACCCTCCCTCTACTCCATGGAAGTCTGTAGCCTAGCTAGTGTGGATGAGAATGACTTACCAATGAGATCTCGTCCAGAGAGTGCAGCGGGCACGCCAGCGGCCTGAACTGGCGTGGGTTGTGTGTACTCTGAACGTTGGATAGCCTTCATGAGCTGCTCGTCAAAGCCAAAGTGAGCGAAACTGCTTATGGGCTTAGGCGGGTCCGGGCCTGTTACCTGGTGAGGGAAAAGAGGAGATTATAAATAGTAGCTTGTTTGTAGTGGAGGGACAAATGCATAATATATACGAGACAATCAATGTGGTAAAAATGTGTTTTATTTTGTACAAGATTTTATTGCAGGTTTTTTTTACACAGTTATCAACTGGTTGGGAGGGTTCCAATGCGCGGTCTTCTGCTAGACGCGGTGCAAGCCAGGTATAACTGAATATATTTAAAACGAAAATTACCTTAAGTCCAAGTGTTTTCTTCAAATCCTCAACTTGTACATGGTCGAGATTCTCAATATCCTCATGTGGCGTGTAAAAGTTCTTCTCGAACGGCTCGTACTCTATCTCGGAGTGGTCTAGGGGCGGGAGCGGGTCAATGAACTTTTTCTTGGGCGGTGCTAGGGGGTTGCCATCTTCGTCGTATTCGATTTCCACATCGGAACCGTCGTCGGCGTTGTTTAGCGGGTTGTCCTCCATGTATCTGGAATAAATATTGAAATTACAGGTTATATGACGGCTGGTTTAGCCTAGTTGTGAGGTGTTGCTATTAGTTTGCGAGGGGAGACAGACACAGAGACGGGAGAATACATAAGCTACAAAAAAAAATCAGCAAATAGGCCACATATGCACTTCTACAAGTCAATTCAACCTAGGTCAGCCTTCATCATCATATCAGCGGAGAGACGTTCACTGCTGTACATAGGCCTCCCCCAAAGACTAAAACAATGACCGGTCCTGCGCCACCCGCATCCAGCGGACTCCCGCGACCTTTACCAGGTCATCAATCGTCCTTGGCCATTTAGCTACCTATCTTACCCACAAGCCAAAAGTGGATAGCCAAAGGGGACTCCAAAGTCTTTTGTAAAAACTGACGTGACTCACTTGTAGTAGCTGTCCTCGCCATGTCGTCGATGTCCCGCGTTCTCCTTGCTGGCCACCAGGTCCTTGGCCGCCCGCTGCTCACCATGAACACTAGCGGGTCCCCGTCTACAGCTGACTAGTGACTCACTTGTAGTAGCTCTCCTCGTCGTCCATGTCGTCGATGTCCTGGCGCGTGCCGCGGCCCGCGTCCGTCTTGCCCGCGTTCTCCTTGCTGGCCACCAGGTCCTTGGCCGCCTGCTGCTCCAGCCCCGCCATGAATGCGTCTAGTGGGTCTTCCTCTTCTTCTGCCGCTTGCTGGTGGATCAAAATGCTCTGTTAGTGGGATAGACCTTAACAGATTATATCATTGACAGGTCTGCTGTCATCGTCATCATATCAGCCAAAAGACGTCCACTGGGACATAGGCCTCCATCTGCTGTAATGCCAGTAAATGTTGGTTTGCTAACATCACTATAAATTAGTTCATACATTGGTATTAGGCAGGGGAGAAGATAGCATCGCGGATTGCCTAGAACGCATAATGACTAGTGTGTTGTTTTGCCTACATTGCAGTTTAACCACCGAGCATTGTGAAACGCAAAATGACCACTCATATGTAGGTTAGGTTCGTTAGGTTTCTTAGATGCCCGAAGGGAAAATAGACCAAAAATAGGAGCCCCGCTCCGCGGGGCTCCGTCGACATCACTAACGTGAAGATAAAGCCTCGAAAATGATGTAGGCATTTTGCGTTTTAGGCATAATGCTCGGTGGTCAAACTGCAATGTGGGCAAAACAACACACTAGTCATTTTGCGTTCTAGGCAATCCGCGTATAACCCGGGGAGAGGAGCTTCCCTCGTTGAGCCCAGAAAGGCTATTGACGCTCTCTTCGTCTTCCTAGCTATGTATCCCACATAGTGGTGGGGTCAGCTTTCCTCGTCTTACTTCTCCACTTCACTCTGTCCTCAACATCTGTTTCGGATAGCTTGCATTCACTCATGTCTCTTTACACTACATCCTTCCATTTTGTTCTGGCATTAAAACGAGCATCATGTCTTTTGAAGCTTATCATCTCATAACTCTTGCCCTAAGCCCAACTACACATACAACAGCTTTACTGTGCTTCATGCGATCGAGTTAAGTTCAGCTACGCGAGTCATATCAGGGCTCACGTTGCAACTAGCTAAGGTCGTCAACGCCGCGCCGGTCACGAAGATACATATGGATAGGTATGTGTACAATATCTAAAATGGTTTGCTGGCAGCACAACTGATGACATATTTCCTCATTCTAATCAGCATGAGTATGACAGAGATGGGTGTTAAAGCCGTTGCCGCGAGACTAACGCCAAGGCAGTCAGTTGTGCTATCCCTACTTCACAATAAGTCTAAAGTTTTAAGTCTTTTTCAAAATTCAAAATTCAAAAAAAAAAAATCAAAATTCTTTATTTTGTAAGATACACTTTGTCTATAATCTAAGGCGATGGAGCCACCCGGTAGGCAAAAAAAAATGCCTGTGTTGGATGGCGCCGCTCTTCCTATAAATTACATAATTTTGTGTTACGCTTTATGCTTAACCAACTAACTAAATAAGTATAAAATTGAATGTACTAGCTAAATTTAGTTTACAGTAGTTACATTTTGTTTTATTCTATTGTATGGCTAGAACTCTCATTACATCATTACATGGTTAAGGTTGCAAGATTAAAGTTTTGGTTACGATAATTTTAATAAAATGAAGCATGTAGTTCATGGAACTAAGCGAGTGATAATAAGAATAAAAGAAAAATAAGTAAATAAAATTAAAATATATCAATTCACAAAAGACATATGCAGTTAATCATAATAGAGATAATTTTTATTACTCAAATAGAGGATTTGGAATGATTTAACTAATCCTAGTCCCAGCTTCCAGTATCCTAGTGATGTATACACAAATACCAAAGTATACTTTGCTATAACACAAGGCTATTGTATTATTTGAAATGTAAATGAACCTCAATCATATTCCATTCAGATTAATTCTCAGTAAAAGCTATCTTCTACAGAAACACCTAAACCGTTACATGCTACAAAACGAACAGATGCATGAAGGAATAAATAAAGGAAATGTGCATAATAATTCAATAGAGTGTGAGCAGTTTTAAACTTCATATTGAAATAGGCCATTAAAGCCTCACTCCATCTTTGGAGGCCTTTAAGCCGCGAGAAGTATAAATTAAACTCGCTTGAATGTTTGAACGCCCTTTCACCGCCCTGCACGGCTATCAGGCGACGGCGCGCGAGCTCTCTCGATTTTTCTCGCACTATCCATCTCTTTCTTATTAGAATACTTAGAACAAGAGGTATAGTGCGAGAAAAATCGAGAGCAGTCCCATGATAGACCCATGATAGAGAGATAGAGTGCTGCTACCCGCTGTCGTCCTGACCGCGGTCTTAGACTAGAATGACCTAGTTTTCAACTTGTTTGTAGTGTGTGATGTGTGAAAAATCTTGATTAATGCAATGTTTAAACCCTCAACGCAACCACCCCTTGCTTATTTGTTGCATGATATAAGTTTGACATGTTGTCTGACTGTGACAGACCTCCTAAACAGAAGAACTATTCTGAGTGTGTTTTCTTTTTTTATCAAGTCTTGACTCAAGATGGTTCTTAGCTGTTCATTGTGTCAGGAGTTTCTCAATTTATTTAGTTATTTATTTAAACTTTATTGCACTAAAAACCAAAACCAAAATAATGTACAAATGGACAGATGTAGTTTATCTAGAACCTTTATTGCAGACTGTACTTATATTCTGAAGTTGTACACAGTCTGTATACAGAGGATTCTAACAAGTCAATACTCAATATCCTTAAACAACAACTTACTTTAGCTCTGGCAGCAGCCTCATAAGTTGGGCTGCCGGGGGCTGGGATGTAGGCTAGGGCAGGGGTTGGGGGCTCATCATCCTCGTCAAAATATCTGAAATTAAATTAGACATTTACATTGACAGATTTAGGATGCACACATGCAGAACAGACAGCTAGGTGCCAAATACATATGGGTTGATCATTGAGCGGTAGTCATTTTATTAGGTGGGGAGGGCCCATTTACATTTTCTCAACTGGACTCAAAATCTAACAATTCAGACATGCAGACAGAATTCGCTAGGCGTGTAAGTTCATACTACTGCCCGGTATTTGAGCAAACATTACGAAAGTGCCTGCTAGGCAGGTTCCTGGTTGCGATCATGTTAAGGAATTAACAGGATGATGATATGTCGGGTCAAAAATTTACAAAAAACTATGACGTAGAGGAGGAACCAAAGGTCGCGATCCTCAGTCATGAGGGATTGACTACGAAGAAACTAGGAATGCAAAAATATTCCTCAATTTAAATTCCATGAGTGATCCAACTGCAATCAGTCCCCTGATCACTTTATTGTCAATGTACCAGCAAACTGGCATGGCATGTGCACGTATTTTTAACAAATCCAGGTCCAAATCTGTAAGAATATGCAAATAGTATGCAAATAGGGGACAGACGGTGGTTAGGACACTCATAGAATCACCTGAATATGTCTGTATTGTGACATTTGTGTAATAGGAAGAAATAATGATGAACATGACATGTTATAGCCCTATTTTTTTTTATTGCTATTTATTCGACAAATAAAATGTTGTACGTGTATGTTCTGATTTGGCTCTTATTCTATTTCTGTGTCCACTTGCCAAGCGGCAAAGGCCTCCTCAAATCTTCTCCATTCTGGCCTTTCTGCGGCCTCCCTGCCCCATGACTTTCCCGTAGTCCTCATCAATACAATAAAATACCAATCAGCAATCAAACTGACTAATACATCAAGGTGCACTTACTCATCCTCAGTCTTTGACCGTTTCTTGCCCAACGTTCCCCAGTTCCCCGTGACCGCGTTCTGTGTTATCGCGGTCATCGTGGAATAACCCTGCTTCGAGAGCCCCGAATTCGGCGGGGGAACAGCGTTCATCTGCGACGACGGGGGCGGCACGGCATGCAACGACACATTCGAGGGGTTCCGCTTTGGCAT
Source organism: Epinotia demarniana (assembly GCA_945867215.1). Taxonomy (NCBI): domain Eukaryota; kingdom Metazoa; phylum Arthropoda; class Insecta; order Lepidoptera; family Tortricidae; genus Epinotia; species Epinotia demarniana. The sequence continues at coordinate 2,634,689 of OX244271.1, forward strand.
CGCGAAACCCGCGAACCCGAAGCCCTTGCTGCCGCTCCCGCCCGAATTATAACTCATCTTAAATCACTGAAACTAGCTACGAAACGACAAAAACTGGCCCGAGCGGAATTATTCTCATAACACTAGTAAGGTTAGCTTGTACTTTACATACGAGATATTTGAATGTGTAGTTAATTAAAAACACAATTGTACGTTGAATAAATGTTATTAAACAGTAATTCAGCTTAATTATTCGCTTAAAATAAAATTGTTTTACAATTACAATCAACGAATGTATACATTATGACAAATGAATATAAATGTTGCCATAAGCCAAAAAAAATTTTGAGACCCGTAAAGCCTGCATCACACTCGCACGGCCATTGTCCGCAGCGGTCAGGCCACGTCAGTGTGTTGCAGGCCTTAATGGGGAAATCACATTACAGCAATTTGTCACAGCAACCGCATTTAACGCATTTAAAGTGAATGAAATGAACGTTTGCTGTCTCTTTCTTTCTTATAGCTGCGTCTCTAGGTTGCATATCCTCTTAATTAAATAAAAGATACTGTTCGAGCTTTGGTTAAAACTGCTTATAAGTTATCATCATGGCTGTCATCTGTCATTTTCATTTGACATTGACGCGAAAAATGACATATTAAAAAAAACCTGTATTTATAAAAAATCATTCATTTCATTATTATCCACAAGGCCATCGTTTGTATTGTTTGTTGATTGGTTGTGCTGCGCCAAAATGTATTTGAAGCCGAGTGTATTGATATTTGCGCTGCTAGCCGTTAGCAACGTTGAAGCGTCGTCTGGCTACGACTTCGGAGACTTCTTGGCCACTGTTCTGGGTGTCGGAATCGCGGTCATTGGGATCCTCGCGTGTTTGGGCAACTACGCGAGACAGAAAGCGAGGAACGAATTCATATAACGCAATCATGTGAGTACCCATTAAGTTAATTGGAAACCGGTTGTTAGTCTACTTAGTCCACTAATAAGCCGACAGTTTTGACTTGCTGTAATTGATTTACGTTTGTTCCAGATTCACACGCGAACAGAAACCAATGGAAAAGACAAAATATAATATGTATTGCTTGAAAATATTCTATTGTATAATAGGAATTTTCATGCTTCATTTAAAATGAAAAGAAAATGAAGACTGTACATTGTCTAAAGTGATATATTATATTCATATGAATCTAATAATGTATAATCACCATTTGTATTTCATCATGCATGACTGCAATAGCTTAATGACTTCAAAGCACTCGTTCATTGTTATGTTTTGTTAATTATTTTTTCATTAATTATGTAGCTGTGTAAGTGTATCTTTTGTAATCACAACTAAATCTACCACATTAAAATAAGTTTTGTGTTAATAGTTTATTTATCAATGAAATATATATAACTATATAAGAAATATTGGAAGTTTTGCACTGCTGGCTTTTTCTAGAATTATTTTGTGTTTATGTCCAAATCTGTATATTTAAATATGGGTAGTCAAATTGTTTCACATTCGCAAGGCCTTTCAATTATGAAAGAAAATTAATGTTGGTTATCTATGCATTCTGTTATGCTCCATATTAAATACATAATAAATAAATATTAGGGGACAATCTTACACAAATCAAACTAGCCCCATAGTAAGCTCAATAAGGCTTGTGTTATGGGCACTGGACAATATATAGATATAAATACTTGAATACATAGAAAACATCCAAGACTCTTGAAGTAAATATTCATGCTCATTACACAAATATTGCCCTTACCGGGATTCAAACCAAGGACCTTCAGCCTCATAGGCAGTGTGTTCGTAGCAGTACATGCTAGGCTAAATGGTCGAAAACTTTAGCTTTAGTTAAACTTAAGCTTCTCTTTCCATGGGGAGATGTGAGTCAAAGGCAAATAGGCTTTCACTAACCAAAAAGAGAATGAGTGGCAAAGGTGGCTCTCCCAAAACACTTTATTATAAAAACATTGCATTCCCAGATTCACAATAAATCATTTTGTTTACAACTACATCAATCACTAGACCATAGAATCTACGTCAAATTGCATAATGTAGTATGCATTGTGGGAATAAGCACCAAAAATCATGAAAATGTCTACTACTCTCAGGGTGAATATTCACCATCACCAGAGATGTGTGATATGAAGCAGTGTTTCATAAAGACTGTATCGTTAAGTATAAAGACAACTTTACTTAGCTGTTTTTTTTGGTTTTTATAACATTTTTATGCGAAAATTACACATGTGTTTAGTTAATGCTTTGTACACATCATAGAGGAAATTATTATATACTGAGTACACATTTCGTCCTGGGTGCTCGACATAAAGCATATTGTTTAGACAAAATTTACTCAATTATTCCGAGTAACATTGACGATTGAAACAAATACAACAAAAAAAATTACGATGTGCGATCAAAACGATATAACACCAAAAAAAATCGTACTATGCGAGCCGCAATTACACGTGATTCGTAAAGCGAAACATCTGGGCATAGTGTAATCATATATATCTTTTACTTTAAAAAAAGGTTGGATCTGTGCATGGTGGCCTTTTAGAGAATATCGTATGTTACTTACGACAGCTCCGACTTTGGCATCCAATATAACTAACATGGAGCGTTTCTATCAACCCATTCTAGTGATGGTTCAACGTCATAGGTTTTGGTTTTTAGCACATTTATTTCGCAGCTGCTCAATTGAGCAATCATGATAACACTTAGAAAACATGTTAGGCTTATAACCTTTTGTTTCTTTAAATTGTACCAAGGTGTCAGTGAAATAGTCTCAAATTGAGTTTGATAGGCTTGCCCGAAATGAATTTGCTACACGATATTAAAAGCATCATAAAGTCCCAAAAAAAAAAGATTACGATTAAGATTAAAATATCAGATATGGCTTAAAAATACCCTCAGCTCAAACCCCTAGAACATAGTAATACAAAATAATTCACATATCAACCGTTAGAGCAGGTTATACCTGTATTTATACTTAACAATACAGTCTTTATGTTTGACATCTATCTTCGCATATCTCTGGTAAATATTCACCCATTTAAATAATAGTGCCACACAAATTGACACAATAATATAGATTACGAAATCATTTAAAATCTCAATTCTTGTAAATAATTTATTATGATTAAAGGAAAATTCATCAGTATGCATCGCCATAAGACAAAAGTCCATGTGAAAATAATAAAAATTATTTAAAAATCTTAAATTACATATAATCCATTTGGCTTAACTCATTCACTGACTTCTTTCTCAAGTGCATCTATTTCTTTTAAGATAAAAGTCTTTTTTGACATTTTCTCTTTCTGATCCTTGTCAGGTGATTTGAGGTTGCCGGATTTGACTTTTTCTTCAAGAGTTTCTATGTCTCGGAGTTTCTTCCGTAAGTTCTTGAGCCGCTTGGCAGGGTCGATGGTCCCTGAGCTAGAGTGGGAGGGGGAGGGGTTGTTAAATGTGGGTTCAGTTATTTCACATTTGGAAAGTTTTTCTGCAGCCTCTTCAGCACCTGAAATTAAAACAGAGTAATATTACACCTAAATGAATACTTAATGGGTGCCGTATCTATGTAGCTTCTTTTAAGGCAAGCCATACATGTGCTATGCTAAGGATTCAATCAATAGATATAGTTTATGTGAGCAGTACACTTATTTACATTATAATCAAAAAAAAAATTTTGATCTAATCTTCACATTTAATTAATAGTTATTAATGTTATTATTATTGTTTATCAAATACTTAAACCATTTTATACAGATTCATCACCAAGTGAGATACTCATATAGCAACAACAGAGAAACTAAGTAAGCTCATAATAATAAAATGAAAATAATTCTGCATATTTTACACCAATAGCTTTTCGCAGCTCTCCATACAATTAACCACCATTACGAACACTTGACTAATTGCCACAGCTTACCAGATTTCTTTTTCTTCTTCTTCTTCTTTTCAACATTAATAATCATGCCCGGAATAGGCTGTATGGTGTTGGATTTCTTCTTCTGAGCCTCGGCCACAATCTCCGGAGTTAGGCCAACGGGGAGTCCCGTGGACTGGCGAGCTTTAAACTGCTTGCCCTTGCTCTCATAGAGCGGGACCTCCTCCTGCGGCACGTAGCCGTCGCGGATGCGCCGCGGCTTGCGCCAGGTCCCGTCAGGCCGCTGCGTTGCCGGAATGAACTTAGTTCCTGAAAGATATGTGAATTCATGTATAATTTCACTGGGATCTAACATAGTCAATATTGGCAGACTATAGTTTATGTGTGTGGTAAGACGTACTGACACTGGAGTCGATTTTGAATATTGATTATACGAAAAATTGAGTGGTTTATCAAATAAATAACAAACACTTTCTCGTCAGTGATAAATTCGTAATCGAGGTTTTTTTTCATTTATTTGTGCGTAAAGATGCTCTGCTGCAGATGCAAGTGTGCTCCCCCAGCATGCTTAGTCCCGCACCGCACTGTTCATGCTTACCATCCGCACCAAGCTCGTACGCTGCAGCAGCCGTAGCCATAGTGGCTCATTCAATTGGGGCTTCGTCACGACTCACCGCGACCTCTGTACAACATGCGACCAGTGATCGTCGTACTTTCCAGCGAAATTTAACGAAAAACAAACACCAATAAGCTCGCTATTCGCTATTTTCATTGGACTATTTTGTTTGACATTTAATTATTTGTGACCACAGAGTACTTTTCTATGTTTTTTATTTAGTTTCTGTTTTTTTTTATTGCGGAACTTAAAACGAATTAACTTAGAACGGAAACAATCATGTGAAAAGAAAGGACATTGAAAAGTTGGTCTTAAACAATATTATTTCTTAATGGCATCACTCGGTTTACGGCTGTCATCTGTCAAACATGAGCGAGTTCGAATTTGTTTGTTTCGAATTGTGAATGCCAAATTAATTTCTTTTGTTTTCATTAAATTACAGTTTTATTAACGCATAGCAGTCACGATGCGTAAACGCAGGCGGTTATTAACCACGCCAATGAAAAACAAAACTAAACTCCTCAACAGCATGAGGGAGGAAAATGAAGCCAAAGGTTTGTGCTTGTATAATCGTTAAACATCGTTCCATACTAATATATTTTAACTAAATATATTGAATTTTAGACACGGCACGAGGGAGACTTAAAGGCGCTCTGATGGAAGCTTTAGAACCGCCGGCGGACGAATCTGATGCGTCCTCAGATCACAGTCCTAATAAACGAGAGAGGTTTGTACACCTAATCATTATTGCATTTTTTTTTTAGTAAAGTTCGTGTTTTAAGACCTGGGAGAGCCAGCTTTGCTCTGTGAAAACAAACATGAGACCTAGATAGTTTTTTCGCCCCCTTAAACTGCTGCATTGTAAATATGCAATTACAAGTAAATGACCAAATGTTGCTCAGTTAATAGTATTAGATATGTTTTGTGCAGCAAATCAATACTTTTTGTTTTTCTTTTTAGGAATGCAAGCCAGGACCTCAAACGAGATCGGGATTACCAGTCTGACGACGAAGATCGTCACCGGCGTCCATCGCCACCGCGTCAGTCATATGTGCTGAAACTGTTTGACCGCAGTGTGGACCTCTCACAGTTCAACGAGGATTCCCCGCTCTACCCCATTTGTAGGGCTTGGATCGCCAACCAGCCTAAGGCCAACTATAAGGACTTTGGGTAAGGGCTAATTGCTTGGAGTCATGTTGCCTGTCTGAGTAGTAGAAATATTTAATGCTTCATCACTTCAGCAGTTTATACATAGCACAAAAATAGAACAGGTCTCCTTTCCTGAGCAAAAGGTTTAGACTCCCACATAAAAAATTATAAGATGCTTAATTTCCGAAATATTCATTTGTTCTTCCATCTAACTATGTGAATTTTACAGGACTATAAAAACAATTAATTTAAAATTGATTAACATGGCTGTTAATAAAAACTACTTACTAAGGAACTCAACAAGATATAGTTATTTACAACATAGTTATAAGTTTATAACTAACCAGCATGGCTCTCTCGAGCTATCTCACACTATGCAACTCTCTCTTATTACGCGATGTATGTATGTGTGTATGTCTAATTCTTTGACACACCCTGCAGTCTAAACCATTTGACGGATTTCAACATATGAGGTGTCCTTGGATCCTCTTAATCGTAGGAGTGACATAGGCTATAATATTTGTAAAAAAAGCAGTTGGGTTTTCGAAAAATCGTTTGATGTCACTTGTAAGAAAACTTAGAGATGGATAGTGCGAGAGAGCTTGATAGAGCTTGCTCGCCATCTTGTGCTTACCATTCAGTGTTTTAAACGGCAGGAAAAAACCTGAAGAACCCGTACCAGAAGACAGCATAGACTTGCCAGGGCCTGACGGGCCCTCTGTGTCCCGGATACCAGATTTGCTGCCGGAGCAGAAGGAGCGCAACAAGGACAATATCAACCTCAATTATGTCAGTATTCTGAACCCTTTTTTCTATTGTAATTTTTTAGAAGCCAACTTAACCTTCCTCTATAGGACTCGATCCAAAATTAGGATGCTTTAATCTCCCTTTTTCATTTCTTTAGCTTTGTCCTCTTCTTACTTAATCTACATATCGATGCCTTAGTTCACACTCGTACTAATTACAATTTTTCGCCTTTGTTTCAACCTCAGATTTTATGCACTTGGGTACTAATTGCAACGACTTTTTCCTAAAAGTTAGTAGGAGTGTGCTCTAAGGCATCAATATAATGTACCTATAAACGCAATATTTCACGAACAAAACAGCAATTTATTTGATTTTCCATACAATGTACTAACATTAGGGGCTCAATGATTGATGGGTCAAGCTGCCTCATGCAAAGGCAGTCTGGTCAAGCCGGTCTTTGACAGACAGATGCACTCTATGAGTAATGATTCCAAGGATAATACATACAAATTCTGGGCTCAACGTTATGACGTCATCACTAGTTCGAATGGCATCATGAAAAACAAAGAAAACTAACCTATTTACTAGTTTCTATGGAACAGGGCATTGGCGAGCCATCTCCACTCCCCGACGCTGACATAGCGGTGACGGTCCTCAGCATTATTAAGGGACTGACTGAATGCAACAGGTCCCTTTTTTGTTTTTTTAGGGTTCCGTACCTCAAAAGGAAAAAACGGAACCCTTATAAGATCACTTTATTGTCCGTCCGTCCGTCCGTCCGTCTGTCAAGACCCTTTTTCTCAGGAACGCGTGGAGGTATCAAGCTAAAATTTATACCAAATACTCAGGTCTACTGTACCTTAGAGCTGTGAAAAAATCTAACATCTAAGACAACGCAATCAAAACATACAGCCGGTTATGCCGCAAATTTTCGAAACTCTTAAAGGAATCAAAAACTACAGGATACCTACTTGACGTGAACTCAGAATCTTGAAATTTGGTACGAAGCAACGTCTTATAGCACAGATAAAGGAAAAATTGCGAAAACCGTAAATTTTTGTACGGAACCCTCGGTGCGCGAGTCCGACTCGCACTTGACCGGTTTTTTATTAATTTATTTATCAGACAGTCACACAGTTATCTTTAAAATATATAAACTGTTTGTGTAACAGCGGGACGCGCCTCCCCCGCACCCGGAGTCGCTGCTGGCCGCGCACGTGGCGCGCTGGGGCGGCGTCCGGCGCGCCTGGCTGCAGCAGGCGCAGCGCCACGAGGCGCGGTACGAGGCCGCACAACAGCTGCTCAACAAACTCAACGTCAGGTAATGGAATGGGGTTACTTTAGGATAAAATGGGGTTACTCTCAGACAAAGCCGATCTTCTGGGTAAAGTCTTTGCGGCTAACTCGACCTTGGATGACGGGGGAAGCGCGCCGCCGACCATTCCGCGGCGCGAGAGCTGTATGCCGGATATCCGGTTCAACCAAAGCTCGATTCGTAAAGCACTTCTTTCCCTCGTCACTCATAAGTCAAGTGGGCCTGACGGTATCCCTGCGATTGTGCTGAAGATGTGTGCTCCCGAGTTGGCTCCGGTCTTAACGCGTCTCTTTCGGCTCTCGTACTCTTCTGGCGTAGTCCCGACCTCGTGGAAGTCAGCTTTAGTGCATCCGATCCCTAAAAAAGGCGACCGCTCAAATCCGTCCAACTACAGGCCAATAGCTGTTACCTCCCTTCTCTCGAAGATAATGGAGTCCATTATCAACTGCCAGCTCCTTCGGTACCTAGAGGACCACCAGTTGCTTAGTGATCGACAATACGGCTTCCGTAGAGGCCGCTCGGCTGGTGATCTTCTAGTCTACCTGACACATCGATGGGCACAGGCGATCGAGACTAAGGGTGAAGCATTGGCTGTTAGTTTGGATATAGCGAAGGCCTTTGATCGGGTTTGGCACAAAGCACTTCTTTCGAAGCTACCATCCTATGGGCTTCCTGAGAGATTATGTGTATGGGTCAGTAGTTTTCTAGCAGACAGAAGCATTAAGGTCGTAGTTGACGGTGAATGTTCCGACTCCATGTCTGTAAATGCTGGTGTCCCTCAAGGCTGTGTGCTATCACCCACGCTATTCCTTATGCATATTAATGACATGCTGAAAATCAGCGGTATTCATTGTTATGCTGATGATAGTACAGGTGATGCCTCTTACACCGGCCGTACCAACATCTCTCGGGAAATTGTCATCGAGAGCCGGAACAAACTTGTGTCTGAAATTGAGACTTCCCTAAATGAAATCTCTGAATGGGGTCGACTTAACTTAGTCCGTTTTAACCCTACCAAGACACAGGTTTGCGCGTTTACCGCGAAAAAGTTAAAGTTTGTCGTGTCACCTCGTTTTGAGAGCACTCCCCTGACTGCCGCAGCCAGTATCGGAATCCTTGGCGTCGACATTTCGAGTGAAGTCCAGTTCCGCGGGCATTTAGAGGGTAAGGCCAAATTAGCCTCAAAAAAGCTCAGTGTGCTCAACAGATCGAGACAGTATTTCACACCGGCCCACCGCCTGCAGCTTTATAAGTCGCAGGTCCGCCCACACATGGAATACTGTTCTCATCTATGGGCAGGGGCACCCCAATACCAGCTTCTCCCTCTGGACCGCATCCAACGACGAGCAACTCGAATTGTTGACTGCCAGCATATTTCGGATCGGCTTGACTCCTTGGCGCTGCGTAGAGATGTGGCTTCGCTCTGCATTTTCTATCGCATGTATAACGGGGAGTGCTCCGAGGAATTTTTCGGATTAATCCCTACCGCTTCTTTTCGCCATCGTCCAACGCGACAACATTACCATCCTCACCACTTAGATGGTTGGCAGTCCTCAACTGTGCGCTTCTCCAGAAGCTTCCTGCCTCGCACAGCTAATCTGTGGAATGGATTGTCGCCTGCGGTATTTCCGGACCGATACGACCTTCAAACCTTCAAGAAAAGAGCGTACTCCCATCTTAAAGGCCGGCAACGCACTCACAACACCTCTGGTGTTGCAGGTGCCCATGGGCGGCGGTAATCGCTTACCATCAGGTGATCCGCCTGCTCGTTTGCCTCCTATCACATAAAAAAAAAAAAAAAAAAAACTAGGACAAAATGGGGTTACTTTAGGATAAACTGGGGTTACTTTAGGATAAAATGGGGTTACTTTGTTCATTTAGAATGTAGTATAAAAGAAAAAATAATAGAGTTAACAGCAAGAAAAACTTATTTGATCAAAGTCGCCCCCCGAAGCAAAGTAACTCGATTATGATGTCACGAACAAAGCCTTATAATAATAATAATAAGCTAAAACCTAGCCAAAGAAGAAAATTGAATAAAGAGAATTATAATAAAATATTACTTATGTGGAAAACTTGCTGATCAATTTTGTTCTCAATACAGGCGGTAATAAAGAAAGCATCCGATAGTATATTTCTAATACGTGATGTCTGACATTCTTTATTTACCGCCCTAAGTGGGTAATATCCTATTGATGTCTTATCCTAGTTGATACAACCGGTTTGCCGTGTCTGTCATTTAAATGAAAAATAGCCTAAGCAATCATTGCAATTTATCGCGCCAAGTGACGGAGACGCTGCTATAGTTTGAATGAGAGGTGGAAGACCGATAAGTTGTCCGCCAGGGCTCAAAGTTATCACTTCTTACAATTTTGACAGCCTTAGGAATATAATGACAAGACATCATACTAACTAAGTTCTAACTATAGCTGCTCTGTCGGTTGGGGTGACAAATTGCTGAGTTTGTAAAGGCCACACATCTGCAGTCACTAACTTGTTGTTTTTTTTCTTTTTCAGCACCTTGTAATGAAAATCACAGGAGGAAGAAATCATCTGAATAAGTATACGTCGATTTTTATCAATCAATATTTCTACGCATTTAGATTTTAATCAGTAGGTTTAAGCGCAAGTTTACGATTTTAACACATTTTGCACACCATCACTTTGTAAAATTATTGTCTGATTTTCTATATCATAATCATGATTCTTGAATGACTAAATAAAACAAATGAATATAATTGTTTATTTATTTAGCAACTACAAACACTGGTAGTTGTCGCGTGTACGAAAATACACTCTAATACCGTGAGTATAAGAATGAAAATGCAATCACTATAACCTTTCTTCAAGCATTTTTCCTCTTCTTCTTCTGTGGTTCTAGGAGTTGTGGACACGCAGATTGCTTGTGTCCCTTTTCCTTGCAGTTGTAACATGACTGAAAGAGTACAATGCAACTTTAGTTATTTCGTAGCACCATGTTCGATATGATTCTACCAACTTCGGTTGCAAGCGTCCATAATTCCATATGCTACGGTTACCGCTTACTACCAGGTGGGATGTTACCTTGTCTGCCATGTGGTAATATTAAAAATATATATTAATTTCGGACCACAAAAAAGCTATATAAGGTTAGTAGTTAGTTCACTTATAACTATGTAAGTATGTTACATTATATCTCAGAAGTTGCTAAGGAGTTGACAATAGCGACTCTCAAGCCCGTTCGCTATCAATCACTCCGGATTATAAAAAGCGCCACGCTCGTAGACGGAAATCCGTATGTAAAGGAAACTACCCACTAGAAGAACGTACAGAGAGTTCATGGCAACCCTTAACTACAGGTACAGTTAACAATCAATGTGTGAAAGGTTAAGGGTCCTAAGAAATCTGGGGGCACGGCAGTGGCAGCGGTCACGTCGAGCAGACAGAACATTAAGTGTAAAAAACAGGCCAAGTCTCGGAAACTCTTCCACCGTAAGAAGTTGAGATATTTTGTGACTTGGCAATCACATGGTATGTTGTGTCATACCCAAGTTGCAGCACTTTATTTAGCAAGCGAATAAAGATTCATAAGAATGCCTGACTTGGCTCTACGAAATATCTCTCAACTTTTTACGGTGGACGCGTTTCGAGACTTTTTATTATAATTATTATATATGTCGCAGTGAAATGGCCAAAACAGAGATTTGAACAAATCCCTAAGGGATATGATCAAATCACACAGGATGTTAAAATGGCGAATCCATTTTATCATTTACCTAATACAAATCAGTAATTTGATCAAATCTCTGAATCTGTTTAGTGAAATGACGAAATCGGACAAAAAAGGCAACTCGTTTTTTCATTTCACTAGATTTGTTTAGTGATTTGATAAATCCCTGAAACGCGTCGGTGAATTGGCGAAACTAACTCGCAGATATTGTCTCCTAAATCATTAGTCATTTAAACGATTCTGGGACTTAGACTCGGATGGCGGATAGGTTAGAAGATGGTCTTCGTGGTTGTTTTTTTTTATAAAAGAGCGGAAAATCTTTATCGCGTTAGTTTCGTCAACTCACTGACGCGTTTCAGGGATTTTATCAAATCACTAAACAAGTCTAGTGAAATGTAAAAACGAGTTGCCTTTTTTGTCCGATTTCGTCATTTCACTAAACAGATTCAGAGATTTGATCAAATTACTGATTTGTATTAGGTAAATGATAAAATGGATTGGCCATTTTAACATCCTGCGTGATTTGATCATATACCTTAGAGATTTGATCAAATCTCTGTTTTGACCATTTCCCTGCAACATATATATAACGAGCCTATCTTTTACATGGAAAGTTTTTCTCGGCAGTCGGGTAGCCCCATAGTGGCGACTACCCACAAGCCAGCCACGATCAGCCGACACAGCCTCCGGGCTTTGGCAAATGAACCGGTTCAAAAAAAAAAAAAAAAATACATGGAAAGTTGTAGTGGGATTATTATATGTTCCGGTAAAACCGACAGCTCGGAAAAAATGATTATGAGAGCCGACCCCAATTAAAAATGGGTATAAGGTCGGTAGAAGAAGAAGGGTATGTTCCTTTAAAACCAGAGGTGTCTTTACATATGGTGCAGGGTGTGCGTTGCACACGGGCACAGCGGTCCTAGCGCCGCCCGCTACCGTTCCATTTTGACCGCGCGCTTACTAGGGGGCGCTAGAGTAATGTTTGCACACGGGTGCTACATAGCCCGTGGGCTAGAGACTCCTCTGGGTAAAACTAAGGGCGCGGCCCCAGACTGCAGCCAACCACGTATATGCTGTATCAAATTATTAAGGAACATTATTAGAAGGAGGTTTACCTGTGATTCGACAACGAGCCCGCACACATGCTTCTTGAGGCAACAGCGCCCGCAGGCCTCGCAGTGGGAGTACGTGGGCTTCACGCATCGCTTGCATTTGTTGCAGTGCTTGTACCTGGAGACATATAATGAGTATTATTTTTGGAGCAAGGTTTTGTTGCCAAGTGTGTTTTTATTGGACAGTCTTCGTCAATAGGTTTGGGGTAATAGTGTACATGTTAAACGTGTTCTCATATTGCAAAAGAAAGCTCTTAGGTATATCGAAAAGGCTAAGCCTTTAGAACACTGTCGCCCACTATTTATCAAACATGGAATACTAACCGTGGTATACATATATTTAGTATGCAATTTTATATATAAAAATAGGTCCAGCTTTAAGAACAATATAAATAAGAGACCACGGAGATTATGTAGATATAATTTTGGCATTTGATTACCAAAATCGACATTTATGAATTTTAAGAATGGTTTAATGGTAATTGGTTATAATGGTATAAAAATTTAAAATTTCTGAGGACATTCAAGAATGTAATAATGTATATGAGTTCTCAATAAAATTAAAGTCGTACCTGATTGCTCGACCATTTTATAATTTGCATTAATATTTTGATAGATTGTATGAATGAATAAATAACAGTAGCATTAATTTCAAGTTAGATTAAGATTTGCAAGCCAAATTGTGTGACATGTCTGTATAATTGTTTAACACATGTGTATGTTCTTGCAAAAAAAATCGCTAAGAGAGTTCCAATAATCCCAAACACCTCCATAATGAGACTGACCTGATTATGGATCACGCAGGATTCACAAAGCTCTAACTTATAAGTTTACCACCTGTACCACTACTCAAAACGAATACAAATGGTGGCCACTGAGCTGACACAGTGGTGCAATAACATTACGTTGTCACGGAACTGAAAAGTCTGCTAGACGGTCAACCTTGGTCCGGATCGAATGAAATTTTGCTACAAACAACTGTCTTCTAGGGGATTGTTAATTGTGTAATAAGACGCAAGCACATACGGACTAAAGAGGCAAGTAAAATAATAATTAATTACTAAGAAAGGAAAGAATTTTGTGAATTCATCTTAAATGCTGTTTAACCTTTTCACCGCTAGATGGTAAAGCAACTTGCCGTGCCACCTCACGCCACAAGGGTAAAAAAATAATGGATAAAGAAATAATGCCAACGTGAAATTGGGCTATTTCAGAGTAGGTTTTCATAAATAAAAAAAATGTCGGCAAATGCCGTCTTTGGCGTCGGTGTCACGAATCGTCGACGACGTGATTTCACGTGTTTGGCGGTGAAAAGGTTAAAAACGAAGGGCCAATACCATACGTGTAAATGCTGACGTTGCTGGCTTAACTTCTTTTCACCACGCGTCACGTCACGTCACAAAATAGGGGGAATTTCAATAAAGGAATTACCAGTATGATGATAAGGGTCACAAATCGACCAAACACATAGACGTAATATATGGTAACGCCCTTATCATGTGTAACTGAAGAGTATCATAAGATCTGCGTACTTGCATAACTATGTCAAGTTACAGCACAATTTTCTATTGAATGCTACATGATTCGTTCATAGATTCCATTTTGACTGTGCCTATGTGTTACCTTGTTCCATTCTTCCCCGTGCACTCCCTGCACTTGTCGCAGTGGTTGTTGCTGGCCAGCACCCAGAACTGGCACTTGTTGCAGAGCTTGTAGTTGGAGTCGTTGGACATGTCAATGGTGGCCAGTGGCAGGTTGGTGAAGAAGCGCACAGGTGAGCCAAGTTTCTTGCCCTTGTTTTTGAATTTCTTGTGGTTGTTGTATTCCACCTAGAGAATGATGGGGTATACAGATTATGTGATTTTACCCCAAGTGGATCATACAGATGTAACAATCCGACCACATATGCATGCAATTTCTCAGTACAACTTGTTTGACAGTTGGATCAGCAGCGCAACATGCCTCCAGGCGATAGCAATTAGTCAGCTTCTGATAAATTGGGGCTGACAAATCATGACATGTATAGACTCGATGATATGTGTCGAATAATAAAATATTGGTAAGTTTACTAATTTATACTTTTATATTTTGTCACACTCAACTGAGTAACTTTAATGTATTGTAGTTGGGAAGCGATACTATACTGTGGATCTAAATTACAACTACATTGCATTACTATCAAACACTAGGATAGTGCTGTCACATTGATTAAGAGGAAAGTATACCTTAGGAATACTACATACTCGTCCATACAAAAAGAGAAAACGTTTTTCCACTTTTAAATAATTTCCAATCTCAATTATTTTTTAGCACGTTATTGATTGACACAAGGAAAGACTAGGTTTATAGGATTTTCTTTTTACAAAATTTGCAATAAATTAAATTTTATGGGCATCTAAATTTTTTTTTAAAGCACAAGCTATAAACTCTGCTATTATTATGCTGAAGTGATCGACATCAAAATCAAAATGATTTGTCTAGATTTAGTTAGTGGAAAACGTTTTCTCTGGAAATGGAAATTTCATATAAAAAGTACCTATTGTCAGTCGGGAGCTAGCTATACTACCATCTTAATTATTTTTTGTAGTATAGTCTGTCACATAAAATATAGAGTCAATTACTGGACATTAATTACCTGAAAATCATGCATCTTGATCTCAGGCATAATGTTCCTGATGTATGGCTCGGAGAAGTACGGGAAGGCCCAGAGGACAGGCAGAGGGTCAGGCTTGTCGCAGAGCTTGCTGAACATAGCTGACAACTCTCGCAACGTTTGTGTGAGGGGCTCCACGCGGCCGCCGAATGGGGGGTCCATTACTATACAGATGCCAGTGTCCCTGGAAAATAAGGTTATGTCTTGTCCAAAGGAGTTTGCTATAAAGTAACAATAGTCAAAATTTGAGTATTTCATACACCTAATTATATTAGTCCCTGAGCCAAGGAAGTAAGTATTATTTTTCTATAAATGAGTATGAGTATTTGTTTAATAAATATATAAATTTACTTACTTTGCATTCTTAAAGAACTTCTTAAGCACTTTCTCATCCTCATTCCCATTAAAGAGGTAGTTGTTGAACATGTTGTACCAGAGGTACTTGTTCGGGGCGTGGAAGAGTCTCTGCCGAATGTCGTAGTCTAGTAATAAGGAGTTGAAGTCCGGGTCTGCCTGGGCAGCCTCATGGATGGATGGTGTGCCAATACAGAGGATGTTACTGTGATTAAAATTCAGAATTACTTGAAATAAGTTAAATAGAAACTTGATTTTGCTGAACTGTTGACTCTGATAAGATTTGCAATACAAACTTAGAAAGTAAAACATATTGCATCAATACCTTCTGTATGAATTACTACAAGACGGATTCCGAGGTTAAATCTACAATGTTACTTTCCATTCACTTGAGCCTTTAATCATGAACTATCAACAATGTAAAAAATATTTGACAAGAGTAAAAACAATGTATTTCTACACAAAACATATGAAAATATCAAGCTAAATACACTAGATGTGAGTGAACTTACTTAGAACTTGCAAATCTCCTTGAATTTTTTTCGCTGGTTGAATAAAAACTAAAAGTAGTAGTAGTCTGTTTTCCTTATATACTTCATTATAACATGTGTTTTGGATGTTTCATAACATATTTCATAAAAATAACTCACTTTATGTTATTATTCTTCAATATTCCCAAGACACAGCTAACAGACTTCTTAGTAAAGATGTACTGGGCCTCCACTGTATTATTCTCCAGGGCTGGCAGCCAAGACGAGGGGTGCTGCAGCTGCTCATCAGTCAGCGGGGTGATGACTCGGTGATCCTTGAGGTGCTTCTTGCTTTGAGACAGGATGTAAAGCTCCTTGCATGTGTCGCAGTAAGCTCGGTCGGACGAGTGACGGGATTTTACCTGGAATTAAGAGTTATCCTTTTATGCTAAGCTTTAAGGTTGGTATCGTAATTTCGTAGAGAATGCCATATGGTAGTACGTCCGTCTTTGGTACGATAAGTTTTTCTTTCGTGAATAAATATTTAAATAACAGAACAGGCGTAATTTGGTTTAAGGAAGAGGTAAAATACATAAATGCACACTTACGAGATAACTGGATTTTATTATATTCGTATTAATACCAAAACATAATTGTTTACTACAAAGATCCGAAAACTAACCTCATTCAAGTTACTCCACGCCGAAGCTTTATCAATCTTAGGAATCAAGCTGTAATATTTCTCATTGCGTTTCCTGACGCCTTCCTTCTGCCAGTCATCTTCCTCGATGTGCACCGTGCAGTCTTTCTTGTCTCTACACGAAGCACACGCGAAATATCTGCCCTTTTCCGACGAAAACAACAGTGTAGGGCCGTGAAGGCACAGTGGATGTGTTGTAACATCTTCTATTATCACTTCAACAGGTAATTGCTTTTGTGATTCAGTGGCCCTTGGGTTAAACTTTCGTTTCTTTGCCATTTTACTTGGGTATTAGGAAAACAATAAAAGTTAACACGAGTTCGCCGTGCTTTCGTGCTTATGAAATAAATAGTGAGTATACTGAGTATAGTGACGTGACCACGACGTGACGGCAAGTCAAATCAAAAGTGTCAAAACATAACCGCATCAACCGCATGGTGTCATCGCATGGTACATTAACGCTGTTTAAGTTACCTAATAAAACGTTTTAAATTTCCACATTTTTTCTGTGATTGACCAAATAGCACAACTTTTGAATTTCACATCTGGCAATAATTTCAGGCCGGCTCTCTGCTGTCTTCTATTCTCTGTCAATTCATTCGAAAATTTTATTTTATTTCTTGATCTGATACTGATTATTATTAAAAATGAGCGGCTTGGTCAGGTCAGCACACAGAGTAATTCAGGGGTGCGTTAAAAACACAAGCCTAGCCTGTGCTCTCGTGAACCGAGCACAGACCCCCGTGAAGCGTGATTTTACGAGAGGAATATGGCACATGAGCTGCTCGAAGAGGATGGACGGGGCTACGGCCACCACCCTGCTCCACAACCATTCCAACACATGCAGCTGCGGATGCGGTCTGAAAGCCATACACACGAAAGGTACCGAACTCATTTTGAGGTTATGTCGATTGCGCCATGCCAACTCAACGTTGCTTCCCTGTTCCTCTCCTCCTTTCCTAATCATTGTTAATGGTTTTAGATGTCGGACGCGAGACGAGCAAGAATAGGCCGTTAGGTTAGTCCCATAACCCTATCCCTTCTTGTTCCTGGTAAGTATGTTACTCCTTAACTAAACGCCGATCCCGGCGAAATGGATGCATACTGAGTATTTATTTATTTATTAAAACTTTATTGCACAGGCTAAAGTACAAATCTGTTTTACATCCATCTATTCCAATGTAGTTTGTTCCAAATTCTATCTCATTTTCACCCCCATTCGACATAAGTACTGTAAGTGTTTTAATTTGAAATATTCTGGTGGAATGGTTACTAACATTATCATATTCTAAAGCAGAGATCTTGTTATTCTTGCATAAGTAGGTTTACACACACACATCCTATAAAATAGTTTGTCTTTATGTACCTGCCTTACAAATTGTTTTTATAGTAATAATGATGTTTGCTTATTATTTTTAACACATGTAATTATTTCGTATCATCTTCCACGGCTCCCAAGATACAGGTTTAGTCTAGTTTGGGATCTACAGCCTCAATGTAGTTTTTGTAATGTGTGTATATCCTCAATATACTTTTTCATATAATTTCATGTAATGTTTTAGTAGTTAGCTAACTCAACAGCTCGATTCACTAATTTAATAAGATAAAACACCACTCCTTAGTATGACTTACACTTATAATATCAATTTAGTTTCACAATGTTTGACTCAATAACACATTGATATCAAAAATCATTATAATCGGAAGTAATTTAATCATTAAAATGAACTACTCAGGATCAATTGCAGGTATATATAGTAAATATACACATTTTATTTGGTGCCATATTATAACATTTATAACGGCTTATACATTGTAAGACTATCCTCCTATTTGGTCTGAGCTGGCCTTATGAACAAATTCGCTCTATAGTAAGCCATCCCCCCAATAACCGAACCAATCTTGCCCCTGCCACAAAGCTACATATACAACCAACTTGACCTATACACCAAAAACCTACACCAAAGACACTGGGAGGAGATAGACACATGCAGACAGACCAAAGAGATTCTGGCAAAACGCGACAACAAACTCACAACCACACTACTGAGGACACATAGAAACCAACTACGCAAGATAGTTGGAATTATAACAGGACACAACACTCTGAACAAACACCTCTACAACATAGGTATCACGGACAGCCCCATGTGCAGAGCGTGCATGGAGGCGGAGGAAACGACCAAACATATTCTACTGGACTGCAAGCAGGTAGAAGTATACAGGGAAAAGCACCTAGGGTCCCCGGAAACACTCCGGGACGCAGTCAAAAACATAAAGGCACTCACGAACTTTCTGGAGGAGCTGGGGTGGTTAGAGTAGCGCTACCCCATTTCACGCAAAATAGGCACGCTGGATGTCGATTTGCGGAAAAGAGCCCAGTATACTAACTAACTAACTAACTAACTAAGCCATCCCTGCATATTACGCCACACTAGATTCTTCCATACACGAAGAACTCTGGTGCCAATTGCAGGGTACAGCAAATCATATGCACATCCAGAGTCGGGTACATACCCTACATCTGCATAGACGTATGATACACTTCACTTGGTCATCCCATATTCTTCAAGAACCTCTGGTAAGATATCAAAACTGTCACGACAACTACAACATATACCTTCTTCTTAGTCATTTCTGACTACCACACTTGTGACTACCACACTGTTTGTGACTACCACAAACGTACCACTACCTTCCTCCAAGCACTTCTATTTTGCGCCATCTTTAGGCAAGCCTGAGCATTGGTTCGTGCTGAAGCTTTTACAGAGTATCCACCGGTTAGACACTCTTCCTCTACCCCTCTTCCCTTTCACATGACCAACCAGTATCAATTTCTCTACATAGTCCTCCTGTCTAGCCACGTGTCCGAGAAACATATATCTAGCCAAGCCTAAACAATCCATGTTGAATATCCATAAAAATGAACTCATTTTTATTGATCACAAGTGTTTTTGTGTCAAGTAGACAATTGTAGGGTTCTAGGAAGTAATTTAATCAATTAAAGGCTCATTGAATTATTAGGTAAGGGTGTTAAATAACCTCTGCCTTGTAAGGGCAAAATAAAAACAATACTCACTCATAAGATTAAATAAGAAATTAATACCAGGTGAGCGGGAACTGGTGGAGTTCCTCACAGAAGAGATTGTAGCCGAGAGGAAGGCGCAGAAGATGAAGACCCTGCCGGCAGAAGTAGATGGGTTCAAGGTGACGGGCTCCGGAGCTGAGGTGGTACTCTCCAAGGCACTGAAAGAGGAAATGTAAGTATGTTGGATTTCAATGTTTTTAAGGTGCGGCCAGAGTGAACACAGGGAGGAGTGGAGAAGGGGTTTGCAAGAAGGGACTAAAAAAATGATAAGTTCTTTATTGTATATTTCGTAATCATAATCATCATTTATTGCCTCATTTGGTACATACACATGTACTTACATATAGTTTTTGGATTCACAAGGACCCTGATAGGTCACAGCAATATTAGGTAGTCTTTTCTGAATATGTGGCTATAAATAAATATAAAAGGTGTAGCCATAAATAACTTAAAGGTGCAGTGCACCTAACGTTTTCGATAACGATACATAATTCTCCTATGATATCCCAGTGGAATAGAGGGTCTTCAGCAGCACTCCTAGCCTTATCCTCGCTCAAGGCCGACTTCCACCTCCTTGACTGCCATGATTGCACAGAATAACCCAATTTTATTAACACAAATATCTAATGCATAAGCAGACAATCCACAGCAATTAATTTCAATATTTGTAAATGACATACCTACACCTGCATTTCATCATTCTTACCTTAGACTTGATTATTAAGCACTTGCTTGACCATTGACCTCTCTTTCTCGTATATTAAGTTCTGTTACGTTTAAGTTAATTATAAGTTATATTTTAAGATCTGTATCTTTCTTTATCCTATCTGGGTGCATTACGAGAACAATATTTCTTTGCTATTCCGCTAAAAAACGTGCACGTTTTTTAGCGGAATAGCAGATAAATATTGTTCTTGTATTATATCATGGACTTCCGCAAAGTAACGCCTGATTCAATAAATTATTTATCTGGGTTCCCTGAAAACCAGCGCCTTCAGCATGTATTGCTGGTGACATATGCTGAGTGGCGATTTTGGTGAATTCCAATTGTAAGAAACACATGTAACATGACATTACACATCACACCAAATAAATATTTTTTTTTCTAATTGATTCACTTATGTTCACAGAATTAATGTAACGTTCAACGTGAACCACACAGTCGACTCGGACGAGTTTAGCGAGGGTGACGCGCAGCCGGAGAAGCAAGAGTTCTCGGAAATGCGCTCGAAGCCCCAGTTCGAGGTGGACGTCGTGCGCGGGGACACCACCCTCGGGTTCACCTGCTCGTTCCTGCAGGACCCGCCGACAACCAACGCTGATGAGTACAGTGAGTATCAAAGCCGCTGCATACTGGGACGCCTCACATTGCAATAGGGGTGGGGTGTAGACTTATTACTCCAAAAGAAAGAAGGGAAAAAATATGCCTAGTGACAAGAATGCCATTCTGATGTCTCAAGGAATTACGAAGCTACAGCTGTTGTAATATTACTCGTTAGAGAGAGAAAACGCAAACAGTTTGTGACGTCACGTTGCGCAAGACTGCCGGGGAGCCGCGTCGACGACGGCGCCGAACACGACGGGACGGGGCACGTTGCCGTCTATTAGTGACGTCACTAACTACAACGTCATCGTTTCATATGAAGTTGCGTTTTGCGAAAAAGGGATAGGACACACCCCTTATTAAAGTTTGGACACTTATAACTTCGTCATTATTTAACCTTTTGCGTTGATTTTTTCTCCACTTAACTACATTTTTCATCCGTCTTCGAGAAAATATGACTTTGATTATGTTATTCAGTGTCTACACCCCTATTAGAGGGTTGCAACATGCAGCCTTTCCCATACAGTCCTCTTGACGAGGAACCGAACGGCATAACTAAGAAGAAAAGAAAATGCAAAACGAGTTTTTCATACATTTTGTGTAGCATAGGCCTACACCGAGCGTTTAGTGCCCGAGTCTTATAACTAAGCTGAATTTGTGACTTTATTTGGTCTGAGCAGAACACCTACCTTATGAACAATTTTCACACTATACTCTCCCTGCATATTACGCCACGCTAGATTCTTCCATACATGAAGAACTCTGGTGCCAGTTGCAGGGTACAGCAAATCATATGCACATCCAGAGTCGGGTACATCCCCTACATCTGCATAGACGTATGATACACTACGATTCCCACCGAACGGGCCGGGCCGGAGCGCATTCTATTACATACAAAGGAATTTGAACCGTATAAAGGGTAGTTACGTTTCATATTTGAATGCATCGTGCATCCACTGCGAGGGGATTGTAATCAAATATGAATTGCATCTGCTGTATAGACGGTTCAGGGTTCACATTCTTTTGCGTGTAATAGAATGCGCTCCCGCCCGGCCCGTTTGCTGAGAATCGTACATTTGTCTTCACCCATGAAATAATATCGTAAAATAAAACCTTGCTAATTAATAAAATATATGAGTAAAGAGTAGGTTTTTGTAACAATACGACTTGAAGTATAACCCCAAATTTAAATATATGACCTAAACAATTGTCCTAGCCCTAGCAGCTAAACTATCCATCTAATCTGACGATATATAATTCAAACTAGAGACCCGTGTCTCACATTTAATTTAAACGTGTATAAAAATATCTCGGAGTGCAATGAGATATTTATACCTAGACTAAATCTAAACTAAGTCGGGTGAGGATTGCCCTAATAACCTATCGCCCTAATTCCTCGTGTGCTTCTACAAGTCTGGACAGGGGATTGGGAAACCAAACTTGCAGATAAATAAATAGATATTGTTATGAGGTCAGAGAAGCTAGAGAATTTAAAACGTCTGGTGTGACATTCCAAATTATCAAGCGACTCGGGAGTTTAACCGTCTCTTCAGTAAAATACGGTAAGCAGTCAAAAACTCCAGAAATGACAATTAACTAACCACTATAATTAAAGACCCTTTTTAGAACGATTAAGACTGTCGTTGACACAGTGAGTGACCCGCCTCAATCTTCCTAAAAGTCCAAGTAAACTGTACTTGAATATCAGACAAAATTCTCTTAGACGAACTGTCCCCATTAAAACACTACAACTACAACGAACTATTATGCTTTAGACAAGTTAACTCTAGTCCAATCTGATATGATAACAAAACTCAATAACACATTAGTCAAGCCACAATTAAAATGGCTGCACTTTGTAAGTTTGTATTGAATATACAAATGAACCCATTTTTATTTACCGCAAGCATGTTGTTTTTTTTAATTGCCTTCTAGGCCATATTTGCCAAATGTTGGCAGGAAAATGCATGTGTGTTTTGTAATAATAAAAACCAGATTGCGACAGTCTTTTGTTTTGCCGCGACAATTCCGACCTCTAGCTATGTTATGTTGGACTACAAGCATTTGTCCCTCTCGACGGGGACCGAACCTCTCTCGGACGCGATTATGGTAGCCTATTTATCGCCCTAACTTCGGCTCGGGGGTCATAATTGCCAGGTCATTGGGTAGGTGTGACTAAATATATTTGATGAATCAATGTTTGTTGCAGATGACATATTCGGCATTGACGAGGTGACCCTCTACAAAGGGGAGTGGAACGACAAGGTCTACGCGGTCGCCGGCGACGTGCTAGATGGGGTGAGTAACTATATTTAGCCAGGGGCCGCTTTACCTATAGTGCTGGGTGTGCGTTGCACTCGGGCGCAGCGGTCGTAGGGGGCGCCGAGCGCCAGTCGCCGGGTGCGGCTCTACGGGGAGGGGGCTGTGCTAGAGGGTGCTAGGTTAATGGTTGCACCCCTGACTAAATCGAATGGGTCCCGAAAGTTACAATCCGCATCCATCTTTTTTTAACCAATGCATAAATAGAAAACTACGTGGACGCAGATTATTAGGTTGTACGTTATAGTGACCGGTCAGAAATTGATCTGGAGTGAGTGGAAGTCAAGGGACCAGACCTTTGCCTATTTATGCCCTTAGTAAAGGCTTAAGGCTTGGAAAAATAGAGATGTGGATAATCAGATAATCACAAGACAATGAGAGAGTTCGATAGTTTGTAAGTGCTTTGGGTGCCAATATTCACATACGAAAGTGACATCTATACGCCATGTATTAGTATAAGAATGTGAATATGAACCTTAGATGAAAGCAGGAGACTAACAGCGCACGCCATAACTGTTACGCCATGGGTGTTGTTAACGTTCTAAGTGTTAATAGCTGTCGACTTCTGACACTGGACTGAGTATACAACGTGCTCCTGAGGAACCCGCATAACTTTACCAGCGTATTCCTGATCATGTTTAGAAAATAAAATGTCATAAAATGTTTCCTGAACTCACCTTAGTATTCGAGTTCTGCATAATTTTAGATTTACACTTCATAGTAATTAGCATTTAATCAGTAGTAACAACTACACATTGAATCGAAAGAGGTTGTTCAGAAACGTGAATGCTGAGAATCGCCTAGTGTGTGGCAAGCCCTAAATCATAAAGAGTTCCGATTGCACTCATGTAAATCCTGCTTTGCTTTATTTAATGGAAAGAGATAACAATAATAAATGTTGCCAGCTCATCCTAAGGCATTGTTTTACTGGTGAAGCAAAAAAAATTATTTATTATGTATGAAAACTTCAAAAAAAAATTAAATTCATATTTCGACCTGGGTTCATATATTTTTTTTATCGTTACGTTACGACCACAGGTATACGCTGGTAAAGTTATGCGGGTTCCTCAGGAGCACGTTGTATGTTTAAATCGTATGTAAAATCGGCTTTTTCCATTTTAGTTCTCAACATAGTCACTAGATGGCGCTGGGGGCAGTGTATTAGTCTAACGTTCAATACACATACTCATTACAAATTGCCCCAATTCGTAATTTTTTACAGTTTATTTATTACAATTAGTTTGTTCAGGGTTTTATGTAATATATCATTATTTTCGGCTTGTAAATGACTAGGCCAGTTGGTCTAGTGGTTATGGTGTTGGACTAGCACGCGGAGGTCCCGGGTTCGATTCCAGCCGTGGTGTGTGTGCACTTCATCACCCCTTTTCTTACGCCACACTTGATACTATAATAAATGTAGTGGTCAGGTGCCAAAATTGGGGGATATTGTCAGCTCTGATGTGAAGTTGTTTCCCTTAATTTGGGAAATATTCATTGAGGTGCGACATTTTTTTAAAGCTTTTGTGTTATTTTGTATGTCTATGGACAGATTTAATTATCCGTTTCAATTGTATTTTTTTTGTATTGGAATAAATAGTGTATAGTCGGCTACAATACGACGTATACCAAACTGTACCGCATTAGTGGAATAAGTTATAAACGTGTAACCATATCATTGTAATATTTTTTGTAAAAATATTATTAATTGATTCCCTAATTTGGGAAATATTCATTGAGGTGCGACATTTTTTTAAAGCTTTTATGTTATTTTGTATGTCTATGGACAGATTTAATTATCCGTTTCAATTGTATTTTTTTGTATTGGAATAAATAGTGTATAGTCTGCTACAATACGACGTATACCAAACTGTACCGCATTAGTGGAATAAGTTATAAACGTGTAACCATATCATTGTAATATTTTTTGTAGAAATATATTAATTGGTACCTACTAGTGAGACCTAAATACTTGTAGCCCTAAATGCTTCATTTGACGAGAAACATTCGGGCAAAAGTTAGTAGGTTTTTGTAAAAATATTATTAATTGATTCCTACTAGTGAGACCTAAATACTAGTGCTAAATGCTTCATTTGACGAGAAACATTCGGGCAAAAGTTAGTAGGTAAAGTGACAGGACCCTTTACAAATTAACTAGTTTGATCACATCTTACGTGGGAATTCGATTAGCATACATTTTTGCGTCATTTTAAACAATAAATATCAACATTGCATATTTTTATATTCCAGTATCTCTACGACCTCCTTATGAACGTTCTTGAAGAGAAGGGCATCAGCAACGATTTCGTCCAGAAACTGGCAGACTTCAGCACCGGCTATGAGCACGCCGCCTACATCAATCTTCTCGAAGGCATCTCCAAATTCACCATCGGGAAATAAATTTGTTGATTAAAAAAAAAATAGGGTTACGATGGAGTGCCAGAGCATTTATCTTGCTACAGCTTTAAAGTTAGTTTATTTGACATGGAAGTGTTTTGTTCATTTTAGTGTTATTCTAGTTACGTTTGAATAAATGTATCCAAATTTTGTGTTGTTTCAATGCGATTACTGGGAAGTAAATCACGAAGTGGCAAGTAAAAAGATCAGCACGGCTATCATGCGACGTTGCGCGAGCTCTCTCGATTTTTCTCGCATTATCCGTCTCTCTTATTACATCACTTAGTACAAGAGGTATAGAGCGAGAAAAATTGAGTGTATGTAGCGGCCGTCCCACGTGCTGGGGGGCAATTTTGACCTTCGAGCGCTCGACTCTTCAGAAAACTAAAAAACGCTGGCGCTAGTATATTTCTAAAGACAATAGAAACCTCAATAAAAAAAAAAAAAAACTAGTGGTATTGTCCACTGTATTAAATTTTATTGGTAGAATGTAAGTGCCTACTATTTTGACACAAAAATCGTATTTAATTTTCGAGCGTTCGAGAGACAATAATCGCCGTCCAGATCCCGTAGCATGGATGGCCAATCACACGGTAAGTGACAAGATAGAGCGTCAGTCCATCGTCAGTCACTGGCTGACACCGTTCAATAGAACGAGACGGACGCTCTGTCTTGTAACTTATCGCGTGATTAGGCCGACCATGATACGGGGCATATTCTCTATCTCGCTAGAGAGGGAAACACCCGAATTTCGGTTTTCGTGGAAGGGCCACAGTTACTTAAATATCCACCCAGGTTGTGTATGTATTGTGACTAGATGGCGCGCTTGTCGGAGTACTCATACGTTTAGACCATTATAGGGGGCGCCACTTAAGGTGGTTCGTTCGCCATACAAAACGTCATTTGACATTCGCAGGCTAACGGCGTGATATTTTAGATAAGATAAGATAACATTTATTTGCAACCAAGTACTTAAAACTAAGATACTTGGACCCTGGAAGGGTGTAGCAACAATCAGGTAACTTATACTATGTACATATTTTTTATCTAACTATTAAACTTATGCAACAATCTTTCATAAATTGGCTTCCCATTGGCGCGAAATCGAAATTCCCCATTTGTTAGAATAAACTTGTATAAACCAGAATAATTTGAGAATAATCGTTGTCACAAAGTATCACGTGACAAACTAATTTCTCAAATTATTCTAGTTTATTCTAGGAAAGGGGGAATTGGGCGCAAATGGGAAGCCAATTTATGAAAGATTGTTACGTAAGTTTCTTAAAATATCTCGTTAGCCTGCGAATGTCAAAAGACGTTTTGTATTGCGATCGAACCACCTTAAACTGAAGTAAGCTTATGATGAGGGGCTACCGCGAAGTGAAAACGAACTTCGTTCGAATATCTACATCTCTGTCGCTCAAACGAGCAAGTGCGACAGAGACGGAGATACACAAACGAAGTTCGTTTTCATTTCCCGGTAGCCCCTATTATTTGTTTGTGAACCTGTTGAATATACATTACACATGAACCTATATATAATACTCGGGACAAGCTATGGTAATAATAATACCTCGTGCGAGCGAGCTGGTAGCATACTAATCTCGATAAGTGTGACAGAAAGAGAAATACATTCGTTGTCCTTGTCATAGTTCTACTTTCTTTTATTTGCCACAACTGATTTAGTATTAGTTGTGGCACATAAACCATTACCCGTCGTCCAAATTAAGTAGGTCGTCTATGGCAAGTCATCAGCCATTTTAAGACCATTTCTTAATTTAGCTGCATAAGAGCATTTCCGTCCCTCACTGTTGCATGTGTCCTAAGTATTATAGGCCCGTGGACATTACATAATTGAGTAGGTAACACAAACAATTTGTTTTGTTTGTGTTACCTACTCAATTCATATTTAAACAGTCCACAAATATAAAACATGCAAGACCAACACCCATCTTACCTGACTGCACCAGACGGAGGGATTTTTATAAACTTATTTGAAACAATTATTCATATGTGGACAAGATAAATCTATTTCACGGGCTTCGGTCCAAACGGCTTATGGATTTTGAGTGATTTTGTCGGAACAGTGTAGACTAACATGTATTATTTTTTACTCCAAAAAAATGCCTTACTAAAATCGCATTCAAATATCTCAAAAAATTACAAAGCCACAACCGTTTGAATATTGCTGCATAATGCTTGCTATCGTGACGTCATGATCCCCGAACGTCATAGTAAATGACAACAGAAGCAAGTCATGCTCGTTTGCCTCCGACTTTCTATTAAATAAAGATAACGTACTTAATTCTTGATTTATTGACAGCCAGCCTCTATTCGAGATCGTTACTCAGATGAAGAACAGACACGAGAAATAGATACCATAATTTAATTCATTACCTACCTAGGGCGTTAAAACAAAGAAAATCTCAGAACGTAGGTATTTGATGCCAAATGTAAGGTCGATAAATATGCGATCTTGGGCTTCCTTTATTACCGCCCGTGGTGAATACAAAATGTTACAAGTCTCCCTGACCAGGAAGTGGTATTTACCGCACGCTGCGTGCGGTAGTTGCTACTTTCTGGCACGGTTATCAGCACCTCGCTGATAAGCTATGACCTAAGGTAAAGGCGCTGTAATTATGTCAAGTTCACAAACATTTTGACCGCTAAGACGTTACCTGCCTATATACCCCAGGAAAATTACGTTTTTTTTTTTAAAACATTAATCTATTACACCGTTTTTTGTTTGTTTAATTTTCAAATGTTATTCGTAGATGCCTTATCCAAGAATCCACCAAAATTTCCATCGGGAAGTAAATATATAAAAATAAATGACACATCCATTATGTTTTTTGTGTGATTTATTTATTACTCTTGAAGAGCTCTTGTAAATTAACCAAAGCAAAAATTCAAATATCTATTAATATTTTTCCTCTTTTTTCAGGAATTGGTTAAATATATCGATGACGATTTTTGATGACTAATATTTTGGTGGCTTTTGAGTCTACGTAATTACTAAAATGATAATATATCAGTTACACACAAAAATGCTGCTGTTATGAATTATTTCCAAATTTCCGTTTTTAGGGTTCCGTAGCCAAATGGCAAAAAACGGAACCCTTATAGATTCGTCATGTCTGTCTGTCTGTCTGTCCGTCAGTATGTCACAGGCATTTTACTCTAAAACCATAAGGTGTATTTGAATAAAAAATTGAGGATAGGGTGTATTTTGTTAACCGCTACATAGTTTTGTAATGAAATTACTAAAAAAGATTTTTTTTAGGGGTGCACCCCATACATAAAACTGAAAGTCAAAAATTATTTTTTCATTGCAAGCCCACTTGTGGTACATCAATCGACAGGCCTTTCAAAATAAATATAACGTTTCAAAGCAATTTTTTGGATTAAGTGAATAGAGTCGGAGATAACCGCCCCGAAAGTGACTAAAATTGTGTCCCCCCCCCTCTAATTTTTGAATCGTGTATTTTAAAAATATGAAAAAAATCATGCTCATAGGGATTATAAAATTCTACCAGCGAAATTTGTTTTCAACAAGATCGGTTTAGAGGTTTTCGAGATATTTATAAAAAACTGCTTTGCTTAAAGAAAAGGACGTAAGTGCCTTAAGTTTTCAGTAACGATATGACCTTTTTCATGTCAGACCCATCCGTCCCCTAGCAATACCCCTGGGTGTAGGGTGGGAATGAACCATACCACCGTAGTGCTGTGCACTATATTATGCTTTATAATATCTATCCCAAAAGTCCTATTACCGTTATCAGTATCACGCAGTGTAGTTGAAAAAGTTAGACTACCGTTATCTGTACGAGTAGGTGACCTTTGATTTAGTATATAGAACTAGATGCACAATGTCAAACAAATATGCCAAGAAATGTGCCCCAGAACATGAACGAAGAATACTCTGGACAGGCTATGGTAATAATAATACCACGTGCGAGCGAGCTGGTAGCATACAAATCTCTATAAGTGTGACAGAAAGGGGAATATCATTCATTGTCCTTGTCATAGTTCCACTTTTTTTTATTTGCCACAACTGATTTAGTATGAAGTTCTGCCACACAAACAATTACCCGTCCCGTAGTAAGTTGTTTATGACAAGTCATCAGCCATTTTAGGACCGGTATTAATTTAGCTGCCTAAGAGCTTTTCCGTCCCTCACCGTGGCAACACGTATAACCCGTCCATAGTATTCTAGGTTCATGGCCCCAGAATGACAGCTTTAGCTACATTTCAGTAGTTGCTAATAGCGTTAACTTATAACCTGCATCAAGATATATGTTTCATAAGAAAAGAACTCAGTGTTTTAGACCTTAAGCACCATATTAGCAAACCAACATCAAAAGATTAAATACTTTTTAGTTTATTGTGACATATAATGTGACTTGACTGCTCACGTCAAAACTTTAGCGTTTAGCGAATGAATGGTCGCGTTATATATTTTATTTATTTCAACAGAAAGCACAAATACATCTGGTTTCTTTATTTTACAAGTGGGGAATAAACAGTTTAAAATATTTGTACAAATATTATATACCAAACAATTGTTGAGATTTCCGTAAGTACTTATAGTACAACTGACAGAGTCCATAAAAAGAAATCATTTTAGTTTCCTTGAAATAGATTTAGTTTGTTAAATAATTGTATTTTCGACCTGCCTTTACTTTAAATACTTTCTTTTTTGCGATGTAATGTGAGCGTACAGTCAAGGAGCGATCAGCTGTCGATTTTATTAAAACGGTCCTGGGTTTTGAACGTCACTCTCATGATCACCCGACATCTATAAAACGAGTATTACGAGATATAAGGTCAAAAATGAATGATGATGAAAATTGGCAACAATTAGCGCATGTCCAAATGATGTGTTGGGATTGTATTATAGAATTTTATTATAGTTTATTAGTGCTATTAATTACCTTTTGCAAGGTCATGTCTGTCTTTCTGTCTGTCTGTCCGTCGGTATGTCACAGGCATTTTACTCGAAAACTATAGGGCGTATTTGAATAAAATTTTGAAGATAGGTGTATTTTGTTAACCGCTACATAGTTATGTAAAGAAATTACAAAAAAAGTTTTTTTAGGCGTGCACTCCATACATAAAATTGAAACTCAAAAAAAAAATTGCATGCCCACGTATGGCACATCGATCGATAGGCCTTCCAAAATAAATATAAGGTTTCTCAGCAAATTTTGATTAAGTGAATAGAGTCGGAGATAATCGTCCCGAAATTCACTAAAATTGTGTCCCCCCTTCCCTCTAACTTTTGAACCGTGTATTTCAAAAATATGAAAAAAATCATGCAAATTGTTTTGAACAAGATCGGTTCAAAGGTTGTCGAGATATTTCTAAAAAACCGCCTTACTTAAAGAAAAGGATGTAAGTGCCATATGATTTCAGTAAGGATACGACCTTTTTAATAGGCACGGAACCCTTGTTGTGCGTGGTCCGACACGCACTTGGCCGCTTTTATTTCCACACTAATGAAAATAAAGTGCTTGGGCTATAATATAATATTAGTCATAGCTCATGTGTTCGTTTCGGGCATGTAAGATACTGTGATTTGAAACATTATTTACCGCTCTTAGGAGAGATTGTAGGTGTTTTTCTGGAACCGATGTTTGTTTTTGCGCTGAACAGGCAATACTTAAACCACTGATAGCTAGGTCACACACGTGTAGATGATAAGCTTGATGTTAAGCGATATCCACGAGTATAGTAAGTTATATTAATAAAAAGAGTTAGTCTGTAAGTACGTGTCACCTACATACAAACTTACAGACTTTAGTTCTTTTTAATAAATAATTTTAGTATAGGTACTCGTAGATATCGGTCATTATCAAGCTTATCATCTACTTACACGTAATCTCCGGAATCATTTACACGATTACAAAAATTCTTTCATCTATGTGCGTATAGAATGGCTTTCTGGATGGATATCCATACAAATATCATAACGCGAAAGTGTGTTTGCCTGTTACCTTAAACCGCTGAACCGATATAGATGAGCTGTAGAGATAGCTTTTACACCGGAAATCATCCCCTATGGGGATGAAAATTGGTAAGGAGCTACGATATACTTAAACAAGTTCCACGCGGACGGAGTCGAGGCCACATCAGTACATATGGAGCATAGCATTGCACGGAAGTGAAACATGGACCTTGACCCAGAAAGATGCAGAGATATTAGAAGCGTTAGAGATGTGATATTGGAGGCGGAATGAAGAAAATTTACTAAAGAATTTACTGGAGGTAGGGCACAGCGAAATGTCATACCGCTCGAATTTGGAGCAGCCCAACTGGGGAAGTACCTCCGCCTTGCAGAAGACCACAGCCATAATAACACTACTATTTGCTCTGTAGTAGTGTTGTGTTCCTGGAGGCGAGCAAGGTTCCGAGCTCCCGAGGATGCGTTGTGTTGAGAGCGACGGAACTTGTTCCTTCAGCTGACAACACGGCGAATCCTCAAACACATCCAGGGTCGGCAACGCCCATGTTACTCCTTTGGAGTTGCATGCGTCTATAGGCTGCGGTGTCCGCTTAACATCAGGCGGGCCGTACGCTTGTTTGCCACCGTCGTTGAATAAAAAAAACTAAATGTATAATATATCGTTGCTAAAAAGGGGCTTGAGCTTGACTCAGCATAATATTGTAGAGTGCACTGCAACGCCGGTTCAATTCTAATATTGGGATCCTGTTGTTTTACCAAATTTATTTTGGTCAAATTTCATTTCCCAAACAAATTTTAGCAACTATTTTGTTTGCCAATGCAAACTTTGGCACAATTTTAATACGAATATTTTCATTACGTCAAATTTTCATTCAGCAAAATATTATTACGAAAAATTACATTATGGCATGTGGTCTTTTAGTAAATGCTTTCATAAGGCAAAAAAAAATTAGACAATAAACATTTCGTCAAGTTAATGTTATGGCAAACTATAAATAGACAAAAATCACAATTGTTTGGGATATGTCATTTTACCAAAGTACTATTAATAAAACAGCACAGTCCCTTAAATAAAATAATACACGGTTAAGTAGGTCGGTAGGCAAAGGTGTTAATGTATGTATGTATGTAAATACTTTATTGTACACAAGACTCAGGTTAAATTAAGTTAGGACAGCCAAAAAGCCGTAAGCTCCTAGCAGTAAAAAACAAACAATCGTAACAATTCTATTATATGGTAGGTTAGGTTAGGGTTAGCTTGTGTCCCTTAGAGTGGAAATAGGCACCCCGCGAAGCGGGGTGACGTCGACACGCTGGCAGTTAGGTTAGAATTGCGACCTCTACACGAATTATTTTTCCCTACCAACATAACAAAAAAAGTTGTTATTTTATTGTGTATCTTATAGACCATTGAAATAAAGATGCAAATGATTTGTCATTGAAGAATTCCTCTACTGATTAACCGACGGAATAGAAATGGTCAATTAAATATTGACGATACAAATCATTTGCCTTATTTTGTTTTGGTTAAAACATATTATGCCAACTAACATATTTGACTGAATGAAATTTGGTCAAAGTACCAGTTGGTAAACGAGATATTGCCTAAACATGAATATGCCAAACATAAGGTTTGCGTAAGAATTATTTGTCGAGTGTTAATTTGGCGAACGATTGTTTGGCAAATGAAATTATACGAAAAATGTTTTCGGAAGTAATAATTTGTCAAAGTTTTTTTGGTAAAACAAAGGTAACCCTCTAATATTACGTCGGAACGGAATGTAATTAGAATGTGAGTAATAATGTTGTGTTTACTTTAATATATATATAATGACTAGTTTGGTATAAATATATGTTAGGTACCAAGTAAGCACATTAAAAATATAGAGAGAAAATAACAAACAATTTGAATAGAGTGAGGCATTTAATGAGTAACTTAGAAAATAGAAGAGGGAAGATAAGATTATAGGGCACCTCATACGACATGACAGTTATAATATATAATTGAAGGAAAGATAGTGGGGAAGCGAGGAAGACGACAACCCTAGCTCTAAGGATCCGCCTCGGAACCTAGTAGAACCTACTTGAAAGGTCAACTTTCGTACAAATTAGGGCAACCGCAACACTTTTAGCTGACGCACGCGTGTTGATGTAACAAAGATTGACGGGCAACAACGGAACACTAGCTACACTTGCGTGCCCCGGGCAGGGTTTTCTGTTTGTTTTACAAAGAAGACGTAAATAATCCTATTAACTATTTAACACGCAGATAATTTAAATAAATAAATATTTGGGGACTATCTGACACAAATAGACCAAGTCCCAAACTAAGCAAAGCTTGTACTATGGGTACTAGACGTCGATAAACATACTTAGGTATATAGATAAATAAATACTTAAATACATAGAAAACATCCATGACTCAGGAACAAATATTCATGCTCATCACACAAATAAATGCCCTTACCGGGATTCGAACCCAGGACCTCTTGCTTCGTAGGCAGGGTCACTAAAGCGGTCGTCAATTTATTGTAAGTAATTCTGTCTGGATACTTGTTGAGCTTTTATTGTAATCTTGGCTGAGACCATGGAGGACTTAAGTAGGTACGATGCTCGATGACCTCAGTAAAGCATCCGAGCGAGTTGGTCTAAGAATGAACATGGATAAGACGAAGATCATGTCAAATGCCCATGTCGTACCAACTCCCATTACAATTGGAAATTCACCCAAATTAAAAAAAAAAACAATTACGAACTCAAAACTGCAAATTCTCCTTTAAACGCAAGTTGCGTAAGCATCTCTTATTAACTATTAAAGATTGATGATCCTCATGATACCTTTGTTCGGGTACATATAATTGTATATATTTATGTAGGTATAAGTAAATTTATAGTATGCATTATATATGTATGTATATTAATGTAATTAATTGAATTGTGTTTCCATTCGATTCTCAGTATTTAGGATCCTGTACCACTAAAGTTTCTGTTTAGCCCAATGGTTGACTGGTAGATATTGCCTTTAGGCATTAAGTCCGCCAATTGTGTTGTACCTTTATTTTTATATTTGTGCAATAAAGTTTAAATAAATATAAATAAATAAATCGGACACTACGCTCGAAGTTGTAGACGATTATATATACCTAGGACCAACTAGGACAGACTATCCAGTTAGGTCCAACTTCGTGAAAAAGGTCAATCGTCGAATCCGACTCGGCTGGGCAGCGTTTGGGAAGCTACTACGGCTAGGGTTGCCAAGTGTCCGGCTTTAGCCGGACATGTTTGGCTTTTTAGGGCCGTGTCCGGCCAAATATTCACTCGTCCGGCCTGTCCGGCTTTTGTTAGGCTTTTTGCCTGGCGGCCGCGTAACCCACGCGAGTTAAAACTTGAGCGCTAAGCGCAAGCAAAACAGTGCCGTGCCGTGCCGTGCGTGTGTTGTGTTGTGTGACTAGTGCAGCGGTTGGCAAGGCGGTGCGCCCCGCTTGGCTGAGAGATGATTTTCGGAATAAAATCTAACTTATCTATCATTTACTCCGTACTAAAATTCATTCAAACCGGTACGATTGTTTCGGCGTGAAAAGTAAATAGACGGACAGACAAGAGGGTTAGTTTTGCATTTATAGTGCTATATCATGATTTATGATTATTATGAATGGCTTTTACAACGTAATGTCCCGCTTTGAAAAAGTAATAATTAAGGCTTAAGGCGCCGTAGGTTCAGCGAAGTTAAGCGAACAGTGTTTTTGAAACAATATAATGCGTCTGTTTATAATAATATGGTTTAAAAAAATACGAATAGTAAACTTGAGGCTTTTCTGCAGGGAAATCAGTGTTTAGAAACATGATTAATCATTTTTCGCTCGATAGAAAAAAATCACGAACATAGGTCTAAAAGGGTCTAAAATACACTTAAAATGTTTGTTACAAATTACGAACAAAAGCTGAAAATATTAAAATGGCTTCTAAAAATCGGCAATATCATGTTTGAGGGAAATCAGTGTTTACTTTTTTATTTATTTAAACGGCCAAAAAATTAAAATTAAAAAACATGATTTCCGCGCTTCCGAGCACGCACTTCCATCTCGCTCACGCTTATGCTCAGTGAGAGGGAGAGAAGACCATGAACCTACGGCACCTTAATTAAGTGCCGATTCCGGCTTTTGTATTTTTCCACCTGGCAACCCTAACTACGGCACATCTTTTCGTCCAATATTCCGCAGTGTCTCAAGACGAGAGTCTATGACCAGTGTGTGTTGCCGGTGATGACATATGGCACTGAAACGTGGTCGCTTATTATGGGCCTGATAAGAAAGCTCAAAGTCACCCAAAGGCCATGTTGGGAGTTTCTCTGCGTGATCGCGTCAGAGATGAGGCTATCCGCAGCAGAACCAAGGTAACCGATATAGCCCTCCGAATCGCTAAAGTTAAGAGGCAGTGGGCAGGGCACATAGCACGTAGAACCGATGGCCGTTGGGGCGGAAAGGTTCTCGAGTGGCGACCGCGTACCGGAAGGCGCGGTGTAGGTAGGCCCCCCACAAGGTGGACTGATGACCTGGTAAAGGTTGCGGGAGTCCACTGGATGCGGGTGGCGCAGGACCGGTCACTTTGGCACTCTTTGGGGGAGGCCTATGTCCAGCAGTGGACGTCTTTCGGCTGATATGATGATGATGATGACTTCTTGAGCGGATGCTATGCAATGCGTTCAAAAAAATAGCCCGGATCATTGGTGCTGACATTTCAAAAATATGAGCTCGGCTCGACATGAATTCAACAGCTGCTTTCAACCACTGCACCACTCGCCGTCAACAATACGGTTTCAGAGAATTCACCTTGAAAGAACAACACTCCTGTGTACCTATACATAATATATTATACCTAACCCTTTAGAAATGGAACACCATGTATCATATTCACAGTGAGGGTGCGTGAGAGTTATCATAAAGATATGTGTGCTATTTAAATAAAGCCGCAGATTGCGATACACGCCCGTGGTATATAAACGCGCGCAACACCCATTTCGCTCAAATTTCCCGCGCACACTCGGAATCGCAATCAGCTGACAAATCGTCGCGTTCTCTAAAAGTAGAAACATGAAGAAAACTATCTATCTCGGTCGCACAACCTTTGTTTTGCTTCTTATCAGCTGACCTCTTGAGTTCTGGCAGACAAAGGCCACCAATTCCCTTCTTTCTCCCTTAATCGTAGCACCCGGCTGCCAATAGAATCGAGATTTACTTAAAAACTCGCAAGATCAACCAATAACCGAACGGTTTGAAGCTAGCTGCAATCGCTCGCAACTGTCAACTGACTGACTGATCCGACCTGAGCACAATGAAGCGAGTTTTGTTTTACCTTGCCAAAATGGCTGACGCGTCGACGGAGCGCGTGAAGAAAATACCCGATAGTTTATACGAGCTGTGCTTGACGAGTTTAGTGAACTACTTGCAGAAATCCAAGTGCGAGCGGAATGATTTGCGATCACTGCCGGACAGCATCCTCATGGATGTCTATTACAAGGTTAGTTTTATTGGCACTGTTTTTCAGGTAAAAACAGTCTGGGCGCTGTGTTACCGTTATAATGTTGCATATTTTCGCGTCTTATAATCTCAAGGGCCCGTTTCACGAGGTACAAGTTAAAGTTTTACAAGCTTAAACCGGTGACGCTGGTTAAATGGCGTTTGGTTAAATTAAATGGAATTTCGATTCGTTTTCTTGTAGCTTCATAAAATGGGGTGCCAGATGATTGCTCTTGTGGCTCAGGGAGCCTAGGGGTGCAGTAGCGGTTGTTTGGAAAGTATGCAGGCTGGGTTAGTGCTCGCGTAGCCCCTGTGACCATGAACGTAATTAGGGTAGGAGCAAGTACCTAGACACTTTCACTGAGCATTGTGGCCCGAGACGAGTAAGGTGGGAGCGCAGCCGAGCGCTCTTTGTTACGAAACACAACGTCGATATTGAAAACCGCTTGGAAATAATTGAAATCGTAAACAAGAAAGTCGTAAACCATATCACCATGTTACGTTACTGTGAGCTAGTTTCTCTTACATGAAACTTGTTTCGTTATCACGAATAGGTACATAAGTGTCTAAAGGCTGACATATTATCAATAAAAACTACTTATTTTGAAGAATAAGATAAGACTGAAATGAATATTCTTCTAAATTCTCATATCTTGTTACAAACATGTTTCAATCGAGTGATGTTTTATCTTGGTTATGGTAAACTTTCCTTGCCTGCCACTTTGATGACATCATTCTTACTTTCAATTCTTGCATGTATTAGCATTTATTTGCTCAAGAGAGATCTCTGATGTAAAAGACTATACAAATGCAATAGGCATTATATTCAGATATAGCGAAGATTCCCTTCATATAAAAAACAAGGCCAAGTGCGAGTCGTACTCTCGCACAAAGGTTTCCTTACCATTATCTATGAAAACGGCAAAAAAAACACGTTTTGTTGATTGGAGCCCCCTTAAATATTTATTTAAAACATTTATTAGTATTTGTTGTTATAGCAGTAACAGAAATACCTACATCATCTGTGAAAATTTCAACTCCCTAACTATCACAGTTTATGAGATACAGCCTGGTGACAGAGGGACAGACAGTCAGAAGAACGGATAGCGGAGTCTTAGTAATAGGGTCCTGTTTTACACGGAACCCTAAAAACAAGTGCCTTTTGGAATTAAGTATACTTATTCATGAACGACAGACAGTTTATTTTGTAATTCTGTCAATGTCGTAAGCTCATTATCATTAACAATTTAAAGCACAGAATTTCCTTAACACTTTCGTTGCCAGTACCTTCAATTAAGCGTTGTTAAGCCTACATATGGCCCGCCTGTCGACATACTGTCAGCGAACGCGTTAAGTGTGTTTATTTGTAAATAAATATGGCTAATTCAACTTATATAATTTATTGTTAAAAGTATGTGATCTTGAGTGTCATCGACTGACAATTTTTAAAAAGGCCAGAATAATGTATGCGATACAATTAAATAAATTGACTGATTGCTGATTTAGGTTGACAAACAAATAACATAGGTAATCATGTCCATATTGTATAATAGGTGGTATTATTTCCATTTGACCTCATACATATCTGCTTTGGTGTTTATATTTTATATTGTGAGCAGCTTTCTGCTTAATTTAATTTATGACCATCAGTATTTTATTACTCAGATAAGACTCATTTCAATGGTAATTTTTTTAATATTATTTGTCTGTTTTTCTTTTAAGTCCAGGCTGACTTTTAAAGAAATGCTGTTGGTTAAAAAATGTCTGAAAAATACATACCTACAAATCATGTTCACAATCATGTCATGACTGAATGTTTCGAATAACATAAAAAACAATAAAATAAAAAATAAGACATAGGTTATGTTATGACTTCATCTATACTCTACCTACTAATATTACAAAGAGATAAAAGTTTTTGTAGGTAGTAGGTCTGTCCTTGTCTGTAGGGGAGGGGTAATCTCCAGAACTAGTTATTAAATTAAACTTTCTAATATTAATAAAGATCGCTTATTAATAAACACATATTATTTTTACTTCTGTAATTCTCCACTTGCAATTTTGTTTAAATTTGCTATGATGGTTTGGATAATATGTGATAAACAAACATTTGTGTTGTGATTTGTGATGTTTATATTATATACTTAAACAGTAGTAGTAATTATAACATTACATGTTGGTCTGTTTATCTTGTTGTCCTAAATGAATGTATTTATTCTACTTATTATCCTTTAAATAAATGGCAAAGGCATTCATTAAAATCTGCTATTAAAAAATAAAATGATAAACTTGCAAAAGTAAAATAATACCTATTAGAAAACTTATTTTTGAAATCACCTTATTTGCAGTATTTTACATTCAAAGGAATTAGAAGTTATTTTTATAATCATAAATAAATTCAGTATGATTATTTATTTATTTATTCCATAAATTATCACATTACAGTCAAGCTACACGTGAGTCGTATGATGATATGATGTTTATTTACCAACCAAGTTCAAAATTATTTACATGTTAATTATAATTATTGATTATTGAGTTCGTATAATTATCCCTTTATGAACGTAAATTGGAACAACAATGCCAGTTGCCTTGTTTATTGCTCTTTTTAATTGGGTAAATAGTCTAATGAGGTTTTTTTTTTTCCCACTGATTAAGTTATTGTGCGAATTTTATTTTTATACATAGCTTTATTCTTAACAAGCTTCTGCACGCGACTCTTAACTCGTTATATCGTATCTCCATACTAACTTTCAACCTCCATTTCACCCCCTCAGTGGATGATTTCCGGGATAAAAACTATGCTACATCCTTCCATGGGATTCAAAATATCTCCATGTCAAATGTCATCGCAATCGGTTCAGCAGTTTAAGAAAAAATAATAAGTAATATGCATTGAATGGTAAAACCTGTGTGATTGAATGGCACAAGTGGTGTTATTGTGCCATCCCTGCAGTTTGAAGCGTCCATAGTCTACTGTGACTTATATACCATCAACTGCCCCGTATGCTCCTATGCCAACTGGTTTTAAAAATCGCCTCATCTTTCTAGCGTTTTCCCGGTTGCGCCTCAAAAAGGCCCGGACTCTTTGGCACCTGATTCCAAGATTTGGCTTAGGTGGTTTTAAAGCGACTGCACATACAAGACCTTGTAGGGATTAGACCCAATTCGTGAAATGAATCCGCCGACGTTGATACCTGGGGGCCTAGAAAAGGTTACAATCGACAAGCGCTATCTCCAATAGAAAACTAATGAAATGTATGGGAATGACAGATGTTAACGAAAAGTGTTTCGTCGGCATCTGTCATTGCCATACATTTTATTATTTTCTATTGGCGTTAGCGCTTGTCGATTTTAACCTTGTCTACGGCCCCTGCACAGCTATAGATAGACTACCTTACTCTTTCTAATTAGAACGCTTAGACAAAGCCGGATAGTATATGTCGCCGCGACACAGCACGCGGTCCGTCCGGTGATAGCTGTGCGGCGATTAGACAGTTATATCGCTTCGCTATTACCACATTCGCGGTATTAAAAATCTAGGTATATACAATGTAGCATTTTCTCTCTGCGTGGGACAGACACTATCATGTGTATAAATAAAACTGACGTGACGAGTGGAAATCGCGTGGGGTGATTTTATATTGCCCAGAATAGACCTTGGGCTGTAGTAACAATAACATGTGACTCGGACCTTTGAGCGGTTTAATGTCAGCCTCTGTCATTTGAATATTGAACGTACTGAATACAAAAAAAGACAGGTTTCAATCTCAGGTTTCAATAAATTGATCTAGACGTTCCTAATACAGTCAAGTGTAAAAATATGG
This sequence comes from Epinotia demarniana, assembly GCA_945867215.1. Taxonomy (NCBI): domain Eukaryota; kingdom Metazoa; phylum Arthropoda; class Insecta; order Lepidoptera; family Tortricidae; genus Epinotia; species Epinotia demarniana. Next base: position 2,675,826 of record OX244271.1, read on the forward strand.
GTGCATACAACTTACAAATATGTCCCATAGCTCTTAGGCGTAAACCACACAGAGACGACATACGGCGAGGGCGAGGCGCAGGCGCGGTGCAAGCATGATGCCGCTTCAAACCATTGTAAACCTTCATACAATGGAATAAGGTGCTAGTAACTGCTAGCGGCGCGTCGCTAGCGTGCCTCCTAGGCTTGTGCGCGCTCGATCACTGAGCGGATCGCTCCAAACTAGTACAATCGCTCAAATGTACTAGTTCGTTCTTTTAGGTCATTTAGTTCACTAGTATACTAATTCTGTTCACACAGTTTTCGTTCCTTGTCGCTCGTGCACGCCGAGAGCCATTCGGATACGTTCGGTCGCTCGGTCATTCATTCGGATCGCATCGTTTTGCTGTCAGTGTCACTGCTCGCTCTTCTCTCTCTCTCACTCTGGTTTCTCGCTCGGGGGGAACTAAACGTACTAAAGAGCAGAACCGTTGCGGAATAGTTCGGTCTAGTACAGTGTCGGGAATTAGGTCTTTTTAGTTCTTAGTACATGTACTACACAAGCCTAGTGCCTCCACCGCGATGCGTCAGAATAATTTAAAATACATCTCCTTAGTACCTTACTAGCACCTTATTCCATTGTATTAAGGTCTACAATGGTTTGAAGCGGCATCATGCCTGCACCGCGCCTGCGCCACGCCCTCGCCGTATGCCGTCTCTGTGTGGTTTACGCCTTATGTCAGCGGATTAAAGTTTTGGTACTTATTTGTGAGACGATGTTATCTGTACGTATTTTTGCACTTGACTGTACAATAAAGAAGACGAAGATAGATCCAGGAATGACCCACGAAGGACAAATCTTGCTAGTTAACTTTGACCCCCTTCCTGGTGACCGAATTATAGAAACTCATTATTATGTCGTCTATAATTTAAGCTAAATGTTTTCTATCAGATGGACATATGACCTGAAGGTCTCGTCTTCCACTAGCCCTCAGGTCTCCCCTTCACAGTTACCCTTCGTTTTGAACAAAAGATTACTCTATTCTGAGTTTAATCTACGAGTTTGCAATGGCGACCTAACCGTGGTGTCTGTACGCATCTGTGTCTCTATGGAATGCGCTGGTCTCATCGTCGGATGATTAGTTTTTTATTGGAACGACAATACAGCGATTGTGTGATGGAGCTCAAATACCTATTGCACAATGAGAACCGACTCTATCGTGAATGGTGGGACTCGGATTGGTTCACGGAGATCGGAAGCAAAATATTGTTATTCCATCCATATTGAAGTCACAATATAGGTACTTATTTAAGAGTTAACCTATTCGCCGCCAATCAAGACATCAAAATGCGACATTGTCACGCCAACATCATTGCTATAAGAAATCAAATATACAAACCTTATTATCAAAGACTGAAGTTTGATTTGACAGCGGAGATCATGACACCTTTTAGGGGTTCTTGGCGCGTACGATAACACACGACACGGAACCTTTAGGTGTTCTTGGTGTTCAAAGGGTTAAACTCTTATAGGTGTAGCGTTCAGCTCTCCATCTAACCTAGGGTTTCTTAAACTGTGGTCCATGATCCATGGAATCCTTCCTATTGCATTAATAGTAAAAGTTCCATTCGTTTATAAAAGCTGGTTGTAGCTAAACATCCTTTTACCCGACTGCTTCAGAAGGCTTATGATTTTCGAACGTATTTAAACGGCCAAACGGCTTGATGAATTTTGACATATGAGGTGTCGTTGTTATTCCTCTTGATGGGACTGACATAAGCTGAAATATTTGTAAAAAAGCTTTTCATGAAAAATGATTTGTGTTCACTCATCTATTCAGACAGGGTCCGCGGGCAGTTAAAAATGTTCAAAGGAGTCAATTACTGTTTTAAAAAAATTTAAGAAACCCTGATCTAACCGCTCTAGGCTTAGGAATGGAGGAGATATTATCTATATACATCAAAGCGAATATAATAATTAATAATATTCGATTATTTTGTTTAAAGCGCCTCTGCGCTTCGGCCCCACGCATGCCTTTCAAAAGTCCGGGACCCCATATAATAATAATAAGCATTTATTACGAACCATAAGTCCATAGGTATAAAATCATAAATTACATATGAATTGACAACTACGCTAGAAGGGACAGAAGGATCAGCGAGGAAAATAAGGAAACTTTTATAATGGAAACACTCCTCTCCCTGCCCTACTGGCAAAAAACAAATAAGCACGCCACTCTATTTATAGTGTTTCCTAAAAATTCCCGGGTACCCTTATACGATCATCTCAAAATAGTAGTATCCAATTTTGAGTTTACTCGCCGGACGTGTTCCAAACCGTACAAATACTTTAAAGAAACGATATGGATACCAACTACAGAAAGACAAGAAAAAGGATCCAATTTGTTTTCTTGTTGATAAGCAAATGTACCCAGTTCCCTGACCTATTGAATTGTTTCTGTTATCACTTATCAAGTTATCATTATTGTTTACCTCAAATGGTTTCCGTTCCGAGTAATGCCCTTACAATAAGTAATTAAGATCAAACCCTTATTGGTTCAAGATAAATATGTTAATCACCTTAATGTTATCATCATACAGACAGTCAGAATAGACAGAGTTTGATAAACATTTAGATTGCCCATATAGATAGAATGCTTGTTTTTGTAAAAATATAGACTTGCATTATAAGTTTATAACTATTAGAGAGGGTTTTCCTTTTAGAGAGAAACGATTCTCAGTATCAAGAATCGAATAAAACGGTGCATCTGCCTATAAGTGACATAACATATTTGTAATCTCTCGAGTTGTTTATAGTTATTCGAAGATTTTTTAATGTCGGTATTTATTGAATACGGTGAATTACGGTGCAACAATCGTCTATAATCTTTGATTTGTACATCTTTGCGAAATATACCCTATCGTTCTTATTAAACGATCGTGATAAGTGTAAATGCACTTGATTATAATGTTGCATTAAATTATTATTTGCACAATTAATGAAGATGTGATGACACATAGACGACAGGTTAGCCTAGTTGGTACTGACGCTAAACCTAACGCGTAACCTACGAAGCTGAAGGTCCTGAGCCATAAATAAAAATGAATAAATGTAATAATAGTACATTACTACAGAGGCCTTGAAGTAAGGGTTTGCCGGCCGAATTTTAGTTTTTATTTATATCTATTAAACATAATGTCGACCATACTCCCAGTAGTTCGATACCACTTACACCCCAGATTCGGTTGATACCGTTCAACCAATCTCACTGGAGCGCAAACTCTTAGAGTATTCCAGTGTACAAACTTCCCCGCGTGGTCGTGCCGGAGGCTTCCCCTGGATTTTCCCCAGGCCACCCTCCAACCATGCAGTTCGACCGCTATATTGGGTCCGTCCTATTATAGCAACAGTCAGGTTGAACGTTGAAAAAAAAAACAAAAAGTCGACCATAACACAAGCCTTATTGAGCTTACTTTGGGGCTAGTACGACTTGTGTAAGAAGTCCCCCTAATGTTTATTTATTATATATTTATATTTAAAAAATATAGCTACGATTGTTGAATAATTCGCCTTATACGAAATGTGAAATAATGGCAAACGTTACATTATGGTATTTTATGCAACTGTTGCATAATAAGGGACATTAAAACACGAGTGGTTTTATGAAATGAGCCCGAGCTCTATGAAAATGGGATCGAAAGTCACTTACCGTATATAATTTCCCGAATCCAAGAAGCTGTCAATTGTTGCATTGTTGACAGTTGCCGTGCCCCCGCCAATTGAAAGTGCGCACCGTATTCGGCATGCTAATAGATATCTAGTTTCCGAACATTCGTCACACGTGAAAGTAATGTCAAGGATTCTATATTCGAATTCCACTCACTCCAAAGACGACGAAATATGATGTTTTATTAACCGGCAAACCAATGTACTGTATGTAGTGTCTTTGTTTTGTATGTCCCGTTTTTCAACCTAAGATGTATATTTGTACTTTAAAGCGATGAATTGTACCTATATGCACGTAGTGTGAAATAAAAGGTTATTTATATTATTAACTTCACCTTGAGGCTCGAGCGGTTTGAGTCCCGCCTTAAAGTGAGTTTCTATTAATTTGTGGTGACAGTGCCAACTGAAAAGCTCGACCTTCATGAAGGAATAAGTTAGCCGAGTTTTTATATAGCTGCAATTGAATTGGAATCTTCTGCCTAAGACAGTAGTGTTGCTTTTTGAATTTACTACTTGATGCAATTCGGCCAACATACATTCGGTATACATGGGCGTTTGTATGACAATTTAAAATGATAACATTGATTGTTTAACATTCGTGCCACTACCTGTGTTGATACAACTGCTATGCGCGTGATCTTGGACGATCATCTTCCCTTATGTTCTCGAAATCGATATTATGTGTCTTACTCTTTAATTAGTAACCGACGAGGGGAGGGTGCGGTTTGAATTTGTCTTTCGGGGCACCTGTACCCACCGCAATTTTGCAATAGCAATAACAATAGGCTATTCATACCCATGTACTTTCAGGGGTGTTTCTGAGCGCGCCTTACGGTGGTGACCGTATTGGAAACGTTGGAAGCATCATGTCACAATACAATACAATACAATACAGTAAATATTCTTTATTGCTCACCAGACATAGTTGATAATAGAAAAATAGAGGTTAATTAAACATAAACAATGGTAGACAACGGGCGGTCGTCTTATCCCTAAAAGCGATCTCTTCCAAACAACCTTGGCACTATGGTACTCGTACCTGCCGTTTAAGTTGTCAATAGCGAACAATGACGACACTTTCATCACGATGTCGAAATTAGCTGGCGATAACGGACCATTTCTTTGTAAACCTGACGCAAAACTGTTATCGTAATCCATATTGGTAGGTACGGGGTGGTGCAAGGTGTTTTTTATCATACAAACGATTCAATTGGTCCCACCAACTTGCTTTAGCTAGAATGAGTTCTGTATCGCTGTCTCATTCCAACTATAGCAAGTTGCTTTGACAAATTGAGCGTCGGCAACTCGGCATCGTTTTATGGTTATAAAACTTCACAGATCATGCTAACACACTGTTTATGACCATGTTTTAATGTTTATTTGCGCAAACAACGATACAATAAAACTTAATACTACGGCGATAGGCCATCAACCCACAAAAAAAAGATGTTTCTTATAAGCTTTTAATGCCGACTGAACTTTTCCGTGTACCGTCATCAACTACTCATTAAGACGATTTTAACTAGCCCAAACTCAACAGGGTTACGTCGATTAAGTACTGATTTCCCATGGCCACCTTCTGTCTCCATCATCATATCGGCTCGATCGTACCGTAATATTGAATTGTCATCCCAACTATACTTATCGTTACCCCAAATAAATTAAACATACAGTATTGTGTTACAAACTGAATACTTATTTGACGTCTGAAAACTGAGACTACCAAAACCAACAATGTTAATACTAATTTAAAATTGCGTAACGAAACAAGTCAACAAAAATTAAATTACAGGTGATAAAGTGTATCTTTATGTAGGTAACTTTTTTATACTGCAAAGCCTAGCAGACTCAATCATATCACTGACACGCCCCCGACTGATCATAAAAAGTAATCCAGTTATCGTACCTTATCATCTCCATCGGTCCACGAAGCCAACATGATGAGATTTCGTGGTAAACAGTCACCGCCCTGACTGTTTACCACGAAAACGCATCATAATTCTCCAGCTTTAAGACCACGCTTACACCACGAGCAATGTTATCAGTGCAGGTACACCGAGTCAATTCCTTTGTTATAAAGGTACACATGCTGTTTAGTAGCATGCTTATTTGAGCATGCTCAATTATATGCAGTTAGCATGATACTTACTAGCAACTTTAAGGTACTGTTACACATGCTCTTTAGTAGCACGAAAGCATGCTAGTTTCGAGCAAATAGCATGTGTAAATGTAAAGTTGCTAGTAAGTAGCATGCTTGTTTAAGCATGTTCAAATATTATATTTGCAAATAGCATGCTACTTACTAGCATTTTTGACCTTGAATCGTAATTAAGTCAGCAGAAGTGTTATCAGTGAAAGGTACACTGGACTTTACGCTATTTTTCATTTCGATATGTAGACATGTCATGTCATGATTAGATACAGTCATGTTCGGCCCACGCATGCCCTGGGTTGTGGAGTCCTATCATAATCCCTCGGCCTTGAGTCGTGATGACGGAGCACCACGCCCTCATCACGACCAGGCTTATCAGCGCAGGTACCTTAATGGTACTGGTACACATGCTGTTTAGTAGCGTGCTTGTTTAAGCATGTTCAAATATTATATTTGCAAATAGCATGCTACTTACTAGCAATTTTACATTTACACATGCTATTTGCTCGAAACTAGCATGCTTTCGTGCTACTAAAGAGCATGTGTATACCTTAATATTCGGCGTAGATAGTGGCCACGTTATCAATCATCATTACAGTCAATCTCGGTGCACGAACCATACCCCGGAGTTTAGATGTACCACTAAGACCTATCGTAATCCTGCGACCTTGAATAATAATTAAGTCAGCACAAGTGTTATATCAGTGAATTACACTGGACTTTTCGCTATTTTGCATTTCGATTTGTAGATATGTCATGTCATGATTAGATATAGTCATGTTCGGCCCACGCATGCACTGGGTTGTGGAGTCCTATCATAATCCCTCGGCCTTGAGTCGTGATGACGGAGCACCACGCCCTCATCACGACCTGGCTTATCAGCGCAGGTCCGTTATCGAGACGGCACGCCAGACAGCCGTGGAGTATGTAGAGGATGTTGAAATTAGAGGCCATATTTTATATAGGTATAGTGGCTTTGTGTGCTCTAGAACTAGCGACACTGAAGTCTTTTACCCGACCTGTGGCTGCGAACCGCTGAACATGAGGACATACTAACGAATTTCTGCCCAAGTTGAAACGGAGATGTTCGTTTCATGTTTGTGTTTGTTCAATGTTTTATGTTTGTATGTTTGCTCGCTCGGTCAATGAAATAAGTGTTCGCCCCCTGTTGAAGAACTGCCATAAATTAGCTATGCGGGAATACCTCAGATTCCACGGAACAAAATGCTTCGCTTAGCCGGATAGGAACATGAAGATATTACCCAACTATTGACTAAATGATTAAAAGACTAGCTAGGCGATCGATCAGCGGGGTATTCCCCACACTTCTTCATTACGTGATTCCTGGTAACTTTATAAACTTAGATCAATGCATAAACGTTTTACAAACAGCTTGTTAGCGTATTGCTGTTTGTAGCAGTACTGTAACCAAAGTGATTGTAATTTATCTCATATAATTTCCAACATTCTATAAATTAGTACCTATATAGTAAGTTTCCCTTATATGCGCAGTACATAGTATGCATGCAACTTGCCACCTACAAAAACCTACTCCTAACTCTTCCTATAAGTCATAAGTCACTAACTTTATAAATATTACATTCTTAAATAAAATTAATTTACGTGAATAATGTAGATTGTAGTACCACGTTTTGCCACTTTTTGCTGTTCGGAACTACCCACAGCCCCGGGCGCCACGGAAGACCAGCGCTGTGGCATTGTTTAATGTCGGAGCATATGCTGAGTGGTGTCCACTTGCGGCCACTATAGCAGCACCACCAGTCTTCTTTACGCTCATGTTATTGTTAGTTTAAGTTTCTCTTTATTAGGTATATATTGCGTTTCCTAATTAAGAACGAAATTGTGATGTGGTGTTATTTTGGCTGACAATAAATTCATTTCATTTCATTTTCATTTCAAAGAAATCCAAACATCAAACAATTTACCTAGATCAATATCACCGGCCAGTATCAACTAAACTCGGAATTTAATACGAAACACGCGACTGTCGCCGCTGTTAAACAACACACGACCTTAAGCCCTGCGCCCGACAGTGTATTACCAAATGAAGCAGAGATCCTGGCCGGTTTTCCTTCACCTAAAAACGCTAATACCCACTCGCGGATAGCGGTACCTAGCGGTGAAGGATTGGTAATGTTTAGAATGTACGAATGGCAGTGATAAACATTCGTCGCTTATTAGACAAATTTTGTCAAAGGCCTCAAAACACACCACGGGACCGCTTAGACGTTAGGTTAGATTAGGTGCGGAACTGAGCATGTGCTAAAATGTGTTTCCATTCAAGTCACACTTTGCTGTGAATTGTAGGGAACCTAGCTTGTTCATCTCTCGTTTGTTCTTCTAAGAGCCGTTGCTTGTCTTGAATTCACTATTTTTTCAGCGCCATCCGGTGATCGTGTGGTTTAGCTAGATGTCAGAAATAAAGTAGCTGAGAGCTTTCCTACTATTAACGTTCGCTACCACCCCAAAAAAAGGTGCAAGCGGATGATTGATTTTCAACTTCATAGTTCGGTACAAATACTAACGGCTATGGGTTGCTAAAAGCTGGTTATTGCTTTTAGCAACCCATAGAAGTATTTGTACCGAAAGATATCGGTAATTCCGTATTTATTATGAAGTCGATGGAAGCTCCGGTTGGTTGCAGAACCTGTTAAGAGTTTAATTGAACAAATATATTGACAAATGACGTACATTACCTCCATCGTATATCACTTAATTATTTTTTAAACTCGAGTAGGTATATCATTGTGATGATGAATGAACAGTCCGAATTCCAATTGTAATTAATGTACAAACGCCAACACAGTTAACTGACCACCTTGTATTTATATAAAACCGTATTGCAATGCATATAAACTGCACGGATGATCGAAGCTGTGTTGTCGATAGTATACAGTTTTTTTTTTCACAACGAGGTTAAATTCGTAATTGTTATCACACATCTTTTTCCTGTTATTTTAAGTTAGTTATTATTAATTTAAAAAAAAATGTTTAATGCAATTATTTTCAAAATTGCTTTTTTGAGGTTAGATATGAGGATATCACGTATCATTTGTGGTATATTGAATTTTAAAAAAATCAGCCATATCGTGTCTGGAGGAGCCCAAACTTGGTATGTTTCGAAAATTATTTTTGTTTTAATTAAAAAAATATGGCTAAAATGTAATGATGTGGCATATTTTTAGAATCGCCTCAAAAAGCCCTTTCATATGATACTACACACGATAGGTTTCTGAAAAAAATTTTTTTTTTCCATACAAAAAGAAAAATGATTCGGCACTCCCCCCCTAACGGAATTTTTTTTAGGAACTGCGGGTCAAAAAAATTGTTTTGACCTCTAGTAAGCGTGTGCCAAACGGCTAAACTGTACATCGATTTGCGGTTTTCTTATGAAATTGGGCTTGTGGGGCTTCCACTACTCGTCCCAATGAGTTTTTCGGAACTTATCTAGTTCGCAATAGTTACCGTTAGCTATTCGGTGAAGGAAAACATCGTGCAGAAACCGATCTAATCTCAATAAGGTCTATTTTTCCCTCTGAGTTAGGTCAGATGACAGTCGCTTTTGTAAAACTAGTGTATATGCCAAATCTTGGGATTAGGTGTCAAAGCGTCTCTACACTGCTGCCTATTCCGTAGGTATTGTAGAGTTGTGTTCCTGATGTGAGTAAGGTTCCCAGAGCTCCATCCTTAAAGGCCGGCAACGCACTCACAACACCTCTGGTGTTGCAGGTGTCCATGGGCGGCGGTAATCGCTTACCATCAGGTGATCCGTCTGCTCGATTGCCTCCTATAACATTAAAAAAAAAAGCGGACTCCGACCTCCTTTAGGGCGCAACCGGGAATAACGCTAGGAGGATGACGAGTATATAAAGTAAACCTAATTACTAAATGACTAGGTGGAGGTCGCGGGACTCCGCTGGTTGCGGAACGGTCAATATGGCACTCTTTGGGCCTATGTTTTGACGGCCTCTGTAGCCTAGTTGGTAGTGACCCTGCCTACGAAGCAAGAGGTCCCGGTTTCGAATCCCGGTAAGGGCATTTATTTGAGTGGTGAGCATGCACCAATATTTGTTCCTGAGTCATGGATGTTTTCTATGTATTTAAGTATTTATTTATCTATAAGTATGCATATCGTCGTTTAGTACCCGTAGTACAAGCTTTGCTTAGTTTGGGACTAGGTTATATGATTATTCCAAATATTTATGTCCAGCAGTGGACTTCGGCTGATATGATTATGACGAATTTCTAAATTATGCGTTATGAGTAAGTAGTAATGTAAAAATTAACTCGTATATCCAGAGATTGCTTCCTTTTCGTTGCCTTTGTTGACTTGAATTGATACGTAATGTGAGTTGGAAACATTGAAGAAACGCCAAATTGTATGAGCTAATCTTAAAATAGCGTAGGTAATTGTCATCGGAATAACTATTTGAGAGAAGGTCATGCTAAATTCTGCCGGGAAGTTGTGCGAACTTAACCCCAACGCCCTTTCTCTGTCCACCGAATTCATTGTTTGAAATAAAGAGGACCGATTTTTGACTTTCGAGCGCTCGAAAATCAAATAAAAGTACATCGTTTGTAGTGTCAAAATGGCGGGCACTTAGTTGATACCTATAGAATTGAATACGAGTGGTCAATACCCTCGTTTTTCAATTTTCTATCGCTATTTCAAAATAGCATTTCATATTTTTGTCAGTTTGCAAGTGAAAGAGTCGAGCGCTCGAAAGTCAAAAATCAGTCCCCTGATTTGCGTATTGCAGCCCAGCAAGTATGATAGGTTTTATGGTCATGTTTTACGTGATGTTTTGAAACATGATCATAAAAAAACTGCCGAGCTAGCTAGGCAGGTGCTATTTTGTGTCTTCTGATCCCTTTAGTTCATGGACTGCTATAGTTTGTGTAATGGAAGCATTTAGGTGCATTAAAATGATGCTACAGCCAGACAATAAACCTGTCAAACATAAATTGAGTTTCGGTGCCCCTGTTCTGCAAGTACAGGAGCGATAAGTTTAGTTTTTCCGTGAAAAAGCGCTCCACATTGCGGTGGAAAGCTGCGCATAAGTTGCATAACAGGTAATAAGGAGTTTTACCGGTTACTTATCAGTTAACATATCACAACAGAAAAAAAAAATGCTCTGTATTTTGTCTGAAGTATATGTAGATACTCGTAAAATGTAAGTTGTAGGCCACATCGTAAGTTTTTGTGGGCCTCGGAGGCTGATGATGATTGTTTACTATAACGGGCGATTAAGGTATACTCCTTTTAGACCGTCGCGTCGCTCACTACCGGGGTTTTTGTGACATGCTTTTTGCGTGTCAATTGCGACACTCATTGTAAAATGTAATAAGTTACTATCAAAATTTAGAATTTTGGTACAAGCTTCTTTTGTCTGCCGATGTGTAGTAGGGACTTTTGTTTATACCGTCGTCAATTCAGATCAAATCAGCTCGATGGTACCATAATATTAAATTGTTGTCCAAACTATAACTTTACCCGAAATTTCAGCTCAATCGGTTGAAGATATATGCTTTCAAAACTGCACATTAGAAAAGTTGAAAAACCCCCGACATTTTCATTTCAAAGTCCAATATCTCAAAAACGGCTTAACAGATTTTGTTGAAACATGACTAAGAACACTCGGGGTAAAATTATTTATGGCACAAAAATAACCGCATTCAAATCGGGCCATCCGTTTGACAGCTACGATACCACAGACAGATACATAGATAACTACACAGACAGACACGTTAAATTTATAACACCCCTCTTTTTTCGTCGGGGGTTAAAAATAGAGTTGCAAGATTCCAGCCGAACAAACATAACTAGTTACATAGTTGAGTACAAACGTTGCAAATTATAGAAAGCTTTTAAAACTATGTGTACTCGAATGAAGAGATCAGGAATATCTACACAGACTTGTGATAAAAGAGCCATGTGTTGATTGTTTTTGGCTTCCGATAAAATATAAAGTTCTCAATTCGACGTTATTAGAGTTAGTGGGATGTGTTACGCTATGCTTTGTTATACCTATTGTAAACGGATTAATATTTTTTTTATACCAGTGTAAAAAAAAAACTAGTGGCTATGATTCCACACTAGGCCGGGCCTGTCCCGTGGAAACCGTTTTGTGTGTGCTGTTTCCCAAGATTCACGTAGTCATATTTCACATAGTATACCTATATATATATATATATATATATATATATATTATCGCGGTATCTGACGTAACATATGTCCTACGAAACTGACGGTCTTGTGTAGAGATTCCTGTGGATTTGTTTGCGTGACATGAACATGAATATTTGTTTCTGGGTCTTGGATGATTCCTATTTATTTAAGTATTTAAATCATTAAATTATCCATAATAAATCATTAATTTCCGTCTGCTCGTTTGCCGTTATTTATTATAAATTATAACACAAGCCTTGTCCCCTAAATTTGTTCTCAATTCATCATATTTCTTCACTAGAAAAACGATAGCATTTGACACGTGATTTAAGAACACGTGCCACGACCGTTCCGAAATAGAAGTAATCGATCAAACAAGCCGAGAAATGATTCGCTGCGCAAATATTTGGAGCTTAAAAAACGTATTAAGAACCGCAGGATTATTGACATGAAGGGCTGGATATTTCCATCCTTTTAGTTATTATTAATTGAGATAATAAGAATGCAATAAGATAACTCTTAGATTAGGGTAATTAATAGTGCATTCTCATTGAGACACCCGTTACATTGTTGTAGAGGCTATAAAGTGGGTAGGTAATAGATGGACAAGTGGGTTCGAGGTCCGAGCTGGTGAGCTGTGATTGGTCGAATCGCTGTTCCAACCGGACTACAAACACATTATTGGACGGTTTGAAGACATTTTCGTGTAACGTCTAGCTAACCACAGTTCTGAGGCCTGAATTCTGACCATCTTTCGCCAAATTTGGTGGCGTGAAAAGGTCTTTCGTCAAAATATTCCTCCATTCCTAAACTTATCGCAGTCGAAAATCAGCCCGGGAACATTTCAGTTCAACAAAACGTGCTTTCCAATACAAGCTGTGGGAAAAATTACATATCAATTAGGGTCGTTTGTATCAAAACTTCGGTAACCGTAACGTACGTACGATTGTATGGGAAGTTTGACAGTTTTCTATGCATGGGATGATAGGTGTCGGCGCCAAGTTCAACGTTTAGCGGGCAGTAAATTGTGGTTGATGCAACCCGCCCATAATATGTTAAATATGAATGAATGACTGAAACATTAGGGGTCCGTGACATGATTGCTAGGGGTCCACGGCTGCTTCGTTCACTCTCGTGGTACGAAGGTATAGACACATGAAACCAGTTTTTTTTTTCAACAAGCGTCCACGTTATTTTTGAAATTCTGAGGGTGATCCATGCATAACTAAAGTGTAGGAACCCCTGCTTTAGTAGGTTACTAACGATTATAAATAAGTGAAATGATAGCCAGAGTATATAATGACGTGTATGGATTGACGCGGTGAAATGAATTATATAAATAATCGTTGTTACGTCACAACAATGAACTGTCTGCATCTGTATCAACAATGTGCAGTCAACAGGCGTATCTCACATCGATTTGCTACCGAGTCTACCTTTACAATTCCATACAGTAATTTTAAACACGCTTTCTGAGTACTTTCTACTACAGCTTGGGCCAAAATTCTTATGTCCGTTTGTCCAGCTGTTATCTTCTACAGGTCGCATGTTTCAACCAATTCTCCTGAAATTTCCTGAGCAGGTTCAATAATGATACCTATAGATTTTTTTTATAAATGGTCGGCATTGCGGTTTTTTATATTCTGGAGTCGTTCCAAGACTACGGTGTATGCTAATTTAATCATCAGGCATACCGTACTGTGGTTTGCCACCGTCGTATACTAAGAAAAAGGTATTTACATAACTGGCAATTAGACTAAACTGAAAGAATTTAGTCCAATACTTAGGCAAACCCGCATGATAAAACATATCCTATAACCATTCAGAAAGTTCATTCTAGTCGCAGGTGAAATAATGTTTGAAATCGGCTAAGGGCACGGAGATAACCGAGTACATATACTACATATGAACTTACAAACTCAAGGAATTTTCCTCCTTATAATATTTCTCTTTGGTTAACTCCAGCCTAACACCTCCAATAGCGACTAAAAAATAAACACAGTGTAAACCATTGTGTCCAACTACAAAACAAATGCTCTCGTTTACCGCTCTGGAGCAGCAATTTTCCAATTACCGTACCACTCTATGAAGTAACAATTGAATGTGAACTTGACTCCAATACGTGAAACGAACATTATTCGTCATGTAGTACAATTAGGTAGCACTTTTAAAATCTTTTACAACTTACTAGAAGCAAAAAAATCTTTCATTTGCTACTTACGTAGCTGTTGAAATAATTTTTGAAATAGGTCGTGCAGTTCCGGAGATAACCAAACATACAAACCATACACTCATACCATACAAACTGCTATTTGTTTAGAAATATAGATCAACTTTGAATCAATTTTTTAACAGTGTTGTTTACCTTCATACTTGATACTTGAGGTTATTTGAGTTGGCCGAATTGCCTCAAAGTAATCCATTCAAAAAGCAAGTCTTCCGTCCTTGGTAGAAGATCTCAATTGCAATGACAGTTTTATAAATTGGCGGCATCATTAAATAATCTCAGCGTTACCTAATAGTTTGGCTGTCGCCTCCCTGAAATAGAATAGAAAACGCTTGAAGGGGCGGCAATAATAACATTGTTTACTTCATATCGTCTTGTATACATCTTAAAACCATTAAATGTTCCGTTATATGCACGATAGCATATTTACGTTGCGTATTATTATATATGTTGCGTGATATTCACTTTCCTGAGGAGCTCAGGGAGTGTTGTGATAGAAACTGTGACAATGTGGGACATCATATGATTATAAAGCGCCTGTATAATAGAATTATAGGTATTTTAGTTGAAGCGTCCGTATTAACCTGTAAAAAGACTGTAAAGCGGAAAGGAGGCTATATTACAGGATGGAACAAACATGTGAGTGTGGTGCACAAAGAGGCGAGGTTGAAATTTTTGGAGTGGGTCGATAGTGGTAAACCGAAGTCTGGAAGTATATACCGTGATATGTGTGATAGCAGGCGCAGGTTTAAATGTAGGTTGAAATGGTGTCAAAACCATCAGGACCAAATTAAAATGGATGTATTGGCCTCCCATCGCTCAAAGGGTGATTTTAAGTCATTCTGGAAGCATACTAATTCCCTTAATGTAAGACCCAGCCTACCAGTGAGTGTAAATGGATATAATGAACCAGCAGAAATAGCACAGTTATTTAAAGATAAGTTTCAAGTTGAGTCACCGCTGGGCATGACTCTAGAGTCATGTAAGGCCGAGTACGGCGATGAGTTCACCGTGTTCACGTGTAAGGAAGTGTCTGATGTGATCCGCCACATGACGCGAGGAAAGTCACCAGGGCACGATGGGCTCAGCATCGAGCATCTGCAAGCAGCTGGGGTACACTTACCGAGAGTTTTAACTATGCTGTTTTCGCTGTGTATTGGTCATGCCTTTTTGCCGGATGACATGTTGAGGACAACTGTCGTTCCAATAGTTAAAAATAAAACTGGGGATGTGTCAGACGCAGGTAACTATAGGCCCATTTCATTGGCTACAATAATAGCTAAAGTACTTGACGGTGTGCTTGACATGCGACTTGGTAGATATCTAAAGTTACATGATGCACAGTTCGGATTTAGAGCAGGATTATCTACCGAGACCGCCATTTTAAGTTTAAAGCACACCGTCAAGTATTACACAGACAGGAGCACGCCTGTGTACGCGTGCTTCCTAGACCTGTCCAAAGCCTTTGACATGGTGTCATATGGTGTCCTGTGGGATAAGCTAGCATCAAGTAACGTCCCACGTGAAATTATAGATATTTTTAAATATTGGTACGGCAACCAGACTAATACGGTTAGATGGGGGATAGCACAGTCGGAGGCATATAGGTTGAATTGCGGGGTGAGGCAGGGGGGCTTAACCTCGCCGAAGCTTTTCAATCTGTATGTCAACGGGCTGATAGAGGAGCTCAGCAGAATGCCGGTGGGGTGTTATGTCGACGGTGATGTAAGCGTGAACAACATAAGCTACGCCGACGATATGGTGCTGCTGGCCCCCTCTGTCAGTGCACTCATGAAAATGCTGAGTGTATGTGAGGCCTACGCAGACGCTCACGGTCTTGTATACAACTCCAAAAAGAGCGAAGTCCTAGTCTTTAGGTCAAACAGAATGAACGCTACGCATGTGCCCTCTATAACTTTGAAAGGTAAAGACTTACAGAGGGTTACACAGTTTAAATACCTTGGGCACTATGTGACGGAAGACCTAAAGGACGATCTCGATTTGGAGAGGGAACGGAGAGCATTAGCGGTCAGAAGCAATATGTTGGCTCGTAGGTTTGCCCGATGTTCGAAACCAGTTAAAGTCACCCTTTTTAAGGCATACTGTCAAGTATTTTACGCGGGTAGCCTATGGGTCAACTACACGCTGAAAGCCTATAATGCTCTTCGTATCCAGTATAATGATGCCTTCAGAATTTTGATGAGGTTGCCACGGTTCTGTAGCGCGTCGGGGATGTTTGCCGAGGCTCGTATCGATGACTTTTACGCGATTAGGCGAAAGCGGGTTGCATCTATTTTAAACCGCATCCGACGCAGCGACAACAGGATTCTGAAGGTCATTGCTGATAGAACGGACGGTTCCATCCTGGGTACATGGGTTAAACTTATAAATTGATGATTGACATTTTAATTTTTATTTTTATTGTATGCTTTTTATAACTTCTTTGACATTTAGTAAGTATTAATTAATAATTGTTTAATTTAAGTTGATTTGCTTTGTTTATGTTTTTTGTATGGAATTTTAAAAAGTTCTGAAATAAAGATATTTTATTTTTTATTTTTATTTGTTGCGGTATGTTTGTGTGTGCATACTGAATAGGTAGTTATTTACGTTTTGTTCATGAGTTATGCATTATGTTTATGCATTATTTCATCGTACTCTTGATCCCAATCGTACCTGTATTTCGAAGTTACCGAAGATAAAATACATATACTCGTTTACAACACTTTTGTTGGCAAGTCAGTACGAGTACTCAACTTAAAACAATTGGAAGGTCGTTGTTGCTAAGATTCCATCCGCTGGGTCACTTTTTACGGATTTAATCAACCAACTGTAGGTTGAAGTCCATATTGTAACACTTTTTATATGAAACTCTGACATATTGTCACTTGCCTAACGGGATTGATTGACGCAAGTACAATGTTCTCCTTTCTATTCTAAACAATACGAGGAAATTTCATAACGTTACTCGGCTCGCAGTACAAACCTCACGAATGTTATTGTCAATTCCAATAACCAGGAATACTTCGATTAGATACAAGCTTAGGGCGGGTTCCATTAACTTTCGATTACCGACTAGTGATGTGCCGGGGAATATTCCCGCATGGGAATTTCCCGGGAATATTCCCTTGTTCCCGGGAATATTCCCCAAACAGGGGAATATTGAAATACAAATTAGGAAAATTTAAGTTGTAATAAAAGTAATTAAAATAGTATAAATAGTGCCATTCGCCAAAAACTTCATTATTGTACTAATTCCGCCTTTTTATCTCAATTACCATTAAATATGTGAATATTTTGATATTTTGTATTCGTACACATTTTATTGTAATTGTTTTCGTTAACCTTGTATCGTTTTTGTTACTCGCAGAAGTACTTTTGTAAAATTTGTTTTTTTCGGCTCGGCTGGGAATATTCCCATTGTTCCGAGGAATATTCCCAGGAACATTGGGAATTTACCTTTGCGGATAAATTAGACTGGTTAATGCATTGGTAAAAAAATCAAGGTCCCAAGTAATCATAGAATCCCTGATAGGAAGACGTATAAACAAACACAATTTCAATATTCCCGTATATTCCCGCCTGGGGAATATTCCTGGGAACGGCACATCACTATTACCGACCGATCAACGTTAAATATGGCGCTGGCAGCTGTCATTCCATAGAAACTTGTCAAACCTTCCATCCATTAATCTTTTAACGAACACCGCTTACGATTACAGACGGTTTGTTGCACCCTTAGTATACAATTTTAACGTTCAGTCACAGTATAACTGGGAAGTTATTCTTGGACTTAGGAGTCCTTTAATTGAAATCGGGGCTTAATAATACAAAGGAGTTAAGGCCTCCACCCACCGGACGCGTATGCCGCGCGTGTGCTGCGCGTGTCGGGCGCGTTTGAAGCGGTATATGCACACCGGAAGCGGGCGGCGTGTAGCAACGCGTGTGCAGCGCGTGTGCCGCGCTGCTGCTGCGCTGCAGCTGCGCTGCCGAGTTGTAACTTTAGCGTGTGCTGCGCGTGTGCCGCGCTGCTGCTGCGCTGCCGAGTTTTAACTTTAGCGTGTGCTGCGCTGCTGCTGCGCTGCCGAGTTGTAACTTTAGCGCCGCGCGGGCCCGCCTTCGAAACGCGTTCGATGTGTGTTTAAGTGTAGTTTCAATGCTTTACAACTTGCGCGTGTGCCGCGCAGCACACGCGCCGCGCAAGACACGCGTCCGGTGGGTGGAGGCCTTTAATCCGTGTTTGTTCAGAGCTCAAGCGTAGGCTGGGAGGCAAAGTTCAACGGCCTAGTGCGTGATCCGACACACGTGATTCATGGCGTGTCTTTATCGGCTTAAATTGTGGCCAATCTAAATAGTGTATCTTAGGTATCTATAGGTAAGTCTGAAAGTAAGGTAAGCGAGTTCGTTGTAAATAATGAATATTTACAATAAAAAATATTGGGACAATCTCAACTAATCGGTTTAGCCACAGTAAGCTCAAAAATACTTGTGTGATGGGTATCAGACGATGATATATTTAATGCATATAAATACCTATAAAGACTCAGCAGCAAGTATTCATGCTCATCACACACATATTTGCCATTACCAAGCAGTGGACACTCCACGATTTACGTTCATCGCTACAAGTACATGCCGGTGCCCCAACGTTGGGGAACCGGTATGCACTTGTAGCGATGAACGTCGACGACGTCAGAGGGCCATAAATCTCGAGGGTCATAAATGTTTTGGCTGAGAAAAAAGCGCCTTTTGTAAAGATCAAAGGAGTGTCCCTTCTGTACCATTTCTGTCTATTCTGTGCCATTACCGGGATCCGTACCCTGAATCGTTAGCTTCGTAAGCAGGGTCACGTTACCCTCTTACTATACCATATTTCCACATTATTCATCGTCCCAAGCCTCACTGCGGGGCCCAGCATCCGATTCCGACGGGTGCACTGAAAACGACAGCTCTACTGCCCGTGACAGGCTGCACGCGCCACCCGAGGGTCGACAGACTTGAATAATTGACTATCGCATTCCAACTTCAAACGCAATATACAAAAACATTGATTCGTGACAGCAATTAACTAATACAAATTACAAACAGATTATGACAAAAAAGGTTGTCCTAGCTAGAGCGTGTCACGAAATGGACTTATATGTCATTCCTACACGGGGATCGGAGAGAGTATGCTACTTGTGTTTATTGGGACCAATATTCCATCCTTTCATCACTTTAACTATAACTATTCAAGTAGCTCCTACGCCATGCAAGAGGCTATGCGACCTCGCAGGGGTTCGCAAGCCTCAGTTTGAAAAAACACTTCTTGAGTCTAGGGAAAAACCATGGGGAAAGTAGGTTAATCAAATATTTTTTAAGTTTCGTTGCTCTTATACAATCGCTCGACTTGCATTTAATCATTTATATCTGCCTAGTATCTAGTTCGGCCTCACTTTCTGTCCAAGTTTAGGCGTGCAACGACTGGATTTGATCATATTTTAGCGGCAAACTCTCGATTTCGCTGACGTTCGCTTGCGACCGGTCTGCGCACAAGTTTATGCGAGCGTGCTTTCGCTTTTCAAGGTAAATTTCTCCTGTCGTTGAGGAAAATGTATCTGCAGACAGTGACAGAAGGCTGTACATAGGTCTGATATGACTCATGACATTACCTATGTCGCTGATTCCATCTTTTAACTTTATCTACACTAATATTATAAAGAGGAAAGATTTGATTGTTTGATCGTATTGAATAGGCTCCTAAACTACTAGACCGATTTGAAAAAATAATTTTACCATTAAAAGCCGACATTATCCCTGATGAACATAGGCTACTTTTTGCCGCGGGAAAATGCTTCATTCCTACGGGAAAACGGAAAGCTAACCGTGCGGGTAAGCCGGGCCGGGCAGCTAGTATTCCTTATTCTTGTAGGGTCGAAGACTTTCATCCCAACACATTATTAAAACAACGGCCAAAAAAGCTAAACACAAAATAGGATAATATCATCATTCTTCGCTGCTCTTATGCCATTTTTAATAAGTACCACGTCGTTGGCGATCAAGCACAAGTACAACTGGCTGATGGTTAGCGGTATTATTTATCCAATGAACATTTATAAATATTTAATTATAATATTTTTATATCACCCACATAATGAAAAATAAGTTAAGCCAACCATTTTAACCACATTACCGCTAAAGTAAATAAAGTATATTGAAATCGTATCATGACTACTCGTTAGTCTACACATTTTTTCAAACTGAAGCCTGAGGCACTGGTCCCACCGCGGGCGAGTAACTATGAGCTATCGGCTATTTTCTAGCCCAAGAAACGAACAAAAGATAATCGGTCCCGTGTAAATAAAAGAGAGAGTGAAGAGAGAGTCCTCGCCCGCAGTGTGAACAGCCAGCTATGAACTATAAAAATATATCTCTCTCTTTTATTTACAGGGTAGCGATTATCTTTTGTTCGTTTCTTGAGCTAGAAAATAGCCGATAGCTCATAGTTTACTAGCTCGCGGTGGGACCAGTGCCTCAAGCTATCCTTTTTGTTTGAAGTTTTCACGTCTTTTACTAAATAATAACTGAGGGGTTGTAATGAGTGAATTATGCCATTGTTGGTCTGGTAGAATGATTCACCGCTTACCCCTCGCATTGACTCATATCTAGTGATGTGCCGTGGGAACATTCCCGGGAGCGGGAATATTCCCCAGGGGAATATTCCCATGTTCCCAGGAATATTCCCAAAACAGGGGAATATTGCAATACAGATTGGGCAAATTAAAGTTAGTTGCAATTAATAGTAAATAAATAAACATAAACAATAAACATAAGGGGACAATCTTACACAAATCGAGCCAGTCCCATAGTAAGCTCAATAAGGCTTGTGTTATGGGTACTAGACGATGATATATATAATAGATAGAAATACTTAAATACGTAGAAAACATCCATGACTCAGAAACAAATATTCATGCTCATCACACAAACATTTGCCCTTACCGGGATTCGAACCCAGGACCTTCAGCTTCGTAGGCAGCGTCACTACCCACTAGGCTAACCGGTCGTCTAAATATAATATTAGTACTCCAAAGAATAAAATGACTTGTTATAAACTACGTTTTTGTGCTAGGTGTACATGTTTTACATGTACGTCTATGGTTTTATTCAACAAAATTTAAGCTTTTGTATCGATCGCAAAATATATATCCCTATAACGCTTTTGTTATTGTACATACGTGTAATGTTCCTAACAAATTTACGTCTGCTCTTGCCTCTGTACCTTATTTCCTATTATACGGAGATTTCCGGGAACAGCGGATTTTTTCTTATATGGCTTTTGTCATTTCTTTGTCTAAATTATTTGTAGTCATTGTGACTTTTAATCTTTATGAATGTTCAACATGTAAATGTCTTTTTTAATGGTGCAGTACGAATGTAAAAAAAAAATTCAGATTCGTCCTATCACATTTATATGTGCACCGTTAAAAAACCAATAACTGTGATTTTTAATGAAACTGTGATGATTTGTATCGTTTTTATTAATTCAAGAAGTACTTTTCTAAAAAAAAATATTTCAACCATGGGAATATTCCCAATCTTTCTGGGAACATTCCCAGAAACATTGGGAATATTCCCGGGGAACATTGGGAATTTACTAGCACAGGTGAGTTACATTCTTTAATGTCTCGGTATTAAGTTTAGGTTCTTATGTTTTGATAGAATCGCCGATAGCACAATATGCAGACATACACAATTTCAAAATTCCCCTATGTTTCCTTTGCGTGGGAATATTCCCGGGAATATTCCCATCAAGGGAATTCCAAATTTATAAAAAATACTAGTCTAAAATGTTTCTAGAAAAACCATCTAATGTCAATAAATGATCTCATGACGAATTTTCATGTTACTCCCCGATCCCTTTAAAATCATCCATAAACATAAGCAAATACTTTACACCAGGCATGCGAAAGTTCCATTTATTATAATTAACTTACATATGACTGATACTGAAGTAAATTTCTCGCACTAGGCCGGTTTTTTAGTATTTGTTGTTATAGCGGCAACAGAAATACATCATCTGTAAACAAATCAACTGTCTAACTATCACGGTTGAGGAGACGGCCTGGTCACAGACGGACAGACAGACATTACCTTAGTAATAGGGTCCCGTTTTTACCCTTTGGGCACGGAACCCTAAAAGCCGCTGTTTAACAGCTAGAAAACTTATGCGATCCCGTTCTACCGCATAGCACGTGCTCTTTCGTCCAGTTAAGGTTGTCGCGTTTTGTGTGACCCTGACAGTGACAACGTCTGCCGCGCGACTATATGCGAACGATGTCAGTGTCCTGTCCGGCAGTGCACGCCGCGTTCAGGCGGATCAGCACCTCGGAGGTGTGTGGAAGCCGAGTTTAGCTGAAGTGAGAGAGTTAGGGCGAACGACGCTACGAACAAACGTAGCTTCCTATGCCTCTATATACTTAGTAACTTTCAAGCGATCATTAGTGCCTCGAAACACGTAAATAAACTCTGTAATGGCAGCCCTAAGCAGCATTGTACGAAACTGGCTCGTAACAAGCCTTATGTGGCCGTCTGAGCCGCTTTATGCCTCTGAATTCCAGGCCTTATTTGTGGAGCGGGAATCACTTGTTACATTAATCAGCTTGCAAGGTTTGGTAACACACGACATTGTGCGAAATGTCTGGACCACGGGCCCTATTTGGAAGAAGTATGCCGATCTTAACCGCTCGGCCACGACTTTGGTCTTAAGCGACCTGCGACCAGCGTTTTATCTGTTCATTGCGCGGTCGAGATGCGCAACGCACTGTGGTTAGTTGGGATCACGCGCAATGAACAGATAAAACGCTGGTCGCAGGTCGCTTAAGACCAAAGTCGTGGCCGAGCGGTAATAGCTCTATACTATACCTCATTCCATATAGGGTAAATCGCCAATAACTGGCTACCGTTCAATAACTGGCCACCTAATACTAAAAATGAACTCTCTTCACAAATGCATACAATATGAACAAAACATTACACCCTACACCCCTTCTCGTTAGGCAGTCGTGTAAAATATACATGTAATAAACTCTTTGGAGGGGGCCTACGCCCGGTACTCCCAACAGTGGACGTCTTTCGGCTTTAAGATGAGGATGATATAAACCTTAATCCTTAAGAGCCATGGGACATATTTATGAGTAAGTATGCACCCATATTTTTACTCTCGACCGTAGGTACTCGGTAGAGCATTTTCTCTTGATCGTAGATACAAGGCAAGGGCGAGTCCCTTATTTCACCGACAAACTTTTACCGAATGCATTGTTGCGCCGAATTTTCATTGCGTCGATTTCTTTTTTCCCAGATGACGAAAAGGTAATTGTGTAGAACCCATTAGGTTAGGTTTGTTTTATAGATCCTGAAAAGTACAACGCTTGTAAAAAAAAGTTTTCTATAAAATTCGCCGAAACGTTCATTCGATGAAACGTTTGTCGGTAAAACATGGGTAAACCGTAACTAACTACTGTGTTTTATTCCAGTTGGTACCACTGGTATTAGATGGAAAGAAATATCCGCTGAATTTTCATATCCCATCTGATATTAAGTAGTGGTAGCTGAGGAAAAAACCCAGTAGGTCGTTACCCTTGCTCTAAAACTCCAATAGATGAGCAGATTATTTACATGACATGTGTAAAATTGTAGTTGTTTCACGTATCTTAATGGATAATAATGAGTACGATCCAGTTCATTCACGCTCAATATGCTTAGTAAGATAGAAAAAGTGTGTCGATTCCAATGTAATAAAAATAGTTGTAAATGCTGACATAAGTTGTAATTTTGGATCGATCGCATTAGAGCTCGCGAGTTGAAATTGCCTGGTTAAAAATAAACCATATTAACGATATTATCTCTGAAAAGCATTGATTTCATTTACAAAAATTTGTAAACCGCATTATGATGGAAATTATGGGTTGAACTGCCGCGGGCCCAGTCCTGCCTTACCATGCTTTTTATACTATGATAGTTGATATATGAGGACATGCCGTGTGTGTAATTTACGACTATACATTAATAGTAACTTGAGTGAGCTTTCTTGCTCAGTGGTCATCATAATGGAAACGTAGCTTAGCTTAATGCCGTATTTACACTTAGTCGTGATGTCGCGGGACGTGATAGGCGCCTATGGCGGCGGCAGAGGCAGAGAACGCCATAGTCCCCTCGCCTGACGCTCGCTTGACATTACCCAGCGTTGATAGACAAGTAGATGCAAATACTAGGAGTCTATCACATACGTCCGTTTCGCATTTCAGTTTCATTTCAATATGTTTTGCGCTCTCAATCTAACACGGAAACTTGTCCCAGTTTTTCAAATTGGCGTGAACCATATTGAAATGCGAAGCGACGAACATAAATGCACCTACTAGTCGTAATCAGCTGTTACGAAACCCGATTGATTAATTTCCTATATGTACGACATGAACTCATTCAGTACACTATCACGTGTGCGTTTCGTGAAATGCACGGTCATAAATGTAGACATAAAAAAACATATGTAACATGAAATTAATGTAAGGACAAACATGGCTAACACCAATTGGGAAATTAACCGTGATTGCTTCGTGAGTTTACGGAATTATTATGTACTGGCTTCTGCCCGCGACTTCGTCCGCTTGAAACTCGTTTGTATCGCAGCTCCATACAAACTTTCACCCCCATTTGACCGCCTTAGGGGATGATTTCTGGGATAAAAACATTCGTATTTCCTTCCCCGGGATTTAAATTATCTCCATACCAGACCAAATTTCTTCTCAATCGGTTCAGCGGTTTAAGCGTGAAGAGGTAACAGACAGACACACTTTCGCATTTATAATATTAGTACGGATTAGTATTCAATAAAACAGAACGCGTACGAGTATACTTTAGTACCTACCTACGGTCGGCGTCAAAGACACATGTTTATACATTTACAGCTCCTTATTAAAGCAAAGAATGCAGGCAAACCCGAGGGGTAAAATATAGCCTATGGCCATCCGGAAAGTCCATTCCATCTATACAAAGGATTCTTACAAATCGGTCCGTCGGTTCCCATCCATCACATACAAACTTTTCCTCTTTATTAATTAATTATTATCCTCTTTATAGATAAACTCGTACATATCTTTAACGTCGCCTTATATCTTTAACATTGCACGTACCCACAAACAACTTATTTTACAGTACATATTTGCCGCACTAGTGCGGAAAAGAGCACTTTTTGTGCATATGTCAAAACTTTAAAGAGCTATATGTACAGTAAAACGGTGTACGATACACGTGCGAATATAGGTAATTCGCAACTCGTGTCGATTTAAAACACTCCCTTCGGTCGTGTTTTAATTTATCACCACTCGTTGCGAATTTCCTATTTTCGGCACTTGTATCGTAAATAACTATTTTAGATCCATCGATTAAAATACCCTATACTACATTAGTCTTTTTACTATAGGTACTAAATCAATGTTTAGATCGCAGGTATTTGCCGCCCGAGACGAAGGCAAGGTACGATCGGAAGTGAAAACGTTGTTACGTTATCTTACGATTTCAATACGTTAACGACAAGAATAGAGCTCCCAGAGCCTATACAAAAATAAAATAAAAACCTGAGAAATGAGCTATAATCATGTAAATTAGAGAAAGGCGCTTCACGGTGACATAAGCGCACATAACTCTGTCTTAACTAAATTTTTCGCGGCAGCGTTGTGTGAGACTTCTACTAACGTTGAGGTAAATATTTATACCGTGCGCCGTGCTCCGCACATGCCGCAGTACATTATCAAACCTCGATTAGAATGGTGTTGGAAATGGAGATGACAGATTTACCATATTAATTAAATACCTTAGTCAAACTTCACATGAACTGACGGCTATTCCAATCCCAAACAAACGCGATTTAAATACAACTAGGCTCCACGGCTAGCACAAAACTCGTGTAAGCTGCGAGACAGCTGAAGACTATCCTTCTCTTTCTTACTAGGAACTCGGTGAGCTGTAGAAGAATAGTTTGTCATTTTTGAAAAAAAAAACAGAAAGTGACTCGACAAAAATAAGCTGTATAATTAACGAACTTGGTCACAAAAAATAATGTTGAGAAATGTGACCTGTAGAGAACAGCGGGACAGACATCGGGACACGGACGCTTGACAGACAACCGATTTTTGGCTGTAGCTGAAGCATAAGAACTTCGTACGGGTCGCTCGGTAGTTCGACTAGAACATCAGCGGGCGTAACATGCTTGCCATTTTATCACCAATCGCTGTCAATGCGAGTGCGAGAGTGGCGGATGTGTTATCCACAACGGTAAGTGATAATGATACGCCCGCATAAGGAGACGCGTCGTATCTCGCGCGCGTTCTTGTGCTAGCAGGTGTGGTAGCTTCGTTCATATTTAGTTCAGTTTGTAATCAAACAAAAACGAGTCCTGGGTCAATAGTAGTTAACGATTCAACTAATGAGAGTTATGCACAGTTGCACCGTTAACAGACCAGTGTCTCTGACCTCCTATAACGAGCAGTTGACACGGATTTGCGGGTCTAATTGAAATGGGATCGAGTGCTCACTATCGAAACAGGTTGCAGAATAGTGGCGCTATCGCGGCTTATCGACGCTAAAATAGGTTGATCATTCTGAGCGCATTGCAATGTGCTTGTCTGTGGCCTTCGTAAACCGTGTACCTTCAGAGGCTTTATTGCATGGGGGGGACAGAGATTTAGGGATAATTCCCACCCAACGGCACGCATAGCATCGGATCGGAACGGATTTTACAATCTTTGAACGATATTAAATCATGTACACAGTATTTAAAGTCTGTATTACCGAGCCGCGTGTCGTTGCAGTCCGATGCGATGCGAGCCGTTTGGTCCTTTAGGTCCGCTTCGCTCCTGTGGACAGTGCCAAAGTTAAGGGCCATTAAACCATTTTTTTTGTTGGATTCTTTATCCTCATAATTCTATGTGATAAAAACATTAAATATGCATGTAAGCCCTTAACTAGTGGCCAACCGGAAAGACGTTTAGTTTTTCTGGCTGTGTATGACCCACAAAATTTTAATATGGTTCCTGGTATGACGGTCTTTAGATCAATATTGTGGAAAGTACCCAAATCAATGGCATCAATATCGGGTGAGTCAGTCAAATGCGAAAATATTGGCGTTCATGTGTCAATACAATCAGTGAATGGGGTATAGTGTAGTACGTTAATTCTTCAAAGAAGAGACATTTTAGTATACACTAGCAGCTCCCGCGGCTTCGCCTGAAATCCGGAATCATCCGGAAAGTCCATTCTATTCGCAGGTAAAATATTTCATTCATATAATTCTCATTAAATACAAACTTACAAAGCCTCAATCCCACAGAATTCTCCTCTTTATAATACGAGTATTAGTAGGTATAGGTAAAATTCAAAAGGATGTGTCGCATCACATTATTCCCTTAATGTCATAGATTATATTCAGTTGAAAGCATATTGCCACTATAAAGTTACAAGATAAAACAAAGAGTTATGCAAATGTCCAGTCCTTAAACATGCAATGTTAAAAGCAATTCGTAACATTGTAACCTATCGCATGCGTCAGTCATTTAATATGTTACATTGTTTCACTATCTTTATACGCATCGGGGAGTTTTACTTAATTGCTGTTTTTGCGTTTGAGCCTTCATCTTTTTTACTGATACTTAAGAGCCACCACAACACAATGGTAAGGCATACCTTTTAATCTGATGGTCGTGGATTCGATCCCCGGCTCGTACCACTGGGGTTTTCAAAAAGACTATACGACATCATTTGATATTATATAACGGGCACAAAGGCATCAGGTTTTTCATAGAATTGAACCCTATCGCATTGAAATAAAGTTCATTCATGGTGGGAATATATTTCCCCCTGCCTTAAATATAAAGGGTCAGTAGCTTTTCGGTGAAGGAAAACATCGCGAGGAAACCGGTCTAATACCACCAAGCTTTAGTTTCCCCTCGGGGTTGGAAGGTCAGGTGCTGCTTTCGTAAAAATAGGCAGGCTTATGTCAAATCTTGGGATTAGGGGCCAAAGTATAGAGTCCTAGGTTACAATTACAAACGGGAAAATGCTCGTAGGATGAGGCTGGCTAATTTTAGATTGTATTGTTGTAGCTAAATGATAACGCCACTTTGTTTGCCATATAATTAAAGAGTTCAGAGTGCTTTGTTTTTATCGCGGTGATTATTTTCTTTTGTATTGTTTGTCACGAGGCCTCATACTTGCGTGCCGAGGAGTGTCAAAACGATCAGAGGTTAAGGTGTGGTGCAGGGAGAGGTTATGTTATGCATCTTATAATGAGTATAACAGCGCATACCCCCTCCGTAATAGTACATTACGTAACTAGGGCGGTGAATTCGTGAATGCCCCAGATCGGAGGTGTTTGTGGCCCGAACCGAAGGTGAGGGCCATAAATATGCGCTCTGGGGCTTTACGAATTACCGCCCATGTTGAGTACACAATTTTACGTCTTCACCTGGCCACAATGCGGGTTTTCCCTTACGCGCAGCGTGCAGTAAAACTCGCATTATGGCCAGGTGTAACGTAAAGTATCTTTTATAAGTGATTTTGTAGTAATCAATTATCGGGTTCAATATGATGAAAGCTCCCAATACATATATCCAAATAAAACAAGATAAAAAAACAGGTTGATCTGATTATTGGATTTGAAATCTGTCTTGATCTTTTTTCCTTATTTTTTTCTTTTTTGTTATTTATGTATGCTTAAGTCTCGGACTCGAGCAGCTAATCTTATTTTTAAATTTTCTACTTCCCTGCATCTTAGGGCACACTTTTTCAATGTTTTGGATTTAGGTGGCAAAAATACAATATTAATATTATTGTGTCATGAGCTGGCCTTAAAAGCCTTAAACTACAGCCTGATGGGGCCGCCAGCGAGACGTAAAATGTTGTACTCATATCAATATCCTCAGATCACATATTTATCTCAGCCAAATACCTGCGGCTGGGATGCCAAATACGCGATCTTAGACATTCTTCGTTTTACCGCCCTAGACGAGTAATGTACCATAGTTTTGTTTTTATCGTGTTAGTGCCTCCGAATACGTCGAAAGTGTGTCGTTTTCTCGAACAGGCGATTAGGACTTGGTCTAGTTTTTTCTCCCCGCGGACGGTTAGGTTTCTATGCGCGTACGCACGTATCGAGCCCAACTTACATAAGGCGTTGGATGCCGTTGATTGTCAGGTGCGTCACCTTGTATGGAAACTACGTTTTTTTCGGTATTGTCAACGGGGGACCAGCGCCTAAAGAGTATGATGAGTCACTGGCAATTATTATAAGAACCAGTAACTTCAGTTCAAGCGTGAATATCCAACAAAAATAATTATTTTAGCTTGACAGCTAGGTGCGAAATACTCGTAGGTATAGGTATGTAAACAATGCTTCGCACATCTCTAGTGGAGATTCCCCTTAACTATACATTTATATTTTTAAATATGTTCGTAGCTCACACAATAACGCCGTTATGCCCTCAAAATCGAATTTTACAATCATATCTCACTACAAAACTAGTTACTCATAATAAATCCGGACCGATACGACCTTCAAACCTTCAAGAAAAGAGCGTACTCCCATCTTAAAGGCCGGTAAGTCCGGTAACGCACTCACAACACCTCTGGTGTTGCAGGTGTCCATGGGCGGCGGTAATCGCTTACCATCAGGTGATCCGTCTGCTCGTTTGCCTCCTATCACATAAAAAAAAAATGTCTTTATTAATGGAAGCCATAAACTTCGCCTATTGACTGGTGCGAAAATTGCTGTGCTCAATATCATCTGTCTGACTCGATTGTCGAGAGAGGTAGGTTTATCTCAATAAGTTGTTGTTGTAAGTTGTCTTAGCCTTAGGGACATTAAACAAGTGAATTCAAAAGATTTTTCAAAAAACCCAACTGCTTTAAAAAAAATATAGCCTATGTCACTTCCACGATTAAAAGGAACCCAACGACACCTCATATGTCGAAATCCGTCAAACGGTTTTGGCTGCAGGGCGTGCCAAAGAATAAGCCACATACATACTACATACGCTCGAAAAACATAACCCTTCTCTCCTTCGGGCAGTCGGGTAAAAAAAACACGAGTTCAAGCTTCGTTTGCGGCATGTAGACCAAAAAACTATTGTCTGCAAAAAAAAACGGAATTAGCATCGATAAATTAAGTAGTACCATACAAAATGTCAAGAAAAGAGTATAAAGCACGTTTGTTGATCACTTTAGCCTAGTTGACAGTGACCCTGCCTACGAAGCTAGAGGTCCTGGGGTAAAGGCCCTTGAGGGCATTTATTTCTGTGATGAGCGCGAATATTTGTGTCGTAGTCATGGATGTTATAAGATGATATAAGTATTTATTTACCTGAATAAGTCGTCTAGTATTAATATATTGTAAACTTTGCGTACTTTAAAGAATGGGGGAATTTGAGTAAGATTGTCACCAAAATATTTACATTTATTTAGTTATACTAATTTAACAGACTGTACCCCGATGTGTGCCAGCCATTTCGCGCCATTCTAGACTCTAGAACGCCTAGGCATCTAGGCTCTGAAGGCGGTAACCCGGTGGCCCGTTTGCACACTTGCGTGCTTGTTTTTCTACCATTCGTTTACGGAGATGGTTA
This sequence comes from Epinotia demarniana, assembly GCA_945867215.1. Lineage (NCBI taxonomy): Eukaryota > Metazoa > Arthropoda > Insecta > Lepidoptera > Tortricidae > Epinotia > Epinotia demarniana. The sequence continues at coordinate 2,706,755 of OX244271.1, forward strand.
CTGTGTTAATTACCTGGGCTCGGCTCCGTGAGGCTGGCCGACTTGTACGGCATACCAGGCAACTCGAGTGCGTGTTTATGGGCTTTGTCGTAGTAACTAGTATAAATCTAGACTTCATTTTGAAAAGGTGTTTAGTTTACATTTTTATCTAGTACCTGGCTTGGACTCCGTCCGCATGGAACTCGTTTATATCGTAGCTCCATACAAATTGTCTCACCCCATTTCAACCCCTTAGGGGATATTTCCAGGATAAAAACTATCCTATGTCCTTTCTCGGGACTCAAACTACCTATACCAAATTTCATCTAAATCGTCTCAGCGGTTTAAGCGTGACAGACAGACAGATAGATAGACATACAGACCGACACACTTTGGCATTTACAATATTAGTATGGATATGGATTATCGACTAGCTGCCCCCGTAAAGCTGAAGGCTACCCTAGTAGTTGAGGTATGCGGCGGTCAAGCGGCGGTCGTGGTTTCGAATCCCGGCTCGTACCAGTGAGTTTTAGGAACTGTTTTTGGGTACGGAATATTTACCGTTAGCTGTTCGGTGAAGGAAAACAACGCGAGGAAACCGGTCCCAATAAAGTCTAGTTTTTCCATCTGGGTGGGAATTGGAAGGTCAAATGGCAGTCGCTTTCGTAAAGACTGCCCATGCCAAATCTTGGGGTTAGGTGTCAAAGCGGACCCGGGGCTCCTTTAGGGGCACAACCGGGAATAACGCTAGTAGCTAAAAATAGTGTTACGGCATAAAAATACACTTATCTGAAGTGATGTTTATATTAGCACAGCTTAGTCCTATTAGTTTACAAAGCACACATAGGTACTACCATGCAAATATTTTTTAACACAAGTCTACTTGATTGTGTGCTAAGATTAATACTAATGTTGATATTATCGGTAAGGGGAACAAACTAAAGAGTCAAACAAATATACTCGTCCTACTTAGTATGAGTCTTATGACCAAGTACGGCAAGTACCATAAGGATGAAAAACACATATATTTGGCACATATTACATTGGTGAGAGAACAGCTTTTAACAGTTATTTTTCGATTTGAAGTAGTTTTGAAAGAAACGAAGGCATAACAATACCACAGCGCATGCGCACCGATAACATCGATGACCAACTGACAGGACGTGACAGTGACACTGGCAGTAGTGACAGCCGTGCAATTCTGCCAACTGGGCGATGTTACCAGTGTTGCTACAGTAAAGGTACGCAAATATAATTAGAGCGTTTAAAAGCTGTGTCTCATCGACTTGGCGTTTCTACCTGCGAGGAACGGGCCAGCACTGCGAAGAACTTTCTTTGATTCAGGGGCATATATTTCCAGTAGCTTTAAATGCAAAACGTTATGATGGCTGAAGGCGCTAAATGCGAAGGATGTCCAAAAGTTATTGTGGACAGTGAATATATCAGGTGCAGCATATGCGCAGAGCCGTATTGTCTAGAATGTGGGAGCCTGCTAGACAGGCGTAGCTGCGACACAGCAGCTTGGATCTGCATGCTATGCAAGAGTAAGAAACCAAAAGGCGACAATAGCAATACCCCAGTCAGGCCGTTAAAACAGGACGAGAACGCAGGCACATTACCGGCGACAGTCACCAAGAGCCGCGTCGAGGGTGCACTCTTGACACCCTCCGCACCTGGTCTGGCACATGACTCCACCATCGATTATGTCACGAGACGACGACACCAGCGGCACTTTGACCTGTCAGCGATACACCCGACGGATGCTTCACTCACTGAGGACACCTTGTTTATGGAAACTGTTAGAGTTGTTGTACGCGATGAAATTGAACGTGTTTTCAATGATCGCATGGCCGCCAACATTGGGGAAGTGGTTTCAAAGCAATTGGCCTCAGCTGTGCAAAAAATTGTGTCCAACATAACCGTTAATATGACGGCGATCGAAAAGCGACTGGAGTGGATTGAGAGCCGTCTCTCCGTGGCGCCAGAATTAACTCCCACACCCACAGGGCAGCAGGTGGTGTCTGAGTTGGGCAAGCAAAAGAGAAAGCGAGTGAAATCAGCCAATAAGAGTCCAATACATGACCTTGGGGCAGGGAACAGCAACTCAAACTCTGCGGAACCAGAAGCTCGAGTGGCCCAGACTCCCCGTAACTTTTCCGAGATTCTTAAGAATACCACGTCAAGGTCCACGGAACAGAAAGTGGCGGAGCTACCGGGAATTATTGACGAAGGTACATTACAAGCGTTAAAGGGCGGCGACAGCGTGAAGGATAGTGAGAACGTTGTTGGAGCCAACTCCTTAGATATTAGCGCTCGCGGCGGTGGCAACGCAAATTGCCACAAGGTGCAGGACAAGCAAGCGCCGAAATCCATAGAATTGACCAACGGGACTCACAGTAGTAAAGGTGGTGGTGATGGGCCGGCGGCGGGTGGGAGCAGCGGCAGCGGCAGCAACTCCGGCAGCGTTGACAGCGGGCAGGGCCATGGGCGTGGGCGCTCAGTACGCAGAAGTGATAACGGCGGCGTGCGCCACGGTACAGCTGCACCGGGCACTACTTCACTGTGCGCTGCAGAGCGCATGCGTCAGCTGCATCTATACTACGTGCAGGAGGGGACTACAGCAGAACAAGTGCGTTCTCATCTTACCACAATCTGCAGTTCTGACGTATGCACGGTTGAAGTACTCAAAGCCCGTGGGAACTATTCGTCGTTTAAGCTTGGAGTGCCGAGTAAGTACAGTGAGTTAATACTGTCTCCCAGTAACTGGGCTGAAGACATTTGCATAAAACCCTGGCGGCAGAACTTTCGTGGAGGCCATGGGGAGGGGCGCGTCAGCGGCTCTTCCCCGGTCTAAAACTTTTCATTTCTACTACCAAAATGTGCGTGGGTTGCGATCTGAGACAAATATGTTTCATAATAATATAACCCAATGCAATTTTGACTTTATTGCACTAACTGAAACTTTTTTGACAAGCTCCGTGTGCGACGGCGAGCTCTTCCCCAGTGGGTGGACCGTGGCGCGCCGGGACCGCGCGGGAGACGCCGGCTGGGGAGGGGTGCTGCTGGCCGCACGCGAGTGCTACTCGATACGTTTTTTTTTTTTTTTTTTTTTTTTCCTACATGTTTTCCCAAGTTGGGCCCCGAAGGGGCCCTTAACTAATTGCCACTGACGGCTGCGGCACAGAGCACGCAATATAAAAACATAACTGTACAAACAATGTACAGAACTAAAACAAAACAATCTACAGCTAACTACCTACCTCAAATCAAAAAAATCAAAAATCATTTATTCGTTATCTTAAAGTTAATACACATAGGCTGAGTTGGAGCCTCTTTTTAAGCATTTTAACATGCTTGTGTTAAGAGACACCGCTCTTCCACAGGTTTTAACTGTGTGATTTTAGGTGTACGTATTTTAACAATTTGTAAGAGTAAGCAGAGGATAAACAGAGGATTACAAAGGTACTTAAATTAAAACTTAACAAATAATAACCATAGATTTATACTAATAATAGAGGTTAGATCCGCACAGGCGCGGGACTCTGTGTGTGTGTGTGTGTGTGTGTGTGTGTGTGTGTGTGTGCGTGCGTGTGTGTGTGTGCGTGCGCGTGTGTGTGTGTGTGTGTGTGTGTGTGTGTGTGTGTGTGTGTGTGTGTGTGTGTGTGTGTGTGTGTGTGTGTGTGTGTGTGTGTGTGTGTGTGTGCGTGTGAGCATGGGTGTGTGTGTGCGTGAGTGCATGGGTGTGGGTGTGTCCACGCAAGGTGAGTGTGCATGAAAGGTGCGATTATATATTGTTTGATAATAAGTTTTCGGTTTCATGATAATTTTTTGTTTTTAGCCAAGCTGTCAATCTAGTTTTGACTTCGTAAGATGTATGGGGGTAGATGTCTAATAGTCCATTTATAACATTATACAATTTCGCTGATTGTGATGTTTTAAGTTAAACTTACCTACACCTTAAAATTATCTTAAAAACTACTATACAAAAAACACACGCCACCGAACATGCAATCAGCCGCGCACCACATGCGACTGACTGATGGCACATTCGGTGACGCATCTGCGGGACATACCACAACCTCATAGGTAAACACACACATAATATATAAAAGCAAAAACACAAACCAAACAGAAACAAGAGACATAGAATATATACACAACTGCGGGTCATGCCGCACGCCCCGCCCCAGCCGCACACAGCGCAGCCGGGGAGAGACGCGCAGGCTAGAGCCGAGGCTACTCGATACGTGTTCTTCATGACATTGACGGCCTTACGCCGAATAAAGAATTGTTATTTGCCATAGTTACTTATAAGCATTTGAAATTTCTATGTTGTGTTGTGTATCTACCTCCATGCTATAATGAGGAGCAGTATATGAGTGTATTGTATTGACTTGTATTGAGAATGCTGTGTGTAAATATCCTGACCTAAATTTATTACTGCTCGGTGATTTCAACCTTAACTCATGCAATTCCGATGTAAAAATCAAATTTGACGTTTTTTGTAATTTTTGTAAGTTAGAACAGTATAGTAGTATTAAAAATAGCCATGGGGGTATTTTAGACCTCGTGCTGAGTGATCTTGACGGTACCAAGCTTACCGTATTTAGTAGTGCTGAACTACTAGTGCCAATGGATGCGTACCACCCGCCTCTTGTGGTGTCGGTGTCTTGGCCGTGCGGCCCGCCGCCGCCGCCGCGGCCGCCGCCGACGGCTCCGCGCCTGCGCGATTCGGGTTGTCCGGACTGGGACTGGCGTAAGGCTGACTATGAGGAACTCTATCCGGCCCTGGCTGCCATCGATTGGACTGATCTCCTGGTTGCCACTGAAGTTGACAGTGCTGCTAAGGTCTTTTATGAGAAGCTGTACTCCTGTATTAGCAAATTCGTCCCCTTAAAAAACCGTCATACAGTTGATTCCAAATACGTTTATCCTAAATGGTACACTGCAGAAATAATTCGTAATATCAAGTTAAAATATATTCATTTGAAAAGGTTTAGACAAGAGGGAAAGGAATACAATAGACACATGTTTAAGTATTACAGAACATATGTAAAATACCTAATTAGTAAAGCTTATAAACTGCACATACAGACTGTGCAAAATCATATTATTAGTTGCCCGGTAAAATTTTGGGAATATGTTAAAGATAAAAAAAGTGAAAGACAGCACCGAGATAAATCATTTACTTTCGAGGGCCGTAGCGTGAGCGGGCAAGACGCGGCGGACGCCTTCGCTGAGTACTTCAGCTCGGTGTTCGAGCAGCACAGGCCGCGCTTGGATGCTGAAGCTGCGGCGCGCGCAGCTCACTCCTCGGGTGACTCTCGGTCGGTCTCGATCACCTCCATTACTGAGGTTGATTTTAGAGCGGCAATACGAAGGCTCAAACCGCGGTCTTCTGGAGGGCCTGATGGTATCCCGGTGTTTTTGGCCAAGGATTGTGCTTCCGCCTTGGTGACTCCCTTGTTGTACGTCTTTAACCTCTCGCTCAAACATTCCATCTATCCTAGTCGTTGGAAAAAATCTAGAGTAACGCCAGTTCCGAAAGGAGGATCCGATATGGACGTCACCTCTTTTAGACCCATTGCAGTTTTATCCGTATTCGGTAAGGTGTTTGAGATGACCCTTAACCGAGATATAAGTCAACAGGTGTCTAATCGTTTGCACCCCAGTCAGCACGGTTTCCGTAAAGCCCGATCTACCACCACAAACCTAGTTGCCCTCGCTGACTATGTCTGCAAAGAGATGGACGCTGGACGCCAGGTCGATGCTGCATATTTCGACTTTAGGAAAGCATTCGACCTGGTAGACAACGACATCTTGCTGGAAAAGCTTGCATTACTGGGCTTCACGCCAAAGCTTTTAAGTTTCATTTCCAGTTACTTGTGCCAACGGCAGCAGTACGTCAGGGTAGGCGGCTTCGAGTCAAACGATTACTGCACGCTGTCTGGGGTGAGTCAGGGCAGCACTCTAGGGCCTACGTTATTTCTTTTAATGATTAACGATTTGCCTGATACAATTCGTTCAGCTGAGTGTCTGCTTTTTGCGGATGACCTAAAGTTGTTGCTCGGCGTCAGTAGTGTGGCGGATAGCGCTGCTTTGCAGAGCGACATCAATGCGGCAGCTGAGTGGAGTGTTGCAAACCGTTTGCCTTTTAATGGAGCAAAATGCAAGGTCATTACATTTACACGTAAGCGCTTGCCACTTTTAACCGATTACATCCTGGGGGACGCTTGTTTGGAAAGAATCGACGAAATCACCGACCTAGGTTTAGTTTTAGATACAAAATTAGATTTCCGTAAACACGTATCTAATATTTGCAAACGGGCTAGCAAAACCCTAGGTTTCGTCATGAGGGCGTCGAAGCAGTTCCATGTAGGAGTCGCTGTGGTTTTGTACAGTGCCTATGTCCGTAGTAGGTTGGAGTATGGAGCTGTTATTTGGGATCCCTACGAGGATAAATACTCTCTGTTGGCGGAAAGAGTACAGCGTAAATTCGCCCGCTGGTTGTACCGCAAATCCTACGGGTATTACCCATACCTGTACCCTTCATTGTTTGTCTCCGGGATGGTTGGGCTAGACACGCTTCGGATGAGGAGGAAGTTGTTGTTGTTAGTCCACTATCTGTCTGTTGTCCACCACAGAGTGGACAGCCCGGATGTGCTCGAGAGGATCGTGTTAGTGGTTCCAACGAGGGTCCCCCAGGATTTGGATTGCGTGGCGGTGGCGGCTCGCCGTCGGCCGGGCCTGCTGCAGCGTGTGTCTGCTCGCACGTGCCACGCTCGACACGCTCCTACCGCGCGCGCAATGTCATTATTATACCAAATGCTCACTCAGCACGAGGATGCTGACATGTTTGCTGATCGCTTTACTAAATTATGTTGTATTGCTAAGCAGTTCCTTGACAAATTTTATTAACAATTATTTATTATTTTGACATATTTTATTTAGACCTTTTCTTTTTGACATGTATTGTGTGGTCTGTTATATGTAATAATTTATCGTGTAAGTGTTTTGGTGTTATTGTGCTGTAAACTTACATTGACTTTAAATGAATAAATGAAATGAAATGAAATAAGCCTAATGATGACGATGTTACGTAGACCGTGAATAGAAAAAAAAATCCTTGATTTGTGCCCTTTTTTTAGAGTTCACCGTTAAGGCCCGTTGCCTCCAGGAAATTCCAGATTCTTTGGGCTGTAACATGTTGTACCTCTTCTGGGTTCATGATGTACTGCCCTAGTTAGTTACTTCTTTTGTGCATGAGCGGTCCGCAGGAGCATAGTATGAGAGGCGATACCTGACCCCGTATCGTAGGCGGCCTTATCAGAAAGAAAGAAATAAGAAAGAACGAAATACATTTATTTGGTGTGGTGTGGTGGTTACCTACATCTAGTTACTAAGAGACTTAAAAATGTTATGCACCAAAATGGATGCCACTCAGCATATGCCACCAGCAATGAAATGAAATGAAATGAAATGAATGTTTATTCACAAGAACACATGGTACAGTTAAAGGTGGAATAAGGCACATTTTGCTTCCCTCGATGTCCTACCGATACAGGCATGTGAAAATAAAGTCTCCCATACTACGTCATAAATAATAATAAAGGTCGATGAAACAATTGATAATAAAATTGATTATAACATTTGATAATTGACGTTCAGATTGTTAGATAAGTACATATATTATGTTATAGGTAAAAATTAAAATTTATGGCCAAAAAAGTCGTTAACACTATAGAAACATGCATCACAAAGCATTTTATACAATTTATTCTTAAATTCTATGTCCGATAATGCTTTTAGATTTGGTGGTAATTTATTGTATACTTTAATACACTGCTGAAGGCGCTGGTTTTCAGAGTATCGCACGATACTCCGTCACTGCCTAACACCTTTCGATAGAACGAGACGGCGCTCCTATCTTGTCACTTATTGCGGGATAAGGCCGACCATGATACGGGGTCTGAACCGGCACTCGCGCCCTACAGATACTAGCCCTTCATCCCAAATATCCCATCCTTCCACCATCACGTCCATCACCATCCTTTTACACTCCTTTGGTTCTCATCCATATACCCCTTCCCGACATTGAACATTTCAAGTGAGCGCCTTTATGCTACGTTTACAACTATACGGTACGCTTCGCTACATTACATACGCTATACTTGTTCATCGATGACGTACATTTGTCTAGACGAACGGACCCGTGTATAAAAGTGGCGTTAGCTGCGCCATGTTAATGTGGTTTAACATCGAAACATGTTGTTCTTGTTCTAACAATATTAGTTTGCCAAAACTCACCGATAAATGCTGATGTTGAAAGACAACGAAAACATTGACGCAGCGGACTCGGTTTACGGATGGTGAATTGGAAAATATTGCGTTGTTTGAAACGATGTTCTGGCTAGATTAGGGAACAATAAGTACTCATTTTCAGATATGTGATTCTTGACTGTTTTGAATGTTGACTTTTGATTGTTTAGCAGATTCAATCGATTCGATACATGATTGCTTAAGATTTCCCGGATTGAAAATAAAACCAAGGTTGGGCCTTTATTTTCCTTTTTTAAGTCCGTCTACTCAAATAATATATTATTTTACGATACAATCAAGTTTATATGATGGTATTTTACCTCATCTAAAATGTTACTTAATGAAATATTAAAAGTTAAGTTACATATTCATCGAAATTGGTCCAAAAAAGCCCTTGCCGAAGAGTGATGCATCTCTTTTTCTCGTGCGCGGAAGGCATAAGCATAACTGACTCCCCTTAAGGGCGAGTATGAGTATCCACCAGAGCTGTGCGATGCGGTGAGCGAGGAAAAAATGTACCAAGAAGAAGCGATACGCAAGCGCGCTCAGCAATACAATTGGTGGATTTGAGTTTCCACGCTAAACGTGGCACACTTCACTGACATCCTACGGGCTACGAGTATGTTACCGCAAACTGCATCGCCGTCATAGCCGTGCCACATACGTCAGTCTTGCGCGGCCACGACACATGACACGCTTTACATTTTCTGCCCGTTACCTATTTATTACCATGTTTATCTATAAAACCGTTCCTTAGAAACTAGGATATTAACCGAGTTTATTGGTCACGCGTGGCAAAGGCTGTTTATCGCATTAGGTATGGTGCAGAAACCTTCACATCACAGGCCTGGTGAAATTCAATGTTAACTTTAAAAGGGTTTTTGTCACTTTATCTGTGTGTTTCCGATGCCGAATTAATGACAAGTTTACATTGATCCGACCTACTGATTAACCCATGAAAAAAATTCGTACTGACACCCCTACGTCACGCACAATTTGTTCAATTGCATCCTTTAGTTTCCGTATTGCTTCGTGTGGGCTAAACCTAATAGGTTTTCCTAGATGAAGAACACTGAAGTTTTTAATAAAGAAAAGGTGTAACTAGAGTGGTGTACCGTCGAAAGTTCCGTCCGGTTTCCGAAGCTGACGATGCAACTAGGATTAAAGAAAGGAAGAGAAATGAAAAAAACACTATTCGCAGCACAAAAAATACAAAAAAAATAATAAAAAACATAACGTTTGGAGCTACTGTTACACACGCCGACTTTTTGCAGATACAAATTGAACAAAAAATCGCGACACAAGCCATAGGTACTCTTAGACAGGGGAGACATATCTGTCAAAGTTTGCAATTCATAACTACAACTTAAAAAAGTTAAAAAACCCCCGACATATTCATTTCAAAGTCCAATATCTCAAAAACGGCTGAACAGATTTTCATGGAACATGGCTATGAACACTCGAATAAAATTATCTATGTCGCAAAAAGAACTAAACTAAAATCGGTTCATCCGTTTGGGATACCACATACAGAGATACACAGATACATAGACAGACACGTTAAACTTATAACACCCCTCTCTTTGCGTGGGGGGTTGAAAATGCATCGTGTCATGTTATTGTGAGTCACACAGATTAGATTGGCGTCTTTCCTGTAAACATTGTCAAAGTTAAGGACTACTTAAGAGATAAGCCGCGTCTCTTATTATAATTATTAAGCGATGAAAACATGAATATGCACTTATGCTCTAAGATCACAAGAAAACCGAATTTTGTTTTAAACACTGTGTCTGTGTATGATGTGCCCTTGTGTCAAAGAAACATAAATTACGTTTTATTTTATCGTGATATTATCGAGATGTCGATCTCAGCCTCAACATCGCCCCTGAAATAATCAAGTGAATGAAACCAAGACTGAAAGTATTGAAACACTTCATATTTATAAACAAAACACATTTCTTGCAACGGACTTAATACCTTCGTAGAAAATATGCAATTGTTGATAGTATTCAAGCGATAGCGGGCATTGGGCAATGTTGCTAATACAACTGCCATAAATATTGGCTAATATTTGTCCGTTTACAATTCCCGAAGGTCGGAATATGCGACTTATTCGATCAATGGTTAACGCCCAACAAGCAAAATACGGTTTTATAATTATCCCAGGACCATCGTTTTAACAGGATTATAAGGGATTTATAACCGTTTACAAGTCCGGAAAAGGGCCCACTTTATAAGTCTACTTGCACTTATTAGATATTTATAATGGCCCGTTGAAACTCCAATTACGCCAGTAGTACTCCTATAATAGAATTACGTTAATCCAAACACACTTATAAGATATTTATAATGGCCCGTTGAAATGCCAATTACGCCAGTACTCCTATAATAGAATTACATTAATCCAAACACACTTATAAGATATTTATAATGGCCCGTTGAAACTCCATTTACGCCAGTAGTACTCCTATAATAGAATTACGTTAATCCAAACACACTTATAAGATATTTATAATGGCCCGTTGAAATGCCAATTACGCCAGTAGTACTCCTATAGTAGAATTACGTTAATCCAAACATTCCTGTAAAACCTACTTTAAGTATCTTACAGTAAAAAATGAAATTAATGCGCTCTCAGCGATGTCCAAGCAAGCAAGCGCGTGAAACCCAATCCAAGTCTTTGTTGTATTGTGTGTGTAGATTTTTTAAACAAATTTTAAGATAAGTAATGAATGAGAATTCTATTAATGTCGTTCAGTGTAGTTGAAATATAAATGATTGTGTTGTTGAATTACTATTTTTAGTGTCTATATACGTAGGGGAACATGAATTTTCTGTGAAACCTATCACGGTTATGTTTCAATTTTTAACCCGTCTCTTGTATTTGGAATATTTTCATATTAATATTTATCAATTTATTTAGCAAATTATACAAGGCCGCTGCCATTTTCGTAGTCAGCATTTCGAATTGCGTTATAGTGCTCTAATAGGGACACTTGGTTTTATAACGGCACGTGTCAAAGCCAAAGGACTCGCCATGTTCTTACCAAAAGGGTTCAGCAACGCAAGCAATTTTAACGGCCCGCAGATGTTGTCTTATAAGCGGTTACAAGTCTAAGTAACCGGAGTGATTACTCCTCAGTGTATATACTCCTGGAATAGGCTCTTATAGGAGTCATAAGATTATAACGGCCGCAGATGTTGTCTTATAAACGCTTATAAGTCCAAGTAACCGGAGTGATTACTCCTCATTGTATACACTACTGGTATTGGCTCTTATAGGAGTCATAAGATTATAACGGCCCGCAGATGTTGTCTTATAAGCGCTTATAAGTCCAAGTAACGAGTGATTACTCCTCAGTGTACACTCCTGGGATAGGCTCTTATAGGAGTCATAAGATTATAACGGCCCGCAGATGTAATCTTATAAGCGCTTATAAGTCCAAGTAACCGGAGTGATTACTCCTCAGTGTATACACTCCTGGTATTGGCTCTTATAGGAGTCATAAGATTATAAGGGCCCGCAGATGTTGTCTTATAAGCGCTTATAAGTCCAAATACCGGAGTGATTACTCCTCAGTGGATACACTCCTGGTATTGACTCTTATAGGAGTCATAAGATTATAACGGCCCGCAGATGTTGTCTTATAAGCGGTTACAAATCTAAGTAACCGGAGTGATTACTCCTCAGTGTATATACTCCTGTGATAGGCTCTTATAGGAGTCATAAGATTATAACGGCCCGCAGATGTACTCTTATAAACTATTATAAGTCTACGTTACCGGAGTGATTACTCCTAAGTGCAATCACTCTTGGTGTATGCTTTTATTAGATGAAATACGCTTATAATAATCAAGAAATATGTTCTTGTAAACAGTTACAAGGTGAAGTTATAGAAGCAAATGGGCTTAAGTTCAAATCGCATTTAATTATGCTGTTAAAAGCGCTGTAGCATATATCGATGCTATAATCGGAGCTTTAAAAGTCCAAATAGCCTTATACTGTACGCGTTCCAGGATAATTTTGCTTGTTGGGCGTTACTCGGGAGCAATGAAAACGAGTAAATCTGGCCGGTGTCATGCGACGTCGTAGATCTCGCCATCAATTCCAAAAGTAATGGACCGATGTTGTGTAGCTTAGTAAGTTTGTACGTAGGGTGTAATCTCCGGAACTGAGTACTCTTCCGATTTCGAATAATCTTTCTCCAGTGTATACTTTTAGAATAGACTTCTATGAACTATTATATACCAAACAGCCTGTATATATAAGATAAGACCCCGTATAACCGGATTAAGATCCCGTATAACCGGATTAAGAGTCCAACCAAAAAACGGGCTTTATGCTTTACTTTAGGCCTCTAACTTTGACAATGCCCACAGGAAATTGTGACGTATTTTATTTAGCACAAGTTTAGTAGTTACATAGTAGCAGAACGTTTTGATGATTCATAGAAAGTTATATCAGTCAAATACCGTATTCTTTCTTGCTCAACGACAAAATATGTGGTAGGTATACAACAAATTTCGCCAAACTGAGATCAGTTTGTTGGCGAATAGTGCGCTCACAAATAAGACGGTGTTTGTTATATCTACTGATGTGACACTTAAACTTCTTATCTAATGTTATGTTACTAATCGAATGTTACTTATGTTCATACAAGAATGCGTGCACATTTAAACGCTATTTAAGGTGCAGCAGAACCGTATGAGTATCTACCCTCTCCATCCCACGAAGGCAATGACCTTGACCTTGGTTTATTACTTACACTGGTACACACCATCACACCTGTCAGAGGTAGGCAGACTCACAAATTTCCACAGACATAGCTATAAATAAAAAGCATATATTCCGACAAAGTAATACATAAATGTTTAGTATTACAATCGAACTTGAATAACAACGTTGGTACCTGAACTCATAAGTGGCAAAACTTAGCCACATCTTCTTTCTATAATTAAAGTAGGCTAATTAGCTACGATTGTAATCAACTTTCTTTAATAGTTAAATTGGCACGGTCGATGACATAGATAAGTTCAGACTTTAGGACCATATTCCTTTGTAATTAGTGACACATCATTGACTAATTTGAAGACAAACAGATTTGTATCAATCGCAGACATGTTTACATATCAATTATCAACCTGATCGTAGGTTTTCGTTAGGACAGCAGTGAACGTCTAGCCTACGTGTGTTTTGATTTGAAGGAACCTTGCTCCAATATATCTTTTGTAAGTGGGTTAAATAGGGGTGCAAAGTTTTTATGAACCGATTTAAATGAAATTTGGTATAGAAATAGTTTGAGTCCCGGTGTATGGAGCTACGAGGTATAAACGAGTTCCACGCGGACGGAGTCGCGGGCAGAAGCTAGTCCTCCCATAAATACGTACCCCGAAACCTCAATCCGCTGACATAGGAGCAATTTGACATATACTTATATGTATCAGTAAGTTGCATTTTAGACGTGACTGTATAAAAATACGTATTAACGTCACTTCTTTAAGATTTTCCGGAATTTCCGGTGGAATATAGTTAAAACCATCGTACACGGTAAACAATTAAATGATAGATTAGAGTGTAATTGTAGCATGGGTAAGTACTGTGACGTCATCGTCACTAACTACGGCTAGAATAGTTGGTTTTATTGATATCGTCTGGCGCCGTAGATAATCGTATCCTTTAAACGTTCCTTTGTCATAACCGAGCGAGGGAGCGAAGCGAACGAAGTATATGCTTCAGCTTGGGCCGAAAATCGTTTATATGTCAGGATGTCGTTCTCCTCTACATGTCGCATTTCTCGCCGATTCTCGTGAAATTTTGTGAGTGACTATATAGTTTTTTTTTGTCGAGTCTCGTTTTCGGATATATTTTTTTATCAGACATGTTTGTGACTGCTCACAGAGAGCCACTAGTTTATATATGTATATATGTACTTTTATTACGTGTCAATTTATGCATCCTTGAACTTTACCTATTTATATACTTAAATGAAGAATGTATAAAACTCACACATAACCATAATGTTTTTCGCCAGTTTTTCATCAAGTCAACATTCGATTGCTAGGCCTGAAATATACGGTATTTGAAATCTGTAAAATGTAATATTTTTTACATTAGTGGTACCTAATAAATAATAAAACTTCGAAGTTTATCCGTACTCGGAAAAAGGCAAGCTTCAATTTAACTTTTGCTTTTTAGAGATTTTTTAAATACAATAGGCTCGACAAATAGATGCTGTTTGAAGATAGAAAAAAGAGAAGTCACTAATATGTATTTTCGCACAAACGTCACACTTAAGTACTTTCAGATCGTTTATGAAATTTCATAAAATCTTGCTCAATTGTCGGTTAAATACTACCGTCGGTGATACTAAAGTCGGAGATATTCAGAGTGCAATTAAATATAGCTACGTAGGTACTCTATATCTATTTACCTATTTAAACTTTATAGCACAAATAAAAAGAACAAAGGCGGAATTATCCATTTGAACACTAGTTTTCATTAGCATACACTAAGTACGTATATACTCGTAAACAATGGTAAAGCAAATGTTTTTTCTAGAGATTATACATGACGATAAGATCACGTTAAAGGTAATAATATATAATAGGTTCTAGCTGACCCCGCCAACTTCGAATCGTCTTACAAAATGTATAAGAAAATGAATTGGACTTGAGTTTTTTCCGACTGTTTTCTTCTTTTAACAGTTATTCTGCTATTCCGAGCGGAGACAGCGAAAAAACTGTTTGCCATTCTTGAGTTATAACTAACATGACTTTGTTTTGTAAATATAGATTAAGTAAACTAGCTTTGCCCGCGACTCCGTCCGCGTGGAAATCGTTTATATGGTGGTGGCGGCATACAAACTGGCACACCTCTTTTCACCCCGGTAGGGGATGATTTCCGGGATAAAAAACTATTATATTTCCGGCTTGTGTAGTACATGTACTAAGAACTAAAAAGACCTAATTCCCGCCACTGAACTAGACCGAACTATTCCACAACGGTTCTGCTCTTTAGTACGTTTAGTTCACCCGGAGCGAGAACCAGAGAGAGATACCTGTATAGAAGAGCGAGCAGTGACACTGACAACAAAACGATGCGATCCGAATGAATGACCGAGCAACCGAACGTATCCGAATGGCTCTCGGTGTGACCGAGCGACAAGGAACGAAATCTGTGTGAATAGAATTAGTGTACTAGTGAACTAAAAGACCGAACTAGTACATTTGAGCGATTGTACTAGTTTGGAGCGATCCGCTCAGTGATCGAGCGCGCACAAGCCTAGCTCACAGCACATATAGCGCTCACAGCCACAGTGAGTCGCCATTTTCCCGTCGAGGATTACAGGGGTGTTGACCTGCCGTTGAGCAACCTCGGTCAAGGTTGCCATCGAGCTCAAGATGCATGTCTATGTAGTGTAACTGGGTGTATGTACAGCCACCAATGGTACCTAACTGACAGTAGAAGGATAACAAACATATCTGATAGGTACAACTCTACGGCGGACATTATACGGTGATTATTATCTTGATTTTTTTTTCTAGCTGTCTCTGTCTCATTGCATGTTATAGATAGGGGCGGCTAGAAAAATAACACGATAAAACGCACCGCATATTGGTGGAACCATAGAAGGTAGAACCTTTAGTGCATGTCAGATATTTATGAGCATCTTGTATAATCAGTTACATTGAATTAATTTACGTTACATTTATATATATATACCAAGTTTTTTACATAAATTAGAATAATCACAATTAAGTCCCTTAATACAATTATTAGATATAAATGTCAATGAAAACTAAGATTGGGACACAGTTAATTATATTGCAAGTAAATATCTACTATGCTGATATCAACAAATATGCCTTTCTTGGCTATGTTTTGAAAGAAATTTTATTTTATATTCTGAATATGTAGCTATGCAGGCGTCGTCGTTACATTATACATTTTCAGCTGGAATTATCTTGCACTGTTATCTAAATCACAATATAAAGCAGTTCACAGATATCATAAAACTCATAAAATTATCGAGTTGATATCGCACGCTGATATATAACTTGTGCTACTTTACGTGATTCGTAAAGTAGGCAGACATCTTGAAGATCTATATCACGCTGATATTCTCGATATTTGTTCATACAAATGTAGCTGTACAAAGGCTATCAATTTTTTTAATGCTTGGATATAAACGTTAGTTTTTACTCCTCTGACAAATAAGATAAATTTGTAGATATCTTAACCTGTTGGTTTCTTGTTGAGGTTAATAGATATTCATAGTCCTTATTCATAAACTTGTTATCTTATTTCAGTTTAAACAGCGTTATAATTAGAATTTGCCTATCGACCTAGTATTAATATAGACTCAACTCAAAGCAATATTGATTACCTAGTTGGTAGTAACCACCAAAGTGTGACGAGCAAGTATATTTGTCCCTGAGCCTTGGATATCTGTTCTGTGTATTAAAGTACTTATTTATCTATGTAAGTCAGTATGTCGTCGTCTAGCCAATAATCGAACTATTTACCCAATAATAAAACAGAACTGCATTCGGGCCCATACTCAACGAATACATATTGCCTCTTAACCTTACGCAACCGCGATAACCCTTTGTTTATTTTGATGAATGCTCTAATACCCTATTTACCGTTACGTTATGGTCGTTGTGCAACTTAGGTGTTGCAAGCGTAGCCGAGTTCAACAGGCGCCGTGTCCCTCGAGGTCGACAACCAGGGCTGTTATTTCACTAATACTCGCTAAAGCGGCTCGCCCCGCCGGTCACCCGTCACAAAACTAGACCCCTACCTACGCTTAGTTACTACGCGTTCGCGGTGTCATGATATATTTGTGGGTGAGCACTGAGGTGAGCTTAAAACAAGTAACAGAATAGCGGGCTGTTATTCTTTACGCGCTCATGCGCACACCCCACTCGTCACGCCTAACGAAACAAGATCTCTTCCTACGCTTAGTTACTACGAATCGTGGCGGCAAGATATATGTGTAGGTGCGCATTGAGGTGAGCTTAAAACAAATAACAATATGGCGGAATCATGCTATTCACAAGTTCACCCAACCTCACCTCACTTCACCCACCTCGAAGCTGGTAAACTAGTATCATGAAATCATGATGCCGGGATTCGTAAACGCCTGACTTAGAACGTGGCCAGTGTCCGATACTATCGTTATCGGTCCGATACTGCCAGTTGCCAGGCTAGAAATGATGTCCGCAGTGCGAACAAATTTAATAGGAAAATACACTCAGTACGCACTTAACCTCGCGGGTGCGAACTTACAGGGAACATTTTCCCATTTGTTGCGGGGATGAATAAAACGAGTAGGTTATTTGCAGTGTGAACTACCTAGGTACTGGGAGCGGGCAACTGGGAATAGCCCGCCTAGAATTTGTTACGGTCAAATTCGGCATCAGTCCGATCTGATCTGAGACGGATCTGAGCTCAAGTTATAAAAAGACACAGTCGATACAATGTTTGTTGTGAGTCGACTGGCGCGACGCTAGGCTAGACCAATGCTAATTCGTTTCAAAACAAATCACGGGCGAGACAATCTGCCGGTTATTTGACACGGTTTTCGAAATACTATTTTATCAAATAAAGTGTAATGTCAGAGTCTTTTTATTTTGTTACGAATCAATGTTTGAGTTTTGAAATTGATCTATTTTTTAACAGTATTATAGCCTCTCATTAAATATATACAAACACATACTGCTAAAATCGTATCCTTACCTTCTTTCGGCTCTACCGTACTCTGGCAAAAACGGAGGACTATAAACACGTAGATAATATATATAGTTCACAAGACGCCTCATCGGCTATTACACCACAATGTGAGTATAAATGTGACTTACCACATTATACAACGAGCACAGATTTAATGGCATGGAAACAGATCTATAATTATATCCGCTATGGTGTCTCAATTGATGGTTCAATTGATTGCTCTACATCACATCATCATTCATCATGTGATTGATAAAGTGCACAAAAGGTCCATTGGCGCGATCATCTGCAAAAGTCACATGTTGAAGAAATAAATCATAAAATAAAAGCTAGTGAATCACTGAGCGTTTTGATTGGACGCGGGGCGCGCCGCTGGTGACTTGGCGAGCGCAGAAGTGACCTTGTAAAGCCGTCGCTTTATTTACTGGCCACTGGTTCGGCATGACAATATTAACTGTAATGTATTTGCGATCTATAAATATCTATTGTTAAGTTTAGTGCGGCGAATTATGTGGAATCGGTAGCCAGCAGTACATAGCATTCACTTCACTGCCAATGAATCTAATGTTCACATCACTTTGGTCCCCCTCGAGGTTTTTCTGCAAGCACATTACATGTCTGGAAACGATGACAACCGTGCATGATTCTCGAAAACCGTGCAATTTTTGGGGAAAAGTTCTACAATAAGATCCTAATACCTACTCCGTTTATCCTGATTCGTGCGCAAACACAGACTTTATGCAGTTTCATTATACCTACGTACTCGTATACATAGAATATAGATGATGACAAACTACCAAGCTATTTCATAGGCCTGCAGCGGTGTCAACGGCCAGTCAATGCCAGTGCGATCGATGTGCGCCATCCGAGTGCGCATGCACATCGCACTGTGCACAACTGGATGAGTGAACCTTATCCCAATGCAATGAGGTTGAAGTTTGCGTTTATGGTACCTACAGTCATCATCCTAGCGCCATCGACCTTGTCTATCTATTTGCAAAATGTCTCGATTGTTTTAGTCTCTAAATACAACTTGAAACCGATGAAGACTTTTCTAAAACCTTGGGGAGCTTCCGATGTCTGCCCTGAAATGAAATAATTATTCAATTTGCTAATTGTTTCGTGACAACTTAAGGCCCCGTAGGTTCAGCGAAGTTGAGCGAACAGAGTTTTTGAAACAATATAATGCGTCTGTTGATAATAATATGGTTTAAAATACGAATAGTAATCTTGAGGCTTTTCTGCAGGGAAATCAGTGATTAAGCAATTTTCGCTCTATAGAAAAAAATCACGAACATAGGTCTAAAAGGGTCTAAAATACACTTAAAATATTTCTTACAATTTATTCACAAAAGCTAAAAATATTAAAATGGCTTTTAAAAATCGGCAATATCATGTTTGAGAGAAATCAGTGTTTACTTTTTTATTTATTTAAACGGCCAAAAATTTTAAAATTAAAAAACATAATTTCCGCGCTTCCGAGCACGCACTTCCATCTCGCTCACGCTTAAGCTCAGTGAGAGGGAGAGAAGACCATGAACCTACGGCGCCTTAATTGAAATTGCACGAGTTTTACCTTTGTATGTACTTATTATCTTTAGCTTTGTTTTCCTTGATAGCAGGTGGTTTTTCAAAATGTTGATAGGTATAATTATTTTCCAATTAGGCGTCGCAGGTTTTTCAAACTTTTTGATTTTGCTTTTTATGGAACCCTGGTTGTCTGAAATAAAAGTTTTTTTATTACAAGTCGATTTTATGATTTAAGTAAAGTAAAGTAAAGTAAATATTTATTTGTGATACACAGGTTACATAATAGATGATAGAATAAAAAATACAGTACGCTGTGACCTACCTAAAAGGTGTACAAATTTTAAGTCTTACAAGAACTAAAAACCTACAACTAATTCTAATTTTTGAGCATTACATTTAGGTACTTAACATAATATCTTTATAAAATATTTCACATATTTAGAAAAGTTCTATCTAAAAAAACTCATCAATGCTGTAATATGCTCTCTCTAAAAGTTTTAATTTTAATTTGTTTTTAAAAATTGTCAAATTTAATTTCTTTAGGTTTTCTGGTAAGAAATTATATATTTTGGAAGCCATGCCTAGTATACTCTTTCTCAGCAAAGCTGTTTTGCCACTCACGGTTTGTATTGCATGTTTGTAACGGACGTTACTCGAATTCATGTGTAGCCTTAAGGGAAACAGTGAGGAGTTTGATTTGACAAATACTGCGATCTCGTAAATATATAGGCAGGTTACTGTGAGGACCTTGAGTTCTATAAAATGAGGTTTGCAACTTTCTGTTCGTTTGAGGCCACATATGGCTCGAATGCATTTTTTCTGTGACCTAAACACCTGCAACTTATTGGTGGAATTACCCCAAAATATAATTCCGTATCTAAAGATCGAATCGATGTAACCGTGGTATGCAAGTAAAGCTGTTTTAAGGTCTGATATTTTCGAGATTTTATTGAGAACAAATACGAAACTGTTTACGCGCTTACATAATGAATCCGTGTGTGGTTTCCAGTTTGTATGTGTATCTATGTTTATACCTAAAAATTTGGTTACGCTTATATTTTCTACGCTTTGATTATTATAATTAATGTTAAGACTTCTGGTGTTCGATTTCGGTTGATGAAACTGCATTAATTTTGTTTTTTCGATATTGATTTTTAATTTGTTAATTTTTAGCCAATATGCTACGGAAGCTAGTGCTTTATTAATACAGCCTCATATGTATTACTGTTCTTCATTTCGATCAAGACTGTGCTATCATCTGCAAATAGGACCATTGGATATTTGACATGATTATATGTTGGTACGTTCCCAACGTTTCAATAATATCTGAGCAACGTTATGCCCTTAACAATAAATTCGTTACATATTTTTGATCACTTTATCAGTGTACATATTTTCGAACTCGACTTTACATATACAAAAGCTACTCGTCTATCAACAACTAGTTAGAGAGCTCAAAAAACGTTATATGAGTTATGCGCCTCTGCAAGATGCCAATGAGCCCGATACGTTGGGTTTATCTTGTGAACCTAGTTTATAGGAGTTGCTATAGCCTCAATGGTGCCGGCAAATCGCTGAAAAATATTTAGTTGCATATTTGTAGGGACAACATAACTTACTAGCTTCTGCCCGTGACTCCGTCCGCGTGGAACTCGTAGGCAGGGTCACTACCAACTAGGCTACGGCGGTCGTCGATAAGTTTAAAAGCTTTATTCAATAAGGGTTCCGTTATTCGCCATTTAGCTGCGGAATCCTAAAAAGGGATCGTCGATAATTTTGACCAAGGCTGTACAGTCGCAGTTTCCTTAATACCGTTATCTAAATGCACGGCGCGTTACCGCAGCTGTTATATAATAACATTATGTGCTCGTTTCGTATTGTAACATTGACTCGACAGACAGCAGATCCTTGAGGCTGATCTTAATGTTGTGATCGTTATGTATATACATATAGGGAAGTTGATTTAGTTTATATTGGTTTTTTGTGGTAGTGCGATTATTTATAATTATAAGCCAAAAGTGTGTGATTGAAAATTAATACACTTTATTGCATACCTCAATAACACCATACAGAACATAATAATAAAGCTTACAGTCGAGGTAGAAAACAGCCCCGATATTTTGTAACTTTTTTAAATCTCATCGCAACGCTCTCCCACAAATATAAGGTGCCATCGAATTAGGTACCAATATTTTAAGAGGTGTTACATTACATCAAAACAATTAACTTTAAGTAGAAATTAAGATAACTTTTTATATGATATTTTTGTTTTAGAACAAAATAAATAATTTAAAATTTCGTTCAAAAATAACCATCCTGTGTATTAAACTGACAAGGTGTTTAACACTTGCTGTCAAGTGAAAATTGCTGTGTGTGAAACACGTCAATGATTCGCGGTAAAATTGTTAACTATGTATCTCATTAACAGGCAGGGTGTTTTTACGCAGTAATGTTGTTTCCTTATTTATCTTCAAAAATTAACACAATCTATGAAATATTTATTATATAAATGCATAGACTCCTAGAGACGAGTACTATCAACTCTAAAAGTATTGGTACCTAATTCAAATGCACCTTATATACATATTTTGACTCTACGCCGCGATTCGTAGTAACTAGGTTTAGTTTCGTTAGGAGTGACAAGTAGAGAGGCGCGTGAGAATAACACCCCAGGCAGCATTATTTTTATGATCGGAAATTATAACAGTTGAATCAGAAGTTTGAATGCGCTGCTAAAGTTTCGTTGCACAATGAGCGTTCAAACTCACACTTCACGTCAATAGTGTCCATTGAAAAGTAACTCAATTAAATTTACAGGCATCTACGTACTAGGTACTCTGTATTAGTATAGTATAGTTACTATAGATAGTATCCTCGTCGGTCCTTTGTGGAGTTTTTGCGGTGAGAGATAGTGCAACGGAGCGGCGCGTGCAATGACCCGTTAATGTACATTCTGTAATTGGATCACAATGACCAATTTGTCTGGAGTCGAGTATATAACGAATTATGATTTATAAGACTGACCTGACAGTGACTTTCGGTAGAATAGGGCGATGAATAATCCTGATGTTAATTCAAACTTAGTGGTATGTGGATAGTAAAACATCTAATTATTGCAATAAAGTGTTAATTGTAAAATATCAACAAAATCATAAAAAGATAATGGAAAAAGTTGTTTTTTTTTATTGTCCAAGATTAAATTGAATACTGCCAATGTGATCCTTAAACTTTTATAAAAAAAATATTGTACATCAACTAATGTGACGTCATACTTCCGGGTAAATTTCTATGAAGTGTTTCGGGTGCCGATGCCGCCAGCGAGGGCCGTATTTAGCTGAATGTTTTGTCTAATTATGTCCTTTAAATTATACACATATATTGTATAGTTTCCCCCATACAAACATTAGTACCTCCTAGAATCTTGCCTATAATTGTAAATGGTTTCACTCTGGCCTCGTACTCGTGACTACACACGAAGACATACATACTAGGAGGTCAGATTACACGATATAAAACTCCTGATAAAGAGTACCTAAAGCAAGTCGGCCCTGAGGGTGCAATATTTTGGCAACGGCTAGGGGGCTTACCTAGCGACCTGTCAACACAGTTAATCCTTATAAACTTAAACAGGAAGTGCTCTACCTACCGCTGGGGTGTTCTGAATGCATAAGCAAGTGTTCGTTAAAATCTGAATGTTTGGAAAGTTTGACCAAGGACCTATAGTTTCTATGGAATTATAGCGGCCGGCGCCATATATATTTAACGTTGATCGGTCTATAATCGCAAGTTGGTGCAGCTCACCCAAGTGGAAACAAGCTAAAACACAAAAAAAAAACAATATACGTTCAGGCTTCTAACTGTTATCAATATCACATTTAATACACTTTATATAAGACCCCTATTACTTAAATAAGACGTAAAGTTGGGTAAAAAAGGTAACACAAAATCTTGGAACACTTTTCGCCCACTTTGTAGAACATAGGTATCATTTTATCTAGTTTCCTAGACTTATAGCGCTACATTTTATGACGTTTCTCGTTAGATATACTTTGTACCACCAGCATCAAAAGTAACTAGACACCGTGGTACTTTGTCGGGATGCTGCTACGGCAAATTGTCCCATGAATTATGCTTTAATTATACGAATCAATTTAGGTATATATTGCTTCACATTGCATGTACTTTTAGTTAAGTTTATAGACATAATTACGAAATGTACATGACTGCAATGCACTACAATACAAATACTCTTTAGTTCCAAAAGAATTAAATAAACAAATATTATTTTGTGGTAAGGCCCTGTCGCTGCAAGACAGAGCATCTAACCTTGTCTTGGGCGACATTCTATTACCTACTTTTTTTTATTATGTAGCAAATGTCGCATAAATTGATTGTAGCTTACTTGCTATTTTTAACCATTTCCTCACTAAGTAACATTTAGATTTTGACAGGTGATCAATGACCAAGTGCCGCTGCAAAAATTCACCGTATGTAACCGATTTTAAAGCTAACCAATGTAGTATCTGGCAATACAGTATGCGTGAATATATTTTTGAGCATAGGAAGTGATAACAGTCTTGCAGCTGATTGTGTTTATGCCAAACGATATCATGTCACGACTCACGAGTCAAAAGTCAACAGTATTCCAAAATTGTATCGTTGGCCTTTGGATCGACATAGTTTGTAATTACCCAATTACCCGCAATATTGTATACAAAATGTATACAATGGGATGTTGGTGGTATATTTTATACCCACATACTTAAGTATATATTCTCATGCATGACATGCTAATGTAGGCACAGTCGAGTTCAAATATATGTATAAACCTTTGCACCTTATTCCATCGTAATAAGGCGAAAAATTTATTCATATCTTCAACGTCGACTGCACCTTCTAGCGGTGCGGGAAGGGTCATTTAACTGCAACAATGTTATGCATACCTACATAACGTGTGTAGGTAGTATATAGCTGCACTTGTTAATGCGCTTAGGACCTGAGCGTCCTTAAAGAAATTGATTTTATTTATGCTGTGACAGAAGGAGGGGTATGTTTTTCGAGTATGTATTTATGTATATTTATTTGGCGCGCTAACTATATCTTAAAAAGTCTCCGATAGTGGTACATGCCGCAGAACTCTGTCAAGTGTGGTTACTACTCGCTAGTCGCCATATTGGAGTTGGCGCAAATATGCAACACGGAGTACACTCCCAAAATCAGATTGTGGCAGGCGATAAACAGATAAAAATAATTGTGGTAAAACAATACCTACCTGTGCATATTTTGGACTGAGTACTATTATTGTAGCATTATTCATAGCTTTACTGGCGCCACTGCACCAAAAAAAAGTATAATGTACTCGTTGATGTAGATAAAAGTTTTTTGACACAGGCGATAAAGACTTCGGTTATATCGTCTGGCCTAAATTCCATTATGAATGACGCGACTTCTATACTAATACTTTATAAAGAGGTTAATTACTTGTGTGAGCGTAGCTTTGTAAGTTGTAAAGCTGCAAACGCACAGAGAGCGGTGGCGGGGCGGTGCGGCGCGGTGCGGAGGCGGTACCGGTTGTAATGTTCGAGCTAATACGGAAGGGTCCGCACAGAAAACCGCGCCGCGCCGCGCCGCTCTGTGCGGATCGTTTCATATTAGCTCGAACATTACAACCGGTACCGCCTCCGCGCCGCACCGCGCCGCTCCGCCACCGCTGTCAGTGCGTTTCGGCCTTAAAGGGTAATCTCCGAAACTACTAATGCGATGCGACTCAAAAAACGTATGCGAGGAACGGGCGGATGTAGCGTATCATATCCATACTATTATTATAAATGGGAAAGTGTATGTGTGTGTGTTTGTTTGTTTGTCCGTCTTTCACGGCAAAACGGAGAGACGGGTTGACGTGATTTTTTAAGTGGAGGTAGTTGAAGGGATGGAGAGTGACATAGGATAGTTTTTATCCCCGAAATCATCCCCTAAGGGGGTGAAATGGGGGGAAAAGTTTGTATAGAGCTGCGATATAAACGAGTTCCACGCGGACGGAGTCGCGGGCAGAAGCTAGTATCTAAATATATTTTCTTTATTTAAAATTACTTGCTGCGTAATTACATTTATAATATACCTGGAGGTGCCCTATCCACACAGTAATAATATGCTATTATATTATAAAACAGTTATATTAATTTACTGTTAAGGAAGTAATCAAGTGATGTTACACGTTGTTACATAAATACGGAACTAAAACAGTACATATACATATATTTCTGTTTATAAGATATTATTCCAATAATAATAGCGTAATGTGTGTGACGTACATAGGTTAAGTGTTATTATATAACGACTTCGTGTTTAACGACCGCTTTAGCCTAGTTGGTAGTGACCCTGCCTACAAAGCGTGAGGTCCCGGGTTCGAATCCTGGTAAGGGCATTGCTTAGTTTGGGACTAGGTCGATTTGTGTAAGGTTGTCCCCCAATATTCCTTAGTATTTATTTCTATTCAGCACCAACACGCGTCGGTTATATTCTGCTTTCAGTGTTACGTTATATAAGATTTATATTAATAACACAAAAATGTACGAGTACATCCTTTGTATATTCAATTCATCCAACTTTTCTGAGAAGGCTCGCTTAATTAATACATTCTGCAATTATACCGTCAAAAAACTAAAACTATTTACGTAAGTACGTATGTATTACCTAAAAGATGTGATAGGAAAATCCAGCTATCAAAATTAAAAGTCGAATTGTGTGCGTTTAATTTCAAGCCAAAGATGCTAACTGACTAGGTTATTGTTTTGTTATATTACTTTAGAAGGTAAATCGTGCTCATGTTTGGGTGAGGACCAAATTCTTGGCCAATAGTTAGCCTGGATAGTCGGTAATTAGCCATACAAAAATTAACCATAGAATTATATGGTTAATTTTCGTGTCACAACGGAAAACTTTCATAGCAAAATTTAATTGTGTGAGGTAAGGTGGCCAAGAATTCGGTCCTTACCCGTTTATATATACGTGTTAGGGCTATGAATATTAATACGATATTGCAAGAAAAAAATAAGTTCACCAAGGCGTAATTAATTTTTGAAAATGTATCGAGCGGCAATGTATTGCGTACACTGTGACATGATGACACATCGAAGAATCGGGTGACATGTGACAATTTATTGTGACGTCACGTCAGTGAGACAAAGCAGTGATCCATTGCGTGCTGAATTATTTTATATGGAAAAAATAAAGATGGTGTTTAAGAAAAAAAATGCAATATCGGTTCTTAGCCTTAACACCAACCTCTGGTTACAATTTGAGGTAATATTAAATAGACACACTGCATAAATATCCACTTGATTAACGTCGAAATGACTATAGTCAAGTTTATGGTCACTTCTAATTTATGACCATTTTAGTTTAATTACAGAGTATATGGTCGCTACTAATTTATCACCATTTTAGTTTAATTAAAAAGTATGGTCACTTCTAATTTAGCACCATTTTAGTTTAATTCGTATAGGGTATATTGACTTTCGAACCGCTGTCCGCCTGATACAATATCGCATAGCATGTGCTAACCGCGCATAATTGCCTGGAATTAGCGTTTAGTCTCCACCTGTTTCTCTATAACTCATTAGTTTACATTGTAATGCGAGAAACATTCATCTTGAACTTAGTAATGTGACATGTAATTGTAATTAATAGATACTTTCCCGCACGCAACGCAACTAGGTGTAACCTGAGAGTGTTTGAAGCCGCAGCTTAAGGGTTGGTTTAACTTTCTCATGTTTTCTGTGGAAAAATTGGTCATATAGTTCGCATCATATAGTTCTTAGCAGCCAAAGTAGCCAAATATTTCTGTACACGTCCCTTTTATGCGAGAGTATGTGTAAATATGTAATATGTATGTGTGTGTAATATGTGTGTGTATATTTGGCTGCTAAATACTGACTATTCATCAAATCACGCGTATCGCAGGCTTGAGATCACGGTTTTCTGCGATCCTGACATATATCTTTCATTTCACTCACTTTTAACATATCCATGCATAACCGTCGGTCTGGGGTAGGTATACTCTGAGTTCTTGTCCGGAATTTTTATTACGGTACCGATTTAGTTCTAGAAAGTTAATCGTGAACGATATCTTCCCGTTGAACATTTTCCGTGCCAACTCTTTTTCAATCGAAAGTGAAAATTTAATGTACGATATACGGGTAATAGTATCTACTTTCATCAGAATACGGCATTTTCAAACAGCCTAGCCATGATAAATATAATGTTTTTATACTCTGATTAATTGATTTTTATATAAATAATCCAATACAGTTCAGGGTAAGGTTTTTCTAGAGAAAAAAACCATACTTAATATGTAGTATATTAATAAGTTTCTATTAGTAATTTTAATGGAGCATAACATAAAGGAATGTGACCTATTCCGGTCGATAAATAAATAAACGCCATTGAATTGTACGCACGGTGTTACTGTTGTAATATTTGCTGATAGTTCCAGACATTTATATCTACATATATTTTTACTGATACGATTGTGTTTATGTAAGAGGAAGTAATAAATTGACTACGTCATCGATTACTGATTTCAATCATGGCGTTTGTCATGGCTTCATAAATGGTGTTGGTATGTTTATGAGTATTGTTATAATCAAGGTTGTCGCAATTCTACAGTTTCATTGCTCGTAGTTCACACTGACTAAACACTCCATACGTTACAAGTGTTACAATAATAATTATAAATAGGTATGTCGACACTTGACGCATTGAAATGTACATACAAGTATCCTCTAAGTGTATTTTAATTGTTTGGAAATATTGTTGACTGTATGACGAGTAGGTATTAACTAGGCAGGTTACTAAATGAAATGAAATGAAAATTATTTATTCGTAACAAACAAATACATACATATAATACTATTTAATTACACAAAACTATTTATTTGTTACGAAATGGTCCCGCCTCGCCGTAAAAATGCTTAAGTATTGGTAAGAATGCCGGTTCCTCCGTCTGTCTGAAGCCGTCAATTTGACTATGTACTATGATTATTCAACGCGTGATTCAGCAGCTAAACAAGCGAATGGCTCAAACTGTCTAGAAAAGCTCCAATTGCCTTTTAATAAAGACATGTGTAGACTTTGACTTCGTCGTACGCGTAGCTACTTCTAGTAGGTTAACAAACCATGCTATACTAAGTACAACACAGTCCCTCTGTACAGGAGGGTAGATTACCTCGACTCACGTCGCGTCGTGGTGTCAGTAGTGCAAATATTTCAATGCTTCTCTAGTATTATTAACCAGTATAAATCTGTTGTGTATACTCTAACCAGTATATCTGGCTGTTCCAGATGCTGCAGGAGAAGCGGCTCTGCATCCTGGGCGCGGAGTTGTCCGAGCTGGACATCTTCGAGCGGCTGCTGAGGTTCAGCGGCTCGCAGCTGAGGCTGCTGCAGTGCTTCCAGGTGAGCGCCGTTTTATTTATTTATTTGAGTCAGGCAACAAGGCCCATATTTACAAATACCATAGAGACATACATAACAATATACAAAACTTATAAGTCTTATAACATAACACACGACGCCAGTTCTGGGCAGGGTTGCCAACCGTACTATCATCATCACATCATCAGCCTATATACGTCCCACTGCTGGGCACAGGCCTCCTCTCATGTATGAGAGGGAACCATACTATATTATATAGTATTGTACTATATTTCGTCTCTTTGTACTATATACTGTTGAAGAAATATATACTACGCAAAAATACTATATTTTGGAAGGCCTTACGAAGTGCTTCAAATTGCCCAAGTTTCTGTTAAATTTTACTAAATAGCAACATTGCCTAGCCAAGTACTATATTTTTTTACAGTGTACTATATTTTTTTGCGGTTTTTTCTGGAAAATACTATACCTCCCCCAAAAAAAGTTGGCAACCCTAGTTCTGGGTGTCAAATAGCCGGCCTCGAAATCGCCGGAAAACTACACCCTTCGGCCAGATCTCCTCCTTCATAAAGCACGAACAATATTTATAACAAGCTGCCCGGCCCGGCTTCGTACGGATTACTCGTTTTCCCGTAGGAATGAAGCATTTTCCCGCGGTGAAAAGTAGCCTATGTTCATATGGCTTCAAGTGGTAAAATATTTTTTTAAATCGGTCCAGTAGTTTCGGAGCCTATTCAATACAAACAAACGATCAAATCTTTCCTCTTTATAATATTAGTGTAGATTCACTATATTTCTTAAACTTTAATCTTATTTTTTATGTTTCCTTTTATTTACACAGTATTGTTGTTTATGTTATCTTTTATTGTTATTTTTTGCACGAAAATAATTTCAACCATGCCTTTCGCGCTTCCACGTCTTCTGTTATTTCATTATAGTAGGTGTCGTTGAAGAGCAAAAGTTGTTTCGATCTTGTTGGTAGTACAAATGAAAGGATGTGTTAAATTGATGCATATAGCTATCGATGGTCTTAATATTTTTGACTTCAATAATTATGCAGTAATCAAAAGAGCAGCAAGGTAGGTAATCGCGAACAAAGTAGCTTTCGGGCATCTTAAGTGCTGTATTCAACTTCAAAAAATACCTGTAGTTACTAGCTGTATTAAATTGCAAATTGGCCAAAAATTTGTGTCCGCAATCAACCTACACCCCCATAATGACACCGGTCGCCCATGCAATCATAAGTATTTGTATCACGGTATCGGTAATTCTGTACACACCTGCATTGAGCAGAGCCCGATAGGTTGAAAGTCACAACATACACCTCATATTTTATAAACAAATGTCCAATATTTACGATCAACTTTTGTATTACAACAACTATTGCTTGTTAAAATACGTTTTGTTTATGTTATGGTTCAATAGTGTATTATAAACGCGTTTATATGAGGGATGGCTAAAAAAGAAATCACCTGTGGCTTTGGAGGGCAGTGCGATACTAGTACCATAAAGCTTGTTTGATGATGGACCCGGAAGGTGGCCATAGATGACGCTCCTCAATTATACAAGACAAACCGGTCCAGTTTGGACATTAAAAGCTTGTATCGAGTATGTCATTTTTGTCAGAAACTTGTTGAATCCCGATTCGGGCCCAAGAAACTGTCAGATGTGTTCCCATTACGCCTCCTACAATTATGCCTTATTCCATACCAATTGACTGCTATAGAGTTATTAATGGCATTAGATGCATCGTATTGGCAACAATGCGATGTTTGTACTCGCCAATGCCATTTGAATCATAAAGTCGTTAGGCGACGACGCTGCGATTCATATGCACCCGGTTGCCGTTCGATTGAATCGTTTCAACTGTGTGGGCTATTCAGGATGTTGTTTCTAAAATATATATGCAGTACTGATCCTTGCAGAAAAACGTTTAATTGGGTAACATAATATACCTGCATAATAATTTACTTTAAAAACAAAGTTTTAACCGACTTCAATTTAGTACTCCGCCAAGCCAAGAGAACATTTTCTATTTATTTTTTACAATTTACCACACGAACTGATTTCCGATAGCAAATGCATTGATTACTATAGAAAAAAACCGAATCGCTGTATGTGGGCCGATGATATTTGAGGACTTCCATCGATTCCCCAAGATCATCACCAATGGCACTTCATTAGTTCCTATTTCAACGAAATCTTATTAGAACCTGTGCCGTACTTTTGCACTTTTAAGTACATAATTGAGGAATTCGATAAGTCATCTGTGGTCTTCATCATCAATTCCTCGCCACCAAGTTTATGATTCCGGATGTAAATACACGAGCACGAGTTATAACAGAAAATACCTAAATCACTACACGCGTGCCTAATAAAATTGAGGAGACCCCTCAATTCCTCATGGATCCCATCATCTAACTGAATTTTGAAAAAAATGGGACCCACCTGGAAGAACACGATAAAAAAAAAAAAATCGAATCGGCTCATCAATGACAGAGTTCTAAGGTAACAAACATTGAAAAAAAAAAACTGCCGAATTGAGAACCTCCTCCTTTTTCTTGAAGTCGGTTAAAAACAAAGTTATAACCGACCGCTTTACCCTAGTTGGTATGGTAGTGACCCTGCCTACGAAGCAAGAGGTCCTGGGTTCGAAACCCCCTTAGGGGATGATTTCGGGGATAAAAACTATCCTATGTTTTCTCCATCCCTTCAACTATCTCCACTTATAAAATCACGTCAATTCGTCGCTTCGTTTTGCCGTGAAAGACGGACAAACAAACAAACATACATACACTTTCCCATTTATAATATTAGTATGGATATAAGAATGTTTATCGCCGTCTAAGTACCCATAGTACAAGCTTTGCTTAGTTTGGACTCGGTCGATTTGTGTAAGATTGTCCCCTAATATTTATTTATATTTTATTTGTTTATTCTAATAGTATATTTTATATGTATATAAAGAAAGCCACGTGATAAAATATAGCTTACTAGCTTCTGCCCGCGACTCCGTCCACGTGGAACTAGTTTATACCGTAGCTCTATACAAATATTCACCCCCATTTCACCCCCTTAAGGCATGATTTTAGGTAAAAACTATCCTATGTCTTTCCCTAAGACTCAAACTATTTATAGACATATTAAGAGATAGTTTGAGACTCGGTAAAGAGAGAGGTGAGATAAAATTTGGTATAGACCAAATTCCATCTAAATCGGTTCAGGGGTTTAAGGCCGAGCCACACCGTCTGCGTAGACGTGCACGCGTCCGGTGTGTCATGTCGTATGAGGATTCATACATTACAACGCAGCGGTGTACGTGCTGCACACGCAGACGTGCTGCACACGCAGTCGGTGTGGCTGGGCCTTTAAGCGTGAAGAGGTAACAGACAGACGCCAGACAGGCACACTTTGCATTTATAATATTAGGATCGATTGTGGATGTCCACCCAGAACGTAAATTCTCCATACTAGTGCGACATATAAACTTTCATAGCTACAAAATGTTTAACAGACATTTTTATTATCAACAAGTTTAGTATTCATAGACAACAAATGTACTCGTGAGATTTCGCGCGGATGTGTGCGTGAGGCGTGTCGATATCGCCCATTCGGGTCACGTGAAGTCATAATGAAAACGAGTGATTCGACGTAACATTCCCACCTTTGTTTCATTCAATACTCGTAAAGATCACTCCCATAACCGAGGGGGAGGA
This sequence comes from Epinotia demarniana, assembly GCA_945867215.1. NCBI lineage: Eukaryota > Metazoa > Arthropoda > Insecta > Lepidoptera > Tortricidae > Epinotia > Epinotia demarniana. Next base: position 2,739,470 of record OX244271.1, read on the forward strand.
TGTTATGCTTGCATTGGATGAAACGGTTGATGAATGCAGTGATTTTGTTCTCGAAAACATTAATTCTTAACACACTCATTGGCGGGCGCCTACGCTGTGGGGAAAACCACCGGATCGACTACAAGCGTAGCGTGTAGCGATTCTTGGCCGTGAATGTGACCTTTTCGACATTTTTGAAAGCTTAACCTGATGCTTACCGACCGGTATTCTCTTAAAAAAGCGTGTCCCGTTCATGTGTTTCACGTTTCTGTCGCTCTCATTGAAAGATGAGGAACTTCATGAAGGTGGGGATATCAATATGACATGCTGGGGACATTTCACATTTTGAAAGTCAATTAGCGTCTCGCGAATGTTTCAATATGAAGGTGTATCGTTCGACCGCGTTGCTCCTATGATTTCTCGACCGCGATGTTTTGTCTGCGTCTGGTTTGTCAATTATTTTAAAGGCCAATCGACTATTGTTGCTTGTTGTGTTGGTTACGTCTCCTGGAAGACTCTTTAAACTATGATTTATTATGGTTTAATCTACAAAACGTGTGTTTTTGTGACAATGGTAAACCCATTTTATGGTGAGGCATCTTCTAAGCACGAGTCTATATCATAATATTTTTTTTGCTTGAGAACGATTTAAAACAACGACGCCAGACGGCAACCTTTGATTTGCGTATCAAGTTGCAAATAGTTAAAAGGCATGTCTTTCGTTTGCAGACGACTGGCGGAATCATAGCTTAATATTCTAAAGTGTATGGTACTTTATTTGGTTGACCGTGCTTTGTTTGTTTCCAGGCCGTGATAGAGCATGGATCCAAGCTATCAGCAGAGCTGGCCACCGGCTACCTATCGCGCTGCGACACCAACGCGCGCTCGGAAGAGTGCCTCATCCAACTGGGCCTGCGGCTCGGTCAGTACTTGAGCTTAGGTCTAACATGGATCAGTGACGTCAGCGTCACCAATGATGTGTCAGAGAACGTGACTTTGTCGTCTGAGCTGGCGACAAGCTACCTGTCCCGCTGCGAAGCCAAGACGCGGAGTGAACACAGCCTCATCCATCTGGGCTTGCGGCTTGGTAAGTATTTGTGTTAGATTAGGTACCTACTGCATGCCATAGTGAGGCCAGAAGACTTGCGTGGCTGGCTGATGCGGTATGAAGAGTAGTCTAACCAGGCTTGCGACTCGGACAGTAGGTATGAGCTTAAGCTAACGTGGACTGGAGACATCACAGCAGATGTGGCAGAGTACGCAGCGAATTTCTTCTCAGATCCGGCGACTAGTCACCTGTCCCGCTACGAAGCCAAGATGCGGAGTGAAGATAGACTCATGGGCTTGCGGCTGGGTATTTTGGTTAGGGTGGAATTCCACTCCAAGACCTATGTCCAATGTGCATTGCGTCTCACACACTCTTTATGCGAAATGTGAAACGCATATACACATTGGACAATGATTTTGGACATGTGGAATACCACCCTTAGTTCTGACGTGATTTATAGTGCTGTACTGTACAACTTGCTGCCAATTCGCGTCGCTCGCCACTCGGTGGTTCCTCGCGTTATATGAAATAGAGATGAGTAGATTTTGCGCGTAGCGCGTCGCGTTACTGAGTTAGTTGTACTCGTCCCGCAGGTGATGTTTCGCGGTGCAACTTATCAATAAGCTTAGTTCTTAGTACAACACCAAGAGAACATTTACCTAGAGCCTTTAAACAGACGATTTTTTGCAGCGATAACAACGCGCGTTTCACGACCGTGCGACTGTCGCTCGTCACCGCAGATTACCTGCCACATCACCTGCGTCGATCTGCATCGCATATGTAGCTATGTGCGTGGCTATTATGCATCCGCTGACCTAAAGATAAGAACGGGAGTTATACCGACCTCGAACTTACACGGTAAACACGGCAAATATCTGCGAAACTAATATTGACGTAGGCTGTAAACTCGTGACGGCTTCGCACGTGAACGAAACACGTTTATGGTCGTCACAGTTAAATCTCGTGCCATCGTGAAACATATGTTGTAATGACCTGTATAAGTGTATAGCCTAATAGGTGAAGTCCTGGGTTCAAATCCTGGCATGGGCCAGTCTTGGTTGTTTTCTATGTATCACCTAGCGCCCATAAGACAAGCCCTATTAAGCTTTCTTATTATGAGGCTAGTTCGATTTGTGTAAGATTGTGGATTCTTTTTAGCGGAGCCGCGCACCGCCGAACACCTGTAAAATAGTTTTTAAATAAAAAACCTGCATTAATGAATTCCCATTGTTTTGGTGAACCTCAAAGCATGAGTTGGCAGAGTTTTGAATACATTACGACGAACATTGACCTTGTCTGAGGTTTGAGCGACCGCCAGCAGTCGCTGGAATTGTCCCATTCGCGATGTTTCAACGTTTCAATATAAGCTTTCTGACCAACTATGTTATCACTCCCCCAAAGCCTCTTTGGGGGAGGCCTATGGCCAGCAGTGGTCGTCTTTCGGCTGATACGACGATGATGTTATCACTAGCTGTAAAATCGAGTTAAAAGATTTGCAATATACTTAAATATTTAAAATTGTTACACCTTACAACGCTTTCCGCTGGTAAATTAGGAGAAAAATACTGACCATGAATTTATCTATTATACTAATTTAACTTTTTTACTTATCGCACCATCACGTAGAACTAAACGAACCACAAATCCTCCAGTGTCTGCAGTAGTCTCGAGTTCCCATCCGGGTGGTATGTCCTAGCTGTAACACCTTTACCTCTTAACCCTAAACTTGTAAGACAAAAATCGTGCGTTCAAGTCTCGTTTGCGCTGTATAATGCGCAAAAAATAGTTTTAGTAAAAAAAAACAAAATGCTTACTAAAAAATGTGTACATTTTTAGATACTCTATCAATTTTAGGGTTACAGCTTTACCACCACGTGAATGCGATCCAAGGGCGGTGGATTCCACCGGTGTGCGGCACTGTGCGGCAAGCTTTTTTGTACTGAATATGCTTGTGCCGCACACCGGTGGAATCCCGCCTTTAGAGAAACCGTCCTGTATGCACTGCAGATATTCTGGGCACCACGCTGGATCGAGTCCAGCCGGTTCCGTTACAATCATAGCTTGGTGCCACGTTTGCTGGATACAGGACGATCGGTTCTACCACTGCCACGTAAACGCTTTTCGCTAGTTCGCGGTTGAGACTCCGTGTCATGTTTTTGAAGTGAAAACTTCTTTAGCGGCGCTGTGCACTTTTGTGATGGGGAAGAAATGTTAGACTCGCAACAGGTTACGACCGTAAGATGTCACGTGACAGTAAGATTCGACAGATTGAAAATTCGTAAGACGGACACGTGACCTGATCGAAAAACTGTTACAGTGTCATTGAGTTTTTACTTCTGCCGGCACTCCCGTAGTGCAACCCGGTCTTTCGTTTGTCGTGTCATTCCTGAGTGACTCCACCCGCAGCCGCTCCAAATGTAAATGAAAATGCCCAACTGTTTGTTTCCCGCAGGTGGCTTCCTGAACGAGGCGGGCTGGTATGCGGACGCGCAGCGCGTGCTGCTGCGCTGCCGCGCGCTGTGCCGCGCGCAGCCAAAGACCGCGCACTACACGCGACTCACGCTCGAGTGCTGCCACAGGTGAGTGCACAGTGCACACTGATCGACGCTTGACACTCCCACACATTATAGTAGTAGTTGTACTAACCTACGGCGGTAAAACAAAAGAATGTGTCAGGCCGACGACCTCCGTAGCCTGGTTGGTATATAGTGACCCGGAGGTCCCGGGTTCGAATCCCGCTAAGGGCATTTATTTCTGTGATGAGCACGAATATTTGTTTCCGAGTCATGGATGTGTTCTGTGTTTTTATTTATCTATATAATTACCTATAGGTATTTATCGTCTAGTATCCATAGCACGCACTGCGTCGTTCACCTAATGCGGTCGACGAATTCATTTTAATCTACTTAGGCTAACAAACGTAGTCTTCACATCAGTCTGTCCGCCTACTACTAAGCGTTGGCAGCTGTCGATCGCCGAATGCGGCCGACTAACGTGTTCTCTACAGTTTTGCGGTCGCCGAATGCAGCATGCGGCGAACGATGAAGTGTAATTGCCGCTTAACTAAAACCCTCACTAAAATGTAGGATATTGTTGCAGACTGCTGAACACACAATCGGCGTACTGCTGCTTCCCGGCGGCGGCGGAGACGTACTCGCTCGCGCTCGAGGTGCTCGGGCTCGCCGAGCACGAGCACGAGCACGAGCACGCCGCGCCCGCGCGCCCCGACACGCCGCGGCACGTGTCCGGGGAGTGCAGTCGCAGGTAACACGCCGCCGTCGTGTCAGCTCGCGTCGCGACCACGTGCCGGCGTGGGTGCACCCGGTATCATCGCCGAAAGACGTCCACTGCTGGACATAGGCCCCGAAAGAGTGCCAAAGTGACCGCTCCTGCGCCACCCGCATCCAGCAGACTGCCGCAACCTTTACCAGGTCATCAGTCCACCTTGTGGGGGAGTATGTCACCAGGTAAAGGTCACGGAAGTGCGCTGGATGCGGGTTGCGTATGATCGTTCACAGTGGCATTCTATGGGGGAGGCAGTCGCAGGTGCAACAAGACTAATCATCGTCATCATCATATCAGCTCGAGTGGCGACCACGTGCCGGTAGATGCAGCGTGGAGAGACCCGCTTAAGGTGGACTTATGACCTGATAAAGGTCGCGGATGTCCGCTGGATGCGGGTGGCGCATGATCGTTAATGGTCGCATTCTATAGATGAGGCAGTCGTTGGTAAGACGTGACTACTCATCACCATCGTCATATCAGGACGAGCTGCTCGAGTGGTGCAGGTGCAGTGCGAAAGACCCGCGCAAGTTGGACTGATGACCTGGTAAAGATGTGACAATGCGGCCACTAGTAGCGAATTTTGTTCACACATCCACCAATCTAAGATTTAGATCTTATCTCCTCTTGTCTCTCTAGTACATCCTTTTGACACCAGCCTTTTCATTTCTTGGTGAAAACCACGTCACCTGCAAAAATGTTCCTCGAAATAAAAATATGTCGAGAGCGTACTTGAATACCTTTTGTTACGACACGACAACTTCTTCAAAACCATCATGGAACGAAGGACAGGCAGGGGAAGATTAGGGCGCAGCGAATTTATTAAACCGACATTTTTTAATAGCCTCTCGTATTCCAGATTGGACACATGCGACATCCTGTCCCAAGTGTCGGGGCTGACGGACGCGGACGAGCCGGCCCAGGAGTGGGGGCTGAGCGCGCTGCTCGCGCGGCTGTTCAAGGAGTTCAGCGCGCTGTTCTTCGTGCGCTGCGACTACAGCGCCGCCCACGCGTGGGCCATGCGCGCGCTGCGCCTGCTGCGGCCCGACACGCCGCCCAAGTGAGTACCGACCACACACGGACCCGAACCACGAGTTAGAGCAGGCAAGCAAGCCTATGGGCTCCCCTCAGTCACGCCTATAGGGTCCCCTCAGTCACGCCTATGGGCTCCCCTCAGTCACGCCTATGGGCTCCCCTCAGTCACGCCTATGGGCTCCCCTTAGTCACGCCTATGAAGTCCCCTCAGTCACGCCTATGGGGTCCCCTTAGTCACACCTATGGTGTCCCCTCAGTCACGCCTAGTCCCTCTTACTAAATTCGGGTTAGAGGTCCAAATTCAACCGAACGAACGGATGTGACATAATTGGACTGTTTGTCTGTTTTATCGTTCGGAGCCGTCACAGAAAACGTAACAATCTTTTCTAGCTGTTAAACGTCAGTACCTTATATAATTTATAAATATGAGAAACAATGTGAAATTAAGGAAATATTTTTTTTGCATTAATGTAGGAAATTTTGGAACGCGAAACGTATCTACTCTGGCGTGTATTGACATTTTACTCACTTTCATGTCAGTCTCAGTTTCGAGAAAAGTTGTATAACTTCTATTGTATTACATATCTCTCTGTCGCACTTGCTAGTTCGAGCGACAGGGAGGGAGATACTCGAACGAAGTTCGTTTAACTTCCCGGTAGCCCCTCGGTCCAGTTTCAGACCAATGTGGACTGCAGGTAGATATCCTACCTCGCCACGACCAAAATAATAATAATAACTGACGGCTAGGTATACAAGCATTTCATACATGCAAGAAAAGGTATGAAGATGATGATAGACATGATTTCGATGTTTTGTTTGTAACCTCAATCATCCTCCTAGCGTTATTCCGGGTTATGCCCTTACAGGAAGGAGCCCGGGGTCCGCTTTGACACCTAATCCGAAGATTTGTCATAGGCACTAGTTTTACGAAAGCGACTGCCATCTGACCTTCCAACCCAGAGGGTAAACTAGACCTTATTGGGATTAGACCGGTTTCCTCACGATGTTTTCCTTCACCGAAAAGCTAACGGTAAATATTCCGTACATAAGTTCCGAAAAACTCATTGGTACGAGCCGGGATTCGAACCCACGACCACAGAATAAGTAATAGTACAAGTACAGAAATTGCACTTCCTAGCAAAAACGACGTTTAGGCATAAGAAACGTGCCTACTCTGTGCATCTCTGTCTATCGTAGAACTTGTATTCATTCACACACAGCACGTGTAGCGCTAGGGCTGTCACGCCAAGAATACACTAATGAAGGCAAAAAATGCTCACCAGATGTCGCTTGAGTAAAGTGAACCGATATTAATTTCGTACATGCTTACTTCACATACAATGTATGTCAGCGTCATTATTAATAACACCACACATAAATAAAATGGATCTGCCACTTCTCTATTCTCAATTAAGTAATTCAATTTAACTTTTGAAGTTTTAAGGACAGCATGGAGGGCTTTCTGTGTTCATGTTGACCCATGAAAAGGCGCACTTTCAGAGCAAGTGCATTGTAAAATATATATTCAAACCAGTCTTTCATTTTGAAGTAAATTGCAGGAGGTATCCCGTTAAAAGTATAGGTAGCTAATAATAAGTATCATGCATTTGTATTTTTTTTTTACATTGTACTGTACCTAACATCTTCATAATGTAAAGAAGGTACCTAATAAAAAAATAAACTTATCGTTCACAATTTGCGGGCAGATTAAAAAAAGATAATCCAACGTCCTTTTGGGCATTTTTTAAACAGCCATAAACTGAGCAGCTGTGGCGGTTTGTTGATTTTTACATGTTTTAAAAAATTATGTTACTTATAATTATAAAATTCGTTCGTCGCGTTCAAGTCGGCGGCGGCGGCATGTCTCAACACGTACGTGTGCTCGCTCGCGCGGTGCCGGCCCTCGACTGACTTGGAACCTGAGGTTCCGCGACCGCTAGGTTATTAACGCGCCGCGCCCCACCCACTGCAAGCCCCCTGCCACGACCGCCGCTTAGCAGCCGCATGCCTGAACCACTAGGCTACTGTAACTTCAATAATTTTGATTATTATAAAGTTGAATGATTGACTTGATTTCTTATTTGTATCGCCTAAATAATTATAGCTACAGTGAAAAAAAGAATATAGTTACGAGTTGCTTTGATACTTATATGGGCATTAATCGATTAATTTTTTAACCAACAAATTAATCGATTAAACAATTAATCGTCACAAAATTAACAAATATACGAGTTGGGATGTTTGGTGTCATTGGGGTGAACAAAGAGCAATGGAGTCGTTGTTATATATTTTAATTGAATGAATGAATTAATAAATGATTGATAAACCGATAATGTACACTTAAAATTATTGCATTCATACAAGTTAATTGAATCGTAAATGGTTATTTCACAAGTTGAGAAACCGTATAACGCCAGCTAATATGGAACAAATTACTATAGTGTTTTTCATAATCTTGACAACCGTTTAACATCACAAGATAATATGCAAGATTTTGAAAGTTTAATTCCAGTTGCAAGTTGTTCAAGCTCTTGAATACATAAACATTTTAGTAAATGGTATATTATAAAATCATCATTGTAATTTACAGTATTGCATTGCAGTTGTCTTCAAAAATGTATGTAAAACATGTAACTGGTAAAATATACGATGTATCAACAAACCTAAATTGTTTACTCTATACACGTTCATACAATAAAACGCAGAGGTGATATATAATTGACCGGTGCTGTAATATACATTTATCGTTCAGTTATTCATTTATTCAAATAAAAATATATACAATGGCGACTCCACTCCCTATTAATAAATATTAAATTAATCGTCGTAGAGGTCGATTGACGATTGATCATTTTAATCGACTAAATATCACGATTAAATCTCGATTATATATTGGAACACAGCACGTTACAAAAATTCAATATGTCTTGTCATGTATTGTAGACTTGGAAATCATTCTAGTAGGTATGCTGTGTGATATAAACTTGTTCCAGTAACACAAGATGTACAGTGCAGTACTCTAAAGTTCTCCTAGATAAGGGTTTACGGCTTAGGTGAAGCCCAGATAGAAAATTAGAAAGAGATAGATGTATGAAAGAGCGAGAGCGCTTATTCATTCCTGAATCCTGATATCAATGGAGATTTATTTATTTATTTATTTATTAAGTACAACCACATCATATATATTACATTTCACTTGAAGCTAGTATATTAGGAGGTATTTATTTCTGATATATACAACAATTACGGAAGTACATAACATTGGCTACGCATGTTGCAGTGAGAATAATAAAAGTTATGGCTTATGCAATACAAAATATGAACTAAACCACTAAACCAATAGTTACAGAATTAAATGTAAATATCAATAGAATAAAATAGCAGTGACTGAATTATATTGCTTTCGGCAATAATGTCGATTAAAACTTAGGTAGGCGGTCGTGGAAAATGTCGATGCATTCATTTTGGCTGACAAAGTCGTTAAAATTTGAGCAAATTCTCACCATGGGAGACTGCAATCCAAGGTTTGTCCTGGTGACCGGTGTAGCGAAAGGTTTAGGTATAGGGCGCCGAGGGTAATTGCGAGGAACTGTTAACGAGACTCTTTCTAACAGATTGCTGCATTTTATTTGCCCATTAACTATCTTGTGCAGGAAACAAAAATCCATCATTCGCCAGGAGGAGATAAAATTAATCTAATTAATCAATCGATTAAAGATTTAGTTGCTCGTATTTAATCGAAGATTAATTTAATCGTGACTAAATTAGTCGAAACTCTCAGGGCAAAAAAATATTAATTATCATTTTTAATCATTAGTCGCGATTAAGTAGGCTAAGCGAGAAAAATGAATCTTCCTTTTTAAATCTGAATGTTTGAACTGCATATCCAACTGTATAGATCTCAAATTGTATTATTATCTATCCTAATTTGTTTGGTTGATTAAATCCATTTCGGAAACCTGAAATCATCATGAAATGTGCAAGGACCGTCATGAAGAAGATTGACTACATAAGTCACATGCAAGCACATGACCGTCAACACATTCGCTGTGGCTGAAATGGGCCGGGATTACATCATAAATAATCCTTTTCAGGCAGACTTTTGAAATAAAAAAGTTGAATGTCATAGTTTAAATTAGGACACGGGTTTCACAGTCGGCATGGGGCAATGTATTATAATTATATATAGATAATAAATGCCTCTGCCTGAGTGAGGGTTAACTAGAAACAAATTGTCATTATGGCAGCTGTCCATATACTTTATTATCGAATAGGAAAATGCCTCAGACAGGGTTTGGGACTCTATACAAGATGAAGTTTTAAGTTGGATTCGGAGCGGTTGATGTTGGTCTCATTGCAATTATTGCAAACACTTTTTTGAAGTTAGGTGAAGGTAAATGAGTGACTCAAGGCCTTCTCCTCATCAACGATCCTCTCATTAAATTTGGTATCCACTGGAGTGTAGAATATTATTGATTGCTTTTTCCCGATGCCGATTGAAATTTGTGATAACTTTCTTGAACACAATTCAATAATACTCTCACACAAGGTCAACACTCGGAACTATTGTTGTAATATTGAATTTGGCTGTAATATTGGCCGTATTTTGAGTATTTTACAAAGTTTCTGCTATTATAAATTATAAGTTTTCCGCGGATTAAATAAAAACTGTCAAAAGCTTAGACAATTGTGCAATTTCAGGCTGGGTTGCTATATGAGAAAAGAATAACCCTAAAATTTTTCGGTGGGAATTCGTTCGAAAATTGGCAACCCGATTAACAGTTGCTTAAAGTTACGAGCCGTGGTTCTGACGATGATACAACAGATGTCAAAGTTACGGCCGTTAAACCCAATTGTGTTCGTAAGATTTTTAAGGAACACCGCTTACGATTACAGACGGTTTGATGCAACTTGGCCTTGATCGAATACAGTCTCCTATAAGGATGTGTTCTTGTTCAGGATCACAATCGAGGTGCTCCGAGCGTGCGGCAAGGCGTGCGTGGTGAAGCGCCGCTTCGGGCAGGCGGGGCTGCTGGTGCGCCAGGCCGTGGCGCTCGCGCGGCTCGCCTTCGGGGCGCGACACCCGTGGTACGCCGCCGCGCTGCTCGACTACGGGTTCTATCTGCTCAACATAGACTCTATACCGCACAGCGTGGCTGTGTACGAGGTGAGTGACGCGTGGTGAAGCCCGCTTCGGGCAGGCGGGGCTGCTGGTGCGCCAGGCCGTGGCGCTCGCGCGGCTCGCCTTCGGGGCGCGACACCCGTGGTACGCCGCCGCGCTGCTCGACTACGGGTTCTATCTGCTCAACATAGACTCTATACCGCACAGCGTGGCTGTGTACGAGGTGAGTGACGCGTGGTGAAGCCCGCTTCGGGCAGGCGGGGCTGCTGGTGCGCCAGGCCGTGGCGCTCGCGCGGCTCGCCTTCGGGGCGCGACACCCGTGGTACGCCGCCGCGCTGCTCGACTACGGGTTCTATCTGCTCAACATAGACTCTATACCGCACAGCGTGGCTGTGTACGAGGTGAGTGACGCGTGGTGAAGCCCGCTTCGGGCAGGCGGGGCTGCTGGTGCGCCAGGCCGTGGCGCTCGCGCGGCTCGCCTTCGGGGCGCGACACCCGTGGTACGCCGCCGCGCTGCTCGACTACGGGTTCTATCTGCTCAACATAGACTCTATACCGCACAGCGTGGCTGTGTACGAGGTGAGTGACGCGTGGTGAAGCCCGCTTCGGGCAGGCGGGGCTGCTGGTGCGCCAGGCCGTGGCGCTCGCGCGGCTCGCCTTCGGGGCGCGACACCCGTGGTACGCCGCCGCGCTGCTCGACTACGGGTTCTATCTGCTCAACATAGACTCTATACCGCACAGCGTGGCTGTGTACGAGGTGAGTGACGCGTGGTGAAGCCCGCTTCGGGCAGGCGGGGCTGCTGGTGCGCCAGGCCGTGGCGCTCGCGCGGCTCGCCTTCGGGGCGCGACACCCGTGGTACGCCGCCGCGCTGCTCGACTACGGGTTCTATCTGCTCAACATAGACTCTATACCGCACAGCGTGGCTGTGTACGAGGTGAGTGACGCGTGGTGAAGCCCGCTTCGGGCAGGCGGGGCTGCTGGTGCGCCAGGCCGTGGCGCTCGCGCGGCTCGCCTTCGGGGCGCGACACCCGTGGTACGCCGCCGCGCTGCTCGACTACGGGTTCTATCTGCTCAACATAGACTCTATACCGCACAGCGTGGCTGTGTACGAGGTGAGTGACGCGTGGTGAAGCCCGCTTCGGGCAGGCGGGGCTGCTGGTGCGCCAGGCCGTGGCGCTCGCGCGGCTCGCCTTCGGGGCGCGACACCCGTGGTACGCCGCCGCGCTGCTCGACTACGGGTTCTATCTGCTCAACATAGACTCTATACCGCACAGCGTGGCTGTGTACGAGGTGAGTGACGCGTGGTGAAGCCCGCTTCGGGCAGGCGGGGCTGCTGGTGCGCCAGGCCGTGGCGCTCGCGCGGCTCGCCTTCGGGGCGCGACACCCGTGGTACGCCGCCGCGCTGCTCGACTACGGGTTCTATCTGCTCAACATAGACTCTATACCGCACAGCGTGGCTGTGTACGAGGTGAGTGACGCGTGGTGAAGCCCGCTTCGGGCAGGCGGGGCTGCTGGTGCGCCAGGCCGTGGCGCTCGCGCGGCTCGCCTTCGGGGCGCGACACCCGTGGTACGCCGCCGCGCTGCTCGACTACGGGTTCTATCTGCTCAACATAGACTCTATACCGCACAGCGTGGCTGTGTACGAGGTGAGTGACGCGTGGTGAAGCCCGCTTCGGGCAGGCGGGGCTGCTGGTGCGCCAGGCCGTGGCGCTCGCGCGGCTCGCCTTCGGGGCGCGACACCCGTGGTACGCCGCCGCGCTGCTCGACTACGGGTTCTATCTGCTCAACATAGACTCTATACCGCACAGCGTGGCTGTGTACGAGGTGAGTGACGCGTGGTGAAGCCCGCTTCGGGCAGGCGGGGCTGCTGGTGCGCCAGGCCGTGGCGCTCGCGCGGCTCGCCTTCGGGGCGCGACACCCGTGGTACGCCGCCGCGCTGCTCGACTACGGGTTCTATCTGCTCAACATAGACTCTATACCGCACAGCGTGGCTGTGTACGAGGTGAGTGACGCGTGGTGAAGCCCGCTTCGGGCAGGCGGGGCTGCTGGTGCGCCAGGCCGTGGCGCTCGCGCGGCTCGCCTTCGGGGCGCGACACCCGTGGTACGCCGCCGCGCTGCTCGACTACGGGTTCTATCTGCTCAACATAGACTCTATACCGCACAGCGTGGCTGTGTACGAGGTGAGTGACGCGTGGTGAAGCCCGCTTCGGGCAGGCGGGGCTGCTGGTGCGCCAGGCCGTGGCGCTCGCGCGGCTCGCCTTCGGGGCGCGACACCCGTGGTACGCCGCCGCGCTGCTCGACTACGGGTTCTATCTGCTCAACATAGACTCTATACCGCACAGCGTGGCTGTGTACGAGGTGAGTGACGCGTGGTGAAGCCCGCTTCGGGCAGGCGGGGCTGCTGGTGCGCCAGGCCGTGGCGCTCGCGCGGCTCGCCTTCGGGGCGCGACACCCGCGGTACGCCGCCGCGCTGCTCGACTACGGGTTCTATCTGCTCAACATAGACTCTATACCGCACAGCGTGGCTGTGTACGAGGTGAGTGACGCGTGGTGAAGCCCGCTTCGGGCAGGCGGGGCTGCTGGTGCGCCAGGCCGTGGCGCTCGCGCGGCTCGCCTTCGGGGCGCGACACCCGCGGTACGCCGCCGCGCTGCTCGACTACGGGTTCTATCTGCTCAACATAGACTCTATACCGCACAGCGTGGCTGTGTACGAGGTGAGTGACGCGTGGTGAAGCCCGCTTCGGGCAGGCGGGGCTGCTGGTGCGCCAGGCCGTGGCGCTCGCGCGGCTCGCCTTCGGGGCGCGACACCCGTGGTACGCCGCCGCGCTGCTCGACTACGGGTTCTATCTGCTCAACATAGACTCTATACCGCACAGCGTGGCTGTGTACGAGGTGAGTGACGCGTGGTGAAGCCCGCTTCGGGCAGGCGGGGCTGCTGGTGCGCCAGGCCGTGGCGCTCGCGCGGCTCGCCTTCGGGGCGCGACACCCGTGGTACGCCGCCGCGCTGCTCGACTACGGGTTCTATCTGCTCAACATAGACTCTATACCGCACAGCGTGGCTGTGTACGAGGTGAGTGACGCGTGGTGAAGCCCGCTTCGGGCAGGCGGGGCTGCTGGTGCGCCAGGCCGTGGCGCTCGCGCGGCTCGCCTTCGGGGCGCGACACCCGTGGTACGCCGCCGCGCTGCTCGACTACGGGTTCTATCTGCTCAACATAGACTCTATACCGCACAGCGTGGCTGTGTACGAGGTGAGTGACGCGTGGTGAAGCCCGCTTCGGGCAGGCGGGGCTGCTGGTGTGCCAGGCCGTGGCGCTCGCGCGGCTCGCCTTCGGGGCGCGACACCCGTGGTACGCCGCCGCGCTGCTCGACTACGGGTTCTATCTGCTCAACATAGACTCTATACCGCACAGCGTGGCTGTGTACGAGGTGAGTGACGCGTGGTGAAGCCCGCTTCGGGCAGGCGGGGCTGCTGGTGCGCCAGGCCGTGGCGCTCGCGCGGCTCGCCTTCGGGGCGCGACACCCGTGGTACGCCGCCGCGCTGCTCGACTACGGGTTCTATCTGCTCAACATAGACTCTATACCGCACAGCGTGGCTGTGTACGAGGTGAGTGACGCGTGGTGAAGCCCGCTTCGGGCAGGCGGGGCTGCTGGTGCGCCAGGCCGTGGCGCTCGCGCGGCTCGCCTTCGGGGCGCGACACCCGTGGTACGCCGCCGCGCTGCTCGACTACGGGTTCTATCTGCTCAACATAGACTCTATACCGCACAGCGTGGCTGTGTACGAGGTGAGTGACGCGTGGTGAAGCCCGCTTCGGGCAGGCGGGGCTGCTGATGCGCCAGGATAACACTCACCATATTATTAACATTATTTCCAAAAATAAACCGTTTCTAAGCGGTGTCAACCCTAGCGTCGATTGGCCGACATGAGCGGGTAATGACCCGCGCGTTCACGGTCGCTCCATTGTTAAGTTTGGTAGTTATTCAAAGTTGAGTATCTGTTCGTAGAACTATCATATAATCTGTGCTATCGTGGAAATGGATCGTGAGCGGATTAAAGTATAATAAAAAAAGTTATAGGACGTATGTGACGGGAATAGGTGAGGCAGGGCACAGCGAAATATCATCCCGCTCGAATTTGGAGCAGCCCAACTGATGAAGTACCTTGCAGAAGACCACAGCCATAATTACACTACTACTTGCTCTTTAGTCGTGTTGTGTTCCTGGAGGCGAGCAAGGTCGCCAGAGCTCCCGAGGATGCGTTGTGTTGAGAGGGAGGGAATTTGTTCCTTCAGCTGTCAACACAGCGAATCCTCAAACATATCAAGGGTCGGTAACTCCCATGTTACTCCTTTGCAGTTGCATGCGTGTCCTGCTATAGAGTGCGGTGTCCGCTTACTATCAGGGCGGCCGTACGCTTGTTTGGCAAGGTCGTTGAATAGGTTATGTTGCAGGAGGCCCTGGCGACGCTGCGGCGCGTGTTCGGGCGCAGCAGCCTGCACGTGGCGACGGCGCAGGAGGACCTGGCGTACGCGCTCTACGTGCTGGAGTACTCCTCGGGACGCTTCTACAAGGCGCGCGACCACGCCGAGCGAGCCATACGCATCATAGAGGTGAGGTACAATACAATCCCACACCTCTAGCCTACCAATAGGCACCTGAGGCAAGTACCCTTCTATTGAAGGGTACTATTCTACCTGGGGGCATTGATGGGCAAAATGTAATCGATTAACGATTAAGATTAACCTATTTATCGCGACTAACGATTAAAAATGACGATTGATCAATCTCTTAGTTTCGACTAATTTAGTCATGATTAAATTAATCATTTATTAAATACGACCGACTAAATGTTTAATCGATTGATTAATTTAGCGCGTTCATTAATTTTGTATTAGCAGCGTTACTGATTATTACAAAATTAATTTAGTATGGGGTGGCGCATCGCTACTGACGATTTCTCAATATAAGTTGAGTCTTCTGGTAGATGTCGCTACACGCCTCCCTAAAGCCTACAACGCCTGAACTGACTGATGGAACTGATTGAAAGATTTAGTGGCCGAGACAGGTTGTTCCGATAGCTCAGTTGGTTTGTAGCGACGGGCCATGAATGCCTGTGGTCGCCGATTCGAAGTATTTAATTTTTAAAATTTTCCTTTAATTTAAAAGCTACTTTCTACTCTTTCTGGGTATACATATAACGCCCTCGACCTCATCATCACTTACCATCTATATAACTTCTTTCCAGACTTTGGTGCCGACGGATCACTTGTTGCTGGCCTCAGCGAAGCGGGTGAAGGCGCTCATACTGGAGGAGATCGCCCTCGACACGCCCGCGCCGCATCAGGAGATGCGCGGACAAAATGGTACGACACAACTACCGATTTTACACGATGATTTTAAGAGTCCGCAGTATGCTCGGCCGAATTTTACCTTCCCATACAAACGTAGTTACGCTCTCATTTAGAAACTACGTGTTGGATTGTGACGAAACTTTGCATATAGAATGACATGAGGTATATCCATGTCTGTAATTAGTTTGCATGATTATAAGTTATAAAACAAACGAAATACAGCAAAAACAAGGTTTGTATGAAAAATTTCGCTGTATTTTCTTTACTATGGTATCTGAAACTGCATAGACTAATTACAGACATAGATATACCTCACGTTATTGTATATGAAAAGTTTCGTTACAATCCAACCCGCACTTTTAAAATGAGAGCGTAACTACGATTGCATGGAGAATCGAGCTTACTGCGGGCTCTTAATTTGTGGTCAGGGAACATTTTTCTGATACCAATGTCTCCAAGACTGACGAGCGGTGTAGCCCGCGGAGACCCTGGACGAAGCTAACGTTCATTGGTTCGAGATTCGAATATAAGGGCAAATATTTGTGTGATGAGAATTAATATTTTCTTCAGAGTTTTATGTTTCTCATGTATTTAAGTATTTAAATCTCTTAAATATAGCGCCGAGGAGTACCTTATCCAAGATGTGAGCCTTATTACAAGAAAACGAAAAAGTATTAGATACGTTTTTAGTAATAAAAGGTAATTAAGTTTGAAAAATCCTGTATGGCGCGTGGTGCGAACTTCATTCACCCGGTAAGAGTTCGTACCCATCTACATAAGATGGCGGCTAGCGGTCACTGCGGTCACTCGGCTGGATGATTAAAATTAATACAAACAATAACCTTTTTTCAGTTCTTTGTAATGTATACAATTAACTGGGCTTCGGCTCTAAGACGGTTAATGAAACACCGTGTATTGTTCTAATATGCAATGTTCTCGTGACAGAGCCCTCGCTGCTGGAGGAGTCGGAGGCGCTGCACAAGGCGGCGCTGGCGCTCTCCATGATGGCGTTCGGCGAGAAGAACGTGCAGACCGCCAAGCACTACGGCAACCTCGGCCGACTGTACCAGAGCATGCACAAGTTCCAGGTTATATTCCGCTATTACTTGCATGTCAATTAGTATTAAAGCTGCAAACGCACAGAGAGCGGCGCGGTGCAGTGCGGTGCGGTGCGGTGCGGTGCGGTGCGGCGCGGCGCGGTGCGGAGCACGTCGCACCAACATCCCGCCCGGTACTCGCGCGGATAGCGGCGCGGACGCGGCGTGTGTGACATATCAAGCAGTACTCGACAGTTGACAGATTCGTCATCATCATTAATTTAAGACTCCACCGAGCTTTTGACGCGGGCACCGATTTGGCATTTGCACCTGTGTGTGCGTTATCACCCACACTACTGCCG
The DNA here is from genome assembly GCA_945867215.1 of Epinotia demarniana. Classification (NCBI taxonomy): domain Eukaryota; kingdom Metazoa; phylum Arthropoda; class Insecta; order Lepidoptera; family Tortricidae; genus Epinotia; species Epinotia demarniana. The sequence goes on from OX244271.1 coordinate 2,756,684, forward strand.
CTGCCGGCTCGCTCATTTGGTACGGTCGCCCACAAGCTAAAAGTTAGTATCTCATTATTGTTTAATAATAAATCTCAACTCCGCGTATAAAACCATGGATGGTATAAGGAATAAAATACAAAATGAAATTATTATTTTTATTGAAATTTGTCTGTTAACTAAGGAAAGCAAAAAAAATAAGCAAAGTAATAATAACGCAGTGTTTGGACGGGGTAGAAATAATTAGATATTTTCCCCCAGAAACCAACAATATCAATGAGTCCCTGAAAATATTGCGATTTTGGTCAACTTTTGCATTATATCTGTCTATATCTATTTGTAGTTGTAAATTTAGAGATCTATCCGCTGCGTTTTTGTGCGTGAGTTGGATTATTATGTTGATAATGTCGATATTAGCTAGTTTCTTTTGTGTTAAATATATTGTAATCTCTTTGTTATTTGAAAACAAAACCTTACCATACATTCATTGGGTGCCAAATCATCGGACGCTGAACTTTTTCCATTCACATTTTTTGTGCCCCCCAATAATCCAATCGGATTATTCGATGATGTCTAAAAACAAAATTAGTAATAAGTACATTGAAAATAATTTATTTATTATTATCTGATCATAAATTTCATTCATAATGACAAAAGTAAAAAAAAAATGCTTACATTGGAAATTCCTAAGGCATCATTTTGTCTCTTTGTTCGTGCAATAGAAGCAAGTAGCCGTTTGTTGAAATACTTAGGGCCATTTTTACGTAATATTTTTCCTTGCGTTTCCCCATTTTTACTTGTATTTTAAGTTGGTGTAATGTGTAACAAAGCTAAGTTAGTGATCGCAAACATTACAAGAGAAAATATTGACACTGACAAACACTGACAATTGAATAGAATATGGTTACCTATCATAAGCTCGAAAATCGTTATTCTGAATATTAAAATCCCGAAAACGTTTCCCTTTTTATTAGTTGGCCGAATTTTTGTTTGCCCTAAAGCACATTTCCCATATTATTATTTTCCCAATTCGCAGGTCGTTGCAATTTTGTTTCGCTTGAGATTCGAATAGACACTTAATAAAATTCCGAAGGATCCTTTGCCAACAAGTTTTTAGTACCGAAAAGTATTAAGTCCGAAATGTTAATATCCCGCTATATCAAAAAATCAAAATTGTAGCATGTAACCTAACCTAACCGCCAGCGTGTCGACGTCACCCCGCTTCGCGGGGTGCCTACTTTCGCTCTAAGGGACACAAGTGAACCCTAACCTAACCTACAAATAATACCATTGACGATCATTTGTTGTTTTTTTTTGTGTGGGGGCTAGCCCCGAGCCCTTTATGGGCTTTTTAAGAACTTGTGCAGCACTCGAGTTGCTTAAATGTTTTGACCTAATCTAATCCCCTTTTCTATCAATTGTTTATTTTGTAAGGTCACAGTTTTAAATCGAACCCAAGTTGGGTTAGCGAAAGCTTTATTAGCGAAAGTTTATTTTCGCATCGCAGTATGAAAGGGCGCATCTGTAGGGTTTTTAGCATATCTAAATGTTTTTTAATCGTTGCAGTAAAATGAAATTAGGGAAAATGATATTTCGATTTTAGGTAGCATCGGAAATATAAAAAGGTGGTTAACAATTCGGTTGTAAAATAATAAAGTTGGCAATCGTTCTTCTGGTTATTGAGTTTTGGGAAAACGATAATGTGGGAAAACAAACCAGCGACATTTCATAAGTATGGTGAACGAAGTATATGGATTATGAGAATTCGGTTTACCGTTTTCGGACAAGTGAAAATCGGGCAAGTGTTTTTCGAAACTTCGATAGGTTACCATAGAATATATTTGTTTTTTTATTTTTTGACTTTTTTTGACGAAGTTGTTTATTTGACTAGGTCATTAAAAAGGTTTTATGTTGATACGAAACTAGATATAGGTCAGATCAGAGGTGTAAACTATTTTGATCCTTGTTATGATATCAAGTAAGTATAATTTTATATGCACTTGTTTACTTAATGCTTTGCTTTCAAAAGGTACTAAGAGTCTATGACTTTATAAAGGAATGAATTTAATAATTAATAAATAACGAAAGTTTTCGTACCCCCACTGTACAAGAGAAAAAACGCAATACTGAAGATAACAAAGCAAACGAGCCCAAGCTCGACTATCTTAGCCCCTTCCATCATAGAGTTCCACCAGCCATCTTCCGGCTTCGTCATGAGACCATTGAGACCCTCGCCATCATGTTTAATGATAAGTACTGAAGATAACAAAGTCATTGTTCCATATAAAAAAATACATTTAGATCTAACTGACGGGCGTACAATGCGTTACGTGATCGACCTCCTGAACTAAGAATTGTATCTGTTTAATGTTTTATTCTTGGGCCCTAGAAGCTTATAATATCAAAAAAACTACTTACCCCGTTTTGCTGCGTAATACTGCTGTATTCATACACAATTGACATCGAAGTGTCACCGCGCCGCATTCAGACGTGCTCTCTCTCTGAGCTCTCGTGGGTGACTGAATATGTCATGCGTTACTCGCGTATTATATTTCATCATTTTGTTCTATAGTAATTTTGTATGGCGGATTTGGAGGGAGTTTTAAAAAAATCACAAGTAAATAACCAAAGCACTTTGAAATGTTACGATTGCATTCTCTTGTAGTTAATACACTGGCGATTCGTTTGAGTAGGATTTTGCAACTATACTATCAATTTTTTTATTCAATTTTACCTAAACGCCGACACACTTTCTTCTCATTTTTTGTGCAACTTTATGGAATTGTATTTATTAAACTGTAGATGATTTGAGAATATTTATAGTATTCTATTGTAAGCACACTCTTTGTGATTACAATTACATATGATTTATATGTTATTGTAAAGAATTGTGAACTCCACCGTCTGAACGGTGACTGCCGTTTTTGCCGATTATGCTCGGCGCAGTCTTAAGAGTTATCCTCTTGTCGGTGGAGTATTTTCCATTTCTCTATTTCGTACGCCAGCCCTTTGATTTGCTGATACGACACGACACCAGCTTTCTCCTTTATTTGGTCTATGTAAATGCGCAGTTAAATCGATGACGATGACGAGATTTTGCTCTTTCTTGCATTATGGCAAAACAAAAATAAGAAATCTAAACAGACGTGGGTCCATGAAATAAATAATAACAGAAATATTCGGAGAGCTCCATCATTACAGCTGACTTCTTATGAAGATCGTTTTTACGCTTATTTTCACATGAGTAAAAACAGTTTTGAAGAATTACACATCTTAAAACCAACGATCACTAAGCAGGATACTAAATTTCACCTGGGAAATCAATTTTTCAGTTGTAATCATTGTTAAAGTTAATAAAATCTGAATCGTAGTTGTAAAAAAATACAACTTGTTGCACCGCTCTCAGCACGCCTCCGCGCCGCGCCGCGCCGCTCCGCCACCGCTGTCAGTGCGTTTCAGCCTTTACTTACTCGTGTGTCGCATCGCCCAGACCTAAAGTAGATCTTAGCCTCCGACTCAAGACCGCCATACTTCCCTGTCCAATCGACGGCCCGGAGTTCGTTCAGGTCTTTTTAGACGGGTTAGCGGCGAGGCTCACACCACGAGCCGGAGCGAAGCGAGAACAGGATTATGAAACGGTGTTTAAAACTATTCAATTGATATTCCAGGACGCTGAAACGATGCACCTGAAAGCCATCGCGATCAAGGAGGAGCTGCTGGGCGCGGAGGACTACGAGGTGGGGCTCAGCATCGGGCACCTCGCGTCGCTCTACAACTACCACATGCAGCAGCACCGCGCCGCGGAGGCGCTCTACCTCCGCTCTATCGCCATCAGTGAGTATATATACCAGGGTTAGACCGGCCGAATTAAGGGGAGAGGCCTTTGCCGACCAATAGGCCAAAGAAAACGCAGCTTGTGGCTCGGACGCGGCCACTCAAACAACTCTGCGCCGATGGTATGAAAGAACTCGTCCGCATCGGCGCTGCGCTCTATCGCTATCAGTTACTCCTTCTACTAGCTTTACAACTCCACAAACGCGGCCACTCAGCCACACATTACTACTAAACTCAGCAGCAATGGGACATCGGAATAGGCTAGGAAAACAATTAACAACTTATTTGGAAAACCCCCGAAATTCTCATTTCAATGTTCAATGTCTCAAAACCGGCTGAACTGATTCTGTTGAGACGGTCATGACAGATTTCGGACAAAGAAAACCGTGGTCCATTCGTTTAGGAGCTACGATGCTTATGCATCGGGGGTTACAAATACAGATTCGAATTTCTTGGCAGATGCATACGGTCAATGTCTTCACCGAACAGCGCAGGTGTTATAACTTACTGCTGTGACGCTACAATAGCCTAGTGGTGCAGGCATGCGGCTGTCAAGCGGCGGTCGCGGGTTCGAATCCCGGCTCGTACCAATGAGTTTTTCGGAACTTATGTGCGGAATATTTACCGTTAGCTTTTCGGTGAAGGAAAAACATCGTGAGGAAACCGGTCTAATCCCAATAAGGTCTAGTTTACCCCCTCGGGTTGGAAGGTCAGATGGCAGTCTCTTTCGTAAAAGTAGTGCCTATGCCAAATCTTGGGATTAGGTGTTAACCTTTTCACAGCCAAGTGTTGAACAAAAATGACCGGTCACTGACGCCACGCTGTCGCATTTTGTTGAGCGAAATTGAACTTTACGGAATCCCCCATAGGTCCCTATTGCATTAACAAAACTGACGTCCGTGGCCGTCGTTGGCGTCCATCGCAGGACTTTCCGATGTCGGCTACAGCTGACATTGGCGCTCAAAGGGTTAAAGCGGACCCCGGGCTCCTTTAGGGCATTACCGGGAATAACGCTACAGTGTACGAGATTTGGGACTGGTCTTTGGACAGTTCCAATATGATGTAAAGAGTGATGTGGCTAGAGTAAATCGATTGTCATAATATCCGATTACGATTGATGATGGCTAATAAAAGGTATCGATGCTAATGAAAGGTAATAATGATTACACAGTAATCAACTGTGTAATCATTATTTTTAGGAAGTCAAATAGAGAGCCTATACACTATCGTCTGCTAACACAAGTGACCTGTAAGTAAAGAGAGAGACTGATAGTGCGAGAAAAATTGAGAGAGCTCGCGCGCCGTGCAGAAATCAATGCCATATTTTCAAAGGCAACATTTTGCACAATCAAATATGTCGGTTTCGATCGATGTGATTTTATTTCGTATTATCGTAACAGTAATTAAATAATACATTGTTATTTTCCTATTCACAATTATTTGATCCATATCGATTTATTTCTAAATTGACAGACTCCAAACGATTAAAGCAGTATATCACTAAATTTAAAAATAAAAAGTCGTAGGACGTAAATGGTTTGCATACCGAGTTTTCAATGCTAATTTCTATACAAATAAGCCGTAAAAAAATATGACAATAATTTTATAAGTGCTAAAAAGAGCGTGCATGGAGATTAAACTTTGTTTTGTAACTCGGAAGCTATTGAAACTTTTTTTATTATTTCGATGAGCAGTGCCAATTTACGTTATATGGGTGTCGCTATGTGTCAAAAGACCAGTTCCAAATCTCGAACACTGTAGGAGGATGATAACTGCTGTGACGTAACAAACCTAAGTGGATCTTAACCTCCGCCACTCAATACTGCCTGGCTTCCCTGTCCGATGCCGTTTTTATCCAGTCGACGAAGTTCGTTAACATGCAACCAAGAACCCGCCTAGCGGGCACTCGTAATGTTTGCTCAGATGCCGGCTGGTCCCGCTAGGCGGGCAGTAGTATGAACTTACACGCCTAGCGAATTCTGTCGGTTTCTGGTGAATTGTTATATTTTAGTCCGGTCGCGAAAGTGAGGTCTTCCGTCACCCCACCGGTACCTAGAACGCTCAAGAAGTCTTCGTCCAGAGTCATTATTAAAAGTGTGTGTTGTTCCAGGTCTAAAGCTATTCGGGTCGCGCTACTCGGGCCTGGAGTACGATTACCGCGGGCTGGTGCATGTGTTCACGCAGCTCAAACGGCACGATCGCGCCTACCACTACTCTCAGCTACTTCAGCACTGGCACGGTTAGTATACTATCCAGAGATTCCCAGGTCGTCGACACTACAGGGTACACGATAAATGGGTTCCACATGGTCTACACTACTAGGTCCTTTATTCGTCCTCTATAGAGTATAAGATCATACTTCGCACAACATCACTTCTCATAACCGATGAAAAACCTAGTGAAAAGACTGACTGATGTCAAGGGACGGTGAAAAAAAAAACACTTAACCCCTAAATTTTAAACTAAAGGAAAAATTTAATGTTCCGAGCTGGATTCGAACCGGCGACCACAGGAATTCATGGCCCGTCGCTACTAACCAACTGAGCTATCGGAACAATCGGGTTCGGCCACCAAATCTTTCAATCAGTTCCTTCCTACTATACCTTAGAGAGGCGACATCTACTAGAAGACTTAGGCTTCTTAACGGCACCAGCGTCTCAAATTATATTGAGAAATCGTCAGTAACAATGCGCCACCCCATACTAAATTCATTTTGTATGAAGCAGTAACGCTGCTAACGATATTATAAATTAAAGAAATAAAAAAGCCGTGTAGTCGGTTCGAATCCGGCTCAGAGCATTAAATTTCCTTTAATTTAAAATTAACTTGTAACCCCTATTTAGGAAAACGCATAATAGATCGGATATCCCCCAAATTAATATTCATTTTGCTATCAATCATTTATAATTTTGTTCTTTATTTGCCAGAATTACGGGAGCAATCGAAGACCGAGCAACAACCAGACCTGGGCGCGGAGCAGGTTCTGCCACTAGACGAACTACAGGCGAAGCTGTTCGCACCCAACGACTGAGCGCCTCGCCCCGCTCGCGCTCCCCTCCCAGCCATCATATCCCCAGGCGACTAAATGTAAGGACGTGCGCGTCAGGACGCAATATTGCAATTTATTTTGACATCAAATTGACATTTCGTAGTAGATTGACATATTTTTGCGTTCGTCGGATACTAATCAGCCGTAACATACAAGTTACACTATACGGCTGAAAGTTATATTCGACGCTGATTTACGTTCAAGGCGCCAAGGGGTTTACTGTACCGGGATTTTTTCGATATATCCCCAAATATAACGGGATAAACTGAGTTGTTAAAAAGCTTTCGGTCTGATCACAAGCGTTTAGGTCAATTGACACATGATGACTTGAATGTATGAAATCTCGGCACGGTGCGCCCCGTCTGCGGCCGATTCGATGTCTATTAGTGAAATTATGTTAGTTTAGGCGTAGACCGCTAACTGAAAGTATTCCTTTTAAATGTGAGAAGTTTATATATTGCCAGACACTGCCAGGACCTGTCCTCTCATTTTAGCACTGATGTCTTAATATTCGTCCCTTTGGGTCCTCCAAGACAGACATCACTAATGAAATCCTTGATAAATTCAATTCGTAGGATAAAATTACTGTATGTCTGTATATTGCATCTACACACTCCCCAATCAAATGTAACCAAAGGCAGTGTCTGACCGTTTTCAATGGAAATTATAAAGCTGTAAAGAAACGACGAAAATCTTCAGTAAACTTCACCAATTGCAATTGTACGCAATATTTGTTATCATCCTACTGCAATACGTAACTATACAAGCATACACGCCTTTCAGCACAATACATGTCCAGTATTTATAAGAAATTGTTGTTATATAAGTACTTACGAGTAAGCACAAAATTGGTTGTAATGTACTTCTATTTCTGAACGGGCATAAAGCTCCAAGCGACATGTGTGAGGCAATATTTTAGAGTTCCGTTCGGCGATTTTGAAGCGGTATAGCGGCGATACAGTCGGGATACTGTCGTTGTTCGCATGGGCATTTTCAATAATTTGTGTACCCAATTACCGTGAGTTGTTTTACAAAAATTAACTCTGTGTCTGTTTTGTGACGACAATTAAGTATTTAGGTTGTATAAAAATTAACTTTTTGATTGAAAGTATATCCATATATAAGGTAGAAGTCCGAGTGCTCGACGCTGTACGGCATGGCATGGGCACTATGTCAAAGCGACATGGCTTCATTTCAAATGAAGAAAAATCCTCTTAGTTCGAATTTAACCCTTATTGCTTTGACATAGAGTGCCCATGCCTTATACTAGTACAGTATCGAGCGCTCGGACGTTTACCTTGATTGATATTTAAATGTGAAACAACTTCATTTTCATATACTTTGTATGCTTAATTTTCGTCAAAACTGACACGTACTTAATTTTTACCCCTTTAATTTTTTAGGTTACCCCTTTTCTTGGTAAATAACAAAAAAATGTGAGTTCGAGCCTCGTTTGCGCCTTGTAGAGCCAAAAAAATTTTCTGTTACAAAAATAGAAAAAGAACACCAAAAATTGTGTATCTTATAAGATACAAAGTCAAGAAAAGGGTTACAACTCACACTAATTTTCTAAACGCCCTTCTATCACATTTACACGATTTTATCGCTACTGCATCGCTGTCGCAAAAGGAGCAACTATGTCCGTGCACAAAATCGTCGTGTGCGATTGCCTTAAGGATCTCACAGACTCATGACGTCAATAACCAAAACATGTGTGCTATCCCTCTCACACCCTTTAATAACTAAGAGAAGAGGCGACACGTATGGCTCGGGTGTTCCCGTCGTGATTATGTAAGCTTCTTTATATTTCTCTACTACAGTATTTCAGAAAGATCATATCATATGTACTTGTGCGTTAAGCACGTCTAGCGCAGGACAGCGCGCTAAATAAACTACCAGTCTCTTTCTAATTGTTCTTATTAGAAAGAGAAAGATAGTCTATCTCGTGCGCGGTCTTCTGGTAGCCGTGCAGGTAATATTTTGTTGAGTAATTAAATATAAAATTCCGGTTATATGAATTATTTTTGTGACAAGGTTCTAAGTGGCTATGGTTCTGTTCATAAACTAGCTGGAACTCGGATGGTAGCTATCGACATTTCAGATTGATCTTGATAGACAAAGCTTGGACGCGCTATTTCACTGTAATAAACAATTGGTAATTGTATTGGCTATGTTGAAAATTGATTGTGCGCTAAGCTTTAGCGAGTCTCGGCGCCGAGAGAGCTAGGGAAACTGTTTATACATTATTAAAAAAAAATGAAAGACGTGTATTAACCACGCCAACCCTGCAAAACAGTACACGACTGAATAAGACAGTCTTTCATTTACTGTATGTGATGACTCCGTGATTTCGTCGCGTCAATTCAGGTACTATCGGCAACACCTTATGGACATTGTAATAAAGTTCATGTCGCTACGGATGCTATCGCAAAAGGGGTGGCCACATCAAGGCTCGTTAACAGAGAACCTTCTGTACTTAGTACTATGCAAGAAGGTTCAATTCATAAAAACAGATAATTAAAATTCTTATGTTCAAATTATTTCATCTTAAATTTATTTAGTGACTAACTAGTAAGTGCGTCTCTCTCGGCGCGCGAGCTCAGCACAGGACTCGCGAGGAATTTGATGTAACGGCGACTGTATAAGAGCTTAATGTTATGTTCCTCATTTTAAGTGATTTTCTTATATAAAAATGTGTACTCTATGTAAAATCTAGAATAGTTATTATTCGTTGTTTTAGAGCTTATTTTTCGTTTTAGCGAATTTACTGTATGACGTGGAAATAATTGAAAAATGTGTATATAATATTGCACTTGTTGTTTTCTTTCCATTCGGCCATATCCCAACACCTATTTCATAAAGGAATATTAGACTGCTACTGCAGCTGATATTACAGAAGTTCTTATACAAAAGTAATTATCATCCAAGAGCTTATTTCACATACAAATTATAACTGATAATGTTAGTACTTTTGTATAGAAACTTCTCATGTATTTTTATAAAATAGGTTCCATGCGACTAGGTTAATTCATTCATATTTAAGATGACCAGCAAAAAAACATTTGACATAAAATTTAAATATATTTGAGATGAAGCATACATTTGACATTGGTTAAACCCAACTTAATGTAGTTACTACAAACAAGGATGGAATGCGTCAATTTCTATAAAATTTCATTATATTGTAAATAGTATACCAATAATACCACAGTAATACTATATTTTTTGAGTAAATTAACAATTCCAAGGCACTGCGTACGAATTCGTTGAACGAACTGTTATTAAACGTTCCATGTAAATAACTTACTAACATTCATTAGCGCTTCACGAGGACAAAAGCTTTATTTTCAATAATTTATAATATTTAATGCGAATAGATTCGAGAACAAAAATAATTAAATATTATATTAATATTACACTATAATCTAATACAAAATGGAAATAGAGCATTGCAAACAAGATCTGGCTTGGTAATTTTATTTTCTTTAGGTACACGTATTTCCCACAGAGTACCTAATTATGAACATAAAATTTTAAACAAATAATTTATTCGGCAAACAAAATTCTGGAGTAAAAACAAGTTAAAAGATAAAATACGGAACAATGAATTTATACCTAAACAGTTATATAAAAAGAATCTCTTAATAATGAATCGTAAATCTTAAAATAAATACAACAGTGAATTCTAGCTAAAAAGCTGCTTATTCGACATTTACGTTGCAATTTTAGACCATCTGTTGCTACACTTCTGGAGATTACTAAACATTAGTACACATAACAGGTACAGTAGCGATTGACCTCCGCTGTCCGAATTGCTGTCATGTTTTGTGCTCGGTGCCTAGTTTATACCAAACACTGTATATTGAATACAAACTTGACGTTACGTGGCGTGTCGAGTCGATGATGACTTCTGCCCCGACACTGTACTTGTTACGTGTAATCGACGCCTAAGATTATGACGAACTCGCTGACCACCGAACTCTCCTTACGCCGGCGAGATGAGGGCGACGAGCGCCCGCTTGTAGTCGCCCGAGGTCTCGCCCTGCTGCCGAGCGCGTACAGTTAACGACCATGTTGAATGGAACAGCCCGTGTTGGCAGCGAGGTAGAGACAGCCATGATGCGCATGCGAAAAACGCGGACACGTTAGTAAAGTGCAAAGTAGGCATAAGACAGGGGCTAGCAGGAGGGTGCCGCAGTTTGATATGAGATGGTAATATAGTATGTAGATCACCTCATGCTACCACAGATATAGATATACATAGATCACGCAAATGCATGTACATCGCGTGTCCGAATTCGGTCTCCGAGTTGGCACTCCGACTGACATTCCGCGCGCGTCTGTTGTGGTAGCCGGTTGTCCGTGAATATTAAGAAAATGCGCTATTCTAGAATCGATTTTGCGCGGACAACGGGGAATTCACATCACTAATTCGCCTGTGCATCAGACATCAGGACATCACAGTAGGTAGAAAAAAGTGACACGGTCGGTTTTCATACAGATTGAGGTGTTAGTTATCTAGTGTATAATTATATCTGTGGTATTAACCCATTCGGCGCCACTGACTTGAACTCAAGTTTGTCACAGTTGCCGCCGGCTTCATACGAAGTCCAAAAGACTGTAGACTAGACTTCAGTGTCGTGGGCGCGCCTCGCATTTTTTTCTGTGGCGGCGAATGGGTTAAATACGTGCTGTGCTATAAAGGGAAAGGACCCTTATAATCGTTGGCGCTTATGCCATTTATTACAAATGCGATGATCCACGCCGAAGTAATGGAGCACCAACGAAAATAAGGTTTATATTCTCTGAGAACGACACATACAGCCCATTAATTCAAGTCCGCCGTGCATTGGCAGATTAAATTGTAACGACTGAAGGACTCAACAGTTTCACTATAGAAAGTATTTGCCGTTGTAAAGCGAGGTTACAGTTTGTTTGGTACTTTTTGATGGTTGTGTGTTACTGGCTTGTACTTATTTGTTGAGTGCAATAAACTTGATAAATTAGTATATTAATAAATAAAAGAAGAGATTTATAAAAAGATGTTTGATTACGTTCATTGCGCATCTAGTCCGGGTCTCTGAGTCTCTGTACTTATAACAACGCCATCAAGTGAAACTATTCATATTGGTAGTTTTTTTTCTGACTTTTGTCTGATGTAGGACATTTTGTGCGTTAGTAATTATTAAGTATTGATGCCTTCGATCTCCTGCAATTGTATAGCGTTCATTATTAGTAGTCGTATATGGTTATGGGAGTGCGAACAATTTGTGCAGATATTTTTATATAAACGTGTGTGCTGCGGTCTTTACAATTTACAACAGGTACTCAAAGAAATAGATCCAATTTTTCACCTTATTACTTTGACAATAACGTGAAAAATTGGATCCATCTTTTTGTAGTCTGTACCATGTTATTTTGTGTAGAACTTACATACATACATTACCCATTTTCATTGCTCTGGATTATATAATACCGTAACCTTTCGAATCTCGTGGCTTTTAGGGGAGCCGAAAGACCTCCTTTTAAGACCTCCCTCGTCTATTTCTTAAAAATTTGGTTGTATATTCGCATACACTAGTAGCTCCCCGGGGAACCAATTTGTTTCGAAAGGTTTTTGGTTAATTCATACAGGCATGCTTTTTCTCAAACCTAAAATAATTAGATCTAACCACCTCACCTCCTGATCCGATCACCGAGTAGTGGCATAGAAATGTTAAGACACAATTGATCATATAACAACATTAAAGTAATACATCCAAAGCTTTTGCGATCTAAATCAATTTTGAAGCCGAATAAAAAACGAGCAATTCAATATAATATTCACAGTAGTAATATTTTAGAAGCATTACTTTCATGCTCTTATTAAGTGCAAAAATGTGCTGTGCGGTACCAATACTAATACTATTCTAATTTTTTCCTATACTTAAAGAACTTTAATGTTATTAAATATGCAACCAATCGTTATTAAATGCACTACTAGTGTAGGCATAATTCAGTTAACCCGCACCGACACCTCCATCGGTATCAGATAACAAAATTATAAATATTGAAAACGCCTTAATGCATTAACTATTTGCAAATTGCATTATGTTGTCACGGTTGCTGGAGCGTTCTTATCAAATTCATAATGAGATTATTAAAATGCAGTAGGCATCTAAAAGTACGTCGTTTTGTTTAAATCAATTTGACATTTTTATGGTTAGGTCAGTTCCGGGCCAAAGGTGCGAAATGCCGCGTGTTCAAATCCCCTCAAGCCAACATTTTTGAAAATCCAAGTACCCTCAACCAACCTTAATATCGCTCTCAAGCGTCTTATCATACAGCCGCTCGTATTCCCTCTTGATGCCGCCAAGGTCGATCTCAGCACGATTAGCGATGATGCGTATCAGCGCCGCGTCATCAGTGCCCGCGCCTTCCACCGCCGACCGCAGCCGCTGGGCGAACCAGGCGGGCGCGTTCTCCACGCACTCCACTGGAATGGAAAGCACCCTTTACATACCCTGATTTCAGAGACGAGGGTCTTATCGTAGAGGCGCTCGTACTCGCGCGCTATGGTGGCCAGGTCGAGCTCGGCGCGGGAGACGAGGATGCGGACGAGGGTGCGGTCGTCGGTGCCGAGCCCCTGCATGGCGGCGCGCAGGCGCGACGCGAACCAGGCCGCGGAATTCTGCGTGCACTCCACTGCAAGCGGCGGCGGGCGAGTTATTTGGGAAATTGTTTTGGTGAAATGAGCGAACCAGGGTATTACACCAACTTGACAATTGTCACCTGACAACGACAGTTCTCCGCACCTTGCTGGATCCACAAGTAACCTAGCAACCACCTTAACTTCTAGAACAAATAATGTATGGCGAATTGTCAGTGTCAGGTGACAATTCATCATACATTACTTGTTCTTGAAGTTAAGAGTCCGCAGTAACCTCGATTCTCCATACAAACGTAGTCATTACGCTCTCATTTTAAAACTACGTGTTGGATTGTAACGAAACTTTGCATTTACAGAGATATATCTATGTCTGTAATTAGATTATGTAGCTTCAGCTACCATAGTAAAAAAAATACAGCGAATTTAACTTTTTCATACAAAACTTCGTTTTGCTGTATTTCGTTTGTTTTATAAACTGGACCATATAAAATAATTACTGACATATAGTGGAAGCCCCACAAGCCCAATTTCATAAGAAAACCGCAAATCGATGTACAGTTTAGCCGTTTGGCACACGCATACTAGAGGTCAAAACAATTTTTTTGACCCGCAGTTCCTAAAAATATTTCCCTTAGGGGGGGAATGCCGAAACATTTTTCTTTTTGTATGGAAATATTTTTTTTTTTTTCAGGACCTAACCTATTGTGTGTAGTATCATATGAAAGAGCTTTTCGAGGCGATTCTAAAAATATGCCACATCATTACATTTTAGCCGTATTTTTTTTATTAAAACAAAAATAATTTTCGAAACATACCAAGTTCCTCCAGACACGATATGGCAATTTTTTTTTAAATTCAATATACCACAAATGATACGTGATATCCTCAAATCTAACCTCAAAAAAGCAATTTTGAAAATAATTGCATTAAGTATTTTTTTAAATTTTTCAATATTACCAAGTGACACGATCAAATAAAAAAATTCAAAAAAAAATCTATATGACATTATTTTTAAATTGCTTTCTTGGGGTTAGATATCAAGATATAACGGATCATTTGTGATACATTATATCTTGATATCTAACCTAATTAGTTGGGTATATCGTATCTGAAAGAGTCCAACCTTGATATTTTGTGACAAAAACTAACCAAACTACACCAACTGGCGAAAAAGCGCAGTTAAAGGGTTAAAGAGGTATTTCCCGTTGGATATAAGGATACTACGTATCATTTTATGATTAATATGTACCGTATCTGCAGTACAGTTCCATACGTCACGTAAAATAGGTATTCAAGTAGAACTGTGTCACTTGGTAATATTGAATTTTTTTTAAAAAAAACCTAATGCAATTATTTTCAAAATTGCTTTTTTGAGGTTAGATATGAGGATATCACGTATCATTTGTGGTATATTGAATTTTTGAAAAAACAGCCATATCGTGTCTGGAGGAGTCCAAACTTGGTATGTTTCGAAAATTATCTTTGTTATAATTAAAAAAATAGGGCTAAAATGTAATGATGTGGCATATTTTTAGAATCGCCTCGAAAAGCCCTTTCATATAACACTACACACGATAGGTTTCTGAAAAAAAAATTTTTTTTTCCATACAAAAATAAAAATGTTTCGGCATTCCCCCCCTAAGGGATTTTTTTTAGGAACTGCGGGTCAAAAAAATTGTTTTGCCCTATAGTATGTGTGTGCCAAACGGCTAAACTGTACATCGATTTGCGGTTTTTTTAAGCGTACGGCTACCACTAATAGCAATTGAAAGCTATACAGATATACCTCATGTCATTGTATATGCAAGGTTTCGTCATAATCCAATACGTAGTTTTAAAATGAGAGCGTAACTACGTTTGTATGGGTAGGTGAAATTCGGCCGAGCTTACTGCGGACTCTTAAGGTGGTTGCTAGGTTACTTGTGAATCCAGCAATGTACGGGGAATTGTCGATGTCTGGTGACAATTGTCGATTTGTTGAAATAGGGGCCTGGTATTTCATACCTGCGTGAATGGTCAAATTCCTAATGGATATGACCAATTCACGCAGGATTTTAAAATGGCTATACCATTTCAACATTTCCCTAGAATCTAGTGATTTAATCAAATCCCTGGGTCGGTTTTGAAGAAGATACAGTCAGTCAATCGATTTATATTAATAGACCTTATCTCATTGAAATATGATTTAAATGTGAGTGTAAAAGTGACATTAAAGTCTTGCCTTCAAGTCGATGCGGCGCGAGCTATGACCAAATGCCTTCTAAAAAGCCACCCTCCATCTCTAAATAACGAATAACTTAATAAGATACGAATCCATACATTAGAACTCAATTAAATAAAGTTCATTACTAATTTTAGACCGTGAAAATAAAAAAGACCTCTATGTCTAAAACGCAAGCAAGACAATTTTGTTATTCATCTTTAGGTGGGGAGATCCACGAAGGAGGACAAATCCCGTATAATAGTCGATTAATCATGTTGTGTAAGGAGTGACGTCATCCGAGGGGTCGGATCCTCCCCAATAGCAGCCCTTCGCGTCCCTGACCTAGATCGTTTTATTATCTATTGCTTCAGAAATCCGAAAGAAATATTTCAGTTGATTGGCAATTATTTTTTTCTAAAAAAAGCCAAATTATTTCGTTATATTTGATAAACACTGAAGATCTATACAGACATGACTACATCACCCGTTTTCGCAATAAAACGATTCCTGGTTATTTTAATAGATTTGACCAAGTTCGATTTCGGGTTGTGTGAAAAGGTTTTCAAAAATCATTCAGCTCCCTATACATCCATTCCATTTGGATTAAATATTTGTGGATGGGCTACGCGGATTTTTGCTTTAGGAAACTGATTTAGCAACTCTTCATCAATCATACCATAACGATCCCTGGAATCGGCCCTAAATTCGGGGTCAATTGATGCCTTCCCACAATTCCCGTCGCGTCGGCTCGTACTCACGACTAAGGAACGCCGGTTCAATTGACTCAATCATTTTGTCGTTCTTGAATCTCAAAAGTACAATGAAGGTGACTTCGCATAATTTTAGTCCATATAACAGTAAGAACTGAGAGTTGAAAGTCGTACAATAGTTGGAGTAGACTTTCAATATTTAGACATTTCTTTCTACTGTTATCGAACAAAGCTATACAGATAAATGTGTTGTGTGACAACTTTTTCGATGTAAATAGTATTTACAAATAATTAATTATTTTCTTTATGACGATGAGCAATTTCAGTGAACACAAAATAACATCAGTTATTTATCAAATCCAGTTACCTGTAAATAAACTTACAGGTACAAACTCGAATTATCTAAAACAATATGCACATCCACAGAGCATAAATGTGAAGTTAAAATTAGAATTAGTCACAACGGTAAAGAAAATAGATCTGTAAATATAAAGTTTAACACATTAAAGTTAGGCCTCACTCAGTCTTTATCGTTGGTCCAATATACAATATACTATAGATATACATCTATTACACAAAATTCGCAAATTGGCAAGATGTGGGCCACCTGATACGGCACGACAGTTTCCTCTTAAACATCCTGGAGGGTAAAATTGAAGGCAAGAGAGGCAGGGGAAGGCCTAGGCTAACATATTTTAGCCAAATAAAAGATAAAGCTGATGTCGAGTCGTATGAGGAAGCCAAGAGGCTGGCAATGGGCAGAGAAAAGTGGCGGTTACTCCACCGACAAGAGCAAGGCTCTTAAGTAATGATGATGACATAAAATTCGGACTTACAACTCCAATACGCGACCTCCTCGCGATGTGCCTTGTCGCGTAACATTCATATAAGTACTATTCAGCCGCGATGAGTTTGAGATACGAATAGCTGTCAATTCATATAAACTTTGACGTATTTATATATGGCAAAACTGTCACCTCCCATGCCATTCTGTTTGCGGTTAGATAATATCAAGAAAAATACTCTGACAATAGGACTACTGACCAATAGCACTAAGTGCGTCCTTGAGCTCGCCGCCAATCTCTGCCTTGATGGCTTGCTCGATGGTGCGCCCCGCGATGTCTTTGTACGCTTCAAAGATGGCGCGAAGCTGGGCGAAGCTCTCGTGCGCCAGAATCTGTATAACGAAGTGATCAGGGTCAGAATATGATGTTACACCGAAGTAACAAAGATCAGAATAGGATCTGAGGTCGAAGAAAGCATGGTTCTGACCCTGCTGTTCGTTTCTTTTTTTTTCCTATTCTGATAGGATCTGTTATATCGAAGTGAAGGGTCAGTATAGGATCTGGTTTCGAAGAAAACAGGGCCCGTATAGGATCTGTTATATCGAAATGAACAGGTTCAGTATAGGATATGTTGTATCGAAGAAAACAGGGTTAGTATAGGATCTGTTGTATCGAAGAAAACAGGGTCAGTATAGGATATGTTGTATCGAAGAAAACAGGGTCAGTATAGGATATGTTGTATCGAAGAAAACAGGGTCAGTATAGGATATGTTGTATCGAAGAAAACAGGGTCAGTATAGGATATGTTGTATCGAATTAAACAGGGTCAGTATAGGATATGTTGTATCGAAGAAAACAGGGTCAGTATAGGATATGTGGTATCGAAGAAAACAGGGTCAGTATAGGATATGTTGTATCGAAGAAAACAGGGTCAGTATAGGATATGTTGTATCGATGAAAACAGGGTCAGTATAGGATATGTTGTATCGAATTAAACAGGGTCAGTATAGGATATGTTGTATCGAAGAAAACAGGGTCAGTATAGGATATGTTGTATCGAAGAAAACAGGGTCAGTATAGGATATGTTGTATCGAAGAAAACAGGGTCAGTATAGGATCTGTTATATCGAATTAAACAGGGTCAGTATAGGATCTGTTTTATCGAAGTAAACAGGGTCACAATAGGATCGTCCTCGTCAGTGTTTCACGTGGTGATATTTTTCTGTTGAAGACTGATGCTCTCCACGTCATCCTAACCTCTACCTTAACATGTACAGCATAAGGTCGACATTCCCACCTTGTTGAAGATCTCCTCGTCCGTACCCCACTTGGCCTCCCCCGCGTCGAACAGCTCCTGCGCCGAGGCCTGCGCCCGCGCCAGGTCCACGCCCGCCTCCTCGTCGCGCGCGCCCTGGTGGGAACTCTGACTTAACGCGTAGAAGATAAGGTTCGTATTGCCTTGGGGCCAGCGGTACAGGGAGGCTTTTTGTATGAGAGATTGAGAGCTGAGTAGCCCTGTAGGTACCTACACTCGTTTGGCGTTGCATTTATTCTTTACTTATTTGTTTATCCAATTACAACAAAATAAGGCTAAGGCATACTAAAATATGACGAATGGACTTTTTTTATATAAAATGAAACTTAGTATTTACGAAGTTATTTCTATACTATTTAGATACAGTTAGGTAACTAATGGACGTATTCATGTATGTATGTATGTATGTAAGCACTTTATTGTACACAATAACAGGTTAAGGAATATACATGTCACACAATAGATCAAAGTACAAAGGCGAACTTATACCTATAAGGGATCTCTTCCAGCTAACCTTTGAGCAATTGAGAAGAAGGTAGGTAGAACGAACAACAAACCTCATAAACGTACAACAAACCGATTTTAACTAAAACGACGTTTATAATCGCCTGACTTTATTTGTCACTTCGACATTTGTGTTTGTAAGAAAGGGAAAAACATTTTTTTTAATTATCGGATGCATTTTAAGTTTTATGAATAAGGGTAAACGATTTTCCAGAATTGTCCCTTGAAAAGTTTTTGTTGATTTATAATTAACTGCACAATTCACAGACTTGTTATTTTGTCTGTCTGTAGCTCTGACTGAAGCCCATACTTTAACTGAAACACCTGAAATAACATTAATCGTCACTGGTCGCCACTAGTTATTTTTGCACAGTTCAGCGTTTTCACCAAACAGCATACGTACCATCGCCATCACAGTTAACTGACCATCCGTGCACTTTATGTGCATTGTAATAAGGTTCAATATAAATACAGAATGGTCAGTAAACTGTGTTGGCGTTTGTACTGCGCCGAATACAATAACGGCTCCTATCAACATTGTTGTTGGTGTGAAGTTGTGAACACTAATTCGATCACCCGCCTGTTACGTATTTCATTCTGTTTCGTATTCCGCAACAACTCAATTCAATTCAATCGTTTATTTATAAAATAATATTTTACATGTCAATTACTCAATTATCAATGTAGTTGTCACCTCTCATGCTACAGTAAATTATAGGTTAAAATTTACTTCATAAATTCATAATACAACACAACAATATTATTGCTGCCTCACTTAAGAATTACTTAAGCTGTCCTTACTTAACAGTCTTAAAATTACTTGAATAAAACATTGATGTTGAAAGCTTATTACAGGGTTGAGGACTATCTCACTGACAGAAATGCATGGTATAAACCAGAGTCGAAAATAGCTTAATCATTCATATAGCTTATTCGGACATGTGTTCTTGTAGACCAACGCATTATGATGTTTTTTTCTTTGTATTCATATTCAGTTTGACTTATTTTAAGTAGGTTAAGAGTAATGGCAAATGAATTTGTTTCGGCGTTTCCCCTTAACAGTGGTCTTCTTTTTCAGAAACGCTGGTAGAATTTTGACTTGTAAAAGTGCCATTACGGCCTACTCTACTTGCAGAATAAAATTCATTTATTTCATTTAACTAGGATACGTTTACGAATATGTTGTACTCAAAACATGTCTACAAAGCTCTCTAATCTCATACAATAATGGCCAATGTTTGATATTTCCCCCGTGTCCGTGGGCCGCCAAGGCCGCGTCAGGCTGCAAAAGCGACAGTAAAGATGGTGCTTAGCTTATTTATATTACTCATTTAACACACCGTAGTATACGTACAGAAGGTCCACTTCATAAACAATTTTAGGTTGGAATCGACCAAACTGCAAAAAGAACTTAGTCCGTTGAACATCGAAATCGTATGGCCTCAACCTTGGAAAAACTCTATTAATGTTCTAATTTGATTCTTATAAATTAGTCCATCCTGTTCCCGATAGTTGATATGGCGGTAGTCGTATTTCTATAGTGGCTAAATTTATCCTGGGAATGCTATATGTTCGGGTATTGGAAATATACCACATTTACAGCTAAATTGGGTTCCAATGTACATAAATTTGAGGTATAGGAGTGGAAAATGTTGGTTTACAATTTATGTACTGCTTTAGTGAAAACTCTTGCGACTAGATTCTCATTAAAGCAGCTTTTATGTATTGTACAATTTGTATTATTTATTTATTTAACTTCATTTAAAATCAATGCAATCTCTTTCGAGTGTTGTTTATAAATATCATATCATAAGTTGTATGAAATGAACTTTCTGTACACATATATTTCGAGGCAAGGGCGTGTGTCCGCCCTTTCCAGGAACCCTCGCAAATTAATGAAGCGAGGTGGTAGCGTGAGAACTCAACTAAATCAAATTACGAAGCAGGTGACTGCACCTTCTAATTTACGTGTTGATTAATATGATGGGCGTTTACGTAACTAATTGTTCCTATAATTACAAACTTAACTAAACTGCACAAGACCGCGAGTAAACTGTTCCGCTTGCGATATAAACTATCCGTCTCATTCTAATAAGATTACTCTGAAGGATACGAGTAGTCTATAATCTATATCGCGCGAGACAGGTCGCGGCCTGTCTTGTGCTAGTCATGCTGTCCATTGACTAACATTGCAATGCCATATCACATAATATCTACACGCGAATTACGTGGTATTACTACCTTAATGAAAAGCCAAAGAATTTGCTAGATTATCAGGCAAATGATACCTAATTAAATTCGGTTCAATAGACCTTACTGCGTGTATAGGTTCTGCCAAGCACGTAAGTGTACATAACTAGTGTAGGTATTAGTTACCTATGATTACAGTAACATTCGAAATAGTGTGCTAAAATAAAAATACCGTTGAAACCGCTCAGTCAATATCTTTAAATAGCTGTAGCCTAAACTACTTTAAATCGGTGTTTCATCGCAAGTAAATTGTTCATTCGTTTATCAACATTAGTAAAAACAATGGCAGAGGGCTTAGTCAAATTACACGTTCATTAAATAGACACAAATATGCCCTCCCATTAAACATAATTAAGGCGCCGTAGGTTCATGGTCTTCTCTCCCTCTCACTGAGCACAAGCGTGAGCGAGATGGAAGTGCGTGCTCGGAAGCGCGGAAATCATGTTTTTTAATTTTATTTTTTTTTGCCGTTTAAATAAATAAAAAAGTAAACACTGATTTCTCTCAAACATGATATTGCCGATTTTTAGAAGCCATTTTAATATTTTTAGCTTTTGTGCATAATTTGTAAGAAATATTTTAAGTGTATTTTATACCCTTTTAGACCTATGTTCGTGATTTTTTTCTATCGAGTGAAAATTGCTTAATCATGTTTCTAAACACTGATCTCTCTGCAGAAAAGCCTCAAGACTACTATTCGTTTTTTTTTTTAAACCATATTATTATAAACAGACGCATTATATTGTTTCAAAAACTCTGTTCGCTTAACTTCGCTGAACCTATGGCGCCTTAAGGTTGGTTCCGATTAGCCGACACAACACAAGTCACACAAAAAATGTTAGTGTGCAAAGAAAACAACGGCAATAAGCACTACACTATGATTATACAGGTACGGTGATACTGTTAGAATGGTTATTGACATTTTAGCATGCGTTGTCGGTTATATGGGTGATTATATGCAAACTTCAGACTTTACATAGATCACCTAAATTGAATTTTGCCTAACATTTCTAACAAGTTTTAATTAAGATGCTTTACTTCCTTACGAACTTACGATTACAGACCGATCAACGTTAAATATGGCGCCGACAGCTGTCAGTTCACAGAAACTTGTCAAACTTTCTATACATTCAGATTTTCACGAAAACCGCTTACGAATACAGACGGTTTGGTTAAGATCATCTTCTGATTAGCTCATGTTGACACTTGCACACGAAGGGTTAATACGAGCAGGTCTCAAACACACACGGTGTGTTCCATGTCGGGTTAGGTTAGGGCGTGTACATACGGTGACGATGAGCGTGAGCAGCCGACGGAAGTCCCCGGACGTCTCGGAGCACATATGCTCGGCCAAGGGGCGGTTGTACACTGGAAACAAAGCCAGGGTTAGTGCTACTACGTAGGGACGGCAACGCAGATGCATATACCCTTGGAGCTATGGAGATGCAGGGCACAGCGAAATGTCATCCCGCTCGAATGTGGAGCAGCCCAACTGGGTAAGTACCTTTGCAGAAGACCACAGCCATAATAACACTGCTACTTGCTCTGTAGTAGTGTTGTGTTCCTGGAGGTGAGCAAGGTAGTATAATAATAATAATAAATATTAGGGGACAATCTTACACAAATCCCACTAGCCCCATAGTAAGCTCAATAAGGCTTGTGTTACGGGTACTAGCCGACGATATATATAATAGATATAAATACTTAAATACATAGAAAACATCCAAGACTCAGAAACAAATATTCATGCTCATCACACAAATATTTGTTCTTACCGGGATTCGAGTTCGGGAGTATGTTGTGTTGCGTTCCGTGGCGTGGGTCACGTACGGTGCTGTCTGAAAATCAGCGCTGTAGGTGTGTCTGACACCTCGGCATAATGCTGAGACAGCGGCCGATTCACTACTGCGAAGACACACACATTAAGTATGTGTCAATTGTATTGTATTTTTTGTCTCTGTGTGTCTTTTGTGTAGTGAATAAATGTCTTCTTTCTTTCAAGGTTCCGAGCTCCCGAGGATGAGTTGTGTTGAGAGCGAGGGAATTGGTTCCTTCAGCTGTCAACACAGCGAATTCTCAAAAATATCAAGGGTCGGCAACGTACGCTTACTTGCCAACGTCGTTGTATAAAAAAGAAAGAAATAAAAGTAAGCTTCCATTGGGTGCGGTGATCACAATGCCATCAGATGGGCCTCAGGGTTGTCTACCACCGACATGGTATAAAGAACACTGATTTTTATTTAATTTATTATTATTTCACTAAGGAGGTAGAGCCGAAACCCGTGGATGTTTGTCAACTCAGATACTGGATTATAAATATGCAAATCAACTCTGCAACGTCTAGCGACCTCACTCACCACGAACACAACATAAATACATAGCGAATAGAAGTGTTTTTATGGTGTCGGCATTCTGTGAGGTGGTGGTGGTGTGTGGGTGGTGGATTCTGGAAGGTCTTTTCCAGTAGGGCTGCTCCAAATATGAGCAAATGTCATGTTGCTCTCAGCTGTACCCTATCTCTTTAATTAATATTAGACTGACGGATTCCCGTTCAACCTGATTGAACCCTGCAAGTTTATATCATGTCGTCCAGAGTAACCACCCCACATTTCTACAATAAGCATTTTGACGCAGCGTGACGTGCAAATTCAGCCATTGCTATTAAAGTAGACGTACATTTAAAGGTATTCGTTTGAGTATCAGGCAGTTTTAAGCGCGATTGATGTGGATATGTGCTGATTGACATTATTGATCGAAATAGCACGCCATGAGTACATTACACATAATGACATGGCAACATTGGAAACACACGGCAAATCGTATCATGCAGTGCAGACCACATTGGCATGGTAACTAACTATTATGCAGTATTTAAAGTGAACTACAGTGAAAACGGCACGATAATAAATTGACCGAATAAATGGCCGACGACACGAAACTATTCGCCCAATAAGGTGATGGTTTTGTCATGTAAATGAATGGCAATTAAGGCCGAGTCACACCGACTGCGTGTGCAGCACGTGTGCGTGTGCAGCACGTACACCACTGCGTTGTAATGTATGAATCCCCATACGACATGACACACCGGATGCGTGTGCGTTGACGTGCACGCACACGCAACGCGTGCGCACGCAGCGCAGCTCCAGGCAGACAAACAGGCTGCGTGCTGCGTGCATGCGTACACGGAGCGGAGCGGCAACGTCGCTTCGCTGCGTGCAGTGATGACGTTGTATTGGTCGACGTTCCCTATGAGATGACACACCGGACCGGTTCGGACACGCGCAGCTCGGTGCTGCGCGTGTGTACGCGCAGCTCTCTTGTATTTATTTACAAATTCGCTGGTACGCGTGATGGTTTCCATCATTAATATGGAGACCAAAGGAAAACTATTTGATGTTGTTCGACAATATGAGTGTATTTATAACATTAGGTAGACACAAAGACTACAAAAAAGTGGCATACAAAAAAATTATATGGGAACAAATCGGTGCATCAATCATTACGAGTATAGATAGTCTGTGATCAATCGGGAGTCCAAGCTTGTATGTTAAAATCTTGTCTTGTTTTCAAATAATTTTACTCTAGATTAACATACGAGACCAACTTCAAAAGAATCTCTTGACATGTGGAAATACAAAAACATCAAATATCTTCGAGTGATTCAAGTTCACGACATATTATAAGTTGTGTTATTCACTGTGTTCTCCTCTTCTTCCGTCAATTTTATAAACCCAAACCCTTTTGGATGTCGCAGGAGTATCTTTAAATAACAGTAAGAACAGTGCTTCTTCTTCGTCAGACTAACTGCTATCGAACATGATGCTAATATTATAAGTAATGGAATGCAAATCGCGGCTGGTACACCGCGGAGCTGCAGCGTGCGCACGCGTTGCGTGTGCAGCTCTCTGCAGCAGGTACGCCGTAGACACGCGCGTAGACGAGCGCGTCACCCGGTGTGACAGGGGTGCTGTGCACGTCTACGCTGACGTCGACGCATACGTGCTGCACACGCAGCCGGTGTGGCTCGGCCTTTAATTCATAGCTTTTAGCAAATTAGGTACTATGTCTGGCAATTGTTTTCAAACTCGAAGGTGCGGTTCGTCATCTAAAGTAAACACTACGGCGCTTTATCTAAATAGGTAAAGCTGTATAGGGCTGGGGTACATTAACTGCTAGGCTATATGCGTCGCCGGTATATCTTATAGATATATGTAACGAAACAAGTAGAGGATAATCGCTTTTAAGAAATCTGCGCGTAATTTTTTTGCTGGCAGATCCGAGTAGTAGTACTTAGGTTACAAGTTTGAAAATTTCGCTTGTAAGTATGCATGTAGTGTATATTTATGTATATAATTATTTGGATATGCATTTATTTATTTTATTTATGTATATGTGTTTGTGTAAAAATGTTGTATACCTATAGTAATACCGTCATGATTTTTTTTTTTGTTATTTGCACTGCCCACAATCTTTTTTCGCTTTGCCTTAAGGTTTGACTGGTAGAGAATGCCATATAGCATTAAGTCCGCCTTTTGTACGATAACATTTCTTTTGTGCAATAAAGTTTAAATAAACGAATAAATAAATAACTGTGCTACAGTCACCGAAAGGTTTAAACAGCGTGTGTTCTATTTGAGAACCGTATGTTCAGGATAAAGGCTCAATACAATCGGTCACAAATACTTCAATAATCGGAAATACAAATCCGTACCAACACATAAACGTCCGATGTGACGGACTTACACCCACACGCGTCGCTGCAGTAAACTTAAGCGCAGTTCGGCGTAGTAGGCGGTACATCAGTCCGTAGAACTGATTTTAAATGAAGCGAAGGCTAAAAAGATCTAAGAGACTCGAGTTGAGATGAGATAGATAAAGGTCTTAAGAGTAGAGATGTAATAATAATAATAATAATATATTCTTTACCACAACATAAGAAAAACATGTTACAAGAGTACATAATGTTAAATAGAGGTAACAACAGGCGGTCTTATCGCTTTAGAGCGATCTCTTCCAGACAACCTTTGGGTAGCAGGAAATTTTCAAGAAGAGTTGTAAGGTGCAGGTGTGCAGGAATAAATCAAAAAAACTTACTATCGCATACATCTCATTATAAGACAATTTCAGAAAACATAAAATCATAAATAAGTATTGTATAAATACATAGATACATACATACAAACTATAACACAATTATATAAATATATTACAGGACAACAAGGCAACTTAAGGCAGCGACAAGTAATATTGTTTCAACAGATTTTTGAAAATTTGAAGAGATTTTGCACATCTTATATGCAACGGCAAAGCATTCCACAACCGAACAGCCTGGAAGTCGAATGAGTTGTTATAGAACTTGGTGGATGAAGGCGGTGGAGCGAGAAGATGATTATGTGAAGATCTGATGGAAGTGAGGTGGTTAAAACGCTCTTTGAGATACGGAGGAGTTGAGGGAACAAAAAGATGAATGTACCGACTAGTCGCCGACTATCCGGCCCTATTTGTAGTCGGCGCCTAGGCGACTACTAGCCGGCAAAATGTGCCGATAAGTCGGCACTTTATGGATCCCAGGAAAACGTGACATAAAATAAGTAAACTGCCATTTTTTACCCTCAGACCAATAAACAAAGACAGACGGAGCGTTACGAACAGTCAAGTGAAGCCAGACCACATACAAACAAAACCAAGCTACTTCAAGTTTAGCACACGCTCACGCACACATGTACAAACAAAATTGCACAAAACTGTCCAGCACGTGTCGCAATGCTGTCAAGATCATTTATTTCGAGTTTTGTGCGATTTAATTTGTTTAGCGTGTGCTAAACTTATGGGGCTTGGTTGAAAACCGGTTGGCTTCACTAGACTGTTCGTAACGCTCCGTCTGTACATTTTCTTGGTCCGAGTTTTTTACCATTCATTTTATATTTTACTCAAATACAGATTCAATATCAAATTTGGAACTTCGAACGCATGCAGACAGCGCGACGGCAAAGCGAAACGAAGTTTCCCGATTGCACCCGAACTTAGCCGAAGTCCACGATCGGCTTAGGCGACTAGTAGGTCTTCTAGGCGGCGGACTAGTCGGCTAAACCCATACTCGACCATCTCTCATTAAGACTGGACTTTAAGCTAATATATTTACTGCGCTGCTACTCACGTCTCTCATACGTGTCGACGATCTCAGCGATCTCCTTCTTGGTCCTCGTGCACAGGATCTCGACGAGGGTGTTCTCATCGGTCCCCATCCCCTCCATGCAGTTGTGCAGCTCCTTGCAGAGGTACTCCGCCGGCGGCCGCATCAGGGCCACGATCACGTCCTCGAAGTGACCGCCCAGCTCGGACTTCAGGTCTTCGATGATGTCCTGTGAGAGATTTCGTTTAAGCTTTTTGGCCGCAAGTCGAGCTATACTGGCGGGGCGTGAGCGGGGCGCATCACCGACGCCCGAAAATTTATGTCGTTACATTAAGGTTTCTGACTAGATTTAAGAAACAATAAGGCCTGATTGTTTATCTGATTTATGACCGATACATGATTGCTTAAAATTTCTACCATAGAAAAAAAATCCAAAGTTGGGTCTGTATTTTCCGTTTTTTACTCAGCCTACTCAAACGATACATAATTGTTACGACACATTTAAGTTAATACTATGGTATTTTATCTCATCTAAAATCGCACTTTATTAAATTTTAATATAACTTGACTAAGTTAGGTATTTATCGAAATTTGTCTAAAACAGCGATTCCCGAAGAGTGTTACATCTATTTTCCTCGTGGGCGGAAGGCATCAGCGTCTCTCTATCTAGGGGGCGTGTACGACTCCAATCAAGGCACCCCCTTAAGCTTTGGCCACGAATGAAGCTATACTGGCGGGGCGTGAGCGGGGCGCATCGCCGACGTCCGAAGGTATGTCTTATGTCGTTGCATTAAGGTACGGTGTCGCGCCGCGCTCACGCCCCGTCGGCATCGCGCTCGTGAGGCGAAGCCTGTATTCAGGTGTAGGTGTAGGTCGAAGTATCCTTAAGGGGCTACCCAAGGTTTTCAACGATTTTTGACAAGTTTTGAATCGTATCTCCTACTCTTGCACTATAGATAGAATTATAAGTCAAATGGCTATTGGTTCTTCAATCTTTTATCTCCATTTTCGTCTACCGGATTTTGAAAGAAATGAATACTTAATTTTGTATGATTTTATTAAACATTGTCTGAAAAAACACTTATTTCGTATCTCTATTGACGTGAAAGATCTAACATATTGGATCGTCTCTAAAAACGTGTCTAGGGTTTTCATTTTAAACTAATTAACACAAAAGTTATAGCCTAAAATTGTTTAACTTTGATGCCAAATATCTTGAAAACCATTAACTTTGAAGTAAATATGGGATACTATATTGCTAAAAGCCGATGTTGTTAATATAATAAGCTACAAAAAACATTAGAAAACTAAGGGATTCAGATCGAAGGTCATTGGCGTAATGGGAGCCCCTAAACAGCCTATGGACGAACTACACTAAAAAATCACTCAATGCCCTGCGTGTCCAATACAACAACGGCTTCAGGAGGTTGATGGGGCTGTCACGATACTGCAGCGCATCTGGGATGTTCGCAGAGGCACGGGTCGATGGTTTCAGTGCCATTATAAGAAACAGAACCGCGTCCCTCATGCGTCGTGTGCGTGATAGTTCCAACAGCCTTCTTCAGCTGATTTGGGACAGTCCTGTTTGCGCAGTGTGGAGGCAGTGGAACGCCCTACATATGGGCTCAAGAGGTGCGGTGTATAATTTAATGTAACTAACGTAGTTTTATAAGTTTTTATTGTTACTAACATGACATGGACATGAGTCTGAAATAAATAATTTGATTGATTGATTGATTGATAAACAGTACATTCACAAACCGTTCTCAACGTACAGTCAACTGCAGGAATAGATACACGACATACACATACCTATACGCAGCAAATGAGTGCGATTTGCACTAAGCTTGATAACTTCTACAGATCGTACGGGACGGTCGTTACATTGTTGCAATAACGTTGTTGTTGGATTTGTGCATTGCATAAGTGTGCTTACCTACTTTACTAGTGTTATACAACCGAAATGCGATATCGTTTGTGTTATCACATCACATCTCAAACATTTAAGTATGTAAGCTTTTACCCCCAACGTAAAAAGAGGGATGTTATAATTTTGATGTTTCTATGTATCTGTGTGTCTGTCTGTGGCATCGTAGCTCCTAAACGGATGGACCGATTTTATTGCGGTTTTGTTGACCGAAAGGCTCTAGTAATCGAGATGGTTCTTAGCTGCGTTTCAACCAAAAAGCCGGTTTTGAGATACTGAACTTTGGGGGTTCTTCAACATTTCTAAGTACGTTTTTGAAAAAATCTATAGAGAGGACTTCTGACAAATTCTTTCTTACCTATCCATGTTTTAAACCTGATGTCTGATTCGTACGTACTCCAAGTTAGCGTAACTAAATACTCAAAAAAGTTACGTTTTTTGTGTGAGCGGAATGACCTGAGCGTTTTTGCCGTCACGTCTACAAATTAGTTTAGAATCGTTGAGTCACTTGGGCACTTCCCTGGTAGCCCCTCATAATAGAGCCCTATTACCGCCGTAAGAATCGTACTCAAGGTCGCTGCCGGATTCCCTTTGTGTGAATCATAATATTCATAATTACTGCACGGCATTGCGATCAATGATATGATACAGATGCCGTCAAACTTCTTGAACATGCGGGACGAAGTGGGGGGGGGGGGGGGGGCAGCTCGCCGGTACAATTCGCCTTTGCGCAGGCAAGGTCAAGTGTTCAAGAAGTTTGACGGCATCTGTACTCGTATATGTGTGTGACGATGCCTTGATTAGCACAATTGCAACATTATGAACTTATCTAAGTTGGACTGTTTCTAAATTGCTTACCCAGGTTAATAAATTGATTCCAAATTATAATATTTACTTTTACCACTATTTCCTCAATAATAGTTTGTTGCAAAATATCTGGTAGCTGCCCTAAACATCTGGAGATTGTCAGTCATTATCATTAGTATCAGGCTTACATCCCTATTGTTATGTATAACGTAGCACATTTGTAGAAAAAAAAATGGAGAGGTCTACATTTCTTTGTTTCATGTCTTTCGTTCGTTATTCGTCTTTTGTTCAAACACCTGCCTGTCTATATAATATGTAACTACCTGAGATTCTTATCTCGTTAACCACACGTATCGTATCGTACTACATTATTTACCTATTAGCCGTCAGTACACCTTGTAGTAACCGGGATTCGTGACTCATTCAAAGTTCGATATCTAAGAATACCTTCAAGTTCGATTGGAATGGGTGGGTATAAAAATAGTAGGTTAGGTAGGTTCGTATCTTAGCTCCAATATTCCTTATGGAAAGAAGTGATTGCAAATTAGGAATTATATAAGTGCACAGTTTAAAACGAGTATTTTTTCCGATTGGACCTTTTACGTTTGTGTTGATGGACCTATTTTTCCCTGTAGTGCCCTAAACGAGGCCGGCGTCCATGCATACATAAACAACTTAGGAAAGTTGAAAAACCCCCGACATTTTCATTTCAAAGTCCAATATCTCAAAAACGGTTGAACAGATTTTGATGACAGACAGATACACATACAGACACGTTAAACTTATAACACCCCTCTTTTTTCGTTGGGGGTTAAAAATAGAGCTTGACTCCGAACAGATAAATATTTGTATGATTTACTGTTTAAGTTTAATCTAAATTGTTCTGTTAAACGGGCATAGTGTATGCAACCATGTTGAATAAATGTCTATTATTATTATATTTATACTTGTAGAATTGAACTTATGTGACAACTGCTTACCCTTCCATACTCATGTGTGAATGCCTGCGAGATTGCCTGGCGCTGGGCGTTGGAGCGAGACGTCAGGATGTCTATGATGGTCTGCTCATCGGTGCCAAAGCCCTTCATGGCCCCTCGGAGGGTGGCGGCATCTTCAGCAGCATTGAAGTTGGCTACGCCCACCACAGTAGGTTCACGCTAGAGATATTATTCATTTGTTAAACTATGTTTCTGAAATATTTTATTATCTGTGTGTGTTCAGCATTGGGATTATATGCTGACAAAGATACATATATTCACGCCCCCATCCCCAATAGAGGTAGGCAGTGCATATAAAACATGATGATGATAGTTTTACCAAACCAAGGAACCCAATGCTAGTAGGGTAAGGGCCAAATTATTGGCCAGCTTAACTCACTCAATTAAATTTCCCATGAAAGTTTCCCGTAGTGACACGAAAATTAACCATACAATTCTATGGTAAATTTTTGTGTCACAACGGAACTTTTTTACACTTTATCAGTTTTTTTTATTTAATCGTATGGCATACATTATTTCGGCCTTTTAAAGTTTGTCACTCTTTAGTACCACCCAGGGGACATGTGCAGGGTTGTGGTAGGTAGCTCCTGCAGACGCAAGTGACAGTTGTCCCCCGTTCATCAAGTGAGTGGGCAACTCGACTGTTAGAAGTTCTTAAACTGCCCAAAATAACTTGGCTTAACGACTACTGTCATAGACAGCAGCAGGGATCAACTGCTTAGCGTGCCTTCCAAAGCATGGAAGCGCTCATTTATGTATATTAACACGTTTGTTGACAGTAACTTCAAGTAAGCGTTGTTAAGCCTACATATGGCCCGCCTGTCGACGTACTGTCAGCGAACGCGTTAAAACATCAGGCGGTCACCCATCCTAAGACTGACTGCTGCCATCATGCTGCATCTGCATTATCGTTTCCGACTCACAGGCGCCGCTAGGCTATTTGCGCTTCTTCAGTTTGTATGGCTAACTACCGGCCAAGAATTTCTCCTTACCAAACAAGTGGTCACTACCTACAACAACGTACATTTAATGTTGTTGAGGTAGGCATTTTTTTTAGATGTTACTACACATATAGCCCTTTCATGTATTCCTTGTTAGTTTTAAAAAATAGATTAGGCTAGTCAGTTATAACAACATTGCTAGACCTCTTTCATGATGATTTGGGTGCCAAGCTTTCGATTTCACTAATTTCTCGGTACTGCTCAGTGTCTATTTGAGAACAGGTCAATGACCTATCAAGACGAGAGTAGAATTAGTGACTAGTTCACACAATCATTACTTTCACCCTGCTAAATAGCCTCGAAAAGTTCTTTAATAAAGCAAAGAAAGTGAATGATTGTAACGTAGTGGTAAGTAGTCTAGATCCACTGGAATGCGCCCAAGTGAGCGGAAGTTAGCTACGGACTACCGCCCGAAAAAGCCGGTTTACGGTCCCGTATGGAGACTTTTTTGTTTTATTTTACTTTGAATGTACTATATTTACAAGTAGTCGATCTAAAAATAGTTGCCGGCAACCTTCGTAACTTATTTAAGATAATCGATCACATTTATGACACGACAGGTTGTTTCGATTATACAACTTTGTATGTAATTATTATAGGATCAAGGTTACTTTCCGCCCCTATTTACTGTGATGTCATTGGAAACCGACAGCTGCCCTTCAAGTAATACAATGCGAGTACGTACCTGATGAGACATTCTGGCGGAAGAAGTGAAGTCACTGACTAATAGAGCAAGAAATATCTCACTAATTTATGTTATTGGCACACCGCACACGTTATACTTCTGATATTATTATTTAAATTAAACAACACTGTAGTTTGGTGTATCACTACTATGAAGTACTTTTCGCCTTTTCGTTAATAGATATGATTATTTTCGAACAAGAAAATAACAAGCACCTTCGACGTGCGTACACAGTGACGTATAGTTTAAAACTGACAGCACAGAGTACTTTTCTTAACTGACAGATTTGTTTGACAGCAAGAAGACAGAGTGATTGAATTGAATGAACTAGCAAATGAATGAATAAATTTGGTGGTTGGAACATATTCAATATTCTCTTTGGTTGGAACCACTGGAACCACGTCGGAACAAAACATCAAATAACGAACGACACGAGTTGAATAATCTATTCGTGATTGATTGAAAAGGCAACGAAGGGAAATTAAAATGCAGTCGGTAGTCTTATGACTACCAATATATGCCAATAAATAATAGATTCTAAAATAGACGATTTTTACCTTTTTTTTAGAACTACTTACCTTATTCCAAGCTTAAACCATTTTAGGTGGCAATATCGCTTTCCACTGGCAACACTGCCATGTTCCAAGGTTCTAAGCGTAGTGGTTGTATTCTCTTTGGTTCTAAGTGGGTTCTAAGCACGTATTCTAATGCTGGGGCCACACTAACGAGAAATGCCATTTAATTACCGCGATAATCGTAGTGTGGCCGTACGGTTAACGTTCATTATCGCGATAATTAATGGCGATTCTCATTAGTGTGGCCCGGGCATAAGTGACAGGTGCTATGATTCTAATTTTACCGCCTAAACCCCACTTCCTACCTCTGAACTGAACGGAACTGAACCAGCATGCTCATGAACCACAACTGAGCTATAAGGCTATAACCACGAACTTCGAAAGTCGAAGTTCGGGTATTTCCATCTCTATCACAATACTCGAGTCACAGGGATGCAAGAATACGATTTTCGTGTTAGCGCCTAATAATAATAGCCATCATTCTCAATTGATATTTTTATTCGATAAAGGAATTTTTAAATGATTAACCGTCTAACTTATTACTTTTATCGTTAATTTGTCGTATTAAACGTTTTATTGAATTAATTGTTGCCCTGATATATATTTTTTGGGTTTTAGTAGTTAGCACGCGTGAACGCCGGGGAGTCCCGAAGGGTTCCGCCGGGGGTTATTCATGATAAATCAGGCGGAACCCTTAAGTAAACTTCAATTAATATTTCTACGCCGATGTCGACATGATATGTGAAACTATCCTGTGTAAAACTTAAAAACAAATGTATCATGTTCGGTAAGTAATAAAAATTTATTTTCTATTCTAGAAAAACCTGAATAGTTCTTTGTAGAATAGCAGGTTTTCGATTACGAATTGGAAAACACTAACTACCTATAGAAGAATTGAGAACATTTATCGGTTCGCCCCGCCAGCAACCCGCCGCGCACAGGCCGCGCGCCCGCGACGGCTCGTCGGTGTGACGCCAGACAGCGCAGCGCGCGCAGCGCGCGGTACGTACGTAGTGCTGGCGAGTTGATGGCGCGAGGACAGCGCGATGCGCACGCGCGCGCGATGCCGGCTGGTTGATGGCGCGATGCGCGCGTGCTCTGTGTGACCGGCCGTCCCGCGCTCGTCAAGCGCCGCTACCGCCCCGCTGGCACTCTGTTCGACCCTTAAATAACTGTTATACCTAGTGTTAATACCTTTAAAATAAGTGAAAATACCAAAGTGGATTTGCAAATAATGTTTATTCGTAATTATGTAAGTCAGTTTATTTTATAATTATTTTGCATATTTCGACGAAAATATATAAGAAGTAAATAACTATGTTGATTTTCAATATTCAATTAAAAGTGTATTAACATTACGCTCGCGAAGTGGCGTTATCGGTCATGTGATCAGTAGAACCCGTTTACTATAAGTTTGGACCTGCCCCCCTATTCTGTAACTTGTTTTAAGCTCACCTCACCCACAAATATATCTTGCCACACCGCGATGCGTAGTACTTACTTAACTAAGCGTAGGTAGAGGTCTAGTTTCGTGACGAGTGACCGGCTGGGTAAGCCGCATTAGCGCGTACCTAACGAATAACAGCCCTGGCATATGTCGGTCCATAGACGACAGGTCCAAACTTATAGTAAACGGGCTGTGTGTATGAATAAAATGCGTCCCGTATGGCCGATACCACGGTTTGCGGGGTAAAAATATTCATATTTATTTATTTATTTGAATCATAACAAATGTAACATTACAGCGAATGCCAAACCTTTACAAAGATTCGATACTAAAGCTAATATAAAAAGCTAAAGCTGATATAAAAACCTAGAGTTCTATTTAGATATTATAGTATTCTATTCTAGTTCTATAGAACTACGGTCTGTCTACAGGATACCTGTCTTAATTCATCCCAAGCACTCGCTTCCATCAGCCTTGCTATTTCTATATAACCTATATATTTAAAAGGGACAGCTATATAAACTTATTTATTATATAATTATATCAATTATAAAATGATTCAATATATAAAGGTATTATTAACATGATAGTATACATTAAACACATTTTTAATGTTGGGCATCTATGTAAGTTCAATGTCGTCATATACCCTATTGATATATAGGCATTCCTGCCTGAGGATCAAAATAAAAAAACAGAACTCGTCACAATACCTTTACTATTATTACAAGTATTGATGTTTCACGAAATACAATTGGCACTGATTCGCCTTAGTAAATAAATAATAGGTAGATGTTATGCATGATGTACACAAATCGGTGAAAATATATTACGTCAACAGTAGGGTAAGTACTTAAGGTACCCGTGTTTCGTATACTCGTAATAGGTTAACCAATAGCTACTTCACAAGTTTAGTTGTACCTATTGTCAATGGGTCATGACGTCCTAGTCATCGTC
Source organism: Epinotia demarniana (assembly GCA_945867215.1). Taxonomy (NCBI): domain Eukaryota; kingdom Metazoa; phylum Arthropoda; class Insecta; order Lepidoptera; family Tortricidae; genus Epinotia; species Epinotia demarniana. The sequence continues at coordinate 2,792,492 of OX244271.1, forward strand.
TAATGTAAATGAGGCATCCTATCTTATCTAGGGGCCCTTTCGGATGCACTTCGACTCAGCCCTCTCCTTTATGTCTACTCCCATGCTCGCTCTATCATTTCCACAAAGCGGATGATGCAGCTCAGCGGAAGCACCTTGAAGTCCTTTGGTTGCGGATAGCAGTCACCAAACGAATTCACTCTTTGTCTGGCAAGGGCATGACATTCACACAGTAAGTGTTCCATAGTCTCATCCTCCTCGCCACACATATGATGAGGCATACATGACTAGGTAGGTATATTTGTCTCGGCCAGCAGTCAGCCCTTCGACCCACCCACCCTTTCCCTTCACACATCGGTAAGGAATATCTACATAAAGCATAGACAGTTATGACCCAGTAACATATCTATTGCAGTTCTATTGTGGAAATCACAGATAGAGATATACACTACATAACTTAAACACCTCAATGTGGTGGAAATGGTTATGTTACTTATCCAAATTACATATATAAAAATAAATAGTATAATAGTTGCAATTATTCGCTACATTTTGTACTGATGTGGTCATCTTTATTACAATTTTCCTTACATCATAATATAACATCGTCAGCCGTTATTGTAATACAAAAAAACCGGCCAAGAGCGTGTCGGGTCACGCTCAGTGTAGGGTTCCGTAGTTTTCCGTCCGTCACAGTAAGTGTCCCCACTTAAGCGTTAAACAAGCAATACTTAGCGAACAATTTTATTATTAGACAACGAACGACCAAAGGCAACTAAGACAATTCGAGCACGACAAATTTTCGACCTAATGTATGGGCGCACCTGCTCCGACCCCATTAAAACAGGAAAAATCTTAACACCGCCATGTACGATATGAGCGTTCCGCGTACAGCGACATCTATCGGCAAATTAAGTAAGTAAACTATTGCGCGCGAGCTTAAAGTATGGAAGATGATTATTATAGGATAATACTTTATTGCGTGAACCGATTTTCACCGTTTTTACTTTATTTGAAAGCACGTCATTTCATTGTGATTTCATAGAAATTACAGGTACAATAAACACCTGCTTATACGGTTAAATTACAAACTTAGTTCAGAAATTATTTTGTTATTTTTTTCAAAAACTATTCAACCTATCAAGTTTAAAATAATTTTCCTAGAAAGTTTTTATAAAGTTCTTATGGTTCAAAAGTTAGAGGGGGGGGGGACACATTTTTTTTAACTTCTGGATCGATATTCTCCGAAAATATTAACATTATCAAAAAATGATTTTACTAAACCCCTATCCATATTTAAATACCTATCCAACAATATACCACAAGTTAGATTTGAAATGAAAAAAAAAATCACTCCCCACTTTACGTATAGGGGAGGTACCCTAATAAAACATTTTTTTCCTTTTTTTATTTTACTACTTTGTCGCCGTGATTGATATACATATATTAGTACCAAATTTCAGCTTTCTAGTTTAACGGTTACTGAGATAATCCGCGGGCGGAGGGACAGACATGGCGAAACTATAAGGGTTCCTAGTCGACTACGGAACCCTAAAAAGGACACTATAATGTTGGCGCTAGTATCTTTTTCAGAGCGTTCCTGTATGGATTCGAGAGTATCGCGCTCAGCTGAGACACCCCTGCGTCACTGCGTTGTATAACTACTGTAGAGACGGATAGTGTCGCGTGTTAGGGCTGTCAGTTGATCAGGGTTGTCAGTTGACGACGGCGGTGTCCTCCCACACGACGAGGCGGTAGCCGGCTTCTACGCTGTCCACAATCATTCTGTTCATGTATGGACTCGGTAGTATCGCGCTCAGCTGGAAAGTAATACCATTACGTTGTAATTCAATTACGAGTGATCGAGAAGAACTTAGGGGCTGTCCATATATTACGCGATTCCAATCAAGGAATAACAGGATGATGTTAGGGAGTTAGGCGGAGTTTCAAAAAACGACAAAAAACAATGAAAGTAATATATGGACAAGCCCTTAACCGGTTGCATCAACTTACGATTACAGACCGATCAACGTTTTAACGTTGCTATATTTATATGGCACCGGCAACTGTCAGTCCATAGAAACTTGACAAACTCTCCATACATTCAGATTAGAACGCATGTTACTATTACAGACTGTTTGGTGCAACCGATTCTTATTTGACAAAGACTACAGTTGTAATTTTAAGAATGCTAACTGCAAAGCATATATAACTACAACTTCAAAAAGTTGAGAATTAACCGACATTTTCATTTCAAAGTAAATATCTCAAAAATTGCTGATCAGATTTTCATAAGTCATTGCTAAGAACACTCGGGATAAATTTATCTATAACACGAAAAAAAACCGCAATCGAATAGGTCCATCCGTTTGGGAGCTACGATACCACAGACAGATACACAGATAGACACGTTAAACTTATAACACCCCTCATTTTTCGTCGGGGGTTAAGGTGGTTCGATCGCCACACAAAACGTCTTTTGACATTCGCATGCTAACGGCGTGGTGTTTTAAGAAACTTATGTAGCAGTCTTTCATAAATTGGCTTCCCATTTGCGCGAAATTCCCCATTTCTTAGAATAAACTTGTATCAACCATATTTTGAGCTGCAAATATATTGATGGGTATTTTATTACCCCCCGGGAGGCCTAATTCTACGGTATAAGTGGGCGTTATCGTATTGATTCAATATATTGATAACGTCCAATCTAAAAATAGGTATACAATTTTAAATCTTGTTACCCAAACATAAGTTGCAAAAACGTATAGATACATATGCATAATAGACACAACTGTACATTAAAGTGGTCTACGCGCGGTTTCAACTCTATTATTTGTTTGGGCCCAAAAGTGGTAATCTTTCTTGACTGACTGTAAGACCGCCTGTATACATTACAAGGGAATCGAACCCTTTCTGATTATTCATAGTTAAGATGGAAGTATGGCTAATTAAATTTTGAAATTGGTAAATATTCAGCGGAAAAACGTTTTCTCTTTTTGTATGGACGAGTACGCAGTATTCGTAAGGTATACTTTCCTCTTAAGAGTCCGCAGTAAGCTCGGCGGAATTTCACCTTCCCATACAAACGTAGTTACGCTCTCATTTTAAAACTAAGTGTTGGATTGTGATGAAACTTTGCATATACAAAATGAAATGAGGTATATCTATGTCTGTAATTAGTTTATATGGTTGCAGTTTATAAAACAAACGAAATACAGCAAAAACAAGTTTTGTATGAAAAACTTAAATTCACTGTATTTTTTTTACTATGGTATCGGAAGCTATATAAACTAATTACAGACATAGATATATCTCATGTCATTGTATATGCAAAGTTTCGTTACAATCCAACACGTAGTTTTAAAATGAGAGCGTAACTACGTTTGTATGGAGAATCGAGCTTACTGCGGACTCTTAAAGTATTAAGTATCGGGTGAGTGGTCAGAATTAGGAAATGTGAAATGTGGGATGTACCATGGGTCTCTCGAATGAGAACAAAACTGAAAATTTGTAATTTTGTCCCTTACCCAGCCCTCCTATCCCATACGGCCAAAGTTTTGATAAGTTAGATTGAAATTCTACTGTCCTGTCCTTAGATACTAGATAGACCTTACGAGGTTGAATTAACCAAAGTAACATTAACCTTTTCACCGCCAAACACGTGAAATCACGTCATCGACGATTCGTGACACCGACGCCAAAGACGGCATTTGCCGTCATTTTTATTTATTTATGAAAACCTACTCTGAAATAGCCCAATTTCATGTTGGCATTATTTCTTTATACATTATTTTTTTACCCTTGTGGCGTGAGGTGGCACGGCAAGTTGCTTTACCATCTGGCGGTGAAAAGGTTAAGGATAATTCTTAGTACCCTAGTAGGTCTAGGTACAGTCAGCATTGCATAGTTATAGTCTGGACGTTTAAAAGGTATTTAAAAGAATGTAAACAAACAAACCAAGATGAATGACCAAGTCTCGTGGTTTTGTTTATTTACATTATTTTAAATACCTAAACGTCCAGACTATACTAGTAGTTAGTAGCTACTAACTACCTGTCAGTGGCGGAGCACCCATACAAGCCCATTGCGTCCGGCTTACCTAACATTTCTTGCTTTATATTACAAGATATTACCAAACTCGTAAATCAATCAAAAACAGCCTTTTTGCTCCGGGTTGTCTCAGACACGTCATAGATTGTGATTATAGGAAAGAAAAATAAAATATGTTAACATATCACAGTTATTTATTTCAAAGTACCATGTCGGCTTATTCACACCCTGTCTTAGAATAATTATCGTAGCCAGATTGAGACTGGCTATTGAAGTTTTCATTAAAAACATTGTCTTAGAACACAAACATACATTTTAATCATAATAATAAAGTGGGTTATATTACATGTTTTGACTCAAATTTCAGAAGGCATACTTTACATATAAAACATACATGTACAAAACTACATTTTAACAGTCTCTAAAATAAACTAAGACTATAATCAAAATTTACATAACCGTTTTATAGTTTTTCACCTTTACTTTCTCTTTTGTTTTATATTAGTTATAACTAGGTAAGGTATATTAGGCACATCAAGAATGGTTTTGTACTTTCGATCTCATATTAACAAGTAATTTAGATTTGTTTTAAATGCTCATATAAATGCTCAGTCGAAGAGTAAATACTAGAGTGATCGTCAATATTTGAATGTACAGTCAACGTCAAGTATATGTATTCGAAAAATGAATGCATATCGATGACGCCGACTGTTCCGGCGCGAATTAATGGATCAAAAACACCCGGTTTCTTATACACCGTAGCAAAATATCATCTTTTACGTATTGAATTACTAATATATTACATTGTAAATGTGGCAAAACGTGTGGAGTTTAAAGAGCGATTCCTTACATATCTTTCAGTATTATATTCTTATGTTGAACCGTTTTCAGTCATTATACCTAATAGTGTAAAGCTACTGCATCATTTTAACATTACAAGTTGATATTTGTGGGACAATTCCAAGTTCAAAGTCCCGAAATTCTATAAACTAACATCTAAAACTAATGCTGCCTCTTCCTGCGACAGGAACAAGTAAAATCTAATAAATTACGGACAATAATATAATCCCTTGACATTCTGGACTAGGATTAGTCATGATGTCATGTATATCTGATCAATCATATAAATCAATAGTCCCATGTTGGTAAAATAAATATATCGTCATAACGTCATCGTCACCTTGCCAATCATTCGTGATATTGTGAGAGATTAGAGACAGAGTGGATTAGAGACTTGGAGCTCTATCCTGCGCTAACAGATTACTCCAAAGAAAGGGACGAAGGCAGAGGTGGGCTGAATGAAAACATCACTGACACGATTAGTAGCCAGTGGCCACTGACCTGACTATACTTCAATTATTTCACAAAGCCTCGATCAGTGGCCAGTAGCCACTGACCTGACTATACTTCCATTACACCACAAAGCCTCGATTAGTGCCCAGTGGCCACTGACCTGAATGTACTTCCATTATACCACAAAGCCTAAAGTATTAGGGCGAGTATCCACCAGGCCTGTGCGAGGTAACAGGGCGATATGCCAAAAAAAAAACAACCAATATTATTTGCTTCGATCACGCATCTCTTCCCATAGGTGGATTTTCTTCGCACAGCTCTGGTGGAAATTCCCCCAGGGTTTAATGACTTCGAGCGGCGGCGGCAGTGTAGAATCAGAATTTATAATTATGTACTTCAAGTGTAAGAAGGCAAAAACAGATATGCCTTGTGACGAAGATCTCGTTCGAATATCTCAAAAAATTACGAAGTTACAACCGTTTTAACCTTTTCACCGCCAAACACGTAAAATCACGTCATCGACGATTCGTGACACCGACGCCAAAGACGGCATTTGCCGACATTTTTTTTATTTTTATTTATTTATGAAAACCTACTCTGAAATAGCCCAATTTCATGTTGGCATTATTTCTTTATCCATTATTTTTTACCCTCGTGGCGTGAGGTGGCACGGCAAGTTGCTTTACCATCTAGCGGTGAAAAGGTTAATGTTGCTTGGTGGAGAGAGAAAACGCTCGATGATCGTGACGTCACTATCTACGAGCTTCATATGAAAGTGCATTTTGCGGAAAAGGGACAGACATGCCCCGTCTTAAAACTATGGACACTTATAACTTTGTGATTATTTAATTGCGTTGTTATTTTCTCCACTTGACTACATTCTGAATCCTTTTTAGATCATACAGCATTAATGATTATTTTATTTAGTGTCTACACCCCAGAGGCCCTACCGCGAAACGAAAACGAATTACGTTCGTGTATTCTCTCTGTTGCACTTTTGTTAGTTCAAGCGACAGAGAGGGAGATACTCAAACGCAGTACGTTTTCACTTCGCGGTAGCCCCTAAGTTGTGCGCTGTGTGAGCGAGAGGCCGCGCTCCGGTCTCGCTCTCGCTGCCGCTCTAAGTCATGGCCCAGGGGGTTTACCAAGCTTGAAACAAATAATCGGACGCGGCTGGCGGACGCGGCTGACGTCCGCTACTGATAAATGTGCACAGTCTGACGGGATCCAGCGCGCCAGATTTCTGTCGGACCATGAACGTAGAATACTCTGGACAGGCTATTGTAATAATAATATCACGTGCGAGCGAGCTGGTAGCATACAAATCTCGATAAGTGTGACAGAAAGGCAAATATTATTCATCATTCATTGTCCTTGTCATAGTTCCACTTTTTTTTGTTTGCCACAACCTAAGGCATAAGCCATTTTAAGACGAGTTCTTAATTTAGCTGCATAAGAGCTTTTCCGTCTGCTCCTGCTGCGTCTGCTCCTCACTGTGATAACATGTACAGCCCGTCCATAGTATTCTAGGTTCATGTGTCGGACGTCCGAACGCTCACGTCCACGGCTTACGTCCGATAGTTTGCACAATTCAGTGTATATTCATTATCTAGATACCGGCTGTGAGTCGCGTCCGTCAGCCGCGTCCGATAATTTGTTTCAAGCTGTAGGGTCCAAAGAGGTCGGTTGAATGGGACGAGGGTCGGGTCACGCCAGCGCCTCCTGGCGGCGCGCGGCGCGCGGCACGGGGGTGATCTTCCAGCGCCTGCGCCTCGTGCCGGACGTGCGGCGCTGCGAAAGAGACGCCGCTATACTCATAACCAGAGCTGGGAATAGGCATGATGACAGTAATTTAAAATCACTAAAACTATGTTATTTTATAAGTGAATTTTTAATGATAGAATTCGAAATGCTCATTTTTTTAAATTTCAGAGATTATTATTTATTTCGATAAAATTAAACTGAAAATACGGACGCCCGCCATGATATGTTAAACACCAATCAGAGCGCATGACATCACACTTGGTTAAACAAATACCCATAACGGCCATTACCACAGATTACAGAGAAAAGCAGATAGACCCTAAGAAACTGAACGTTTTCTATACATCCGATCTCTTCTCACTTACGTACTGAACGAATAGTAAGACAGGGATAGAACCATGATTATCTGGCAGGTCTTCATACATCATTGTCTCCGCTTTCTCGCTCGCACGACCGTGCAAGACTTGTAAACTTTTGAATTCATGTTCATTCAATGAGCCATCGAGCATCTAGGTAGCAAACGTCAAAAGTTTGCGTTCTGTTTATACAAACGTGACGTCACTAGGGACGCCATGACACTGAAAAGCGTTTTAGCGCCAATTTGAAATTTAAAAACTAAAATGCATTTTTTTCCTACTTAACTGTTATTTTCTCTAGAAAAATCTTATTCGTTGTACATAATAAATGTTTCTAAACATAGAACAGTTTTTCAAAATGTGTCATCATGCCCATTTCCACGGCAAACAAAGGACTGTCGCAATCTAGCTAGGGTTGGACATATTTTTTTATACATGTCGAAAATTATTACTTGCATGAAAAAAATATCGCGTTGTTTCATGTAAGGCTTAATAATAAAGTAAGCAACAAATATGTAGGTAGATCATTTGTTGAGGTAATTATAGGCATATGTTTAACGGACCACCAGATATAGTAAAATATAACGCCAAAAAATACTTTTTACTGCCAAAAAGACTAAATGATCACCAAAATTTTATCTCCATTTTAATGTGAAATGTAACCCAAATTATAACGTCTTACTACCCTATTAAAGAAAATGCTATCCAAATAAATCATTGCTAATCCAAAAATAGTTAAGTGATCACCAAATTTTTATCTCCTGTTAATGTGAAATAATAACCCAAATAATAACATCTTACTATCCTATTTAAAAAAACGCTATCCTAAAAAATCATTGCTAACCCAAAAATAGTAAGTGATCACCAAAATTGTATCTCCTATTAATATGAAAACATAACCCAAATTATAACATCTTACTATCCTATTAAAGAAAATGATATCGTAATAAATCGTTGCTAAATTAGAAATAGTAAAATAATTTCCTAAATTCGACGCATCCCCGCTATCGTTTCTAGGACTCAGTCTCCCGCCGTCCGCCCGGGGTCCCGCCAGAAACTCCAGCTTCGGGCTCCGCGAACTTTTATATATGTCGGCGGCCGATCGTAAAATCCGCCAGATCATGAAATTCCTAGGCATATCGTGAAACGCCGCCCTTTCATGATTTGGCTGAGTGACATACGCCATATCGTTCAAAATTCACCATTTAACGATTTGCCTATAGACGTTTAGGCCGATCATGAACTTCCTAGGCATATCATGAAACGCCGGCATTTCATGATTTGGCTAAGCCAGTGACGTTTAGGCTGATCATGAAATTCCTAGGCATATCATGAAACGCCGCCATATCGTTCAATACTCACCGTTATATGTAAGTAGGGTGTCCAAAATAGAAGTAGATAATGAAAAAATAAGGAGTGCGGACTGATAATCTCCAGCGAGTAGACGCCACCCCGCTGCGCGGGGTGTCTATTTCTGGTTCGAGGGGCACAAGTGAACCCTAACCTAACCGACCTAAAACAAAGTTCGCTTATGACAAGCCATTTTTGTCCGCCCTGATTATTGGCTCCCAATAAACACGGCCGCCATCGCATACGCAGCGCCACCAGTGGCCAGGAAAGAAACTATTTTACAATGTGCCCGGTATAGAGCTAGGAATTAGGGAATGCAAACCGGTTATAACCGTAACCGAAATAATCGGTTATAACCGGTTATTTGGCCAATTTTCATAATCGGTTATTGAGAGTTTAAAATAACCGGTTTCGGTTATTATCGGTTATTTCCGTATGACATTTTTGCCTATAATTTGCTACAAGAAATACCAATTGACATATAAATCCTGAATTTGTTAACTGTAATAAACATATACGCAATGATTATTAAATAACTTCAAATATATTTCAAGTCAAAACTAAATATATGCGGGTCTACCGGTTAACAACAGACATAATAAATAGTGCTAATACTAGCTGCTAATCCCGAAAATACCACGATGGTCGTCACCCGGCAACCGACCCAGCGCCGCTTTCTCTTCCTTCTTTCGCACTGATAAGGAAGGGTGGTTTAAGCTAATGGATCTACCTGAGCGGCTAAGTTAGAACGTCAGTCACCAATCTGTTTATCGGGAAATAGCACATGTTAACGCATTCGTAGTGAATTTTTTTAAAGTTATTATTATAGTATAGGTGTTGAACCAGTGCTACCTAACTGCACCGTGGGAACTAAGATCTATACCTACACTTTGGAAACCGAGGTCGGTTCATTCAGCCTGTTGGTTGGCACACGCGCTCACGGCCGGACGCTGCTTACGCGCGCTATTACTGTTTAATTTTGTCTCTGTCTAACAGCAAATACTTAGTATAGTAGTTTACTTAGTAAGATTCGCACGGCAGCCTACGAAAGGGCATAAACATCGTCGTTGTTATAGGGACTTATGACTTCACTCAACTATTCATTATAAAATAATTTCTAAGCGGTGTCAACCCTAGCTTCGAACGGCCGGCGCGTGCGGGCAGTGACCCGCGCGTTCAAGGTCGCTCCATTGATAAATTTCATAGGCATTTAAAGCAGTAGGTATTGACATTTTTATTCAGACTTGAGTATCTGTTCGTAGAACTATTATATAATCTGTGGTTGAACTATTGGTGTTGGTTGAGTGAATATTGAACTATAATTTGCCGTTACAAATGTTCTAAGGTAAGAAAGTGTTTTATTAACTATTTTTAGTCATTTTTAATTTAATCTATCTGTGTACCTATTTAACAAAACTTACTATTTTACATCATGTCATGATACTTATGATAATCATGTGTCTATGCTTAAATTCAACTTATAATGTAATGCTAACCAAACACAAAAACTATTTTACATTGTATTAATAGTATTTCTAATGTTTTTACTAGTTTTTAGCCCCTGGGCTCGAATAAATAAATATATGACCATAAGTTAGAGCAAGTAAAATGATATGTTTTTCTATTGTTGAATGTACAAAAATTTAAGTGCAGTTATTTATTTAAACTTATTTTGCTTGACAGTGCTTCAGGTGGTCCTCAAGAATGGAAGAATTCAGAAAATTTACCAGTAAAAGTGAGGTTTGGAACCACTTCTTGCGTTCTTCATCGGGCCAGAAAGCCAAAGTGCATACACCAATATGTGATATGAAACATATAGATTTGAACTGTTAATATTATATTATATTATATGGTTACTTTACTAATGTTGATTGTTAAATTTTTAATAATATTCATAAATCTCTTTAAAATTGATAAACCAAGTCAAAATTAAGCTTTTGTTTCATTTGCTATGCCCGATACCTAGTTTATACCGTTATTTAGTGAAATTTACCCGTTTTATTCAGTAATGAAAAATAACCGGTTATAACCGAAACCGGTTATTTGTCGGTCATAACCGTAACCGAAACCGGTTATGGAATTTGACCGGTTATTGCATTCCCTACTAGGAATATCGACAAATGCGTTGCTCTAATCGATCTGCCGTATTGTTTATCAGGCACATCGTGATAAGCCTGGCCAACTTTTAGGCATATCATGAAATGGCAGCGTTTTACGATATGCCTAGGAATTTCGTGATCTGGCGGATTTTACGATCGGCCGACGAGATATACACTCCAGGGGTAGGACAGACAATTCCACGTGGAAGTAGCGTGTGCTGATTCGGGTTTTGGTATCACTTGTTTTGGCATCATTATACTTTATTTGGTAATACTCATATATTTTATGGCAATCATAGTGGGTTATTTAGGTAGAAGTATTGTATTAATTTGGTCGCAAAGATTTGGTGATCATTTAGTAAATTTGGTGTTCGAATAAATTTTAATGTGCACTTTTTATTAAAACAGGTAGTACTATTGTAATGGTAGAATTATTATTTTTGGTGTTCAGTATATTTTTTTGGTAAAAGATCTTAGGGTATCAAAGCATTTTTTGGTGGTCATTATATTTGATGCCATTTATACCACCTAATCGTTATTTACTCCTATCACAAAACGGTTACAATTTCACGTGCTGTGTGTACTGATTTGAATTTTGAAGAAGAAATTGAACCTTTTTTATAGAAATCTAATTTACATCGGAAACATATTTTTATGGAAAAACCGTGTCTTTGACAACTATCGATCTAGCTAGAATCCCTCCTCTCCCGGGCTAAAATTGTGTAGTTCACAAGTCCATACTAAATGCTGACCCATATATGGGTCAGCGGGAGAGGAGAGGTGACCTTCCTTTGTTTCGCCGTGGAAATTCCGAGCTCTGCTTATAACAGAGAGACTAAACCCCCCAGCAGTCTGAATATTTAGGATGCTGATTGGCGAGACTGTTATGCTAATGTCATTGAATTCATTATTGAAAAATAATCACACACAAATCGTAGCTTAAATGTCCATGCTGACCCTGTATCATGGTCGGCCTTATCACACGATAAGTGACAGGATAGAGCGTCCGTCACTGGCTGACACCGTTCGATTGAACGAGACGACGCTCCTATCTTGTCACTTATCGCGTGATAAGGCCACCATGGTACGGGTTCAGGCAGGACGATAAGAGAATCGTCCTAGATCGAAGATCGAATATGCAATTCTTTTTTATAAAAACCACTTTCACTACATGCAAGTCACATTTGACATTCATATGTGATGATACATAAACAGGGGAAGTAGTTTGCTTATTTCAGATCTTATCTCTATAAAAATGTCTACCTAGTTAGATTATAAGAGAGGAGAGGACATCATTAAAAAATGAAACAGAGATATCTGACATTCAAAAAATATACAAATAATATCTTCTAAAAAGGGTGTAGAGCAAATTCATCATAAACAAAATAAGCTAACAACGAGATCACACTTAAAAAAATAGACAAATCCTAGTGTCCTAAATAATATAATTGACCTTATTTTACCTAATTAATTCCTGTTTGACCCTACTATTACGTACACAGAGAACGACTTCGTATCAATCATGTCAAAATACAATAAATGCAAAGTAACTTTGACCGAAGGGACAAAATTACAGAAGGTCTACAAGGGGCCAATCTATACCCAACTTAATACAGATGAATGCGCAAATGGAGAACCCTAGGGTGACGAGACACAACTCGATAGTCAGTAACAGCGGGTTCGCTCTCTCACTCTCACTTACCATGCTCTCGCTCACATCCTCGAAGTCCATGCTTGATTCATCTGCAGGAGATTTGTCCGCCAGGAAATCTGAAAGGAGACATTGGTGTCGTTAGTGGTAAGTTTAGGCTAACACAACTTAGGAAAGTTGGAATACACCCGACATTTTCATTTCAAAGTCCAATATCTCAAAAATGACTGAACGGATTTTCATGAAACATGGCTAAGAACACTCGGGATAAAATTAACTATGACACAAAAAAACCGCATGCAAATCGGTCCATCCGTTTGGGGGCTACGATACCACAGACAGACACACAGACAGACAAGTTAAACTTATGAGCATTATTGCTTTTGAAAATATATGATTAATATTTTACGTAGCTACATACATTATTGAATTGACCATTATGAGTAGAAACTTATTCAACGTTAAATTATCTTCACCAGCCGAACGACGTCTACTGCTGGACATAGACTTCCCTCCCCCAAAGAGTGCCATAACGACCGGTTCTGCGCTACCCGCATTCAGCAGACTCCCAACCACGTTAAATAATAAAAGAAAGTTATAAACATCGTTTTGGGCTCGTGTAGCGAATAACTGCGATATAAACCGTTCTTTATTTTACTTTACGGGGTTGGAGTTAGTTATTTAAAATAATAAAAAATACGTGTTTTAATTATCTTTATACTATGTCTTCACAAGTATGATTGTTATTTAAAAATATCTGAATGAACGATATAGGTAATACATAATCTAGATTTTTAATACAATAGGTATTTAGTCTCGATTTGATAGTAGGCAAATTGTTCCAATCGGGTTGGCAACTGTCAAATGTTTGACTAGATGGCGCCATCATAGGTCTTACCTAATCACTAGCCTTTTTCTATGGGATTTGGCTTAAACGGCTAGATTCTAAACAAGGAAATTCCGAGAAAAAAAACAAGAATTTGACAGTTTTGGTAGGACTGACAGGTAAAACCTATGCTGGCGCCATCTGCAAATACCTTCGCCCGGCCAACCCCATTTAGATAATATGATAGTTGTTTGCTTAAACTTGTTTACTCAGGCGAGACTGTTAACCCTAAACCCACTCATAAGTAGGTTTATCGGTGAAGTCGGCTAAGCTAAATTCGGAAGGGCGTTGCGGTGTCCCTACACGCGTTGTTTGTATTGAGTCCCTCCAGACAACAAAGCCATACGATTTTTCTTTTATCTGCAAGGTTAATTTTATCACTCATTATAGTTACATGAAATAATCCAACAATGCTCGGTTGTTTCAGGCCGGTAATCCTTAGTTAAATTCTGATTGTATGGGAAGCTTGAGTTTTCTATGGGATGACAGCTACCGGCCAATTCGATGTTTTTCGGTTTATAAAGGTGGTTGGCGGCACCCGCACTAAATATAACGTATATAACTGATTACATTTTACTAATGGGAACTCTCACTTAAAATCACCCAGGCATTTAAAAATCTTCAAAAAATAAATTGTTTAATTTTTGAACTAGGGTTTGAACATCACAGAATAACCCAAAAAATATGTCAAAGCCTGCTAGTAAATACATTTGTTATACATTTGGATAAATTGAAGGAACTCTTCCAAATAACCAAATGAACATCGTATCGTTCTACGTACGTACGTTTATCGTATCGTACATTAGGTAGGTCGGTAAGTATCGTACATTAGGTAGGTTGGTAAGTATCGTACATCAGGTAGGTCGGTAAGTATCGTACATTAGGTAGGTCGGTAAGTATCGTACATTAGGTAGGTCGTTAAGTATCGTACATTAGGTAGGTTGGTAATTATTGTACATTAGGTAGGTTGGTAAGTATTGTACATTAGGTAGGTTGGTAAGTATCTACCCGTTCTACACTCCCGACGACCAAGCTGAAAGTCATCGCGACATACCATACAACGCTTAGCAGGATATAACGTTGCGATGACATAATTCTATATCAATTAGGAAAACCCGTTTTTGCGGTCGCTAGCGATGTCTGATTTTGACTCTTTTTAACAAAAACTGATAGGCGGAACCACGGAACCCTCAAAGTGCGAAGTCCACTCGTATTTGCGAGTATTGTTCTAATGAATTGACGGCCGATTTAGCCTGGTTGATAGTGACCCTGCCTACGAAGCAAGAGGTCCTGGGTTCGAATCCCGGTAAGGGCATTTATTTATGTGATGAGCGAATATTTGTTCCTGAGTCATGAATGTTTTCTATGTATTTAAGTATTAATGTATCTATGTAAGTATGTTTACGTCACACCTGGCCACAATGCTAGTTTTACTGCACGCTGCGCGTACGGGAAAGCTCGCATTGTGGCCAGACCAAGGCCAGATGAAGACGCAAAATTTTGTACGCAACACGGGCGGTAATTCGTAAAGCCCCAGAGCGCATATTTATGGCCCTCACCTCCGGTTCGGGCCACAAACACCTGCGATCTGGGGCATTCACGAATTCACCGCCCTAGTTACGTAATGTACTATTATCGTCGTCTAGTACCTATAGTACAAGCTTTGCTTAGTTTGGAACTAGATCGATTTGTGTAAGATTGTCCCAATAAATCAATAAAAAAATAAATAAATCATCAATCAATAATCGCTGCTCGCTAGACCGTACACGCCGCCGCCATCAGACGGCGGGTTGCTGAGTCGACGAACTGTCATTGACTCCTTATCAAGTTGTTCCAATTATAGCTGAGCGTGCCTTAAAATACCTAATAGTTACAAACAAGCGACCAATTCATACTAATATTATAAATGGGAAAGTGTTTCTGTCTGTTACCTTTTCACACTTAAACCGCTGAACCGATTTAGATGTGGTATAGAGATAGTTTGACAGTCCGGGAAGGACATAGGATATTTTTTATACCTAAAATCATCCCCCTACAAAGATGAAATGGGGGGGTGAAAGTTTGTATGGAGTTTATCGTCGTCTAGTACCCATAGTACAAGCTTTGCTTAGTTTGGGACCAGGTCGATTTGTGCAAGATCCCAAAATATTTATTATAATTATTATTCGAGTTCCGCGCGGACGGAGTCGCGGGCAAAAGCTAAAGGCTGAAACGCACTGACAGCGGTGGCGGAGCGGCGCGGTGGTGGTACCGGTTGTAATCTTCGAGCTAATATGAAATGATCCGCACAGAGCGGCGCAGCGCGGCGGGGTTTTCGGTGCGGACCCTTTCGTATAAATTTGCAAACGCACAGAGAGCGGTGGCGGGGCGGCACGGCGCGGTGCGGAGGCGGTACCGGTTGAAATGTTCGAGCTAAAACGAAAGGGTCCGCACAGAAAACCGCGCCGCGCCGCTCTGTGCGGATCGTTTCGTATTAGCTCGAACGGGACGCCATGATACTGACAAGCGTTTTAGCGCCAATTTGAAATTTAAAAACTAAAATGCATTTTTTCCCTACTTAACTGTTAAATTCTCTTGAAAAATCTTATTCGTTGTAAATAATAAATGTTTCTAAACATTATAGAACAGTTTTTCAAAATGTGTCATCATGCCTATTATGACGACGTAGTGTTGTCGCATTAATGCAATGATTCTCGCTCTTTGATGTACCGCCGTGAAGTCGTGGACACTAACGTTAAACGCCATTATTGACGGCATTTCCGGCTAGTGTGGCCCGGGCATTAGAAATTCCATAAAAAGATAGATAGATTGTGCCGATATGTGTGCGTTACAGTCCAAATAAGACTCGCAACGAGTCTGATACTTGTCATCAACAGTGACAACTACTACGTAGGTCTGAACCGTATTTTTTTCAAATAATTATTTCGTAAATAGACAGAGCAACTTTGAAGCCTAAATTAATGTACATTACTACGAGGCCGTGAAGTAAGGGGTTGCCGGCCGAGTAGATATAGACAGCCGAGCGTAGCGCGGCCGAATAGTTATGAGGCTGACAACCCCTTTTCACGCCGAGGTATGTAAAGTGCTTTTAAATCAAATAAAAACTCCAAGAAATCAAACTTTAATTTTCATGGCTGGCGTGATGCTGTGCCACAAATTGTGGAATGAAAATTTAAAAAAGACCATCTTGCTAGGCTTGCTCCAATTTTGTATGAAATGCCATTGTGGATCTCTCGTCTCGCTGCGCCCGAAACGTGACACTTCGAAGCCCATTATGAAGAACACAACGTCAGTATTTCATTGAATGTTTGAGAAAATATTATTATGATTTATGTTACTTAAGTTTATTTATACCTTAGTAGTTTGTGTTTTTATCTAACAAAACAATAAATTAAATATTTTTTAAAAAATTTGGACCAATAAAAACTGCGAATGAAGACTTTCATTCGTAGACTGACTCTACAGATAATGTAATAATAATACCACATTTAGTGATTAATGTCATTATCACAAGAACACTCAGAATTAATTGCTACATTGTGGAAAACTATGATTATCTTACTGACTCATAACCTTAACAGATTACCTCTTCGGTTGTCATAAGACATGCTCTGATGAAACAAATAGGTTAAAATATATTTCCTCCTTCTTCGTTTTATCTACGAACAAGGCAAACAGATGCATTTTGTAATTTATTGCGACATCTAATAAGCAAACAATGTGATTAAGAACACATTTTGATGGTTAGTTAATACATTTTTGTCTTGCCAATTCATATTAATTTTACGATAGGATTTTTTTTGTTTAGTTTTCTTTAAACCCCATAGGTACAGTATATGTGCCAAATGCCAATATTTGATCAGAAGTACAATTGAGAACATTGATTTTGTTTAAGCGGGCCATTTTATGATTTAGTTATCAAGAATATATTGTTTAGGGAACACGTTTTTGTTTCTCACTAAATTGTAATTTTCATTCAGAAATATCAAATTACAAAATTGCGACTACCAAGAAGTTCGTAAGTACCCAAATGACGACGTCAATACTACGGCTCATCAGTCAGGCAGCATAGCTTGCACACATTTCGCGATTTTCTTAAAAACGAGTGCGAAAAATATCACTTTCGATTTAGGAATCATCACATATTTAGAAATATTATCAGTATTTATTGCGTAAAAATAAAATGGCAATCATAATAAATGTAAGTTAATAGATATATATCATATGATCATCTCGGACACTCTTCCAGTAATTCATACATAAATAATTCAATGCGTGTGTCAGTCAGCGACACTGGATGTGTTAAAGCCCCATATCCTCCTAAGGCCCATGGGCATACTCAGAGGACTTACTATGCTGAAGGAATTTAAATTATATTAAACTGGAATAGGGTTGAATTTGTCTTGGGCACTTTTTAAAACAAAGGAAAGTCAAATTTCCGACACCAGACTAATCCATTTCAATGCCATTTTTAACCCCCGACGCAAAAAGAGGAGAGGAGAGGGGTGTTATAAGTTTAACGTGTCTGTCTGTGTATCTGTCTGTGGTAGCGTAGCTTCCTAACGGATGGACCGATTTGAATGCGGTTTTTTTTGTGTCATAGATAATTTTATTATATATTTCATGAAAATCTGTTCAGCCGTTTTTGAGATATTGGACCTTGAAAGGAAAATGTCGGGGGTTTTTCAACTTTTCTCAGCTGTAGTTATGTATCGTATGCTGGGCTTAGGGGGATATAGACGCCAGAATAGACTCTCATAGGGATAATTGAAGTGTCATCGACTACTATTCTTTATGTTGCTCACCTATTTAATTAATCGTGATTTATCGGAGTAGTAACTATAAACACGACGACCTCTGTAGCCTAGTTGGTAGTGAGCCTGCCTACGAAGCCGGAGGTCCCGGGTTCGAATCCCGGTAAGGGCATTTATTTGTGTGATGAGCATGAATATTTGTTCCTGAGTCACGGATGTTTTCTATGTATTTAAGTACTTATTTATCTATATAAGTATGTATATCGTCGTCTAGTACCCGTAGTACAAGCTTTGCTTAGTTTGGGACTAGGTCGATTTGTGTAAGATTGTCCCCAAATATTTATTATTATTTATCTATTATAGTAAGATAGTGAAACGATATCTAACAACAGTTATCAATATCATGTAGTTTGTAGGTCAAGCATCAGGGTAAACTGCAAAAAATACACAGTTAAAGACCTTAATCTAATCTACGTTTTTTTTTGCAAATCATCCATCACCTTTTGTTTGAGATTCTTTACGCATTCGAATATTATTAGGACTGTCTCACGTTCAGACCCACCTTAAGATGAGGATCCAGATGTGCGGCCCGAGCCAACGCTACAGCCCGGGCGGTATCCTGGCACGCTCCAGGTCACTAATGGACGCGAACGGGATCTTAGCCGCGCCGTCTGGTGACGTCATCATACACTCACCTTCAGTGGGCATGAGCATCCAGAAGTTCGGCCTGAGCCACCGCCACAGCCCGGGCGGTATCCTGGCACGCTCCAGGTCATTAACGGACGCGGACGAGATCTTAGCCGCGCCGTCTGGTGACGTCATCATACACTCACCTTCAGTGGGCATGAGCATCCAGAAGTTCGGCCTGAGCCACCGCCACAGCCCGGGCGGTATCCTAGCGCGCTCCTGTTCACTGACGGACGCGGACAGGATCTTGGCTGCGTCGACTGGTGACGTCATCATACACTCACCTTCAGTGGGCACCAGCATCCAGAAGTTCGGCCTGAGCCACCGCCACAGCCCGGGCGGTATCCTGGCACGCTCCAGGTCATTAACGGACGCGGACGAGATCTTAGCCGCGCCGTCTGGTGACGTCATCATACACTCACCTTCAGTGGGCATGAGCATCCAGAAGTTCGGCCTGAGCCACCGCCACAGCCCGGGCGGTATCCTAGCGCGCTCCTGTTCACTGACGGACGCGGACAGGATCTTGGCTGCGTCGACTGGTGACGTCATCATACACTCACCTTCAGTGGGCACCAGCATCCAGAAGTTCGGCCTGAGCCACCGCCACAGCCCGGGCGGTATCTTGGCGCGTTCCTGTTCACTGACGGATGCGGACAGGATCTTGGCAGCGTCGACTGGTGACGTCATCAGACACTCACCTTCAGTGGGCATGAGCATCCAGAAGTTCGGCCTGAGCCACCGCCACAGCCCGGGCGGTATCCTGGCGCGCTCCTGTTCACTGACGGACGCGGACAGGATCTTGGCCGCGTCGACTGGTGACGTCATCAGACACTCACCTTCAGTGGGCATGAGCATCCAGAAGTTCGGCCTGAGCCACCGCCACAGCCCGGGCGGTATCCTGGCGCGCTCCTGTTCACTGACGGACGCGGACAGGATCTTGGCCGCGTCGACTGGTTTCGTCATCAGACACTCACCTTCAGTGGGCATGAGCATCCAGAAGTTCGGCCTGAGCCACCGCCACAGCCCGGGCGGTATCCTGGCGCGCTCCTGTTCACTGACGGACGCGGACAGGATCTTGGCCGCGTCGACTAGCAGCGACGCCCGCCATGACGCCGCGTATATGAGCCGCATGGTCGACTGCGCTGCCGTGGAACACACCATGGGGAACAGGTGCTGGTGTTGGCGGAGGTTGTAGAATGATATGCCTGTGAAAGAATAATCGGATGTGAGTAGATTCGTAGAACCATATTAACTAAGTCTGAAGAAAAATAATGGTGTTCTAGAATGTTAAACCTAAATAATAATAAACTTTTCATTTTGTCCCCTTATATTTATTATTATTATGTATGTCTTTTCCGTTCACGGGACAATGATGTCCCGGACCTTTGGGAGGCGTGCGTGGAGCTAGGTACCTACAAAGTACCAACTGAGCCAACACGTAGAGGCCCTTTTGACAATTTAATGAAATGCAAGGAGTACACCGAGCGGATGCTGTCCCTGCCCGTGTCATGGGACGCACACAGAGACAGCACCCGCTGGGGTGTATAGGGACTATTGATGGTTGATGGAATCTAAATAAAACGGGTTATTGGGTTGAAATGATGGACTAGTGGCTGGGCTATTGGGTGAAACATCGGACGCCTGCCTAATAAAACTGTTTCAATCTTTATCTCTGGCAGACGGTGACTCGCTAACTGTTAGATGGGCCCCTATTAATAGCGACATTAAAAAATGGCCTAAGGGCAACACCGGTCAGAGAGCTGGGGGGTAGAGAGGTGGCACTGGACTTTAAACATATAGCCAACTCGCCACTTAGGTGTCCACATCTACCCTCGAGCAACAGCTCTTGCAACTCCACTCTGGACGGCCAATAAAGGCAAGCCAGAGGCGGAGGGCCTGTCCAACCAACCACCCGATCGGCTCAGCCTGACCACAGGACACCCCCAGGAGCACTCAGGTACGTAGGGTCGCTACTCCCTAACAGCCCGCCACAAGCTGCTTTACGTTGACTGATTGCACCAGAAATCTGGTGGGCGATGGGGCCGTCACATCCCTACGCCTTTTTATTATTATACATTAAATTATGATTTTATCTGCCCGACCCTGTGCTACAAGATTGGGTAGTCATACCGGACTGTAAAGCCACCTAGAATGCTGTTGGTATTTCCCCTAAGTCGCCCCAGCATCGACACGATTTTCCGTATGATCGCTTGAAAACCGTCCGTGCGCGCCTCGGCGCTACAGTAGTACCACAAATATAAGTTACATAGGCAATATTCGTCCACGCCGACGAGTGCTGACAAGTACCGAATGAAATCGAACATATGATCATTTCAATAAAGACCCTGTTGCACTATACGTAAGGTACAATATGCAATGACATGGCGTCAGACAAAATGGCGGGCGCCGGAGCTGCCAGCGTCGCGCGCAAAATTTTGGCCAATGGGCGTTGAAGTTTTACCCGCGCAGAAGCGCTACCTTATGATTGGTTAAAATGTTTTCAAAAAATACTTTCTGCGCAGGTACATTGCACATTGCATTTTGCGGTACTACTGTATACACCCTGGCAGGCATGCTGTTGCTGGCAGGACGTTGTAGGCATTTCCAACAACATCCTGAATGCATTGATATATTGAACGCTGTTTTGGTATAGGTACGCTTGAGTAGAATGATTGGCTTATACGCCTTAAATAGAAGAATTCATTATGGAGATAAGTAAGGATCTAGATACATTAAATCATGCTAGACAACAACATAACTGAGGCATATAAAAGCACCCTGTGTGGCCACGGCCTCCAATGCCTGATAAGCGAGTGCACTCGGGAGGAGGTGGCGAGCGACCGGCTGGTGACGTCATGTATCGACCATGTGTGTGTGCGCGCGCCCATGCAGCGCCTCGTCGCACACATTCTCACAAGTAAACTCTCCGACCATTATCTGATAGGTGCGAACATAGCGACCGGGATTAGATGTTCCAGGGGACAAGTAATGCAAAGGAAACCGGTATGTGTACTTAACTCCAAGATAATCCACAATATGTTGGATCAAGTGAATTGGACCGATTTTATGAGCATTACTTGTCCGATACTTTTGTATGGAAAGCTAGTAAGTGTATTTAGTAACATCTATAATCATGCAAAAACTAATACGTCTTGTAAGCAGAAGCGAAAAACAGAACCGTGGATAAATAACACTGTTAAGAGTATGATTATAAGGCGTGATGACTTATTTAGAGTGTGGAAACAGAACCCAAAAAGTGTTACTAATAGGCTAAACTACACAACCTTTAGAAACTTAACTAATAAATATATATACATGTCTAAACAAAAGCATAAACAAATTGAAATTAAGAACTGTGAAAATAATGCCAGGAAAATATGGAACACTATAAATAGTTGGATGGGGGCCCCT
Source organism: Epinotia demarniana (assembly GCA_945867215.1). Taxonomy (NCBI): domain Eukaryota; kingdom Metazoa; phylum Arthropoda; class Insecta; order Lepidoptera; family Tortricidae; genus Epinotia; species Epinotia demarniana. The sequence continues at coordinate 2,814,772 of OX244271.1, forward strand.
AAACCTACCGTAGACTTAACGATATTAAAATATTTAGGTAAAACGGACTCGGTGCCCATTATATGTACAAAATTTGCTAAAACCTTTACTGAAGAAATAAGTCAAATCAAACATATTTGTAATGTTAAGTTTCTGGAACGACGAACGTATGTCAAGCCATGTAACTTGAGTTTTAGGTATCGGAAAGTAAATAACTTATATATTGAAAAAATTATTAGCAAGCTAAGCAAAAAATCCCCGGGTTCTGATGGATTAAGAGTACAGGGATTAAAATATATACAGAAAGAAATTAGTCCCATTCTAGCAAATTTTGTAAATATGTGTGTGCAGTCCGGAAAGTATCCAGATGAATTAAAAAAGTCCATCATTAGGCCCATATATAAACAAGGAAGCCATACTGTGTACTCTAATTATAGGCCAATAGCTATCTTACCTGTTATTAATAAAATTATGGAAAAAGTCGTCGTAAACCAGATTAGTTCGTTCCTAGAAAAAAACAATGTCATAGCGGACGCACAGCATGGCTTTAGGCAGTCCAGAAGTACTTCTACAGCCCTAGCACGATTTACAGATGAAGTTTATAGAAACTTGGACGATAAAAAATGTGTGGGGGTGCTATTTATAGATTTCAAAAAAGCGTTCGACACGCTGGACCACGAACAGCTGCTGCAGGCGATGGCCGAATGTGGGGTTCGTGGCCCAGTGTTGGAATGGTTTCGTACATATTTGCATGGACGGACACTGCGAGTCTCCGTCGACGGTGTCAGCGGGGATGAGGCAGAGGTGCGGACGGGGGTGCCGACCGGCTCGGTTTATGGCCCTATAGGGTACATCATGCACGTAAACAGCGTCACAAATGTTATACGAAACTGTTCCACCTATATGTATGCAGATGACACATGCCTACTGTGCGCCGATAAAGACATTAATTATATAAAAACCTGTATACAAGAAGATTTTGAAAATATACTTAAATGGTCTCATGATAACGGCATAATACTGAATACTGAAAAAACTAAATTTTTGCTTATAAGTTCCCCATATATTAAGACATGTCACGCGTCCATTCAAATTATAGGTCATTCATACGATTGTTTACATAATGAAAAACATGCTTGTAAATGCAATGTAATAGAAGTAGTCGAAAAATTTAAATACCTAGGCTTAACCATAGATAGGCACATAAATTGGAAAATACATATAGATACTGTGTGTAATAGGCTCAGATCCATATTATGTAAAATAATTAGTTTAAAAAATATAGTAAATAAAAAAATATTACTTATGCTGTATCATGCACTGGCGGACGCTGTGATTGGATATGGACTGATAGCTTATGGGCGTACATTTAAAACCTATTTAGATAATGTATTAAATTTACAATTGAGATTATTAAAAAGTGTTATAGATAAAAAAACTAAAGAAACCTGCTGTAATGATTACACGACGCTATTCAAACTGCTGAACGTCTTGCCAGTGCATGACAAAGTTAGGTATTTAATAGCAACCGAACAATTTAAGAGTGATGAGTTTAGAACTCCGCGAATCTACACACGACCGCAAAGAGGGTTAGAACGACGAAAATACGTGGAACCTACGGCTAACAATTATTTGGTAAAAGGATACGTAGCTACTTAACACCGCGAATATTCAACACTATTAATTTTGAAAACGAATGTAGCAGCAAAAATATCTTTAAGATCAAACTCAAAAAGTTGCTATTGAACACCTCAAGTAAGTAAACAACAACAAATAAATACTTAATAAGTATTAAATAGATAAGTTACAACATTATATAAATAAATTCACAGTTATGGTCGATCATTAGATAAGATAACCTATGGGCTGACTATGAAACGTTTTCGGCCGTGCGCAGGTGGGATTTATATATCACGTTCCACACTAAAAATGACAATTAAACCTGATACGCGCGCGGACGGAGCGTTGCGTAGTCAACCCGCTGGTAAATAACTGGAAGTGAGTGTACCTTTCGCCGATAAACGTAATGTTTGGCGAAATTGAATCGAATGTAAATCGTACCATAATTTTTTTCTGAAGAATAAATTAAAATATATATATATATATATATATGCTTCAAGAGGGGATAGGCTTATATGTGAAAAAAGTAATTATGACTCAGGGTTTCGAGCGGCACTACAAAGCCACGAAAATCGAAGTTACAACTCCATATTCACTAAACCGAACCACCAGAGCGAAAGCTATGTACGAATACGAATTTCTATTTCCGCGGAGATCATCCATAAGCGTTTCTGCAATGAATAAGTACATAGCTGAATGACGTAGTCGATAATAAGGAAGCGGTTCTTCGAGCCAGACGCGTGACCCTTAAAACCAGTCCGATGCATCAGCAACAACGTTGAGTGGTCGACCCTGAGACCTACTTCCATGTTTTGTAGGAAATAAGCTTATTAAAGCCTTGCTTATTGACCGAGTGATCTTTAACCGGTTCGAGAGGATGCCAAATCAATAAGGTAGGATTTTTAAATGGGAATTCAATAAAAATATAATGCAATGCTCCTTCTTGCCCGTCTCGTAAATAATAATAATAATAAATAAGGCAGGTACAAAATAATAATATTTTTCTCAAACATGCAATGAAGACAAAAAGTTTCTTTTTTATGGCTCCCTAGATTACTTCTTGGCTTTAGGCCAAGAAGTAATGTATGAAAACCCTAACTAAAAACATTACTGTCCGCTACTCTAACTTTTTAAATTAGCTTACTAATATCAAACTGAAAAAGGAAAAATTACATACTGCCAACCACCACTAGACTATGTAAGCAGACTTGCGACATAAAAAAAAACAAAATCTATGGTACTATACTCACGAGTATGTGCGGTTAAACATGGTGCTTGAAAGGCTTGTTGAAATGGCATGTTTAAAAAATAAAAAAAGCCGGCAATTCACGCAATTGTTTTCTGAACTTTCGTTCCGATTCTAATTTCAACAAACTAATATTTAATTGATTACCTTGTAGGTATTTATTTTAATTTCAATATTTTCTCACATCGTTTGAGAAAAGCACTATACAATCCTCGGCCGGAACAGGGATTGCTGGACTCGTTGTATCCGGCCTCGTCTACGACTCGGCCGTCTACCCCAAAGCTCGTCCAGCAATCCCTTACTTCACGGCCTCTGCAGTAATGTACTATGTATTATTGTACACGGTGAAAGTTTGTCTAACTCGTTCTATCTAAATTCCACTCAATTGCTCAAAGGTAATCTGGAAGAGATAGGTTATAAGCGCTCCAAAATTGGCACTCTAAAACTGGGGCAATTGCACCATCGCGCCTCAGTTTCGCGTCGTCAATAGAAACGTATGCTGTCAGATTCGGTGGCCATTTTTCAATACGGAATTTCGTATAGACCACATATCTACCTCTTTCTTATATTACATCATTGCTGCCCTCCATTGCATCAGGAAAGCGTGTAAACACAATAAAAACGCAGCTAAATTACTTCATTAGCAAGTGATAGTAGTTCCAGTAATTATTAGCAACTACCTATTCTAATCTTACTTTGCATTTTTACCTGTATAGCTCATTTTCATGATTATGGACCGACTAAGGATACAAAAACAACAATATAATTCTTGTTACACATTTTCTGGACGCTGACAATGAAATGAAGGTCATTGCTTACTGAAGTGTCCTGTAATAAATTTAGTTTAATTAAATCTATTGTTTGTGCAATGCCTTAGTTTAATTGAAACATAGTAATTGCTCCACCGCCGTGACTAATCTTGCAATAACAAATGGATTGTAAAGATAACTGCTCTTTATCAACAATAACTACCTTTTCTTTATATCCGTAAGTTTGTCTCATGCTGCTTTAAGGTTTTTTGAACGAGCGAGCGCAGCGAACAAGTTCTATGTTTCAGCTTGGGCCGAAAATCGTTTAGCCGGGGTCTGGTGTCTGTCCCGCTGTTCTCTCCTACAGGTAGCATTATTTAACCGATTCTCGTGAAATTATGTGAGCAGGTTCGTTGATTTTATACATTTATTCGAGTCATTACGATTTTTTTAAAAGACAGCTAAATGAGTTCTACTGCTCACAGAGCCACCAGTTTTGAATAAGGATAATTAAAATTTATAAGTACTCTTTTTGACATATGTTTCCCTAAAGCGTCACTATCTTCTTTAGGTAAACCCTGACCAATTTCATATTAGCCCTACGTAGAAACTTGGCATAATGTCATATGAATTCGATCATATAGTGACGTAAATACGTCGGCTTGTTATGACAAGGTTCTACGTAGGGCTAATATAAAATTGGTGAGGGTATATACGAGTATTAGTGTAAGTGCCAACAGCGCGATGCCTATATGTTGCCTCTACAATGCGTGCCGTCTACATCACATTTCTAGCGTCCACTTAGTAATTACAAATGAAGGCAATTAAGTACAATTATGAATGAAGATTCTCAAGCAATGTAATATGCTTCTTATTGGCAACCCAAAGAAACTGATCACTTCGTAAAATACGGAGAAATCTAATAATTTGTTGTTATTATTGCAATTACAATAATTTGGTGTTACTTCGAGCAGTATAAAAGTATTTCTAACGAGCTGCCTATATTTTTTGAAATCGTTATGTGGGTCCGGAGATTACCCTCTACAAACAAAGCTACTTTTTCTCTTTATTGTATTAGTAAATTGGTTATCAGTAGCTAAATGACACTTTTAAGTGGCCTGTTGCTGACAATTTATCCTATATCCTGGTCACGGCACCAAGAATGTTTCGACACAATTATAGTAAAGACATAGACATAGAAAAACTTTATAGCTACATATATATAAAGCATAAATAGCCTACACCTCACCTATTACAAGTACTGTAATTGCATGCGAGTGCTGGCAGTCACGTAAGCTTTCGCGGGCCGTAGGAGACTTGGAATATATTGTACAAGGAAAAATGATTTCGAAATTCCCATTTTACTAAAAACAGTACGAGGACAATGCAAATTTAAGTTTAAAAGATTTTTATAGAGAAAAATCTTAGTAGATAATCGTAAGCTTCTGTAGAACAGAGTTCTAAAGAACAAACCTATTATAAGACTAAAGGTGGTTTGCAACAAACCGTCTGTAATCGTAAGCGGTGTAAGTATAAATCAGAATGTATGGAAAGCTTGACAAGTTTCTATGGAATGCCACTACCACTTACCATCAGGTGGGCCGTAAGCTTGTTTGCCACCGACATGGTATAAAAAAAATACACCTACCGGCGCCATATTTAACGTTGATCTGTCTGTAATCGTAACTGGGTGCAACCCGCCCTTAGTGTAGTAGTTTCACCACCGCCACCGATTAGCCTAGTGGCTAGACACGCCGCCTACGAAGCTGAAGGTTCTGGGTTCGAATCCTGGTAAGGGCATATATTTGTGTAATGAGCATGAATATTAGCTTTCGTGTCTCACATAACATTGTCCGCCTCAAAGTAATCCGGCACTAGTAACACATAGTGTAGTTTTAATGCCCGGCACGGCATTAAGTCTGCCATTTGTGCTTTTTCTTGTATTCTCCAATTAAGTTTAAATAACTAAATAAACCGGGCCCTTTGTCCCTTTGATATCGAAATAAATCGTTACGCAATGCCGGCCGACTTGACCTTCGTGTATTTACTACATTGTTACTCAGATAACAGCATAGTTGTTTAGGTATAATGTTACCTAATTAACAATGCATTCTCGTATTAATTTATCATCGAAGTATAATTGGACGCTGCATTCGTGCAAACAAGTGCATTATGGAAACAATAGGCTAGCGAAATAATGTGGGCATTAGTAATAAATAATACTCAGTGGCAATATTTGTAAACAGGTCACATCATGGTTTCACTACCAGATTATGAAACTGGATTGCAGCTTAACAAGTTTTTATAGACACGGAAATTTTCCCATACTATAATTAAATTAACAAAAAGTAAAGAATATTCAATGCATTTCATTTAATTTAAGATTATTAGGTTGTCCATTAACTAGGTATATCAAACGGTGGGCGAGCACGAAGAACCGATGGCCGTTGGGGCGAAAAGACTCTCGAGTGGCGACCACGTACCGGAATGCGCAGCGTGGGTAGACACAAGGTGGACTGATGACCTGGTAAAGGTCGCGGGAGTCCGCTGGCTGATATCAAACCAGCCGGTTTTCCTATGTCAACAGATTTTCATATCTAGATGCGCATTTCATATTCTACACAAGGTTCTGAATCTGTAGGTCTGTTTGCATATATTTGTACATGTTATCATTCTTTAGGCTTTACTAATAACTATATTTTCATATCAGTACGAATGATAATCTGCAGACTGTAGGAACATGTAGAAATGGGATTCAAGGGACATGGTACGTACTTTAAAGACATAGAATTGGGAACAATTCAAACTTGCCCCACACAAATAAGACAACTATTTTTGTTTACCTACTACTTGCTGCAATGCTTATAGCACTTTCTCCTTGACTGCTTCTATATAACACGCTTAACACGCATTTATTTACATTGCATGGATATTAATAGTTGATGCCATAGTAGAGAAAGAACTATTTACGTAGTAACCTAAATTGTATAAACAGTTCTACAGAAATTCCAATTTGCAAGCGTACCGAAGTAGGTAGTCAAGTCACGTGCAGTGATAACTATTTAATGATACACCCAATTAGGGAGCCCCTAGTCTGGCAGTTCAAATTAACCATATCCTACAATGTCTAGTGGTGTTCTGAATCTATAAGTGCAGTTAAAGATTTGATCATCATCATCATTTATTTAAGAGCTTGGCTCTTGTCGGTGGAGTAATCCATTACTCCTTTTTTGAGGAAGCATAGTGTGGTGGTTTCCCCTTTGCCTTCCACACCGCAGTACACGAACCGAGGTTCACCGGCTCCGTGATGTCCAAACAAGAGCCCTTCCAGATTCCTATCTTCGTTCTCCAGTCGGTACTAGTGCTACTGCTGCCTGACACTAGAGGATTGCTTATTTAATGGCGGCAACTACTCGCCATGTCACAGAATCGTCGTCGGATATTGTAGCTTTTTATAGAGTAGCCCCTCCTACAAGCCTACCCACTACATCCTGATAACCCTGCCGCTGCGTGGTCGGGGACTGCTTATTCAGTATATTCGCAGCTAACCATCATATCTGATGGCCATTCCACTATCCGCCGCCTGTGGACCCCGGTAGTAGCCTGCAGCTCAGCCCTAGATTTGATAATAAACTTATTTTAAGTACTTATCATTGACGATTGCCATAAAGAGTAGATATTTAGATGTAAAGTTTCCGCGCGTTATTATATGTCGCTGAGTACTTTTTACTCTTCCTCCAATTTCCCCCCATCCGCCCCAGTGCAAGTTGGCTCAGTTCGGGACAGTTAGACACTAAAACTACGCGTCATTGCTTTAACTAATTTGATAGTCCACAATCTTAGTACTGTAGGGGTAGATGTGCGTGTGCAATCCCAAGACGGTAGACTATTTATTTTAATTTTTTATTTTTCTAGTTCTGACATTTTATTACAATTTTGACATTACTACGATCAATATTGTATTAAATTGGTTTTTCTGTCCGTCCTTGCTAATTATTATTTTTTAGAAATTAATTTATTGTAACTTTATTGTATGTACAGTCGCCATCAGATATATCGGAGCGGCCAAAGTGCTCACAAATATCTGAAAACGTCTCTAATGCCTCGACAATACAGACGTGTTCAGATATTTGTGAGCACTTTGGCCGCTCCGATATATCTGATGGCGACTGTACCTGACGAGCTTTGAAGTGAATTCATTTTATTTATATACAAAGAAAATTTGAAAAATATAATGTAAATTTTCAATAAGCAATAAATGAATCTGAATCTATTGAACTCGCTTTGTTCATTGATGCAGGTGAGGTACACAGTTGCGTGGCCCAGAAGCAAAAGCCTCTTGAAGTCTTTAAATCTTGAACATATTTGTAGACTCCAAGACAGCTCAATTTGAAAACACTGCAAGTACTGTAGAGGTCCGATACAACCTCTTCATATTAAAGCCGAGTGTGTGTGTGTGTGTTTAAGTGATATTAAACTTGACAATCAACTAGGTACTATCTCACACTTCCTACATCGAATAATTACTATGGTTAATATGTATTTAAATTTTAATGATTAGATACGATTAATATGACAAAAGATAATAAAAAATGCAGTGCGCAAAACGCACGCGGCACTACACAAATATTTACGTTCGGATTAATGATGAGCTTATATCATTAAGAAGAATTAAAACATATCTTGTATGATTGCTTAACCTGATTAGTAATTAGACCGATAGGTACTACTTACCAAGATATTGTTTCAATGTATTCTTTGTGTTCCTAAAATACAATTCTAGGTTAGGTATCAGACTTTTCTCTTGACAGAGGCAGAGCCTCTGAAGGTATTGGGATACGTTTTTAGCAGTCTATGTTTGTGTTTACCACCGTAGCGTTTAGATACTGAAGCTATTTTGATGGATGAGGTGTCAATTGATTCGAAATTATGCTGCGTATGATATACAGAGTGTACCAACAATGGGGTGTGACCTGATCAATGGCAGGTATAGTGTTCTGTAAAGAAAAAACTAAAAGTTCCCACATCAATAAGAATTTTTAATAAATTGCCAAACCACATAAAAAATGAACCCAACCAAACCAAGTTTATAAAAATTTTAAAACAATTTCTTGAGGAATACCTACAAGACAAGAACAACTCAGTAACTGAATTATAGTCCAAGCCGGCGATGGTTCCTAAATTTAGTGGATAATAATGAAAATAAAATACAATGATCTCATGTAAGCTAGTAAATGTACCTACACCTAATGTTTTATTATTATTATTGAAATGTTGTTATTAATTATTTACTGCTTTATTATTATTAGTCCAGTTAGTTAATAAAGCTAATTAAGAATGTAAATTGCAGTGCCCTTGCAGGGCTCATAGCTGATCTTGTTTTGATATACCACCTTATGTAATATACCTATGAAAGCAATAAATTACTGATTACTGATTACTGAAGTTTTTTTTACTTTTGTATAGAGCATGTCGCCCCAGTAGGCCAACGCTCCATACAATGTAAATAAAAATCGCTTATCAGAGCACGATACCTGTTATGCCCTTGAATCCCTCGATCGGTTCAGACTCCATTTTTGGTACACTCTGTAGGCTAAGCTAACTTTTGTATAATTTATTTTTGCATTTTTTTCGTAGTCCTGTTACAGTTTTGTAATTGAGGGTAAGTCTAGATCAATATAGACAGATATCTAGACATTAGTGGAGTAACCGTACTTACGAACAGCTACTTTTTAACCGACTTCAAAAAAAAGGAGGAGGTTCTCAATTCGACTGTATTTTTTTTTTTCAAAGTTTGTTACCTCATAACTCCGTCATTGATGAGCCGATTCGAAATAATTTTTTTTGTTCGTATGTATATACTTCTAGATGGGTCCCATTTTTTTCAAAATTCAGCTAGATGATGGGATCCATGAGGAATTGAGGGGACTCCTGTGATTTTGGTATTTTCTGTTATAACTCGTGGATTTACAACCGGAATCATAAAGGTGGCGAGGAATTGATGATGAAGACCACAGATGACTTATCGAATTCCTCAACTATGTACTTAAAAGTGCAAAAGTACGTCACAGGTTCTGATAAGATTCCGTTGAAATAGGAACTAATGAAGTGCCATTGGTGATGATCTTGGGGATTCGATGGAAGTCCTCAAATATTATACATACAGCGATTCGGTTTTTTTCTATAGTAATCAACGCATTTGCTATCGGAAATCAGTTCATGTGGTAAATAGTAAAAAAATAGGAAATGTTCTCGTGGCTTGGCGGATCATTAAATTGAAGTCGGTTAAAACTTTGTTTTTAAAGTAAATTATCCGTAGTCGTGTTACAGTTTTTTGAACTGTTAGGTTGAACCGCGACCCTACAGCGCGCGAGCGATGCGAGCGTGCGGCGGGAGCGGCTGGCGAAGCGCCAGAACCGAACACTTTAATCAATCTGTCGGCGAAACGTTCGTAGTTGTACAGTTCATTTATGAAACTTGTGTAGACGAAAAGTTCTTTCGGTTGAACATAGCATAAGCGAAACGTTGTGCCGGTGACCAGTCCATCGAAGAAACATCTGTCGGAGGAAGGTTTCAGAATCGACCATAACTGTCACCTCCGAGGTGTACGAAGGCAGATTCTAGAGGGGTACCAGCTCACCTTGCGGCCTCCTGTTGATGTAGAACTCGAGCGTGCCCCGCCACAGGTCGACCCGCACGCCGACTATACTGCCGCGACAGAAGCCGGGGCAGTCGGCGCGCTTGGCGTCGTGCCGCACGAAGCCGCGGTACGACAAGCCGTACGACTGCTCGTCCGAGCCGAGGAGAGACGTGAACGTGAACCGGGTCTCGGCGATGTTCACTTTTTCGGTGCCGACGCCTACCATCTGCGGAGAAGAGGGCACATTAGCGACCGGTTTCGCCTATAGTATCCGCAAAACTTAGTGGCGAGTCAGCTCATAAATAATTGCATCATGCTATCTCGTTCGCACCTGCACTGCTTTATGGAGCGGGCCGTGCAACAATAGTACTGATTTTTATTGCCTGACTCGCGACTTGGTTTTGCGAATACTCTAACGGGTAGTGCACCCTACGGAGGTGACGGTCCTGAGCTATAACCACATAATCTAAGTTAATCCCGTCACAGACTTAAGAAAGAAAGAAATAAAGATAAATTTATTCACAAACGCACAGGGCACTAATATTAAATAATAAAATAAACAAGAAAAGCACATAAAACATGAAACAAGTGTGTCCCTGCGGTCGTGAGCACCTACAGCGCTGAATTTCAGCCAGCACCGTTTGTGACTCAAGGAAACTTCATACAATTTAATATATAAACTACAATACTAATATACTACTGGGATAGGCGAGAGATGAATAAGTATAAATACCAGGTGATGTGTAATGTACGCACCACCTGCATGCAGCATCAATGCAATAAAAATAACATTAGACATTAAAATTCATTCTTATTTATCAAACTAGACTTAGGTATGGAACCCAGTGGCGAGACTACAAAAATCTCGAAGTTCATTGTATATTTCAATCTTTGTCACATGAGAACTATTAGTGCGATAGAGACTATATCTAAAAATAATAATATATATAAGATTTTTGTGGTCTCGCCGCTGGGTTCCAATCCCTGTGAGAGAAAATATTAAAATCTTCGGTTTTTGTAAGATTGTCTTCAAAAATATATTCTGTCTATTTATTGGACTCGATGTGTTCTGTCTATTAAATATGGGCATATAAATATTATATATTATCCAAATAATCACCGCAATATTTATATGCCAAATTAATGCAAAAGGTAAATATAACAATTCTACGATACAAAAAGGAAAATTGAATCATATATTAAAATATACTGTTGTTGATATTCACGTGTTTCGAATTTTATATTATAGCAATTTCCCCAACAACAAATTGTCCTCATTTGGCTTTCCCTAGAAGAGAATGCAAAGTCCAAAATAAATTCATACTAGATAACGTCATCGTTAATTTTACCCCGTTTACAACGTAAAATATGTATCATACCCCTTTGCTATAGAAATACCTATAAATAAATAAAATAAATAAAAATCATTTATTTCAGACCAGTTTGATCCATATGTGGTTAGTACAGTACAGAGAAGCTTAAATACTATGTTAGAATTATAAATTAAGAGTGCGGATTATATTATATTTTACCTACATAGTTGTGGCAGGCTATTCGCAGTACCAAGCAGAGCGAGCAATTAACTCTACTTGGCCCTGCCCACAGCCACCTCCACCCAATATTTGGTGAGCGGACAGTCTAGGCGCTCAGCCAACACCCTTCGGAGGCCATTGCTGCTGCCGCGCATCCGCCTTAGCAGCGATCCGATTCTTTTCCGCCTAATGGCAAAAAAGTCATCAGTTTTCGCCTGCGCGAACATTCCGGATGCACTGCAGTGCCTCGGCAGCCTCAATAGCATCCTAAGGATGTTGTTGTATTGAACGCGTACTGCGTTATAGGCCCTCTGCGTGATTCCTACCCACAGACTGCACGTGTAGAACGTCTGACAGTAAGCTCTGAAAAGCGTCAGCTTGACTTCGTTACTACAACGTGCAAATCTGCGGGCAAGCATATTGCCCCTTACAGCCATCGCTCTTCTTTCTCTTTCTATATCTAGGTCATCGCTCAGGTCTGCCGTGAGCATATGAACTAGATATTTCACTTTATTTACCACTTTTAAGGGTATACCACACAGCTTGATCTCAGGAACCGTCCTCAAATTATATTTTGGAGCTTTGAACACGACAAGCTCTCACACTTCTTCAGAAGCTGTCTAATTGCGCTGACTGATGGCCCCAGCAGCACCATATCGTCTGCGTAGCTTATATTGTTGAAGCTTACACCTCCTACATAGCAACCTACACGCGTGCTGCTGAGCCCCTCAATCAACTCGTTTACATACAGGTTAAACAGGATAGGCGACGATAGCCCACCCTGTCTAACCCCACATTGGAGCCTGTACTCATCCGATTCCTCACCCGCCCATCTCACGCGATTGACCTGGCTGTTGTACCAATACTTTGACAAGGCAACACACTCCGTCGGTAGACCCGTTTTTGCCAATTTGTCCCACAGTATATCATACACAACCAGGTCAAACGCTTTAGATAAGTCCAGAAAACACCCGTAAATGGGTGTGTTTCTGTCCTTATAATACCGTACGTATTGCTTAAGGCACAAAATGGCATTTTCAGTTGACAGCCCCTGCCTAAAGCCAAATTGTGCGTCACATATAGGATAGGACACCTACAAATAATACTATAATCACAACCCGGTGAGTTAACTCCGTACAGGTAAACACAATTAATATGGCGCGGGTCAAGGCGCTTAAGTAGTTGACCGAGAGGCTATTATTGCTTAACTCACGCGCCTTATTACTTGGGTCTTGCTGTACCTGGCAAAATAATACATTTCAATGACGACCTCTGTAGCCTAGTTGGTAGTGACCCTGCCTAAGAAGCCGGAGGTCCCGGGTTCGAATCCCGGTAAGGGTATTTATTTGTGTGATGAGCATGAATATTTGTTCCTGAGTCATGGATGTTTTCTATGTATTTATTTATCTATTTAAGTATGTATACATATCGTCGTCTTGTACCCATAGTACAAGCTTTGCTTAGTTTGGGACTAGATCGATTTGTGTAAGATTGTCCCCAATTATTTATTTATTTATTTAATGCGCTACAGGTGCGGCGTCACGGAATAATATAATAATATGCGGTTTTGTAACATTGATTTATGTTATGTATATACTAACCATAAGCATATAACCAGCAGATAAACTAACCTCGTCCGTGAAAAATATGCATAAGTCGACATAGAATGCATCACGTGAAGTAGGTATATACACGTGTGACCTAGACCGTCGGATACCGACGTTGTTGGGGCAATCTGCCAAAAGAAGTATAACAAAAACTCGGCGAGCCCTCAGGAACAGGAAGAATGCCAATGTATCTACGGGGAACTGACCATTGTATTTACCGAAGCTTAAACAAAAAAGGTTCTTAACCGCATTGGTTAACCTTTTCACGCAATTTTCCATTGTATTGTTTTGCTACCCCATTCGGTCCCCTAAATAAAATATAGAAGTGTTACTAAGATAACACATGTTCAGGGGCCGAAGGTGTACAGCCAATTTTTTTCATTTAGAACCAGGTCATCGAGGGTTCATTGCGTTATGTGGTACATGTATTGTATATCCAGGGTCGCCGGCATCTGTGCTTTCATGTGGGGGACTCCAGTATCTCATGCTGAACGCACAACGCCTTCCTCGCGCCTCGCAACATTCGGCTCGTCCTACGGCAAAAATATGTTGTTGCCGTCCCTAAGGGTTGTTTGGCGAGTGCCCTGGCCCCCGCCTACGACCCCGATTACCCCCTTTAGTCGCCTTCTACGACAGGCGGGGGAGACTGTAGACCTATGTTTGTCCGAGCCTACACGGTATGAAGGTGTATAGCCTAGCCTAGATACGCACTATCCTCGCGAGCAAAGAAATGGAATCACTTCACAAGAGCCAAAGGCCAAACATGGCGAAGTGATTCCATTTTTATACTCGCGAGTATAGCTCTGTTACGGAATCATTCTATAGAGCCCACGACTCGGTCTCATTATGCATATACGGAATTGACCTATTTTTCAATTTACGCTTTTAAAAAATTCATGAAACGAAATTAATAATTTAACTACATTACTATACTAGTTATATGTAAAAGGAGAATATGTATATAAATATACGTGACACCGCGGGAGTACCGGAACTGAAGAAAGGTTAGAACACCTAACGCCATCCAACTCTGTTTGGTCAACATGCTAAAATACTCACAATATCAGTCTCATGTGTGTCTGGAACTATATAACGGGTGGAACATGACCTGCTACTAGTTTTTTTTATTGATTAATACATAATAAGATATACAAAAGATCTTAACATAAAAACCCATTTTAGGCAAAACCTAGAGGAGGTTTGTATGCCAATGGGGAGTTCTAGTTTTGATTAACTTAATTAATTAATTTCACTAGGTGCTAAGGTCAGACAAATCCTGCGTTAATAGTCATATTATTTCAAAGAAAACCATTTTCAACCGCAAGAACTAAGCATTTAATGATCGAAATAAGTGATGACTAGTACAATATTTTCCTTTGATATCCTAGATAAACGAAGAATTTGTCCGTAAGTATGATAAAAATATAAAAACTAATGTTAGGTGGTAGTTATATATACTGTCTTGAATGTATTAATTAGCTAGACTTCAGTAGGTGCATTTTAAGAAGCCTTTTTGCGTTATTTCCGTTCGCATATCTATTTCGTACATCTTCTGGCAACTCGTTTATTATTTTAGGCAGTAAGTGAGCATAGTCTTGCACCATATATATTATTAAATTTAGGTTTACAGAAAAGTTTTTGGTTAGGCAACTTTCTTAGGCTTTTACATCTCTTATTTAATTTTAGCGTTTTAACATAATGGAGATTTTCTACTAATATAGCAAGTTTTGCTTTATTTTGTACAGGAAGTACATTACAGTATTTAAATAGATGATCATAATCATTTGAGTGTTTTATTTTAATATGTTTTGGTACAATCGATTTCAGTATTCTTATTTGTAAATTATATATCTTTTCTATATATGTTTTAAATGTTCTACCGTAGGTGCTCAGGGCATAACCGATCACCGAGTCAGCGAGGGCTAGGTATAATAAGCGTAGTGTTCTATACGGTAATTTGTATTTTAGTACCGTTAGTTTGCTTAGAATGGCTCGTAACTTATCGCACACATAGTTTATGTGGGGGCCCCATTTGAGTCTGTGATCGATTATCAGCCCAAGGTACATATGTTCGTTGACCACTTCGATTTTTTCACACTCACAGGTCGCGATGTTGTGTTGGTGTAGACACCAGTGTCGGTGGGCAACCACCACAACATCGTGATTAGTTTTGTTCTGGGCTGAGCGTATGTGCATTATTTTAGTTTTTTGTGTGTTAATAACTAAACCAGCGTCGTGTGCCCACTTACAAAGGGTATTGAAATTTGTTTGCAACGCGCGCTCGGCCAGCACGATATTCCGGTCGGCTGTAATAATGCACGTGTCGTCCGCGAACTGATATACGGAGCCCTCTGTTATTATGTTACACATATCATTTACGTATAAAAGGTACTCTGTAGGGCCAATTATTGATCCCTGTGCTGTCCCCTTTATAGTTTTTATTGGATTACTGTAGGTATTGTTAATCTTTACTCGTGTATATCTATTCACGTGATAGTTTTTGAGTAAATTTAGTAAGGGACCCTGTATACCGTTCTGTTCTAATTTGTTATACAGCGTTTCGTAACTGAGCATATCAAATGCTTTGCTGAAATCAATGAAAACAACGAGCACATGCCTTTTTTCGTGCAGGTGCTCGTTGATTTCATTGTTGAATTCACAAAGTAGCTGAGAGGTACTTCGGTTTTTTTGAAACCCAAACTGTTTAGGATTAATTACCATATTTTTAATCAGGAATTTATTCATTTCATCGCCGAGGTATCTCTCAGCTACAGTTATCGCCTACAGCCATCCAACCCTGTTTGTTAAACATGCTAAAATGTGTGCCTGGAACTATATAACGGGTGGAACATGACCTGCTACTAGTTATCGCCTACAGCCATCCAAGCCTGTTTGTTAAACATGCTAAAATGTGTGCCTGGTACTATATAACGGCTGGAACATGACCTGCTACTAGTTATCGTCTAAACTTAAAGTCATCCAACCCTGTTTGATAAACATGCTAAAATACTCACGATATCAGTCCCATATGTGTCTGTAAGCATCTTGATTTCCCAGTAGTAATGGTGATCCTTGCTGAAGGGTGTGTCCCCGCGCACCGCAGCTGTTCCAGAACTGTAGACCGGGTGGAACGTGACTTGTTTCTGGTGCTCGTCGAACACGACCCAACTCTGGGTGCTCTCTTCGGGCTGCTGCCATTTCCATTCGCTAACTGGAATGGAATAATGTGTGGTAAGATTTTGTGGAAATTTATCATAGGTAGGGCTTTGAGGTGGGTGTAGATATGTGGATGTGAATACCTAAGGGAGCCCTGTACAAATTGTTAGAGCCGTTATCTAGAACCCATTTAAATTATACAAATGATGCTTGTTAATTAAAGAATAATGATTCAAGGCATAAAATAATGTCGCACAAATGTTCTGGAAATCAAAATGATAATCTATACATTTACATTATGGAATATTTATTTTCTAAAGTAGGTATATACAAGATGATAACTATAAATTAGTTCACGAGATATAATTACATCTTTTCTATATTAGGAATTCATATTAGAGGGGTTTGGACGTTTAACTCACCACGCTCGTCCAATGCGTGTTGGTGAGTGGACAGTAAGCCTACTGACTCGGCTCGTGAGTGCCGCCGTTGATGTAGGAGACGTTCCTCCGCCGCAACCCTGAACTAATACCCTGTCCTGGCATCAGTTGTCACAACCGGACCGTACCAATGTTCAGTGCGCCCTGAGTTGTCAGTATACACTTTAGTGTAAGTGCACGACAGTTTAACGTCTTATCGAGGACGAATGCGTACCAAAACTCAGATAGGTGACGTAGCCCACACATCCGCAAAACTCAAATGGGACTGGACCGGACACGTCTGCCGCATGCCAGAAGCGTTGTGGGCTACAATCACCACCACCGACCACGTAGGAGATGGCGAGACGAGCTTGACGTCTTTGACCAAGACTGGTGGGAGTCTGCCCAGGACAGGGATGCGTGGAAGAAAAAGAGGGAGGCCTTTGCCCAGCAGTGGGACACTTGAGGCTCTTAATAATAATAATAATATTAGGAATTCCTCTTAACAAAGTAAAAAGTTAATACCTACATAGTTACTTGCACGCCCCATCAGTAAACTAAAATCGAATAAACAAATATACATCTAAATATAAATCTAGCTTCCAATATTTATGCAGTACACATATGAATAATTAACTGGCAGTGGTTATATTATAGACCGGGAAAACGTTGTCATGTGACAACTTAATTAAAACTCCACTTAGTTGGGGTGGCAGTAGGTATAATTAAAAGTGCCAGGGTGATAATATATTAGACCAATTTGTTACATAAAATCGGATAAAGAGTCACTGTAGCAGAGTTTTCCCACTGGGTTGGAAGATCAGATGGCAATCGCTTTTGGTGAAACTAGTACGTACCTACGTACACCAAATCTTGGGATTACTTAGGCACCAAAGTAGACCCCTAGCTGCTAATTAGTGCACTGCCGAGTAAAACGCTACGATCAATAGGTAACATTGTATGCGATGTACAGCCCGCGTCTAATGTACTTGGATTATAGGGCTGTGCATTATCAGTCTTAATAAACCTGGCCTGGGGCAGCTCATTCTTGGGGGGGCTTAGTTCGTGTATCTCGCTCTCTGTTGCACTTGCTGGTTCGAGCGACAAAGACGGAGATACACGAACGAAGTTCGTTTTCGTTTCGCGGTAGGCCCTCAGAGAGCCTACCGCGAAATGAAAACGAACTTTGTTCCTGTATCTCATTCTACGACACACTTTGCCTTGAGCTGCTTGCTCCTTTCTTGTCGCGTCTTTTACTAGTTGTACTACTTCCGCATCCACAAACACTCTGCATCAATTTTTGCGGAAGTGGATGCTGAGGGGATACCGCGAAGTTAAAACGAACTTCGAGTATCTCCCTCTCTATCGCCCGAACTAGCAAGTGCAACAGAGAGGGAGATACACGAACGAAATTCGTTTTCGTTTCGCGGTAGGGCCACTGATATTGAAAATGATGCGGAACATCCATGCTTGCGGATGCGAATGTCCCTGATGATGTGCTGGACACGGCAACATGGTAGTGATGGACACGGCAATATGTTAAAGCAGATGCTTAGCTTATTCCAATATATTCCTGCATCTCTTTCATTAGTATGATGTTGGAATGAGCACTATATATCAAGAAGGTATAATTTAAGCCAATTACTCAGAACAGTGTTATTCAACATATGAATTTAGGTCACATAATGAAAATCAATAATGGTCGTATTTTCTCCTATGCTGATGATACCGCTCTTGTTTTCTCTGGGGACACATGGGAAGACGTAAAAGACTCAGCAGAAAAGGGACTCTCCAAAGTCGCTTGTTGGTTAAATTCTCATATACTCAGTTTAAATACTACTAAAACTAATTATATATGCTTCACAAATTATAATAGTTCACAACCAGGGGCCCATTTCTCAAAAGCTTGTAACTTGTAATACAAGCGGAAGTCTCTTTTCCACTCCATCTATTAGAAAGAGACTTCCGCTTGTATTACAAGTTACAAGCTTTTGAGAAATGGGCCCCAGGAGGCCACTTTAGAATTAAAATTCATACTTGTAATAATCCACAAAACTGCTCTTGTTCTATTATCACGAAGATTGAAAGCACTAAGTATCTAGGTATTCTAATTGACCAACGCCTGACATGGCACTTACATACGGAACTGATTATGACCCGACTCAGAAAATTAATATGGATTTTTAAAAATCTCAGACATATCGCGACTAAATCCCTTTTAAAACAGATTTATGTAACCCTTATTCAATCTATTCTGATTTATTGCATACCAGTTTGGGGAGGAGCAACAAAAACAAAATTCTTAGAACTCGAAAGAGCTCAGAGAACCATATTAAAAGTTATGCACTTCAAAACTTTCAGACATCCTACGATAGATCTCTACATACTCTTTGACGTCTTATCTGTTAGAAAATTATATGTACTGTTTGCGATTCTAAGACTACACAAATCTATTAAATATACATCTTTCACACAGAATAGACGAAGAAATAATAATGTGATACCAACCTCTTTAATTAACACCACATTTGCAAGTAGACAATTTGTTAGTAGATCTACCAAGTTATATAATCTCCTAAATAAGCATGTAAACATCTATCACTTATCTTTTTATGAATGTAAAAAAAAAAAATGACTGGCTGAAACCTAAAAGTTATTACGAAATAGAAAACTTATTTCAAAATATTTTTCAAACATAAAACATGAATATACCCTTCCACACTTCCACACTTCCAGACTCACACAAACACACACACACACGCACACACAGCATGCGTATAGGTATAGGCCTACGTATACTTATAGGTGCCTTAACCAACTTATAAAAGTAGTATAAAAGTATTAAGTTTAATTTAATTTTAAATTGATGAAAAAGATAATGCTGTTTTTGTTATTTTCTGAATGATGTTCTTTTATTTCTTATCAGTTTATTTTAATTTTTATAAATTTAAATTTTGATTACTATATATAATATAATTATTCTTCACATGTACACTACCAACTAAGGAAGAGTGGTGCCTCTTAGCACAGGTATTGTATACTTAAAAAGAGGCACCATCAAATTACAATTGTCAACCACTCTGTGACTGAATAAATGATTTATGATTATGATTTATGACATAGCCACTCTCTCACAATCACTAATATTTTATTATTATTTATAATATCAATGCTATGAATAGCAAAGGTTGAGAACATGAAAAAGGTAAAAAAATACCATTATAGAACATGGGCTAACAATGTTAAATAAAAATGGTATTGTCAATGTAGTACTGTAAGCCAATATCATATAGTGCATTTGCAATCAAATAGCTTGTTAATAAACACAGATCTTTTGTGTATGTGATAGAGTGCCAATAAGATATTCTTCAACCTGTACATGTGGATTTCAATAACAGACCAAGTTATTAAAAAAAACATCTGAGGTATGGTTACTAACATCAAATAATTATGATTGCTTGTAAAAAAGAAGATATACCTACTTACACATATTATATTGTATTACTATTATTAACATATTTTAGATAGGCAGCTAACGCTGGTATGTCTAAATCATAGTTCACTAAGCATAGGTTCCCACTACTTTAGATAAATATAACATAAATATTTTATATTACCTTATCAAAGATATGGATATTGTTATTGTCTTGTCAGCTGTCACCGAACTGATGGCTATTTACCGAGATATTTTCCAATTTTCGGAAATAATAACTTGACGTACTTGTATGTATGTAATGATTAATACCTACCAAATAAATCAATATTATATTATTATGTTGCAAATTAGTAATCAAAACAACAATGTAAACACTACAATTTGTAGTAGCATTACGTGTAGGGTGACCAGATGTCAGGAATTTTCCTGACATGTCAGGAATTTTAGACATATGTCAGGAATGCGGCCGGAAAAAGGAAATGTCAGGAATTTTCGGCAAATACACAATAAAATGTAAATGACACAATAAAATTTTATACACTGTAAACTTTTATTTTTAATCACAAAAACAAAAAGGTAAAGCCACAAGTACATTGGTGTTTCATAAATGACTTATAAATAATTTTAATTATCTTTTTACGATATAGACATAAATAAATCAAGCGAGCGCGAGCGCGACAAGCTCGTGTCAGGAATTTTGGCCGAAAATCAGGAATTTTGTCAGGACTTCTGAAATTTGTATCTGGTAACCCTAATTACGTGGCGAGATAAACCAACTAATTACCATATAAATATTCTAGGACTGTGCATACTGACACAAACAGAGAAAATAAGGCCTTCATCTAATCTCAAAATAAATTTACCTTGGAACCTTAGTTTTGTAAAGAATTCTGGAGTATTATATTGTTCTGATGCTAAATCGGCTATTATCCTATCTCCCCGGTTCGCAAGTAAACGAAGAGTATTAAGGGAATTAAAGAATATTCTACAAACCCTCAACGTCCTCTCCGCAAGAGCAAATGTTCACCTGTTTCCACGGCACTGGTACTGGTTCACGTTTCTTGAAACACTGACAGTACGGGTTGGCAGACTGGTTCTCAATGACTTTAGATTTTTGAGGTCCAAGCAACATGTTGACTGCATAAATAAGTATTTTAAACGTAAGAAATTGTTTCACGTCGTAGTTCTTCACGTCGCTATAATAACACAATTACACAACGCCACAACATGTAACGTACACACAAGAGCACGGTACAAAAATAACTGACGGTTGGTAGCAGTGATAGCCTGGTTATATAGCAAGTTCCCGTTCTGAAATATAAGATATTATCAAAATATGCATTTGTTCAACCATTTGCTATATTTATATATTTTCAATGTATGTATGTTCAATGCCTTTATTTTTGAAATATAAATTAAAATGAAATCGACAGCAGAAATATGAAACATTATCAAATACTAACTGATAAATTTCATAAATTTCCACTCAATGCTAAACTTGATATATCATAGTACTTCCGAACGAAATGAGTTGACGCATGTCTGGAAAATTCCGGAAGTTTCGTACTTTCTCTAAAGGACTAAAGGTGCGTGCGTTTTACACGGGCGATTTTTCGGGCAATGATTGCCCGGCGACACGTTGCCGAAATTAATGGATGGAGCAATTAATTGAGCAATACGGGGCAATTTATAGGAATTGCGGCAATTATGTCGGAAATGATTTCTCGAATTGCTCCATTCATTGCCGTGTTGCTCCATATCGCCGACTACAACTGCCGCATATCCAGACGGTTGGAAAATTCGAGGCAATTTTTATTTCTATCCCGTACGCACATATATGCATGTCCCATTATTTTTGTAGTAGGGCGAGCGCGTTCCGGGCTAAACTTTTGTATGAATCGCCAGTAGCCAGAAGTCTAAGGGTTATGGCCAGTTTCATGGGTGCAGATATTGGGTCCCTCATATTCGTCGTCTGTTTTGTAATTAGTGGCCTCAATTTATTTAAAAGTAATTCAAAATCACTCGGGACATCATTGTAAAATTTTGGAACAAGACGTAGTCTAATTCCTTGTACCTACATCATTATTTGTTTTCTTCTTGCTAGGTATGAACGCATCCATACTCGTCTGTTTCTCATTTTTTTCTTTTCTTTTTAACGCTATTTGTAAAGTTCAAGTATATGAACTTGTGTTTTGTGGATCTTGACGATCACCATATGTGACAAGAATAAAGCAGTATATATTTAATGTTAATGTAGTTTTATTTATAGTGAAAATACGTAGGACAATTTGTATACATCAGCAATTGACATATAAATTTTCTAACAGAAATAGTGTGTCCATGGTAACCAAACCATAGAGTTGGTTCACCATACTTCACATCCTCGGAAGTTTTAAGAATTTAAAGATAAATTCTTCAGTCCCATTCTGAAACTTAAATCTGTTAGTCTGGGCCCGAACAGAGGCTTTGTAAGCATGTCAGCTACCTAATTGAATCTCGGATGGAACTTGATTGACAACTAAATCTCCATTGGCGACACATTCCCGTACGAAGAAGTGTTTCAGTTTAATATGTTTTGTGCGCTTATGATACTCGTACTTTGGGTTGTGTGCGAGATAAACGGCTGACTTATTGTCTAAGTTCAAGACAGGTTTCTCTATATTGGTCAGATCATTGAGTAATCGATTCAGCCATAAGATTTCCTGTGCGGATTCACTCGCTGCTATTATCTTGTTTTGTGGATCTTGACGATCACCATATGTGACAAGAATAAAGCAGTATATATTTAATGTTAATGTAAGTAGTTTTATTTATAGTGAAAATACGTAGGACAATTTGTATACATCAGTAATTGACATATAAATTTTCTAACAGAAATAGTGTGTCCATGGTAACCAAACCATAGAGTTGGTTCACCATACTTCACACTATTACTATTAGTATGCCGGGACCACACTTCGCTATGCGCTATTCGTTATTCGGCTTATGCGCCTGTATTCGACGATGTGTGGACGGTTTATTCGTCTATGTTTGCCTTATTCGCACGCATAACGCATAAGCGCGATCGCAGAGTTATGTTGCTCCACTGAATTTCTCGTGTATGAACGTATTGCCTAGTTTCCCGAGTTGCTGCATATGGGGCAATTTGAATGGGGCTAGAATTGCGCCATACTGGAGCAATGATTGCTCCATTTTAAGCAATATTCGAACTGCTTGAAATGGCCGTGACGTCAAAATTGCCCCGAATTTCCGCCCGTGTAAGCACCTATATGGAGCAACACGGCAATTAATGGAGCAATTCGAGTCATCATTTCCGAAATAATTGCCGCAATTCCCATAAATTGCCCCGTATTGCTCAATTAATTGCTCCAGTAATTTGGGCAACGTGTCGCCGGGCAATCATTGCCCGAAAAATCGCCCGTGTAAGAGCACCTTAAGAATACTGTGAACTTAGAGTATATATGCTGTGAATTATTTTTCCAACCCTCCAGATAGCTGA
The DNA here is from genome assembly GCA_945867215.1 of Epinotia demarniana. Classification (NCBI taxonomy): domain Eukaryota; kingdom Metazoa; phylum Arthropoda; class Insecta; order Lepidoptera; family Tortricidae; genus Epinotia; species Epinotia demarniana. Next base: position 2,838,655 of record OX244271.1, read on the forward strand.
ATGCTGAATGCTGAATGTTGGTAGTCTTGCTTGTTTTGCTGCGCACCCCGCCCCGCGCTTCGGCCCCGCCCACTAATGGCTGTCAAGCAAGAGTCAAGTGTGAAAATGCATTTATTCAAGTTTAAAAATGTATAAAGAATATATCGGTATTGATCGAATACATCAGTGAACTGTGTAAATTTCCCTAGAATAAAATCACCAAATGTGTAGTTTGTGTAAAATGGATAAGTGAATTCCAGTAAATACTGAAGGTAAGTAAAGGAGTATGCTACGAAAAGCCCAATTTAAAATAAAACGTTTTATTTAATGTACCGTATTATTTGAATGTATAAATAGTAATAAAGGCCTTACAAATTGTTGTTATATTTTTTTCTTAAATATTATCAGGTAACTGTTAATGCAGTAGAAATAAGATGCACTTTAAGTACAGTTAAATTACTTTACTTACTACCTAATCAAACATCTAAAACACTGTTGGTATACAATACCCATGGTATACATATTAGCCCAAGACAACATTTATTGAACAAAACAACAAAAACATACATTTCCCTATTTAAACGCTAACACTTAAATCTACTTAACTACTAGTAGAAATGCACTCTCGGAGGTCGCTGACTTGGGAAGAGTGCCTTTATTTGTTTTCTGTATCTTATGTTTGTAATAAAAATAACCAAGTTAAGCCATAATGGTCCTAGCACATCTAATATGGAAAAAAGTCATGGTGGATTTTCTTCCAAAAAATTTATTTAAAATTAGCAAAGGGGGAGTAAATTCTTTTGTAAGTTTGGGGAAAAAACTATTATGCGAAAATGTATCCAGATTTGAGCTTCATAGCAAAAATATAAAAGGTAAAATAAAAGCAATTATGTTAAAATCCACTTTATTTATTTAATATCCACCTTTTCATGTAGCTCAACTCATTTGCATACATACATTTAGCCAATTTCTTAAATGAGATTTTAATTATGACATTTTAATTTCGTGCCTTTTGGCGTCGAGACCCTTGGTCCGTGGGGCCCTGGAGCCCTAAGCCTCTTCAAAGAGATATCGAAGAGGCTTACAGATGCCACTGGTGACCGAAGGGCTGGCAGTTGTCTCGCACAAAGAATTAGCTTAGCTATTCAGCGAGGTGATGCTGCCAGCATCTTCGGCACAATGCCGCAGGGGCCATTTTTAGATTTAGTTTAGTTTTAATCTATTTTATTTGTATATTTAATTTAGTTTTTTAATTATTACTTTAGTTACTACTACCACCTTCCTTTATTTAATTATCAATAAACCTACAACTCCGGCTTGATGCTTTTTAGGGTTCTGTACCCAAAAGGGTCCCTATTACTAAAACTTCGCGGTCTGTCCGTCCGTCTGTCTGTCACCAGGCTGTATCTATCAGCAGGCTGTACTTCAAGAACCGCGATAGCTAGACAGTTGAAATTTTCACAAAATTATGTATTTCTGTTGAATAATTTAATAAATTATATATAAAATTATAAATAAATCCATAATGAATGATTTACAATAACCATGATAAATCATTGGTCTCTTGGTCCCGCTGTTCTCCTCTACAGCTCGCATTTCTCAACCGATTTTCGTGAAATTTTGTGTAGGGTTCACATTTGTTAATTATATAGTTTTTTTCGTCTAGGCACTTTTTCGAAACTAAAAATAAAACTTGTGTAAAGACAGGCTCGCGAATTTGCTCACATAGCTGTACATATGTAGACTATTAATTTAGTATGGTGTGCATCATACTTCTCCCCACATGTTATTCTTTCGTCTCTCTTATGCCGGCTGCACACAGTACACACTCGTCGAGACAGACCGAGAACGAGTGTGTGCATGATGCTCTCATCTCACCTGCCTCGCCCGCTCGGGTCTCGCCTCGTTCGCGGGGTTTTTACGGCCGAGTCCAACGACGCAACGAGTCGGTACATGGTGTGCTGTCGTCGAGAGCGTGAGTGTGTACAGCCGGCATTACAGCTGCATTGTTTTTGCGAGGTGTGCAATGAAGACTATTTGTGTGGTACAGAATATTTTCCACAGCTCATAGCGCGGTGATGTGCTGGGGCGAGCTTTGAGTGCGCGGCGCGAGGCAGGAGCCCCAATGCATTTCTGGATAGACAAACGCAGCCAGTGCGCGTACACCGGCCGCCACCGCGTGCCCTCATCTTTGTCAGCTGGTGAGTCTAAGTTAATACCTCTAAAGTTCATTCCGAAATCAACCTTAAGTCAATGTTGATAAGGATGCATTTTTGGATGATATAATTTCTCTATTCATATCTGCCCTATTTTCAAATGTCTACCTTTACAGCATTATAATAAAGTTCAGAATGAAATTAGCCAAATTAACGTTCATATTTTCTGTGTTGTGGCCAGGGAAGTGCGTTATTACTAATTAAACGGAAATTTAAGATAAAGTTATCCTTTATTTAAACATGAACCTAACATTCTGCTAAGTAATGGCACACCCAAAATGACCTACGCAGTCCCTATCTATTGATATTTTAGAGTCGGATAGTTTTTCTTGAGCAGTTGGTCCGCGTAAGTACTTGCTGCCGACTGTACATAACTGGGACGTCGGATTAAATTGCGTGTTCAGATCAAACTCGATAAGCCTGTATTGACCTAATTCGCGCCAAAGTATGATATAAAAATATAGTCGCAAGAAAATAAGTTGTTATCAGACTGCTGAAAGGTCAGATTCCGGATATTTATTTTCATTTGAGCATTAATGAAACACAGAAACTTTGCTGGGTACTGTTTTGACCGATTCGCTGCCACCTTCAGTTATGCTTCAGTCATGGTATTAAGTCCATAGCTTTAATTTTAGTTAATTTATCAATATCCTGAGTTCTATTTAACGTAGAATGACAAACTTAGTGTCGAAATATACATATTCGGGGTCAAGGAATTCAGCTAGATAGTTTTTAGAGTCGAGTTCCCAAAGGATATCAAACGGAACCCTGTTCTTGAGCTTCCGCTGTCCATCCGGCTGTCTGCGTATCAGCAATAGCTAGACTGTTCAAATTTTCACAGAAGTAGTATTTCTATTGCTGCTTTAACATATTCACAAAAATAAAAAAAAATAAAAAAATAAACAGTGCTCTCATACATGAAACGTAATTTTATGGCGTTTTTTTGCCCGCCCATAACAATCGGTATATCTCTAGAACCGTAATATCTAGACACTTGAAATTTCCGGAGATTATGTGTCACTAAAGCCTCTATAATAACGAGTAATAAAAATATAATAATGTCAATATATAAGTGGGGCTGAGTGCTCGAACAAATTGTCGTAAATGTGGACACGCTGGACAATAGCACTATTCTTGTTTTAGGCACTTATTAGGTCCATAGCTTTAAGTTTTTAATAGGAACCAACTCCTCCGTCGGTCATATTTAGTTTTAAGGCGGCCATTTTGAATAATTGCTAATTTATTAATACCTCGAGTTCTAAGTCACTTAGAATCACAAACTTGGTGTCTAAATATACATATTTGGGGTCAGGGAATTCAACTAGATAAGTATTTTACCGATATCTCAGTTACTAAATGACTTGAAAATACAAAATTGGTGTATTTTTTATATATACAGGGCGGAAAGTTAAAACGGGGCAGTAAGGGCAGCTACTAGATCCCTTGCCGCCACGCAAAAATGGCATTAGGATTTCATTCCTAACTTTTTAAATTTTCACGCCGTTTATCGATCCTTATCTGATTTGAGGATTCCTTGTTTTGGCTACTAAAGGCAAGGCGGGCAAGGCGTGGCTTGCCGAGGCACGTATACACCGAGCGCGCACGCTCGGTCGAGGCGTGGCTCGCCGAGGCAAGTCTACACCGAGCGCGCACGCTCGGTCGAGGCGTGGCTCGCCGAGGCAAGTCTACACCGAGCGCGCACGCTCGGACGAGGAGGCGTGGCTCGCCGAGGCTTGTCTACACCGAGCGCGCACGCTCGGGCGAGGCGTGGCTCGCCGAGGCACGTCTACACAGAGCACGCACGCTCGGACGAGGCGTGGTTCGCCGAGGCACGTCTACACCGAGCGCGCACGCTCGGACGAGGCGTGGCTCGCCGAGGCACGTCTACACCGAGCGCGCACGCTCGGGCGAGGCGTGGCTCGCCGAGGCACGTCTACTAGGGTTGCCAACCGTACTATATTATATAGTATTGTACTATATTTCGTCACTTTGTACTATATACTGTTGAAGAAATATATAGTACGCAAAAATACTATATTTTGGGGGGCCTTACGAAGTGCTTCAAATTTCCCAGGTTTCAGTTCAATTTTACTAAATAGCAACATTGCCCAGCCGAGTACTCTATTTTTTTACAGTGTACTATATATTTGTCGTTTTTTTCTCGAAAATACTATATATCTCCCCCAAAAAAAGTTGGCAACCTTAACGTCTACACTGAGCGCGCACGCTCAAGCGAGGCGTGCTCATCCGAGGCATGCAGTGCCTCGAGCTTACTGTCGTTTTCTAGTGACATGAATGGCTGTCTATATTTTAGATATGTTTGTGGCAGGGGTGGGGCGGTCGCGTGGGCGCGTGTGCGTGAGCGCGCGCAAGGGCATGGCGGCGCCTGTGCACCGCTTCGCGGCCGTCGACTGTCCTCCCCGCCGCCCGCCGCGCACACACCGCCACTATGGGTAAGTTAAAATGCCTAACGACCTGCAGAACTTGAATGGTGGTCCCCTCCCACCCAATAGGTAAGGCTATCATTAAGGCCATTAACAACTTTATCGGCGCGACGCGTCTAACGTTTGTGATGAGCGGGTTATTATAAGAGGCAATCGGGGGAGACGGAGGTTGTCTGAGACAGTGTAGGTCTCTAAGTTTTACTAGTCCGAGGACTGCTTCGCCATATTTGAAGCAAGTTTACCAATCAACACTGTCTATAAGGCCGTGGTTAGCGTGGTGATGAGTGCCATCCATAACATATCGTTGAGGGAGGCGATGGCTGAGATACGCGTCTTACTCGTGAATGGGAGAGACTCAGTTCTCATTTGATTATATGCTAAAATGTATTATTTAAATTTTGACGCAGAGACCATACATATGCTCATCGGCAGTATAGCTATAGCACACTAATTACATTATTGGCCGCCAGGGTTCGAAATTATCAAGATAATTACGCTTCTTGATAATCATCCCATAATTATCGGATAATTATCACCAGTATAAGAACCAATGACACTAGAGTTCGCTCAACTTTGCATAATCCGAACTGAATTCTTCTTGTAAGGCCTGCCACACACTTGCGCGGCCTGCGGTGGCGGTCAATATTTATCCATCTGTTATGATAATTATCATGTTAATGGATAATTATCCTTTCGAATCCTGTTTGCCACAGCCCTCCACCGATGCCTCCGGTCCACTCCAGCCGACGTCAGAACGAAGAGCCGAGCCTCTACGTAGAAATCCCTCCCGAGCCCCCGCAACCCACCATCGCCAGCCTCGCAGCCGCCCGAAGCGTGACCCCGGACACGCTGCTCCGGACCGCAGCCCTAGGGTTCGACCATTCGCCCATAATGGCCCCGCACTTGAAGTTTGGGATACTGGTGTCGTTCGTCATCGCCATTACGTTTCTCACCGGTGCCAAGTACTATTTCGATGAGCAGGTCAGTGGTTGTCAAAGTGTAAATAGTCTTAAGCTGGGTCCACATTTGTATCATTTTGCCGATCACGATCACGCGTATCGTATCGAGATCGCGTATCCTAAGTATGGACGCTCACTTTGGGCAAATCCTATCACTACCATCGTCGTGTGAAAAAATGCGTCCATATTAACCGTAGCGTAGCAGCGTATCGTATCATAACGCCGTATCTATACATCTCAAGACGTATATATCCAGATAAACTTAAAATAGGGCTTGTGAGACACATACACAAAAAAGGGAGCTATACAGATACAAATAACTATAGACCGATAACAATTCTCTCGTGCATAGATAAGATCATAGAAAAATATCTTGGCAATTTAATAAACACTTTCCTATCTAGTAATGGCATTATACATAGCAAACAGTTCGGGTTTCAAAAAAACAAAAGCACGTCGCAACTTTTATCTTTATTTACTGACGAAATAAATAGTCCCTTGATAAGAAACCATGTACTCGCCGTAATGATAGACTTCAGCAAAGCTTTTGATACACACATCACATCATCGGCCTATATACGTCCCACTGCTGGGCACAGGCCTCCTCTCATGTATGAGAGGGAACGGGCAGTAGCCCCCACGCTGGCCCAGTGCGGATTGGGGACTTCACATACACCTTTGAATTTCTTCGCAGATGTAAGCAGGTTTCCTCACGATGTTTTTCCTTCACCGAAAAGCTAACGGTAAATACGGCTTTTGATACACTAAATTATAATACGCTATATGAAAAACTAAAATAAAATGGTATACAAGGCCCTATGCTGGAACTCATACAAAATTACCACACGAATAGATATAACGCGGTCAGTATAGCAGGCGAACAATCCGATCTAATTCCAACCTTATATGGCACGGCCCAAGGTTCTATTTTGGCACCGACGGAATACTTACTATACGTTAACGATATGTCTAAAATATTCCAGCATGGTTCAGTATACCAATTTGCAGATGATACATGTATAATTACTGCCCACCAGGATCTAGGGACTGCTCAGGACATGATACAGAAAGATTTAAAATGTGTAAATGGGCTCATGACTTAGGTTTATCGCTAAACTATTCTAAAACTAAGTTAATGCACATACATTCACCTCATAAAAAAACTAACTTTACACCAAAGATCATGGCCCACGGACACAACTGTCTACACATGCCCATCTTGTGACTGCACTTACCTAGAAACTGTAAGAGAGCATACCTACCTTGGACTAAAAATAGACCACAAGTTCAATTGGGGGCCCCATATTGACCATATATGTAGCAAACTCAGATCCATCTTGGCAAAGCTGTGTATTCTTCAACATAAAGTCCCGTATAATACATTAAGTGCAAGGCCTGAGTGGACGCCCCGCTCAGAGCGGGGCGTGCAGCGTCCATATAAAACAAATGCAATTTATATGGACGCTCGACGCCCCGCTCTGAGCGGGGCGTCCACTCAGGCCTTACACTAAGACTGCTTTACATGTCCTTAGCAGATTCCGTTTTAAATTATGGTATAGAAAGCTATGGACGATCATATAAAACATATCTTAAGAATATATATAATCTTCACATACGGCTATTAGAAAACCATTGTACCTTCAAAAATTAAATATATGCACAGAAATAAATATGAAAATTTTATTTAACTATTGCAAAGTGCTAAAAGTATACGACAAAATAGATATATCAATTGTAACCCAGTATAGCAACGACATTAAAGACCTAAAGAAAAAAGCAAGGCCCAAACACTTACGTAGCTTACAAAATATGCAGAAATTTGGGATTTGCTCTACAGGCCAAAAACCCCTTATTTTTATAGAAAAAGGTGTCAAAATAAATCAAGAAATATATAAAAGAGATATTCTTGAAGCCGTAGTTCTTCCTTGGAGTCAACAACATTTTGGTAACCAACCGTGGATATTCCAGCAAGACTCTGCCCCATCCCATAGGGCTCGTAGTGTGCAGCAGTGGTGTAGGGACAATTTTCCCGGATTTATAAGCTCCAAAGAATGGCCACCCTACTCGCCTGACCTAAACCCAATGGATTATAGTTTATGGTCAATCCTAGAGTCAAGAGCCTGTGCGTCCAAGCACAAAAATATAGATGCTCTAAAAGCAACACTTACGAAGGAGTGGGAAAAAATTACCTTGGAAGAGCTGCTGCATATCGTCGATAATTTTACCACACGTTTGCGTCTGTGTATCAGTGCAAAAGGAGGATATTTTGAAGACAGTTAATTTTTTTTTATTTCAAGATATTGAAATTTACTATTTAATGTTATTTTATGAATTTGGTGTAAGTAATAAAATAATATTCTTATAATTCTATGTCAACGTTTTTCTGGGCCACCCTGTACTAAGTTTATTTACAATTTTAATTTAATTTTTAAATCTAAATGATGTTAATATCATGTCTGGTCTGGAGGGTGAGCCGGTGGGCGGAGCTCCGGGACTACCGGAGGGGAAGTCGGGGTCGTTGGGTCCGAGATCCTTTGGTAGGATCCCGGACCAAACCGGGCATCTCTATTTCGCTGTCTATTGTTTTCCCAATGGGGGCCTGTTTGTAATCGGTCTCCTCATAAGATGTCTGTATGGCAGTTGAGGTAGGGGAAAACCACTGTCCTCTCAGAATGTCCTCCAACTCCCGCTCACGCAGTTGCGCCATGGTGATGTCGTCGTTTGGATCTGTTAGAACATGTTTGGGCCTATGTATGCCCTTTTTAGGTGGTAGCTCGGGCTCCTAATTAGAGGCGTCTTGTATTAGTGTGTTAGGGTGTGTTGGTGTTTTTTCAAAGTAACCTTTGCTAAGTTTCTTAAAGTGTGTTTTAATTGTGTCAATGTTGACGTCTTTGTGAATGTCTTTGTTACGGACGTACCATGGCGCGTTGAGCAGCCGCCTTAGGAGTTTGTTCTGTATAACTTGAAGTTTGTACAGGTGTCGGCTAGATGCTTGGGCAAAGGCTGGGGAACTATATGTGAAGACTGGTCTGATACATGTTTTGTATAATCTAAGTTTATGGCTGACTTTTAATTTACTATTTTTGTTCAACTATCGATATGTGTTTGTGGAAGTTCAATCGTTTGTCCAGGGTTACGCCCAGGTATTTAGCTTCGTTCGTCCACGGAATTTCTACATCGTGTAGACGGACTTTAGGGGCAGACGACATGAGCCTTTCGTAGGCGCTGGAACGGGAGAAGATGACGCCCACGCTTTTTTCGCGCAATTTGCACCAATGGCCGAGCTCATTGGTAGCAGATTGTAGCAGTCGGATAACTCTGTCCAAGCGTGGGCCGTGGGGATGTAGCGAAAATGGCGGTGTCATCCGCGAAGAGGGCGTAGTTTGTTTGGGGTTGTTTGAGAATATCATTAATATAGATGGAGAAGAGGGTAGGTGAGAGAACTGAGCCTTAGGGAACTCCTGCCTTTATGGGATGAGAGGCGGAATACGATCCTTCCACCCTATAGCGAAAGCTTCTGTTGTTTAGGTAGTCTTGTATTAGCAACACAAGACTGTCCGGCACCTGGATGTTATAGAGCTTGTAAACCAAGCCCTGGTGCCAGACTTTATCAAAAGCTTTCGCTATGTCGAGGAATATCACACCTGTTGGGATCATACGACCCCAACCTGTCATCCAAAAAAGTGCATGTTCCACAAGGCGATGTATTTGATGGGTGCAGGAGCCCACCAGGCTCGAAAGCCGTATTGCTCGGGGATACGGGGATGATGGTCTTGTTGGTTTTTAGGTGGTTTTGGAGCCGGCTTAGTACTAGCCGCTCATATATCTTCCCAAATGTTTTGAGGAGGCTGATGGGTCTATAGTTAGCCGGTTGCGTTCGCGGCTTTCCTGGCTTCGGGATTCCAATAACAACAGCCTCCTTCCAAGTGTCTGGGAAGTGTGAGTTGCTTAAGGCGTTATTTATGATTTTGAGTAGGAGATTTAGGGGTGGGTCAGGGAGGAGTTTTACAATTTTGTTAGGGATGCCGTCTGCCCCTGGAGCTTTGCGGGTTTTTAGTTTCTTTATTACTGTTTTAAGTTCTTTCAAGGAGGCTGCTTCAAGCGGTGGTGAAGATGATGGCAAGTTTGATTTTGTGGTCACTGTGTTTAGGACTCTGTTGAAATGGGACTCTAGGTAGGGAGGGGTTGGGTCAGTGTCTGTTAGAGTGCATTCGGCTTCTAGTGAGTTAGCGAGACAATTTTCTTTTTCTGTGTAGTCAAATGCAGTGGGTCCGTCTGGGGGAGATAGGGGGGGCATTGTACAGAAAAAATGAGCCTCAAGGCGAGCAGAAAACAAACAGTTCGGTGTAATGTATAGTACAAATTTTGTTACATATAATTGTAAAAATATTAAGAGGTCTGTGGAGGGCATCAGAGAACTGTGTAAGTTCGCGGACATAATTGCTCTGCAAGAGACGTGGCTGGCGAATACAGACTTGACCTTCCTGGCAAGTATACATGAGGACTTCGGTAGCACCGGAGTTTCAGCGATGGACACAAGTGCGGGCCTGTTGAGAGGTAGGCCGTTCGGCGGAGTTGCCATCCTCTGGCGTAAATCAGTCTTTCAGTGCGTTTCTGTGATTGCATGCGGTAATCCGCGAATAGCGGCAGTGCGTATTAATATAAGTGACCGGTCACTACTAGTGTTTAGCTTATACATGCCTACAGACTGCGCTGAGAACTTGACGGAGCTGACTGATTGTCTAGGGTTAGTGAATGCTATAATTGAGGAGAATAGTGTCGAATCTGCTTTCATGCTCGGTGACTTTAATGCGCACCCTAATACTAGATTTTACAGTGAGCTGTGTCTGTTTTCAATGGAACAGGATTGGGTATGCATTGATGTAGAAAAACTAGGTATATCGTCGGATACGTTCACATTTTTTAGTGAGGCTCATGGCTGCCGGCGGTGGTTGGACCATTGTGTTGTGACGAGTGCTGCGCAGCAGTGTGTTGTTGACGCGTGCGTCAAATCTGATGTGTACATGGTCTGATCACCTCCCGCTTGTTGTTAAGTGTAATTTGAATATCACGCAGAGAAAAACGGTTTTGGCATCTTTCGCCCCTAATAAAATTCGTTGGGGTGAACGTAATGGTGATCAGATCAGTGCGTATCAGAAATTATGTGATGATGGTTTAAAAAGTATCGATTTCCCTGTGGAGTTGGTGCAATGTTGTGGTAATCATTGTAATGATGACACTCATAAGGCTATCATAGACAAGCTATATTTTAATGTAACAAATGTATTGTGTCGGGCTGCGGGCTGTTCTCATGGAGATGAGAAGCGTGCGAGGGGCTGTAAGAGGCCGGTAATAGGCTGGAACAGACATGTGGGCGAGGCTCACGCGAGTGCCAGGTTACACTTTGATACGTGGACATCCCACGGTAAACCAAGCAGCGGCCCTGTGTATAATAGCATGATTGAGTCGCGAAAGGTTTTTAAGGGCAGACTAAAGTGGTGTCAAAACCACCAAGAGCAAATAGAAATGGACTTATTAGCATCACACCACGCCAAGTCTGATTTTAGGAACTTTTGGAAGTGTACCAATAAGCTGAACGCTAAGCCTGGTACTCCTGTGAGTGTCGACGGGGTTTCTAACCCGAAAGATATAGCTAATATTTTTCAGGACCATTTTAAAGTTAAGTCTCCATTGGGGCCGCTCTGCGGGCTGCTTGATACAGAGAAGGTCAGTAAGACAACAACCTTGATTCTTGCCAAGGACGTCAGGTTCGCTATATGTAAGATGTCGAAGGGCAAATCTCCTGGCCACGATGGTCTCTCTATCGAGCACCTGCGCTATGCCGGCGTTCACCTACCACGGGTACTTGCCATGCTGTATAACTTCTGCTTAAGTCACTCGTACCTGCCCCAGGACATGATCAAAACCTTGGTGGTGCCTATAGTGAAATGTAAGACGGGAGATGCATCGGATAAGTCTAACTATAGGCCCATCTCCTTGGCCACGATAGTAGCGAAGGTACTTGACAGTGTGCTCAACTCGTATTTAAAAAGGCATATTAAACTCCACGATGCACAGTTTGGTTTCGTGCCGGGTCTGTCTACGGAAGCTGCCATTCTTAGTTTGAAGCACACTGTCAGGTACTACACTGACCGGGATACGCCAGTCTATGCTTGTTTTATGGATCTCTCAAAAGCGTTCGACACAGTTTCATATGAGATCCTCTGGCGTAAACTGGAAGGTGTAGGGTTATCGCCGGAGTTGGTATCACTGTTTAAGTACTGGTACGGAAATCAGGAGAACCAAGTGAAATGGGCAGGCGAGTTGTCGGCGCCATGTAGGCTGGAGTGCGGGGTGAGGCAAGGGGGGTTAAGCTCACCCTTGCTCTTCAGTTTGTACATTAATGCACTGATTGAGGAGCTCAGCAGCACTCATGTTGGCTGCTCTGTTGACGGTGTCCGTGTCAATAACCTGAGTTATGCGGATGACATGGTGCTGTTGGCCCCCTCAGTCAGTGCATTGCGTCAATTAATTGCTGTATGTGAGGCGTATGCAGCGTCTCATGGCTTGACGTACAATGTAGGTAAAACCAATTATATGGTCTTCAAGGCGGGAAGTAAATTTCCGTTCTTTTTTCCACCTATAGTTCTTAACGGAGTACCCCTCACAAGGGTAAATCAGTTTAGATACTTAGGGCATTTGCTGACCGATGACCAGAAAGACGATGTAGATATGGAGAGAGAGCGCAGGGCATTGTCTGTCCGAGCGAACATGCTAGCCCGCAGATTTGCTCGATGTACAGATGAGGTAAAAATAACATTATTTAGAGCTTACTGTACATCGCTATACACGTCAAGTATGTGGGTTAGATATACTCAACGGGCGTACAATGCCGTGCGCGTTCAATACAATAATGCTTTTAGGGTGTTGTTGCGGCTTCCGCGTTTCTGCAGCGCATCGTCTATGTTCGCCGAGGCCCACACAGACGGGTTTGACGCCGTCTGGCGCAAGAAAACGGCCTCGCTGCTAGGCAGGGTGCGCGGGAGTAGCAACAGCATCCTATGCATGATAGCTAACAAGCTAGATTGTCCTCTGTTGTGGCAAATGGGTCAGAGGACTAAATCTATTTTATGTATAAGTTATTAAGGAACTAACTAACATTAGATTAAGTAAATACTAATAATGTTTTGGACCTGTATGTTGTCTTTAAATAAATAAATAATAATAATAATAATAATAATTGTAAGGACCAAATTTTTCGCGCCCAAAAAAATTATAGACGAGCGGGCCGCGCGCCGCCTATATCCCTTTCGCTCGCGCGCATCCGTCCCGCTCTAAACTTGTATCTGTTGCGGATTATAGTGTTTAGTGTAAGTTTTTTTATTGTATATAGTTAGGCCTATTTGTAAATAATATTATTCCAGTTTCTAGTGTTCTACAATTAACAACTGAGTTTCACTAATAGCCTCCAGCCTACTCTCCCTGAAGCAACCTCTGCTAAAACTGCAATAAATAATAATAATAATAAGGAGAAGAAGTTTAAATAAAGAGAATAATAAATATTAGGACACAATCTTACACAAATACTTAGTCCCAAACTAAGCAAAGCTTGTACTATGGGTACTAGACGACGATAAACACATACTTATATGGATAAATAAATACTTAAATACATAGAAAACATCCATGACTCAGGTACAAATATTCGTGCTCATCAGACTCATCACACAAATGAATGCCCTTACCGGGATTCGAACCCAGGACCTCTTGCTTCGTAGGCAGGGTCACTACCAACTAGGCTTAAGCGGTCGTCTGCAACGGTGCGGCAGCACCAACAACATCCTAAAACCATTATTATATTGGACGCGTAGGGCGCTGCAAGTTTTTTGGGTATAGATAATCCATAGGCGGCAGGTGTAAAAGCATTGACAGAACGCCTTAAAATTGGGTGTCGTCTTCGTGTCTATTGTCCAGATGGGGCGCGACGACTCAACCGGACCTGACATGAACTTGGTAGTGGCGGCAGTGTCGATGGCGTGCGTGTGCGGGGTGGGCTGCGCGCTGAGCCTGTGCCGCGCCCAGCCCGCGCCGCTCGCCATGCCCGAGCGGGTGTCGTCCACTGCGCGCCGGGCGCCCGCGCCGCCGCCCAGGGCGCCCAGCGAACCAGAGGTGACACACCATTCCATTCGTATCATCATCCTCCTAGCGTGGTAGTGGCGGCGGTGTCGATGGCGTGCGTGTGCGGGGTGGGCTGCGCGCTGAGCCTGTGCCGCGCCCAGCCCGCGCCGCTCGCCATGCCCGAGCGGGTGTCGTCCACTGCGCGCCGGGCGCCCGCGCCGCCGCCCAGGGCGCCCAGCGAACCAGAGGTGACACACCATTCCATTCGTATCATCATCCTCCTAGCGTGGTAGTGGCGGCGGTGTCGATGGCGTGCGTGTGCGGGGTGGGCTGCGCGCTGAGCCTGTGCCGCGCCCAGCCCGCGCCGCTCGCCATGCCCGAGCGGGTGTCGTCCACTGCGCGCCGGGCGCCCGCGCCGCCGCCCAGGGCGCCCAGCGAACCAGAGGTGACACACCATTCCATTCGTATCATCATCCTCCTAGCGTGGTAGTGGCGGCGGTGTCGATGGCGTGCGTGTGCGGGGTGGGCTGCGCGCTGAGCCTGTGCCGCGCCCAGCCCGCGCCGCTCGCCATGCCCGAGCGGGTGTCGTCCACTGCGCGCCGGGCGCCCGCGCCGCCGCCCAGGGCGCCCAGCGAACCAGAGGTGACACACCATTCCATTCGTATCATCATCCTCCTAGCGTGGTAGTGGCGGCGGTGTCGATGGCGTGCGTGTGCGGGGTGGGCTGCGCGCTGAGCCTGTGCCGCGCCCAGCCCGCGCCGCTCGCCATGCCCGAGCGGGTGTCGTCCACTGCGCGCCGGGCGCCCGCGCCGCCGCCCAGGGCGCCCAGCGAACCAGAGGTGACACACCATTCCATTCGTATCATCATCCTCCTAGCGTGGTAGTGGCGGCGGTGTCGATGGCGTGCGTGTGCGGGGTGGGCTGCGCGCTGAGCCTGTGCCGCGCCCAGCCCGCGCCGCTCGCCATGCCCGAGCGGGTGTCGTCCACTGCGCGCCGGGCGCCCGCGCCGCCGCCCAGGGCGCCCAGCGAACCAGAGGTGACACACCATTCCATTCGTATCATCATCCTCCTAGCGTGGTAGTGGCGGCGGTGTCGATGGCGTGCGTGTGCGGGGTGGGCTGCGCGCTGAGCCTGTGCCGCGCCCAGCCCGCGCCGCTCGCCATGCCCGAGCGGGTGTCGTCCACTGCGCGCCGGGCGCCCGCGCCGCCGCCCAGGGCGCCCAGCGAACCAGAGGTGACACACCATTCCATTCGTATCATCATCCTCCTAGCGTGGTAGTGGCGGCGGTGTCGATGGCGTGCGTGTGCGGGGTGGGCTGCGCGCTGAGCCTGTGCCGCGCCCAGCCCGCGCCGCTCGCCATCCCCGAGCGGGTGTCGTCCACTGCGCGCCGGGCGCCCGCGCCGCCGCCCAGGGCGCCCAGCGAACCAGAGGTGACACACCATTCCATTCGTATCATCATCCTCCTAGCGTGGTAGTGGCGGCGGTGTCGATGGCGTGCGTGTGCGGGGTGGGCTGCGCGCTGAGCCTGTGCCGCGCCCAGCCCGCGCCGCTCGCCATGCCCGAGCGGGTGTCGTCCACTGCGCGCCGGGCGCCCGCGCCGCCGCCCAGGGCGCCCAGCGAACCAGAGGTGACACACCATTCCATTCGTATCATCATCCTCCTAGCGTGGTAGTGGCGGCGGTGTCGATGGCGTGCGTGTGCGGGGTGGGCTGCGCGCTGAGCCTGTGCCGCGCCCAGCCCGCGCCGCTCGCCATGCCCGAGCGGGTGTCGTCCACTGCGCGCCGGGCGCCCGCGCCGCCGCCCAGGGCGCCCAGCGAACCAGAGGTGACACACCATTCCATTCGTATCATCATCCTCCTAGCGTGGTAGTGGCGGCGGTGTCGATGGCGTGCGTGTGCGGGGTGGGCTGCGCGCTGAGCCTGTGCCGCGCCCAGCCCGCGCCGCTCGCCATGCCCGAGCGGGTGTCGTCCACTGCGCGCCGGGCGCCCGCGCCGCCGCCCAGGGCGCCCAGCGAACCAGAGGTGACACACCATTCCATTCGTATCATCATCCTCCTAGCGTGGTAGTGGCGGCGGTGTCGATGGCGTGCGTGTGCGGGGTGGGCTGCGCGCTGAGCCTGTGCCGCGCCCAGCCCGCGCCGCTCGCCATGCCCGAGCGGGTGTCGTCCACTGCGCGCCGGGCGCCCGCGCCGCCGCCCAGGGCGCCCAGCGAACCAGAGGTGACACACCATTCCATTCGTATCATCATCCTCCTAGCGTGGTAGTGGCGGCGGTGTCGATGGCGTGCGTGTGCGGGGTGGGCTGCGCGCTGAGCCTGTGCCGCGCCCAGCCCGCGCCGCTCGCCATGCCCGAGCGGGTGTCGTCCACTGCGCGCCGGGCGCCCGCGCCGCCGCCCAGGGCGCCCAGCGAACCAGAGGTGACACACCATTCCATTCGTATCATCATCCTCCTAGCGTGGTAGTGGCGGCGGTGTCGATGGCGTGCGTGTGCGGGGTGGGCTGCGCGCTGAGCCTGTGCCGCGCCCAGCCCGCGCCGCTCGCCATGCCCGAGCGGGTGTCGTCCACTGCGCGCCGGGCGCCCGCGCCGCCGCCCAGGGCGCCCAGCGAACCAGAGGTGACACACCATTCCATTCGTATCATCATCCTCCTAGCGTGGTAGTGGCGGCGGTGTCGATGGCGTGCGTGTGCGGGGTGGGCTGCGCGCTGAGCCTGTGCCGCGCCCAGCCCGCGCCGCTCGCCATGCCCGAGCGGGTGTCGTCCACTGCGCGCCGGGCGCCCGCGCCGCCGCCCAGGGCGCCCAGCGAACCAGAGGTGACACACCATTCCATTCGTATCATCATCCTCCTAGCGTTATTCCCGGTAATGCCCCTAAAGGAGCCCGGGGTCCGCTTTGACACCTAATCCCAAGATTTGGCATAGCCCCTAGTTTTACGAAAGCGACTGCCATCTGACCTTTCAACCCAGAGGGATAAATAGACCTTATTGGGATAAGATCGGTTTCCTCACGATGTTTCTTTTCACCGAAAAGCTAACGGTAAATATTCCGTACATAAGTTCCGAAAAACTTATTAAATCCTGAAAACAATCAAACGGATTAAACTTTCCTATATTTAGTACATTTTACGTCACTGACCATTGAAAGAGCATAGAATGTATCATCGGAAAGTTTGAGTTATTATTTTTAAAAACACTAATAAATAAATTCGGTTTATCGATGTATCGCTAAACGTCGGTGTTCTCTCCCTTAGACTTTTCCAAAACCGCACGCAAAATTCCGGGCCTAGTAATAAGATAGATTAATAATTTAAAAACTCTTTTATCGACTAAAACACCAACGGCGGCAACACGGTGATTAAATACTGATTATCCAAGTGTCTCCCTCATGTCTCAGCCACTGCCGGAATCCGGCGACGAGCTGTCCTTGAGCGCGCTGCTCTCGCGCTCGGGCTCGGCGGGCGCGGGAGCGGGGGCGGGAGCGGGAGCGGGGGCGGGAGCGGGGGCGGGGGCGGGAGCGGGAGCGGGCGAGGCGCCGCCGCCGTACCACATCGCGGTGCTGCTCCCGCCGCGCTCGCCGCCGCCGCCCGCCTACAGCGCGCTGAGGTAGCTGGAGCACCTCACCGGCACCGAGTACATCATATAGACAAGCCCATAACACTCGACAACTTCTATAACTATATGAATATGAATGAATATGCTTTTAATTTTTGTTTTTAAGCAGTAACGCTGCTAACGAAAATTATAAATTTTAAATCAAAGGAAAAATTTAATGATCCGAACCGGCGACCACAGGCATTCATGGCCGGTCGCTACTAACCAACTGAGCTATCGGAACACACGCATACACGCCTCCCTAAGGCGTTGTATGAAGGAACTGATTGAGGGATTTGGTGCCCGAACCGGATTGTTCCGGCTCGGAGCATTAAATTTTTCGATTTTTCTTTTGAATATGCTTTTGTGTATTTCAACCGGTAGTGGGAATAACTCTTGAAGTGTCTTTTTGTGTCTTTAGCGGCGCTGTGCACTTTTGTGATGGGGAAAAAATGTTAAACTCGCAACAGCACGTCACGAATTTTCTCGCACTATGCCTCTTGTTCTAAGTGTTCTAATAATAAAGGGAAGGATAGTGCGAGAAAAATCGAAAGAACTCGCGCGCCGTCGCATGATAGCCGTGCTGGTCACGTGACCGTAAGATGTCACGCGTAAGATTCGTGACCTAATCGAGAAACTGTTACAATGTCATTGAGTTTTCACTTCTGCCGGCACTCCCGGAGTGCAACCCGGTCTTTTTTGTTTACGTTGGCAAACAAGTGTACGGCCCGCCCGATGGTAAGCGGACACCGCAGCCTATAGACGCATGCAACTCCGAAGGAGTAACATGGGCGTTGCTGACCGTTGATATGTTTGAGGATTCGCCGTGTTGACAGCTGAAGGAACAAATTCCCTCGCTCTCAACACAATGCATCCTCGGGCCCTGGCGACCTTGCTCACCTACAGGAACACAACACTACTACAGAGCAAGCAGTAGTGTTATTATGGCTGTGGTCTTCTGCAAGGCGGAGGTACGTCGCCAGTTGGGCTCCACATTCGAGCGATTGACATTTCGCTGTGCCCTACATAACCAAAAATATTTTGTGTATTTGAACCGGTCTAGTGGGAATTCGATTAGTAATGAGAATTGCTCAGCGACGCTACTACGAAAATCGAATCTCGAAGTTCGTATATCTCCGTCTCTATCGCACTTACGGTTTACGGCACTCGAACGACAGAGATCGAGATATACGAAGTTCGAGATTCGATTTTCGTGGTAGCGCCGCAGAAGGCATTGTGCCACCAGATGGAGAGGTTTTCTTGATAGAAGTTTTTTATCAACACATCACATTGATGAGATGATTAAAAAGTCAAACGGTCTTTTCATCAATCGAGCCTACTTGTGATTATAAGCGATGTAACTTAACCAGAGGCATGCGGTTCGGTGTTAGTGTTACACCTAGCTCAGTATCGTCATTGCATATCGGAAATGTTCCATTATAAAAATACTCCAAAGGACCGAAGATTCCAATTCAGTTTATCAAACAAGAAGTTGTACGTTAGTTTCTAGTTCACTTATTTTTCATGTAAATGCATCTAAATTATTAACGTGGTCGCTTACTATGGGCCTCATAAGAAGGCTCAAGGTCACCCAAAGTGCCATGTTGGGAGTTTCGCTGCGTGAGCGCATCAGAAATAAAGGCTATCCGCAGCAGAACCAAGGTAACCGATATAGCCCTCTGAATAGCTAAACTTAAGTGGCAGTGGGCGGGGCAAATTGCTCGTAGAACCGATGGCCGTTGGGGCGGAAAGGTTCTCGAGTGGCGATCACGTACCGGAAGGCGCGGCGTGGCGTGTGTAGGCCCCCGACAAGGTGGACTGATGATCTGGTAAAGGTCGCGGGAGTCCTATGTCCAGCTGTGGACGTCTTTCGGCTGATATGATCATGACGATCATGATCTAACTTATTTATAAGTTTGAAAACATACCTCATAGTTGTTGAATTAGGGCTCGAATTATATAATATATGTAGTTGTACTTAGTGTTGTGTGAACGATATGTTTATCAACATTGAGCGTAGGTACCTAATACGAGTAGAGGCGAACCAGGCATGGATAGGTACCGTAATAGCCAAATTAATGAGCTTAGCCGGGAAAATACTTATACTCGTTATATTATATTGTGATTGCAAGAAATATGCGAGTGAATTAAAGCTCTTGGGAGATAATAATGCATATAAATTCCTATTCCATAAAGGATATTTTTACAAGAAAAGAACCAAGGGTAGTGGAATACGATATTTAAAATTGTCGGCAGTGGAAATGTAACCACTATGCCAAGCGCCATACGCTGACTTTAAGACGTTTCCTCGCGACCCTACTTTATCGTGGCCCGGACACTAGAATCTAAACTAAACTATACTATATTTTATTAGGTGTATATTTAATTCCATTTTCGTCCCTTTCGGGTCCTTAGGTTGGGTCATGAAGTAAGCGTCGTTATAATTAATCACCGATTAATTAAGAATCTCATTACCAAATCGATGTTCAGTTATTGTAAATACAGGGTGCAAATGTTTCATGTATACCTTATTTTTGGAGACTAGTATTGTAACAATGGTTACATATTCTCGGATTTACGGAATATACCATGTTATCGGCATTTATTAATGCATCCTAAAAGTAAGGTATATATGAAATTTAATTTTTCCGCTTCTGCTGGCATAAACTAAGCACGCACACTTTTAGAGCATTTAATTGACGCTCTCTGCTTTAGTCAAATGCTTTTTAATACATTTGCTGAATATTGCACAAAATGATGGAGGGCCCCGAGTAATCTTAAATTGATGTGCTTATGTAGATATATGTATTACCTAGATCAGTTTTACCACTTCTAATAAGTTCCTTAAACAAGAATCGTGTTAGTAAATGTTGTATTAATTCAATTCAATTCAAATAATTTATTTCAGGCTTGCACCCATAAGTGTTAATAATATACAATAAAATCTTAATCTATAGTTAGCGACATAAAATACATTAATATGTAGGTTAATTTACTTACTCATTAAATTTGTAAAGTCAATTGACTCTATACAGCTTATTTTTTTAAGAAAAATCTTAGATTTGCGTTTTTTATTTTCATTAAGAAGTGGTAACGCAGGTTATTTGTGTGATAAAGATAATAAAATGTAACTTGTCTGCTTGAGAAGGTCTATGTCCACAGACGTGTCGTTATGATTAAAAAGTATGTGCTATATACGTTACGTTCGATGGCAAAACTATGTTCTTGGTTTAGCGCTCTTGAATTTTTCGGGAGTAACTCCTATTATTATAGCAGCTCTAAAGAAGTACGATTTACACTTGATAATGTTTTACATTTGCCAAACCCGTGAGAAATATTATTAACTTGCGGCTAGTTACGTCATAACGTGAACAGAGCCCCCAAATAAATATGGATAGGGGTCATTGGGGTTACCGTATTTACAGTTTGACAACCACTGTCTCACCTTTGCAAAGGTCTAGTGTAAAGCCCCGTTGTTTTAATAATGATCACATCGTTTTAAGTTAATTTCGCTGGAGACGCAACTTGATGTTATAAATATATATAAACGAGTAAAATAAAAAGAGTATTTTAAATTCCTGACTGTTTTAAACGATGATGACATCAATAAATCATCATAATCAATATTTATTGCGCATCATAATTAATATTTTTTTAGGCGAAAAACCTTTTTGGCAGTCGGGCATTATCTCAAACTCAACAGCCCCATATTCACTAGTAAACTCTGTGATAAAGTTATAATTATCAACGTGCATTCAAACAATGATTTCCATTGAATCCGTTGCAATTCCTGGATGGTGTTCATCGAAGATGTGTTTTAAATAAATTATAATAATGGTAATTACCTAGTTTTATAATAAAATTTGTATTTTATGCAGAGAGCATAATTTTAAAAACCCCATAAATAAGAGTTATAGGATAGTCGGTGTACTTACGTGTATAGAAGTCGTTAGGGATAGGTTTAACCATTGGCCCTCGTTTTTTACAAGCGAAATTGTCACCTAAAGGCGAAACTACTCATCACTACTTTCTACATGTTGTGTTTGTTTGTCAGTATGTTTCGGTCAATCAAAATATATCCGATGTGTGCAAAATATAGCCGACAATATAAGCTATACCTACCAAAAAAATATTTTTGTGAAACGGGTGAAATCCAGCTACTCGGATGCCAGCTATACAAATGGTATAAACGACTCGGTTGGTGACATACTGACAAATTGACAATATGAATTTGAGATAAGGGCAGGCACCCTATCCTACATCCGTTTAGGTCCAGTAGTAGAGATTAATACTTGGTATATTTCTACTATTTACCCGATCTACCCGGTAAAGATTTAGATCTTGTACTTATGTTCCTTTTTTGTACTAACTATTAAAATTAATCTGATCGCTCTTGAGGAAAAACGCCTTCTTTCTTTCTAGCTTATCAACAACTGGGTCGTTTATCTACACTATACAAAGATTTCGTCTAACATCTACTTATCTTCACACTTATTTCAATAATAGATATATTCCTGATAAAAATATACAATTGCTAAATTACACATAATTTCCCCGATCACATCCAGCGATAAAAATAACAGACGGGGATAAGTCGATGTTACTCCAGACTTTGAGACTACGTACAATGTGTGTAAAGTAAGCTCCAAGTATAAGTATTGGGATGTAAATAATTTGAATAAGTAGGTATGTCAGTATGGTGGAACTAAGAAAGATATCCAAACAAAGCGTCAATGTCTTTGCATAGCCACAAAAAAATGAGTAAATGTAAATTTGGTTGTAACACTATCTTAAAAAGGATGTAAAGTTGTATCCTGTATTATTTATCTACATACTCCTATTTGATTTAAGCAATGTATTTTAAATAGGAAGGTAATAAAATAAGAAGATAGCTGTTTTTTCTATTTTATTCACAATGAAACGAGTTAATTACGTACCTCTTTCAATATGTATTTTACATTTGTGAATTAAATTGTTTAAGTATATTTCAGCTAGAGCTTCATTAACAAATTTGTGATATAATTTTAGTAACCTATATATTCCTTCTCCAGCAGTGGTTTTGATCATAAAACTTGCAGCGACAAAATAGTAGTCTATCATGTAATGTCCGTCTAAAATTTAGATTTTAAAATTATTTATCTGACGAAGGATAGTAGGTCATTCTGAATCTAGTACTTTCGAGGTTATACACATAGGGACAAAACATAAGTATGTGCAATCCCACAGAAGTATAATTGCTCGACCTGATTTAGAAAGCTAAAACACGCAACGCAAGCACTCGAACGTCTACCTTACGTAAGGCTGCGTGTCCATCAGACATGTGCCAAAATGTAGTTACACCTAGCTGTCAAACAAGTTTGATGTCAAATGTATGGAAACACAGCTTAGCACGTCGTTAGTGGATGCGCCGCCTTACTCGTGCATGGTTAAGTTGTATGATCAAGTTATGTGATCAAGGTCAGGTTTCGTGCAGGGATTGTTCGGGACCAGACGGAGTTCGTGTGGTTTTATTTATTTACGGTTGCGTGGTTGTGGTCCGAGAGTTTGAAGATTATCTAGGAGAAAGATTCTAAAGACTCGATTTTGTTGTTACCGTCACTGGTTCTGCTAGGAAACCAAAGAAATATAATTATTATGCAGTACCCAGCATTGTATTATGTAAAGTGTGCGAGAGACAGCGTGTCTCACGAGAACTTATTATATAACGACAGTTTTCGGTCAGAGAGTTGTCTCAGTTAAAACTATATCGGAGTCTGTTTGGAAATAAAGCCAAATCCTAGGTTACGTCGTGTTTGTTCTAACTTAAATGTTACGTACAGTCAGCAGCAGATTTATGCACTCGACCAAAGAGCTCGTGACAAATTTGATGATATTCCTGTTTTGAGTAGGTACGTGCCTGTGTATACAGGGTGACATTTTAATCAGTGTCCAAATTCAAATATAAATTTCTACAGCAAAATTATAAAATACGTTTTTTTTATTCATATCATTCAGTGCAAAAAAAAAGTAATTGCTGCTTAAATTTATCCCAAAAAACCCTACCGCGCGGCACCTCAGCGGGTAGTATAAGTTTTGCACACGGCACGCCTCCCCGCCCCGCTCCGTGCGGTACTGAATGTCCAGTAGCCACGCAGTACGGATAAATCTTTTTGGATAGACAAATTATAATTTTAAAAATACCTACCCGTTTTTTTTTTCAAAAATGGAGTCTATTAGTGATACCAAATGCCTACAAAAATTTGGACACTGATTAAAATATCACCCTGTATATTTGTCACTGACTGTACTTACTAGTACGTTTCGCTTGTTAAGATCATATGCTCATACATTGTCTACCGATATTATAGTTGATATTATAGCGGTTGGTAGCTAAGTGTGTCTATATCTATGACTATGATAGTTGTTATGGAGAGAATTGTACATAAAATGAAACGGTGGGGTCATTTATGTTCTAAGGGCGGCGCGGGTGACTCGTGTACGGATAATCCCGTATAAGGCCTATACAATAAATCCTTCATTTGCGAACTATATCCGAATTTCAAGCAAAATTGTAATTGTTATAGTAACCTACCGATATTTCAAAAACTTTACATTTTGGATACACTATCTAGAAATATAACAATGGAATTAAAAGAGATCGCTTTACTTGTTGAAAGTGAATTATGTACGAAATGGTACCTATAAAACATTAGAAAGTTGTGAAACATTTTTCCAGAATAACGGGGGGGGGTCGCCACCCGAAAAAGTTTGAGAAACACTGACATCGACGAAATTGGACCCAGTTGATTGGAAATTAAATACCAAAATCTAATGCTATGTACAATAACCGCGCCGTCAGCTAAATGGTTAACGGTAATTCATGTAAAGTAAATGTGCATCTTTAATTGTAATTTCTTTGGGTCACTTTGGATGTTTATTTAGTTTGAGTAAAGGATCCCTTCCATTATGCTTTAAATTGTGAGTCTAGTATTTGTGTTGTATGTGGGTTATTCTCACTTGTTACCACCAATTTCTTACCAGTGGTAACAGCTGGGAATAACCTTTTATGTTTACGTGGGCGATGAAGAAGCATTGTTTAGAGAGGCATACGGCTTTAATGTCACTACAGTGTTCGAGATTTGGAACTGGTCTTTTGACACATCGCGACACCCATATAACGTAAATTGGCACTGCTCATCGAAATAATAAAAAAAGTTTCAATCGCTTCCGAGTTACAAAACAAAGTTCAATATCCATGCACGCTCTTTTTAGCACTTATAAAATTATTGTAATATTTTTTTACGGCTTATTTGTATAGAAATTAGCATTGAAAACTCGGTATGCAAACCATTACGTCCTACGACTTTTTATTTTTAAATTTAGTGATTTACTGCTTTAATAGTTTGGAGTCTGTCAATTTAGAAATAAATCGATATGAATCAAATAATTGTGAATAGGAAAATAACAATGTATTATTTAATTACTGTTACGATACTACGAAATAAAATCACATCGATCGAAACCGACATATTTGATTGTGCAAAATGTTGCGTTTGAAAATATGGCATTGATTTCCGCACGGCGCGCGAGCTCTCCCAATTTTTCTCGCACTATCAGTCTCTCCCTTTACTTACAGGACACTTGTGTTAGCAGACGACAGTGTATAGGCTCTCTAATTGATTTCCTAAAAATAATTATTACACAGTAATCAATCGATTCCTTTTATTAGCCACCATCAATCGTAATCGGATATTATGACAATCGATTTACTCTAGCCACATCACTCTTTACATCATATTGGAACTGTCCAAAGACCAGTCCCAAATCTCGTACACTGTAGGGTATGGTATAGAGCAGTAAGCCTGTACTTCGCCAATTGAAAGCTGTTTTATACATTTGATCTTAATGTACAGTCATCATCATACTCTTTGCGTTATCCCGGTTGTGCCCTAAACGATTCCGGGGCCCACTTTAACACCTAATCCCAAGATTTGGCGTAGGCACTTAGTTATTCTACAGTCACATCATACAGATAGTAGCAGCCAAATATACCGTAACGCATATTTAAATATATGATAAGAAAAGTACAGTCGGCAATAAAAGCTTGTGCTAAAAATGAAATTTTTGACAGAAAGTTATTTTCATAGTTATGACATAACACACACGTAGAACCGATGGCCCCCTACAAGGTGGACTGATGACCTGGTAAAGGTCGCGGGAGTCCGCTGGATGCGAGTGGCGCAGAACCCGTCATTGAGGCACACTTTGGGGGAGGCCAAGGCCGTTGTCCAGCGGTGGACGTCTTTCGGCTGATTGATGTGAAAAGCGGTTTAAAACGCGACTTTTCTTTGTCATTGCCATACGTAAACATAAAATTAGTAACAATGTAATTTATTTTTGTTTTTGTATATACCTAGTGTAAGTGACGTCTAGTCAGTGCATCCTTTCTCGTTTGTTGACTCGTTATTTTTTGTATGTAACCTTTTATAGAAGGGACTGATCGGTTCGTCTTTTGTAAGTGATGCTTGACTATAATAAAATATTATTGTAATTGTGACACGTTGTTTCAATGTCTACCCGAAAACTGAGATCATCATTCTCCTAAGCGAGCCCGAGGCAGCGAACGAAAAAACCGGCCAAGTGCGAATCGGACTCGCGCACGAAGGGTTCCGTATACATAAAAACGAGCAAAATCACGTTTGTTGTATTGGAGCCCCCTTGAATATTTTTTTATTCTGTTTTTAGTATGCTGTTATAGCGGCAACAGAAATACATCATCTGTGACAATTCAACTGTAAGTAACTATCACGATTCATGAGATACAGCCTGGTGACAGACGGACAGACGGAAGGATGGACAGCGGAGTCTTGGTAATAATAGGGTCTCGCTTTTACCCTTTAGGTACGGAACGCTAAAAACCATAGAAGTCTAAGTTGCGCCGCAGAATGGGTGCTATTTCCATTATGCGGGGATGGGGGCGGGGTTGCAAAACGCTAGGTAGCCGTTTGTTCGAACATGCGCATACCGGGTTTTGGACACGTGTTTGGGTAGAAATTTGTAAGGAGCTCGCATTGTATGGTATTTTCGTTTGCTGGCCCGCGGTTTAAAATCAGACCCACATAGCCGTGAGATAGAGATGGTACGAGTACCTACACCGTTGGAAGGAAAATTTGACAGTTCTCTATGAGATGACAGCTTCCGGCGCCATATTTAACGTTTACCGATCAGTAAGTGTGGTCGGCCCCGCCCTTAGCCACAGAACAAATAATAATAATAGTAGGTACTACGTGCATAAGGTTCTCCAATAACAAATCCCCTGTTTAGGTATGCCGAACGAGCCTAAGCGTGCCATCCCTTTCTATCTCATGCAACGCGCTGCGATAGAACGCGTGCGTGGCGTAGCAGCCCTAACCTAACATACCCGCCAGGGCGGGCAGGCTATGTACTTGTAGCGGCGTGATGAAATCACTGAGTGAACCATCTCTGCCTTAGCTTACTTTGTCACACAGTTTACCATCTAAAAGTCAATTTTAATGACATTCGTTAGTATGTTCTTTATAATTAACTAAAAAGAAAAAAATGCCGATGCAAGCTCATTTATATATTCATCATTTAATAACATTAAGTACATCGGTGATCGTGATAAATAAATATAATTAAACTAAATTACTCTAAACAACAAAGGTAGTTCGGATATTAAATTATATTTAAACACATTGTACGCATTTCACAAACGCAAATATTGGTTCTGGTAACAGATATATAAAAGTGCGTTAAATTGTTTGCATTATATACGAGGAATGTAATACCCACACAAAAGTAAAATAAAAAATATATATTCGACAATATGGTCGATAGTCAGCCATCATGTCATACGAGACAATGAAATGGACAGTCAGCAATAAAATTAACATCAACATTTACACACATCAAGAGAATTCAAAAGGTCTTCGGTTTAGAAGAAAACCTATGGTATGTGGGTAAGTACCAAATTATTGGCCAGCTTAACTTACTCAATTAAGTTTTCGGTTGTGACACGAAAATTAACCATATGGTTAATTTTTGCGTCACAACGGAACATTTTTCGGTTGTTCAGATTGTATGGCTCACTACCAACTAACAGCCCGTTCACACAGGATGTCCGTTTTACTGTTCCGTTTTATCGTATACGTTTTTTTTCACTGATGGCGTATGGAATTGTATGAGCGACTTCACATATGACACAGTATTCAGTATACAGTCACATCACACATCATCA
This sequence comes from Epinotia demarniana, assembly GCA_945867215.1. NCBI lineage: Eukaryota > Metazoa > Arthropoda > Insecta > Lepidoptera > Tortricidae > Epinotia > Epinotia demarniana. The sequence goes on from OX244271.1 coordinate 2,866,194, forward strand.
GCCTATATACGTCCCACTGCTGGGCACAGGCCTCCTCTCATGTATGAGACGGAACGGGCAGTAGTCCCCACGCTGGCCCAGTGCGGATTGGGGACTTCACATACAGTATACAGTAATTGTATCAAATTGTATCCGTTAAAACGGGTACCGTAAATACGGAGACTGTGTGAACGGGCTGTAACCAGGCTAACTACTGGCCAAGAATTTGGTTCTTACCCATGTTTCGTTTAAGCAGTTTTATCTTACTAAGGCTAGGTTTCGTCTCGGAGAACAAATAGTTAAGTCTAAGGTAAATACATTAAATGGAACCAAAACAATGTTGAATTAAGTATATTACATAACAACATTGATTGTCGACGCAATTGATAGTAATACTTTTATTTAAGGATATAAACTCTACAGTCTGTATTATATTTTTGTTAACCCTGCTATACACGAAACATAAGTTTGTATGTTTTTATTGATTGAACTGGAGTTAAAAGTAATGATCAATTAAAAATAACACCAAAACTGACTAGGTGAACATAAGTGCTAAAATATAAAAAAATAGACAGCCATTCAAAAAATCACACAAAATCATAAGAAAGTAGACTGACTACAAGTTGAAATGCAAATTGTTGAAATCATAAGATCATTCAATTACATTGTTATTCGTTTAATTACGTATTTACATTTAACACTATTTATTAAAATTAAAATGGTTTCGTTTCCGTCACACATAAATAAATAAACGTACAGTATTATTTTATTTGTATAATAGTTAAAAACTCATGGTTAAGCCTCGTTCAGATTTTTTATGTATTTACCACCAGTGGCACTTACAAGTTAATGTATAGCCGACGTAAGCATTCATCCCTCTCTCTCATATAATTATGTTTGCTAGAAAGAGACCCAGTCTATCCAGACAATTAAACAGTTCTAATTAGAAAGAGACGCATAGTCTATGTCGCCGCGAGAGAACTCGCGCGCCGTCTTGTGCTAAACGGGTAGGGATATTATTGAAAATGAAATGTTTATGTTTGTAGACAAAAGGTATCGTCCAAGGAAGTAAAAGAAGGAGTAAAAAAGTGTTCAGTGCATCACAGTACATGGAAATACTAGAAATATATACAGAACTAGCTTCTGCCCGCGACTCCGTCCGCGTGGAACTCGTTTATATCGTAGCTCCATACAAATGTCACCCCATGTCAATTTAGGGGATGATTTCCGAATTTCATCTAAATCGGTTTAAGCGTGAAGAGGTAACACACAGACAGACACTCTTTCGCATTTATAATATTAGTATGAACAACTACATTCTTGCTTACCCACATTGACCAGAGAGGTAAGCTAATTAGAAAGGGACAGATAGTCTATCTCTCTGCGGCACGCCACGCGGGACGTCCTATGATAGCCTAGCTGTTCTTTTTTATATCCTATGCAGGCATCCAAATACAACATCTATAATCAATGCAACATTAGTGGCAGACATTCATAATGTTCTTGAACTTTTTAGAACTTAAATCAGAAAAATCACTATGGGCTGCGGCGCTACAACGAAAATACGAATTTCGTGTACCTGCATCTTTCTCACTGTGATGTGTTTATAGCTCTGACTTTGACATATAACTAGATGTGGTTTGCTGTAACCTCTCGGTCAACGCGGCACTATAATTAATCTCACTATACTTGCTATCGTAAGGTTCTCCACTTAATCATAGAGCTCACATTACAAAAGCTTCATCATCAAATCGACGCATTACAGGTAAAGTGCTGTCACATTTTATTTATTTTCATTAAGAATTTTCAAAGAGAGAATCCAATCCAAATCACATTCAGAATTTGCGTTACAACCCCTCACTGCGCTTTGGATTCAATATTCCGCCCTCACCGTTGTCGAATACATTATTTTGACCTATAATGCGTCGAACAGAAAATAACACGTCAAAGATATGAAATAAGATGTGCCAAGGTTACACAATAAATATTGACTCTTTTTTTGTATTTTTTCTTTGGTGCAGCCAGTCAGTCGAATATAGTTCAAACAAGACGATTTAAAAGGATCAATCAATTATTTCTTGCCGTTACTTTGTCCCGTCAGCCAGGTGACAACATGACAGAGTTTCTTAGAAAAATTGTAACAACATGGACTTCTAACATGCTTAGAAAATGGCCCATAAAAATGGGATTAAAATGTCAACGAAAACCTTGCATTAAACGTACACTCATAATTACAGATGTAGTGCATAACGGTTTCCCATCGTTTTTTCTCCGCAACGTTCGTACTTGTCATGCTACTTCAATCAGCCTCAGTACTTTTTGTACCGAGACTTACTGAAATAGTAAGACACGTTCGTACGTTTACGTGAAAAGATGATGGAAAACCATTATAAATGCACTACATCTGTAAATGGGCGCAAATCGTTTTTTGGAAATTCATTATTTCATTGAATTTCATCATTCATCAATATTATAATTGTAAATCTATATGTATATAACATAGCACGTAGAACCGATGGCCGTTGGGGCGGAAAGGTTCTCGAGTGGCGACCGCGTATCGGAAGGCGCGGCGTGGGTAGGCCCCCCACAAGGTGGACTGATGACCTGGTAAAGGTTGCGGGAGTCCGCTGGATGCGGGTGGCGCAGGACCGGTCACTTTGGCACTCTTTGAGGGAGGCCTATGTCCAGCAGTGGACGTCTTTCGGTTGATATGATGAAGATGATGTATATTGTAGGTTAATAACAAAATAAACGTTTGAACCGACTGGCTGGCTCGCCGTCGCAAGATAAACATTTCAGCTACCGTATATCTTTAGCCGCGCGCTCACACCCGCTGGATCTCAAACAGTTTCACGTCCGTGTCGTACCAAATCGGCGGGTCCACGTTTCTGGAAACAACCATAGATATATTTTGAGAGAGAGAGAAGATTGATAGAACTATAGATAGGTCGTTTCACTCGGTCCGCGCGCAAGCAGCCGAACACTGAGTTAAGCCTCTCACAGACTGGCGCGGCCTGGCCGCAGCGGTTAATATTAAACTTGTCACTAGTTGTCAAATTTACTATTGACCGCCACCGTGTGTTTCAGGCCTTAAACGGGAGGACTATAGATAGATGGCCACTAAAGGAGGCGCGAGTGGCGACCACGTACCGGAAGGCGCAGCGTGGGTAGGCCCCGACAAGGTGGACTGATGACCTGGTAAAGGTTGCGGGAGTCCGCTGGATGCGGGTGGCGCGGGATCGGTCACTTTGGCACTCTTTGGGGGAGGCCTATGTCCAGCAGTGGACGTCTTTCGGCTGATATGATGATGATGATGATGAAAGGAGGCGCTACACGTTCGAAATCGGCGAACTGTATGCAGGTTGCCGCGTGATTTCGGCCCGTGTGGATACGGGCCGGAAGCACTCCATACTAGATTTTCTGTGGTTTTGGATGGTTGTCACTACAATATCCAAGTGTGACATACCGTATGTATATGACGCCCCACATGTATGTGCGGAACCAGGCGGCGGTGCCGGCGTTGGCCTGGTACTTGCGGATGAGGATGGGGTGCGGCACGGGCAGGAGTCCCACTAGTGTGCCGTGTTGGAGGAAACGCAGGATCTCGGACTCGTCCGTCAGCCCTCTGTGGAACAACAGCTTAATTCAATTATGACTGCTAAGCAAATTCATCATCTTCATAGTGGTTTTCCTTGGCACCTAATACGAAAACCTTGATTAGCCGTAGCGCCTACGCTACGCCTAATCACGCTAACTAGTACCTATACCAGTTTAATAAAAGCGATTGCCATCTGACCTTCCAATCCAGAGCGAAAAGTCGACCTTGTTTCGGGGATTAGACCGGTTTCTTCACGATGTTTTGCCTCACCGAAAATGTACAGTCAAAATATCAAATGACACTTCATACATATGTAAGTTTCAAAAACACAGTGCTACAAGTCGGGCTTGAAATCTATATTTTTATCATCATCATCCTCCTAGCGTTATTCCCGGTAATGCCCCTAAAGGAGCCCGGGGTCCGCTTTGAAATCTATATTTTATGTCAATGGGAAATAAATAAAAAGCCAATGACTAGCCACCTCATACTAAAAAAATCCCACCTGCGGCTCCAGCACCTGCAGCAGCCGCATGATGGTCTGCAGCGGCAGCTTGCCGCGCCAGCCCGCCAGTGAGAGTTCTGGCTACACTCACTTGTCTATGCAGATCTTCTCCACCTGCGGCACCAGCACCTGCAGCAGCCGCATGATGGTCTGCAGCGGCAGCTTGCCGCGCCAGCCCGCCAGTGAGAGTTCTGGCTACACTCACTTGTCTATGCAGATCTTCTCCACCTGCGGCTCCAGCACCTGCAGCAGCCGCATGATGGTCTGCAGCGGCAGCTTGCCGCGCCAGCCCGCCAGTGAGAGTTCTGGCTACACTCACTTGTCTATGCAGATCTTCTCCACCTGCGGCACCAGCACCTGCAGCAGCCGCATGATGGTCTGCAGCGGCAGCTTGCCGCGCCAGCCCGCCAGTGAGAGTTCTGGCTACACTCACTTGTCTATGCAGATCTTCTCCACCTGCGGCACCAGCACCTGCAGCAGCCGCATGATGGTCTGCAGCGGCAGCTTGCCGCGCCAGCCCGCCAGTGAGAGTTCTGGCTACACTCACTTGTCTATGCAGATCTTCTCCACCTGCGGCACCAGCACCTGCAGCAGCCGCATGATGGTCTGCAGCGGCAGCTTGCCGCGCCAGCCCGCCAGTGAGAGTTCTGGCTACACTCACTTGTCTATGCAGATCTTCTCCACCTGCGGCACCAGCACCTGCAGCAGCCGCATGATGGTCTGCAGCGGCAGCTTGCCGCGCCAGCCCGCCAGTGAGAGTTCTGGCTACACTCACTTGTCTATGCAGATCTTCTCCACCTGCGGCTCCAGCACCTGCAGCAGCCGCATGATGGTCTGCAGCGGCAGCTTGCCGCGCCAGCCCGCCAGTGAGAGTTCTGGCTACACTCACTTGTCTATGCAGATCTTCTCCACCTGCGGCTCCAGCACCTGCAGCAGCCGCATGATGGTCTGCAGCGGCAGCTTGCCGCGCCAGCCCGCCAGTGAGAGTTCTGGCTACACTCACTTGTCTATGCAGATCTTCTCCACCTGCGGCTCCAGCACCTGCAGCAGCCGCATGGTGGTCTGCAGCGGCAGCTTGCCGCGCCAGCCCGCCAGTGAGAGTTCTGGCTACACTCACTTGTCTATGCAGATCTTCTCCACCTGCGGCTCCAGCACCTGCAGCAGCCGCATGATGGTCTGCAGCGGCAGCTTGCCGCGCCAGCCCGCCAGTGAGAGTTCTGGCTACACTCACTTGTCTATGCAGATCTTCTCCACCTGCGGCACCAGCACCTGCAGCAGCCGCATGATGGTCTTCAGCGGCAGCTTGCCGCGCCAGCCCGCCAATGAGAGTTCTGGCTACACTCACTTGTCTATGCAGATCTTCTCCACCTGCGGCACCAGCACCTGCAGCAGCCGCATGATGGTCTGCAGCGGCAGCTTGCCGCGCCAGCCCGCCAGTGAGAGTTCTGGCTACACTCACTTGTCTATGCAGATCTTCTCCACCTGCGGCACCAGCACCTGCAGCAGCCGCATGATGGTCTGCAGCGGCAGCTTGCCGCGCCAGCCCGCCAGTGAGAGTTCTGGCTACACTCACTTGTCTATGCAGATCTTCTCCACCTGCGGCTCCAGCACCTGCAGCAGCCGCATGATGGTCTGCAGCGGCAGCTTGCCGCGCCAGCCCGCCAGTGAGAGTTCTGGCTACACTCACTTGTCTATGCAGATCTTCTCCACCTGCGGCACCAGCACCTGCAGCAGCCGCATGATGGTCTTCAGCGGCAGCTTGCCGCGCCAGCCCGCCAATGAGAGTTCTGGCTACACTCACTTGTCTATGCAGATCTTCTCCACCTGCGGCACCAGCACCTGCAGCAGCCGCATGATGGTCTGCAGCGGCAGCTTGCCGCGCCAGCCCGCCAGTGAGAGTTCTGGCTACACTCACTTGTCTATGCAGATCTTCTCCACCTGCGGCACCAGCACCTGCAGCAGCCGCATGATGGTCTGCAGCGGCAGCTTGCCGCGCCAGCCCGCCAGTGAGAGTTCTGGCTACACTCACTTGTCTATGCAGATCTTCTCCACCTGCGGCACCAGCACCTGCAGCAGCCGCATGATGGTCTGCAGCGGCAGCTTGCCGCGCCAGCCCGCCAGTGAGAGTTCTGGCTACACTCACTTGTCTATGCAGATCTTCTCCACCTGCGGCACCAGCACCTGCAGCAGCCGCATGATGGTCTGCAGCGGCAGCTTGCCGCGCCAGCCCGCCAGTGAGAGTTCTGGCTACACTCACTTGTCTATGCAGATCTTCTCCACCTGCGGCACCAGCACCTGCAGCAGCCGCATGATGGTCTGCAGCGGCAGCTTGCCGCGCCAGCCCGCCAGTGAGAGTTCTGGCTACACTCACTTGTCTATGCAGATCTTCTCCACCTGCGGCACCAGCACCTGCAGCAGCCGCATGATGGTCTGCAGCGGCAGCTTGCCGCGCCAGCCCGCCAGTGAGAGTTCTGGCTACACTCACTTGTCTATGCAGATCTTCTCCACCTGCGGCACCAGCACCTGCAGCAGCCGCATGATGGTCTGCAGCGGCAGCTTGCCGCGCCAGCCCGCCAGTGAGAGTTCTGGCTACACTCACTTGTCTATGCAGATCTTCTCCACCTGCGGCACCAGCACCTGCAGCAGCCGCATGATGGTCTGCAGCGGCAGCTTGCCGCGCCAGCCCGCCAGTGAGAGTTCTGGCTACACTCACTTGTCTATGCAGATCTTCTCCACCTGCGGCACCAGCACCTGCAGCAGCCGCATGATGGTCTGCAGCGGCAGCTTGCCGCGCCAGCCCGCCAGTGAGAGTTCTGGCTACACTCACTTGTCTATGCAGATCTTCTCCACCTGCGGCACCAGCACCTGCAGCAGCCGCATGATGGTCTGCAGCGGCAGCTTGCCGCGCCAGCCCGCCAGTGAGAGTTCTGGCTACACTCACTTGTCTATGCAGATCTTCTCCACCTGCGGCACCAGCACCTGCAGCAGCCGCATGATGGTCTGCAGCGGCAGCTTGCCGCGCCAGCCCGCCAGTGAGAGTTCTGGCTACACTCACTTGTCTATGCAGATCTTCTCCACCTGCGGCACCAGCACCTGCAGCAGCCGCATGATGGTCTGCAGCGGCAGCTTGCCGCGCCAGCCCGCCAGTGAGAGTTCTGGCTACACTCACTTGTCTATGCAGATCTTCTCCACCTGCGGCACCAGCACCTGCAGCAGCCGCATGATGGTCTGCAGCGGCAGCTTGCCGCGCCAGCCCGCCAGTGAGAGTTCTGGCTACACTCACTTGTCTATGCAGATCTTCTCCACCTGCGGCACCAGCACCTGCAGCAGCCGCATGATGGTCTGCAGCGGCAGCTTGCCGCGCCAGCCCGCCACCCACTCGGCGCTGGCTCGCCAGCCTTCGGCGGTCGGGCTGCGGACGCTGGAGGTGGACTTTATGCTGTCCCGCTGAACAAACAAAGTTACATTTAAAAAAAACAAGTATCTCAAAATTCTCAAATGGGTTCAATTGGGGTGGGCTCTAGTTGCTGAGCGCTGGGAAGCGCTGACTCGATTACCCTGTGTCGCTACAGGCAGGTTGTACTCACATGTGTCGCCTAGTTTCTTCTCGCATCGGTTATAGCGACAAGTTATACTCACATGCGTCCTTGGCCGCTGTGGTTCTTCTCCGTCGGTTATAGCGTCGGGTTCGCAGTCTTCTCCGTCGCCGCCGCTGCGCGCTCCCTCTAATAGCGACTGGGTGTGTCCTAGTTGTTGAGCGCTGGGATGCGCCGACTCGCGCTCAGTCATCGCCGCGATCGCTATAATCAACGGTTAATACAAGCTATATATTCTGTGATTATGTCTTAAACACAGCAATGCAAGCATAGATGCAAGCAAGAATAGATGGAGGAATAAAGCAATCTACACTTTTAGATTTTCTTACTTTCGCATTGTAAATGGAAATTGACTCGGTTTGGCTTTATCTTTATTTCATGCAGTAAAGAATCGCTGTTTTTTCAGAGACAGTTTATGGGTAAAAGGCGCCAAAAGACCGCATTGGACTAGAATAAAATGGAAGGTCTTAGTTACCTGGGGTATCGGGTAGCGTGGCGTTGAGTGTGCCGGGCTCGGCGGGCTGCGCGGGCCGCGAGCCTTCCATCGTCAACTCTGCTACAGACTCAGCGCTTGTCGACCTGCGAGTAATCTCACTTTTAAGAGGCCGCAGTAAGCTCGGCCGAATTTCACCTTCCCATACAAACGTAGTTACGCTCTCATTCTAAAACTGCGTGTTGGATTATGACGAAACTTTGCATATACAATGACATGAGGTATATCTATGTCTGTAATTAGAAAAATGAAAAAACGAAAATGAAAAATATTTATTTGCATAGACACAGTGCAGGGATGTTTAAATATATTATGGTCATGTGTATCTAGCTTGCATGCAAGCGTGCAAATATGTGAACGTCAATTAAATTATCAAAAAGTCCAACGAGAATTAAAATAACTATACAATGTCAAATTGAATTAATATACATTATTTACATAATAGGCATAATCATAAAATTCGTCAAAGAGGCGGAGTAAAATTATATAACTAAATACTACAAATTCTTTACTGATTTTCGAGAAACGCCTTAACGCTATAAAAACACCGTTCCAGAAGCCAGTTTGTTAGACTGCGTTTAAAGGCGTTTCCCGCTAACATCTTTATTTCCTCTGGCAGGTGGTTGTAAATAACAATGCACATGTTGTACACGTTTTTCTTATATATAATTTTGTGACTCCGAGGGTGATACAAAAGGTTCATAATTTTTGGCCGTGTTTGCCTTTCCAGAACTTCGCCACGTGTTTTAAAATACGAGGGGTGTGACCTAACAAAATTACATATTTCTCTCAAGTACAGGCAAGGCAAAGGAAGAATTTTATGCTTTTTGAAAAGTGGCACGCAACTTTCGTCCCACCATGAATTACTTATGATTATGACTCTGACACACTTTTTTTGTATCCTGAAAACTCTGTCCACTTCCACTGCGATTACTAGATTATATGGTTCCAATTTATAAAACTAAGTAAATACAGCAAAAACTAGTTTTGTATGAAAAACTTAAATTCGCTGTATTTTTTTTATTATGGTAGCTGAAGCTACGTAAACTAATTTCAGACATAGATATACCTCATTTCATTGAACATGCAAAGTTTCGTTACAATCCAACACGTAGTTTTAATATGAGAGCGTAACTACGTTTGTATGGAGAATCGAGCTTATTGCGGACTCTTAAGGCGGTGCATTGGAAATTATCGCGTGCTTTGAAACGCCGTTCTGACTAGATTAAGATACAATAACGTCTGATTTTCAGATATACGATTCTTGACTATATGATTGTTTATCTGATTTGATCGATACACGATTGCTTAAAATTTCCTCTATAGAGAAAAAATCCAAAGTTGGGTCTGTATTTTCTATTTTTTACTCAGCCTACTCAAAGTGAGGATCGTAACTACTACCACCTTCCTCCTAGCACTCCTATTCGGCGTCATTCACAGACAAGCCTAGGGTTAGGCGCTCTTCCACCTCTGGTCCCTGTCCCTTCCATGTGGCCGACCACATGATGTAGTGGTTGAACCTAAATGGAAATGATAGTCAGAAAGTGTTACCTGGGTAGCGCCTTGTCCTGCGCGGGCCTGGAGGCCTGCAGCGAGCGCGCGATGGCGGAGTGCTCGTGCGGCAGGTTGGCGAGCGCGTGGAACACGGCGCGCTTGCGGATTATCGTGTACACCAGGTTCGAGTTGCCTAGGGATTTACACTCCGTGAGTACGGGGACCAAGGTAACCGACATAGCCCTCTGAATCGCTAAACTTAAGTGGCAGTGGGCGGGGCACATAGCACGTAGAACCGGTGGCCGTTCGGGTGGAAAGGTTCTCGAGTGGCGACCACGTACCGGAAGGCGCGGCGTGGGTAGGAACACCGAAAGTCCACCGACTGATGACGTGGCAAAGGTTGCGGGAGTCCGCTGGATGCGGGTGGCGCAGAACCGGTCACTTTGGCACTCTTTGGGGGAGGCCTATGTCCAGCAGTGGACGTGTTTGGCTGATATTATGGGATAGACGATACAACAAATAAGAAACAATAGAAACTTCCGGTGTGACGTACTGAACTGACACAGATTCGGTTTTAAAGGTCTAAAAACACACTCTTGTTGGCATACCGTTTTAGCTAATATATCAAAAAAAAATCAAAAAAAAAATCAAAATATTTTATTATCATTAACAAAATTCATTATAAAGTAAACAGTTTCTGGGGCCTTCCTTTAGGCTACAGAGCCTGTGTTGGAACGCCCCGCTCTTCCTTATGTTAGTAATAATAATAAAATTAAAAATAGATAAATCCTGTGTACATTTTATATGAGTGCCCTCACATAAAATGTACCCAACAATTAACTTCTCGTATGTATTTTCTTCGTATATATTTTCTCAAACGTGCAATGAAATATTGACGTTGTGTTCTTCATAATGGGCTTCGAAGTGTCATGTTCGGGCGCAGCGAGACGAGAGATCCGTAATGGCATTTCATACAAAATTGGAGGTCTATATGCCAGCAAGATGGTCTTTTTTAATTTCCATTCCACAATTTGTGGCACAGCATCACGGCGTTCAGCCATGAAAATTAAAGTTTGAATTCTTGGAGTTTTATTAATTTATTTCATTGCATGTTTGAGAAAAGCACTATACATACCTAGGCGTGAAAAGAGCCTCGTAAGTATCTGGTATATCTATATGTACTCGGCCGGCAACATCTTACTGACCCTTAAGACCTTACTAGACCCGAAAGAAGGTTCACTAATCCGACGATTTAGACAGGACGCGAGCCGGTTTCCGCTTTTATAAAACTAATTTCGATCGCTAGCGCCTCTCTCTTGCCACTCCGGCTAAACTCGACCACCGAAAGTCCACCGACTGATGACCTGGTAAAGGTCGCGGGTGGAACAGGACCGGTCACTCTGGCACTCTTTGGGGGAGGCCTATGACCAGCAGTGGACGTCTTTCGGCTGATATGATGATGATGATAAGCATGGCACACACTTGACATATGTACTTAAGGCGCATTTGACTTTTAAATATTTGTACACCAGTTTATGGTAAAATAAGGAGGACATGTAAAAATTTAAAACTTAATTATACCCGTATTTATGCAAATAAATATATGATTGATTGATTGATGGGGATACGGTTAAGTATGGGATAGAAGACAGGTGACATTGCGGGTTACTGACCGTCGAATTGGTACTGGATGATGTTATTGAACATTTCCAGCAGGAAGAAGACCAGGTGGTGGTGCTGCGGCGCGGAGAACAGGAACCAAGGCGTGCTGAACGCCTCCAGCAGGTGGAGGAGTTTGCTTGAGGACACCATGGAGAGCGTCTTCAGGTACGGTGACACTGAGAGATAATAATGGTGAGAGAATTCATTATTTAAGGTGCGAATCTAAAGGACTGGATGTAGCAAAAAACTTTTAACAGGCTAGGTGTAATTCAATCATTGCTAATGTCATAAAAACTCATCCTCGTACTCGTAGCGATTATAGACAGCGGTCCGCTTTAGATTACGAAAGAACACATCTGAACTGCCTTCAAACCCAGGGGGGATATTAAACCTTGTTCAGATTAGACCGGTTTCCTGACAAATTTCCTTCACCGATAGTTTCTTAAATATCAAATGATAGTGCGTACTAGAGTCTGGCAAACGAAAGCGTGACCTGGGAAAACGCGGCAAATAAAAAAAAACATATGGTATTAGTAATTTTTTGTTTTTCACGGATTCCTTGAATATTTTCAAGATTATCTGTAAACATAAGAAACGTATGATCATTCTCGTCAATATTATTATAACAAATAATCAGCCGATAAGGATTAAGATTACAAAGTCATACTAACCTAAAAAATCCGACATCGCATCGAAACATCGTTGCTTCTCTTGGAAAACAACTTCTATCTCCTCTTGTTTTTGCTTGAACTTACTGATCAAATATGTAGCAGCTTTCGCACATTACTTTTTATTGTTTTACCCATATTACGGCAATTATTAATGCAAAACAAGTGTGTAAACAAAATAATTTGACGTGCCTTTGACAGATTATAATAAAAAAATAAAAACATTTATTTCAGACGTTTGGAGTCCATAAGGTGTTAGTGTTACAGATTTATTTAAATAATAATGTTAGTACCTAAGCTTAAATGTTGAGTGGTCCAGTGCCTGATGAGGGCACTGTCCCATCTCTGCGCCACAACGGCCAGGAGACTGTGGCGGCTGGCGCGCACCCTGCGCCTGCGCAGCGTCGCGGCACAGTTTGCGGAGCGTCGCGTGGAAACCGTCCACGTGCGCGTCCGCAAACATGCCGGACGCACTGCAGTGTCGCGGCAGCCGCAACAGTATCCTGAACGCGTCGTTGTATTGTACACGCAATACGCATAATGTTACCACTTTTTAAAAAGTCCAGGTCACGCTTTCGTTTGCCAGACTCTAAAGTTAAAAGATTTTTTGACAATAGCGGGGGTTCGAACACAAGGCGTCAAGATTCAGAATCGCGTGCTTTACCGCTCGTCGACAGTGTCTCTTCATAAATACTTCGTTAGAGAATCATTTTTGACACTTTATCTGTAAGTACTTCTTGCGTTACAATTTACTAAAAGTTGACCAAGATAGTGAGTAAGCAGTCAAAGAACGGCTGCAGCCGTTGATGGCCAGTAGTGATGATCTTGGGGAACACCAGCACTGAGATCTGCATGTTAATACCGGGACGATGGCTGTATAGATAGGGGGTTGTTACAATTTACTAACTGTTGACCAGGATAGTGTGCAAGCTGTCGAACCACGGCTGCAGCCGTTGATGGCCTATAGTGATAATTTTGTGGAACACCAGCACCAGCAGATCTGCATGTGAATACCGGTACGGTGGCTGTATAGATAAGGGGGTGTTACAATTTACTAACCGTTGACCAGGATAGTGAGTAAGCAGTCGAACAGCGGCTGCAAGCGTTGATGGCCTATAGTGATAATTTTGTGGAACACCAGCACCAGCAGATCTGCATGTGAATACCGGTACGGTGGCTGTATAGATAAGGGGGTGTTACAATTTACTAACCGTTGACCAGGATAGTGAGTAAGCAGTCGAACAGCGGCTGCAGCCGTTGATAGCCTGTAGTGATGATCTTGTGGAACACCAGCACCAGCAGATCTGCATGTGAATACCGGTACGGTGACTGTATACTTAGGGGCTGTTCTAATTGACTAACCGTTGACGAGGATAGTGAGCAAGCAGTCGAACAGCGGCTGCAGCCGTTGACGGCCTGTAGTGATGATCTTGTGGAACACCAGCACCAGCAGATCTGCATGTGAATACCGGTACGGTGACTGTATACTTAGGGGCTGTTCTAATTGACTAACCGTTGACGAGGATAGTGAGCAAGCAGTCGAACAGCGGCTGCAGCCGTTGACGGCCTGTAGTGATGATCTTGTGGAACACCAGCACCAGCAGATCTGCATGTGAATACCGGTACGGTGACTGTATACTTAGGGGCTGTTCTAATTGACTAACCGTTGACGAGGATAGTGAGCAAGCAGTCGAACAGCGGCTGCAGCCGTTGACGGCCTGTAGTGATGATCTTGTGGAACACCAGCACCAGCAGATCTGCATGTGAATACCGGTACGGTGGCTGTTTACATAGGGGGTTGTTACAATTTACTAACCGTTGACCAGGATGGTGAGTAAACAGTCGAACAGCGGCTGCAAGCGTTGATGGCCTGTAGTAATTATCTTGTGGAACACTAGAACTAGTAGGTCTGCGTGTGATCCGGTGAAAACCGGAACGTCCATGGGAACGGTGGCGGTGTACGGTTTGTTTAGTCGCACGCCGAAGTTGCGTTCGCCGGACAGGAGCAGGAGGATGAACACGCCGATGTGCATGAGACCGACGCGAGCTGTAAGGGAATAGACGGTTGTAATATGTATCAAATGTTGGACAGATGACTCGAACAAAAATTAGGGCTTTAAGGCCCAATATCTCGCAAACGAAACTGAGAAATGGTTTTAACCCGTTAACGGGCATAAAGGCATCTGGTTTTTCATAGAATTTAACCGTATCTCATAAGGTTAATTCATGGTGGGAATATAGTTCCCTCTGCCTTATAAAGGCTTAAGAAACTCATAATATTTTTGAACAAGCTAAGCTATCCAACAATACCCCCATGGGTTTAACGAGAAAAATATATCATCCCCACTCGAGTGTAGGGGAGGTACTCTTAATTTATTTTTTCAAAAATTTTCCTTAACTGTTTTGTTGGCGTGATTGATTTATATACCCATGCCGAATTACAGCTTTCTAGTAGTAAGGGTTACTGAGCTAAGCCGAAGATGGTCGGACGGACAGACAGATGGACATGGTGAAACTGTAAGAGTTCCTTGTTGACTACGGAACCCTTAAAACTGCATGATTTAAAAAATGGTGTATTTTTGGTCTCAGATTGTATATGTGAATTAAAATTGGCGTGCATATTCTTTAAGTTAACATTATGGTGCCACAAGGCGAGCAGTTAGATAACTGCATATTAAACAGAATAGCCATCAATTTAGGTGGTATAAGGTCCGTCAACGCGCGTTTGTGTCAATTTACTTTATTTTGATTTGACACAACGGCGCGCTTAAAAACACAGTCTGTATAAACCCTAAAGATAAACCAACCATTTCATTTGGATTTCTATTATAGTAATACAAATATTTCTCGCATGCTCAGTTCGAAGATGGCATAACATAACATGCATTTGTTTTAACACATTATGTTGATGGGCATGCATTTAATTGTAACTAATGAATGTCACATGATACTTGATAGCAAGTTTGTGATTGCGTAAACGGCGATGTATATGTGTGTCTGTCTTTGGCATCGTAGCCAAACGGACCGATTTGAGTGTGGTTATTTTAATGGAAGGTATTGTCCGTCAAAATGATTTTTAACTATGTGTGTTGTGTCAGAGGTGTTTAACATGTTTATTTATGTAGTTATAGTATGGTTAAGTTATGACAGGCGACGAATATGTAAGTTTTTTATAAATAATGATGTAGAGCATTGATGTTAAAGCTTATCTGACTTTTGGATTAGTTTAAAAGCCAATGAATTCGCTGCCTGTCGCTTACCATCCGATGCTGTCGTGTTCAACTGTATACCTATTAAATAAAATATATCAATCGACGGTACTAAGTACGCAGTGTTACAGATATATAGGTATATCTAGTACTGTATATGCGTCTCGTGTATTAACTTGTTGGTAATTGGCTGTACCTTAAATTAATGAAGTAAACACTAGGTCTAATTTAATCTTCATGCATTTCTGTTTTACTAAAATATGTAGACAACCGTTTGATTCTTCATAAACAATAATTTCCTTTAATAAAAAACTACTACTACGACTGAGCTAGACCGAAACTACTAGAACTAGAAATGAGCCCCTGACCTGTGTTTGAGACTACTTCGCAACCGACAAATCGTGATAATCTAGGCATCTCGTTCTTGTATGAACACTTACACTGATCAGCGCGCGAGTCGTTGAGGTGGTACAGGATGGGCACCAACACTTCTAACACGTCGCTGCTTTTCAACACGTAGTACATGAATTTCTGGAAACAACACACCATCATCATATCGGCCGATAGACGCCCACTGCTGGGCATAGGCTAAAAAGTTAATCTAGTGGAAACAACAGTCAGTAACATTTACTCAATCCATTGACCTCTTCAAACACTTGACAAGCTTTCTTAAGGGATCGTCCTAATACAACGCGATTACGCGTTTATCGCAAGTGCGCGCGAATTTTACTCGCGTGTCAAACATTTTGGGCCCGAATAGATGTCCTAATTGAGAATCGGGCGATCAATTAGGACACCTATTCAAGTACAATTTGATTGATCGCGCCTTCGCGTTGTATTAGGAAGATCCCAGACAGTTAGTCAAGAAAACTTATCAAGTGGAACTTTTAACCAAATTTGGTTGGGATTTGGCTTCTGCGGCAGTTTCATTATGATCTGAGCGGCTACCGCGAAACACCAACCTCGCACCCTGTCTGTCGCTCGAATCTGCGAGTGCGATAGACGTAGAGGTACACGAGCGAACTCCGCGAAAGCTTTGAATAGTTTTGACTGAGCATCCTTTTCTTTATTTAGCATTGCTAATTAAGATCGTTTAAGTTAATTTAATAATAGTTATTATTCCTAATGTAATGTTATGTTTTCACTTTGTCACTATAGTGTAAGCTTTATTTATGTATTTGTCAACGTTATTTTGTTAATTTTGTTTTAATTTTCATGTAAATTAATTAGCGTATATATAAATACAAGCATGACACCAAATAGAAACCTGGTTTCCCGCCATACAGGCCTAGCCTAGTGCGGGAACCTCTGTCACTTCTACATTGTCAATTCTTATGCACTTTACCAAACTTTTGTATCGAACTGTATTTGTCTTAGAGCATTAAACTAACAGGAGTGGTCACATGTGTCATTTTCTATACATAAAAAGTCTGCCGATTTTTGCGGGGGAGGGGAACGTCAAATGTATGCGGAACGTGAAAATAGCTACGTAAGATAAACGTCAGTCCATACAATACGTATGACCACTGGTCATACGTATTTGGCAGAGGGGAACGCCTGTCAATTGCCACTCCGGTTGGTTTAATGCTCTAAGGTATTTGTAGCGTTTGTGCAATAATACGAGGGTGGGATGATAAGTAACTAGCCTTAGGTATTTAAAAAGTTAGAATTAAAAGAAATACTTCCTTATTTTTAAAAAATATGTCTCTGTTCTAAATTTGAATTTGGTGGCTTGAATATTTTATCGATTTTTCGACATTAGAAAATACATTGTGCTGGTTGTTTTTCAAAATGGATAAAATTGAACAAAAGTTTAGTTAAGTTTCTTTATATGAAGGGTATGAAGGGGCTTGATATTTATGAAGAGTTAAAGGATGTTTTGGGTGGATGTCCTTTTTCTTACGCCACAGTAAAAAACTGGGTGGCTGAGTTTAAACGCGGCCGTACAAGCGTCCAAGATGAAGCTCGGCCCGGACACCCAAAAATCGTCACGACTCCGGAAATGGTGTCTAAAGTACACGATATGGTTTTAGCAGACCGAAGATTGAAGCTCTCTGAAATAGCTGACACTATAGGGATTTCCAAAGAACGGGTACATCATATCTTAAGTGACGAATTAAATATGAAAAAGTTATCTGCCCGTTGGGTGTCGCGTTTGCTTACGGACGATCAAAAAAGAATTCGGATGCTAAACTCTAAAGAATGCTGGGGCCGTTTTCAGAAAAATAAAGCAGACTTTATACGTCGATTTACAAACAACAGATGAAACATGGGTCCACCACTACACTCCAGAAACAAAAGTTCAATCAAAACAGTGGACTGAATCTGGGTGTTCGGCTCCTAAAAAAGCTATGGCTGTAAAGTCGGCTGGAAAAGTGATGGCATCTGTCTTCTGGGATGCAAGTGAAATTTTGTTTATAGATTACCTTCCCAAAGGTCAAACTATTAATGGAGAATACTACGCTAATCTTTTAGATAAGCTTCATCAATGTATTCAGGAAAAACGACCCGGTTTAGCGAAAAAAAAAATCATCTTCCATCAAGACAACGCAAGGGTTCACACGTGTGTTAAAGATATGGCAAAAATCAACGAATTGAACTATGATTTGCTGCCCCATCCACCTTATTCTCCTGATTTAGCACCATCAGACTTCCACCTTTTACCCAAGCTAAAAACTTTCTTGGGTGGACAGAAATTTGCCACAAATGATGAAGTCATTGCCGCCGTAGAAGCGTATTTTGCAGGCCTTGAAAGAAGTCATTTTATGGAGGGCATTACATCATTAGAAAGAAGATAGAACAAGTGCTTAGAGCTACATGGAGACTATGTCGAAAAATAAAACCAATTTTATCACGATAACCTAAGTATTTCTTTATTAGGCTAGCTAGTTACTTATCATTCCACCCTCGTAGTACCTAGTTTATGCGACGGATCCATAATGAGAGGCCTTAAAATACGAGTGTGGTTTTATGAAACGAGCGTCAGCGAGTTTCATAATAGGATCACATGAGTGTTTTAAGGCCTAATTGTAAGTATGTACAGTTGCATACACTACTTTATCTACACACATATCATAAGTAGTAGTAAGTAATAGCAAAAAACCAACAATAAAATGACAACAGCAATGGCGGCAATTCGATTATCCGTCATGAAAAAAGTTTTTTTTTTTAATCATAGACAAATGAATGAAGTCCCTATACTCATATCACTCGAGATCAAATGTCGTACGGTTTCTATTAAAAAACGTACTGAATTGACGTTTCGTATCGATAACTGTTTTAATATACCCTGTGTTATACACTGTTTTGATACTAGAATAGAGACCCACTTGAGTTTTGACAGCTGTTCCAAATTTAAACTCATAACGATACAAATTTATCAAAAGTCTGTACTGTAATGACATTACAGTACAGATTTTACCTACTACCACAGACAAGAAAGTTCTCACAGTGAAATCGGTTGTCGTAACGCTGGTCATTTCCTACGGTTTCTGAACGCATTCTAGAGCACTAATGATATGTGCGTAGATAAAGTAACTTTTTTACTTTCTTATGGACCCCCGGTCAGATAAGGTATCTGTTTTTACACTGACCTTGTTGTAGTCGCACATCTTCCAGAAGAGTACGAGCAGCTCCTGGTGCAGGGCCACGCGCTTGGCCGAGTTGGGCAGGTAGGTCTGCGCGAGCGGGTTGTTGAGCAGGCGCGTCACGCCGCGGAGGACGAACGCGAAGTCCTCGTCGCGGTGTATCCGGGACAGGTAGTTGATGAACAGGTTGTCCGGCAGGGTCTGGGGAGGATTCGGTTCGATTAGATAACGTTGGTAAAAAATTTTATAAGATATGATTCACACGTAAGAACAGAGTTCCGAGCCGCGTAATATCATGTGAGAGTGACATGATATTTACAAAAAAAATAGAGATGCAACGGATATCCGGTTGCTATCCGGTATCCGGCCATTATTTTACTATCCGGCCGGATACCGAATAGTGATTCTGTTTGGTATTTAACTTCGAAAAATGGTTAGTATACATGAAAACAACAAATTATCACTATTCGTTTATTAGTATTACCTTTAACGTACAATAGGCCGGCGCACGTGTACTGCATACGAAATAGTTCCGTACACTGACCTAATAAAACTCGTTTCTGGCCTAGAAAACAGTCCGCGCGAACCTACAATACGTAACAGGTTGAAACCTGCACGACTCGCCCGTCGCCAAACTAAAATTTAGGTATCTTTTGGCCGGCCGAATATACAGCGACCGCATACCGGATATTCGGCCGGTGATCAGGCCGAATAGCCGGTATCCGGTATCCGGCCAAACAACTACCCGTTACATCTCTAAAAAAAGACTCAAATCAACTCTTATAGATGCAGCATGTTATAGTGAGGAGGAGTTTGTAGAAGTAGGTGGATACAATACAATACAATAAAAATACTATTTATTGCACACCCCACACAAACAAAGCAGTTAGTGTAGTTTCTGGATAGTTGACTGATGTACGATCATCTTAAATGTTATTATATTATTAATTGTACCTAGGTATTGCTCCTGCATATTTTATGTATTGTTCTGTCCAAATTTACAAGTGTATACTTTAGTATCAGACATTTTATTAATAAGACATTGGACCCGATTCTACAGTGGCCTCTAAACTTCCTAATTTTATTTAGGTGTCGCTAAAGCACTTTGCTATTCTATGAGCAGCTGTCATAATCAAATGACAGCGCTAATTTGAATCTGACGTTTCTATTTTAGGCGGTCTATTCAACTTAGTTTAGCTGCCAAAATGCTATTCTAGCCATATCGTTTTTACGCGAAAACACAGAAACGTCAAACTAAATCGACTAATTTTAGCGGCGATTAAAATAGTCCCGTTTAAAGGTTTACGTGAAGTCAAGTGGATCCATCAGCTTTTATTTTCTATTTGAAATGGATGAAGGATTCGTCATGGCTGCTGTGGCGGCCGACGAAAGGCATGGCGAAGGTGAAAAACTTTATTTAAAGAGGTTGCGTGATGAATCCAACCCATTCGACCGATCCAAACGAAAATTTCGGACAGCAGTGATGATTCTGAGAGTGATGAAAATACCACACATGAAACAAGAACAGGATGATGAAGAGCTAAATGGCACTGAAGATTACCCGGGACCACCAGGGAATGATGGAGATTTTTTAAATGCTCCTCGTAGACGACGGGCATCTTTAATTAACAACTATTTTAGTTAAATTGATTAAAACAAAGTATACCATTAAACAACTTGCATTTTTTAAATCTTTTAAATGTTGCTCCATTCTCTTTTTTGTAGATTCCGTTCGTTCATTCACTCACTTATTTTTTTAAAGTAGCAACATTCAACTCAACTTGGAAGT
Source organism: Epinotia demarniana (assembly GCA_945867215.1). Lineage (NCBI taxonomy): Eukaryota > Metazoa > Arthropoda > Insecta > Lepidoptera > Tortricidae > Epinotia > Epinotia demarniana. The sequence goes on from OX244271.1 coordinate 2,886,771, forward strand.
TTTAGATTACGGATAAAATCAGGGTAATTTTAGTCAGCTTGACATTCTGGAATAGCGGTTGGTAAATCTGCCGTCTAAATTATGTCTAAAATTTAGCCAATTTAGTTTTAGGCTATTTAAGCGGTGTGCATGTAGAATCGGGTCCATTCTGTATTGTGAATTCCATTATGACCTGTAAATAGATATTTACCAATAAAGAAACTGAACTGAACTCACGACACATAAATAATCATCATCATATCAGCCGAAAGAGTCTCAAATCATGTTCTATAGGCGCCTCGCCACTGATGCCCTGTCAATGTCAAATACATGTTTATATTTTACGCCTTAAATATTACATAGAAAGTGAAAAAAAATGTATGACATCTAGCATACCCTGTGTGAGGTCAGGGTAGAATAGCACCACCCGTTTCTTCCTGCGGGAGTAGTAAAAGTCGACTACGGGAACAGGGTTGAAGTGTGTTGTGGGTGGGGCTAGCAACCTATCACTGTGATATCACACTTTGTCGATCTTTTATAGCCACATTTATGCTAAAAGTGGCACTGGAACAGACATTTCATGTGCTCTACCTAATCCTTTTAGGAATAAAGGCGTGAATCTATGTATGTGTGTATGTACAATCAAGTGTAAAAATATTGGTATATACAGCTTAATCATAAATATGTCACATAGCTCTTATGTCAGTGGACTACGGTTTTGATACATATTTATGAGGGGATGAAATCGATACATATTTTTGCTTGTTATTGACCTAACCTAACCTAACCTAAATCTAGAAAATGTTAGCAATACTCACTTCCTCCGAATCTTCACCTGCGTTGCTTGTGTCATGATCTAGCGTAACAATTAAGATTTGTAAGGCCACCTGCAACATACAGAATTATTCAAATAAATAACAGAAGTCGAAGTCAAAGGTAGCTTGAAGTTTTCTGCCAGAGAAATTCGCACGTAAAACCGATGACCGTTGGGGCGGAAAGGTTCTCGAGTGGCGAACACGTACCGGAAGGCGCAGCGTGGGTAGGCGCCCCACAAGGTGAACTGATGACCTGGTGAAGGTCGCGGGAGTCCGCTGGATGCGGGTGGCGCAGGACCGGTCATTGTGGCACTCTTTGGGGGAGGCCTATGTCCAGCAGTGGACGTCTTTCGGCTGATATGATGATGATGGTGAATTTACAATGTTATCATTATGTTTCATTAGCTTCTGCCGGCGACTCCGTCCGCGTGCAACTCGTTTATATCGTAACTCCAAGCAAACTCTGACCCACCATTTCACCTCCTTAGAGGACGAATTCCGGGATAAAAACGGGGATCAAATTATCTCCATACTAAATTTCATCTCAATCGGTTCAGCGGGTTGAGAGTGAAGAGAAAACAGACGGACAGACAGACTCAGGTAGCATTTATAATCTTAGTATGGATAAATACATGGCAACAATCAATCAGACAATGGGAAGGCTAGTGTATGGGTTCAATACGTTTATCCAATAATGCAGAGATATATTCTCTAGGTAGCAGAATTAAAGAATTGAAATTTCTCATTTTTACTCCATTTAGTTTATTTATTTATTTAGTACCAACAGCTGCAAAAACAAGATATAAAGTCGCCGTCAACAGAATTTGCTATGTAAACAAACCGCCATAGTGTAAGACAATTTCAATATGGCGGTTTGTTTACATACGAGTAGTTAGCAAATTCTATTCACGCCCGTTTGAAGTCTTACACAGTAATACAAAGCCAATTAAAGGAACACAGATAGAAATGGCATAGAAAATTGAAAAATGATTGACACACTTAGCACACAATATCGCACTAAGTATATGTAGTCACGAGCTTTAATTTGGGACCCACCTAAAGCTGAATATCGTGTAGCAAACTTACGCTATTTAGAGCTAATATTTTAACGCGATGTCAATGTCATAATGTTTACCATCGATAACGTTACGTTTCTAGGGGCAACCGTGCAATTACGTCAACTGGAGCGAGGGCAAACGAATCATTTCCGATGTTTTCCGATTAATTGTTACTTGGGTAAGCGGGATTTTGGTCCTGTCTTCTATCTGTTTTCTTCACTGACACTGACACGACATATGTTCGTAATTAGAAAACTGTAGTGATAGCGTTTGGCAAAGAGGTTATCATTTCAAGGGTCGATTCGATAAGACATTAAATGTCTTAACTTGACATCCGACAGTATCAAAATATATTTTCGACCTTATTGCACTATGAACGTTCTAACAACATTTAATGGAAATGGGTCCCAAATTAAAGCTCGTGACTGTACACTGCTAATACAGGTTAGTGCACCAGAGAAAAAAAAAACATAAAACTACATAGCAACTAATTAACAAAGAAAGAACACGTGAGAAAAGTCTCACGCACCCGAAAAAATAACCACCTGCATTTTATATATCTTAAAATTTAAATTGGAGAATTTTTATCATGAAAAACCTCCCTGTTTGACGACCTCTGTAGCCTAGTTTGTAGTGACCCTGCCTACGAAGCCGGAGGTCCCGAGTCCCGAGTCATGGATGTTTTCTATGTATTTAAGTATTTATTTATCTATTTAAGTATGTATATCGTCGTCTAGTACCCATAGTACAAGCTTTGCTTAGTTTGAGACTAGATCGATTTGTGTAAGATTGTCCCCAAATATTTATTTATTTTATTTTATTTAAAAAACGACATGCTGGTTTTCGCCGCACAGAAGGAATTTATTTAGCAGTTGAATACATCAATATTCATCTCTTTTGATAAACTATTCAAAGTGCTCTTTGTTATATTTATAAAAATACTAGCTCCTGCCCGCGACTCCATCCGCTTGGAACTCGTTTATATCACAGCTCCATACAAACTTTTACCCCCATTTCACCCCCTTAGGGGATGATCCGGTCAGGGGAGGTCCGTTATTGTTTGGAATCATGGTCAATGATCTGGCGTCAATCCCAAAGAGTGCCGGATCACTGCTCTATGCCGATGACCTGAAGCTGATGTATGGCGTGCAACAGCTTTCAGACTGCAAAGCACTACAGGAAGACATTGATCGGTTATATCGGTGGAGCATTCAAAACAAGCTTCTATTTAATATAGATAAATGCTCAGTAATGACCTTTGGGCGTATCCATAATCCCATTCAAGCCAAATATACATTGGGAACGGAACCATTAACTCGCGTAGATACCGTCAAGGACCTGGGTGTCATATTCGACTCACGCCTCACCTTTCATGACCACATAAAAGCGTTAGCCTCGAATTGTTTCAAAAGGTTGGGGTTCGTGGGATCAGGAATGCGCGTGATTTCGACAATCCTAGGGCTATACAACTCATATTCGGGTGCGTAACGATGGCTATAAATATTTATGATATAATATTACTCGCAATTACGCTCATCTGATATAATTCTCAAGTTCTATAACACTTATTATATTTTCATAGGACATAATTATCATTTTATATAACGGTTATTTGATATAAAAATATTTGGTATAACATACATTAAGTATAATGCATATTTGCTATATTGAACATTGGATATAATGCAAATTTTTTCTAATGCACAATTAGCATAATATTTTTTGGTAGACTCTAAGGCAGGTCGGTGTAGGTACGACGACGAGCGAAGCGAGGAGGAGTGTTAGGTTGAGCTGCGACCCTACAGCCCGCGAGCCGAGCGAGCGAAGCGAGCGTGCCGCGGTAGCGGCCGGCGAAGCGCCAGAACCGAACACTTTTTACTACCTAATATATACTTACATAGTAAAATTTGCGAACCGTCACGTTAGCTACATTTTCTTTTAATAATAAAATATTATTTTACTTGATACTTATGACATATAACTTATATGTAACATGAGCATTATACCATATAATGATTATACAAAACAAGTGTTATATCCGATGATCGTTATACAAAATAAACATATATATTTTGATATTATAACAAACTTTTATTATATACAATGAGTGATTATATACCTTGAAATTATGTCAAATGTTGTTATAGCGAATGAAATTATATTATTTATTTTTATACCCATCATTACACACCCCTCATATTCACCGCCCTAGTTAGAAGCAAAATTGAGACAGCATCTATAATTTGGAATCCGCATGAAGCTACTTACACCCTGCTACTGGAAAAAAACCAAAAAGCCTTTTTACGGTTTCTTTATAAGAAAAAATATGGATATTATTCATTTTTATATCCCACAAAATTTATTTTGGGCGTATTAGGTTTTAATTCACTTGAGGTGAAACGTAACTGTATGTTACTAACGAGCGCTTGCAACATCTTGCGAGGTGGTTCAGATTGCCCTGAGCTGGTGGGTCAGGCGGTGCGTCTGCTAGTCCCCTCGCTGTCTAGGATTAATTTTCGTCCGCGTAACCGGCTAATGCTAGCTCCGCCAGAGGCGCGCAATATAGCGCGCAAAAACTCTCCTTTTGTCAGAGCTCTACACAGCCTCAATGCACTTCTTGCATCAGCACCGGATGTGGACGTCTTTGGAAGTAGTTGGGGAACTGTGTATCGCGAATGCTTAAGGTACTGTGAGATGATGGATAGACGTAATTCTTCTGTCGTGTATTAAAATGCAGGGTATAATTGTATATATAATTTGTAATTGTAATTAAATAAATAAATAAATAAATTCACAGTGACTTAGTTTTTAGCTGTAATGCTGTGTAATCATTTTAAATAAATATATAAATTATTTCGGGGATAAAAACTATCCTGTCACTCTCCACCCCTTCAACTATCTCCACTTAAAAAATAAGTTTCAGTCAAAAATGTCTTTTTTGGTACAAGCTATTATTGCCGACTGTACTTTTCTGTATACCATCATCAACTACTCATTGAGACGATTCTAACGAACCCAAACTCAACGGGGTTAAGTCGGTTAAATACTGAATTCCCATGACCACCTTCTGTCTCCATCATCAGATCAGCTCGATGGTACCACAATATTTGAATTGTCATCCGAACTATACTTATATATCCAAAATTTCAGCTCAATCGGTCACCGGGAAGTGGGTCAAATTTAACTCGCAAGATTCGTTCCATACTAACAGGGCAAGTTAAATAAAAGCTTGTAATCACGTCAATTCGTAGCTCCGTTTTGCCGTGAAAGACGGTCAAACAAACAACACACACACACGTATACTTTCCCATTTACAATATTAGAAAGTATTTTATTATTATTATTGTTGTATTGTGGGCCTTTATATGCCACTTCGACCAGCAGGTATATTGTGGCAACCCCTTTATTTTTTAGATTTCACCGTTATGGCCCATCGCCTCTAGGAAATTCCAGATTCTATGGGCGGTGACATGTACCTCTTCTGGGTGCACAATGTGTCGCCCTAGGTAGATACTTCTTTTGTGCATGAGTGTTCCGCAGGAGCAGAGAATGTGCATTGCTGTTTCCTATGTCTCCTGGAGTGCGATTTTTGAATCTCACTGGTGATATCAAAGTCACCGGTGACTAAAATTATCACCGATGACTTTTGTCACCATTTTCCTAAAGCCGTAGTTTTGAAAGTCACACGCTGTTTACCAACATGCAGAAATTTTACAATGTCAGTCAGAGACAATCTTCCCGTTACGTTCCTTTTTACGCAGATGTTGTCCTTGATACTGGTTTTTATTTTCTCATACTATAACTTAAAACAGATTCAAACGTAAAATGTAGCGTATGTGTCACTGTCATGTAACCGAAAATTAAAGTTTTGAAAAATTCTTGGCAGATGTCACATACGTCAACTGTCTAAAACAATCGCATGGTGATTTCAATTACGAGTGGGTAGGGGCACTCGTAAATCGATATCATAGGTATGACAAATGTAAGTCACCGATGAGTTTGAAAAATATGAACTTTCGGAAATTACTTACAGGTGAGAATTAGTCACTTGGTGAGATTCAAAAATCGATCCCCTGGCAGAACCTGCAAGTTGCATCCTGTTTCATACCCATTTGAAACAGGTGTTTGTTTAGTTTGCAGTGACCTGTCAGGATTCTCGTCACTGCGCAGGTTTTGTGCCTTTTGAGTTGTAATAGCTCTTTAGACAGTTTATTGTCGAACCCTTTGATTAAGGCTTTAGCCTGTTTTTGTCCTTTGGTGAACTTCCACAGCTATTAGTAAGTATATGTAAGTATAAGTAAGTATAGATGTCACAGTACCTCAACAAGGGGCTCGAGTGTGTCGCTGAACAGCAAATGGTTGTAGGGCAAGCCAAGTCCGACGGGGTCGTAGGAGCACACCGTGTTCAGCAGCGACGTGAACAGCGGCAGCGCGTGCCGGTTCTCGGGGCTCGTCAGGTACCTGCCGGGGGTAATATGGCTAGTAAAACAGTGAGTCTTTGAAATCTTCCAGTCTACTTTAAGGCTCGAGATGTCAGTCCAAATTACCTCTAGTATTAACACCCTAGCGGGCGCCTATGCCGTAGTTGCTTTTCGCTACATACGAGAGAAACCACGGGATCGGCTACGAGCGCAGTGAGTAGCGATTCTTGGTAGCGAATGTGTTAAAGTATACTAAATTGCTGCAAGACCCGGCTTCGCACGGATTACCCGTTTTACCGTACGAATGAAGCATGTTCCCGCGGTAAAAAGTAGCCTATGTTCATCAGTAAAATATTTTACAGTACATATGGTGCTACTTTCCCGCACTAGTGCGGAAAAGAGTACTTTTCGTGCATATGTCGAAACTTTAAAGAGCCATATGTACAGTAAAACGTTGTACGATACACGTGCGAATAGGTAATTCGCATCTCGTGTCGATTTAAAACACTCCCTTCGGTCGTGTTTTAATTTATCACCACTCGTTGCGAATTTCCTATTTTCAGCACTTGTATCGTAAATAACTATTTTCAAATCGGTCTAGTAGTTTAGCGCGAAGCCCACGCCGCTCGCCCAGATGTACTCGCAGCTGTCCAGCGAGGACAGCTCCTAGTTCCCTGTGTGTCACTCACGCGATCCACTTGTTGTGGTGCGCGTGGTGCGGCGGCTTGTAGACGGTCTCGCTGAAGGCGGTCAGCAGCAGCCGCAGCAGCTCGGCGCGCGCGGCCTCGTGCGCGGCGCAGCGCGGCGGCGCGCGCGCGAAGCCCACGCCGCCCGCCCAGATGTACTCGCAGCTGTCCAGCGAGGACAGCTCCTAGTTCCCTGTGTGTCACTCACGCGATCCACTTGTTGTGGTGCGCGTGGTGCGGCGGCTTGTAGACGGTCTCGCTGAAGGCGGTCAGCAGCAGCCGCAGCAGCTCGGCGCGCGCGGCCTCGTGCGCGGCGCAGCGCGGCGGCGCGCGCGCGAAGCCCACGCCGCCCGCCCAGATGTACTCGCAGCTGTCCAGCGAGGACAGCTCCTAGTTCCCTGTGTGTCACTCACGCGATCCACTTGTTGTGGTGCGCGTGGTGCGGCGGCTTGTAGACGGTCTCGCTGAAGGCGGTCAGCAGCAGCCGCAGCAGCTCGGCGCGCGCGGCCTCGTGCGCGGCGCAGCGCGGCGGCGCGCGCGCGAAGCCCACGCCGCCCGCCCAGATGTACTCGCAGCTGTCCAGCGAGGACAGCTCCTAGTTCCCTGTGTGTCACTCACGCGATCCACTTGTTGTGGTGCGCGTGGTGCGGCGGCTTGTAGACGGTCTCGCTGAAGGCGGTCAGCAGCAGCCGCAGCAGCTCGGCGCGCGCGGCCTCGTGCGCGGCGCAGCGCGGCGGCGCGCGCGCGAAGCCCACGCAGCCCGCCCAGATGTACTCGCAGCTGTCCAGCGAGGACAGCTCCTAGTTCCCTGTGTGTCACTCACGCGATCCACTTGTTGTGGTGCGCGTGGTGCGGCGGCTTGTAGACGGTCTCGCTGAAGGCGGTCAGCAGCAGCCGCAGCAGCTCGGCGCGCGCGGCCTCGTGCGCGGCGCAGCGCGGCGGCGCGCGCGCGAAGCTTACGCCGCCCGCCCAGATGTACTCGCAGCTGTCCAGCGAGGACAGCTCCTAGTTCCCTGTGTGTCACTCACGCGATCCACTTGTTGTGGTGCGCGTGGTGCGGCGGCTTGTAGACGGTCTCGCTGAAGGCGGTCAGCAGCAGCCGCAGCAGCTCGGCGCGCGCGGCCTCGTGCGCGGCGCAGCGCGGCGGCGCGCGCGCGAAGCCCACGCCGCCCGCCCAGATGTACTCGCAGCTGTCCAGCGAGGACAGCTCCTCGGCACGCTCCTGTACACAGGGACAGCTTTAGAAAGTGTTCGCTGTTATGCCCGATCCAGACTCTCCACGAGGCTACAGGAGGGAACGCGAGTACGAGAGTGTGGACGGTGCGCTCGTGTCCCCTCGTCTTTCCTCGGCTCGCCTCGCTGTCGCTCCGCTTGTTGTCGGTTTTTCGGACGCGAGGGGATGAGGCGAGGGAATTGACCACACTCTAGCGCTCGCTCACTTTCTGTTTGCTGATGCAGAGTAACGACCTAATCTGACGACTTACGTGTTATTTTTTATAATGACCAAGTGGAGTAACGAATTGTGTTATGAGTTTCAGATAAAAATATGCCTTATATGAGGTAATGCCGTCATTTCAATGGCGTCCATCTTGTAGTAGACGTAGCGAGCAATTTAATAAATCGAGAGTGTGGATGGCTAGCACTCCTACGGCCTCCACTCGCCAAGACTCATTCCGAGGAGGCGCCTCGAGAGTCTGGATCGGGCATTAGAGGTTGATTATCTTTTGTTCTTACCTAATGATGTGAACGCTTTAAGGCTTGGCCAAACACAGGGCGTGGCGCAGCGCGACGTCCGCCCCGCGTGATGCCGGCGCGATGGCTGTTCAAACAGGGCGCGCGTGGATCGCGCCGGCCTCGCGCTTTCAACACGCCCTCATCGCGCGCTTGAACGCAGCGCGATGCGGGCGTGACTCGCGCCCGGATACAGCATGCGCGTGCGGAGGGTCGCTCATTCCTTCCGAAGCCATAGATCAGAGTCATATATAACTTTATGATCTCTTACGAGATTTATATATTGCTACGCTCGTACTAGGTACCGCGCGCTGCCTAACGTCCGACTGATGTGACCCAGCGCGGCGCTGCGCTGCGCTCGCGCCGAGTGGACGCAAGGGGCAGCGCGGCGCGGGGCGCGATGCCGGCGGGACCCTGTTAGCATGTGTTTAATGCCGCCGCGGTCGCGCCGCGCGACCGCGGCGCTGGGTCGCGCCCTGTGTTTGGCCAAGCCTTTAAGAGGCATTACGCCTACAGAAGCAGAAGCGGAAACGTATTTCGCAAAATGCTTCCTTTTTCATTCAAGATTATGACGTAACTATTAGTATTCATTCGAAAACTGATAATGTGCTTAAATGATCATTTTACACCCATACTACACAACATATACCAAAGTACCTACAAAAAAGATGACGCATTATTCTGATTCACATTTTTTCCCCAAAATTCGCATTACAAGTACAAATATAACAGAGATACAGATAACCTCAACTGTTATCAATCACGATCAATACTCACGGGGCCGGAGCGCCGCGTGCTCGTCACTGTGAAGTCCGGGCAGAACAGCAGGTCCTGGAACAAGGTTATAGGTCAGCATATACAAGACGTCCACTGCCTCAGGCCTCCACTGCAATAGGACTCCACCAAAAATTGCCACGATGAGGTTATTTGGCGCTGTTAGGGAGCGTGTCGTATGCGCACGAGCCACCCGCATCCAGCGGGTTCCCGTAGGGAGTCATAGGGACCTATTTGAAAACAAAGTGAGCCAAATGAATAGAATAGGAAATCAGAAACTGTACGTGATATAGGATTCCATCTATTCTTTAAAATCTATCATGCTATATTCAAGTTTATATTTAAACATTTTAAACATATTTTAATTAAGTTTCTAATAATTGTATGATCTAAGTTTTTAAGATTGATTCATATTTAATCAATTTTACTGAAATTATTTGCTTTTAATATTTAGATATTAAAGTTTTATACTATATGTTATTTTTGTTGTTGTATGATATATGTTATATTCAGGCAACCACTATGAAACACATCTCTAAATTATGTTAGTTATAGGTTGGACAACCCATGTGACACTAAATAAATCATTATTGTCCTCACCATATATCATGAGTGATAGTGACATCAATCCAATATTAACATTATTCGCAATGCATTATTACTTACACAAACTGCATTGATGAGTGACTGAGCGAGTGGCACAGACTCATTCTCCGCAGCGGCGGGCAGGGAAGACCAGAAGAAGTTCTGCCACTCGGGTTCCTCCAGCATGTATGGAAGCACGCGTGTCAGCAGTCGAGCACAGTTCAGAGCTGCAGAATTTTTTTGATATGTAATTATTCCACCAAAGTTTCAATAACATGGGTAGAGCACCTTTTTCTTCTATTTAGTTTAGCCCACAACCGACCAAACACTAACCAGGAGACAGTTAATGGTGACACAATTTCCTAGAAGGAATTATTTGACCCAAATTTGTACCTGTTACCTATATTTTCAATGATTAAGTTCATCAAAGAAACACTTTGGACAGCCCTGTAATGTTTCTGTTCAACATCTGTAAAAGTTTCACATCAGATTTGTTTTTAATTGATATTGTAGTAGTAAATAAATTTGCAGGCATTCAACAAGTAATAATTGTTTCTACTTTGATAACAAACAATAAAGATTTACATACTTCATTGAATTTGTGATTATAATTCAAGGCTACATTGATTTCACTTAACCTTTCGTATGCCGAAGGGGCTCGCACACCTGTACCCGTCGTATGCCGTGTCCCGTATCCGTACCAAAGCTATAAAATGCCGGAGGAGCTCGCAAATTTGTACCTGTCGTATGCCGTGTCCCGTATCCGTATTTATACCAGTAGTGTGCCGTGTCCTGTATCCGTCACCAAAATAGTTCTAACACGTTTTTGTAAATTTCAGTTTAAATATCCTAAAAATAAGGTTGGAAATGGCATTTTATCGAATCGGAATGAATGAATGATACCATTGCAAACTTTCACTTATTCATAAGTTCACTCATTCGGTCGTTACAAGCATTTGAATTCGCGCATCGTAACCGCTGGTTGAGGAACAAGTGGCCTGCAGAAAGTCGTGAAAAAATGTGAGAAAAACACAGTAAAGATACAACAATTAATTATTTTATTGTAGTTTTGTTCTTTATGAAGCTATACAAATACATCAAACTCTGTAATACCAGCTAGTTTTCAAATATTTTACAATCAAAACTTCTGTTGGCTAAGAACCGTTTCGCGAGTGTAACTTATTTGCTGTTTCCTAAGAGTTTGAGTAATACTTTCTTCGAGTAACGTATATCATTTTGAAGATAATTTTATTGAGATTACTGTTACTCTCACGTTTGTTCAGTGAATCGAAATATATTAGTAAAATTTAATAATTTATCGAAGTGCATCCAAAATACACGCACACAAATGCAAATCAAAATGGCGGGCAACTCTGTACGTACACAACGTCAGCTGCACGAGGCCAATGACGGCCGGCTATGCGTGCCCGGATACGGCACACGGCAGATAGCGAAGTGAACCATTCACGCACACATGTACACAATCATCAGTTTATGAACGATTTGAAAACACACTTTTCTTTATTATTATTTATAAATGATTTGTATGTGGTGGAAAGAGTGTGATGCACTTTTAGAAAGCTGGTTTATTCTAGTTTATAATAATATCATTTATGTCGGGCATAGACTATCTATAAGTTTGATAAATTAGTATGGAACGTGGGCCCACTCAAGACGCCTTATTTTCAGTTTTTGAGTCACAGAATTAATTTTACTTAACTTATATACATTTTTGTGTGTTTAGTATAAAAAGGGATACACAATTTATTAAAAAAATATCTTATATAAATTCTACACCGCATAATTAAACGACAGGAGTGTCGAAAACTTCGTCTAGAACAAGCTCAAAATGGCGAACTTGTATGTTCGATTCTCACTTTTCATCTTGAAAATTCTGAACTAATTTCTTCTAAATTGTATAGTTTCTTGTATTAAGTATTTGCTTTGATGTCTCTAAAGGTTGGAAAATAAAACAAAAACTGTATTCGCGAAACCATTTTTTTGTTAAGTCGTAATTTCTTACGATGGGGACATTTCACATAAAATCTTGGAATCAAGAACCTGTAAATAAATTATAAAAGAGGTATTAGCAACAATGTGTAGCGCAAAATATAGTTTATTTAACGGACTTTCGATAAAACCACACTTGTAATACGTATTTAAGAACATGACTTATTATTTCTTTAAAAACTGAGCCTCTCCGATCGCCATTATAATTGACGAAAAGTGCCGGCAGACTAGGGGTACAAATGTGAGAGGTGGCTTGGCATTTTATAGTGTACGACCGGATCCGGGACACGGCATACGACGGGTACAAGTGTGTGAGCCACTACGGCATACTACCGGTATAAATACGGATACGGGACACGGCATACGAAAGGTTAAGTTTACTCTATAGCTTAAAGTATGTCATATTATTAGTTGATGTACTTCATCAGCCTAATAGTTCCGGCAACAGAGACATAATATTTTAAGCTTTACCGATCTGTTGTTCCCTCTGCGTGCGGCAGCTGCTGTCGACGGTCTTCACCATTTTCTCCACCGCCTTGTACACCAGCGTAGCTAGATTGTTGGGAGACTCCTCGCGCAGCGCGCGGATCTCCGCTCCAGGCACCAGCGCGAACAAGTCCTGCACGTTCGTCACGCTCTCCGACCAGAACTGGTCCCAGAAACTGTCGTCCGACGCATCGATAGGCTGCAACAAACGACTCATCAATAAAAACACCAACGCAAATCAAATGTACACGGTTTGCACCGAATCCTACCTGCGTTTTAGACGTGAGCTGCACCACGGCTTTCCGAAAGTTTAGTTTTGTGTCAGCGTTCCCCATTTCTAATGTTTTTTAATTGTTTAGTAGCATTTAGTCCATTTCCATACGCACGTAAACTGGGAAAACAAATCGACAATAACTGACTGACAGGAAAATGACAACAATCAAGACGTGTCATAATCAAAAAAAATTTTTTTTAAAGCATTAAAGGCAAGGTTTAAAACGCTACCAAATTTAATTGTATTCTATATTCATGGTCACACTAGAAACGTCTTATCTAATCTATCTTGTCTATTGCAAAAAATATTTGAAGCCCGAAAAATGGCTGCTGCAAATCTTGTCCGAAGTGCTTTTAGCGGATTATTACGAAAATCCTCCACATACAAGACTCCGGTAGTATGCCGGCTTTCCACCGTCGCCCTGCAACAGAAATACCATACAGTGAAAACCGCTGTAAATGTATACAATAAAAAGTACCCGCAAAATGGGGTAAGGACTATCAATCAATACAATGTATTTTTTTGGATTTCTGAGTAATACTCCTTTTGAACTTGACTTTTTACTTTATTATACAATCTTTGAAATTGTATACAAAAGTTTCATGCATTTTGTTTGCTTTAATTTTATATCATAACCTCAATCATTATATTGCATAACAAATGTGTATAGTGTTGCTAAAACTGTTTAGGTATCCCATCGTATGCAACCATACTCGTCAGGGCCCCAGACTAAGCCCTCCCCAAAAGAGATCGAGGAGCGCGTGATGAAAGTGTGCCAAGCTTACGACAAACTGACTCAGGCCAAGGTATCTTTATTATTCCTTACATTTTGTTTCAGAGCCAGAAAATCAACGTCCGCCAGTACAGTGCGGGCCCCCCGCTCAGCCTTGAGCTCATAGAATCTAGAGTACTTCTAGTCCTCAAACTTTATGACAAAATTTGTGCTGAAAAGGTAGCATGACATTTACTATCTCTAAACTTATACTGTAGTGTGGTACATGGTTTATGGTAACCTACTGGTTGTATGAAAGACTTCCAAGTTCTTCCAGCTGAGTACTCCATACTGAGACAATGAAAAAAGTTTACCTTTTTTACAACTTCAATTTTTTTATTTTGTTTCCAGTTGAGTGTTAACTGCCACTTCATGACCGACCTGGGCTTAGACTCCCTTGATCATGTAGAAATCATCATGGCTATGGAAGATGAATTTGGTTTCGAAATTCCTGATGGAGATGCGGAAAGGCTGGTCAGGCCCAAGGACATTATCCAATACATTGCAGACAAGGAGGATATTTATGAATAAATTAATTTCACTTCAAATTGAATTATAGACCAATTGCACTTACCATGTAAAATGAGTTAAAAAACTGGTTAAATAGTATCTTCAATTGGTCTAAATTTGCTGTCTTGATAGTTTAGTTGAATTATCTGTTAATTATTAATTATCAATATGGCTGAACATCTGTCTGTGGGGATGTAAAAAGTGTAATATCTGTTTTTATTATATGCCTGTTAGAACTAGATCATGTGCTTTTTATTTGGTCAAAGCTATTCTGTGGTACCATTACAATAAACGATTAGATTATGAAATGGTTTGTATCATTCCCAATTATTGTTTTGGTCAGGATTATTGTGCAAATTACATTTTTAAATTTATTGTGAACAATTTTGACCCTCTTGAATGTGAGTAGGCAGGTGACTTCAATTACCAAAGAGTCAGTTATGATTGTCATAATCATTATGATCATCATCATTTTTAGCCCGCAATCGCCCACTGCTGAGCATAGGCCAAAGAGAATATAACACTACGTTAAGGCATAGGCCTCACCCCGTGATGTCATTAAGATATGTTTATAACAAAAATCCATACTAATATTATAAATGGGAAAGTGTGTGTGTTTATTTGTTTGTCCGTCTTTCACATCGGAGCGACGAATTGCATGATTTTTTAAGTGGAGATAGTTGAAGGGATGGAGAGTGACAAGATAGTTTTTATCCCCTAAGGGGGTAAAAGTTTGTATGGAGCTGCGATATAAACGAGTTCCACGCGAACGGATTCGCGGGCAGGAGTGGCAGAAGCTAGTAATATATATATATATATTACATGGGTACCTCCTTAAAGTTGTTTTTAGTAGTCAACATTGCTATTGCTTCCATGCTTCGAATCATTCATATTGGACCTCTTAGTAGACCGTTTTATTTGTATTCTTATACTCAAAACGCGGATGCCCTCGTAATAGACAAATTGGGAAAGTAAACACGAAGTATGAATTGCTCTCGCAAGTACAGTCAAAAATATAGCTAACACGAAATTGAATCTTATTGGAATGAAAATAGGTTGTTAGTTCATTACTGGTGGGGAACATGGGTGTAAACAAATGATAGGTGTTAGAAAAAGCGCCATCTACCTTCTTATGTAAGCTTTTCACAGCTGTCTTCAATTTAAAGCCTCTGGGGGCTCAAATTCCCAACGCTTACCGAAAACTTTCCTCCAGTCAACCAATAAACAAAGTCTTCCCTACGATGAGGCACAATTAAAACGAAACCCGGACCAAGTAGTAATAGCGACTAGTGGTGAGGTCAGAGGTGAGAGGTAGGTACCGTAAATGGCTTAGCAGAATTGAAGAACTTCTACTTCTAAATATATGTCTTTCTACGCTAACAGGAAGCAATTATTTAGAAAATATACAGTTCTAATTTGCTTTATCAGCTAATATTTTTTCTTATAGGTATTTACTCAAAAGTTCCATTGTTGTAGACATTATCTGAGCTCAGTCAACTACAATAAATGTTTTGTGAAGATAAACAGAAGAACTACCAGCTACCATACATAGCAATCGGATGCATCTATCACACTCGCTCTCGCTTGGCTCTTACATGCGAGAGCGAGTAGGAACGTTTTGTTCATTGGAGTTTCTTAGAAAACAAAAGATTACTATAATAGGTAGGTAAGTAGTAAGAAACTGCCGCATGAAGGTACAGATGCCGTCAAACTTCTTGAACATTTGACCTAGCCTGCGCAAAGGCGAATTGTACCTGCGAGCTGCCCCCCCCACTTCGTCCCGCATGTTCAAGAAGTTTGACGGCATCTGTACGGTCTTATATGTAAGTACCTATTTTATTTTGTTACTAAATGAAACGTATGAGAACGCGGAACGGGAGGCATATACTGCGGAAGGTTTACGAATTACGATACGATAAACCGAGTAGGTATAGCGAACGTACGTCGCAGTATGACCTACAAATGCCTAGACCGCTACACAATATCGACGCGACCCGTAACTATATTTTTGCCTGGATTTATTGATTTTTGTCCAATGACGCCGCCGTGCGGTCATCCGGCGCCAAAACATGCCTAGAATCTAGTTACTGCGTACACGTATCTACACATAGTACAGACAGGTATGTAGTTAGCTATACGATGTGTTTGAGTAGTGGTAGGTGAAACTAGCAGTTTCTGCTAAATAAAGTTATCTAAGAGACCTCAAATCGGTTCATTAATTGATAAGGTAAACCCCGAATTCGCACCCCTGTAAGATGTTAAGTAAGGTTGGTTTTGACTTGTGATAACAGCACCTTTGTTATACCTCGACACATTTAAATAGAGCATAGAGCTCCGGGTGCCTTATAAAATCTATGGCCGCCAGAGCTCATTTTACGTAGGTTGTTTTGTATTGTATGTTATCAGATATACATTTACGTAGGCACATCAAGTCAAGAGCATATAAATTTGCATACTTAACTAGAAACACATTGACTGACACCGCCTTTGGATATTTAAACTCGGCAACGCATTACATACACATACCTATGTATATTTTGGCGGTTATCTACTCGAGCAAACACGTCATGCTGCTTTTTTTCGACCGTGTGCTAGTAAAATTAAACGTTTAGCTACGTTTCTTATGTCTATGCATATAGTCGTAGTCGTACCACCTGCGAATTTAGATTTGTCACGGAACTTTGAACCCTAAATAGACAGTGTTAGAGTTAGTTTTTGGTCGTCCCTAAATTCTGTCACAGCCAAATGTACTCCGTCGAATCTGAAATTGAAGAGGTAACGTAACAAAGAACTTTCTTTCTTTAATTTTGTAGTGTACTGTAAGACAAAAGTGGCACGTAAAATAGCGTTTTACAACTAGTTTCTTAGTTTCCGTGCGCACATGGGTCGTACTATAAATAGTGCGGGCTAGCCCGATCCCCGATCCCTGACGAACGTGTTACATGTAAGTAGTTATAGCCCGCAGCGGACTGTACTGCGCCCAACGCCGGCGGCCGGAAATCAATACGCTATGCGAGGCCGTGCAATACCTATATGGAAAGCCCTCATATATATTCAGATTCGCAATATAATAGACTAGCCCGTCCGATGAAAGCAATTTAAACAGAATGAATAAATAAAAGACAGCAGTTCTGAATCATAATATTTTATACAACTCTTTAATGACGAATTACACGAGATAAGTTCATTTGTTTATAAATAAAAAGGGAAAAGAAACAGTTCGCATTCGCGCAACAGTTATATACAGACTAAGCTCTCACACACTCATTAAATTACAGTTTATTTACAATAGTCGTTAAAACTATACCCTATTTGCCAGCCTCAAAACATAGTTCCTTTTGATAAAGTTATTCACTACATCTCTCAACGGCACGTCTTAGAATGAAGTCTGTCTGGGCTTGTACAAGAAAAGTACAATGAAATTGACAACTATGGCGAAAAACTTGCGTTTGCGTGACGTCATCTTCCTACACACATTTAAGAAAAAAAAAAACATCAACCATGATGCTCAAACAAAAAATAAACGTAGATTTTCGAGTAAGCTCATACGGGTAAGAGATCAAAACAATAACTATGTAGGAAGACAACATTGCAAAACTTATTTATTATGCTAGGTAACTGATGCCGGGACCTCACCAACTAACCAGTTTAAGGCGCACCCAGAAAATTGTCACTTTTGATTGGCATTTTTCACTGTTCAATAAAAATAAATTCTGATTTCACTAGAATTCTATTCACAGGGACCAGGACAGTCACAGGTTGAGTTGTCTCAGTTCTGGTATTTCCGGTCACAGAACGGGCGTGTTATCACTGTCACCAGTGATCACTGTATGCCCCCGCCCCCGCCCCCGCCCCCGGTGTGGGCGCGCTACCTGAGCCGGGCCTGGCGCGGCTTGGCGGCCGAGCGCAGGCGCCGCGCGGCCGCGTCCACGCGCGCCACGCGCACCACCGGCTGCAGCCAGCTGCCCAGGTTCGTCAGCGCACGTTTCTTCTTCCGCCCCCGCTCCTCCCCGTCTTCAGACACGGACGACCGCGCGGATTCCTTCTCCTTCTTCTTGTCCTCCAGCAACAGTTTAACGTCCAGCCGGAGCGGCTTGTCGTCCTTGCTATCGGGCCGCTCGATCTCCATCGGCTCTTCCGGCTCGTCCTCCGACTTGACTTCGGGCGCTATCGTCTCCTCGTCCCTCTCGGACAGGTTGTCCTCGTCGCACGTCTCGTTCGCCGTGTCGCCGGAGCCGACGGACGAGCGGTCGGTGCTCCCGGTCTTCTCCGAGCTGTTGGTGCGGGAGCCCTTTTTCGGCTTCTTCTTGTTGGGCCAGCCCGTTCTGTTTTTCTTTTTGAAGCGGCCGCGGCGGCGGGCGCGGCGCCGCTCCGCGACCTCCGCGATCTCCTTGCGGATCATGTCGCAGCCGTCGCACTCCGACACGAGCCCCACGATGTCGGGCGGGGCCGCCGCCGCGGGCAGTGCTCCGCCGTCCATCTCGTCCAACTCGTATTCGGCATCGTCGTCGAAAACCTCTGACAGGAATTTTTGGAGGCGCTCGTCGGCCTCCTGGGCTTCCGACGGCTCGGGCTTGGCGCTGAGCACGTCGCTGACGGTGTCCTCGGAGGCGGTGGACTTGGTGTCGTCGGGGCCGCGGCGCTGAATGCCGGCCGAGCCGAGCATGGCGAGGGTGGACGCGTGCTCGCGCGGGGACTTCCGGGGCCGCGAGTCCAGGGCCGCCGCGGCCGCCACCCGCTTGTGCAGCTTCCGGGACTTGAGGCCGCGCGTGCCGTACCGCTCGGAGCGCGGCTCGCGCGCTGGAGGCCGCGGTAGTGCGCTTAGGGGACAGCAGTTTAGCTTCAGCGGCGGTAGCTGACCGATCTCGTACGGTAACTTTGGCGAATTGGAGTATAATGCTGAAACAAAAGGACAGTTGAATAATAATAACGAACTTAAAGTGCCCAATGAAAACAATATGAGTTCAATAGATAAGTTTCTTACCAAAACACCGCGGCACGTTTTTGACGACCAGCTGGTCGTGGTCCTGCCGCTGGAAGGTCTCGAACCAGGGCTCGCTTCGCGGCACGCTCTCGAACGCGAACTCCAGCTGCTCGACCGCCGGCGTGTACTTGAGCTTGCCGTCCTCCCACTTCATGCACTTCTCCACCGGCTCATCCCGAAGCGGGCTCACTTCAGGCTCGGGCTCAGGCTCGGGCTCGGGCTCGGGCTCGGGCTCGGGCTCAGGCTCAGGCTCAGGCTCAGGCTCCACGGCTATTTCGACTTCCACCGGCCCCTCGGGTTCGGGCGGTGGCTCCGGTTCGGGCGTGGGAGGTTTACAGGGCGCCCGACGCGTCCGCCTCACGACGGGGACGATTCGTCGCTTCTGCCGCCGCTTATCGTCGAGCCAGCTGTCTTCTTCTGAGGATTCCTCCTTGAGAGCGGTCGGGCGCGCCTGCCGCCGCCGCTCAAGCGCCGGCGCGGGCTGCGGCGGGGTCTTGCGGCGCGGGGACTCCTTCTCCTCCTCCTCCTCCTCATCATCATCATCATCATCATCGGAGGAGGACGTCGAGCTGGTGGAGCTGGCGCGCTTGGGGAACATGAACTGCTCCGCCTCGTCGCTGAGCACGGACAGCTCCGAGCGCCGGACCTTCCTAAATTTGACTACGAGCGGCTTGGCGCCGTTGCACGTCGGCGACGAATCCTTCCGTTTAGCCACGAAGCCGCCGCTGGACCGCAACTTGGTACTGACGCCGACGACTTTGTAATACTGTCTGTCCTCCTGGCTGTCCGTTTTTCTCCGCGTCCGGCGTGGTTCGTCGTCGAAGGCTCCGTTGCGTGGGGAGGCGCCATTGCACATGTTGCGGAGAGAGCGGCGCTCGCCGTTGACGGGCAGGATGCCGCCGATGAGCGAGTCGAGCGCGAGGAAGTTGGCGGTGTCGCGCGCGAAGGCGGCGTGTCGCGGCGAGCGCGCGTGCGCGGCCAGGTCCGCGAACATGGCGCCGCACGCCTCGCAGTACCCGCCCATAGGCTCCGCGTCCTCCTTCTCTTTTATCCGCGGCCGGTTCTTCCGCGTCATACTGAAAGTGAACAGGCTTTTAGTTCAAGTCAACAATATACAAATTAGAAAAGCATATCTGTGCAGAAAAAGAAAAATAAAACTCAATAATGACATACTTAAAGTTATTTGGCTACAGGTATCATCAGTTGTTTCAACTGCCTGACAAATATACTACAAAATTTCAGATAACATTAAAAAGTCACTCAAGAGAGATCTTACATCTTCTTTTGTAGTGCTGTGATATGCAGAGATTTTTTAAAATTAAAGAAATATGTTTAATTCTTGTTGATATTAATTAAAACAATTCAATCAATCAATGAAATAATGGATCATTCAATTTGTAATATAATATTGGACTTACTCGTGATTCTGCCCAATGGTGTTCTGATAATTGTTATTGACGGTGACTCCTTGGTTTACAGTTTCCTTTGTCTCTTTCCTGTCCCTAACCGGATTTGGTTCTAACGATATGTCGGGCCACTCGTCGAATTCCTTGTACAATGGCCGGCACTGTCTGAAAATAAAAGCAACCTTATAGACATTGCGTAAAGCTGAAATTCAATTAAAATTACTTTATAATTATGGTTCATACTTGTCCAAAAATTCAATCTTGATATAATGCTTTGTGAAGAGCCTGACATTCGCTTTACGCGGGGCCGTGAAGAATGTGTCATACAGTTTATCCAATAGAGCTATAGCCTGAAAGATCAAATAAGCTGTAAATATATATAGAAATGAAGGAAAGCAGTTAGTTAAGAGAGCTAATTTCCATTGGTCTATAAGGAGAAACCTATTTCAGTTAATTTACACTAAAGGAGAAAATTAGAGCGTGAACATGTATTTATCAATGGAATTAAGCAAGAAAGATATAGTTCTCACAGTAAAAGTGCTTAAAAATGTAAGATTATTTGTTAAAGAGAAGCACCCTTTACATATTTGAGCACTTTAGCTCCTGACATTTACATAACAGTAGGATAGAACAGGATGCATGCTTGTTTAAGGGGCACAAAAAGCATATTATGTCCTAACCAAAGCAAGTAACAAATGAAAGGTACAGCTTTTCTTTTGAGCCTATTGTATTATTGGCTTGAATACATCTATTGGTTCGTTAATCAAACTTCCAATGACATTTTCATGACAGAAATTCAAAGAAGATTTAGGGTAATTATAACTTTAATTTATTTATTTATTTTGTTACATTATTTAATTTATTTATCAGGCAGGCAGTTGGAACATCTTATTATGTCCATATTCAACCTGTTTCACGAAGCAAAAATTTGTCTGGGAAGAATGAACTCCGGTAGTCTGATAAATAATTTCCATACTTGCACTTCCAAACTTGCTGGAGAAGGCTGAATTATTTACGTTACGATAAAAACACAATCACTCTTAAGTTACGGCAGCCTAGTGATTCGGCTGGTGCGGTGGTGGGCGGAGTGGTGCGGCTGTCAAGCGGCGGTCGTGGGTTCGAATCCCGGCTTGTATCAATGACTTTACAACTTATATACGGAATATTTACAGTTAGCTTTTAGATGAAGGAAAACATTGTGAGTAAACCGGTCTAATCTCAATAAGGTCTACTTTTCTCTCTGGGTTGGAAGGTCAGATGCCAGTCGCTTTCGTAAAACTAGTGTCTATGCCAAATCTTGGGCTTAGGTATCAAAGCAGACCCCGGGCTCGTTCAGCGCAGAACCGGGAATAACGCTAGGAGGATGATGATAAACCCGCGGTCACCCATACATTGACTGACCGCTGCCATCTTTGCTTAACCTGTGTTATCGTTTCCGACTCGCAGGCGCCGCTAGGCTCATAGGCGCTCATAGGAGCGCTTCACCATCACCCTAGCTAGGCAGCAACAACAGCCCATGCGAGCAATACCTTCTCAACGGAGAGCAGCACGTAGTTGTGTTGTGTGGTCGCGCTGTGGACGCGTTCGAGCATGGCATCGGCGCGCGCGCGGGCGGCCTCACGGCGCCATCGCGGGCCCGCGGCGCCGGCGCCGGCGCCGGCCGAGCGCACCACGTGCGTCACCCGAGCGCTCAGGCACGCCTCTTGTTGCTGCAAACAGAACTACACGTGAGACATTCATTAACCACCTCTACAGTTACAAGTCAACCCACGTAAAATGAGCTCTGGCGGCCATACATTTTATATGACACACGGAGCTCTGTTTAATGTGTCGAGGTGTACCATGAAGTGGAAACCTTTTACTATGCTAACCTAATCGAATCTCATTTCCTGTATTCGCAACCTGGGGGTATTTGCTGACAAGTACAACTGCCCTTTTTTACAATACTGGGTGAGCCAAATAAAAGCGGTTGCTCAATTTAGAGTTAAGTAGACATAAGTATGTGCCTATGCACATACTAACAAAATTAGATTAAGACTTACTAACATTATTTGAATATTGCAAAACTTGAAATAACAATTGAATTTATTTCATTTATTTACTATTTTTATTTATGCCTCAGAAAAATATACCCAAAAAAAATAAGATACAAGATAAATTACATTATATGTATCTGTTAACATAAGGTAACAAAATAAATGCATTTATATCTAATCTTGTTCTACATTATTAGGCACTTCCAGTGCAAGGGGACTTCAAAAGTCAAACACAGTTCTTCAGTCTGAGTACCAGCATCATATAGCGAATAAGTATGACTAGCTAGTATATATCACATACTGTTTTGAACAAATCCTTCATGTCAAAGCCCTAAAGCCTAAAAAAGCCTAGGGCTGCTGGGCTATGTGCTGAGCGAGTTCACCATAATAGTTAATTTATCAACATGAAAGGGCACTCCATTATCTATATATTTTTATATACATATTACTTGACTAATCTTCAATTAGGTGTCAAAGCGGACCCCCAGCTCCTTTAGGGCACAACCAGGAATAACACTAATGATGATGATGATTTGACTAATCTTCAATCTATAACTCAGCTTGTATATTTATTAATGATGTTTCTAGTCTGAATGACTGGTAAAATTTTGCAAGGGTAAGTAATTCAACTGCCTATTAGTGAGTAGAAAGTGTTGTGCTGAATGTGCAATGCAAAAATGAAACTTATTGCAACACATATTATTAAATATCAGCTAAATTTTGATTCAAAACAACTTGGTCTAGTTAAGTATCTTGAGTACACATAAAAACTATAGAGAATAAATATACAACACTTTTACACATTATACTAGATAAGATAAAACACAGGCTGCTAAACAAAATTTTTAAGAAACTTATGTTTTTTTTTTAGAAAAATATTGTTATCTTATCACATAATATTCCCATCAACTAATGCTTGAATGTATGTATGTTGAAAACAAGATCATAGAGCAATATTCCATTAAATCTAATAATACCTTAAGGACCTACATTTCATTTTGCCAAAATTAAATATTCTCAATTATGTTTTCTTTACTTGTTTATATATAAGAGCAACTTAGAGAAAACATATTGTTTCTATTTAGGTTTAAGATGAGCACCAGCATTTATCAACACTTTTGCTCTGAGACTTTTGAAAGGCACCAAAAATCACAGAAGAGTATAATTAATTCCCTAGCCAAGTGTTTGTTACACATGGTTCAAATGAGTAAGCCATATGTGAAGTGATATTGTTCTTAAAAATATGAAAGATGTTATTCACATTAGTATTGCAGTGTTGCTAGTCGAAAAAAGTCAATTAAATATTCCAATTGAATGATTAGCAACTCTTATAAGAAAATCTGTCACTGTCAAATAAAAAAATGCTAACAGTGCAGTTGGTAAATAAAATGTGAAAGTCAGCACAAAACGTGCAGTGACCCAGCGCGTGTCGCAATGCCCCCTTTACGGTAAAACGCTGATTTAGGCACAAGAGTATGCATAGGAAGTGAGCATAAAGTAGTGGCATGCAAGTATCTAGTTGATGAGGTAACGTCGGTACACGGCGCTCGCCGCGAGCGACATAATACACCGCACTTTTCCTTGAAATACGGTCAGCAAACGTAGCGCGACGCCGGCATCGCGGCATCGCGGCATCCCGCCCTTCGCTCCAACCGTCCCGCGCAAAAAAATAACATGCCCGCCACTCACAAACCAAACTCACCCTTATACTTTACATCTTAAGAACTACAACCCCTTGAGATGGTATAAGTAATATCAACTGTCAAAAATTAAGCATACACACGCGTTACCGATAAGTAACTACACTTTAGGACCGCTTTTAAAATGGATAGTCCACCGCGGGCGTAAGGTGGCGGCGCGCGGCCTCGTCCCGTTGCATTTCGCGCTGCGGCGGCGGCTCTAACGCGACCGTACAAAAGATGACCTAAAATCGAACGCAAGCTACGCGCCCGACTGGTCATACTACAAACTATGTTTAAACCATTTTCTTAACAATTGTGACACGATCCCGGTGTCGGCTCGATTATGAAAGCGTCACCGAACCCATATACTTACACAGAAGGCGTCCGCGCGCTTCGCTTATCACAAAAATAAGTAACTATATACCAGTCAACGAGATGGACACTTCGTCACTGCTTGATTCACTCGGAATTACGACACTCTCTTTGAATGTTCCTATAATTTAATGTATAACAGTCTTCCAGATAGTTAACGCATTCAAAGTAATAGTAATTATTAGTAAATAGGTACATTTGCTAAAGATATACGAAATATTCACAATAAACACACAAATCTGTCAGACAAGATGGAGTTATTTCGCTTTAGTTATTGTTTAGCTCGCTGGCGGCGCTGGTGTCGAGCGGAAGGGGCAACGCTTCTCATTGGCTGGTTTTCAATGCGTTCCGTTACAACGCAGATTTTTATGAAAGGGCACAAAAATGGCAAATTAATTTTAAATATCGTTTTGAATACGAAAATTTTAACGCTACTGAAAGAAAAGCAAAAGCTCTCCAATGATTTCAATGTAAGAAATATTGTCCCTGGTTTCTTTCATGATTTGGTAATTTATCGAAAATATATCAAACCATAGAAATGGAACGTAGGTAACGCGACAAAATATGATCGATCTCGATTGGCCACGAATGTTGTTGTCGATGTGGATTCCTTATTTGTTTAAGTTGCACTGCTACATAACCAAATACATAAGAAAAATGTAATGTAACGTATATCTCGTATACACAGTGAGGGGTAAGATTTCGGCGGCAAAAAAAGGGTATACTCACTAAACCCATGTCTTGGAGTCTTCTTGATATAGATCTACACAACCCATGGTCTTGGATATCCAAATAAAAACAGAAATTTCTTCTAGCTGTAAAAGAATAACATGTTTAGATACTATTTTGAAACTTGGACTAACACACCCCCTAACAGGGGTTGAAAATATGGCGAACCTTGGTTGAATTTCTCTTGACGGCTCAAAGTTGACACCATCTTCAATGAAAAAGCTTCGTATCTTTCAGAATGCACAACACTATCATATGTAATGCTATTTACATTTCACTTCATATCCTTGGACGGCCCTATTATATCAATACTACACACTAATTATATAAGAATAAGATCATATTAGTGTAAAACTAAAAATGAATTTTACAAAATACGTTCGAACATTGAAGTGTCAGTGACAGCTGACACCAATAGAGGATAGAGTTTGCTGACGTTGATCTATGGGTGGAAAAATCGATATAGAGATCGATATCGACATGGAAGTAGGAATATATCGATGTTTCTTGACGAATAACCGAACCGATACTAAATCGATGTCAATCATGCTTCATCGATTAAAATATAATTTCGTCTTGTAGATTAAAAAAGAATTATGTTTGATTCAGGAAATAAGAAAAAATTGAAAACTTTAATAATATAGTTTCGAATAGAACCATGCCCTTTCTCGCCGTGGGTGCAAGTGTAGTAAGATAAGAGTCGACTATGGGTACGGGGTTGATATATGTTGCGAGCGATTGGCTAGCAATTTAAAGTATTTTATTTTCCCATCTTTGAACCTAGAATTACTAGGCTAATTATATGACACTGAAAATCTTATTTCATGTGTTCTGCCTACCCCATTTTGGGAATATTTATGCATCTAAGTCAACTCGCCGTAGACAGCATTAAAACTCGCATGGCTATATTGATATCGCGCGTAGTTTTACTTTCATGCACGGCACTGCAGCCGAATATTCTGGGAAGAGGAAAATGGAGCATACATAGGTAACTATGACGCGCCAGAGCCCGAGGCAGCGGCTGGCTACGTGCTCGCTATGTACGTACTTTATTGATTGCTCGTGTTATGTGCTGAACTGCCCGGCGAGTACCTAGGTAGTATGTACCAAACACCGCCCGGCCTGTTTATTTTGTAACGCCCGTTTTATGTAGCTCGAAATGAATCCAATTTCATTGCGGTATTGTGAAATAAAAGCAAGTGGCGTTCGTAATTCTATTAGAGTGGCGCGGAAATATGTTGACTAAAGTTTCAAGGAACGTAAGTAGGTAACGTGGAGGATGTTATGAGTAGAATATTTTTACGCGACTTCAAAAAAGGAGGAGGTTCTCAATTCGTCAACTTTTTTTAAACCCTTGTCGCAAAGAGAGGGGGAGATTAACGTGTCTGTCTGTGTATCTGTCTGTGGTATCGGATCTCCCAAACGGATGAACTGATTTTCGTTTAGTTTTTTTGTGTCAGATAATTTTACCCCGAGTGTTATTAGCCATGTTTCAGGAAAATCTGTTCTGCCGTTTTTGAGATATTGGACTTTGAAATGAAAATGTCGGCGGTTTTTCAACTTAACTAAGTTCTAGTTATTAACGTATGTTCTTTGATTGCTCGCTGACGCCTGGATCGATTTGGAAAGTTATTTTTTTTGTTTGAAAGGGTATCCTTCCCGGCCACCATGGCCATGAGGTCAGGATCTGATGGTGGGCTACCGGAGAAATCGAGGGAACTCTTCAAATTGTATAGACACACTTGAAGCGATTTGGGCACTGATTTGAAGTCGTTTTAAACTTTGTTTTTATGGTCAGCTACCTGGTTTAACGACTGTAATAAGGACGAAGAATATTTATTTATTTATTTATTATAGACACACATATAAGCTCACAGTATGACATCAAAACGCTTACACGGTAACATATTATGTACTAGTAATATACCTACCTATAAAGTTGAAGTACACTTAAACAGTTTTGTACATAAACATAATGCTATAACTGTAGCCCCTTAGGAAGTAAAATAATAAAATATATATAATTGATTTATTTCCGACAGATAAGTATTATACATTAATCATAGCATTGATGATAACAATTGACACATACATAGGTAATCTAAAAATAATAATTAATCAACATTACATATTTGCTGCACTGGGTAAAGATCCTTACTTTGTTTGGGCAGTGATTGATGATCTTTACCTAGTGTTTTGTCATCGGGCAGTCCAGTCGGTAAGCAAACATACTCAGGAGGATGGTAGAACTGCCACGCACTCTGCTCAACAGAGACGCAAGTCTCTTCCGTCAGGCCGTGGAAACGTCAGCACGTCTATCATGGGACGGCCGCGACATACTCTCGAAATTTCTCGCACTATACCTCTTGTTCTAAGTACTCTGAGAGACGGATGGATAGTGCGAGAAAAATCAAGAGAGCTCGCGCGCCGCCGCGTGATCAGAGGGGCTACCGCGAAGTAAAAACGAACTTCGTTCGAGCATCTCCCTCTCTATCGCTCGAAATGGCAAGTGCAACAGAGAGGGAGATACACGAACGAAATTCGTTTTCGTTTCGCGGTAGGGCCTCTGTGCTGTGTGCGAGGAGGTCGGATATGTTTGCAGAGGTGAACGCGCTACGTACAGCGTCGCGGCAGTTTCATCTGCATCCTGAATATGTTATATTATTATACTGGACCCTGAGCGTATTGTATGTGTGCTGCGTATGACTCACCCACAGGCTATGCACTAGGCTATGTAAGCACTTTATTGTACACAATAAGGTTTAAGGATATACATGTTACACAATAGATCAAAGTACAAAGGCGAACTTATACACCTACTTTATACATTTAGTTTAAGTAGGTAATAGAAAATAAACTCCAAATATACTTTTAGAATATCTAGTTCGTTTACTTAAATCATATAAATCTGGGGGGGTTAGACAATAAATGTTGCTTAGGAGCCGTCAAACACAAATGTTCAAACTTTTCTTTGTGAGCGTACCTGTACAGAGTATTTCATTGTTATCGTCGTCCGGAGGACTCGTCACGCCATCTAGCTGAGTAAAAATTTACTATATATTTCCGTCTACTCACCAATAGATGGCGCGTAGATTATATGCTTAGTTTTTTCACTAGATGGCAGAGTTCGAGGTATGGGAAAGTATCATACATACATGAACGATGCAACGAGCTTCCCCAATGTCGTCACGCAATACTATTATGCATGTTATCGCGCAAATCCTAGTGATTTCTGTATTTTTTGATTTAAGAACTTTTTCTCATCAAAAAGGGTTACTAATGTGTTGCATAAAATTGATTGTCATAATTTTATTTTGCATAACAGCCTATGGCAGAATCATCATTTCGCCGAATTACTTTTCGCATAAATTTCATTGCATACAGTCATTTCGCATAACTTCCTTTGGCAGAATAGTACATTGCCATAATGACGATTGTCATAATTGATCTTGTATAAAAAAAATAACCTCGAAGAAGAAAGCGGCAGCAAAGCTGGTCGGTTTTTGCCACTTCTAAGTCCCTGTTCCCTACTAAGTAAATTCGGCCATATGACTATACTGCAAAAAAAAATCTGCCAAATGAGTGTTATGCGACATGATATTCATGCTAAGTATATAATTATGCTAAAGTATCATTCGGGTAAAAATGTTTCTGCGATAACTGTTATGCGGAGTGTATTTCGGACAATCGATATTATGCCAAATAAAGGGAACCCCATCAAAAAGCTACGGCGTAAGTGGTTCAGGCATGCGGCGGTCGTGGGTTCGAATCCCGGCTCGTGAGCAATGAGCTTTCCGAAATTTTTGATCTTTCTTCGTCGTAGTAGTTCTCCCTCATATATTTGCTCAAGTCATCCAATTTATTTAATCAAATGCACATTGGGCAAAGATGACCTGCCTGATGGGACCTTTATGTACGGTTAGCTTTTCGGTGAAGGAAAACATTGTGAGGAAACCGGTCTAATCCCAATAAGGTCTAGTTTTCCCTCTAGGTTGGAAGGGCAGATGGCAGTTGCTTTCGTAAAACTAGTGCCTATACCAAATCTTGAGATTAGGTGTCAAAGCGGACCCCGGGCTCCTGGGGCACAACCGGGTATAACACTAAGAGGATGATGATGACTCATGCAATGATAATTAATTTGATTTTGTGCTTTATTTAGTACGAAAGGGATTTCCATGCTAATCACAGCACAATAGAGACTACAGAAAAAGTCAGGATTTTTTTCCCTGTCAAAGTCCTTATATTATTGACATAACATTGAATTTCACCTGGCATATAGAAAAGGTATTTTTTCTCAAGGTAACGAGAGACATGATAAATAAAACACACACCCCCACTTAGAAATACACTTATAATAAAGATTAAATTAACAATTACAATATTACATGTAATATACATAGCCTTTTGTAAAGCATTGCTTGTATACCTACCTACATATATAAATATGTTCGGGTGGTAGGCAAAACTGGATCGCTTATAAAAATACACAAGTGCGGGACATTGACTTGCTATCTCTTTTACTCACAAGGCGAGCCTCGTCTGCTATCTTTTTCAAACTTTGAAAATTACAGCATACTTGCCTCGCCTCGGCGAATAAAATACAAGGTACTGAAATGTAAGGCTACTTTGAAAGCGTTTTTAAAAACATAAATAAAGACGGCTTCAAAATAAGCAGTGTGATTCAAGCATTAAGCTTACCACACAAGCTTATTCACAGCACCATATCACAATAGTCTAAGTATGTCCCAAGCACCAACTCTTGAGTGAAGTGATGAAATGGCCGCTTTTTTTTTAAATTTTATATGGTACATACATTATTATATGATAATAAGACTTAAAACATCTAGACTCCCTATCAGTCTCAAATTCAACTTCACAGACAACACAAGCCACCACAATGAGTTAAATGACATCCATTTAGAGTCACTGACGGTTACAACCTATAAATAACTTTGATATTTATATTACACTGTGTGAAAATTTGGACAGACAACTGCATTCTAAATTTCTAACTGCACTTGAACTGTGCAGTTGGAATGCAGTGCATCTGTCTAGAACAAAAGTCGACTTCAGAAATATCTGAGCTCATAATCGTCGCTTCTTGTCCGACGGCAACTTGACAATCTGGATCTCATTTTTAACAATCTTGTATCTCAGATATTTTTGACGGCAACTATGATCGACTGCATCATTAAGAGACAGATTTTAGAAATATAGTATAATCTATTTATACATTAACATAATCTATTTACACAGACAATGTACGGAGTTCCTCTAGTTTATCAGCAAATAAATTAATTTACATATCACCGATTTTTTGACTGAAGCCTGAAAAATTCTTGAATGGAACAGAAACCATACTAATAATTATACGGTTTAATTCATGTATGGCATGTTAAGTAAAATCCTGGCAATAAACGAGATTTATCATCAGTGTTGCCAGGTACAGCTGCAATATTGAGTTGTGATATAAAATTGTTTTTAAAATGAAATGATCATATCATTTCCCCATAGAGGTTTCCATTGCGTCTGATGTCTCAGAGGGTACTGTCACAGGGTAGGCTTACATAAATCCCTGATGTCCAGTTTTAGATGACCAAAAAAGAAAAACCATACCATTTCCAGTGCATGATTTCGGCCCGTGCCGGAAGCACGGCGGCCTGCCAAGGTCACTCCATGCCAGATTTTCTTGAGCGACTTGACGACTTGACTTTGCTTGAGCGTTCGCCAATTTCGTAGGTGTTCCCAATAGTTAAATTCCAATGTCTTCGTCTCTGGTTGACACCGTATGCTACCCACAGCGTTTTGTTCTACAGAAATGTCTGCATTGCCATAAACTTAGCTAGTACACCCTATACGGACGGTTGTCATCAACCGGAGATCAAGGCTTCGTAGACTCCAAAAAAAAAGCGTGCTATATGATTTTTTTTTTAAAAGCCAAGTGTCCATAGGAGGCAACAATTCCCTTCAATGTCTATGCCCCCTTTAGTTTTGACACTACTCCAAGACATCCTGTATAAAAGTACATTAATGTTGCGGCTTGTCGCACTGGTCACCGTTCGAGTCCCCGTTGAGTATCGGCGGGGCCGGTGTCTTGATCAGCGGCGCTGGTATCACCTGTTAAACAAGTTGGCTCTTTAAAACTTTTTAACAAAAAAATTAAACCGCCGGAAAAAAACTGATAACCAAAAAATAATGATTCATTTTTATTTAAATTAATCTGAGTGTACCTAAGTAATTTTGAGTTGTGGGACCAACTTCGAGGCATACCCTTTCTAATGAAAAAAGAATTATCAAAATCGGACGACTCTGTAAAAAGTTATGCGTGGTCATACATAAAAAAAAAATACGCGTTGACTTGAGAACCTCCTCCGTTTTTTTCGTCGGTTAAAAATAGGTTTATTTAGCGCCCACGCGCCACGTTCCTGACTTGCACAATTTGTGAGAGGTCTGCGATACTTTGCAAGATATGGCAGTGATATTGATATAAATAATAACTCTGCCACTAATTCGCTATCACATCGTTTGAGCACATTAATTGGTAATCTCATCTTCTTCTAAAAAATGACTTCCCTCTATAAGTTAACGCGTTCGCTGACAGTACGTCGACAGGCGGGCCATATGTATGCGTAACAACGAACGCGTTAAGATGATTTCGCCAATGTCCAGTTTACCTGTACAGCGAGGTTGTTCGGTAGTTTGGTCAGCCGTCAATAATTCAATCAGCTTCAGAAGTTCCGCTTAAGAAGCAAGTCCACCGCTGACCGCATCCCCGTCGGAAGCCATTAATTAGGTAATGGGACAGCTGACAGCCACGTCAAGACAGTGTCATGTATGTACGACGTTCTCCGTTTCAGCTTCGGCAAAAATTCTTTGATATGTCCGGATGTTCTCTACAGGTCACATTTGTCAACCGATTCTCGTGAAATGGGGGTGTATACTCGAAAATTATTATTGCTCCAAAAGAAAGAAGGCAAAAGTGAAAACTTAAATAGTATTCAATTTGCAATACCCCCCCCCCCCCCCCCCCCCCCTCTCCCTGCGTGCCAATATTATATATCTAATAACAACCTTATTAGTAGTACGCTATAGTTCAACTTAACTCAGCAAAATTGATGAAGGAGACGATGAAATAAAATACCGATCTGTTTTTGCCATTGCCAAATATTTTTCAAATATGTCTTCAGAAATAACGTCCAAATTCGAACTATTCGAATTTACTTAACTCAGCAAAATTGATGAAGGAGACGATGAAATAAAATACCAATTTGCTTTTGAAGTTGCCAAATATTTTTCAAATCTCTTTAGAAATAACGTCCAAATTCGAACTATTCGAATTTGCTCAATAGCAAAACGGTAAAGGACGCGTGTTCAAAATTTCAAATTTATTTGCAGAATATGCAATTGCAAAAAGTGTTTTTAACGGCTTTATACTCTTACAGGTTTGAATAAAGTCGAATCGGCTAACAACAAAATATAAAACTTTGATAAAACAAAATGGAATTTGCATTTATGGAAAATGTGTTACGACCTTCTACTGTTAATACAAATTAGATAAAGTAAAAATTAGAACTATGTGCCCCTAGTCAAATCCCCGTTTTCCCCCCCGCCCCCAAGCCTCGTCCCGAATCTCTCACACAAAATCTGTCGCGAGTTTAGCAATTTTTGCCCATCCCAAAAAGTGCTCAGCGCCGCTAAAGAAGTTTTCACTTCAAAAACATGCCTAGTGACGAAAATCTCATTCAGATATCTCAAAGAATTACGAAGCTACAACCGTTTTGATATTGCTTGTTTGAGAGAGAAAACGCAAACAGTGAGTGACGTCACGTTAAGGGATGCTGCCGGGGGCCGCGTCGACGGCGGCACCGCACACGATCGTTGCCGTCTATTAGTGACGTCACAATCTTCCAGCGTCATCGTTTCATATGAAGTTGCGTTTTGCGAAAAAGGGACGGAACATACTCTTCTTAAAACTTTAGACACTTATAACTTCGTGATTATTTAACCTTTTGCGTTAATTATTTCTCCATTTGACTATTTTAAATCCTTTTTCGAGAAAATATGACATTATTGATTATTTTGTAGTGTCTGTACACTTATGTGAGGAGCTTCGATAACTACAGCCTACGCCCAAAAGTATTGAGCAGCCATGCTTTTTGTATTAAAAGTCGAAATTTTTGTCGAGTTTATACACCTTTTCTAATGAAATATTATCAATTATTTTAAACAGAGTAGTGTTTTTCGTTGCGGGAAATTATATGATTCCATAGAAAATTTACAATGTCATTTTGTTTTTGTACAATTTTTGGAGCATTATTTTTTCTTATTTAAGTAACGGAAATATTAGTCACTTATGTCCTCGTGTTGTACACTTACATATATTAAAGATTGAAATTTTATACAATTGATTGAATTAATATAGAAAAAATGATTTTTGCAGCAATTATAAAAATAGGGGGTGCTCAATACTTTTGGACGCAGGCTGTACATTGTATTCTTTTCTCGATTCAGATTTTGCAAATTTTTAAAAGACAAAACAAGGATTTTCGGTTTGTCACACACTTCGGTTCACAGAGCCACTAGAGATATTTATATTACTTTTAAATATTGTAAGGTACTCCAGTCTCGCAAACCCATAAGTTGGATCCGTATGCGCAAACTTGGAGTTATCGGCACCCATATACATAATTTACTAATCATTCGGTAAGTAATGCCATGCCATTTCAACCCTACTTGGTTATTAATGCCAAACGTGAAGTTTTATAATTTAGAAAAGCGCGGGAAGCGAGAAGTGGCCATATTGGAATGTACTGTTTTCGGATTAAAGTGAGTCTGATTACCGATAACACCGCGAAAACACTGAGCCTGAAGAACTCCCGAAGAGTTCGAATCATTTCGCCCGCAGTGACATTTAATACGTGAACCGCGTAATTATTATTAGCATTATGTAAATCGGAATTCGAAGTTCGAATATCTCCGTCCTTATTGAAATAGAGTAATAGAGAGGGTTGTATGAACTTCTTTATTAGATTTTCGTGGTGGCGTAGCAATCATGTTCTCAGAAATAGGCCCATTCAGATGAACTTAGTTAATTAAACTAATCTATAAAAGCAAAACCAGAAATAAAAACAATGTTTGAACGATCACAGAACCGCTACCCCGGTAAACAATGGTTACTTTTTGGATGTTTCGACTTCTTCCCCGGCCTCGTTTTTGTGAAAGTTGAGTCATGCCATAGTCTATCGATATAATATTTCATACAAACTTAAATGCGGACGCTGTGGACCAGGACTCTGTATTTTATTTTAGAAAGTAAATGGTGTAAAAAATATGGCTTTTAAAAATGTATACACAATACACATAAATACAGTAAATATTTACTTTTATTAATAAAAATATATACGAATACACACCGAATGGGAAACTGCCACGCAATATTTGAGGAAGTCAAAACTAACATTTAAACTTAAGCCAATAACCGGATGACTTAACCCGAGGTTAATAGGTCTCCGAACTAATCTTGGTCGCGTTTTTAATTGTTCAAGGGGTATCTATTCATTAACAGCGGCTTTATAGCTCACGAAAGCGGACTGATCACACTCGTGTGGATAGATGTACACAGAAATTTTCTTTGTATGGGAAACTAATCGCTCTGCTGTACGGACGCAATGTGTAGACATGTACAGATGTATG
Organism: Epinotia demarniana; assembly: GCA_945867215.1. NCBI lineage: Eukaryota > Metazoa > Arthropoda > Insecta > Lepidoptera > Tortricidae > Epinotia > Epinotia demarniana. The sequence continues at coordinate 2,921,774 of OX244271.1, forward strand.
TATAGTCTCGCACAAGTACGATGAACCGACTTTTGTGAGGTTAAAACATCAGTATACATATAAGTTATGGTTGTCTGGTATATCTGGTACTTATTTGTATTGTGCAATAAAGTTTAAATAAATAAATAAAATAGAATGAAATATTCCGTGCTCACAGCGTCCATATTCCGAAGTATATCTAATTACAATTGTCATGCGTTTGACAGAACATATTATTATAGCGTACACGCGCCCTATATGTCGGTCGTGTCTTCCGCTTCGCCGCCCTGTTAGGAACAAAAGTTAAATTCAATTGAGCGTTGCATAATTTTGAATAACCAATGTTTATTTTAAATACGGTTAAACTGTAATAAAAGTAAAAAAATCTGCTACAAAACTTGGTATTATTCAAAAATTATGTCTGAATTTCTCCCTGTGCATTTTTTCTTGGTAAATAATTAAACTAAGTGTATATCACTATACGCTAATCTGACGCCACTGATAAAAGTATAACAAGATTTTTAAAATTTTGGGAAACTAGAATCCAAAACCAAATTGCTACATTATGAATTCGTTCTTGAAATACGAATACTCGAAAATCCTGACAACTCCCACGTCGTCACTGTAATAGTTAGGGAGGCGAGGTAGCTAAATGGCGTAATTCAACGGCGCCGTCGAGACCTATCACTAGACCTATCTATCGAAAGATAAAATAATTTCGAAAAGAAAAGCTCGTATGGTAAAAGCCATTTTAGCGGTGGGTTTGGCGTGTACGGTTTTTCAAATATGTTAAAAAGAACAGTTACTTGGGCATTCTCGAGCGCGACAGATATTCATACTACGTATGCCCCAAGTGCCTCTGATAACAACGGTATACTAATCTGCCGGTTTGCGTGGTGGGGGTAGGCATATAAGGCCGTAGTCAAAAATGCAAAAAAAAAAAAATTACTCGAGCGCGTCAGATTTTCGGAAGGGGTGTTAAGTAGGCCCCAAGGAAGCTCCCTTTAAAAAAACTGACGATTTCGGCGTGACGATAAGTTACGATGAATTTTTGAAAATGCAAAAAAATAAAGTTTTTTTGAAATACTCGAGCGCGTCAGATTTTGATAGGGGAGGTTTATCTCGGTATCCTGAAAGCATATTTTCTTAATCTGACAAAAATGTTGGTGGGTTCTCTTAATCTGACCGAAAAAGGTTTTTGGTTTCTTGAATTCTATTGAATAATATACATACATGAATAAAACTGACAGATGAAGTTTCACATTTTGACGTCAAATGTGACGTATTCGTTCAGAAATCATTCGAATTCAATACGCGGTAAATTTTAAGTTTTGTGACAAGATGAATTTGAAGTCTTTTTAAAAGGTATGCGGGCGTTAAAAAGTTAAAATTGTCATTACGCTTGGGCCGGAACCACTACTCATGCGGAGACCTTCTGATAGGTCATTGGGCGGCAGGAGGTTATTTAAGCTTTTTTTTTGTAAAATGTATCGTTCGCGACTTATATGCCGCAACGCGTTTTTCGGAAGACGAAATGGCTCCTCCACACTTCCGGTCATGCGGAAACCGGCAGATTTTGTATTTTTAGTAAGTTTTAGATTATATTCTTCAAAAAAAAAAAAAAAAATCGCGCTCGAGAATGCCGGATTAACGTTTTTTTTTACAAGTTCGCGACCCTATAACTCGGCGGCTTCAAGGACTTATCGTCAGAATAGTTAAATTTAGTCTTAAAACACTAAAATCAACCCCCAATATCTTCATCTGACGCGCTCGAGTATTTCAGACTATCGATTTTTTTTTACTAATCTGATCGTCTATCCTAGGCGCGCGTCACTACATATAGAGCTAAATACTTTACAAGGTTGTTCTATTAGGTCTAAGGTATCTCTCATATCTTAAACTGCCACGCTCGAGTATTACCGAAAATTCCCCTATTCGCCTCCCTAACTATAACTAATGAGGTCATCGTTAGAGTTTATAAGATTGTGTAAGGAGTACTCACGTAGTGCGCACATTGCACGTAGAACCGATGGCCGTTGGACCGGAAAGATTCTCGACTGGCGAGGAGGTGTAGCGTAGGAGGTAGACCCATAAGGTGGATTGATGATACTAATATCATTTATTTCTCAATACACAACTGCACTTAAAATTATGACCCGGTAAAGTGGGAGTCCGCTGGAAGCCGGTGACTGTGGCGCTCTTGAGGCCTATGTCCAGCAGTGGACGTCTCTCGGCTGTTATGATGATGATGATGATGATGATTAATGGTACTCACAGGGGGCTTGGGGCGGTGAGTGTCGACGGCATTGACGGCAAGCGCGACGTGTTCCTCGCGGCAGCCGTACGCGACAGGCGTTAGCTTGATCACGGTGTGAAGGGGCACGTGGAGGTACGGGAGCTCCTCTGTACAGTACAGACACGATATTTATTTATTTATATATCAATACATGGAATACCAACAGCGCCACATATTTTATAGACACAATAATACGACCATATTGCCAAGTACAGGTTCTCACTTATACAAATAAACGAACACAAAGAAACATTACTGGCGTCCGCAGGAGCTACCTACCACAACCCTGCACGTGTCCCCTGGGTGTTTACTAAAGAGTGACAAACTTTAAAAGGCCAAAATAATGTATGCCATACGATTAAAAAAAAACTCAGAAATCTATAGCAAACTTAAACGTAGCCTACAAAAGTACTCAGTAGTAGCTTACTCGGTTACTATTTAATGTCTAATAGCAGTTGCATTTCAAGAAGGCGACCCGGCGCGCAGTGTTTAAATGCGAGAAGTATAATAATTAATTGTTACGTATAAGGTCGGGTGCGTATTCTTCAGAACAGACGATGTACTAGGATAAAGAGCAAGTAGCAAGATAGGGAGTTCTGTCACGGTCATGACATTTTTACAAATGCTACCAGAACGTCTATCATGGGACGGACGGCCGCGACATACTCTCGATTTTTCTCGCACTACACCTCTTGTTGTAATTGTTCTAATAAGAGAGAGACGGGTAGTGCGAGAGAAATCGAGAGAGCTCGCGCGCCGTTGCGTGGTAGCCGTGAAGGTCTTCATATCTCTCCCCCTGAGGACACAAGAACAACCAGGCCATTATAACTCACCAGCGGACTTGTCCAGGAAGTAAGCAAGGAGGCATCGCATCACTGCCTGGTGCGACACGACCAGCACATTCCCTTGTCTCTCCAACTCCATGATAACGGGCTCTAATCTCGCCACCAGGTCTTCATAACTCTCCCCCCGAGGATACCGGTAGGCGAATTTGTTCGCGTCCCGCGCGTTGAAATCCGATGGGTACTTCTCTTGGATCTCGGCGTATGTCATCTCTTCGCAGATGCCCTGCGGAATGGATTAATATTATAATGAACTTCATCGTATCAGCCGAAAGACGTCAAATGCTGAACGGAGGCCTCCCCCAAAGAGTGCCACAATGACCGGTCCTGCGCCACCCGCATCCGGCGGACTCTCGCGACCTTTACCTGGTTATCAGTCTACCTTGCGGGGGGCCTAAAACTGTTTAGAGAACTAAAATAAATTCGACCAATCACGTGGCGCCTCTACTGAATTAAAATGTATTTGACCAATAGGACGCCGTCATGAGTACAGAAGAAAAGTAAAAGACATAAACGGCCAAAAAAGAAAAAGCTGTTGGCTGCACTTCGTTTCAGCAGGGCTTAGATTTTAAATAGATACCAAGATTGTTTAATTAGTTCAGTTGGCTCGTAGAAAAAGTATCGTATGCAATAGTTATATAATTAGCCTTTTATACTGGTCGACCTTAATGTTTGAATTAAGATTTCGTACACCAAACTTAAATCACACACTTTTTACTTGTTGTTTTTGACTTGAATTTTAAAATATTAATGATGTAGACCTGTTTTTGTTAAATAATAATTAATTAACATTATATTATAAGATAATATCTGTAATACTAACCAATATGGACCTGGTTCCGAAATAAACGTTTTCATTCATTCATTCATTCATTCATTTACTATGGAGCTCCTAACTCAACATTTCATAACTGTTGAGACAACTAAAATGAAATTGACCAATCACGTGGCGCCTTTACTGAACTATAATGTATTTGACCAATAGGACGCCGTCATGAGAAAGTCAAAAGGTAAATAGACATCAACGCACAAAAAAGAAAAAGCTGTTGGTTGCACTTCGTTTTCAATAGATACCAAGTTTGTTTAATTAGTTCAGTTGACTCGTAGAAAAAGTATTGTATACAACAGATATATAATTAGCTTTTTAAGTCTCGTACCTTAATTAGGCCACTCAGCAAGCTTCGTGGCCTAAACGTGGTACTCGACTGAAAAAGCATACATTATATAACGATTGCATAATTGCTTTTGCTATGTTGTGTGGCAATAAACTAGTATTGTTATACACACATACATTGTTAGCCCTCCGAATCGCTAAACTCAAGTGGCAGTGGGCGGGCACACAGCTCGTAGAACCGATGGCCGTTGGGGTGGCAAGGTTCTCGAGTAGTGATCACGTACCGGTAGTCGCGGCGTGGGTAGGTCCCCCACAAGGTGGACTGCTGACTTAGTACAGTTTGCGGTAGTGCGCTGGATGCGGGTGGCGCAGCACCGGTCACTTTGGCACTCTTTGGGGGAGGCTTACGTCCAGCAGTGGGCGTCTTTCGGCTGATATGATGATGATTGTATTGTAATAATGTGGACCATAGTTACCGCATCTATCTCGTTGAGCGCTTTCCACCTCTCCTGCGGCGCCTTGACGTCCTTGACAGTTTGCACGGCGCGCCGCATCCACGAGGTCCAGACGCGCAGGCCGGGGATGGCCTGCGCGTCGATGTAGGCGGCCAGCGCGCCCGCGTACTGCGCGCCGCGCGGCGAGAGCGCGCTGTCGCCGCCGATGCGGCCCACGATGTTGTGCAAGCTCTCGCCGTGCTGCGAGAGTTCAATCGTCATTTCATTATCTATCTAGTCTATGTAATGTATGCTTTTTCAGTCTAGTACCACGTTTAGTCGAGTACCACGTCTCGTACCTTAATTAGGCCACTCAGCAAGCTTCGTGGCCTAATTAAGGTACGAGACTTCAATAGTATTGTATGCCATCGTTATATAATGTATGCTTTTACAGTCGAGTACCACATACCAATTAAAGTACGAGACTTAAAAAGCTAATTAAATAACTATTGTATAACTGAACTGATTAAACAAACTTGGTATGTATTGAAAATTTAAGCCCTGCTGAAAAACGAGTTTAAAAATATATTTTTTATACTCCTCAACCTTAATGTAATAATAATTTGTTTAATTAGTTCAGTTGACTCGTTGAAAAAGTATTGTATACAATAGTTATATAATTAGCTTTTTAGTCTCGTACCTTAATTAGGCCACTCAGCAAGCTTCGTGGCCTAAACGTGATACTCGACTGAAAAAGCATACATTATATAACAATTGCGTAAATTAAAATAAAATTCTGCAACTTGGCAATCACACAACTTTACTGCATTTTTGCATACTTGTAACTAAGTAGTATTGGATGATTGCCGAGTCACAAAATTTTATTTAGCAAGCAAATAAAGCATGCATTATTTATGTATCTAGAAAGCTGGACCGCATTGTAAAATATTTAAGTTTTTTCTTGATTTATACACTAAACACTAATTTTATTCTAAATTTGAAGCTACTATGTCTGCTAGAAGCGGTTTAAGAGTTTATCATTCTTAAAGTACTGGTTCAAATTGAATGAGATTTGAAATATACCGTGTTTATACCATGCCTGCTTGGTTACTGAAAATTCCGGCTTCTAGTTTTATCCACAACGAAGTTATACGGGGTCGAAAATGGCTCGAGCTGCTTCGAGAAAAGGACATTACGGCCGTGCCGCTGTTTTGCTCGACTTGGCAGAATTTAACTATCATCCGAATGCCAAATTCCTCGGTGTATGTTTACAAATGTCTTTTGAATATTTTCAATTAATAGTTGAAATTAACTTACCCTAGTCAAATATATAGTCCGCGGCACTATGTGTATATTCATAAGGTAGTAGACTATCCGACTCTGTATGTGCCCTTCGTGTTTGTGCACCACCACCTAGAGAATAAAACAAAAATGTATATGTAAGAAATATCATTTAATATTTCATAGTAGCTTTTCATTGAAGCAAAACATTGTTAGGAAACCGATCTAATTTCAACATGCTGAGGTAGGGCACAGCGAAATGTCATCCCGAATTTGGAGTAGCCCAACTGGGGAAGTACCTCCGCCTTGCAGAAGACCACAGCCATAATAACACTACTACTTGCTCTGTAGTAGTGTTGTGTTCCTGGAGGCGAGCAAGGTCGCCAGAGCTCCCGAGGATGCGTCGTGTTGAGAGCGAGGGAATTTGTTCCTTCAGCTGTCAACACGGCGAATCCTCAAACATATCAAGGGTCGGCAATGCCCATGTTTCTCCTTTGGAGTTGCATGCGTCTATAGGCTGCGGTGTCCGCTTACCATCAGGGCCGTACGCAGCCACCGTCGTATTAAAAAAAAACACGGTGTAGTTTTCCCTCTGGCTCAGATGACAGTCACGTTCGTAAAACCCAAGGTTTGACGTAGGTACTTGAGCAAGCCTTGGGATTGGTTGCCAAAGCGGGTCCCCTTTTAAAAAGTGCTACAGTCAGGAAAAACGCTAGGAGGATGATAACTTTACACCTTCTCCCTCCTCTTGAAGCTAGGAGCTCGCGTCAATTAGAACGGAATGGCGTAATAAGTCAGAAAAGATGTAGCTTTTAAAGTAGCTCGACTTGAAAACCTACACCAAAAGCGCTTACGGAAGGAATCCAGACGCTCATATACACACACTTTCAATGACCAGGGCCAGTTATACCTCACACAATGTGACCGAACATTTAAAACTAAGTTCGGCTTTGAGAGTCATACACATGCTCAACAGAGACAATAGGGGTGTAGACACGAATAAAATAATCAATAATGTCATATTTTCTCGAAAAAGGATTATAAATGTAGTCAAATGGAGAAAAACTCAACGCAAAAGGTCAAATAATCACGAAGTTATAAGTGTCCAAAGTTTTAAGAAGGGGTATGTTCTGTCCCTATTTCGCACAACGCAACTTCATATGAAACGATGACGCTTGAAGATTGTGACGTCACTAATAGACGGCAACGTGCTGTGCCGCATCGTGTTCGGCGCCGCCGTCGACGCGGCCCCCCGTAACGTGACGTCACACACTGTTTGCGTTTTTCTCACTAACAAGCAATATCAAAACGGTTGTAGCTTCGTAATTCTTTGAGATATCTGAATGGGATTTTCGTTACTAGCATATTTTTTGCCTTCTTTCTTTTGGAGTAATAATAATTTTCGAGTCTACACCCGTATTGTAAAGGTTGCCGTCGAAGGGTACCACAAGGATGCATATATACCTTCTCCCCCGTGTCATAGATCTTCATGAAGCTGTAGTCTGACTCGAGGTTTTCCTCAAGCGGCTCGTACTTCTCCTTGTAGTGCTCGATCCGCAGCAGGAAGTCGTTCAGCACGTTGTCCATGTTATGTATGTTCGTGTAGTCGGGGCTGCTCACTTTCACTTCCTGCAGTCAAATGTAACGGTCGTTTTAGAACGATTGAGTACAGCGCCATCTGTGACCCGTTTCGCGAAGCTAAAAGTTATAATTTTACAAGTACACTCGTAAATAGGCAACGAAGTGGCGCTTAAATCATATAGTATTCGTCTTTGTATGTATGATCGGTGGGTAAATGTATCTGTTTACACTAATCTCTTAAGGGGATGCCTTGATTCGAGTAGACCACGCCCCATTGACAGAGACACGCTTATGCCTTCCGCGCACGAGAAAAAGGGATGCAACACTCTTCGGGAATGGCTTTTTTGGACAAATTTCGATAAACACCTAACTTAGTGAAGTTTTATTTATATTTCATTAAGTGAGACAAAATATTAAGTATCAACTTGATTCCGTCGTAAAATAATGTATTGTTTGAGTAGGCTGAGTAAAAACAGGAAAATATAGACCCAAATTTGTTTTTTTTTCTATCTTTGAAATTTTAGGCAATCATATATGTATAGATTAAATCAGATAAACAATCATATAGTCAAGAATCGTATATCTGGAAATCAGACCTTATTGTTTCTTAATCTAGTCAGAACGCCGTTTCAAAGCACGCGATAATTTCCAATTCACCCCCTTAAGTCGTTGATTTATAACATTCAAGCAGGGATCCGCCCACCCCTTCCCAGAAAAAAGCCTTTGAACGGGTTAGTCGTTCGTTTAATAGCCATAATCACTTGCTGTCCTTTATTGATTGAAAACCCATTCATTTAACTTAGCCGAATGAAGGTGTTTCCCTTACGGGGCGCTACCGCTACTGATAAAAAACCCTTTCGAAAGGCTTTTTTAAGCGCTTTTTAAAGGGTTGAAGCGCTTCCTCGTGTTGAATACCCATTAATTGTGCTTTAAAAGCCAAATGAATGGGTATTGAGGAGCATCAGCTTTCGTAAGCAAACCCTTTCAAAAACCCTTTGAAGGGGATACCGTATTGGAGCGCTTTAATAGCCAAATGAATGGGTTTTGAGGAGCATCAGCTTTGGTAAGCAAAGCATTACGAAAAACCCTTTCAAAAACCCTCGAAGGGGATACCGGGCGGGTCCCTGCATTCAAGTGCAGTCAATGCAGCATAAAACTGTTTGCAATCAGCCTATTAGTCGAGTAATAATAGGTAGGTACCCATTGCAAATTGTTTACTTGTTTCATTCTAATCTATATGTATAGTGGATCAGAGTAGACAGGGTATTTGCAATAAATGTTGACATCACGCCTCATATCAACAAGCAGTGGAAACTTCCTTACACGCTGACGACTTCAAACTTATAGGTATTCATATCATATGCAAAGAAGACCGCTTTAGCCTAGTTGGTAGTGACCCTGCCTACGAAGCAAGAGGTCCCGGGTTCGAATTCCGGTAAGGGCATTTATTTGTGTGATGAGCACGAATATTTGTTCCTGAGTCATGGATGTTTTCTATGTATAAGCCTTAGAGCATTAAACCAACCGGAGCGGCCATTGACAGGCGTTCCCCTCTGCCGAAAATATATGACCAGTGGTCATACACATTGTATGGACTGACGTTTATCTGACGTAGCTATTTTAATGTTACGTATACATTTGATGTTCCCCTCCCCCGCAAAAATCGGCAGACTTTTTATGTATAGAAAATGAGTCATGGCCCCTCCTGTTGGTTTAATGCTCTAAGATTTAAGTATTTATTTATCTATATAAGTATGTTTATCGTCGTCTAGTACTCATAGTACAAGCTTTGCTTAGTTAGGGACTAGGTCGATTTGTGTAAGATTGTCCTCTAATTTAAAAAAAGGTAAATATAGTACAAATTATCGACTATATTGATATCGACAAACAGAGAGACACGTATCATTAATTGGCAACAACAAGCGGAAGAAACCTTGTCATTAACACAAAGACTCACAATTTTATTATAAATCTAGCTGCCCGGCCCGGCTTCACACGGATTACGCGCTTTCCCGTAGGAATGAAGCATTTTCCCGTGGTAAAAAGTAGCCTATCTTCATCCCCGATGAACATAGACGGGATGAACATAGGCTACAATAGTTATTTATGATAGAAATGCGGAAAGTAGGTAATTACCAATCCGCACGTGTATCATACAACATTTTACAATGCATCATGCGAGGAAATTTAAAATTATACAAAAAAGGTAAAAGACTTAAAACTATCGGGTATCTTATTATAAATTGACATTATGAGATGGACTTTGAACTTTTTGTCGGGGGTTTTTCAACTTGTATAAGTTTATTAGTCCGATTGCAAAAGTGTTAACGGTAAGATCTCACCATGATATTCTGTTCGATGATGCGAGGGTCGTCGCAGACGGACTCCACGAAGAACAGCTTGAAGCCCATCTCGTGCACGACGATGTCGCGGATCATGCGCCTGCGCTCCCGCGTCGAGTTCGTCGCGTCAAACACCTGTCACACGAGTATAACTTACGAACAATGTCATCATCAATGCGGCCATTTTGAATTACAGTCAATTATTAATATCTATACGTGCAATTGAAAATTGCCGCCATAAAATTAAAGATGGCCGACGGAGGAGTTGGTATCTATCAAAAACTTGAAGCTAAAGTGGCCGTCAATAGAATTTGCTAACTATGTAAACAAACCGCCATAGTGAAAGACAATTTCAATATGGCGGTTTGTTTACATAGTTAGCAAATTCTATTGACGGACACTTTACGTACCTGAACAAAAATTGGTGCTTTTGGCCAGCGTTTCCAAATTATCACCTGAAACTGCCCTACTATTAGGTTCTGACCGCCGTAGGCTAACTATGAAATGTAAGTAAGTCTCAGCTCTGCTTGGGCCTTGCGCCTTAAATTTTAATTAATAAAAAAGTTCTCTCAAACATGATATTGCCGATTTTTAGAAGCAATTTTAATATTTTAAGCTTTTGTGCATAATTTGTTATTTATATTTTAAGTGTATTTTTGAACTATGTTCGTGATTTTTTTCTATCGAGCGAAAATTGCTTAATCATTAATATTTGTTTTTAAGCAGTAACGCTGCTAAAGAAAATTATAAATTTTTAAATGAAATAATAATAATTTAATTTAATAATAATTTAATTTAATTTAATTTTTAATTTAATTTTTTATTTAATTTTATTTAATTTAGTATGGGGTGGCGCATCGTTACTGACGATTTCTCAACATAATTTGAGACGTTGGTGCCGTAAAGAAGCCTAAGTCTTCTGGTAGATGTCGCTACATACGCCTCCCTAAGGCGTTATATGAAGGAACTGATTGAAGGATTTGGTGCCCGAACCAGATTGTTCCGATAGCTCAGTTGGTAGTAGCGACGGGCCATGAATGCCTGTGGTCGCCGGTTCGAATCCGGCTCGGAGCATTAAATTTTTCAATTTTTCCTTTCATTTAAAAATTTATTGCTTAATCATGTTTCGAATCACTGATCTCTCTGCAGAAAAGCCTCAAGATTACTATACGTATTTTTTTGAAACCATATTATTATAAATAGACGCGTTATATTGTTTCAAAAACTCTGTTCGCTTAACTTTGCTGAACCTACGGCGCCCTAATTATTTATTTTATTTATCTATGTAAGTATGTAAAGTATGTTTATCGTAGTCTTGTACCCATAGTAATAGTACAAGCATTGGACCCGATTTTACAGTGGCCTCTACCTAATTTTATTTAGGCGTCGCTAAAACACTTTGCTATTCTATGAGCAGCTGTCATAATCAAATGACACCGCTAATTTGAATCTGACGTTTCTATTTTAGGCGGTCTTTTCAACTTAGCTAAGCTGCCAAAATGCTATTCCAAATATGTCGTTTTTAATCTGTCGCCTAAATTATGTCTAAATTATGTCTATGTGTGATAAATGTCTTCTTTCTTTTTCTTTTTTTTTTTAAATTAGACAATTCAGTTTTAGGCTATTTAAGCCATGTGCACGTAGAATCGGGTCCAATGCTTAGTTTGGGACTATGTCCATTATTTGTCCCCTAATATTGATAATATTGAAGATACTGACCGCGACTTCCCCTCCTTTAACGAGCCACTCGCACACATCCTTGAGCGCGTCGAGCGCGCACTGCTGCCGGATGGCCATCGCCTCCTTATTGTCGGCCCTGAAGAACTCATGGCTCGTGTAGGCGGTGGTGGCGTGCCGCCGGTATTCGCCCAGGTTGAATACTGAAAAACGTTACTTTGGTTGCAAGCAGGTAGAAGTATACAGATGAAAGCACCTGTCTCCGGACACACTACGGGACGCAGTCAAGCAACACCGAGACACTCACAAACTTTCTGGAGGAGCTGGCGTGGTTAGAGTAGCGCTACCTCACTGATTCACGTAAAATAGGCACACTGGATGTCGACTTGCGGAAAACGCCCAGTTTGACTGTGTCACAGTAAGTATAGTGGCTAACACGTTATCACGAATAGTGTTTCTTAACGTTTTCATTGCCAGAGAGCGGGCTTAGCGGGCGCTCTGTTCTTAGGCGTTTTCCTCTATTTAGCGTGAAAACCATGGCATCGGCTAAAAGCGTCGACTACCCGACTTGCGCTTAAGTTTATTGTAACGACGCGTGTCTGTGTGAACGCCTCACATTTGACGCTCGTACCATCGCCAACACAGTTAACTGACCATCCGTGGACTTTATGTGCATTGCAATAAGGTTTGATATAAATACAGGATGGTCAGTTCACTGTGTTGGCGTTTGTACGGATTTGTTTTACTGCATAAGGGCCTGTATTCACTTTGATTAGTTATTAGTGCGAGTTCATACATTTGCGTTGCTGCGTGTGCGAGTAGCTTATGTATGGACTCGCACTAATCACTAATCAAAGTGAGTACAGGCCATAAAAGAAAGCAAATAAAAATTATTCGTGACAAACAATGAACAAAGAAACTGTAGACATAAGATGTATAGATATTTCAGGCACATCTTCAATGGCGGCAGCGGTGCGCTATGCGTGGGAGCGAGAGATCAGATGGCGGCCTTTCGCTCCTACGCTGAAGTCGTGGCAGATCCATTTGAGTTGTCGAGCCAATATAGATAAGATATGTAAATATGTAGATTTATTACCACTGATAATCTGATGCGGTATTCCGAGCCACAATCTGCTATGAATAATTCCTTATTGTGATATCAATTGAACCAGTTTTCATAAGAGCATAAGTCTGAAATGCGATCCAAAGTTCAACATTCCTACCAAATGTTGACAAACAAGTAAGTATATTGCTGTTATGGTCCAGACATACTAGAATTATGTACAGATAACATACTATTTATTTTGGAACCCCCGATAAAAACTGGGGCATTATACTTCCCTGCATTAAGCCAACCAATTCCAGTGTGGTTTTTTTATTCAAAGTATTGTCTATTGAAATGGTTTTCGGCTATGTTTGTTGTGTTGGGGGTGTTTTGTAATTAAGCATCAATTATGATGTCTATGAAGATATATTTTTTAATGAGTACTAACCCCTTGTATTGATTCCTATCCAGTTGAGATATCGGGAGAGTTTCTTGGAGATGTATGTCTTCCCCCGGGCGGGGAGCCCCACCATAGCAATCACATGGGGAATGTTTACGTAGTTTGCCCGTTCACCTGCAAACAAACAGACAAGCTCATGAATGAAAATCAATAGACAATAACTAAGATGAATATACACTTTATCCTAGTAATATTATAAATGCGAAAGTTTGGATGTGTTTTACTCAATTAGTTACGCGTAATCGGCTTAACCGATTTAGATGAAATTTTGCAAGAATATATATATATGTTTATAGCCTGGATTAAAATAAAGGATAGTTTTTATCCCGGGTCCGGGCGAAGTCGCGGGCGGAAGTTAGTTAATAATATACAACATTAAATCAATGGCAATTATGAAGACCTTTTCTGGCAAATTGGTCAAATCCAATTTAATTTTTTTCTCAATAAAAAGTGGGAGTTATTCAAAGATTGTAGTTGAAATGCAACTTTCATATAGTTTAGGCAGTCCACCTAGGAGTCCTAGCGTGGGACGGTCAGCGTCACATACATCTGTACTCTTCAGGGTGTTCAAAAATATGTGAACATGCACTCTATGGCTTTGACAATAAAGTCGTGTTCAGATGTTTGTGAACACCTTGACCGCTCAGATGTATGTGATGGCAACTGGACAATCTAGGCATTAATATCAACGGGACAAACTTGAACCACCCTTTGCCGATGACATCTAAATATATAAAAGAAGAAACTGACTGACTGACATATCAACGCACAGCCCAAACTGCTGTCAAATAGGGGTGCAATGTTCGTATGGGGGAAACATTATTTATTGAACTAGAGACTTGAAACTTTGTAGGAAGATTACTTATTAGAATACAAAAAAAACATCTTCAGCAATTTATAAAACTCCACCCCTAAAGGGATTAAATAGGGGTGCAAATTTTGTATTCAAAACTACTGGGACACCGAACTACCTTTCATGACGTAGGCAAAGGATAAGACGGTATTTTTGGAAATGCTATCCCTAAGGGGGTGAAATGGGGGTCTAAAGTTTGTATGGGAGAAACATTATTTATTGAACTAGAGACTTGAAACTTTGTAGGAAGATTACTTATTGATACAAAAAAGTACTTTCAGCGTTTTATAAAATTCTACCCCTGAGGGGGTTAAATAGGGATGCAATGTTTGTATGGTGGAAACATTATTTAATGAACTAGATACTTGAAACTTTGTAGGAAGATTACTTAGTAGGATACAAAAAAAGTAAGTTCAGCGTTTTATAAAATTCCGCCCCTAAGGGGGTTAAATGAGGGTCCAAAGTTTGTATGAGGGAAACTTTTTTTTTTAGCCACATACTTAAAACTTTGTGGACAAATTACTTATTCATTTACAAATAAAGTACTTTCAGCGTTTTTGAAATAATTACGGGGTTAAAAAGGAGGTCCAAAGTTTGTATGGGGAAAAAATAATAGTTAGAAAATTTTATTCGAAACTTCACAGGATAATTCGTAACGAGATGAGAACCTAAACAAGTGTTTTCGGTTTTTTTAGAAATCATCCCCTAAAAGGGGGACATGTGGTGACAAAATCTGAAAATCAACATCGGCATCTATTGTTTCTATGGTTTATTGGGTCGCTGATTACGAAAACAACAACGATTTTACATTCCAACGTGGCGTCTAAATATCAATATGCGCGTTGTTATCATGGTTTTTGGGACGTTAATTACGAAAATCATGTTGTGGACATGAAAATTCATGAAAGTACTTGTGCCTAATTGCAATTCAATGGTCCAGTTTTTTCGTAGCGAATCGGTTGTAACAGACGGACTGACAGACAGCCACACGTGATCCTATAAATAAGGGTTCTATTTTTGCTTTTGAGGTATGGAACGAGACCCGCGTTATAGGTTTTAAAGTTTGTATTTGATGCCATCTCGATCGTCATCAATCGGTTATACGTAGGCGAGTGCGGGCGGCGCGGCGGCACGGGAGGGTAGGAGACATTGGGAAACTGCCTGCATCCGTAATAAGTACATTCAAGGTGCTGCACGAAGATCTGCTTACTTTTACAAGTTAAGCATTTTGGCCGCCACAAAATTAAATCAATTTTTTGAGAATTTATGTTCTTTAATTGTAGTTGCTCCCATATAAACTGTTGTTCCCCTCCAAATACTGCTTCGAATGGCATATAAAAAAATCTTAGGAAACAAGCCTATAGTCCAATGTCCGGGCCACAAATTTGACTTGAAATTCTTGGAGATAATTTGGTATTTCAATATTATCATGAACATAAACTTGCTGTTATTCCAGATTCTCATTAATCACGATTGTAAATTTAATACAAAAATACGTACATACATACAGACATCCACGTCTTTATTCCCAAAAGGGGTAGGCAGAGCACATGAACTTTATGTTCCAGCGCCACTTTTTGCATAAATGTGGGTATAAAAGATCAACAAAATGTGATATTGCATAGGTTGCTAGCCCATCACCCACAACACACTTCAACCCTGCTCCCTTAGTCGACTTTAACGACACCCACGGGAAGAAATGGGGTGGTGAAATTTTAACTCGACCACACGGGCATAAAAATAATAGTAAATAAAAAATCATTTACCATAATGGTTTATGACGAAGGGTTATTCACAGGAGGGGAAGTTAGTAGGAGTAGGCCATTGCCGGTGTAGCAATTCAACAATTATTGGAAAATTACACTTACTACGTGGGCGAAGCCGCGGGCAAAAGCTAGTAGAACTTATAAAAGACTTATGGACGACAACATCAACACGCGACGGCAGAGCTACGCATCGCGTCATACGGAAATTATACGTAAGATAAATATGTGATTATTTATAAAGACTTAGATTGTTTAGAGTAAATAAAGAACCCAGTAGTTAGAATCCCCATAGTAATTATTTACATAAAACACCCTCTCATAGCATTCATTTGATATTGTAAACATTAAAGTAAAATCCCAGTACAAATTGTATTAGAAAGAGAGAGGAGATGTTGCCTATGCGCGAGCGCAGCGCAGACTGGCCGCCATGGAGGGGAGGGGTGTATCGCGCCAACATGACCGTAACGAGAGCCGCGGCCACTGAGCCTGAATTAGAATTTAGTATGGCGCATTTTCACTTTGCAATTAATATGTTTACGTTTATACCTTTACAACGGCTCATCGTATCAGAATGATTTATATATTGTTAGAAAGCTAATTAAAAGTTCTACTAAATGTTTAAACTTACAAATAAGTAAACTCAGTAGGTTCAGCGCAAATGATGAATAAGTGTTAAGAAAGGGACCGAATTACGGTTTGCCCGATTTCCATGTTCGATTATTCAGATAAGAAAATATTTACGAACCCTACTGTACTTATAAGATCTCAAGCCATATTAGAACTTTGTAAATCAGCTTAGTCTTCCGCCCATTAATATGTATAACATCCCAATAACATCTTGCAATGTAAATTAGTCAAGTCAAAGTGGGCGTAACCTTTATTGTCTCACTCAGCACGTCTTGCTCACCCACTAGCAGGTATAAATAGCAGGTACGGCCCGGAGCAAATCATCAAATCGTTAGAGTCCCAATGTTCGCCCAACCTCCTCAACACCGACGAAGCCCACATTAGTAGGGTCGATTCCGAGGTGGACAGGAGATCGCGTCTCCCCGTAACTTCACCCATTTTACCGGTGTCGGTTAAGGAAGTCAGTGACCTTGTCAGGCGTCTCCGTATTAGGAAGGCTCCGGGTGCGGATGGTCTATCCAATCGCATCCTGAAACTTCTCCCCGAAACCCTCCTCCTCCTTTTGGTCGGCATCTTCAATGCCGCACTGACCAATGCTCACTTTCCAGCCGCGTGGAAATGTGCAACGGTCATAGGGATAGCGAAGCCCGGCAAACCCCGGACCTCGCCTGCCTCTTATAGGCCGATCAGCTTACTTAGCTCCCTTGGAAAGCTATATGAGCGGATCCTTCTCACGAGAATTCTCAGATTTACGGCTGAGAATAACCTCCTCATCGATGAGCAGTTCGGTTTTAGATCCGGACACTCATGCGTCCAACAGGTGCACCGCGTCACGGAGCACGTGTTGGATGGTTTCTCTCGATTCCAGGGGCTCAAGACCGGTGCGATCTTTCTCGACGTAGCGAAAGCCTTCGACAAGGTCTGGCATAACGGGCTTGTATACAAGTTATACCAGCTCGGAATGCCGGACAGACTCGTACTCACAATACGAGATTTTCTCAGTGACCGAAGCTTTCGATACCGACTGGAGGGAACGTATTCGGACCCACACCCCATCCGGGCCGGAGTCCCGCAAGGCTCCGTGCTCTCTCCCACTCTCTACTCGTTATTCACAAATGACATTCCCAGGCACCCTAAGGTGCAACTGGGGTTGTTTGCGGATGACACCGCGCTCTTTACGACTCATTGTAAGTACGCTACTATCCGGCGATACCTCCAAGAGGCAATCTCCGACCTAGGTCGTTGGTTTAATCTTTGGCGTATCGAAGTCAACCCGGAGAAAAGCACTGCAATAGTCTTTCATCCGTCGGACTGCATTAGTACAGAAAGGCGGGTGGCTCCGATCCAGATGTTTGACCGACCCATCCCCTGGGTCAACGAGGCCAAATATCTTGGAGTGACCCTCGACAGGAGACTGACTTTCCGTAGCCACATCCGTAGGGTACGCAACCGCGCGTTGTTCGTGCTAGGAAGGCTAGGGCCGATGATCAACAAGTTTAGTAAAATGTCACTTAGGAATAAGCTGACACTCTACAAGACTTGTGTTCGTCCAATCATGACATATGCAAGTGTAGCATTCGCTCACGTGCCTATGTCA
This sequence comes from Epinotia demarniana, assembly GCA_945867215.1. Taxonomy (NCBI): domain Eukaryota; kingdom Metazoa; phylum Arthropoda; class Insecta; order Lepidoptera; family Tortricidae; genus Epinotia; species Epinotia demarniana. The sequence goes on from OX244271.1 coordinate 2,939,668, forward strand.
TCGCTCAAGCCGCTTCAGGTCATTCAGAATCGTTTTCTCCGAAGGGCGACTGGTGCCCCGTGGTACCAATCGAACCTCAGCCTGCACCACGACATGGAGATTAGCACCATGTATGGTTTCTTTAAGCAGGCTGCCAGACGTTATTTTGATAACGCTCCCCACCATAGGAATCCGTTAGTTAGGAAGGCTGCTGACTACGTCCCCATCCCTCCCCCCTCTGTCGTTACTCGGCGCTCACTGATTAGGGGCCGCACGGTCCGGCGTCCTAGGCACACACTCACGGACCCGGACGACGAAATCACAGCGTCCATCGAAAGATGGAACGCTGCGCTTTCGGCGTCCAACACATCGCGTACACTTCAGCGTTCCCGCCGGCGGGGACGTCCACCGCGAGACAACACAGACACATACAGTCCGCTTTCGTCCCGGTACCGCCGCATACCGGGTAGAGTCAGTCCGACGCAAGTCGGGCCTAGCTGAGTTTCTTGCTGGACTCTTCTCAGCTAGGCTAGGTTTTAGCGAACCAGCGATAAAACTCCCAGTAGTTCGATACCACTCACACCCCAGATTCGGTTGATACCGTTCAACCAATCTCACTGGAGCGCAAACTCTTAGAGTATTCCAGTGTACAAACTTCCCCGCGTGGTCGTGCCGGAGGCTTCCCCTGGATTTTCCCCAGGCCACCCTCCAACCACGCAGTTCGACCGCTATATTGGGTCCGTCCTATTATAGCAACAGTCAGGTTCAAAAAAAAAAAAAAAAAAAAAAAAAAAAAAAAAAAAAAAAAAAAAAAAAAAAAAAAAAAAAAAAAAAGGAGCAAATCAGTGTCCGCTCGTCACTCCTGGAAGTAACATCTCCAAGCAGCAACTAGTACCAGCAAGGAAATCAGCAAGCAAGCATCAGTTCCAGTATCCAGTTCCAGTAATCCAGTTTCATCAACGCCGGCTGCCGCATCGAGCAAGTGGGAGTTTAGTCGATCGGGTCCTTCGACCGGATCAATCTACGAGTCACCGATCACGCCTGGGGCGATAGCGGGCCGTTCCCCTCGTCCAGGACGATGAATCGAGGTCGAGCTCGGGCCGGCGCGACGGGTGCGCACGGCAATCGACTCGGCTACGCGGGCCGCGGGCACCGCAGGAGCAGCACATCGGGCACCGGCATAACTTCGAGTGAAGATAGTACGAGCAACATCACATCAGGCGTCAGGTCCCTCACATTCCACGAGGCTCACGACCGAGCCTCGCCATCTGAGCGGGCACTCACGAGGGACCTGGACCCAGTCGCGGCGGAGAAAATGAAGAAGGAGTTGGAGGAAATAGCGCGTCAATTGGAAGACGCCGAAAAGAAGATAGCCGTCCAGAAGGAGGACTGGCGCAACAAATTAAGCAAGCTCAGGGAAGCTTTACGTACCAAGGAGTACAAAAACCCGGGTAAGGGTTCGGTTATTAATAGACAGACCGCCGGTCGTCTATCATCGGATTTGGGGGGTCCGATCAATCTACGTGTACACACACGCACACCGTTCGAGGCAACGGTACCGCACTACGGGGCACACGCAGCGGCAGCGTGCGCGAGCCCGACTTCGCGGAAGCCCATGGAGGGCATCAACTCCGTCGCGACATCAGCATCAACAGTGGACTGTTTCCACACATCCATAGAGCAGCCGGGAGACGCCAATGCCGCGGCCGATCTCCCAACATTGAAGCCCAGCGAGAAGAGGATAGCGTGGGCAGAGTGGCGCCGCAGACGCAGCGACCACCGAGATAAGGAGAACGAGGCGCCGAAGGCGCGGAATAAAGCAGAGAAGAAAATATACATAGCTCAACCATCAAGGGAACTAGTTGAAGCAGCCTGCAGGAAGGCCAAAGAAAGAAAACGGGATCAACTAAAACTGAAGATTACCATACCAGTCAAGCAGCCATCTGAAGCAAACTCATTAGAAGTCGTCGAACAGTCATCGAAGAAATTTAAACCCGGAGAATGGGAACTTTAACGTAGCGTCAAAATAATAAGTATTAGAATCAGTGAAAGTGACTAAGTAATAACACCGTTGCAACCAATAGTGCGAGGATTCGCCTCACACTAAAGGGGGAGAATTATGGACGACAACATCAACACGCGACGGCAGAGCTACGCATCGCGTCATACGGTAATTATACGTAAGATAAATATGTGATTATTTATAAAGACTTAGATTGTTTAGAGTAAATAAAGAACCCAGTAGTTAGAATCCCCATAGTAATTATTTACATAAAACACCCTCTCATAGCATTCATTTGATATTGTAAAAATTAAAGTAAAATCCCAGTACAAATTGTATTAGAAAGAGAGAGGAGATGTTGCCTATGCGCGAGCGCAGCGCAGACTGGCCGCCATGGAGGGGAGGGGTGTATCGCGCCAACATGACCGTAACGGGAGCCGCGGCCACTGAGCCTGAATTAGAATTTAGTACGGCGCATTTTCACTTTGCAATTAATATGTTTACGTTTATACCTTTACAACGGCTCATCGTATCAGAATGATTTATATATTGTTAGAAAGCTAATTAAAAGTTCTACTAAATGTTTAAACTTACAAATAAGTAAACTCAGTAGGTTCAGCGCAAATGATGAATAAGTGTTAAGAAAGGGACCGAATTACGGTTTGCCCGATTTCCATGTACGATTATTCAGATAAGAAAATATTTACGAACCCTACTGTACTTATAAGATCTCAAGCCATATTAGAACTTTGTAAATCAGCTTAGTCTTCCGCCCATTAATATGTATAACATCCCAATAACATCTTGCAATGTAAATTAGTCAAGTCAAAGTGGGCGTAACCTTTATTGTCTCACTCAGCACTTCTTGCTCACCCACTAGCAGGTATAAATAGCAGGTACGGCCCGGAGCAAATCAGTGTCAATCGGAGCCTCCTGGAAGTCACAACAAGAAGAAGAAGAAAACTACAAAGTAATAGGAAGTTAGGGGCTTGTAATCAAGTCACTTAGGGCAGTGATAGGGCAGTTAGGGAAAAGTAAATAAAAAGTCTATTTCTCGTTATTCCTTCTTTTATTTTGGTAACATCGTTTACCCAAAGTGTCTGAGGACACGGGCGAAGCCCAAACACACCATTCGGGCGCCGAGTGGTAGTACGCGCTGTCCGTACACATAGGGGCGGAGCTCGTCCGTCGCCGACTTGTGTCACGGAGCGTGGTCGACGCACTGTCCGAGCACATAGGGGCGGAGCTCGTCCGTCGCCGACTTGTGTCTCGGCACTAGGTCATTCTTAGGCGACTGTGAGGGGCGAGCATTGCCGCGGCCGGTAGCGCGCGCGCTCATCACTCGGATTCGCTGCGCTTCGGATTGGACCACCACCGCTCCCCCGCGCCCGGATCGCCTCAATCATCAATCTCCACACTCCGCGTCGCTGTACCGCCCGCCTAGTAGTAGTCAGCCCCGGCCTCCCACAAGCGGGTCTCACCGGGGTCTGGCCGCTTACGAAGCGAGTAGGGCAGCCGCGCTGCCGGCGATCGCGCCCCAAAGCGCCCTCAGCGTGCCCTCCACAGGGCCCACAGGGCCCGCGCCCTCGGAGCGGGACAAGCGAACACGGCGCCCCGCGCAGCGCCCGCGCCGCGACCGCAGCCCGCCCTCGGAGCGGGGAGCGCCGTGCAGGCCCCGCAGCATGCCGGGCTACTAAGAACGCCGCCATTCGGGGGACTAACAACCCCCACCACCACCGCATCGCCGCCGCTGGTATGCACCCCGGCACAGGCGCCCCCCGCGACAGCCGCGCTCCCCCCGCCATTGGGGACCAAGCGCCATTTGGAGTCCCCAAAAGAGAGGACCCAAAAACTGAGCCTCCCCCGTCTGGACTTGTCCGACATGGACACCGAGGACGGACAAGCCGACACCGACGCCGATGCCGGCTCCGACAGCGACGACGAACGCCTGGATGAGGCTGCCGCCGCGACGCCCACAAACCCGGCGCCCCCTCCGGCAACCCAGACCGCGACCCAGCCGCCCCCGAAAAGGCCACGACCCATCACCGTGGACCACCTCCCGGACTGGCACACACACTTCCAGCGGATCCGGGAGCGACTGGGCCGCTATCCAGATTCCCGCCCCTACGGGAACGGCATTAGATTTAGGCCGGCCGACCATGAAGAATACAGGGTGGTGCAGGGCTACTTAGAGTCCCTGGGGGACACCATCTCGTGGTCGGCCCTCCAGCCGAAGGAGGAGATCCCCCTGAAAGTGGCCATCAGGGGGCTCCCAGCAAACACGGACCCGGCTACAATCACGGAGGACCTGGCGGCAAAAGGCTTTGCCCCTATCTACACGCGGCACGTTGATGCGCGCGCAGGGAGACCGGGCTGCATCTACTACGCGCAGCTCACGAAGACGGACGGCCTCATCCCGGCAATATACGAGGTCCGGGAGCTGCTGGGGATGTCGGGCGTGGTGGTAGAGGCGTGGCGCGGCAGGAAGGGGCCGGCGCAATGCCATCGCTGCCAGGCCTTCCGGCACTCATCCCACGGCTGCCGCCGCCCCATTAAGTGTGTCCGCTGCGCCGGGCCGCACTTCGCGGGGGAATGCGACAGACCACGAGACCAGGAGGGCACGTGCGCCAACTGTGCCGGCCCCCACCCCGCCAACAGCCTGACGTGCCCGGTATACCAGCGGGAGGCACGGATAAAGAAGCCCGGCACAGCCCCCCGCACAAATCGTCGCGGGGAAGTCGTGCCGCAACAGCGCACCGTGGAGGCTGTTGAGAACGCCCCCAACTCCCTCACGGCGAGGGCAAATGACGCGGCACCCATGCGCCGCCGCCGCAGAGGGAGGGGCAGACGGGGCAGAGGGCAACCCGCCACCGCCACCGCCACCGCCACCGCCACCGACACCTCCAACACCCAGACTGCCTTCGCCGCCGCCGCCCAGATTGCCGCCACCGCCGCACAGACTGTGGCCGCCCGCACCGACGCGACCCACACACCTGCGACCACAACGCAGACCGGACCGCCGCACCGCACCGCGCTCCCCTCCCTACCGACAAGCCAAGATGGCAATAAGGAGAGGACAATAGCGCAGTGCATCCAGATCCTGCAGAGTGTACTCGGCGCTCTGCAGAAAGGAGAGAACCCCGTCCCCGTTATTCTTAGGGGGTTGGCCGACCTCTACGGAGCTGGATAACCCCCTGAAAATTCTATTCTGGAATGCCGCCGGTCTCAACAGCCGGCCGAAGAGGGAGCTGCTGGCGGACGTCCTCAGGAGAGAGCGGATCGACGTAGCCCTGATCTCAGAGACCCATCTCAAGGCGGGAGATGCCTTGAAAATATCGGGCTACGTCTGCTACCGCAAGGAAGAGACGTCCCCACACGGCTGGCCCTACAGAGGCCTGGCGGTATTCGTTGCACGACGGGTAGTGCACCAGCCGCTACCAATACCACAGCTCACGACGTGCTACGCCCTCGGCGTGGAACTACACGCGGACGGCCAACACCTGAGGGTCTACGGGTTCTACCGGCCCCCTCAGTCCAACCTAGCCGAGCCCGACTTAGAGCAGATCTTGGACTCGAGCGCACCAACCATCGTCGCTGGCGACTTCAACGCCAAGCACCCAGCATGGAACTCGTCCAAGATCTGCAACACGGGTCGCCGCCTCCTACGCCACGCCGAGGGCCACAACTACGCCGTACTGGGCCCGGAGGTCCCTACCCACTACCCGTACGCTGCAACACACCAGCCGGACACCATCGACCTAGCAGCAGTCCAGAACCTGGCAGACTGGCCGGAGCTGGAAGTCCTAGATGACCATATGCTCTCGGACCACCAGCCAGTCGTGCTCAGACTGAGGACTGCTGCCACCACCGTTCAAACCCCACCAGCGAGGAGAAGGACCGACTGGGAGAGGTTCGCCGCGCACATGGCTGAACACTCGGAGTCCTTCCCGGCATCGACCGCCGAAGAAGTTGACCGCCTTGCCGAGATGTTCAGCCGGAACGCCCAGTCGGCCCTCGCCGCCGCCACCACCACGAGCACCGCCAACAAGCACCGCCATAGAGACGCGCCGCCGCACATCCAGAAGATGCTGGAGGAGAAGCGGAAGTTACGACGGCTCTACAACGAGACCCGCTGCCCCACCCTTAAGACCCGGCTCAACGCCCTCGCCGAGAAAATCGGGACTAGCCTCGCGGCAAACTCCCGCTACTCTTGGCTCGAGGGCGTCGACTCCGCAGCCGATGAAGGCTGGGGCGGCATACACCGTTTATGCCGTCGCTTCTCCGGGAAGCCGCTGCCAACCAGGCCACTCCTCGCACCGGACGGCACCACGCGGTACCGCGCCGAGGACCGGGCGCATATCTTCGCGGAGCACCTCGAGAACCAGTTCCGACCAAACGCGACCACTGATGCCGAGCACACCGCACAGCTGGAACGCGAGGTCGAGGGGTATCTCGAGGTCCCACCACTGCCAGAAGAGGACGTCGTCATCTTCTCCCCCGGTCAGATCCAACGGGCAGTACGGAGAACCCAGCTCCGCAAGGCCCCAGGACCAGACACGATCCCGAACGAGGCACTGCGTCACCTCCCCCCGCGAGCCATCGCGACGCTGACGCGCCTGTTTAACGGGATCGTGAGGACGTGCCATTTCCCCAGCTGCTGGAAGCTGGGGAAAGTTATCATGCTGCCCAAGCCGGGGAAGAACATTCTCCGCCCTGAGAGCTATCGCCCCATCACCCTGTTGTCAACGGTGTCAAAGGTGTTCGAGCGACTCTTTCTCCACCATTTGGCACCGCACATCGAGCCCCGCGCAGAACAGTTCGGCTTCAGGGCGGAGCACTCGACGACCCTCCAGATCACCCGGATCCTCCACGTCGCAGCGGCGGCGCGGAACAAAAAGGAGCACGCTGTGGCGGTGCTTCTCGATATGGAAAAGACTTTTGACCGGGTCTGGCATGCAGGCCTGGTCTACAAACTGACAACCTCCGCAGCGCCAAGACGGCTCGTGCACATCGTGGCCAGCTTCCTCGCCGATCGCAGCTTCCAAGTTGTGGTCGAAGGCAAGCTCTCGGCGAGGAAACCCATCGCAGCCGGAGTCCCCCAGGGAAGCTGTTTGTCGCCCGCGCTGTACGCGCGGTACACCGACGACATCCCAGTGGAAGGGGGGACCACACTAGCCTTGTACGCCGACGACGCGGCATACATCTCGACGTCGTACAAGCTCCCGCACGCAGCCGTCAAGATCCAGCGCACCTTGGACCTACTACCAGGCTGGCTCAACCGCTGGCGCCTGAGGGTGAACGTGGCGAAGACCCAGGCCATCACCCTCAGTGCGAAGAGGAACCAGCCCCCGGAGCTCCGCCTACTGGGACAGCCGCTTCCGTGGTTGCGGACTGTTAAGTACCTGGGCGTCACCATCGACCGGCAACTTAACATGTCCGCCCACGTGAAGAACACCGTCAACCAGGCGAGAACGGCCCGGGCGCTACTCACTCCTGTGATGAAGTCGTCCCTCCCCCTGTCCGCCAAGATTGGCATCTACAAGGGGTACATCAGGTCACGGTTGACCTATGCAGCCCCCGCGTGGTACGCGCTGGTGGGAGAGTGCAATAGACAGCGACTCCGCGCACAACAGTCGCTGGCGCTCCGCACCGCAGCCGACGCGCACTTCTACGTCAGCAACAAAGTGCTCCACCGTGACCTGAAAGTCGAACACCTGGACGACTTCATCACCAGACTGGCTAGGGCTATGTTCGAGCGGGCAGACGGCTCGCGCCGGACGCACCTGCAGGACATAGCCCCCTACCACTCCCGGCCGCCCGACAAGAGGGCACTACCGCGGGACTTGATCCGCCCGGATCCGCCCGCCCCCCCCTGACTCGACGCAAGGATGTTCCTGCAGTGCCGTCGGCTCGAAGGTCGCTCGCTGGGCCTCTCCTAAGGGAGTCCCACCCGGCAGGGCTTGACCTCGCCGACGGACGAAGCAGATGACCCCACCGGACCTGACGGGCGTTACGCCCACCCCAGCCACCCGTCCGCTGTAGCGGACGGCGCCTGATCCCGCCAGAAGCGGCACAACCGCGACAGGCTTCCCGAGCCCCCCACGGGGCTTGAGAGACAACCCATGGCATTGCGCTCACTCGCCCGGCCGACGCCGCCGAGAGCGGACGTCGCTCACAAGACTGTTTGGTTTGGACTCGGAAAGAAGTGAAGAAAATCAATTAGTATAACATTACAGGTCGACACATGTAAAAAGAACTCTGGCGGCCATACTTTTTATATGGCCGCCAGGGCTCTTTTTACGTGTGTCGACTTGTAAAACTAAAAGAATAATATATATAACACCTGTATTCTTCCTATTCTAAGATATTATGGCTGCCAGAAGTGGACAAATACACAGAGATAAGACCAAAAACTGTTAACCTGCGCACCTGCCAAAGAGAGAAAATAAGTATACTAGGCAACACAAGGAGAGACAGAAAAAGAGCTACAGATACTAGACACATAACAAATGTAGATGATTCCAAGGCTAAAACCCTTAACCATCACGGGTGGGCCATATGTTCAGGGAAAAACAAATTAGATTCCAATGAGACTACGGGATGCAGTCAGGAACACAAAGGCACTCACCAACTTTCTAGAGGAGCTGGGGTGGTTAGAGTAGTGCTACCCCACCATTACACGCAAAAAAGAGCCCAGTATAACTAACTAGATTCTAATGAAACTTAAAAAGTGGAAGACAAAGGAAATTATGGTCCGACAACATTAAAAAGATAGCAGGGCCTTCGGCCTTGGTACCACACAGCTATAAATAGAGAAGAATGGAAGTTGGAAGAGGCCTTTGTGTCAGAGAGACACACTTGCACTTTATAAATATATATATATGGAATTGTTGGTAATAAAGGCTAAACATAATAATAATAAAAAAATGAAAATTTATGCTAATCGCTGAGACAAAGAGTAGAAAAAAATAAATTTGTTACATAAATAAGTTATTATTGATCTTTTACTACTTATTTGTATAGGTGCATGTTAGCAAAAGTGTGTAAGTGGAGACGAATACTGCAACACAGAAATGCCATTCTAATTGGAGATGCTTATTCTAATAAGAAACGGGTCAAATGTTAAATAGTGTTTATACTAAAAGCTGATGTTATTCCTTGTTGACACGCAGTGATAACTAGCTCATTTATTAACCTCAAGCCATCAAGATAGCTTATTAACATTATCAATCATATGACTAAACACTTCATTTCTAAATATATTATTTTCTTAGGACTTTAGGGCCGAACAGCACACCTAAATATATCGACAGCAACTTTAGAGGCAATCAACCACATTGAATTATTATAGTAGCAACGATAACAAATATATCTCTTTAATTTAGCAAGGACTATAAAAGATGTACGAACCGTCTCCAAAAAATTGCTTATTAAGATATTTCCAGCCTTCCGCCCGCCTGTCTTCTGAATCCATGGCCGTGAGACTGATTACTTTAACACTTGTTTTTATTAAAAACTTAATTCATTCAATATGTTTTAATTAAACCCGTGTTGACGACGTTGACGACTACGATACAATACAATCCGTTCGGGCTATAAAATCGTAGACTACCTGCTAACAGTGCTAACTGTCAATGTCATCTACACTTTTTTTTTTTTTTTTTTAAATTCGTCCATTCGGACAGGCTAAGACCATGGGCCATACTGCCTAGTCTTCAGTAAGTATAATTTCATTTGATCGAATCCAGTAATAACGTCTTCAGTAGTTTCAAATCAGAAGTCTCTAGTCCAATAAATATGTCTTCAGTTATTTCCAATTCATATGAACAAATCTAGATATTAAGTCATCAGTATTATCAACATATGTGTCAAATCCAAAAAATAAGTCTTCAGTTATTCCAATCCAATTCATGAAGTCAAATCCAGTAATAAAGTCTTGAGTATGTTCCAATAAAAACGTCAAATCCAATATTCAGCTCTTCAAAAAAGCTTACACCTCATCCAGACATTCCAAAAAGTCATTTGACCAACAAAATATAGGTACAATGCTTCAATAAAAATATATACAATTTTAAGCAAGTTTTAAATTTAGCATCATATTTACAGCATACACACAGTATTATGTACAAAATTAAACAAAGGTAAATAAGTAGACGACTCCTTCAACAAATCAGTTACTGAGAGCGGGATTCGATTAGAAGCTCCATAAATCTCAAGCAACTCATCCATCAGCACTAGGCGCTGAATGCCAAAGGATGAGCAACTAAACAGAATGTGATCTATAGACTGAACCTCTTGCTTTTGACAATGATCGCAATAAGGGGAAGAGACAAAGTTTTTACGATGGAGATGAAAATTTAAACGACAATGACCAATGCGCATACGAGTAATTATGGTGTAAAACCTACGATGCATGTAAGTTTTAAACTTACAAAACCAAGGCTTACTATTAACTTGGTTATCTAACAAAGCATACAAATGAGCCTTATTCTCAACTTCTGTAAAATGATACCAATGTCTTCCCCAAAGAACAGTCATACGCTGTTTTAGATTACTTATAATATCAGAATATGGCAAGGTCACAGCTAAGTCCCTGCTGTCGGGAACCAGGGACAAGTCAGATGCATTAGCAATAGTTCTAGCTAGGTAGTCGGCGTTTTCATTACCAGAAACTCCTTTATGAGACGGAACCCATACAAAATCTATTTTAATACCAATTAAAGATAGTTCTAACCATAATTCTTTAATGGAAAAAATTAGATAGCAAGTGCTAGCATTCATTTTGTTACTCGATAAACTTATTAATACACTCATACTATCGCTTACTATGACCCATTCTTTACTATATTGATTATGTTCTTTAACATGTTTCAAAGCAAATAAGATGGCAGTTGCTTCAGCAGTAAAGATACTTGCATTTTTATTGATATTAAACCCAATACCTTTATTAATTTCAGGTTGATAAATTGCAAAGGAAACAGCATTATTATTTTTGGCACCATCCGTATAAATAAATTTACAATTAGACCATTCTGACAACAATAAATAAGCCTCCTCTTTGGAAGTTAGCTTTGAATCTATTACAATTTTTATATCGGGATATTTACTCTTAAAAGAGCCTGTGTAACAGGGAAGAAGGTCATTATCAAGATGTATATTTAACTCCTGCAAAGAGTGAAAGAAAGAAGTAAAATCCTGAAGAACATACATGCGCCTTTGAAAAGGCGATGATTGGAAAGAAATCAAGTTGTGAAGAAGATCGTTCTTAGGCAAGCTGTATAACTTTAAAATAAATCTTTCTTTTAAATAACGAAATCTAATATGAATAGGAGGAAGATTCGATTCAATTTGCATAGCAGCGATAGGACTAGTTTTAAATGCACCCAGTATTGTCCGCATACATTTGTTTTGTATTTTATCTAATGAATTTACAATTTTATCATCTCCAGCAAAACATAGAAAACCATATTCAAAATGACTTCGAACTAGAGACTTATACAAGATTAACAAAATTTTGGGGTCTGCACCCCATGAAGTGGCGCACAGCGATTTTAACACATTGTATGCTTTGTTAGCTTTGGTTATAATACTGTCAGCATATTTTATCCAGGAAAGTTTTGAAGTAAATATAACACCTAAAAACTTTATTAGATCATATGAAATAGGCAGTGATATGTCATTGTACAAAACTGTGGGCAAACACAAGCTTTTGCGACCAAAAATAAAAACTTCGGTTTTAGTCGAATTTACATCTAAGTTCAGATAAGCAAAGTATTTATGTAAGTTGATTAATGCCTCATTAATAGTCAAAGCTAATTGATTTAAATCAGATCCTGACACATAAACAACCAAATCATCTGCATACTGCAGATTTTTAACCTTTGTTCCTAGAATAAGATTTAGTCTCCTAATGTACAAAATAAAAATTAAAGGGGATAAGATACCTCCTTGACAAACCCCTAAAGAAGATAATCTTGGGCCATATAAGTGATTGTTAAATTTAACAAAAACCTTCCTGTTTGTTAAAAACATTTGTAAGAAATTTATTATTTTGCCAGGTAACCCTATCATTGACAGCTCTCTACATAAAACGGAAATATTGACACTGTTAAATGCACCTCAATGCACCTGCAATGTCAAAGAATACCGAAAGAAGATACTGATTATTATATATGCTGTTAAGTGCATCAAGTTGCAACTGACAAATACTCTCACGAGAAGACCGACCTTTACGAAAACCAAACTGATTGCAGGGTAACAGACCATTTTGTTCGACAAAAAATTCCAACCGTTGCTTTAGAAGCTGTTCAAAAACCTTTCCTACACAAGATGTGAGTGCTATAAGATTAATTAAAGACTCATTAAGCACAAAATCAGGAGTGTATTTCTTAAGAAAATCTGATATCCAACTATTATTACTAGCGTGTTTTGAAATGAATGTTTTATTAAATTTCCGCATGTAATTCCATATTAATGTCAAAGGAGTGCACCGGTTAAATGAGTTACACAGATTTATCCAACTATTACGCCGTTCAGTCTTAATAACAAGCTTTTTAAGGGCTCGAAGTCTTTTAAATTCTATATAATTCTCTTCACTAGGTTCACTTTTAAATTTTATATAAGCATGTTTTGAATTAAGTACAGCTTCTGAACACTTTTGATTCCACCAAGGCAGCCGGGGAAATTTCAAAGATTTTGGTGTACACGGATTAGAACTATTCAAAGACCTATGTCTAGGGATAGACTCTACAGCAGTAGATCGCAAAATATTACAAAACAGATTGAGCGCATCTATCGAAGACATATTTTCAAAATCAATATTAGCCAAACAAAAATCAACTGATTGCCTGTACATTTTCCAATTCACCTGTTTGTAATTTGGGTGAATGGGCAAATGTACATTATTACATATTGGATTACTTTGTGAGCTATTTTCATTACCAACTATCATTTTTATCATTACAGGCAAATGATAACTGCTGCCAAGAGGACAATCCATAACAGACCAATCACATGAAAGTGCCAATGATGGAGAAACAAAAGTTAAATCCAGAGCATTAGGACGCCAAGAAGAAGAACCAGTTGTAGTAGTTTGACCATTATTTAAAAGAACCAAGTCATTGCCATCAATAATATCTAAGACATCTCTACCTCGAGGCAATGTATCAACACAGCCCCATGACATATGATGAGCATTTAGATCGCCTCCAAAAAGCATTGGCTGCGGAATAGATTTTATCAAAGCATCAAATTTACTTTTATTAAATGGGGGATCAGAATTTGATGGACTATAAAAACTTACTACACTCAACTGCTTGTTGTTTATAATTATTTGTACACAGATATTTTGTAGAGCATTGTCAAAATAAGTTTTAATATTAGAATATACTATATTGTTATGAATAAGTATTGCTACTAGAGATGCAACGGATAGTTGTTTGGCCGGATACCGGATACCGGATATTCGGCCTGATCATCGGCCGAATATCCGGTATCCGGCCGCCGAATATTCGGCCGGCGAAACGATACCTACATTTTAGTTTGGCGGCGGGCGCGTCGTGCAGGTTTCAACCTGTTACGTATTGTAGGTTCGCGCGGACCGTTTTCTAGGCAAGAAACGAGTTTTATTAAGTCAGTGTACGGAACTATTTCGTATGCAGTACACGTGCGCCCACCTATTTTGCTGAATAGATAAGTTTTTAGTATTACTAACCATTTTTCAAAGTTAAATACCAAACAGAATCACTATTCGGTATCCGGCCGGATAGTGCGCAGCTATCCGGTATTCGGCCGGATAGTTAAATAATGGCCGGATAGGCCGGATACCGGATAGCAACCGGATATCCGTTGCATCTCTAATTGCTACACCATTATGTTTATTACCACAGTCATTTCTAATGACATTGTATCCTTTAATTGAAAATTTTTGATGTTGTTTTAACCAGGTTTCAGAAATTATTGCTATGTGAATGTTATTTTCATATAAGAATCTAGTAAAGATTAGCCTATTGCTTATTATACTCTGAGCATTCCACTGCACTATGTTCAATATGTCCATAAAGAAAAAAAATTAAGGTTGTTTCCTGAAAGTGTTTTTAAGTGTTTCTTTTATATTGTTAGAATTTATTGGCGTTTCTTTATCAGCACAAATTTTAACTATAGCTTCCACAAGTAGATTCATAAATCTGTCAGATTTGGTCAGATTACTTAGATGGGTGTCAATATATTTTGAGCCGAGCTGCGGAAATGCAACGTCACAAAACAAATCGGAATATTTAGCACTACGTGATTTTAACTTATTTTCCTCAATTTTCTGTTTTTTAATTGGACATGCAGCAGATATAGCCACGTGATCCCCACCACAGTTTGCGCATTGTGTTTTAACCTTATTACAATTTTTGAAATTATGAGGTTCAGCACAAATTGAACATACTTCATTATTTTTACAATACTTTGCTATATGACCAAATTTCATGCAACGAAGGCATTGCTTTACTGGAGGAATATAGATCCCTACTTCGTGCCTCCAATGGTCAAGTGTTACATATTCAGGCAACTGTACAGAGGCAAAAGTCACGGCAACCGTCTGAGTTGGAACCATTGAGACGATACCCAGCGTGTCTTTTACCCGCCGCATAAACCGTCTTACGCTTATCACCTTTTTACTGGAAGCTATTAATTGGAAAATCTTCTGGTTCGAATAATCAATCGGCACTGAAGTGAGAACACCCGTAACCTCGGTCTCAGATGCTGGGATTGAAGCATTCATGTGAATTTCATTTAATAATTTTTCATTTTTTAGGAAGACATTGGCGTGATTTGGGAGATCGAACATAATCCCAACTTTGTATGCATTAATTGTTCTTAGATGCATCACGCCCGACACGCGATGCTTTCGGATTGCATTGGACAAAGCAAGTCTATCTTTGTCAGAAAATTTGTGGTCATCCTCTCTGTGATTCAGAAAAACAATAAATTCTTTCTTAGCTGAATTTTCGTCGTACAACCTGTAATAACTTTTGGCCCTGAAAGGAGTATACTTCTCTTTGTCATCTTCTTTAGTCTTCTTTTTTGCAGGTATGCGCTCCGAGGGCGCACCTGTATCCGCATCAGAACTACTTTCAGATTGAAGATCTGGCTCCGGCTCCAAGCCCTCCAACCGAGAACGCTTTCCCGTACGCTTCCCCATGACTGGGGAAGCGCACCAAACCGATAACCAAATCAACTATGAATTAAAATTAAAATTAAGACTAAATATGTACAAATTAACACCTAAATTTAATTTACAATAAAATATTTTATCAAGCGCGCCTATCACTTTCAACGTTCCCGCCAAAAACCCCTCACTTAATTTTCATGTCATCTACACTGACGACATATCCATTTTTTATAAATGTCTATAGCTACCATTGGTTGTTCCGTTTAACGCAATGTATAGTAGCTAGCCAAGTCTTATCAATCATTGCGTAACTTAACCATTTATCCTTAGAATAATAATTTAATAAAACATTATGGTCAAGTGTGACGTAAAATATATTAGGTAATTAAAAAAATAGGTGTATGAGTAAAAAAAATCGATCATTATGTATTTTCGTTACTAAAATATGTTTCACTAGGTACAACGGAACGGCGACTAAACGTACAAATATCATGACTTCACAAGATATCGATTTGACAGCCGAGGTGATAATACTGATGACTTAATATATCTGGATTTGAACATATGAATTGGAAATAACTGAAGACATGTTTATTGTACTAGACACTTCTGATTTCAAACAACTGAAGACGTTATTACTGGATTCAAACAAATGAAATTATACTTACTGAGCACGAGGCAGTATGGCCCATGGTCTTAGCCTGTCCGAATCTTAGAGCATTAAACCAACCGGAGTGGCAATTGACAGGCGTTCCCCTCTGCCAAATACGTATGACCAGTGGTCATACGTATTGTATGGACTGACGTTTATCTGACGTAGCTATTTTCACGTTCCGCATACATTTGACGTTCCCCTCCCCCGCAAAAATCGGCAGACTTTTTATGTATAGAAAATGACACATGTGACCACTCCTGTTAGTTTAATGCTCTAAGGTCCGAATGGACGAAAAAAAAAAATTGACAATCGAGGACTTTTAAAAAATCAATGAAAAAAACTCGCAAAAAGTCTGTAATTTGTTACGTTCAAAATTCCGTTTATTGATTCCATTAATTTGAAGCAGTTTCTTAAAATAATAAATAATAGAATAGCAGCAACGGTGAAAAGCTAGATTAATTTATCACAAGGAGAGCGAGTGGGCAGAGTGCGTCAGTCCTTATCAGACGGCACTTGACTGCTCATAACTGGGGGCTGCTCCGATAACCCGTACCTTAATGATAGCTCGCCAACTCACGACAAGCCGGCCACTCATAGCTAACTATGCAGTTTTTTGCATGTTTCTTTAGGGCGATCGAGTCGTTAGGGCAATACAAGTACCTACTCGTATTTGAAGTAATTGTGTTCACGCGTCGAAACATTCACTTGTTTAAGCGAATGAGAATGCCTGAATCACCCGACAGATGGGGCGATTAATGCCTGTGTCGCGGCGACTCGCGCTGCTCGACAGGAGCCCGCGCGTAATAGGCCCGTCGATGTACGAGCGCCTACCCGCCACTATTAAAAATGAGACTTCAAACCACATATTTGAACGCCGACTAAAGGAATTTTTATTATCAAAACCGCTGTATTCCGTAAAGGAATACAACGAACAAAAACTTGATTGAAACGTATTTAAAAATGACAACATGTGTATTTTAGGTTTATGATGACATTATTATATTAAGCATATTGCATAATTATTATATGTCTTTCCCGTTCACGGGACAACGATGTCCCGGACCTTTGGGAGGCGTGCGTGGAGCTAGGTACCTACAAAGTACCAACTGAGCCAACACGTAGAGGCCCTTTTGACAATTTAATGAAATGCAAGGAGTACACCGAGCGGATGCTGTCCCTGCCCGTGTCATGGGACGCACACAGAGACAGCACCCGCTGTGGTGTATGGGGACTATTGATGGTTGATGGAATCTAAATAAAACGGGTTATTGGGTTGAAATGATGGGACTAGTGGCTGGGCTATTGGGTGAAACATCGGACGCCTGCCTAATAAAACTGTTTCAATCTTTATCTCTGGCAGACGGTGACTCGCTAACTGCTAGATGGGCCCCTATTAATAGCGACATTCAAAAATGGCCTAAGGGCAACACCGGTCAGAGAGCTGGGGGGTAGAGAGGTGGCACTGGACTTTAAACATATAGCCAACTCGCCACTTAGGTGTCCACATCTACCCTCGAGCAACAGCTCTTGCGACTCCACTCTGGACGGCCAATAAAGGCAAGCCAGAGGCGGAGGGCCTGTCCAACCAACCACCCGATCGGCTCAGCCCGACCACAGGACACCCCCAGGAGCACTCAGGTACGTAGGGTCGCTACTCCCTAACAGACCGCCACAAGCTGCCTTACGTTGACTGATTGCACCAGAAATCTGGTGGGCGATGGGGCCGTCACATCCCTACGCCCTAATTATTATTATTATTATTACTACTGACAATTTAAATCTAGGATGGAAGGCCTAGCTATTATTAATATTTTTTGACATTGACATTGACATGTTTGTTTTAATTTAAAATTTGATTTATTGGGTTTTTTATTGACTATTATTTACTTTTATTGACTATTGTTATTTATTGTTATATACACTCTGACGATCTTTTTGTGAATCCATGCTATTTTAATTTTATGAAATGACATGTAAATTTTCAGAATGAAATAAAATAATCTAATCTAATCTAATCTAATCTAATCTATGTTTATACCTATTCATTCGATCAATGTACCTACTAACCAATTACTTGGATACATGTGGGATACATGGATAACACGTTGACATGTGAATGACAAATATGTTCAATAGTTTGCCATAGAAGGCTTTTTGTACTCGGGTTTCAATTCATTGTAAATTGACCCCTAAATTCGAAACATTGCATTAGAGCGCTATACTCAAAGTGGTCCTTTAGTCCAGGCAATGAACTGACAACTTGTATGGAAAAAATGACAATTTTGGAAATAATTTATAATAGCTTATTTTTTCTGTGTAGGTAACGGATTTATTATCAATTAAATAGTCACCCAGCGACAGAATCCGACAAAATTTCAGACATCAAAAAAATGATAAATTAACTAGCTACAGAAAAGTCGGAAAAAATATTAATAATTATTTTTATCTTTATTTTGGTTCATTTACATTAATATTCAAGATAAATCGTGCAAAAAACGACAACGCATGTTTTATTTAAATCAGGGGCTCCCAAACTTTTTTTTCTCATAGACCACTTTAAAAAATTTACTGGTTCTGGTGGACCCCCTACTCTACAGCCTACACCATATTCCCAAAAAATTACAAAAATGTGACTATTACCTAACTCTGGTGCCGATATAACTATGAAATAGTATAGTATATTATATGTACACCTAGGGAGATAATATAAAGAAAGGCCGAGATCGCAGATATTTACGGCCCGAGCTGCAAGCGAAGGACGCAAATGTGCGATCAAGGCTTTCTTTATTATCTCCCGTGTTGTATACGTCATTTTATGTCAACATTTGGCGAAAAAGCGGCTATTTCCGCACATGTATCGGGCGAAAAAATCCACTTTTAGCCAGGTGTGACATAAATGTTCTTTACAGGTTTAGAAAAAAAAGTGAAAAATGATTGATTCTACTTAATTACTTCCGGGTGGAAAGTTTGCCGGATTCTTGAATAAAGCATCTTCGAATAACATTCTGAAATGAAATCAACAAAAAAAACGCTATTATAAATTAATGTTTTTCAAAACCGTATTTTGCCTGGAGTACTTGAGATCTTTGCGAGGGTGTTGCCGAAAGAAAGAAAGAAGATAGAAAACAGCATAAAAATTGAGCAGGAAAAGTATTGCAAAAAGAAGAAGACACGCAGCTAAGTATTTATAAATTGATTGAGGGCTCTGCTAAATGTAACTAGGTAATAGGTAGGTACTCATTCATGTTCTCAAAATCAAAATCAATTATTTATTCTGCAAATAGGCCACAAGGGCACTTTTACATGTCAAACGGTAATTTACAATAAAAATAATAATAATATTACAATAAAATAATAAAAATCTTAGTCATAGGGCCAGTTGCACCGACTTACGATTACCGACCGATCACCGTTAAATATGGCGCCGGCAGGGGTGCACGACGTTTTATATAATTTCACTTAATCTATTTTGGTTTGATATACCATTGCTTTAATTGCTTATTACTTATAATGTAACGGATGGTATAACATTTTTTCAGATAATTTTCAAATGATCTAATGTTAAAAGTGATATAATGATTTAAGGCTATAATTACAATTAGTATAAAAGACATTTACTATAAATATCACTGGGTATAAAACTTGTATATCATAATGACTTACTTGACACAATTCGTCAATGCTATAAATTGCAGAAGATATAAATGGATTTTACAATAAATAACTTTAGACATAAACAAATCATTAAAAATAATGTTATAATGAATACTATAATAAATAAGCGAGACCTTTTGCACTTTAAACATATAGCATAATCCACCTCAAGGCAGGTCTCAGGTAGGTACGACGACGAGCGAAGCGAGGAGGAGTGTTAGTAGGTTGAACTGCGACCATACAGTCGGCCGGCGAAGCGCCAGAACCGAACATTTTTTTATATATAATACTTACATTACATATTATGTAAGCACTTACAAAAGTCTACGGCGGAGCTCGGAGGGTGCTCCGTCAACTTCTTGGCAGACATTGGTATATGAAAGTGCAATTATTCAAAATAATATGTATGTTAAATATTATTTATGTCATAAATGCGTTATATGAAAACGTAATTATTTTAAATAATATGTATGTTAAACATAAAAATAAAACATGAAAATAGAATTATGCCACTTGCAAATTATGTCATTTTGCCTAATATATCAATTGATAATTAGAGTAAAGGAAAATATAGCAAAAAACAGTTATATCAAACGTTACATTATACTAAATAACTTCATGCCAATTTAATGTATATCAAGTGTATGTTAGTTTTTCTGACATTATATGAAATATTACGCACCCCGCCGGCAGCTGTCATTCCATATAAAGCTGTCAAACTTTCCATACCTACACTCAGATTTTAACGAACACTGGTTACGATTATAGACGGCAGACGGTTTGGTCTAAGTTGCAACCCACCCATGATCTTATAATCTAGTTCTAAAACCCGAATAAATATCAAACTCCTACTCTACTATTACTTACTCTATATTCTATCGTTTCTATCTATTGAGATGATCTTCTTCAATTCACTGCTTCGTTGGCTCGTGAGCACGTGATTTTAGAACGGCACATGTGTCTACTGATGGGGACGTCAGAGAACATTAATTTAATACTCAAGGACCTCGATCGATGGCGATTCTGGATCGTTTGGTGGAGATTCGATGCTTGAGTTTGAAGAGCGCTAAGTATTTTGCCTTCCACTCTGCAAATACAATCAGTTTTTCGTTTTTAAAGGTATACCTTCTGTCATCTTCCTCCTACTTATATTCCTTGTTTTATCGGGGCAGGTTAGGTACTTCATCCCAAGATACTAGCGCCTACAATAGTATCTTCGTCTATTCAGCGTACGTTACTCCTCAGACCAAAAAAAAAAAGACAGAAGGAGCGTTACGAACAGTCAAGTGAAGCCAAACCACATACAAACTAAACCAAGCTACTTCAAGTTTAGCACACGCTCACGCACACATATACAAACAAAATTGCACAAAACTATTCAGTACGTGTCGCAATGCTGTCAAGATCATTTATTTCGAGTTTTGTGCGATTTCATTTGTTTAGCGTGTGCTAAACTTATGGGGCTTGGTTGAAAACCGGTTGGCTTCACTAGACTGTTCGTAACGCTAGCTCCGTCTGTATATTTTCTTGGTCTGAGTCTGAGACGTTACACGTTAGCGAATCCGACGTTACGTATGAAGACCAATGTCAAGGGAGCACGCATGCTGCACGTAGTATAAAATTAGCACATCCACTCACTTTCATTCACGCCTCTTGGCACGACGGCGTCGGTAAACAATATGCGACATGATTGTTCGACGTTGCGCTTGAGTTCCTAATAATCTAGATCGAGCCCTTTTTGGCAAAGATTGGGAATTCCATACTTACTGTCTAATTCTAATCTAATTTATTGCAGACGCAGTTACGTAATTCCATTACGTACCTACACAAAGTGTAATACTGGCGCCATTTTCCCGAAGAAGACGGATGTTGGCACAGACAGCACGTTCGATATTTCGTTGACAACTTTCGAAGATGATAAATGGCAACCGTCCTCTCTGTTTTCTAGATGAATTACACGAATTACCAACTTGTAAAGAATAAAGGTTATAGCTCACTAGAGCCGAGCCACCCGTCGCCTACTCCTCACCGCCTTGCCTCGAGCGGTACCTAAGGTATTCTTTATATGGATTTGTACGGGCATGCGCTCACTACAGTAACTCCGCTGTTAGTATCTACATTTACGAGGCGAGGCGGTGAGGAGCGGGCGACGGGTGGCTCTAGTGAGCTATGACCTTAATGACTCCTATCCAGTCACAAGCGTACATACCGTTCTATCAGCCAGACGTAAGTTTGTAAAGAAGTTTCCGGGCTTCCGATAATCTGATTTAGAAAATGATTACGGCATAATACCTAGGCACGTAGTATTAGATACCTATATTTAGCGGGAAACCTAGCAACAGCACTAGAGAGTCGAGATATGATCAAGGCTCTATTTTCTAGTTTTTTCACCAGTTGCTAGTAGACGGTAGCTAGGTACTTACGTGTTATATTTATCAAAGTATCATTATGTAATTCAAAGGGTCTATGCCTAAATACTGCCTTGCGTCGCTGAGCGAAAGAGTCAGGGCTAATACGCGAAACATAAATGGAAAGGCGATGAAGCCAAACTGAGACATCACATATTATCTTGCACCAAAAAGTTGAGTGTTCGAGTCCCGGTTACGCCCGAGAATCTCGACACTTTAGACCCAGAACCGAGAAGTGCCGATTTTTGGAGCGTTTCCTTGCTCGGTTCTCCTACTGGTAGGAGCACGAGGTCTAATATTTCCTTATGCTCCTACCGGTAGGACCATAATTTTCCTCGTAGCCACACTGTTTGGTTCTGGCGCTTAGGCTCACCATACAACTAACACTCCTCCTCGCTTCGCTCGTCGTCCTACCTACACGGGCCAGTTAAAGTGTTATCTTTTTTAAAGTGGTGTGACCACGAGTAAAAGTAGTTACTGTGACAAAACGATGTGACCACGAGTCTGCCGCTATTTTTTAATTCTGTACTTAAGTGCACTAATTGCATATAAGGTCACGATAGGAGCATAAGGACATATTTGGTCTTCGTGCTATTACCAGTAGGAGAATTGAGTAGGAGCAAGTGGAAACGCCTGATTTTTGGCCGACTGCAAAAAAAAGGAGGAGGTTCTCAATTCGGCTGTATTTTTTTTTCAATGTTTGTTACCTCAGAACTCGGTCATTGATGAGCCGATTAGAAAATTTTTTTTTTGTTTGTATGTATATACTTCCAGATGGGTCCCATTTTTTTCAAAATTCAGTTAGATGATGGGATCCATGAGGAATTGAGAGACTCCTCAATTTTATTAGGCACGCGTGTAGTGATTTTGGTATTTTCTGTTATAACTCGAGTATTTACATCCGGAATCATAAATTTGGTAGCGAGGAATTGACGATGAAGACCACAGATGACTTATCGATTTCCTCAATTAGGTATGTACTTAAAAGTGCAAAAGTACGTCACAGGTTCTGATAAGATCCGTTGAAATAAGAACTAATGAAGTGCAATGGCACCAATCACCAATGGGTGATGATCTTGGGGAATCGACGGTTCCGAAGTCCTCAAATATTATCGGCCCACATTCAGCGATTCGGTTTTTTTCTTTAGTAATCAACGCATTTGCTATCGGAAATCAGTTCATGTGGTAAATTGTAAAAAAAATATAGGAAATGTTCTCGTGGCTTGGCGGAGTACCTACTAAATTGAAGTCGGTTAAAACTTTGTTTTTAAAGTAAATTATGTTACTAACCATTTATGGAAAATATATGCTACGGGCTACGGCGCAGCACCTGTAGCGTAGTTTAGCAGTGAACGAGAGTTACAATTATTATTTCCCTTGTTTACATCGCTATCGATCTTTCTACTCTGCGTAATTGTTTGCCGATGGAGCGGTCCAGGCGCCAGGCGTCATCGTCATTAATGAAACGCACACAGCGTTTCTAGTTAGTTAAATTAAACTAAGTACATACTTTGTAGGTTACTAACTTAGTACAGTCACCATCAGATATATCGGAGCGGCCAAGGTTATCACAAATATCTGAACAAGTCTCTATTGTCGAGGTATTAGAGGCTTGTTCAGATATTTGTGAGCACATTGGCCGCGCCGATATATCTGATGGCGACTGTACATACTTAGTTTTATTTTTAACGTTGTACGACATATACCTAAGAATACAAACAAACGCATTTGAGACTTGAAAAATTGAAAGATTCGTAGTCCGAAAAATTTGGTTTGGTTGGTTTCGATTCGATAGCTCAGTTGGTAGAAGCGATTGCCAGCAGGTTGTAGGTTCGCTCCAGTTACGTTTAGAACTTTTCTATAAGTATCTGGAAAATAAATATAAACGGGACCCGGGTTGGTGGCCGCGGGAGGGGCAGGATTTCTTAGCCGCCCCGGATTCTCAATGGATCAGTCGAAACTTTACTGGAGTAATCTCTGGGAGAGTCCTCAAAAACCCTAGTCATGAGCCACAAGGAGAGGGATCCAGGTAACACGGGAGACCAGGG
Source organism: Epinotia demarniana (assembly GCA_945867215.1). Taxonomy (NCBI): domain Eukaryota; kingdom Metazoa; phylum Arthropoda; class Insecta; order Lepidoptera; family Tortricidae; genus Epinotia; species Epinotia demarniana. Next base: position 2,963,573 of record OX244271.1, read on the forward strand.
TAAAGGTCATTATGTATTAGTAAAAATATGCCTAAAGCATCGAAAAAATAAGGCGATACGTTTGGTCTAGATACCTAGCAGATGATTATGATACCTACAGAGATCCCAACAGGCGACGTATAAATGTAAACATGTGCATATCGAATCAATTAGTTGGCTTATCTATTTATTGGTCAGTTATTGCCCACGGGTGGGATGTCGACTATCAGCAAACGTCGTCGATAGAGGATTTATTAGATAGAGTCCTAGCGAATGCCCAAAAGGGACGGAGTGATATTAACCTGACTAAATTGAGAAGGAGCAGAAGACTAAACACACCCTCGACATCTTATGTAAGTATACCTACTTTATATGAAACGACAAAAACGTTTTGTTTTGAATGATGCTCGTAGGGAGATCCCTTTGAGTATTCCTCTATTCAGTGATGACACGATGTTATATGGTCAAAACAGTTTCCATTTTATGATCTGTATGTAATTAGGAATCTTTAAAATGTCAAGAAACATCTGTTGTATTGTACGAGATGATTTCCAAGTATTGTAGTGAGTTTTGTAATTCGTAAAGCCCCAGAGCGCATATTTATGGCTCTCACCTTCGGTTCGGGCCACAAACACCTGCGATCTGGGGCATTCACGAATTCACCGCCCTAGTTACGTAATGTACTATTAACTGTTGTCAAGCTCTGACTCAGATTAAGAATAGTACATTACTTATTCCCAAGGGCTGTAAAAGAAAGAAAGCCCGAAATCGCAGGTATTTGTGACCCGAGCCGCAGGCGAGGTTTGTAAAAATGCGATAGAGGGCTTTCTTTTTTACTGGCCGTGGTGAGTACACAATTTTACGTCTTCATCCGGCCATAATGCGAGTATAACCGTACGCGTAGCGTGCAGTAAAAGTCACATTATGGCCAGGTGTGACGTAAATAAACTTTACAGTACATATGGTGCTACTTTCCCGCATTAGTGCGGAAAAGAGCACTTTCCGTGCATATGTCGGAACTTTAAAGAGCCATATGTACAGTAAAACTTTGTAGGTACGATACACGTGCGAATAGGTAATTCGCGCCTATTTAAAACACTCCCTTCGGTCGAGTTTTAATTTATCACCACTCGTTGCGAATTTCCTATTTTCGGCACTTGTATCGTAAATAACTATTTCTTCTTTCGGCTCTAGAACAATTCGGCTTGCTGATAAAGGAGATAAATGAACATGTGTTAATATCGTATTATACCAGACATGCCTATGTCACGTATTGCACCCGCACCTGATTAGGAGACTATCTTTAGTAGTCTTATTGTAGCTTGTAAAGTGGATGTCAATTTAAGGTTATGTCTATACTTTTCCTCGTCATTGTAATGGAAACAGGTACAAAAATAGAAACCTAAGTGCCCATACTTAAACCTTGCTAAAGTGGGTCTGAAACTCTTAAGAAAATTAAATCTATGCCTGCCATATAATAAGACCTCAAGGCACCTAATGTATCTATTTACTATTCGTAATGAAATCACTTGGTTGGCCTAGCCTTAGAATTGTCATGAAATATAAGTGATTCATTCATTTAGGTTCTATTCATAGCAGTGTTTAAGGCGAATGTAACCCGCAAAATTTTGTCTCAGTCGCTCGCTATGCTGAAATGAATTGATTGCAGTAAGATAAGTTACCTTCTTCTGTAGGAGAGATTAAGTAGGATAGAAGGTTCTTCGGAATTTAAGGAAAGGAAAGCGCAAAGTCACGTTGCATTGTTACTTTACGGTAAGCTGTCGGCAGCGCATTATTCTAGATACATCATCGATGGGTATCTAATGTTTGTCGGTAATCCCATCCGCATCCTCGGTTTAACGATTCTCTATTGTTCGCTAATTCTCGTTATTTCGACACATGACGTCCATTGTGACTGATACACGATACACGTGTCATGTCGTCTAAACCCATGAACATAGAATACTATGGACGGGCTGTACATGTTGCCACAGTGAGGGACGGAAAAGCTCTTATGCAGCTAAATTAAGAACCGGTCCTAAAATGGCTAATGACTTGCCATAAACAACCTACCTACTAATTAGTAATGGTAATGATTTGTTGGGCACAACTTCATACTATCAGTTGTACAAAAAATGAATGATATTTCCCTTTCTGTTACACTTATCGAGATTTATATGCTACCAGCTCGCTCTCACGTGGTATTATTATTACCATAGCCTGTCCAGATTATTCTACGTTCATGTCTAAACCCGTTAGTGAACCCTTTCTAGACTTTCTGCTTATTGTTATTGTACAGGCAGCATTCATATACACTTTTCGACCTTCATCATCAGCATCACCATCATCATTATGATCACCATCATCATCATCCTACCAGCCGAAAGACGTCCACTGCTGCCACTGGTGTAAGGCCATCAACCTCTTAGAATATAAGTATAGAGCATGCTTATGATGCTGACTGTACATAAACTGTCGCGATAAATTTCAGCAGAAGTCGCATCGAAATACTCATCACCTTAGGCGGTAAAACGAATATTGTCACATAATGTCTCTGAACGCAAGTAGGGTAGACCGGGGTCAATAGTACCACGGGTCAATAGTACCATCGCCTATAATTCTTCAACCACATCGAAATATGCATGTTTGTGTATACACCAGTGTGCATTGCGCGTTTCTCTACCTGCTCACTAGTCGGCCACTCGCTGCCGTGCGAAGAGAATGTGCTATACGACGATTTGCATTTTTGACTGACCAAAGTAAGTATTTGCGATTTACGTTTTGTACTAGTGTTTATAATTAGATAGTCGTAGTGTGAAACTTGTTCTGAATTGTGACTCTCTAGTTATTAAAGTTTTTAATATGCCACAGTGTGGGGGTCAGTTAGATAAAGGAATCAAGATTTGTGAAGGTTAGTGAGTGCGAGTAAAAAAGGACAAATGTACAACAACACTCGGGGTTAATTGTAACGTTACAATTGACCCCGTGCTACAATTGACCCAAAGTTTTTACACGACTGCTAAAATAAGACAATTGAAACTAATTATTTTTGTAACAAGTTACATCTCCGGTAGGTATTTTATGTTATACCTATGATTCATACGACACTTCGGGATATATATACATTATAATGCCATCCGTTTTAGTGGTATTATTTAATATTTATTTGTGGTGAAGGATGGGGTTGATTGTACCAGGGCTCAATTGTAACTGTATGGGATTAGTAATTGTTAAATAATTCGCTATTTTGTTGTATTGAGATGTTCTTATTGCTTGTAAGATGTGTGCTATGAGCACCCCTAAGTATTTTTTTATAATAAGTCCACATAATATGTTTCAATAACTTGGAAAACATTGTTACTTTTAGTTCAACTGAAATGCTACCTTTGTCTAGTGTAAATACGAGTCTCTATAATTAAGACTAATGTACGTAACAGACTCATTCGTCTCAAGAAATAAACAACAATTACTGATTGATTAAAACATTATTTTGGGTTTTATTGACCTCTGATTATCTGGTACAATTGACCCGTACTAGGGGTCAATTGTAACACAAGGACTTCATGAACAAAAACTCAATTTGCACCATTCTGATGCCATTAAATGAAAATATCTTTCTAGATTCTGATAGCCAATGAGACTAGAATGTTACATCCTAAGCGATTTTTAAATGGTAGCGTTAGATTCTGAGTTATAGGTCATTATTTCTAAAGTGGTACCATTGCCCCCGGTCTCCCCTATTAAGCTGCAAACGCACAGAGAGCGGTGGCGGGGCGGCGCGGCGCGGTGCGGAGGCGGTTAGTACGGTACGCGAAATGAATGCACCTTCGATAACTCACAAGGTCGCGATGTTTTTGTTAACATTTAGACTATAATGAGTACTACTAGAAGTTAAAAATTCTAGTGAATTTTGACGTTGCTTTAGGTATTATATAGCGTTTTCTTAGCGACCCTTGTAAATCCAAAGATAAATTATACAAGTGGTATTTTTCTTCAATGGAGTACCGCATTTTAGTATTATAATCTCCCATTTAATTTTCTAAAACTTTCGTCAAGTGCTAAGGTCAGTATAATCCGACCCAAAAAAAATGTATATATATCCTCTAAAAGATTATACAAGTGGGTTTGGATTACTGAATACTATTAAAAACTATCAAAGTTAACCAGTGTTTGAATTAATAACATATTTATCAATAGCTTAATTTTATACGAACAGTTTAATGTTGAAATCCTCCTAATTATTTAAAAATAAATCTCAAAAAAATTCAAGTCGACGCATATAATCCAGCTTTATCATAGTAACCTATTGATAAAAAATCTAAGTAATTCATCAATAGCTCCTCGTTTTATTCACTTATCAATTATTTTTCAAATTTGAACTCACGACGATCAGCGCGCGAGTCTAGTGCGCCGACGGCGAGAACGTCATGACCAATCACAGCACGCCGTTGCTTGTTTCCTACGCGGGGGCCTCCTCTGTGTGCTGACAACCGGACAGTTCATTTGCATTTGGAAAATGTAATACGACAATGCGCGTTAAAAGTTTACTTGAAAATGAATGTGTTTAATTTGTAATCAAGTCTTGAACTTTGACGTTGTAGTGGTTAAGGAGAGAGGCATTGCGCGTCTAATAAAATTACGAATATAGTCTGTATATGTTATGTAGTTATAGTAAGCTAACTAAATCAATACTTAATTAATGTGTAGTACTCCATTATTGAATGGATCTGCTCACTTGAAAAATGTTATCTTTTACCGAGTTTAGCTATTGTTATGTTTTACTGTACAAAAACCTCCATGGTAAAGCTGTGATGATTGTAAGATTACAAATAATCTCTATGGTAGTAATAAAAAAAACAATTATTAATGACTCCAGTATTATGCCTGCATCACACTGGCGCGGCCTGGCCCCGGCGGACAATAGTAAACTTGTCCACCGCTGTCAAATTTTCTATTGTCCGCCACCGCAGGCCACGCCAATGTGTTGCAGGCCTTAAACATACAGATTTTATAGAAACACTCCACTGACAAGCTGTGAGGATTGTAATGATTACGAATAGTCTATATAGTTAGTAATAAACTAAATCAATATTTCATTAATGTTGTAAATATTGCAAAAATATGTATCGATAATATCCTCTCATAAATAAGTACCAAAACCTTAATCCACTCACATAAGAGTTATGGGTCCTATTTGTGAGTAAGTTGTATGCACCTATATTTTTACACTTGACTGTACTAGAGTGTTAAGTAGAGCGCACGTGAAAAAATATATAGTACGGCGGAAATTGGGCAATATTGATAAAAGTCGTGGACACGTCTTCTATATACCTAACACTGGTATGTGTTCCTTGTTCTCTCCAGAGTACGAATCTACCGGTTTTAGTTAAGGGAAAGGGGCCGGGCCGGGCATAGTTGTGACGTCACAAAGATGGCGGTCAGTCTTTGGATGGATGACCGCCTGATGTTTGAGTGGTTAATATAAATGCGCGTTTCCGTGCTTTGGAAGGCACGTTAAGCAGTTGATCCTGGCTGCTGTCTATGACAGTAGTCGTTAAGCCGAGTTAGAGGCCTTCGGGCGGCTTAAGAACTTCTAACAGGCGAGTTGCCCACTCACTTGACAAAGTGGGGACAACTGTCACTCGCGTCCGCAGGAGCTACCCACCCCAACCCTGCACGTGTCCCCAGGGTGGTACTAAAGAGTGGCAAACTTTAAAGGCCAAAATAATATATGCCATACGATTAAATAAACAAAGATGGCGGCCGACGGTCATCGATTTTTGTTCAAATCTCGGGTTCTATTGCTTCGTGTGAGGTGTCATTTGAAAACATATTAAACGTACTATAATTGTTTTCTTCAACTGTAAAACGTACAACAAACCGTTTGAAATAATAATGGATTATTTTACCTTACACGTTTGCTTACTTAACATCATAATTCGAGAAAGAGATACTTTAGCATGATTAATGTCATTATAAAAAATATCAAGCATTTTATTAGCTTGCCAAAAATATGCAATTTGTTGTAGTTCAATAATAATTACATATTATGGCCAATTCCGTAACGCAAGTCCGCAGCAACCAGCATGCTGTGTATGTTTGAAATACTTTGAAAGTTAATTTTTGGTGTTCCCAAATGAAAGGTACTGTAGTCGAATTAATAAATTTTGTGTTTAACTGTATATTAGTACGCGTAGATTAGTTTTTATAATCGGTGAAATGAGTTATTTCAAATAAATCAATCAATCAATATCATTTATTTGCCGGAATACAGTAGATACTTATATAAATAATACAAATATCAATAAGATTACACACAACAGTGTATTCAGCCCATATGCAGAGATGCAAATGTCTTGATTTTCATTACATAGGAGTGTAAATAATCAATTACACCTAGGAGCAAGTTATCAGCCAGGTGAGCATAATTTATTTTGTCATTATGTTTCAATAAAAAGCCATTTTAAATTCATAAATGCGTTGTCTGTGGGCCGCGAGCTTTCGCCAAAATACAGCCCGACAACTAGGACCCAAATTGTCGACATGGCCATTGGAGACATTTGGACGTGGTGATTTCTTACATTAACCTTTCTAGCAACAGCTTTAGGTAAACACAATTTTTTCTCTGGAGATGCATATTATTATTGATATTTATGGTTTGTCGACTGATATACATTCTGTACTATGGAACTGCAAGTCATTGCAGTTTTTCAGGCAACAAGTTCGAACAGAACCGTGAGCGGCGAGGCTCGCGAGGCCGCAGACCGGGCTCCACGTAGGCCCGAAGGCCCGAAGCGTCCCTCCAAAGCGCGCTCTCGGATACTTTACCCCTGAGTTCAAGGACAAGCGAATCTGAGCGTGTGCGTGCGTCCCTCCAGAGCGTGCTCTTCACACGAGCCCGAAGGCCGAAGACCCGAAGGACGAGCCCACGCGGATATTTTACTACTTCCAAGTGTATTACAAGCGAACCCGAGGGCTGAAGGTACGAAGCGTACCTTCAGGGAATGCTCTCCACGCAAGCCAGAGGGCCAAAGGCCCGAAGGGCGGGCCCACGTGGACACTTTATTACTTCTAAGTGTCTTAAAAGCGAATCTGACGGCCGAAGGCCCGAAGGAGAACGGCATACCACGCGAGGCGGCAGGCTGAGCTCTGCGTAGCGTAGGGGCGAGGGCCGAAGCGTCGCTTCAAAGCAGGCTCTCCACGCAAGCCAGAGGGCTAAAGGCTCGAAAGGCAGGCCCACACGGACACTTTATTACTCCTAAGCTATCTTACCAGCGAATCTGAGGGCCAAAGGCCCGAAGCGTCTCTTCAGAGTGCGCTCTCGAATACTCTACTCCTGAATGTGTTACAAGGGAACCTGAGGGCCAAAGGCATGGCACGCGAGGCGGCAGGCCGAGCTCTGCGTAGGGACGAACGTGTGTAGCGTCCCTTCAGGGTACGCTCTCGGACTTTTGTTTGGATGTTTGTTACTCAACCACACTTATTTGGATGAAATTTTGCACGAAGATGGTTCATAGCCTGGATTTAAATAAGGGATAGTTTTTATCCTGGGCCCACGCAGACCAAGTCGCGGGCGGAAGCTAGTTGTCTAATAAAGCTGCTTGCGTTGATTGTTTTATTATTTATTTTCAACTAGCGATCCGCCCCGGCTTTGCACGGATACTATGTCATACATATAAACCTTCCTCTTGAATCACTCTATCTATTATAAAAAACCGCATCAAAATCCGTTGCGTAGTTCTAAAGATTTAAGCACACATAGGGACAGACAGCAGAAAGCGACTTTGTTTTATACTATGTAGTGATGTTATACTAGGAACTACACTAACAGAGATTAACAATCTCACTTGAGAGCCAAAAGAAGACGTAAATTAGTGTAAGGGGCCAGGGGGTCACCCCCCCCACACACATTTTACGTCTTCTAAGAAAAGAAAAGAACGCTTCAGAGCTCTCGCCTCGCCTTCGGCTTGGGCTACAAGGTTCCTGAGGTAGCCTTTATTTTACTGCTTTAGGTGCGTATCATGAGTGTCTCAAGGCGCCATGTCAGTGCTACCTAGCTGAACCGTGGGAACTAAGATTTATACCTACGATTTGGAAACCGAGGTCGGTTCATTCAGCCAGTTGGTTGGCACACGCGCTCACGGCCGGACGCTGCTTATGCGCACAGTTAGGTATTGAAAATGACTTCGTTGCGAATAAAGTCGATTCACTGCAGCGTTGTGGGGTGTGACAACAATAAAACAAATAGACATTTATGGTTTTTTATCTGCCGACTGACGATGACAGATTAGTAACCCTACCTACTTACTTTATATAGGTACCCAAGTACTAATTATTGACCTGGTACGAACTAGTGAGTTTTAACAAGGACGTTTACGGAACATTGAATCTTTAATACCTATTTCAAATACGTAATTATTTTGTAAGGCCTGCTTGAGTTTCGGTAATTTAGTATACCTACCCCGAGCCTCAGACAAGTTTACTCCGCCACTGCCATGAAGTCCAAATTATTTAGTTGTTTTCGTAAATTTCATGTTTATGTTTATCCCTGTATAACAGCAATTAGTGTAATAGTTTACTTCGTAAGATTCGCACGGCAGCTTAAGAAAGAGCGAATACATCGTCGTTGGTCGGTATAGGGGCTTATGACTTTTTGGAAGGGCTGGAATTCACTCGCGAGGATGAAACACATAATCAGAATATTTTAAAACAATACATTACAACAAATTATGCCTAGTAGCATTACAAACTTGAAAGTAGACACTTTCAAGTTTGTAATGCTACTTTTAAACTATTACGTTATTCTTATACATACGCTGTAAATAACGAAGATACGTAGGTACCTAACAAACTTTATTTCGTACGGTCTCCGGGATATATTTAAATTACGTTACTTACCTACACAAAAGGTTTCGTTCTGTATTATGTGGTAGATTAATAATAATAAGTACCTACATTCAAATTGTCGCATGTCGTAACCATAGACAGGGTGAGCAATAGGTAACATGGCTTCAATTGTATTTAACATGCTGCGTTGATATGTTTGTATGTATGTATGTAAGTGACTATGCAGTTCAGATACTGGCAGTATCTTGGGAAACCCCGGATATTTTTACCTATTTGCTTTTTAGGGTTCGTACCCAACCAGAAATGTACCCAAAGGGTAAAAACGGGACAGTTGCTTCACCATAGTGTACTCACACATTATAATAGAATTTTATGTTTTGCAAAATAATTTAAAACGTAAACCGTTTTTTATTTCACTCAACTATTAATTATAAAATCATTTCTAAGCGGTGTTAACTCTAGCGTCGATTGGCCGGCGCATGCGGGCAACGACCCGCGCGTTCAAGGTCGCTCCATTGTTAAATTTCGTAGGCACTTAAAGCAGTAGGTATTGACATTTTTATTCAGACCTGAGTATCTGTTTGTAGAACTATTATATAATCTGTGCCCACGTGACGACAGCGATCGCTAGCAGAGTCTAGCGTGGTGATGGTTAATCGGTGCGTAATTAGCAAAATGTATTATTACTTCGTTATTTACTTATGTACAGGTCGATTCACGAAAGCTGTCACGAATGAATTGAACGAGTGAATGATAATGTCTTTGTGTGCATCACATAATAATTAAATACAGGTTGATGCAAAAAGTGATTAGGTACGATACTTGTGTTTTAGAATTTGTTTGTTTGTGTTTCTCTTTTTTTAGATTTTTTACAATTCGAAGAAGCCATCAATTCAAGTCAATTCATTCATGCCAGCTCTCGTGAATTGACCTGTACACCAACAAAATCTATATTGTTGGAAAAATTATAAAATTACCTATCTTTTTCATAACATCTTTGATTGCGCAAATGTTATTATTTATTGAGTTACAAGCGTGTTTTATCAGTACTCATGCTAACGCGCACGGTAAAAAAAGTCATATTTTGTCAAATATTTAAAAAGATTTTGATGGTCCGTCATAGGGCTCGAATAAACAATTATCTAAAGTTTAATATGCTTTCAAATGACACCTCACACGAACCGATCAGTAAAATAGAACCCGAGATTGGAACAAATCCATGACCGTCTGCCGCCATCTTTATGACGTCACAGCTATGTCCGTCCCCTCTCCCTCAACTAAAACCGGCAGATTCGTACTCTGGAGACAACGAGGAACACAACCGTACGAAAATCGTGAAGGAGACGACTTTTTGCGATATTGCCACCGTACTAACACTGATTATACTGAAAAATAATTTCAGTGTGCTGTGATGATTATTAGATTACGAATAACCTGCATAGGTGACACTAAAATACATCAATACTTGTTTTATGTGTGGTACTCCAGTGTAGTAATAGAAGATTGTTATCGATTAAGTATGATTATACAAAAACACTACAGTGTTAAATTTATAAATTAATCTGAATATGATGACTTTTTCGTCTATTAACTATACATTAATAAGCATCATTGATCTAAAGAGTACCTATCAACGTACTTATGCAATTACTTATTCAATCAAGCTAGGTTGAACCATTTCAACCACCCATGAGTGACCGGTATGTCGATCACGTAACGCATTAGATGTAAATTTCATTTTTTTATATGAAAAACGACAGCTGAATTGTCCTAACGCACGTTCGAAACATTACGTGATTACCCCTCAGATCTCTAGCTGACCCACGGCCCGCTTTCTTACAGTCGGTTATAACGGGTTTCTTCGATTTCGGTTAAAACCGGTTTTGCATTCCGTACTCTCAATCAACTGAGCTATCGGAACAATCCACCTCGGTCACCTTTTTTATCAATCAGTTCATTATTACAAGGCCTTAGGGAGGCGTGTACCGACATCTGCCTAGATGCGAGATGATCTGCCTAGCAGCAATTTGTATGTAATCATATTAAATCCATTTAGTATTGTTATTATATTTGTTAAGGTTGGGCTTAAATATGATAAAAGAGAAAGTTTCGCCTTAATATGAACCAACGTGAATGTAAACTTAACACGCAAAACTAAAAGAAAGCGTTTAACGTGACGTATGTAAGAAATGTGCATCGAAAATCTACATTTTCAATAACTCCGGATTGTATTAATTTAAAAAAAAAGTCCTCTTCCACATCGATGAAAAACTACTTTTCCGAGGGTTATTGGTAATTTAATAATTTAATGTTAGGCCCCAATCGGACTTTGAAAGATGTACTTACTTCATATTAGTAACATCAGGGGCCCGTTTCATGAAGCAACAAGTTACAAATTACAAGGGGAAGTCTCTTTTCAATACCTTTTGATAGAAAGAGACTTCCGCTTGTAATTTGTAACTTGTTGCTTCATGAAACGGGCCCCAGATCATTATGACATCGGGACCTGGAAAACCTCTAGTAAATAAGTACAACAACTCTCAGTCTACAAATAAAGTTAAAGAAAGTTTAATACTAATAACCCTATATAACTTTCTTTACCTGCTATTATTGGTTAAATAAAATAAATAATTATGTAATTTCGACCGAAAAACAACTACTAAGTAACTAAATATAATGTACAATCAAGTACTTAAAGTTTGTACCTACAAGTCTGAGCGTACGCTCGGCCTTGGCGAGGTACTCGGCCGGCAGCACGCTGCACACGAATCGCGTGAGTCGCGCGCGAAAGATTTAAATTACGGATAATAACTGATAAGCTAATACAATTTAGAGCTATTGACGAATCCGTTAGAATTTGTGTTTATATATTCTTCGATAGAACTAAAATGAATTACACCGACTTGAGAATTTATGAGATTTCTTTTATGGTAAGGAGAATGGTTTCAAGATATTATTCCTAATTTAAAAAAATGCTATTGATGTCAGAAATTAATGGGGCCTTTTTTTTTAATTACTTTTGAATACACTTTAGTAGCCACTAGTCACTTGAATATTCTTTTAGGAGATTTATAATATTTTAAATCAATTCCGGTTTTGCTAACGTAATCTCTGGGCAAAACTATTAGAAAACGATATGTAAGGTTTGAATAATCAAATGCGATGCATTATAGGAAAAAACTATAACTTGTATAATCTTTGCAAAGTTTTACAAGTGTTCCTTACAAAAAAATTAATTATTCGAAAACCAAAATCAAAAACTGCTAGAAAATATTTTTCGCTGTTAGTACTTAATGTACTCTCGCTGATAACAAAAAAAAATCAAACTTGGGACTTATGTTAGTTTGACGACAAATTATAGTGTTCGCGTACCGTACTAGGTAGCGTTTGTAATGTTCCAGCTAATATAAAACGATCCGCACAGCGCGGCGCGGTTTTCTGTGCGGACCCTTTCGTATTAGCTCGAACATTACAACCGGTACCGCCTCCGCACCGCGCCGCGCCGCCCCGCCACCGCTCTTGTGCGTTTGCAGCTTTAGGTATATTTTGACGCCCGAGCATGTATTTATGGCTGCTACGACTATATATCATCATCATCATATCAGCCGAAAGACGTCCACGGCTGGACAAAGAGTGCCCAAGTGACCCGTCCTGCGCCAGCCGCATCCAGCGGACGTACTATCAATATGTGTTAATGTATGTATTAATACTTGGAATAATTATAATTACTCATAGAGGTACATCTGAATATCTGTCAATCTACCTATGATGCAGACTGTACAATGTGTAGCTCGACCACTCCAATCAAATTACTTAGTTATTTCCTCCACTAATCTTTTAATGCCGTAGACAATCAGAGTTGAATGCACAGACCCGCTATGGACGCGTAGCGGAAATGGCGCATCGTGCACTCCCACGCAGTCTGCTGACTCAACTAAAGCACTGTACTCACGTCTCTGACAAGAACCGTGCACATCGGGGTCATTGTTTATGGTTCGAGTAGGATTCTTGTCCTGCATAAGGTGCCGCTACACGTAATTTTGGGGACTGCATGCGCGAAGTCCGCCGCGTGACCATGTGGATAAGTGACGGAAGCACGGCGGTCGGCCTAACCAAGGTCACTCCCTAATAAACTTTCTGCGACCTTTCTTGGCCGTCAACAAAATTCGCTCGCTTTGGCAACACCTATAACTGTCGCTTGCATCCGACAAGTCTGTACGAACCTAATAACAATCCTTTACGAGCCATAAGCAATTGACATTGATCTGCCCGAGCCTCAGACCCCTCTTTCCCAGTGGGCACTTTGGGCAAGTACCCAGGGCCCCGCGATCGATAGGGACCCCTCAGATCAAATACTAAGTCCCTAGTTCCTAATCCTGTCAGATCACCAAACGATAACCAATCTAATATGCCCAGGGCCTCCAATAGGTTAAAGACGGCCCTGCCGATCCATGTCGGAGCTAGACGTGAGTATGACTGCTTTATGTCATCTAGTGTTTGGGGCGCGATAATGGCGTGAACTCGTCAAGTTCTTGTGGAGAGTGGATAGAACAGGCATCGAGTACACTGCACCGGTACTAATGACTAAATTATGAAATGTGCGACGTTATATGTAGGTGGTTTCTAATAGATCCGTTGTAGCGGAGCTCGGAGGTCAATTCTCTCTTGCACTAAAACGCATTGAAATTCGGACGAGACGAGAAGTGGTACTTAGCACTTAAGGTTTGGTAGGGAGGGAATGCTCTTGCTCTCGCTCGTGCTCTTATTAATTTAAAGAACCTTTACTTGAAATCAATTAATTAGATAAAATACGTATCTCCTAGTCTGATTCCCAATTAGTTGGTAGGGTACTACTAGGTACATATACTTCATCAGTTCATTACCAACGAAGGAACAGAGACGATATATTCTGTTAGGGTGATGGGGTATATAGGTACGTGTCATGATTTGTCAGCCTCAATTTATCAGAAGCTGACTCATTCTGTCTGGAGGCATGTTGCGCTGTTGATCCCACGTTGATCCAACTGCCAAACGAGCTGTACCTACTGAGCAATTGCATGCACATTGTGGTCAGATTGTTACATCTGTAAGTACTCTACACCCAATTATGACTTCGACATGTTCTACTGACAAATTGGGGTAAAATCACATTACCTGTATACACCATGAGAGGCTGTTTGTTTGTGTTTCCATTTATCTCCGAAACGGTTTGACCGATTTGCATCTGAATCAGGTTTCAGAAATGGGTTTGTGATTTATTAGGGGTGGTTCTTAGATAGGTGTTATGATGTTTAATTATTCATTATAATTACCCATCTAAAATCTGAACGTCTGAGATTCTGAATAATCATTCGGTTTTTTGACTATTTAAATTTGATACTTAGCGAACAATACAAGCAATATTTAGCGAAGAATTTTATGGAAATATTAGACAACGAACGACCAAAGACAAATAAGACAATTCGAGCACGACAAATTTTCGATCTAATGTATCGGCGCACCTGTTCCGACCCCATTAAATCAGGAAAAATCTTAACACCGCTATGTACGATATGAGCGTTCCGCGTACAGCGACATCTATCGGCAAATTAAGTATTGCACGCGAACTTAAAGTATGGAAGATGATTTTTATGGTATAATTCTTTATTGCGTGAACCGATTTTCACCGTTTTTACTTTATTAGAAAGCACGTCATTTCATTGTGATTTTGTAGAAATTACAGGTACAATAAACACCTGTTTATATGGTTAAACTAGCGGCCGCCCGCGACTTCGTCCGCGTAGATTTTTGATGATGACAAAGATATAAAATAGGTAAGTGAATTTTATTATTAGTTAAAATGGTCTAAGTAGACATATTACATTTCAAACAGTGGCAGACACTGATATGCGATTGTTAAAGAATTTTTAAAGATTTTCCAATCAGATTACGGGAATTGTTTGCAGAATGCTTAATACTTATTCCGTCAGTTACCTGATGCTTTAATCTAATTTTAATCTTTAGCAAAAATTACTCTGCAAGATATAGAGCGACGCATGGATTTGGAGCTAATAGAAAATGGGGATCTTAGTTATTATGAGTGAGATTTAAAAAAGTTAAATATCGTAAGGCTGTTAAAACAATCTTAAACTCATCAAACACTATTCAACCTATTAAGTTCAAAATATTTTTCCTAGAAAGTATTATAAAGTTCTACTTTTGAGATTTTTTTCATATTTTTAAAACTTATGGTTAAAAAGTTAGCGGGGGGGAGGGGGCACATTTTTTTTGCTTCTGGAGCGATTATCTCCGAAAATATTAACATTATCAAAAAATGATTGTACCAAACCCCTATTCATTTTTAAATACCTATCCAACAATATATCACATAATAGGGTTGAAATGAAAAAAAATTATCACTCCCCACTTTACGTATTGGGGAGGTACCCTAATAAAACATTTTTTCCACTTTTTATTTTACCACTTTGTCGGCGTGATTGAAATACATATTAGTAACAAATTTCCGCTTTCTAGAGCTAACGGTTACTGAGATTATCCGCGGACGGACGGAGAGACATGGCGAAACTATTAGGGTTCCTAGGTTCCTAGTCGACTACGGAACCCTAAAAATTGAAGTTGATCTACTGCGTGTATTTTTAATATTACCTCATATTGTAACCAGAGGCATACGTATTAGGGCTATGAACCGATATTGCAAGAAAATCTGAAGGTAGTCTTAACTACCAAAGCGTAATAATTTTTTGAAAATGTATCGAGTGGCAATGTATTGCGTACACTGTGACATGATGACATTGATGACACATGCAAGAATCGAGTCACATGTGACAATTTATTGTGACGTCACGTCAGTAAGACAAAGTAGTACATTGCGTGCTGAATTATTTTATATGGAAAAAATAAAGATGGTGGCTAAGAAAAAAGAAATGCAATATCGCTTTTTAGCCTTAACACCAACCTCTGGTTATAATTTCAGGTAATATTAAAAATACACACGTATATCGAGCGGACGAAAGCCACCTAAGCAAGATATTTTGAGGGCTGCAATAGTTGTTTCAATTGAATGTATAGCGCCAATATCTGCCATAAAAAGTGGGCATAAATATCTGACTCATATTTACAGCCCTGGAAATAGAGTCGTGTCCGATATTTATGCGCGTGTGCTCTGTTGTGGCAGATATAATTTGACATTAGCTGTCAAATTTACTATTGTCCGCCACCGCAGGCCGCGCCAGTGAGTTGCAGGCCGTTTTTATTTAGCAAAGCACGCGGGAATCACGCATCCGGGTAGATTACTACTAAACTTGAAGTTCTTAAACTTTATGGAGGTCGATAAACCACAGATAGTAAACTATGTGTTTATGATAGAATTTAATAGTTATCGTCCGTTCGCTATCGCGGCGGGGTTCCACGGAGTTGTTTTATTGTGTTTCATATCTGTATAATAAGGGACGGAATCACGTTGTGTTATCTCGTTTATGAATAGTTAGGGACTTGAAGATAGGGTTACCAGATACAAATTTCAAAAGTCCTGACAAAATTCCTGATTTTCGGCCAAAATTCCTGACGCGAGCTTGACTCGCTCACTTTTAGGGTTCCGTTCCGTAGCCAAATGGCAAAAAACGGAACCCTTATGCATTCGTCATGTCTGTCTGTCTGTCTGTCTGCCTGTCCACCTGTCCCTCCGTATGCCACAGGCATTTTACTTGAAAACTGTAAGGTGTATTTGAATGAAATTTCGAGGATGGGTGTATTTTGTTAGCCGCTACATAGTTTTGTAATTAAATTACAAAAAAAAATTTTTAGGGATGCACTCCATAAAACTGAAAGTCAAAAAAACATTTTTCATTGCAAGCCCACGTTTGGCACATCAATCGATAGGCCTTGGTTTCTCAGCAATATTTTTGACTTAAGTGAATAGAGTCGGAGATAATCGGCCCGAAAGTCTCTAAAATTGTGTCCCCCCCTCTAATTTTTGAACCGTGTATTTAAAAAATAAGAAAAAATCATGGACATAGGGCTTATTAAATTCTTTCAGTGAAATTTGTTTTGAGCAAGATCGGTTCAAAGGTTTTCGAGATATTTCTAAAAAACTGCCTTCCTTAAAGAAAAGGATGAAAGTTCCATAAGATTTCAGTATCGATACGACCTTTTTAATAGGCACGGAACTCTTTTTGTGCGTGGTCCGACAAGCACTTGGCCGCTTTTTATGTTTATATCGTAAAAAGATAATTACGATTATTTATAAGTTACAATTTATGAAACTCCAAAGTACCTACTTGTGGCTTTACTTTTTTTGTTATTGTGATTAAAAATGAAAGTTTACAGTGTGTAAAATTTTATTGTTTCATTTATTTGCCGAAAATTCCTGACATTTCCCTTTTCCGGCCGCATTCCTGACATAAATCAAAAATTCCTGACATGTCCGGAAAATTCCTGACATCTGGTCACCCTACTTGAAGAGTTAATCTGAGGTATAACCCTCATTAACACTTACGTAAATCATAATTGAACAAAAAGGACTTTCGTTCGTGTTACTTTTGATGTGTTCCAGGATAGACCGATATAGAGATAGATGACCGTGCAATATGTATCTATCTTATAGATTGCAGCACGATTGCAGGCCACCATGCATCGTTCCAAGTTTGGTCCTTCGAGCCGGATGTGAAATGATGATACATATACAGTACCCAACCTACTCAACTTCAATATCGAGGCCAAAAAACGATCTCGTTACTGTTCTTTTTCTTGGGAATATTTCTTATTATTTTCCAGCAAATGTAATTTCTTTATTAGGTATATTATATTATAAGAGTAATACGTTACTTACATGTCATGACCATTACATGAAACAAATAAAAGAAAAACTAGCAGTCACGTCGAGGTCAAGGAGGCGGCCCTAGGCAGAGTCAGATGGAGGGAGCTACACCGACAACAGTGAACTCTTAAAATGATGATGACCTGTCATCAGGGCTCGAACGGTTCTTGATAATTATTCGATAATTATCACCAGTATAAGAACCCATGACACTCGAGTTCGCTTAGTTTAGAATAATCCGAACTGAATTCTTCTTGTAGGGGAATCCCCACGGCGCGGCACGTCACGTTAACTGATACTGTTCGGATAGACGCAAGTGCGGAAATACACGTTCGAATACATAGGGGCTACCGCGAAGTGAAAACGAACTTCGTTCGAGTATCTCTCTCTCTATCGCTCGAACAAGCAAGTTCAACAGAGAGGGAGATACACGAACGAAATTTGTTTTCGTTTCGCGGTAGGGCCTCAGTTCAATTTCACGAGCACAATTTTTTGTTATTATCTCTCACTTATAATATATCTCTAAATTAAAAAAAGAATCGGCCAGTATCCAACTAAGCATTTTTGTGTCCCCCGATGATTTCAGATTCCCATGAACGGAAAAATATGTAACTTTTTTCATAAGCACATTATTACTCTAGCTTCCGTTTAGGATAGTTTTTATCCGACTGCGACGATTAATTACTTTTCGGAAACATTTGACCTCATTAAATTATTAATTTCTTTTGCTTGAAAACGTAGCCGCCATATCTGTCAACTGTCAGTGACGTCAAAATGGCGGGTTTGCCATAACTATCGACTATTAATCATTTCGTTCCGGTGTTGTGATGATAGACCTTCACAAAACGCCTGTTAAATTCTAAAGCGTAAAAAAATAATCGATTCTGATATGGAAACTTATATGCGATAAATTCGTATTGAGGCGTAATTTCAATAAATGTATCAACAAATTTCAACAAAATAACGTCAAACGTCAAAAGTCTGACTCTCTTCCTTTTTTTTAATGGCGTGGCGATAGCTTTGTTCTTGCGTTCAGCCAAAGTCTATTTGAGTTTCTGCAAGATTGAATCACACGCTGAGTATTTAATTGTCACGATACTGCACGGCTATCACAAGACGGCGCGCGAGCTCTCTCGATTTTTCTCGCACTATATGTCTCTTTCTAAGTTATCTGATAAGAGAGAGACGGATAGTTGGAGAAAAATCGAGAGAGCTCGCGCGCCGTTTTGTGATAGCTGCGCTGGTTTGTCAGTATTTATATTTATCAGCAATAAACAGTATGTATCAAATCAGTATAGAACGGGCCTTTTATAAGCATTAATTATGAAGCGCGTCAGTATTAGGCCTGCATCACACTGGCGCGGCCTGGCCGCGGCGGACAATAGTAAACTTGTCCGCCACTGTCAAATTTAATATTGTCCGCCACCGCAGGCCGCGCCAGTGTCAGCCACACTGGCTTAAGGCGGCTTCAAGTTAACATTTAGTCAATATAGAGACCACAATAGAGACACAGAAATTGGCCAACATACAGGAAAATACTTTTATCATAAAGCCTGCAACACACATTATTATGTTGTAGAACTTACCTAGTGGTTAGGTATAGTTTGGAAAATATAAATTGGCCGTCTGTTGTCAAATTAAAAAGAGATCTTTTTTTGTTCCACTTAAACACTTACCGGTCAATGGGTACTCGAAAGGATTATCTATTATTAATTCCTAAACACATCTTTACCTGACAGTCGCAGTGACTCAAGAACTCAAGATCAATTCAGTCATCCATCACGTTTTATAATATAACATAACACAGTGTTAAAAATATGTAGAAAAGAAGATCAATAAACATTTAGTTCTGCAGCGTGTGTCCTACCTGTTAGATCTATTGCCACAGACATCTACTAAACTTTTACCCCGTTATTCATAAAACTTAAAATACCTCTGATATAACACATGTTTTGTCCCTTTCTTAATAATTTAAATATCAGAGTGACAGGTTTTAACGTAATTTTAACTAAAATATATAGGTTTATTGAAAGTTTTACATGATAGGTTAAAATTAGAACTTCATAATGTGTCCTATTTCCAAGAGAAGAAATGCGTTAACTCCTACATTAACATGCAAACGAAGTCGCAGGTACAGCTAGTCAATCGATAAATCGCTGAATATTACTTAAATTAGAATACATCAAAAGCTGTTTAAATTATAGTTTCTAAAACCCGCGGTTGTGGACAATTATAGACAAATGAGCGTTTAAAATACGTCGAAACGGTTCTTTTATTTAACAAACTGTGTTGGTTACTAGTCTGGCACGTTCCAGGCGCGTGCGCCGCAGCCACAAATGATTCACAAAGTTTGTCTCAACTGCGCTCTTTTATAGCATATCTTGATCTAGCGCTTTTTAACAACAACTCGTAAACTAAGGTCTGATTAATTTGGTCTGGGTTGTCGCGTTGCGAATGAAATAGGTGCAGATGACCACTGACTCATGCGCATGCTCTAGGTAAATGCTTCGGTAAACAAATATGCAACAGTGTTGTACTTCGACCGCGAATTTAGATTATGTAGTAGGCGTCCCTAATGGTTGTTACATACTTATGTTGTTTTGTGTGAGGTAGAGTTACCTACACGAAAATATGACGAAGATTTAATTTAAATAATATTAGCCAAGTCTCTTACTCATGGATGACATATCGCTATCAAAGGTCGCTTAGAGAGAACGAACGAACGTAATAGGTACTGCGATGTTCTTGCACTTTTTCATAAGGAAAAGTAGCGATTCTCTTTTCGAACTCTTTTGCTGGTATTAGTAATTAGGAAACATACGTACAAACGCCAACACAGTTAACTGACCATCCTGTATCTTCATAGAACTAACTTTATTACAATGCACATAATGTGCACGGATGGTCAGCACGTCGATAGTAATGGCATCGTTGCTGGGCGGTGGTGGTAGTACTGGTAGTACTTAGTACTTTGAATGAGAACTTAGCAACGACATATCATTAGATAAGTAGGTGATCTTTATCAAAACAGTTTGTTTTTAGTAGACCATTAGTCTAACGGTAAAACAAGTTATGTTTTTTTTTATAAAATTGACATTGCAATTGGAAAATTCTACCTAGGACGGTAGAGTACCTTTTAGAAGGACTGTTTTGATGTTTCGGCCAACTTAAATGATCTCAGGTATGATACCGCACCATCGGGGACACAGTTGACTGTCTGCTCATCAACCTTAATGCTACGAGATACGGTCTATCAATGGTCAGTGGAATGCAGGTTGTCCTTCGGCGTCGTTCTAGTCTTACGAACGAACAGCTTCTTATCAGGAGTGAAATTCCCTAAAACAATGATATATTTCGAGACGACGTCCCAAGACATTACCCCACGAGTCCCCACCTCTCTTCGCAACGTCAAGATAAATTTGTGGGTGAGCGTTGAGGTGAGCTTAAAACAAGTTACAGAATAGGGGGGCCGGTGCGTCAGGGTTTGAGGAAATTGAATTTGCTTACGTTATCGTAATTCCGGCTGAGCCGCCAGGGAGGCATGTTGACAAATTATCAGCTGCAAAAATCTCTTCTTAGTAACTACTAAACGAACGCTATCAATAATAAAGACTATAGTTTTTACACTTTTAGAAACATATGAATAAGGTATCGATGGATAGTTTTTAGTTTTCTGTCTTTGTGTGTATGACCGGAGTGGGCGTGTAATGATGGGTATAAAAATAAATAATATAATTTCATTCGCTATAACAACATTTGATACATTTTCAAGGGATATAATCACTCATTGTATATAATAAATGTTTGTTATAATCTCAATATATATATGTTTATTTTGTATAACGATCATCGGATATAACACTTATTTTGTATAATCATTATATGGTATAATGCTCATGTTATATACAAGTTATATATCATAACTATCAAGAAGAATAATATTTCGTTTTTATTATTAGTTAGATTAATAACGCCTTAACGATCATAATTAATAGCAAACACGCCATTACTCCAAAGTGCCACTATGTAGTAAAACGTTATTTAGGTGGGTAGTTTCATTATTAAAATTAATATTATCAGTTTAGTAAGTATTAAAATATAATAGTTTTTTGTGTGTCATTTGAGTTTTATTTACCCAGCTTAACCTACTTTTCTCTTGCAGTTCGTTTCGCGTACCAAACCTACTTCTACATAACCTAATAGAAGTACTGGTATAAAAATCATACGACATCCAAAAGAAAATGTAGCAAACATAACGGCTTGCAAATTGTACTATGTAAGCATATTAGTAAAAAAGTTGGGTTCTGGCGCTTCGCCGGCCGCTACCGCGGCACGCTCGCTGCGCTCGCTCGGCTCGCGCGCTATAGGGTCGCAGTTCAACCTAACACTCCTCCTCGCTTCGCTCGTCGTCGTACCTACACCGACCTGCCTTAGAGTCTACCAAAAAATATTATGCGAACTGTGCATTAGAATAAATTAGCATTATATCATTTGTTCATTATGGGAAATATGGATTATATTTAAAGTATGTTATACTAAATATTATTATATCAAATAATCGTTATATAAAATAATAATTACATCGTATGTAAATATATTTAGTGTTGTTATATCACTCAATAATTATATCAAATAAGCGTTATTGCGACTAATATTATTTACAAAAAATTTATATGCATCGTTACGCACCCGACCGGAGTCTGAATGCATAGATCATCCAATTATGTATTTAATTGGTTCGTTTAGTATTAAATTAAAGTGAAAACGATTAAAAAACGGATTTTTTAATACAGTTGCTCAAAAAGTGGTACTTTTTGTGGCTGCGTAGCGTACGAGAAGCTCAATTTCTCGAACTAGTGCTTTTTACTTTTTAGTTCCAAACCATACTTTCGCTTACCAGGGGACCGATTTTTGACTTTCGAGCGCTCGACTATTTCACTCGAAAACTGTCAAAAATTATGAAATGCTATTTTGAAATAGCGATAGAAAATTCAAAAACGAGTGGTATCGACCAGTCGTATTCAATTCTATTGGTAGAAAGTAAAGTGAAATTAAATCAATTGTAATTTTTAATTTCTGTTTTATTTTTGTTACAATTGGTTTTTTCGCAAATGTATTAAAAAGCGTCGTTTGATACACGTGCGGAAGTGTCATTTTCACTCGTCCCGAGTCTTGACCCTCGTCTGGCGACTCGGGCCAAGACACCTCGGAACTCGTGCAAAATGACATACTTTCCGCACTAGTATCAAAATGTACTATTTCGGCAGACTACGTTGACCGCTGTTGACCAAATTATGATTCAATTATAATCTTTCAATAAATTCCTCTTATTATGAAGGGACGCGTGTAATGACATATACGCGAGTAGGTACATTGAATACTCAGTCTTCTTAAACGGCATCGCCGGCGGTTTCTACAACCTTAAGAGGGCGTTCAAAAATTCGTCAGGAATAAGCGACAATTACCGATTTTTGACGGTCTAAATCTAAGAAACGGAAAGATTTTTATAGATTCCGATTACTTATTTGCATAGCTCAACTCCTTCTGTTGTGCGTAGCGGCCTCTGATTTAAGAAAAACTGAATATGTTGACCGAATATACCCAATTACCGAAAATAGTTTTCGGAAAAGAGCGCCGAGCCATAAGTTTGACCGCCTAATTCTCCATGATGTTACATGAGAACCTAGTTGTTTTTTTTTCTTTTCACTATTGTAATATGTCCGTATTGTGCGTAGCGGCCTCGAATTTTCCTTTTTTTTCACGTATGTATATGTAAATGGATATCAATTACACCATATTTTGCAACAATATCGTACTGAAAACACAAGGATTTTCTCATTATTGTTGAATTATTAGTAAATTAAATCTTAAATAACATTAAAGTTCATACTTTTACCAACACAATACAGTAAAAAAAATACAACTTTTTCACACATTTATATTTTTAAATAATCTTTCAAACATAGTATAAATTTACCGTCGCGTGCGATTCTTGCCAGTACCGGCTTAGCCGTTGTCCGGGTTGGACCTCTACGTCGTGTAATTGTGGCTATTCACGAAGGCTAACCGTCAACTAAAATATTATTTTGATCTCCGACTAGGCATAGTTGTTATCAACGTCGGGGTCAAACTACACTAGTGAGTCATTCGTGAGGCTAATCGAGACAACTTACGAATTGCATAACTGCCATGTCAATTATTTTACGAGTGATCGTGATACTTAGTGATTTTTTATAAGCTTTTATTTAGTTCACCTATCCGTTGCCTGTAATTCAATCTTTCAAGTTAAATTTGATCCACTTCCTGGTTTCCGATTGAGCTGAAATTTTGCATGAATGTATAAATTGGATGACAATGCAATATTATTATGAGATAAAGCTGATCTGATGATGGAGCTGGAAGGTGGCCATAGGAACTACGTAATTAAACGACGCAACCCCATCGAGTTTTGGCTCCATTAATTCGTCTTGACGAGTACTTGGTAACCAGGGTCTGATGATGGAGCTGGAAGGTGGTCATAGGAATTCCGTAATTAAACGACGCAACCCCATCGAGTTTGGGCTCGTTTAATTCGTCTTGACGAGTACTTGGTAACCAGGGTCTGATGATGGAGCTGGAAGGTGGTCATAGGAATTCCGTAATTAAACGACGCAACCCCATCGAGTTTGGGCTCGTTTAATTCCTCTTGACGAGTACTTGGTAACCAGGGTCTGATGATGGAGCTGAAAGGTGGTCATAAGAATTCTGTAATTAAACGACGCAACCCCATCGAGTTTGGGCTCGTTTAATTCGTCTTGACGAGTACTTTGGTACTATATGGTAACCAGGGTCTGATGATGGAGCTGGAAGGTAGCCATAGGAACTCCGTAATTAAAAGACGCAACCCCATTTCATCAGTTCACTTTGTGGGGGGTCCGCTGCGCCATCTGGTACGTGGTCTCCACTCGAGAACCTTTCCGCCCCAACGGCTTTAAAGTATTTCATTTCTCTGTACAAGAAACTACTAACCACCGACATAATATGCAGGGTTGTTGAAAATAACAATATGAATAAAAAACTGTTTCACTATTTTTTTTATGTACGTACGTTCGCCGATTTCTCCGTCAGTTGTGGCCCGATTAAAAAAATATATTTTTAAAATGTATACTTCTGAGATGGTCCCATCGTCACCAAGTCAGGATCTGATGATGGAATCCCAGGGAAATCGAGGGCAACCCTCAAATATTACGTACCTATTACGTGTTTCATGAATTCTCTAAAGCTTTTCAGGTATGAATTTGCGTCTGGTAGTCATCAGTTCATGTTGGTGGGCTGATGATGGAAGGTACAACTCCTCAACGTTTAGGAGTTGGAGGAGTTTTTTTAAATCTTATACACCGTTCATCATATTCTTTCAAGTTATTCAGGTGAGCACACGTCAGGATCTGACGATGGAATCCCAGGGAAATTGAGGGTAACCCTCAAATTTTATAGGCACGCGTGTAGTTGACATCGGTATTTTCTATTATGACTCGTGTAATTATCCTTGGAAATCGTAATTTTGGTGAAGTTGAACTGGTGATGAAGAGACCAGGCTAATGGAGAGATCCATTCTCCTCCTCCTGGAGCAGTCCTTAAGGATGTAAAATACGAATTTCATGAAAATCAGTTGAGTGATCCAACTAGAGAGTGCAAAAACCGGTCAAATTTCAAAACGGGTTATTAATCGGTTTTTACTAAAAGCTAAAAGAATTGTATTGGAGGATAATTTTACTGTAAGAATGTTAGTTCTGGTTTATTAGTAGGCGATGTGTAGTTCAATAAGTAACTAACTTTTTTTTAACTTTTTATACATCATCAGAATTGTCCTTTTACAGTCAAGGAAAATGATTCGCTTACCGTTTCGCTGAATTATTGCTTGAGAGATGGACATATCTTAAGGTTTATATTCGCTTCAGCAAGCGAAAGTGTTGACAACGACGATTGATAACGTGAAATTTCGGAGGCTGGTCTGAAATTATTGACGTTAATATCATCTACGATAAGATGATTAATTAAAAGTCTATGTCATGGTAGTGCTGTACATGACTCGTAAGGTCGATACGTATTTTATCGCTATCATACTAACTTTAATTCAACTTACTAAAAATTAATAAGTTACAATTTACTAGTTTTTTTGCTAAATAACGGTCTCGGCTCACAATTTCAAGTATTTTATAAATGTAACTCATTTCGGTTAGTAACCGGTTTATAGTGTCCAAACCCGGTTATTTACCGAACTCAAAAAGTTCCGGTTAACCTTTTTGCATTCCCTAGAGCAACCTATAGAGGGGACAGCCGGATAGCCGGACAAACGAAAGCATTATTGCCTTATAGTTGAATATCGAACTCGCTCACAAAATTTCACGTGAATCTGTTTAGAGATGCAACCTATAGAGGGGACAGCCGGATAGCCGGACAGCCGGACATACGAAAGCATTTTTGCCCTTTAGTTAAATATCGAACTCGTTCATAAAATTTCACGAGACTTGGTTCAGAGATGCAACCTGTAGAGGGGACAGCCGGATAGCCGGACAGCTGGACATACGAAAGCACTTTTGCCCTATAGTTACATATCGAACTCGCTCACAAAATTTCACGAGAATCTGTTGAGAGATGCGACCTACATATAGAGAGGACAGCCGGACCACTTAAAAAAAAGCATTTTATATCAAAAAAAGACGTAACTACTTAAATATTATACTTTGTCAGAGTATTTTAATACGTATAGAAAATATATGCACAAAAAGCAAATACTTGCATTGTTCAAGTTAGGGCACCACGTTAGCGAAGTAATACTTACCATCTTTTAGTGCAAGTATTAATATCGGTCGCGCATTCGCTCCAACGGTGCGCTACACAGCTTCAGTAAGCTTGTGTGCGTGCTAGTAGTATTTACACACACACTACGCACTACGCGTCTCAAAATACCGAATCCTGAGCGAGGGCTTTTTTCAATAGCACTCTTAAGAGGGTTGCTTAGCAAACGCTGTCAGAAAATTTACGAAGACAAATTTATGGGGAGGCGACAACAACCAGAAAATTGTTCCCAGACCCCCTAGCACACTAAGTTTTATGTCGGACATAAAGCATTCGTCCCATTCTGGCATGTCCGACATAAAAATTAGTGTGCTAGGGGGTCAGATGTCTTTGTCAGATGGGGTTGTTGTCTTGAAACATATTCACTGCTAACCATAGAATACAAAGTATAGCCCCCTAGCCCTGCTTCCTGCTGTTTTGAAACAGTCTATTCAATAGCTTATAAATAAATAAATAAGTATAATGGGACAATCTTACACAAATCGACCTAGTCCCATAGTAAGCTCAGTAAGGCTTGTGTTATGGGTACTAGACGACGATATATATAATAGATATAAATACTTAAATACATAGAAAATATCCATGACTCAGAAACAAATATTCATGCAAATCACACAAATTTTTGCCCTTACCGGGATTCGAACCCAGGACCCCTTGCTTCGTAGGCAGGGTCACTACCAACTAGGCTAAAGCGGTCGTCAAATATAACTAACTGATAGGTATAAAAGAAAATATTATATCCTAAAATATAAGTTCCTGTGCTCCCGGCAGTCCTTGATACGTTCAGTCATCACATCATCAGCCTATATACGTCCCACTGCTGGGCACAGGCCTCCTCTCATGTAAGAGAGGGAACGGGCAGTAGTCCCCACGCTGGCCCAGTGCGGATTGGGGACTTCACATACACCTTTGAATTTCTTCGTAGATGTATGCAGGTTTCCTCACGATGTTTTTCCTTCACCGAAAAGCTAACGGTAAATGTGAAATCATATTCCGTACATAAGTTCCGAAAAACTCATTGGTACGAGCCGGGATTCGAA
Organism: Epinotia demarniana; assembly: GCA_945867215.1. Classification (NCBI taxonomy): domain Eukaryota; kingdom Metazoa; phylum Arthropoda; class Insecta; order Lepidoptera; family Tortricidae; genus Epinotia; species Epinotia demarniana. The sequence continues at coordinate 2,991,092 of OX244271.1, forward strand.
CCCACGACCGCCGTTTGACAGCCGCATGCTCCTCTATTGTTATCAGTCATAATTGATAACAATAGAGGAGAAGCAAAAAGCTCTCTGGGCTGTTATTCGCTACGCGCTAACGCGGCTCACCCCGGGTCACCCGTCACGAAACTAGAACTCTACCTACGCTTATTTACTACGCATCGACGTGTCAAGATATATTTGTGGGTGAGAGTAGAGGTGAGCTTAAACAAGTTACAGTATAGGGGGACTGTAAGGATAGGTAGAGATCTAGTTCCGTAGGCGTGATGGGTGGGGTGAGGCGCATGAGCGCGTAAAAAATAACATCCAAGCATCAAACAGTGGTTTCCAAATAAAACTATTAATAAATGGAACTGGGCTGTCTGTAGGCCAAGGACGGAGGTGACGCGTGCGCTCCTAATCTAATCCACTTGGTTTATTACATTGTTGGATTCCTTATTCATGTTCGTCAAAAGGAGTTCAGTGTTTGAGGGACGGTGTTATTTAAATTTTAAACTGAATATGCATATTGTATAATCATATAATGTAGGTGTGGCCTTGCTGGTTGGTCCGTGGAATGAGATTAACGATTAGCCACAATTTGTTACAGTGTACGAGATTTGGGACTGGTCTTTGGACAGTTCCAATATGATGTAAAGAGTGATGTGGCTAGAGTAAATCGATTGTCATAATATCCGATTACGATTGATGATGGCTAATAAAAGGAATCGATTGATTACTGTGTAATAATTATTTTTAAGAAATCAACTAGAGAGCCTATACACTATCGTCTGCTAACACAAGTGACCAGTAAGTAAAGAGAGAGACTGATAGTGCGAGAAAAATTGGGAGAGCTCGCGCGCCGTGCGGAAATCAATGCCATATTTTCAAACGCAACATTTTGCACAATCAAATATGTCGGTTTCGATCGATGTGATTTTATTTCGTAACAGTAATTAAATAATACATTGTTATTTTCCTATTCACAATTATTTGATTCATATCGATTTATTTCTAAATTGACAGACTCCAAACGATTAAAGCAGTATATGACTAAATTTAAAAATAAAAAGTCGTAGGACGTAATGGTTTGCATACCGAGTTTTCAATGCCAATTTCTATACAAATAAGCCGTAAAAAATATGTCAATAATTTTATAAGTGCTAAAAAGAGCGTGCATGGAGATTGAACTTTGTCTTGTAACTCGGAAGCTATTGAAACTTTTTTTTATTATTTCGATGAGCAGTGCCAATTTACGTTATATGGGTGTCGCGATGTGTCAAAAGACCAGTTCCAAATCTCGAACACTGTAGGTAGAGCAGTATTGTTTTCCTTTTATGAATTTGCTCTCATAAAATCGTTTTTCTTGCCGACTGTACTTTTGTCTGGACAATCATCAATTCATCATAATTCATATTCATCATCATCAACGTCTTATAGTGTCGTTATTATCGTATGAATATCGTCGTCTACTAGTAGGTACCCATATGAGTAGTACAAGCTTTTCCCCAAAACAAGCTTTTCAAGCAAGATATTCCCCAATATTTATTTATTAATTTTATTTATTGACACGATTCTAGCAGGCTTCATTTCAATGGGAATGTTTATATTATAAATATTATGATAGTAGAATTAGTTTATTTACCACGGCAGTGTTTGGCAGCAGCTCTTCCGAGCCTCCATATAATACAAAACAGAACAGATCGATAAGTATCACATCACAGAAAACACAAATATTTACTTTATGTAATACTTAGCTCTTAGCAGACACTTTGTGTCGTGTCTCTGTTTACACATATTTATGCATTATATTCTAATTTACTCCTTAGTATTTTGTGTTACGGTCAGTTTTTATGTGCACTGAAGAGAGATATACGAGGTGGAAGGCAAGTTATGTAATGTCGCTGATTAGTGTCAATAGTGACTCGAGCTGAAATCGGAATATCACAGCTAAGTAACCGGTGCGAGCGAGTTCGTAGCGACTGGGTCTTGCTCTTCACGTGTGCAAATATCGTAGCCTGCAGAGTTTGGAGAACTATTCTGATTATCCGATTAACCGAGGCGCCACCTGAATCACGCCACCAAAATGGTAAAAATCGAGTAAGTCTTATCCCTACGGCCTTCCTGATAGGCAGAACCCAACGGACGCTTTGACTTCTTAATAATTTGAGGATTATTTGTTTCAATTGTTGGCGGCTAGGAACAAATATAGTTACTCTCACAGCGCATCACCAGGAGCTCTGGCGTCCCTGCTGCATCAGCTAGGCTATAATTTGTTTTAACCTTACCTCAATCGTCACCCCTAAATGTCTTGACGTCGCGATTCGCAACATAATTCAAAACTGAATTTAAGCGTAACAGAATAACAGCCCCTGAGCAAGTAGTGAAATCACTCTCTTGCTGATAAGTATATCACCGATAAAAAATAAACTCAAGCAGATCAAACGTTAAATTGCCTGGGCCGGCCGCCTTCCTGTTTTACCTTTTCGATGATTTAATTCAGTTAGTTCTCGAAGAAGCCCCGATTACAGGTCGACACACGTAAAAAGAGCCCTGGCGGCCATATAAAAAGTATGGCCGCCAGGGCTCTTTTTACGTGTGTCGACCTGTAGATTGCTTAAAGTTGAATTTGTTGCAACAGCTTGTCATGAACGTAGAGCTCTTCTACAATTGTACTCAGTACTTATAGCCAAAATGTGCCTGAAATGAAAATATACTTTCTCTCACGTTGAGTTATTTTAGGGTAAACAAAGTGGATTAGTACTTTTACAAGGCTAGTTTTTTAATTGTTTTTTTTTTTTTAATTCTGTCCAGTGATTGGCCCTAGTTTCACCTGATAGTAAGCGACGACAGACTTCTCTTTTGTGTCTGTTAATTATTCAAGTCGACGCAAGACCCTTTTTAATCATCATTTGGCCTGTTCCTTAGATACATACGTTAAAGTACTATCGTAAAAGTACATAATAAGTATATAACGACCCTCATTCTCCTAGCGTTATTCCCGGTTGTGCCCCTAAAGGAGCCCAGGGTCCGCTTTGACACCTAATCCCAAGATTTGGCATAGGCACTAGTTTTACGAAAGCGACTGCCATCTGACCTTCCAACCCAGAGGGAGAACTAGACCTCATTGAGATTAGACCGGTTTCCTCACGATGTTTTCCTTCACCGAAAAGTATATAACGACCCTAAGTTCATTAATTATAAAGCCTGAACAATGTCTTTGTTGTTTCTCGGCTCTCTCGAGCTAAGCTTTCGAGAAGTTCTACAATAAACCTTGTTCAGTCAGCAGCAGTATATAGGTTTACATCACAAAAACAACCATAAGATCGAACGGTTCGAATGCAAATAATGCTGTTTACACGTGAGATTATTTCACGAGGCCGACTTTTTATAAAACTATATTTGGAATTGGAATCTTATTTATACATTAACTAGTAGGTATTTGCTTTTTGAATGGCCTACTGCGATGAAATTCGGCAAATTCAAATAATCTCAAGTAATGCATTTTTTATCTGTCTTGTCTGTAATTTATTTGCAATTTAATCTGTGTCGATGTGGATTATTGTATAACTGTAATTAGTCTATTAATAAATTGCCGAGTTAAAAGCAAATATTAGTAGTAGGTAAGTACCTACTGTAACATACATAAATAATTAATGCATAAACGTGTATTCATAATAAGTAAAGTCCCTGAGCCCCGACCGCTGTTCGGGTGTGTCGAGTGGGTTTCCCAGACGTGAGACCAAGCGAGATCGATATTTCGCCTCCATAAAACCCTATTCCAAATTTCATTGAAATCGTTAGAGCCGTTTTCGAGAGAGTGATTTCAAATAAGTATATACAAATTGTATATTTACAGCGATCTGGAGGTAACCTATACATTCCGGTTTTTGAAGTTTATTAAAAAAGTAGAGCACGCAATAATACTATTCCTAGATTTTATTTACGTAATAATGATCCGTGTCGTGAAAAAGGAGATTCATAATATTAACAAGTAAGAAGTATGCCTATACTAAACGAATTTACTTAACCTTTGCAATTATGGCGGGGATAACTCAGAGATCACGTGATACGCGATGAAAACATACAACTCGTGTACACAAACGTGGCTTTATCAAATCAACCATCAACATGGATCCAGAAAATACTGAGCCACCTACGAAAGCCAAGGCTTTAATTCCCGTTTTAATATAATCTATGTATGAAGCCCGTCCCTGCTTTTTGCTGTAGGAATGTAATTAATTCAATATGTATTTTCAGGCTAGATGATTAAGAAGCGCTGTGAGTAATTACTAATCATAATCACTCAGTTTTGGATAAGGACTATTCTGACAGTTACATATGACTTAAAATCTTTGCGAACATAGTTGACGAACGTTAAATAATGTATTATCTCCATTTTAACATAATTAAATTTAAATTAATAAGTTGTGTTTAGGTATACCTAATCTTCATTAACATTAAGTAAACTTATGATTGTTATGAATGTAAGTAGGTGTAGGTATGTATGTAAGTACCTAAATGAGATAAACCCACAAGCATATAAGGTTTATATAGGTTGAGCAACCGAAATACATAATCCTGGGGATACACGACCCTCACACATATCTGTTAAGTTACCGGAACTACCGGAAGTCGTTTTTTCATCACGGAAATGTAAAAAAGATTGCTGGCGGGGACACAGCCGTGCCAGTGCTACCTAACTGCACCGTGGGAACTAAGATATATACCTACACTTTGGAAACCGAGGTCGGTTCATTTAGCCAGTTGGTTGGCACACGCGCTCACGGCCGGACGCTGCTTATGCGCACAGTTAGGTATTGAAAATGACTTCGTTGCGAATAAATTCGGTTCACTGCAACGTTGTGGGGTGTGACAACAATAAAACAAATAGACATTTATCCTTTTTTCTCTGCCGACTGACGATGACAGATTAGTAACTTACCTACCTATTTAATTTATATAGTTACTTAAGTACTAATAAATATGGAACATTGAATCTTTAAAGGCCGAAACGCACTGACAGCGGTGGCTGAGCGGCGCGGAGGCGGTACCGGTTGTAATGTTCGAGCAAAGGCCTCCACCCACCGGACGCGGGTGCTGCGCGTGTGCCGCGTTCGATGTGTGTTTGAAGTGTAGTTTCAATGCTTTACAACTTGCGCGTGTGCTGCGCTGCAGCTGCGCGGGTGCTGCGCGTGTGCCGCGCGGGTGCTGCGCGTGTGCCGCGTTCGATGTGTGTTCGAAGTGTAGTTTCAATGCTTTACAACTTGCGCGTGTGCCGCGCAGCACACGCGTCCGGTGGGTGGAGGCCTTAATATTAAATGATCCGCACAGAGAGGCGCGGCGCGGCGCGGTTTTCTGTGAGGACCCTTTCGTATTAGCTCGAACATTACAACCGGTACCGCCTCCGCACCGCGCCGCGCCGCCCCACCACCGCTCTCTGTGCGTTTGCAGTTTAGTTAGTTAGTTAGTTAGCCTATTTCAAATACGTAATTAATTTGTAGACAAGTCTACTCCGCCACTGCCATGATGTCCAAATTATTTAGTTGTTTTCGTAGATTTAATGTTTATGTTTATCCCTGTATAACAGCAACTGGTATAATAGTTTACTTAGTAAGATTCGCACTGCAGCTTAAGAAAGGGCGTATACATCGTCGTTGCTATAGGGACTTATGACTTTTTGGAAGGGCTGGAATCCACTCGCGAGGATGAAACACGTAATAAGAATATTTTAAAACAATACATTAAAACTAATTATGCCTAGTGTCTACTTTCATGTTTGTAATGCTACTTTTAAACTATTACGTTATTCATATGCTTACGCTATAAATAACGAAGATAGGTAGGTACCTAACAAACTTTATTTCGTACTGTCGTCCGGATATATTTAAATTAAGTTACTTACCTACACAAAAGGTTTCGTTTTGTAATATGTGATGGTAGATTAATAATAATAAGTACCTACATTCAAACAGTCGTATGTCGTAACGTAACCATAGACAGTAAGTAGTAAGTAATATGCAGTTCAGATACTGGCAGTATCTCGGGAAACCCCGGATATTTATATATACCTATGTACTTGTTAGGGTTCCGTACCCAAAGGGTAAAAATGGGACAATTGCTTCACCATAGTGTACTTACACATTATAATAGATTTTTTTTTGTAAAATAATTTAAAAAGTTAACCGTTTTTTATTTCACTCAACTATTATTTACAAAATCATTTCCAAGCGGTGTCAACCCTAGCGTCGATTGGCCGGCGCATGCGGGCAACGACCCGCGCGTTCAAGGTCGCTCCATTGTTAAATTTCGTAGGCACTTAAAGCAGTAGGTATTGGCATTTTTATTCAGACTTGAGTATCTGTTCGTAGAACTATTATATAATCTGTGGCCGTGCCCTCAGTTATTAATATTTGCGATTACATTTTATTTACTGAAAAGGACCCGAAGAGCAGTTAGATGGAATCAATCGTTTCCATCTAACTGCTCGTAAAAAGATATAATTTAAACAATCTTGTGGCGAACAAATGTATTAAGTGAGTAGTTATTTACGGAACATCTGACCTATTAAATAGTTAATTCTATATATTTAATGTTAAACAAACTTATTCCATTCACGAGAGGTCGCGACGTCTAAAGATATTGTGAACGGGTTAAAACACAAAACCAGGTATGTATTTAATTTCGATGTATATATAACACCCAGTAAAAGTAAGGTGGTTTTATGTAACGAATTAGCGATCAATCGCGAAATTCGAAAAAATAGAAACCCATTTATTTGACACGTCGCGTCGATTGATAGACAACTCAATTTGAGAATAAGTGCGCTGATTAACCACCCGGCGAGCGATTTGCAATTTGTCGTCCCTGAAGTAGATAATCTGCCCTACATTGAATGATTGTGTCCAATATTGTGTCTGTATAATTCGTACAAACACAATGCACATTAGGGGCAAGCATTGAACCAGATCAATCGTGTTGACTCAATGTCATGCACGCTTCAAATGGAACGAGTTATGTTTAACCAATTTTAAGGAGATAATTTAAGTCTTTAGAGGATTTGTCAAAGATCACGACCGATAAACCGTACGATACCGGTCATTGCATGACTCTGATGAAATAAAGTTCACGTTAATCTTTCTTAGTAACTATGTATAAATTCAGAAGGGAGTTAATTTACCGAGTTTCCGTAGATATGTTGATTAGGTACCTATGCATGCAATTACGGGAAATCCCATATCATTTAAAGATCTCAACAAACAGTAATTGTTTTATTGTATTGTATACTTGTATGTATTGTATAGCATAGATACCTAGCAAATATGTACAGTCATTAAAATAGTTTATTTCAAACAGGAAAACACATTGCATGAAGTGACCCGCTTTAAATGTTCCGGTTTGATTTGATACATAATTATGAGAACTTTAGACGTGCATTAAGCTGTTAGTAAGGCACAAAGTATCATTAGCAAATAACATATGTTTATATTTATTAATTGCGCGCGTAAACAAACGCGGGTTGTCTATTAATACACAAACCGTTTCTAATCTTTAAAAAAAGTTGGCTCTATGGATATTTACGAGTACGTTCCAAGATAAAAGGATCACGCCTAGCGGAAAGCCAAATAACACTATGCAGCCAGACGAAATTCATTTCATCTCACGACATAATAGTAACGCAGCTGTCACATACCGGCCGCGTATTTTTAGTCTCAGGAAGCTTTACCTCTGATGGGGAAGGGCTTGGTCATGATGGTATCCGTGGTCGGTGGTAGCAGCCGCTTGGTCTCCGGAGACATGACACTGGGACACTGGTTTAACTCATGTTTCTCACTCGCACTCGCCCCGCGCTGCCGCAGCGAGGGAGACGCGTTTAACACTTCCATCTGTGCGCACTATCGCGGCATGACTGAGACTCGGAACACACAGCGCGGCCTCCGTCCACGCTCGGATATCAGCTGATACTGTGGAAATTTATGGAATGGCGACAGACATTGTCGCTCTCGCTTGCGCACACGCTTCGTTACGTTACGATGCGCAGTAACGACGGTGGCCACGCTTTTTAGATGGCGCGGGATGCATACACAAAAACTACGATAACTCTCAATACTCACTATTAATAAAGCACCTAAATAACATTTATAAGTTTTATAATACAATCTTTGTAACAGTAAATTATTACTATATTCACAAATAAAACACGATCAAATGGCGTTCCAATTGTCAGCTGTGATTAATCACCAGGACTGTCCTATTAATCTGAACTTTCATGGTCACACGCACCGGTAATGAAATTACGTCAAGTGCAAGGACGGAATGAAACAAATAGTACAGTAAATATGTAGGTAGAGCACAAGGGGTCGGATGCGCGTCGGAGCGTACACTGCGCGGGTTTCGGGCACTCTGCCATCAGCACTAGTCTTTAACCGCACTAAAATTACCTTGCCAATGAAAAACAGTTCTTACTGATCGGACTTAAGGTCTTAGCAGGAAATATAGGGTAATTTACGGATATAACCACGACGTGTGCGTTGATCGTTGCTCAATACTACTTGTCCACGAACAATGACTTATGTTTTTGGTCCTTCGAACACGGACAGGACTTTTTGTTTGTCTGATTTCACCGTATACTATTCTAGTATGTAGATTCCCCGCAGCTATGAGCCTGTATAAATGTAATTTAATCCCTACTTATTACTCACTTTATAGAAGTGGAAGTGTATACCCCGTTCAGTTAAAATACATCAAGTGAGGCGATTCAATATCAATATAATTAGAAATCAATATAATAATGCTTAATTGGTGCTAACTCACAGTGTTGTAATTGTTTAACCTGGGAGCTAGGATTAGGAAGTGCCTCCGCTAAGTCGAAATCTGTACAGAAAGAAAATAAGGTATTAGAAAAAATAAAACCCACCCTTCGCGTAACAACTCGGATAGTTCGTAAATCTAGTGCCTACGCCAAATCTTGGGATTAGGTGTCAAAGCGGACCTCGGGCTCCTTTGGGGGCACTACCGCTAGAAAAATTATGAAGTTTCTGTCTGGTGTTGCAGGACTTGCAGGTGTCCATGGGCGGCGGTAATCGCTTACCATCACCTGGTGATCCGCCTGCTCGTTTGCCTCCTATAACATAAAAAAATGTTACTTCTAGCTGGTATACAAATCTGAAATATTACAAGCAGTTAGTATTTTAATATCAGTAAAGCAGTCCGTAATTTATTTAATCAAAATCTATGCAATAATTCCTTTAAGAATTTCCTGCAAAAATTAATTTATCCTACTGCATTAGTTTTACATTTACACATAAGTAGCTTCACAAAATAAATAACTATGATCTAATACAACATTTCTAGAAAATTAAATAAATAGCTATTCGGAATTAAGTTCTATGGACGCTATGCTACGCGACTGATGAGTTCGCTAGACTGCTGAGTGGTTGCACGCCCCGTCCGCGTGGGAGACACATTCTTCTGTTTTTCAGACGATGCCGTTAGGTGCAAGGCAACAATTGCTCGTCGCCGCTAACGTAATGGGAGTTTTTCTCGTCATTTTCAAGGCAAAACGCCCCGGATGTCAGATTAATACGGTATTTGATATCAGTCGATTTGACTATCGAGTTCGTTCTGTTAGTATTTTGCAGCGATTTACGTCACGATTTATTGAAAAAAAAACATACGTACGTAATAGCAAAAATAAATTGAAACGTAATGTTTTCTGTCATTTAAGGATTTAATACAATATAACTACGGACAACGTAATTTATTTAAAGGAAGGTAAAATATTGGTTGCCAATTCCATGCGCTGAGAGCTCTAGTTTATGCTGCAACATTATTGACTTGTTATAAAGTTGAACGTGGCAATAATTTGTTCGACGAAGTTCTGGGTCTCATTCTTGCGAGTTTTTATACATAATCTGTAGGTCCTATTCATGTTCTCTGGTAGAGCCTAAACATACAAATCTTTTTTTAATACAGTTGCTCAAAAAGTGGTACTTTTTGTGGCTGCGTAGCGTACGAGAAGCTCAATTTCTCGAACTAGTGCTTTTTACTTTTTAGTTCCAAACTATACTTTCGAAACGCAGTAATTTTATATTAGATTTTTTACCCGATGGCGCTGATTCCAATAGTATGTTGTCACTGTCAGTGTCATTTGTAAAGTATGGGTTCGTTCAAAAATAACTTCGAAGCAAGCATATTTTATCGCAATGATATATTAATTTATTATTTTTCGCAATTGTATTAAAAAACGTCGTTTACAACACGTGTGAAATGTCTTTTACCACTCGTACCGAGTCTTGCCACTCGCTTTCAGCTCGTGGCAAGATACCTCGGTACTAGTGGTAAAAAGACATTCTTTTCACACTAGTTGTAAAATGTACCATTTTAGTGTTTAGAACTTTAGAGCTAGTCTCTCATGATTTTTTCTAAAGCTCAAAAATACGTTTCCTCAGATCGCAAACTAAAGGCAAATCAGCGACAATCATGAATACAATACATGTCGCTCGTGTGTCAGGGGGCGCTACGGGCGCCTTTCGCTACAAATAGAGCTGCTACGGCCTACGGCGTAGCGCTTAAAGAATTAGAGAGTGTTTGTTGGTATTTGGTAGTCTACGATCAAAGATTATTGAGAAGATTTTTTCTTAATCATCTTTGTTTACGATGAAACCGTTACGTCACTGTCCTTGAACACACAATTAGAATAAAGCGAGGATAGTTTGAATAATTTTACATCCGAAACATATTCAGAATTCAAAATTGTTTCAATGAATGAGAACGGGATGCTAAATGTATTTTTCATTTACTCATGTAAGTAAGTATAGTAGTGCAAATAAGTATTCTTTAGAACCAGCAATGTATTAAATGAATGGTTGTCTTTTGTCAAGTAATAGTATATTATGGTCACGGACTATTCAAGTCTAAGTAAGTAAATGGACTATAATTATGTAAGTAGCTATACATACCTACATACTTTTAAGTTTGAATACCGAAACCCGGTTTTGGATAAGTTTATGTGGAAATTGTGTTTTAATATTCATTTGTTGGGCCCGCCTGATGGTAAGCGGACACCTCAGCCTATAGACGCATGCATCTCCAAAGGAACATGGGCGTTGCCGACCCTTCATTTGTTTGAGGACACTGGACACTGTGTTGTCAGTCAGTATAGACAAACGACGTTAACATTTACTCCGTCCGCGTAGAAGTCGTTTATATAAGCTCCATACAAACTTTCACCCCCTTAGGGGATGATATCCGGGATAAAAACTACCCTATGTCCATCTTCGAGATTCAACGTATCTTCATCCCAAATTACATCTCAATCGGTTTAGTGGTTCATTCAAGCGCGCTTAAACGCTTCACGCGTGGCAGACAGACAAACTTACGCATTTATAATATTAGTATGTATTAGAATATATTAAAACTAAATTCCAGAACTTCTACTTGTTTAAAATGCTTTGTTGAATCCACTGAATTACTGAATAGAGTAAGTATCTGTTGCCGTCGCACTTGCCGTCACGTATCGACCAAACATCGCCAAAATATTTAAAACGTTAGTAACGAATCCTTAGCCGGTATTGATATAGTATGGGGTGTTTACAGACTTGTAAAACTGCCATTGCCATCTAATTGCATATCAAAGTTAATTTATTTCACATTTCACGCGCCAGAACCAGCATAAATTAGACCCTCTTAGGGTCGCATTTGCGTACAGTTTGCAAATCTCGAGGTCATAATTACTACAGACGAGGTGACGCGAATCGAGACAGGTTTGAATTGCTGGTATGTTTTGAGCTCGTGAGTCACGCGTCTTGTCCTGTGGCTATTGCGAAATTCGTCCAGTGACTACGTGGACCGACCGCCGTCTGACTTGGATTACATACAATACAGGTACTGTTGAGAAATTCGCGAAGTTTGCGTGCTACGTGATATGAGGCGCGTTTAAAGAACGGATTAAGCAGGTAATGATATGCTTGTCAATAGATATTTATATATTCATGTAGATATATCCATACTAAACTATTTATTAGACGAGCAAAAATCGATGTATTTATTATTTGGTTCTAGAAAAACTAACAAACTCGAAAGAGGCTCGAGAAAGGCTAACAAATTCGAATAAAAAATGCGTGGGTTTACTAGGGCGAAAAATCGATACCGCTAGGCTTGCTCTGGATAATTTAGGTACTTTAAAAACATAGTTTTAACCGACTTCAATTTAGTACTCCGCCAAGCCACGAGAATATTTCCAAATTTTTTTACAATTTACCACATGAACTGATTCCCGATAGCAAACGCGTTGATTACTATAGAAAAAAACCGAATCGCTGTATATGGGCCGATAATATGAGGACTTCCGCCGATTCCCCAAGATCATCACCAATGGCACTTCATCCGTACCTATTTCACCGGAATCTTATCAGAACCTGTGACGTAGGTACTTTTACACTTTTGAGTACATAGGTAATTGAGGAATTCGAGAAGTCATCTGTGGTCTTCATCATCAATTCCTCGCCGCCAAATTTATGATTTTCGGATGTAAATACACGAGTTATAATAGAAAATACCAAAATTACTACAAGCTTTTATTGCCGACTGTACTGTTCTGTATAGGTGTCATCATCAACTTAGTACTTCATTGAGACGATTCTTACGAGCCCAAACTCAACGGGGTTACGTCGGTTAAGTGTGGTTAAATACTGAATCCCCATGGCCACCTTATCTCCATCATCAGATCAGCTCGATGGTGGATGAAACTATACTTATACCCAAAATTTCAGCTCAATCGGATACGAGATGTGGGTCAAATTTAACTTGCAAGATTTGTCCCATACTAACAGGGCAAGTTAAATAAAAGCTTCTAAAAATTACAGTAGGTAAGTATCGTACTCACCTAGTAATAAAATTAATGGCGTGTTAAATCTTCCATCAGGATTCTTGCTTGAATAATTACAAAACTTCGCCATTCTTCGTCTGTAGCTTCTCTGCCTTCTTTTTCTCCTTTGTGCCTCTCTGTTACAAAATTTATGTTTTATACCTATGGTAAAAATGTACGGAGTAATGGTAAAATGTATTAATTAATATAAATGTGTAATTACTTGTGTAGTAAGTACTTACAATGAAATGGAGAACCTCTAGGCACTCAAAAATGTCCCAGGTTTTTTCTACGCTCCACTTGGTTAGAAAGTTAAGCTGACACAATCTCAACAACTTTCAGACGACTACTCATCCCAATATGTACATGTTCCAAACATTCCTGTCTTCCATCCCCTCTAACCGCTCGGAGATGGTGAACGACCTCGAGATCCCAGACATCCCGCTCACCCCGTACACCTGGGAGCCAGATCCGGTCAGCTACAGCGACAGTTCCCTGGACACAGCCTCTGTGGAGGTGGAGGCCCAGAGCCTTAGCACCGACTCCAGCATTGCGCTGTCGAGGGCTATGACGGGGTCTGAGTTTGACTATGATTGGTATACAAGGGTGAGTACCCCGTACCTAAAGTATTTTGCTTTGATCTAGCAAATGGAAGAGTGGCACTATGTAAAATGATCCCTATTAGACACGTTATCCACCTGACCTCGATCACCCAGGGGAATTAGCGGCAATTATTTTATATTCTACTAGGAAAAAATATAATGTCCGGTTATGGCGCTTCGCCAGACGCTACCGCGTCACGCTCGCTCGGCTCACGCGCTGTAGGGTCGCAGTTCACCTAACAACCTAACCGTTTTTTCCCCTGGGGCATCGGGCTAGGGGATTAACGAGGACAACAGCCTATTAGAGGAACCATCCGATGGTTAATAGATTTATTAGTTGTTCTCAATTGTGGATTGTGTCAGTAAATGGGTCCTTGGTCTAAAAAGAACTTCAAGAATCGTATATAGAACGTAGCAAACATAGACAGGCTGGTCCACTCCAAGATAGTTTTGTTCAGACAGTTCGATTCAGTAGGTGTTCAAAGTTATCTATTTCGTTTCCAGTACAAGCGACTCGATTTAAGCGATCCCTGGGAGCAGATGAGAATCGGTTGGGCCAAGTTTCCACCCGAACATATCGCCGCACTCAACAGGTTACTTGAAATAGTTATTTACGATACAAGTGCCGAAAATAGGAGATTCGCAACGAGTAGTGATAAATTAAAACACGACCGAAGGGAGTGTTTTAAATCGACACGAGTTGCGAATTACCTATTCGCACGTGTATCGTACAACGTTTAACTGTACATATGGCTCTTTAAAAATTTGACATATGCACGGAAAGTGCTCTTTTCCGCACTAGTGCGGGAAAGTAGCCCCATATGTACTGTAAAAACTTTTTCAGCGTGCATTGTGCTAACTCTGTGGCGAGAGCATGTACATAAACGTTTAGTTGCTTGCCGTTATTCACCTAGTCAAGGTAAGATTCAATTATGCGGCAACACTGTTGGTAAAAAGATATGCGCATGAAGTTTAGTGCGATGCGTAATTGTATCAAGATCAAGTAAGAAGTGCATTTTCCAAACGCTAGTGGCGTAAGAAATAGCTGTCACGTCGTATAAAGAGGTCAAGGAGGCGGCCTAGACAGAGTCAGATGGTGGTAGCTACACCGATAAGAGTCTAACTCTTACATTTATAATGATGATGATGATGAGTGGCGTAAGCGCTAACCTCACTAAGGTCCCTTTTCCCAAAGAACAATGTAGGTAGTGTAGGTACATCATGTGCCCGATTGAGTGTTGAGAATAAAACCCTGGTTAATATTAATGTATCTTTAGCAGTCTCAGCGTCCAGTCAACCGCTACAGACACCATAGATACCGATTCAGAGTTCATACCCTTCGAGACGTTTCCGAGCCAGGAGTTCCTGCGCAAGATAGACCGTTTCCTCGAAGAAGAGTGCTGCGTGTTCGGGCCTGATGACCCCGCGTTACTGGAGCTGGAGGAAGCGCTGAAGGACGTCAACCTTGAGGTGAACCTTGCATAACATATGATGAGACAAGTGCGTCTACCCTAAACATAGGTACCCCTAGAGTATGTATTGTTGGCAGCCTCAGCCTCCAGTCAACCACTACGGACACCATAGATACCGGTCCCGGGTCCATAGTAGAGCACAGCGAAATGTCATCCCGCTCGAATAAGGAGCAACCATAATAACACTAAACTTGCTCTGTAGTAGTGTAGTGTTCCTGGAGGTGAGCAAGGTCGCAAGAGCTCCCGAGGATGCGTTGTGTTGAGAGCGAGGTCATTTGTTCCTTCAGCTGTCGACACGGCGAATCCTCAAACATATGAAGGGTCGGCACCGCCCATGTTACTCCTTTGGAGTTGCATGCGTCTATAGGCTGCGGTGTCTGCTTACCAGCAGGCGGACCGTACGCTTGTTTGCCGTTCCCGATCCAGGAGTTTCTGCGGAAGATAGATCGGTTCTTGGGAGATGAATGCTGCGTGTTCGGGCCTGATGACCCGGCGTTGCTGGAGCTGGCGGAAGAACTGAAGGGTGTAGACTTTTAGGTTAATCATGCATAATTTCTTCCCGCCCAAAATGCCTATTAAAACGCATCCTCCTCTTCAGTGGAAAGTATACCATTTAAAACTGGAACAAAGTTTGTTTGGTTTCGTGCGGTTAAAAACAAAACAAACTGCGGCACCTGGAGGATAAGAGACGACTAAATAGGGCCTATATTTGGGAAGTAAGGGGTAGGGTTAATCTCTACCATTTCAAGATGCACTTGTCCTGCGTATTTATGTATACTCACACTTATCCCTGAGTGATATAGAACTGACACGATACTGGCACAGTGAGCAGCATAAAAATGCACTCTAATACCTAATCTTGCAGTGGCAACATAATTGTTCAGATGTTTTGGAGTGCACCAGAAGCGAGGGTAGTTACAATCGCCGCCGACTGCTGCGTCTGTGCTGCAAATGTTTGGTTATATTGTTTCAGAACTTGTATCCGTACTGGGACCTTGAACCGTAACCAGTCACTTTAAGAACGGCACGTCCTAAACAAATAAGTTATGTGGCTTCTGCTGATACCTCTTCGTAGACGCTTAGTAAATTAATTGACCAAATTTTATTGAGCGCAATTTGGACCACGTTAGTAACATGTAATATAATGAATAAATAAGTATGAGAATGAGGAAGAATATCTTTGCAGCAATTGCAGCTTACTGTAACAGAATTTTTCATGGTATACTCTTGCTTGCCAGAATTTCATTCGCCCGAATTTTATCTGCCATAATATTCAACTGCCATAAAGTTGTTTTCTATAATTTTGTATGCCATACTCATTGTTTACCATAATAATTATATGCCAGAATCTTTGTTTTCCATAATATCAATATCAATAATCTCATTTTCCATAATCATTGTAATCCATAACTATCACATGCCATAATGTCATTTGCCATCCATCTCAAAATCCATAATATTCATATGTAATAATGTGGGTACGTATTGCAGTGTCTAAAATGAAAAAAAAATACCACGAACCTATCTGCGATCCGGGTCGGTTTTGCCACTAAGTAAAAATAAACTTTTCTCTGAGATTACCCAATGCCAAGATAGTGGTGTATCATAGGTAGTACGGAACAGGGGCTTAGTGGCAAAACCGACTCGGATCGCGGATAGGTTAGAAGACGGAAGCGGGAGCTATTTTTTTTATAAAATAGCGGAAAAACTAAGAAATTAACAAAATTAATCCGAATGCATGTTTAGTATGGCGTTTAAATATTCTATTAAATAATATTATTGCAAACAATAATCTGGAAAACAATACGTATGACATTCGTATCATTATGACATCCAATATTCGGGTAAACAAGAGTATGTCAATTAACTATTATGGTAAACGAAACATTCGGGCAAATGAAATTCGGGCAAGCGAAGTTCGGGCAAATGATTATTATAGTATGTGAATGTCGGGCAAACAATAGACAACCATTTTTCATAAAAATAAAAACAGTCTCGTGTGTAAAATGTACTTTTAATGGGAATGATTTCCAACATCACAACAACTGTATGTTAACCTAGTCCATGTACTTAAAACTGTCATCACATTGTAATTGCATACAAGCATGAAATAAGCCAGCAAAACATTCAACTGTATCTATGTATGGTGACATACGCATTTTGAAATATCACTAAATGCGATTAACACACTATAAATTCGCCCATTACCTACAGATATCCCAGTTATAACATTTTGCTGACGCTTTACATAGAAAAATAACTTCTATACATATTTAAACTAATCATAATATTGCACTCACAATAATTTGGAATAAATCGAGATTCAAAGTAAACAATATTTATAAATATTTTTTGATTATGATTACATGTCTGCACACATACGAACAATTCCATTGTCATTGTTATAATTTATAACGCAACGCGGTGAGATTCGAGGCAGATATAATTTTGTTCGTTGGAAGTTTTATGAGGAGGTCCAATTCACTGCTACTTATAACTATAACATATTTAACAATATAAATACTTCGAAGACAAGTGTCATCAACTACTGGTGATATAATAAATATACTGTTTTAGTTAGGCATATTATGCCGGAACCATTCAAATTACATTGATTTAATCCATTCGTAACCCTGAGGAATAAAATGACTAAATCAGCTTTGCCCAAAAAACACCAGATCAGCGATCTTATTTTCGGCTCGATCGAGTCGTATCTATTGAGATGGTATAGAAATATGAACATCGTTACGAAATCTTAAGTCCGAGAATTTGAATCCTAACCCGCCCGTATCATGGTCGGCCTTATCACGCGATAAGTGACAAGATAGAAGCGTCGTCTCGTTCTATCGAACGGGGTCAGCCAGTGACGGACGCTCTATCTTCGTGTGATAAGGCCGACCATGATTCGGGGTCAGGATAATTGAAACTTTTATTCATGCATATTCTGTTAAGTACAAGTACAAGTATAAATACGTGGTCTTATTCTCGGTACAGAAATATGATTGATATGAATATCATTAATATTACCATTACCTAGGTTAGAGAATTTGAACCCAGGTTGATTGAGACTTGCATTCATACAGATTCTGTAAAGTCGATAGTATTATGTTACGTAACAGTGAACAAAACCTCTATGTACGTGTAGTGATAATTATTCTAACTACAGCAGTATCTATTGTAGACGGCAGACAGTGTAGGACACAGAAAGCACGCTATTGTAAACGATACAAACATGGACACCTATAATACTCAGGACAAGCTATGGTAATAATAATACCACGTGCGAGCGAGCTGATAGCATACAAATCTCGATAAGTGTGATAGAAAGGGAAATATCATTCATTGTCCTTGTCATAGTTCCACTTTTTTATTTGCCTGATTTAGTATGAAGTTGTGGCACATAAACTATTACTCGTCCAAAATGCGATTGGCAAAACACTCCGCCGCACTGGGCGTTTGAGAACAGTTCCCCGTCGCATGGCACTTGCAGGCAAGAACCCGCGTGTCATTGGGCCTACCTAACTACGAGCGACTACCCGCTGATCTTAGACAGCAACCTTCTGACGAAGCATTTAGACGCCGCCTTAAATACCTTTTATTGTAAAAATCATTATACTCAGTTAAAGAGTATATGAGTCATGACTTGACATGTTAAATTATTATTATTATTATTACCTATTTTTTGTATGATTATGATTTGACATTATTTGTGTCACGTATTTTCTGATGCACTAAATATTGTAAAGAATGACGATACCTAGAGGTAGATATATTTGTGTTCTTTTGATTTTGGATTATTTTTTATATTTCCTTACTTATTGTGTTGTTGACATTGTCTTAATATTATATCTTAATTTTTCTCTGTTTTTGACGGTTGTGAATAAAAGTCTTATATTTTTGACATGTATGTAAATCTGTATAATGTATTTTTTATCATGAAATAAATAATCTAATCTAATATAATGAAGTAGGTTGTTTATGGCAAGTCATCAGCCATTTTAAGACCAGTTCTGATTTAGCTGCATAGGAGCCTTCCCGTCCCTCGCCGTGGCAACACGTATAGCCTGTCCTGAGTATAGGTCCATGCTTACAAATATCGGCGGATTATGCTTACATTACAAACGGGAGAACAACTCTGCACGTATCGCGAGAACGACAGTCTGTCCTCTTCTAACAAAGCCATTGTAAAAGGAATGGACGCTGCAAGCTCCGTGATATGTCGAAACGCACTTAAAATTACCGATTTCCAACTTTATCGTGTTACGATAAGGTCTATAATGGTTTACGTAACTTCCCGTTTCCACTTGTCGGCTGTCAGCTCGATTTTTTATCGGATGTCGGCGCCTCACACAAATTAGTGTCCGACAAATGTGAATAGCTTCATATAAAATGTTCTGCCACTGGAACGCCCGATTAAAATCCGAACCGTCATCCGACATAGTGGGAACCAGCTCTAAGTGCGTCGTCGCGACAACTGATTAGAACAGTTGACGAGCGAATCAGAAGGGATCGCACAGTTTGAACCTAACCTTAAACCTACTTATGATATAAAAAATATTGCCAATAATAAATTTGGTATTCTAGACCGGTATGTTACATGAACCGGCATACGACATCGTAAAAAGAGAAAAGGTATTCGTCAAAATTATTACAGGTACACGAATAAGCTGTCACGTAACGGTTAACAAAAATAGCCTCGAAGTTCACGGTAGCCTCAACATTAACACAGAGGAACTACGTTGCAGTGTTAGCTTGAGCAGGTGCCTATGCTATGTGTGAATGTGCCGAACAACTTTTCTCTCTTTCTTATGTCAATAACAGCAAAGTGTAGAGTTAACGTTCGCTGCCTATATCATGGACGTGCTTCCAGAAGAAAAGGCGACCTTAATCTATTTAAGACGTAATTACTTTAATATAAAGTAAATAATAGCGCGTTTTAAGGAGCATTCATATATTGCCCAAATATTAGGCGTGCAATTAATGGTAAAAAAACCATCAACTATATGCATATGAACGCGCCTTACACAATGTTTCACACGTTTGCATGACATAACTCAAGCACATAATTATAACATATGTGCAAATACTTAACGGAAAAGAGACAGAATAACATGAATTCCCTTTGACAACTACCTACTCGTGCTTGCCAAACTATTGATATTTTGTCCACGAGAATTGTTCCACTAAGGTTAAGGGTGAGGCCAGACGAGCAAAATTTGCGCGCTGTGAGCCGCGTACTTTCGGTCTGTCCATAGATGAGACATTTCGGTTTCCCCATAAGTCGCATGTTAAAACAACAGAATGGGAAGATAAACAGCAGATCGGATTCTGCGTTTCGAAGCCTAATATGGCCGCGTTTACGCATAGGGATACGCTACACATGCCTATATCTGCGGACTGCCAAGCAAGGTCACAGAAAATCTAGTATGGAGTGATCGTGATTTGGTAGGCCGCCGTTGTTCCGACACGTATCCACACGGGCCGAATGACGCGTCGGCACCGATATCGGTCCGTGTAACGTATCCTATAGGCGTACTTATTGTCGGGCGAGCTGTGTGCAGCGAATATGGCGTTTCCCGCCTCCGCCGATCATAAACATCGGCTATGTCTTTGTTAAGCAAGTGATTACAAAAGGTTGTTAATTTGGAACTGTTGATTGTGGTCTATACGCAAAGTGGTACAATCTCGAGAGGTCCATTAAAAGAACTATGGCGCGATGAAAATTTAATAGAAAAGAGGTAGGCAAATAAGGAAAACTGGCACTACAGTCGAGTGGGCGGAATTTTAGTTGTAAAATTCAAGTTGACTAAGTACTCTTTCAGTTATATTTTATCATTAGGCTTTAGTACTTCTGCCGCTCACTTGTTGAAAAATATCTTTGGATTCTTGACGAACAAACCTATTTACCTCAATTCTATTAATATGCCATCGTTTTAGTGTAATTAAAGCGGTGAAAGCAAGCGTATTCAACCTCGCGAAAGCGACATAAAGTATAATGAGTTCCAAAATAATGGAAAACATAAATACAGCTGTGCATCCTACAGTTTTACGGAGACATTAGATATTTTGTACTACCCACAAGAATTAACTATAAGTAGAGTAGATTCCACTAGGCTTTCGCGGCAAACATTGGCACTACCGATCCTAATATCTACTGTTCGTTTCCTTCCCTACAACTATATGGCAGCGAGCCTGCCACGAAAGCCTCAGGACTAGGCCTTAAATAATGTATATGTTAATCGTAGGCACATTGAGTGTTTCACTCCAAAACACCAGAGGGCGTGTGAAGCTGCAGCAAACGTACAAAACATGA
This sequence comes from Epinotia demarniana, assembly GCA_945867215.1. Taxonomy (NCBI): domain Eukaryota; kingdom Metazoa; phylum Arthropoda; class Insecta; order Lepidoptera; family Tortricidae; genus Epinotia; species Epinotia demarniana. The sequence goes on from OX244271.1 coordinate 3,012,338, forward strand.
GTGGATGACGTAAACCAAACTACTTTTGATAGTTCTTGCTTTCATACCTAATTAAAACCCCAGCCCAAAAGCATTTACATCCAAGACAGTGTGGCGAAGCAAGCATCCTTTCTACAGTCAGCATCATAAGTGGCCAAACATTTCGGTACACGTCTTTGTTAAGGTAACCAGTAAGGATGTGTTACGATGTATTTGGCTAGTATGGTTGCTACTTACTATGCTGACCGTACGAACGGCTCTAAACTCTTTACGAGTCCTATCCTTGTAATCATTACTCAAAGAGTACATCTGAAGGTCTGTAAATTTAGACTATATGGCAGGGACTGATTTCCCACAAGGCTCATCTCTTTGTTACATTAGAGGACTACGCGTGAGAAAGAGATGGTTATATATCCTAAGCATTTTACCTGACTGTCAGCTCATGCATGCCCAAAGCCATGATTAGTGAGAACTCAACTTCCATAAATGAACACATCGATGAAGCAGTTTTTCATCGTATCATTAGGAACCTGTCGCAACGTCACACCCCGCACCCCAGTCTTGACTCTCGCTCTCTATCTAAGTGCCTCTACACTAGCGTTCAAACGGCTACACTAATACAACCCTTAAAGCTATAAACTTACGGTTTACTTTTAATTACCCAATGGAGATTTGGCGTAAGACGCTGATTTTCGTGGGTCTATTTCCAAAGGACAGTACATTGTACGTACGACGTTTTAGTTTAGTACAATGAAGTTCAAGATTTAATTCAAGTCACGTTTCACGACTGCATATTTGGAACATTTATGTAATTCAGTCCATATCATTGAAGACGCGTACGGCATACACATCGAAATAGTAGATACAATTTAGGAAAAGCCTTATAAAATGGAAATGGTGACCTATCCTATTATTAAAAGTTACACAGCCAGACGTCCGTTTCCGATATTTCATGGACAGGTCTTTAGCGTATTGAAACATACTTTGGAGGGTTAAAATGTACTAGGATATGCTTATTTAACTTTACCTACCATACTGGATTATCATTAGTTCGTACTGTAACAGGATTTGCAACTCGATAACACCTTAAGGTCAACATGCAACTGACAATTCTATAATAATACATACATCACCAACAACACATAATTCGACGGGTCTACAAAAATACGATCGAGTATTTCCCGTTATATCTTCAAACCGTATCGAATCGGAAACCACTGTGTAATATTTTTAAAATTGAGGAAGATCTAGAGCTCTACATAGGTGCATGTTGCAAATACACAGATGAACCAAATTGCACTCCAGTTTTTGTCATCAATTCGGTCTTGGGAAACTGGTTGGACAAGCCATATCTGAATTTACTTTGCACTTATTGTAGCTGGTCTTGGTAGCCGGTATAATACACATCACACCGGTAATATTTGGCAAAATACACAGTATTTTGCCAAATATTATAGTCACCAGGTCAGTTTCGACCACCAAATGATGCAAGGAGATAAAACTGTTATTTGAGTGCAATACAGTGTGAAGATACAAAGTGTTAGGTGCAGCACAGGACACGCAGTGGAAATAATTGACACTTTAGCACATACACATTTGCAAGACGGACACAATCAATTAATAATTATCATATATTAATTACTTAGCTTAGAAGATGCAAGCACAACACAGTTTAGGAATAAAAATGGCGTTTTTTAGTTAACTTAGTTATCTACGAAGAACCGTTGAGATTACAGTGTGACGAAATAAATTGTATACCTCATTCGATGGTCATATTATATACCTCTACTTACTCGCCCTCGCGGCCTACCAGGTGTATTAGTTCAATGTAAAATTAATAATACTATTATTATGCCGACAATTTATTTCGCAAGACTGGTTAAGCGTTAAATTAGTTATCTAAGATAGAGTGCAGAGAATACCAGTGGCGAAAGAAGTGGACTCACTGAAAGGCAATGAGCTTCATTGGAGGTTTCAGACGTAGCCCGAGGTCGATAGTCGCACTTGTAAAATATTTAACTTTAGAAAACTTGTCAGGGGTGTGGTGGTTTATTGCGGTAAAATCATATTTACGTCACACCTGGCCATAATGCGAGTTTTACTGCACGCTGCGCGTACGGGAAAACTCGCATTGTGGCCAGGTGAAGAAGTAAAATTTTGTACTCAACACGGGCGGTAATTCGTAAAGCCCCAGAGCGCATATTTATGGTCCTCACCTTCGGTTCGGGCCACAAACTGCGATCTGGGGCATTCACGAATTCACCGCCCTAGTTACGTAATGTACTATAACAGGTTCAAATCATAACAGTACATCTTCTGCAGCTTGACAAGACGGATATTTTTTTTATTACCTTTTTTCCCGAACTAATGCCATTATTCCAGGGCAAAGTATTGTAATTACTTTAAAAAAACCTACGACGCCCCTGACTGTTTTGAAATTGGAGCATCGGGCTACGAAGAATCGATAGAAGGAAAGGACATTACAAAATATATTCTGTTTGACATATATTCTTTTCCTAAGGCTCCCTGATATGCATGCTCGCCGTGTACAAAAATAAACAGCTCTACACTTCTATAACAATTATATGCTCTCACTTACCACTAACGAACGCTCATGAAACTTTTGATCGGTTACCATCAAAAAGATTGCAAATTTTAATCTGGCAACACCGTGTTTAGGGTAGTCCTGGACGCCCCGGCGTGAAGTTGAATAAGTCTCTATCACAGTTAATTAAAGCGAGATAGGATACATACGAGTATGGTTGAGATATTTAATGTGGCCGATTTTTAATAAAACTGGCATTACAATTGGAACCTTATACCTTGTAAGATACGGTTGGTTTTTGAATGGATTACTTTGATGCAATTCGGTCAATTCCCATAATGTCAAAGTCCGATCTTCGTGATTCTGATTTGGCTGAAGTTGGAGTTGATTTGGCTACTTCTTTTTTAAACCCATCGTATGTTAAGGCAGGGATCCATGCGCGTGCTTTTTACATATCGAAGTCATAACTCGAAAATAGTCCAGCCGGTGTTTCGGACGCATCCATACTGTGTACTGTCAGTGAATTTGGTAGCCATAAATCAAACATCAATCTTTATGAGGCAGCCAAACATACCGTTTCAGAGCATTCAAGTTTAAAATCACATTAATTATGCTTCATTGCCTTCTAGTGTCACACGGTGTCACATACTTAACGTTTCAATAATATTGTCGTGTAGGTATTATATTTATACGCGACACTGCGCAGAATGCGGGATGGAGGAATGCGGAAGAAATATAGTCTGACCAGCGGCATTGAAGTTAATAGCCGTAAACCTACTAAAGTCAAATGTCAAATAACGCCAATAAAAAAAAACAAGGGTAATTGAGATTCTATTGATTGTGAATTACAAGAGGTTTTTTTTACATAATTTTTAGGGTTCCGTACCCAAAAGGTAAAGACGGGACCCTATTACTAAGGCTCCGTTGTCCGTCCGTCCGTCTGTCACCAGGCTGTATCTCATGGACCGTGATAGTTAGACAGTTGAAATTTTCACAGATGATATATGTCTGTTGCTTAAATGTATCGCATAATTTCATACATTACTAACTATGGCTTATTCACAGCCAGAGCTCGGATTATATATTCACCATTCGTCCCCCATACTCCTGCTGTGTCGCGTACAGTATACATAACATAGTGAGCGGTATCACATCGGAATATTACACTACGATACAACCGCTTATCTACTGTAAATCACAGTGCCGTGAATATTATCTACGTTAATCATAGTTATAAAATGTTACAAATTCTTTGCGCACGGCTTTATGTGCGTGCGTGTGTAACTGTCGCTGTGTGGGTGCGTGCACATGTGTGCGCTTCACAAATCAAACCTGTGTAGTTTACACGCACACATAGGTAGGACCGCGCGCAAAGATTCGTTGAACTATTCTGTAATAGTCTGTTAGCGCGTATCTAGAAGCATAGTTTGCCTTTACTATGACGATTAACTGAAGAACCACGTTATTATCATAACTAACAAACTGTTACTTACCACAACCCTGCCCGTGTCCCCTTGGTGGTGCTAAAGAGTAAACAACTTTAAGGGCGACTGTAATACGATTAAATGAAATCATAACATTACGTATTTCAGATGAACACTTGTAACGAATTAATCAACTAAATATCGACCTTATGGTATGACATAATTATAAATAGTACTGAAAGGCTACAAAAAAAAGAAGAAATTGGATTGAAATTGATTCGAAAAAAGTATTTTACGTTCTTTCTTAATTGAATCGTCATAGTAACACTGACAAGATTGCTACGCGCTGATTAGAGCCACTATGTACATCCTTACCTTACATGTACGGCGCTCATATATGTACCACATAATTCAAAATAAATATATACACCAACCGTCAAACTCCTTGGCTATATATAATAGAAGAAGCCAATGATTTACACATTAAATAATATATAACCCAAATAAATCACAGTACAAAATCACTATCAAATGAACAATATTGCGCTCTCTCGCGAGTGCGCGGTCTCCTAACTAAATTACTGAGATCTTTTTATAAAAATATATCTAATATTGCAAAAAATATATAATTAACAATACAATTTTTACGTCTAACAATATATTAGTCGAACGGTAAGCAACAAGATTCCAAATTCAAAATGGCCGCCAGGGTTGCCAGGAGAGAAATAAATAAAGCGTTCAGTCAGACTTCTGCCATAACTGTGTATAGTATATAGTTATCAAAAGTAAATGCAAGCATTATATAAAACTGTGACACAGTAAATTACTACTAGCATGTCTTTCAGTGATGGCAACCTCGACATTGATTATAAAAATTAAAATGCTTACAATACTAAAGCAATCTCTCTCAATGGTAGATTTATGCTAAATTACCCCAAACTCGATCACCAATGTGCCGCGCCCAGCAGTGACGGCTTAAATCTCACAGGAATGGGCTTCGGGCGGTAAAATCGAATCTCACTTTACCACAAATTGAAAGATATCCCTTTCAACAAGTCAAGTTAGTAAGGGCAGTTGCCAATCCACACAAATGCTTCAATATATAAACCCATCACCGCTGTTAGTGCCATCGGGCGGTCCTTCCCTTAAAAATTAAGTTTAATTTCGAATGCCCAGCCGTTACTGCTGTGAAACGGCATTATAAAGCCTTGGTTAGTTTGGGGTCTAACTTACAACAAGCACAGCATGTTTCGACGCAACCTTGGGATATACTACGCACCGTCCCACTTATATACCACTTGATATGTCCTTACCCTTGAGCCATATTCGATGTCTGTTCCATGTAAACTTGGGCTAAATTCAGCACGTTTCAATGACAACTTGTAACATATCTATTAACCATGTCACCAGTTCATCCATGTCGTCATACATTGCGAATAGCAAAATTAAGTCGAATTCATAAATTTTTGACGTCTAGTGACGCGACAGTTCGATTTCAGTTTCATTCATTTAGACGGTTACATCACATACTGCGGCGCTACCACGAAAATCGCAATATCTCCCTCACTGTCGCTTGAACAAGCAAGTGCGACAGAGATAGAGATAGATGAACGAACGAACGAAGCGTGACGTGACGGCTCCTTTTATGCTCCGCCGTCAGAGCGAATTATGAAGCATCACGTCAGATAAGAATGAATATGGTCTACATCACAAACTGTTATTGAAAAGTCTTGAATTAAAACCCTGAAGGTGACACGGGGGGCGACAGTCATGCGAGGTAACGTGACAATGCTTAAAGATTGTTTATAATTTCACACGATGTTATACTCACCGTAAAGTCTATCACCAATTGACAACCGTACTGTGTTTTCCAAGATCTCACGGTTCTAAATACTGATTTGCCATACGATAAATAAATAAATCACCAATTTAATTTTTTCGATAAATCTCAACTGGTATAAGTACGAGTATACACGCTTCTAACACCTTCACAATAGAGTCGTGTTTAGATTGTTATCATTACAAAATTCAGGTTTATGTACGGTCGAGTAAAATGAATATTTGGCACATGTCAACTCTATAAGAATGACGTATGATTACCAAAGTGCTTAACATTTAATTTCCTTGACTGTACGTTATGTCGCCGCACGTGCCCATGCGCACAACCCTCTACAATCATGACAAATGCCCGGAATCGGTGCGGTAGAATATCCTAAGGTTAAGTATAGACGAGAATCAGACGCGCCGGGGTTTCCCGGGGCCCGGACACTCCGTCGACTTGATGATGGACGCGGACTCCCGGGGCACGGGGTCCGTCTCCATGAATCCCGGGTTTAGGATTATGTTAGGCACTAGCTCCATTACGTCCTGGTCTTCATCTGTATACATACCGTCACCGTGTGTAATTGTGTGTTAGTGTCCGCAGTCCAAGCGTGCGTTCCAAGCGAGTGCGATAGAGGGAAAGAAGAAAAAATCGAATGAATAAAACTGCTCCATGGTATTTGTATAAAAATATGCAACATGCGGAAAGACAAGGCTCGCTCCGCGGCTGACGCGTCGAGTTATGGCTGGGGAGCACTAGGTCATAAGGTGAATTCGACGGTCTAGAACTGTTTGCTTTATATGTATACATAGGTATAAAATCAAGTGGCAATGTATCGTTAAATGCACACACTGGTCAAGAACAATGTTTTGTGTTCCAAAGCCCAACCGAGGCTTGAACACAAGTTTTTTGACAAGTTTAGAGTTCATTTGCTGATGACAGAAGAATTCACCAGAGGATCTAATGCAAACCAGCCCTTAGGAGCGAGTATTGGCTAAAGAGCAGTCTAAGAGCTCTTCAAGTCTTAGCTTTTTACTTGACGAATTCCACAAGTATCTGGAAATTCATCGCGCATAGAACACTAGGATTGCAACATAGCTCTACGCTAAGCAACTCTCTCAGAGTAAATTACGAATTTTAGAAAAACAAGCGTATTCGTCAAGCTTTAAAGTACTAGTGAAATTTATTTCTAAAAGAATTGCTAAAGAGGCTTTGGCAATACTAGGAAACTATGTAAAATTTGCACTCCCTTTACACCATATATTTTTAATAACTTCATAGTTTGTCGTATTCATGTCATCCCATCTCTTTTATTCTAAGAGAAAAACGGTGCTTAAATTTAAATGCAGATGTGAATCCATGCATAATCTTATTGGTTACTTATAATCTATAGAATACCTATGTATCATAATAGTTTCGCCAGCGAAAGAGCTTTGCTTATGCTATAGTGACTGCGCTTGAAACACATATGTATATATAAGTCCCTTAGAATGGTCCAGTAGTAGAGGGGTCCTAAGTCATAAGAATTGATAGCACGATTAATATTGGATATACAATAGGGGCGTAGACACTAAATAAAGTAATCAATAATGCTGTATTTATTCGAAAAAGGATTAATAATATTGTCAAATGGAGAAGAAAGTTTCATATAAATGAAACGATTGTCATTTAATATGACGCTCGAGGATCGTGATGTCACGATTCCCTAGCGTTTTCTCTCTCTAACGAGCATTATTATAACGGTTGTAGCTCTGTAATTTTTTGAGATATCTGAACGGGATCTTCTTTTTTTGAATTACTTATACATTTTGAGTCTCCACCCCTATTTGAGCGTAAACTGTTGTCGATTGTCCTTGTGAATTATAGGATAAGGTCGGTTTTACAAATATTCGTTTGGCAAAATTGGATCATGGAATACCAATTTGAAAGACTTCCAAATATTGATTGTTTAATAGTAGAAAACAGTAAGTATCAATTCCCGTGGGATTGTAGCGTAACATCATATTTGTTCAACAATATTCATAGTGCATAAACAATAGAATATACTCGTAACACTAATTATTAAATTGTCCTTATAAATATTTTGTAAATATATTATTCAAGCGAGCATATGGCAAGAATTATTTCATAATTTGTATACTATAGTCTATTTTTTTAATCCGTAGACTAAAATGACATTTCATGTATTGCTATTTTTTTACGTCTTATAAATAGTGATGTGCTACAATCGGTACTAACCGAAAATAAACGATTGGGAGGTACTTATATTTGTTGATGAAGCGTCTATAACACAATGAATGGATAATCCGTGACGTGCTAAAAACATGCTAAAAACGAGAGAACACGCAATAAAAACATCCGATCACTAAACGAGTAAAATAATGAATGCCAAATACGTAAACCAAAATGGCGTCGCGTCAGGTCGGCGATACGTCATCATCATCATCATCATCATATCAGCCGAAAGACGTCCACTGCTGGCATAGGCCTCCCCCAAAGAGTGCCAAAGTGACCGATCCCGCGCCACCCACATCCAGCGGACTCCTTAACCTTACGTCAATGGCATTTTAAATGTTTGAGTACATTAGTAGTGACTTAATTTTATTTATTGTTTATTTCGTATCATTTTGTGAGTACATTTTATTTACTGTTTATTTTGAATCTAAATTTTATTCAAGATTTTATCGGTTACTCACAAACCGATATCAAAGATCAGCACTGTTTGTATATAGCTGGTCACATTATTTCTACGTTTGAAATTTGTGGTTGTCATTTTAGTCTACGGAATAAAAAAATAGACTTTAACTAGTCTTAATGTGTAAATTAAATAATTTTTAAACCACTGGGCTGTCCAGGGACATGTTAAACAGTTAATAATTAATAAAACGACAAAACTAGAATTACTTAAGAATTATGAATCACTAATGAAATTTAGGTTGATAAGCCTGATTTGGCAAGCAGCAACATTTTTTTTTTTATTGAAATAACCGGTATAATACCTCTTTACTGAAAATCTAAAAACGAATGATCAGAACCAGTTATTTATCAAGCGTCGCTAGACTCGCTAGCATGATTGTGAAGATTATAAAATGTAACATTTTTTTAAAATTTTAACTGTCGTAATACTGAATAATGATTGTTTCGAAGGCAGGCTATCGAGTTAACTTTCTAAGCTTTAATTGACGATTCGTAGTCATTTGGTCCGTAATCTAACATTACCCTAGAAAGGCGACAAAAATCTCTAGTGCAATCAGAAACTGTATTATTATTGTTTTGCGTCTCTAGGACGTTAAAGGAATGTATATATTAAAATTGTACTTATAACTACACGATTCTAAGCTTCTATACACCCGGTAACTTGTTTCCCTAGTTTGGGAAGATTGCTTTTTGGTATAGGTTATTATCACTACTAAAATATCAAAGCTTAGCACCCATCTCATAGCATGAATAACTCTAAATTTCATATTTTTATATCATTTCGTTTTATAGAAAATCTACTTACGTATAATTATTAGAAACTTTTTTTTATATGGAAGAAAAATCTTTTATTATTAATTCTTGGCACTAATCACCTTCACTCTTAAATCTAATATCACTAATTTATTACTTATATCATTTGAAACTTCAAAAAATGAAAAGTCACTAACAGCTAAAGAAGCAGTGCATAGTTTAATTCAAAGAGGTTATACCTATTTCAAATATATCTAAAGAAGTAAACGTTTTTGAAATAGTTTATCTTAAAAACTACTATTCCTAATGTTCATAATACGCTCCTAGAAGTGTTGAGGTTTTCTTCATGGTGACTCATTTTATATTTTAGTCATCGCTTTTATGGGACTCGTTTGTTCAATGTATGGTATTCATAATTATCATTGACTTTTTTGTCAGAATTAAGTCGAAAGCCGTGTATGCAGTTTATAAAAACGATTGAAAGACATGAGTTTAATAACCTACCATCACTAAATGCTGCGTAGCCTATGTTTCTTGTACTTTACTTTACTGTTATGCCAAACCTATTGCACTGTAATATGTTCTCTTAAAAAGTGGAATTTATTCCTAAAATAATATAAACCTAAGGAAGCTTGACATTCTCAGATGAATGTTTTCGCAGCAGCGCTTTGTGTTAGCGCGTCAATATCGTATCTATCAGATCAGAAAGGCTTATCGGTGAAGCGTTATAACGTGGTCACCTTGAAAGTGGACCTAATTCACATTACTCTACAGCCTAAAGTTGCTTATCCAAATGAAAATGTGGCGCAACCGCGGCTTGTGTCCGCGACAAGGTACAGGTCCAATATAGTCTATCCGCATCTGACAGAAAGACAAAAACACGAAAATCCAAAATCGAAGCTTAGGTACCTCCGTCTCTATCGAATATATTATACTCGGGGGACAGAGACGCATACACAAGAACTTGAACGCGAGCTGTCTCTTCGAAATTGAACCTAATTTCTACAACCATACAGCCCAAAGCCCTACTCCCAGAGGAAGTAAAGCTGCGGTAACGATATTATACTCGAGTGACAGAGACGCATATACAAGACCTTGAACGCCGGTTGTCTCTTTGAAATTGAACCTAATTTCTAGAACCATAAAGCCCAAAGTCCTACTCCCAGAGGAAGTAAAGTTGCGGTAACGGCTTGTGCTAGGGCTGGAGCTCACCGGGGCGGCGCCACTCGCGGCACAGCACCGCGCACGTGCCCGCGGCGAGCACGAGCAGCGTGCCCATCACGATGCACACCGCCGCCAGCCACGTGCGCGTGTCGAAGTGCTCGGCGCCGGTGAAGAAGTGCTTGTACAGTTCTGCGGAGAGAACACTGCAAGTTAAAGCCAATAAATCAATCACTGCGATGATACGAACGCTCGATGCTAGAATAGTTGCTATCAACACGACTGGGACAAGCTTACTACTTGGTGTAAGCCACTACACAGCTCTTGCTCGCCCGAGCCGTCGCAAGTCTTCTCAGTACATAGTCCACCCTAAGGCCAAGCGCTAAATCACAATGCTGTATTCTGCTTTTTCACTGTTGTCAATGAGTACCTTCTGCCCAAGAAGGGGATAAATGAGGTACAAGTGCGAAATGGTGAGCCAGGCAAGTGTTGGCCATGGGAATTCATTACTTAACCGACCTATTGTGTGTGCCACTGCTGGGCAAAGGCCTGAAGAATACATCCAGGTCGTCCCGCCATCTCCGGCTAGGTCGGCCCCGTCTGCGTCGCCCGTCATGTGGCACCCACTTCGTAGCCAAATTAGCCCACCTGTTTGGATGCATGCAACAGAAGTAGCCGGACGTTGAGTTTGGGCTCGTAAAAAAAGCTTGGACCAATAATTAAATTTTTGACAGAAACTTATTTGACCAAGAAGTGAAATCGTCATAAATGCTACATTAGCTTGAGTAGTTCCCTGTTTTCATGAAACTGCCTTGCCAATTGGCCAACTTTCACACTGACCTGCCTCCGGGTCGCTGTAGAGCGTGGTGGCGAGCACCTCGACGGCAGGCCCCGACCCCAGCAGGTTGTTGGCCCACACCCGGAACCAGTAAGACGCGTTCGTGTCCAGGTGGTACACGTCAATTTGCCGCTGAAATGGTTGGTAGCTTATTAAACATTGATTCGTCGTGCAAGCCAAGTCAGATACAATATCATAAATTTAACTCCAGATAGATTTACACTCATAGTGAAACGAAGGCAGATTCAGGAGCGACAACCCTAATAAAAGCGTTGTCTAGAGATTGTTACAGTTTGTCACCAATAGAGTCAGAGTCAGATAGGATAGACCCTCAACAGACAGATCTCTCTTAACAATACTAATTAATTGCTAATTCATCTGTCAGGACGGAGGGATTCAGGATGACAACGTAGGCTTATGTGAAACCTTTGGGGAGTGCAGAGGGCATTAAAACTCGCCTTTTCCTTTTTCTTATCGTCAGCTACAGGATCAGGGCGACGACGAAGTGTCCTTACTGACACTTGGAGCTGATGGGGCGCGCTCCAAGATGCCGTTGACGGGCGCCATCAAGCGGTACTCGCGGTCAAGTCGATGATGGTGTGTCCCCGTCTTCCACCATCTATAGGACCAGGACCGCTATTTACTGAGTTTGGGCTGATGTGGTTGGGGCTAATTGGGCGCCAGGGCTCCAGACTGCTATTGACGGGAGCTGAGCGGTACTGCCCGGTGACGTCAATGATGGTGTGCCTCTGTCTGCCACCATCTACAAGCCCAGGACCGTTACTCACCGAGTTTGGGCCGATGTGGTTGGGGCTAATTGGGCGCCAGGGCTCCAGACTGCTATTGACGGGAGCTGAGCGGTACTGCCCGGTGAAGTCAATGATGGTGTGCCCCTGGCTTTCACCATCAGGGATGACGTATTAACCCCACAACAGGATCAGGACTGTTTCTCATCGAGTTTGAGCTGATGTGGTTGTGACTGATGGGGCGATAACGCTCCAGGCTGTTGTTGACGGGAGGTGAGTACTGCGCCGTGAAGTCAATGATGGTGTACCTCCGTCTTCCGCCATCTACAGGCCCAGGACCGTTACTCACCGAGTTTGGGCTGATGTGGTTTGGACTAATTGGGCGCCAGGGCTCCAAGCTGCCGTTGACGGGCGCCGCCGCGCGGTATTGCGCGGTGAAGTCGATGATGGGGTGCCCGCCGTCGCCGGCCACGTTCCACAGGATCAGCGCGAGGATGGTGGAGGCGTGGACCGTCACGTTGACGAGTGGGGGAGGCTCCGCTGAAGATGAGAGGAGAATGTTATACTACGTGAAAAGTCAGCAACGACCGCCAAAACTCACAGAACTTTAAAAAAAATAAGTTATTTATCCCACCTGGGAATCATATTAAACTCTTACTTTCGTTAGCCTGCGAATGTAAAAAAAACGTTTTGTATGGTCGTCGAACCACCTTAAATAAATAGTTGTAGTCATTATCACTATCATTAGCAATCGACAAGAAGTTAACAACTTTGCACCGTCGCGATGACTAGCCGGAAAATCGCTTATTTTAGCTCACACTCAGACTAAATTTGTTTTTATTGTTTAGCTATGCAAATTATATACATCTTACCTGTTGACCTTAACCAGTTTTATGACAATAGTAATATAAACACATTATGGCCGTTTAGCAAATAGGAAGTTTTGTTTTTATCATCAGAAACTTGTTAAACTCGCATACCTAAATAGTATCTCGTATATATTTAACAGACTCAAAACGAGAGGCTCTCAACTGCTTGTATTCATCATTTTTAATGTTTGTTTCCACTAAGCTCAATAATTTAAGCACTTACTTGTACAATTATTTTATCATTAGGATTTATATGCGTGCAGTATGGTCCCATTGTTACCCATCAGGGCCGGTTTTAGCCATTGCGGGGCTCCAGGCTGCCATTGCGGGGCTCCGGGCTGGCAGATTTTTGTGAGACCCGATATGGGTAGATTTTTGCGAGGCTCTTGTACGCAATATTTTCCAACGTATTTGTGCGCGAGCCCCCTACAAGAGCGAGGCCCCGGGCGGTTCTCGCCCCCCCTCAAAGGCCATCCCTGTTACCAAAATCAATTTCTCATTTTATTTAATCGAATGGCATACATTATTTTGGCCTTTAAAGTCTTGTCACTCTTTAGTACCACCCAGGGGACGCGTGCAGGTTGTGGTTGCGACGCTAGCGGACGCGAGCAGTTGTCCCCCCTTTGTCAAGTGAGTGGGCAACTCGACTGTTAGAAGTTCTTAAGCCGCCCGAAGGCCTCTAACTCGGCTAAACGACTACATTCATAGACAGCAGCCGGGATCAACTGCTTAGCGTGCCTTCCAAAGCACGGAAGCGCTCATTTATATTAACCACTCAAACATCAGGCGGTCACCCATCCAAGACTGATCGCTGCCATCTTGCTTAACCTGAGCTATCGTTTCCGACTCGCAGGCCCCGCTAGGCTATTAGCGCTTCTTATGATGGGAATCCAGTTCTTATCCATGAGGAATTGAGTGAACTAATCAAATATATTCGGATATTGGCATGCGTATAGTTAGTTATTTCGATAATTTCTATGTAAACCACGAATTCGGTGAAGTGGCGTTGACGATGAAGACTACAGATAAATATAGGAACTCCTCAGTGACGTAGCATTGCAATTAACGAAGTAGGTACCAAAGTTTATTATGGGATCCCCGAGCCTGAGCAATCAACGAATGTCCTGAAAAGTTATCGGCTCACATACTCGGGCATTTTCTGTAGTGACTAAACACATTTGCTCTCGGAAAACTGGTGATGAAGTGGTAAGTAAAAAACAAGCGGCCAAGTGCGTGTCGGACCACGCACAACAAGGGTTCCGTGCCTATCAAAGGAGCCGAATAGGCTTGTAACTAAGCACCTACCAACCTAGTGCAGTTAGCAACTATTATACACAAGGAAATATTTATGTATAGTATTAGTGGTATTAAAATATTCGATGAAGTGGGAAACTAAAAACACAAACACACAAACGCTCCTAAACGGCCTCAGATTACCTACTGTATTATTCTTCTATACTGTGGTCGGGTCATCATGAGAGTGACGTTCAAAACCCAGGACCGTTTTAATAAAATCGACAGCTGATCGCTACTTGACTGTGCGCTTACATTACATCGCAAAAAAGAAAGTATTTAAAGGAAAGGCAGGTCGAAAATATAATTATTTAACAAACTGAATCTATTTCAAGGAAACTAAAGTGATTTCTTTTTATGGACTCTGTCAGCTGTACTATATGTACTTACGGAAATCTCAACAATTGTTTTGTATATAATATTTGTACAAATATTTGAAACTGTTTATTCTCCACTTGTAAAATAACGAAACCAGATGTATTTGTGCTTTCTGTTGAAATAAATAAAATTTATAACACGACCATTTATTCGCTAAACGCTAAAGTTTTGACGTGAGCAGTCAAGTCACACTATATGTCACAATAAACTAAAAAGTATTTAATCTTTTGATGTTGGTTTGCTAATATGGTGCTTAAGGTCTAAAACACTGAGTTCTTTTTTTATGAAACATATATCTTGATGCAGGTTATAAGTTAACGCTATTAGCAACTACTGAAATGTAGCTAGAGCTGTCATTCTGGGGCCATGAACCCAGAATACTATGGACGGGCTGTACGTGTTGCCACGGTGAGGGACGGAAAAGCTCTTATGCAGCTAAATTAAGAACCGGTCCTAAAATGGCCCCTTTCTGTCACACTTATAGAGATTTGTATGCTACCAGCTCGCTCGCACGTGGTATTATTATTACCATAGCCTGTCCAGAGTATTCTTCGTTCATGTTCAGGGGCACATTCTTGGCATATTTGTTTGACATTGTGCATCTAGTTCTATATACTAAATCAAAGGTTACCTACTCGTACAGATAACGGTAGTCTAACTTTTTCAACTACACTGCGTGATACTGATAACGGTAATAGGACTTTTGGGATAGATATTATAAAGCATAATATAGTGCACTGCACTACGGTGGTATGGTTCAGTCCCACCCTACACCCAGGGGTATTGCTAGGGGTATGATGGGTCTGACATGAAAAAGGTCATATCGTTACTGAAAACTTATGGCACTTACGTCCTTTTCTTTAAGCAACGCAGTTTTTTATAAATATCTCGAAAACCTTTGAACCGATCTTGTTGAAAACAAATTTCGCTGGTAGAATTTTATAATCCCTATGAGCATTTTTTTCATATTTTTAAAATACACGGGTCAGGGGGGGGGGGACACAATTTTAGTCACTTTCGGGGCGATTATCTCCGACTCTATTCACTTAATCCAAAAAATTACTTAGAAACCTTATATTTATTTTGAAAGGCCACAGGATGTACCACAAGTGGGCTTGCGATGAAAAAATAATTTTTGACTTTCAGTTTTAAGTATGGGGTGCACCCCTAAAAAAAAACTTTTTTAGTAATTTCATTACAAAATTATGTAGCGGTTAACAAAATACACCCTATCCTTAATTTTTTATTCAAATACACCTTATGGTTTTAGAGTAAAATGCCTGTGACATACTGACGGACAGACAGACAGACAGACATGACGAATCTATAAGGGTTCCGTTTTTTGGCCATTTGGCTACGGAACCCTAAAAATCATGTATGTAGTATGGCGTAGTACACAACTAAATTGTGGAATATGCATTCAGGGATTTGCTTGTATTAGTATTTATTATTATTCGTCTGTTGACCCCATCTAAACATGCCATAAAACAGTTGTGAAGACAAACCTCAACGCACGCTCAGTTCATGTTCATGGTAATAGCTACGAAAATAATAAACAAACGAATTGAAAAAGCAAACAAAGGTACGGCAGCCGGCAAATATCAACAGCCTTTTTACACAATACCTTGTGTGCCTCATAGTTCAACGTGAAGCGAGCTTTCCTCCCTCCGAAATAAAGTGCAAATTGCAATAAAGTGCGATAGTCAAAAATCGATTATGTGCACCCGACAGCACTAATGCGAATTGATTTATCCATCCTATTCCATTGAGATAAAGATCAAAATAAAACATGTGTGCTGCCGCCCGTGCTCGTTAAATGAAATTCTATTGATTATGCATTTGGTCCCGATACGTTGATGTCGTTCGCACGCGGGGGTTAACTACATGATTATGTTATAGCCTCATCTACATGTATTTAAAGTCGTTATTCAAATTTTATATTATGACTAGCTGTCCGGCCCGGCTTCGCACGGTTAGTTTTCCGTTTTCCCGTAGAAATGAAGCATTTTCCCGTGGTAAAAAGTAGCCTATGTTCATCAGGGATAATGTCGGCTTCTAATGGAAAAAGAATTTTTCTAGTAGTTTCGGAGCCTATTCAATACAAACGAACAAACAATCAATTCGGTCCTCTTTATAATATTACTAGCTTCTGCCCGCGACTCCGTCCGCTTGGAACTCGTTTATATCGCAGCTCCATACAAACTTTTACCCCTTCCCATTTCCCCCCCTTAGGGGATGATTTCGGGGATAAAAACTATCCTGTGTCACTGTCCATCCCTTGAACTATCTCCACTTAAAAATCACGTTAATTCTTCGCTCCGTTTTGCCGTGAAAGACGGACAAACTAACAAACACACACATACACTTTCCCATTTATAATGTTAGTATGGATATGGATACCGTAGATCAAATAATTAAAAAAATCTTCACACTGCTAGGAGTAATGACATGTAAATGATCTCGTGACCTGCCAAGAAAGTTAGGTATCACTTGTACGAAAACTGCTAAGGGCAGCCTGTCAGCCCTAACTTAACTGTCAGTGCGAAACACGTTTCTAAATTTTAATTATTTGAAAGTATGTCATCTTGGCCTCATCCAACTGCCCGTTCCCTCTCATACATGAGAGGAGGCCTGTGCCCAGCAGTGGGACGTATATAGGCTGATAATGTAAATAAAATAAATAAATAAATAAATAATAAATAAATAATGTGATGTCGTCTTTGACGACCGGTTAGCCTAGTGGGTAGTGACGCTGCCTAAGAAGCTGAAGGTCCTGGGTTCGAATCCCGGTAAGGGCAAATATTTGTGTGATGAGCATGAATATTTGTTTCTGAGTCTTGGATGTTGTCTATGTATTTAAGTATTTCTATCTATTATATATATCGTCGTCTAGTACCCATAACACAAGCCTTATTGAGCTTACTATGGGACTAGCTCGATTTGTGTAAGATTGTCCCCCTTATATTTATTTATTTATTTATTTTATTTATTTATTCGTCTTGGCACATGACTGAAAACATTGGCGTAATAAAGAAGAGGCATTTACTTAGCAGTAGGTAGATGCAGGCTGAATAGATAGATAACTAACTATATATATGTAGTCTGAGATAAACCGATGCTATATGTTAACGAGTTCTAAGGGGAGCGTACAGGAGGATACCGTGTAAGGGTTCGGCGTTAAAAGGAGAATTCCCTTTAACGCCGAACTCTACTTAAAGTACCTACAACACCTGTGTAACACCCTGACTGTTACGTTCAGCGTCAGCGGTAGACGAACGCCTTAACCCCAGTGGTTAACATATGGCTTAAGGTTCCATGGCAGCTTGCCTGATCATGGTCTTAGTTCAAGTGGATGCCTGTGACACTTGCCGTTGGCTCAATCCAAGTTTTACCTCAAACTGCAGCTGCAAGATCAACCGTAATATTTGCAGTATAAGGTTCAGTGTTTAATAATCCAGATCGTGCTAACAAGAGTTAAGCAGCAGATATGGTGGACAAGAGCCAAGTAAAGCTTGGACCAGGGAGGTGCCAAGGTTATTTATTGCGCGTATGAGATGATAGAATGTTGCCTTTACATTGATAGTGGTATTATACATATGATTGACTCAGAAAGTTATTAATGCAAACTTATCTATAAATACTATTTAAGTACGAACTATATTACTGTCACTAAAGTAGCCTGGTCTAGATTTTATATCGGGTTGGAAGACGTCCAAATGGTGTAAACAACCTCCGATTTTCATGTAGTATCGATACTGATGTCTCAAATATGTATTGCGTTTTGCCTATAGCCGTCGAAATGAAAAAATAACTTCAACGTACATTTTGCCTCCGCACCAAATTCTAGCAAATCCTCGCGCCGTTACATCCAAATATATTTTCCTCCATTCATCAGCACCCGAAACTCACAGAATTTACATAATGTATAATTATGTTAAACACCGCTGTTTAAGATAAACAATTACATATTAGTCAAAGGAGTTGAGTTTGTGGAATAGATTAGAAGCCCTCTTGTCCCGTTTAGTGGCATTTAGGTCAGACTTGATGCGGTTAAATAAGTGGATTAGTTGGAAGACAGTTAAGGTTTATGGAACACTTTAGAAATTAATGTCCTTTAGGAGTTAGAAGACTTGAAGTAATAAGATTGCGGATATGACAAAAACAATGCCCCGGGGGGGTTTGCAATCTGGGTATGTGGGTCGTTGAACGGAGCTCCGTGCATAGACCAACCCAATTCTGTCACTACCTTTGGCCGCCTGATTTGGCTTTCCCGGCAGATGCCCACGGCCTATTCAGAGGCGGTAAGGCACATAATTTATTTCTCATTAATAGAGAACTGACCTTATAGTTCATTTATCCTGCACTATTCGACTAATACACGTTGTCTCGGCCAGAGAGAAATGTCTATTCGTGATTCGTGCCGTTTCCGTCCCTATAACGAGCTGAAATACTGCATACGTATTATTAAAAATGTAATATAATAAATTGATTGAATGGATGAATTGTGTATGCATCATAAATGACATCGATCCGTTAGAAATAAACCAATCTGTTTGGAACTACTTCTCCTATAGGTACAGATATACTCCTATATTAAAGCCTTTTAATTTAGACACTTGAGTTAACAGTTTACAAAATAACATAACTATATACATATTATTCAAAATTAGACAACAACTCTTATCAATACTATAATTAATAATTATAAATGCGAAGACCGTATGTGTCTGTCTGTCTGTCTATTAGGTACCTCTTCATGTTTAAACCGCTGAACCGATTGAGATGAAATTTAGTATTGAATGCCGGGGGATGACATGATATAGTTTTTATCCCGGTAACCCTTAATGTATATGTCGCAGGGAAATGACCAAAACGGAGATTTGATCAAATCTCTAAGGGATATGGTCAAATCACGCAGGATGTTAAAATGGCCAATCCATTTTGTCATTTGCCTAGAAAATATCAGTTATTTGATCAAATCCCTGAATCGGTTTAGTGAAATGACGAAATCGGACAAAAGAGGCAACTCGTTTTTTCATTTCACTAGATTTGTTTAGTGATTTGATAAATCCCTAAAACGCGTCAGTGAATTGACGAAACTAACTCGCAGATATTGGCTCCTAAATCATTAGTCATATAAACGGTTCTGGGACTTAGACTCGGATGGCGGATAGGTTAGAAGATGGTGGCGGGAGCTCTGCTCCCGCCACCGTCTTCGTGGTTATTTTTTTTATAAAAGAGCGGAAAAATCATTATCGCGTTAGTTTCGTCAACTCACTGACGCGTTTCAGGGATTTAATCAAAACACTAAACAAGTCTAGTGAAATGAAAAAACGAGTTGCCTTTTTTGTCCGATTTCGTCATTTCACTAAACAGATTCAGAGATTTGATCAAATTACTGATTTGTATTAGGCAAATGATAAAATGGATTGGCCATTTTAACATCCTGCGTGATTTGATCATATCCCTTAGAGATTTGATCAAATCTCTGTTTTGACCATTTCCCTGCAACATATACATTGATAAGTTAGAAATGTTACAAAAAAAAATTCTTCGACGTCTCAATATTAAATTGCGCTCTCCACGTACCAGCTACGTTCAACTCCTAATAAAATTTTACGTCCTATCGCTTAAGGACAGACGGCCAGTTGCCGACGCCATCATCTTACGTGACATCTGTCAGAGTGAGATTGATTGCCCACAACTCTTGTCGAAACTCTATTTCCGCGCTCGTAGTAAATCAACAAGGTCCAAACACCTATTCAATCTCCCTAAAACTAAGACCAACGCCGGAAAACGTGCAGCCATATATAGACTGTGTAACCACTACAATAGACATTTCAATGAAATCGACCTTACCTTAAAATCTCGCGCCCACTTCAGAGCAGCTATTTATCTCTTGATCAAGAAGTAAATAAAAACTGTCACAACGTTTCGCCTGTTAGTATGTATGTATGTAAATACTTTATTGTACACAAGACACAGGTAAACATACAGACAAAAAAGTTTAATCGGTACAAAGACGAAGGTGTTAGTAATGTTAGAATATAGTTTTCTATAATCTGTACAACCTACACCTGTGTATTCCAAGTAAATTGTGCACAAACTTGTAAAGCTATATAGTAGTAAATATTTAATGTTTGTTATTGTGTTCTTTGTGAGATACGTGTATGGAACCATCTGCATTTGTATCACTTCTTTTGTATTTGTCTGTTTTAAACTCATGTATGTTTCTGTGTTAGCTCATGAAATAAATAAAATAAATAAAAATAATTAACGATTCCCTAGGGGAGTGAAATGACAATGAGGGATGAAAATTTGTATGGAGCTACGATATAAACGAGTTCCACGCAGACTGAGTCACGGGCTGAAGCTACTATAATATAAGTAAACGAATTCTTCCTAAGCGGTAAAACTCCATAACCTAAACCCTGGAACCTACCCTGTCAATAAAGAACCATTTTGTATAATAGTACATTGTGATACAAGTGAGGTAGGTTGATAATTACATCAGAGGCGAAATTGTTCACGCGAACCGCAGGTGAGCGTGATAAGGAAGCCGAGGATGTAATTATCAAAGCTCACGCGTATCATACGACGTTTTTCAACACATTTTGCGAGGAAAAAATCATTTTCATAAGAT
The DNA here is from genome assembly GCA_945867215.1 of Epinotia demarniana. Taxonomy (NCBI): domain Eukaryota; kingdom Metazoa; phylum Arthropoda; class Insecta; order Lepidoptera; family Tortricidae; genus Epinotia; species Epinotia demarniana. The sequence goes on from OX244271.1 coordinate 3,033,486, forward strand.
GAAAATGTTATAGGCCTGCCAAATTATTTACTTTACATTAAGCAAATCATTACGATGACAACAGGTTTTTACTCACAGTTGCACATCGCCAAGAATTTCCAGAGGCGTCCATTCTATTTATCACTTTTCTAGTCACCACGAGTCAACATTTTTGATAATAACCAAACACGTATAAACAAATTTTACAAATATTTGTGAAATAAATAACCTATCAAAATATAACCTATATTGGCACCCAACAGTTTTTTTTCGTGAAGTTTGCGCAGTGTGGGCACAGAAATCTCTAAACAGCCAATACAAAATAAAATTATATTTTCATTTTAATATGTTATCTGTATTTAATTCATGTAGAATGTTATGAAAAGTGAATAGTTTTACTAAATTAAACGTTTCCATATCATATACAAAAAGAAATAGTCAATTAATAACAAAAAGGATTTAATTTGTTTAGTCGAGTAAGAATCCATTTGCCGAAAATTAAAAAAAAAGCTGTACATTCTGTACAACCTGGTTAATTTAAGAATGCACCGTGTTCATGCATATATCTTGCTGCAAGGTGCCAACGTGACTTAATCGGGATATAACCATAACACACAAGTGTTGTAAAGTTATAAAACACGCGTTTTTAATATCCAGGATTATGAGCCTAAAAGCGACACAATAAGAGGTACGTTACGAGCAATTGTGTTGAAAAGATATAAAAATAACAGGTGCAGGACAGAATTTAATAACCACGTAAAATGCCTCTATCGCCTCGCTACGGCATCAAGTTATTAATGTATCAATTTACTGGTGTTCGGGAACAATCGTAAAATAATCGATGGGCCATATATCCAGCACCCGTGGCGTAATGATGGGCTGTTGCCGGCAATAATCACGATTTGTGTGGGAAATTTCCTATAAGCTTCTGCCCGCGACTTCTTCTGAGTAGAGCGGATATTAGAAACAAAGAAAAACATTTATTCGTGACACACACAAAACCAGATGACGACGATACGTTAATTGCTCTCCTATTCGAATTTTAACCTCCTTTTCATCCCCTTGAGATGGTCTTTCTAAATTGGAAGTCAGAAACTTACTTTCACATTTATTTGCGAATCTTGGCGGTGCCTCAGGATAAAATATAGCCAACGTCCATCCCCCAGGTAGGTAGGGTACAGGTACAGTCAGCTGCAGATAAAAAGTACCCCCCCCCCTGCATACAAAATTTGTATGCAAGGGGGGGGGTCTTTTTCTCTGCAGCTGACCGTACATGATGAATGAGTATTTCCTGCGATTTCCCGCGACTTACTAACTTACAAAGCTATTATATAATAATAGCTTCTGCCTGCGACTCCGTCCGCGTGGAACTCGTTTATATCGTATGTCCGTACAAACTTTCACCCCCTTAGGGGATAATTTCCGGGATAAAAACTATCCTATGTTCTTCCTGAGGCTCAAACTATCCCATTAACAAATTTCATCTATCGGTTCAGCGGTTTAAGCGTGTAGAGTTAACAGACAGACACACAGTTTCGCATTAACTGTAATATTAGTATGGATAGTATTCATTTTATTAGAATATCACATGTTGGCGCAACAAGGGTTTTAAAATACACCGGGTGGCGTTGTGTGCACTAAAAGTTACATCATGTAATATTAGATTGTATGACAAGGGTCTAAAGTAAGCCATATTACCACGAGATGGATATTTTCCCGAACGAAGTGAGGGGAAGTAGTTCGAGGGGTAATATGGCTTTTAGACCAGAGTTATACACTCTACTTTTCACTTCGACTGCGAGAAAATAGTAAAAACAAAGATTATCCATTCACAATCAACAATTATACCAAGGCAAAAAGATTCTTCAATTTGGCGCCATTCTAAACTGCTTTGACACATACAGAATATTCACACCACGAATAAACGCGTCTGACCATCTAGTAGCGGCATCTAAACGGCCGAGCGCGGCGGACAGCATATACGTGGGGATACGATAAGGCGAGATAGCAGTCTATCCCGCTCAATCTTCATAGCTTATGTCATGTATGCAGTCAACCACGCTTGAACGGTTGGACGGAGCTATAGTCGGTCAGAGGCGTTTATTTTTTTAATTATTTTGAATTAGGGAATAAAAAACACCTAATGTTTGAATTGAATTCTGTTTCCTGATTGGACGATTTCAATGTCTAGCTGTATTCTCGTTAGTAGATAGCAAATACTAATGCTTTTTCAAAGAGTTGATTGGTGGATGTAATATTGGACCGTTGTGATAGGTCAAATTAAAATGTTTTATAAATCATAAATATATATACATATTTTCCCTAGGGGCTAAATGTACTACTTTAGCCCCGCTTTCTAAGTCTAATATGACGCACTTTTTGAGCATGAGAAGTGAAAAATGCAATCTTCGTATAACTCAACGGAGACCCGGAAGTGTACACTATGAAACTTCTAATTAAGGAAGTTAAGGGTGAACATCCACTAGTGACGTACGAAGCTGTGTTTCCATATATTTGACACCTAGCCTGCTTCGGACAGCGGGTATTCACCTTTAGTCTGACAGTTTACTGAGATGACAGTAGTTGCCGCAGCCATATTTTGATTGGTGCAATACACTTTATGTTCTATTTAGTATACTTTATGTCCCTACAACTAGTCTTACATATCCTAATCTATGTACACATCCTTCCAGTCTGGTTATGAATGAGGTTTTAATATTTTTGTTTCTGTTAGGATTGTTACATCCTCTGTAATATGAAGATGAACGACACTATACAGGATAATTAGGATTATAATGCAGGATAGTTTAACAAGTTAGTGGAGTCGCACCTGTAGCCGGCAGGCGCCAGGACGTTAACTTGCTCATAAACTTGCCAGTTCCGGCAGTTCCTTAACTCGTAATTAAATTCGCAAGTAGTGCACGAGACGAAGAAAATTTTACGTTTCGCCACTTGTACTAGGCGGACGGATAAAAAAGAAAAATATATGTTTAATTAATAGTTATAAGTTTGAAGTTTTAAGATTTGAATATCTAAAGTGGGCTGTCTCTTAAGCCAGAAGTCAAGATCCTCTTTAAGTTATCGATCCAGCGTAGTAAATGTATGATAATGATCAAACGAATCCTAGCTGTGTACAGTCAAGTGTAAAAACATGGGTGCATACAACTTACTCAAAAATATGTCACAAACTCTTATGTCAGCAGATTAAGGTTTTGGTACTTATTTACGAGAGGATGTTATCGATAAATATTTTTGCACTTAAATAAAATAAATAAATATAAGGGGACAATCTTACACATCGATCTAGTCCCATAGTACGCTCAGTAAGGCTTGTGTTATGGGTACTAGACGACGATATATGTATATAATAGATATAAATACTTAAAAATTCGTCGTATCGACATTGGATTGTGTTTCTAGAAACATTCTAAACTAGTATTTTTTTATAAAAAACTTAAAATACTTAATATAATTTTTACTTTTTATGTTTAATAAATTACTCCAAGTAATTATCTTAATGTTATGTTTCTACCTGACGATTCGAAAGTGCTTGTTACTGGGCCTACTTGAATAAATATAATTTTGAGTTTGAGTTTGCAAAAGATAGAAAATATCCATGACTCTGAAACAAATATTCATGCTCAACTCACAAATTTTTGCCCTTACCGGGATTCGAACCCAGGACCTCTTGCTTCGTAGGCAGGGTCACTACCAACTAGGCTAAAGCGGTCGTGAAACCGCACTCGTCTGCAGAACAATAAAATCGTGAAGCCAAAGTCGGGACCTGATCTGGACTACACACAGGCTATTTCTTATCATGCAGAGGTATGTTCTCAAAAGCCGGACGTATTGAAAAGTAGTGGCTCTATATGTATGAGAGACACTGTAGAACTCACGAACGTAACATTTAAAAAAAGTTATTTTTGCCTGCTCTTACGTGCACCCAAAATTTCACGAGAATCGGTTGAGAAAGCAGGACCGACACCGTAAGTACACACAAACTATTTTCGGCCCTAGCTGAAGCATGGAACTTCGTTCGCTTCGCTCGCTCGTTCGACTAAATGTTTAAGATCGACAATCAATTTAGCCACTTACCAATTTTTTTGTATTCATTCCATATTCAATACATTTGCGGTTTTAATTCTACCACTAAATACAAGCCCATTCGAAGCCCTAATTAAATTCGCGAACAAAAAGGGCACTTAGCTACACCGCACAAATTGGGGGATTCTTAAACTTAATGGAGGGCTAGGAAGTTTAAGAGCCAGAGGTTGGATTAAAAAGACAAATCTCACGACGGAGATTTAGTTGGGGGTAAAGTCTTATTGGAGAATATATCATTCAAACGCGCAATTTACCCACAGATATTTCACAGTTCAGTTGTAACCGTTGTACCAGATCGAATGTTTTATTAATTACTAGTATTGGGTGCCAGATAAGCAATAGGGGTGTAGACACTAAATAAAATAATCAATAATGTCGTATTTCTAGAAAAAGCATTAAAAATGTAGGCAATTAAAGAAAAAAGCAACGCAAGAGGTTAAATAATCGCAAAGTTGTAAGTGTCCGCAGTTTTAAGAAGGGGTATCTTCTGTCCCTTTTCCGCAAAACGTATTTACATTTACTACGACGCTCGCAGCTTGTGACGTCACTAACTGCGAGCGTTTTCTCCCTCTTAAAAGCAATACTATTTAAAACGGTTATAGCTTCGTAATTTTCTGAGATATCTGCATGGGATTTTCGTCACTAGACACAATTTTTTGCCTTCTTTCTTTTGAAATAATATAAAATATAATAATTTTCGAGTCAACACCCGTATTGAAATCGGGATGTGCAGCAAATACTTATAACAAAAGTTTGTACAGCGGCAGCGATTTGCACTTAGATAATTCTTCTAGATGAAATAGCTAGGATTTAAGGACATTCGCTTAAATACAAAGTTTTCGAAATTGTTATGTACTGTTCTTACTGTTAAGTTATCATTAGAAGTAGGTTCACGAACCAAAGATCTCGGAAACATCTACTGTCCTATCGAAATTGTCCTGGGTAGCTTTGCAAACTGTTTGCCTGTGTATACCTACTTGGCGCTGACACCTCCATACAAAAAGCACCTACACACGGAAAACACACTACCTACCATGTCATTATAATAATAACAAGTAAATATAATCGTTCGCCAATATAACGCGGTCCAGGTGTGCGAAGATTTGCAATCGATGCTGGGCTCAAACTCCGGAGCCGGTGGAATGATCGTGCGGTAATATCAGTAATTATGCGACCTTGCCATTCACCAATGTACACTCTTCTGAGTTTGTATGACGATTGTCACCACGGTTGAATACGAATCGGAAAAATGGGTTCCATCATCATCAGAGCTCGGACAGGTCATCGCAAAACAATCGTAACACGGTAATAGAAGAAGATTAATAGAGTCGCATTATGCACAGTATTATTTAATTATATTTTTCAATTACATTTATAACGATAACCCAAAATTCACCATATGTTTGTTTGTGAAGGTATTTCCATTAACATTTTTTAATGCTGATCGTTGCATTGAACATATGCAACCATCAACTACTGCATTTCCTGAAACAAATCAATTGTTTTTATTTAATGAATTGTGTTAATTTTTATTCACTATTTTCATTTATTATAAAGTAAATTGATCAAATGTATCTTTGGACATATATCAAGCCTTGCAACTAGAAAGGTCAAATGTTAAATTACGATAATATCCGCTTTAGATAATCATAAAATTAAGTACTTATCGACTCTATAGAGTCTTGTTGTCCTAGATGACCTGTCCGAGCTATGATCATCATCATTTCAGCCGAAAAAGGTTCATTGCTGTAGGTGACCGGTCCTGCGCCACCCGGATCCAGTAGGCACAGCGTGGGTAGACACAAGGTGAACTAATGACCTATTAAAGGTCCCGGCAGAAATGGGTTTATATGTTTCCCAGAAAAGTAATTTTCAATGTCAACCAAGTTTTTGCCTGTGATCTCCCAGGAGCATTTCTACACAGTATAGAAGATATCTATGTTCACTCCAATCTTTTGTACGTGACCCTGGTACAGGCAAGTGTATAAATATGGGTGCATACAACTTACTCACAAATATGTTCCATAACTATCTAGGGATTAAGGTTTTGGTACTTAATTATGAGAGGATGTTATCGATACATATTTTTGCACTTGACTGTACGGGCCTTGAAATTTGCGTCTCATCGTGTACATACGACAGTATAATGAAGTCAATGGGAGATACCCGGCTTTGCGTCGGAGCACCTACACTGACAAATATATCTGATCGGAATTTATTTTGAAGACAATGAAGACCTGACCTGAATGACATGAATTTTAATCAAGTACCTTGGCGTCTGCATAAGATTAGAACGGTTAAACCACTTTGTTTTTCCAGACAGTGTGCGAATGCTAAGGCGGCCTCCTGTGTATTTACTTATCAGTCATATCAACTGAATAAATATAGATTTGCATAGCTATTTGCGCTGGCTGAAGGTTTTAAGGGGATTCGATCGCCATACAAAGCGTCTTTTGACATTCGCAGGCTAACGGCGTGATATTTGAAGAAACTTATGTAACAATCTTTCATAAGTTGGCTTCCCATTTGCGCGAAATTCTCCCTTTCCTAGAATAAATTTGTATAAACTGGAATAATTTGAGAAATTCGTTTGTCACGTGATACTTTTCGAAAACAATTATTCTCAAATTATTCTGCTTTATACAAGTTTATTCTAAGAAATGGGGAATTCCGCGCAAATAGGAGGCCGATTTGTGAAAAGATTGGTACATGGGATTCTTAAAATATCACGTCGTTGGCCTGCGAATGTCGAGGGACGTTTTGTATGGCGATCGATCCCCCTTAAGTACTTAAAGGAAAACGTCCTGTTTTGAACGAGTATGATGAACGAGTTTTTAATGTTTATTGCTTAGGATAAAGGCCGAGCCACACCGACTGCGTGTGCAGCATGCGTCTGCGTAGACGTGCACGCAGACGCGTCCGGTGTGTCATGTCGTATGAGGATTCATACATTACAACGCAGCGGTGTACGTGCTGCACACGCAGTCGGTGTGGCTCGGCCTTAAAGAGTAACCGGGATGGGACCGGTCACTTTGGCACTCTGTGTGGGCGGCCTGTGTCCAGCAGAGAACGTTTTTTGGCTGATATGATGATGACCGACTACAACTACACCAATTATGGAAGATAAAATTGCCGACTAACACCCTTACAGACTGAAAACTGACGTCAAATACAATTTTGGTATTACCGCGACCGTGCACTCATGCCGACCCTCATTAAGCGAGATTATAACCGTCGTAAACAAAAATAAAAATCCCCATTCGGAATAGTTTCCAGACACATATATTACTGGCAACGAGTGCGGCACGCTAGCCCCTTTGAAGCCATCAACATGAAAGGCTTTCAGAGCAAAATGCTCGCTCTGAAATTTTTTACATATGGTTGTAAGCAGCGATTCAACGACTGGATTGGAAATAAAGTAGAACTGAAACATCAAATGCCTTACGTAAGTACGTAATACTTGTAATTATCCAGCAGGAGAATATAATTAACTCATACGCGTGTTGTGGACTGAAAGGATTGAGTTGAGAAATGGTACTTATTTTCTTTTATTGAGGCAAAATTAAAAATGTTACCAAGAAGAATGTTCGACACTTCAAAATGCACGTCAGTGCACCATAGAGTTTCTAACATTGTCAAAAATCAATATCAATAATCCATTACTGTGATTTGAAAACACACGTGTAGGACGATTGAAGCAGTAGGTAGTCGTCGCAGCAAATGGTTAAATCGATTAGTAATTCAATGAGATACAGAAAACAGCGAAGCGCTTCTGAGCACTGGTTCCTAATACAGTTGTAATCTAATAGAGTTAAACTACTAGCAAAACCTGTACCAAAAAAGGAGAATATCGTTTTGTTTGCATGAAGAAAACAAAGTATTTTATGCAATCATCATAAACCACACATTATTGCCTCAATATTTTACGCTTAGATACAACTCGCACGACGAACTGACTGCTATCGTCACGACGTTTTATAATTGGTTGCAGGTTTGCAGCTTTTTTTATGAACGCCAGAAACGGAAAGTTCTGTTAATATGAAGTTTGTAGGGAAATAGGAACAAGTGACGTCATAATTTTCCATGGTCAAACAGCGTCTATTTATTGAACGTTTAAAATAGCAAAAATAATGATCGTTTTCCGAGTGTTTTCGCGAGTTTCGTTTATTTATACCGCAATTGACTCTCATATTTATTACAACTGTTCTACGCGTAATCGCAGGAGAGGCTAAATAATATGGTTGTCTAAAACAGTCGACTGGTCGTCCATTGCGCGCGATGCGTACGTTTAATAGAATGAAACCCCATTCCGTAAAGACTATTAAAACATCGTTCGATTTGTGACCTTGTCTCAATACAATAAGGATCACAAACCCAACTAAGTGTATGTTCGAGGACACTGCTAGTTAGCGCACATAATTGGCGCCCAGTCGGTTGTTGTCAATGCTCAGCAATATAGGGGTCAGGGGACCGTAATGCAGTGACGCCACTTAGGACTCAGTGAGGATTTGTAGAGCTGACCTATTTAAACGCTTAGCCCGCTTAATTGATAATATAGTAGACTATCTTCTGCCCGCGACTCTCCGCCCGCGTGTATAGCATTCATAGGTCCATAGAAGCTTTCACAATGTGTATCACGCACAGACCTACACCCACAGATGTAATATGAAACTGATCAATCCTATTTCAAAAGATGACTTATTAATTCTATGCCATATACAGTCAAGGAAATCGAAACACGAACCTTATTCGCTCTTGTCATAAAAAGGTTCGTGTTTCAGTTTCCTTTACCGTACACTAATGTTGCATAGATCCAGAACTTTCCCCGCCTATCTTAAACATCTTTTTCTTATGTTATAGGAGGCAAACGAGCGAACGGATCACCTGATGGTAAGCGATTATCGCCGCCCATGGACACCTGCAATACCAAAGGTGTTGTGAGTGCGTTGCCGGCCTTGCAAGATGTTGCAACATGGGAGTAACTACTACTATTTTTAATTTTGATCTACTTAATCTTAAAACTCCATAACATCCAGTGCTGGAGAGCACAAAACATCTGGGTGTGAATCTTTTATTTGTTATCTTATTTCATAGCTATCTAATTTTAATATCAATGTTCGCGGGTTGAGACTTTGGTCTCATCTCAAAGTCTCAACCCGCACAATATTAAAAAAAAACTCTTAAAAAAAATTGAATTCCTAAACAACTGCCTAACTGGAGTGTTGAATAATTTTCAAATCTTTGCATTATGAACGGGTGGAAACAGACACCCTCTTAGCATATTAGGCATTCAAAATGGATTCTTGGAGACAATTTGTAAAGTAAAGAAGTTCTCTGAATGTTATTTTGTGCCTTTCTTTGTCAGAGCGTCCTTAATTCTAGAAATGTTAACTTTGCCAGAGTCGAAAAGATTAGCCCCTTTAGGTGATGTTTAGCCCCTTTAGGTTAGGATTGATTTTTATCTTTACCAACTCAATACTCATAAGGTAAACAGCAGCGCTACCACGAAAATCGGAACTCGAAGTTCGTGTACATGCATCATGCATCCCTGCCCTGTCACCTCTGTATACTGACCGCGTTATACCTACGTATAATCTACTACGTATCCGATGCACAGCGTGAAAGGACAGGTTCGGCAACAATACGCCAATCAAGCATCGTTTGAAACCGTCGACCCGGAAAGTGTCCCACACAGCCCATGGTCACTGCGTACCTAATTGAGCTGTTGATCAAATTGGAGTGTGACGTGCTACTATTTCTTTCAATGATAAGTCATACCTACTTAAAGGTTTACCTTTACAAAGTTTTCTTTGAATTCACAAAATACGTTGTAACGTGAGGTTTTCATATGGTCCACACGAGGTCCCCATCCATAACCGAAGTATCACTCTAACAGATATTTTTTCTATGATGTAAGATTTGTCTTCAAATAATACAGAGTTTAGAACTTTATCCGCTTTGTGACAGGAGTAAATATCCATTAGTTGGTATAGTTACTCCAAGAAAATATTTAAAAAATATTAAGTCTTAGATGAAACAACACAAATAAAAAAATGCCGTAACTTACCACTTCTAACGCATATTTTAATGGAAATGTCACAGATATTACAAAAGATTATCGACATCGATAAAAAAAATCTAACCCCAGCTTGATTGCGGCAGTCCACTGTTCTGCCGTGGAAATTCCGAGCTTAAGTCAGTACGTAGGCTACATATTGATCATACCTTAAGACGAAACAAAAAGGTCGAGATAATTGAGAAATAGGTATTTGTAAAATGTATTGCTGTCGCGCCAACCTCAAGCCTCCCCCCGCAGAGCGCGATAGAGACAACTGCAGCTTGGACCGAAAATACTTATTAGAAGAACATAAATAAGATTTCTTCTCCAAAACTTGACCTATTTAAGATTTTTTTTCATCAATACAAGAAAGGCTTGGGCCGTGTTCCTATGTCTTCCTACTTTTAAATAATCTAGTCAAAATTATTTTCTGGATGTTTGAACACAGCGGAATATCTGGCATTTTTAAAGATTTTTGAAGGTTAATATCTCTTTTAAGAATAAATTTATGAAAAAAAGGAAAACATAGGAAAATGTCAATATTAGCCATAGATTTGTGGAACAAAAAATATTGCTCTACTGCAATTATCCAGGGCGAAAACAGGGGACTACGTTTCTATGGAGAAATGGCCATTGTTTCCTCTTAACACGATTTCGCGTCGATAAATGTGGTGCGGCCCGTACGGTATGTTACAAAAAGCACATTAATATAAGTTTGTTCCATGTCCTTTGTCACGCGACAAAGGGCTCATTAATCAACGGAACACGAATAAGGAAACTGAACTCCGAATGATACAGGGAGTTGTGTGATCGTTTTTGAATTCCGGACACTAATTGAACGAGCGAGCGAGTTTCACCTGGGCCAAAATTCTTTCGTATATCGATGACCCGCTGTCCGGCTGTACCTACTCCACTACGGGTAGCATTTCTCAACCGAAGCTCGTGAAATGTTGAGAGACAGTTTGATAATTAAAATAGATTTTCGTTTCAATAAATAAAAAACAGACTCGCGAGCGAAATAAATACATTAAACGTAGTAAAGGCACGGCGAAGATCTTTGTGGCTAACTTTATAGTTTATTCGTGAGTTAAACTGCTCGGTGCAGTAAAGTTGTGGAATCATTGATCGTCTCGGAAGACGGTAGGTTCGGGAACAGTTGGTTTTAACTTGTAGTCATTGTCATTATTTGTTATCTATAGATGTCTAATAGATTTTAGAGCCGAAATGGGGACTGCAGGGCGAGTGTAGAAACACACACCTGTCCAAAAACACTCCTACGCAACAGCATAATGTACAAAAAGCATGTGTAATGCATACAGAACGCACGCGTTCGGGCTTCACGAAATTCGTTTGCCAATGCAACAGTGGATTATCTTATCTTATCTTATCTTATCTTATCTAGATGAGGGCCCTTTCGGATGCACTTCGACCCAGTGGGATCTTTTGTGCATTTGCCCTCTCCTTATGTCTACTCCCAACTTCGCTCCATCATTTCCACATAGCGGATGATGCAGCTCAGCGGAAGTACCTTGAATTCCTTTGGTTGCGGATAACCGTTACCGTAGTAATTCATTCTTTGTCTGGCAAGGGCATGACATTCACACAATAAGTGTTCCATAGTCTCATCCTCCTCGCCACACATTCTACAGTCTAAACTGTCCGATAGTCCCATCTTGGTCAAGAGATCCTTGACCCCGAAGTGACCTGTGAACACCCCAGATATGATTCTGAGCTGCTTCCTACTGGATTTCCAGAGTTTGTTAGTCCAGCCCGAGTCCACTCCTTCTATGAAGAGCTTAGAGTGCCTTAAGCCCGCCTCATTCCTCCACTCGTGTTGGTGTTTGGTTTTGGCGTGGGCTTTAAAGGCCGAAGTTATGGTTCCCTGCGAGAGTCCCACACATGGTTCTGGACCTACAAAGTGATTTGTAGACCCCCCTCTTGCAAGCTCATCCGCTCTTTCGTTGCCGATGAAGCCCTCGTGCCCTGGTATCCAAACTAGTTGCACCTTATTATGCTTTCCAAGCTTGTTCAGTGCCTGGACGCCGTTATAGACTAGTCTAGATTCCACTTTCGGTGCCGTAAGTGCTTTAAGGGCCGCTTGACTGTCACTGAGTATATAGATGGTCTGCCCTCTGGTTTGCCTGTCTATATTCTCCTGTGCACAGGCAATTATAGCGTATGTCTCCGCCTGGAAGACGGTTGCCAAACTACCCATGCTTACACTACTACTGTAGTCATTCGCATAAATGCCTGCTCCCGTACCGGATCCCATTTTTGATCCGTCCGTGTACCATATACTGTCTTCGATACCAGACCTAGGTGGTTCCAGACCTTCGGCCCATTCAGCCCTGGATGGAACTTTTGTTGTGTAGTTCCTATGGAATACAAACTTGGGTAGCATTTTGTCACTTCCCATGCTTGTTATTCTGTCTAAGAAACCATCAGTCTCCATGTTTGTGTGTTTAGTCTTTGGTTTGTTGTCGCTCCACAGTCCAAGAGTTCTTAATCTGTAGAGCGATTTCCGCGCCTCTGACTTAATCACCAAGTGAAGTGGCGGTAGGTCCAGTAGGACTTCTAGCGCCGCTGTAGGCGTGGTACGAAACGCCCCTGTTATAGCCATGCAAGCCGATCTCTGCACCTTCATCAGAGCCTCTCTGCATGTGCTCATTAAAGTCCTTGGCCACCATACCAGGCTGCCGTACAATAATATGGGCCTCACCATCATAGTGTAGTTCCACTTAAGTACCTTTGGGTTCAATCCCCATGTTTTGCCATACGCTGATCTACACATTCCAAATACCCTCAGTGCCTTTGTGATGGTAAGATCTGTATGCTTCTTCCAATTCAGTTCCTTATCCAGTGTAACACCTAGATATTTCACATCATCGGACAGTTCTAGTACCCTCCCGTACAGTTTTAACTGCTGTACGCCTGGAAGGGTCCTTTTCCTAGTAAAGAGTATTACCACAGTTTTGCCTGGATTAATGGATAGTTGGTGCAGGTCGCACCATTTCTCCACTATCCGCAGTGCCTTGTTCATGATTTCTGATACCGTGCCTGGGAACTTCCCATTAACCAGTATCACTAGATCATCAGCATATCCCACCGTGTGGATGGGACCCTTATTGAGTTCTACCAGGAGTGAGTTCACCACCAGACTCCAGAGAGTTGGTGAGAGTACCCCCCCCTGTGGACATCCCTTTGTGGCCGTGGCCATTATCTCATCCCCTAAGAGAGATGACTTTATTAGTCTGCCATTGAGCATATTGCCTATCCATTTACATAGGGTGGGCTCTACACCATGTTTTGCAGCTGCTTCGCTGATAGCTTTATACGTGGTACGATCGAACGCTCCCTCCACGTCCAAGAAAGCTGCCAGACATAGTTCCTTATTCTCTATAGCCTGTTCAGCCCTGGTTGTTACCAGGTGAAGTGCGGTTTCCGTTGACTTCCCTGGCTGGTATGCACATTGTAGTTCGTGCAGCGGATGTCTCCTTAATGGGCCATCCCTTATGTGTCAGTAACAGTGGATTTGTTAACAGTGAACCTTCTGCACGTAGAGTCAAGGGCACCAATGTGTATTCACTCAAAGTTTCATAAATATGTATACTACAACCTTATCGTTGCAGAAATCAGGTCTGTCTTATACATACATATTTTTGAAACTTTGTGGTCTTATATTGGTGCCCTTGACTGTAGTAATATTTATTCTGGTCTAGGTACAGAAGAAACGAGTCAAATAAACACATTCATTCGGTAGAATATTCATGAGAGCTGTTCGAAATAAATCCACCAACAGATAGAGATTCTTGAGCGAGGATAGCAATACTATTCGTGTTTTTTTTTCTCGCACAGCCCTAGGGGATAGTCGCGCTTAATCTGGGATACCCGTCTGCTAAACAGTGGAAAGGTAGGTACTTACTCTTGACTGTGACATTGATTTTGTCGAGGAACGCCGTCTCATTCTCGACGCCGCACTCGTACACGCCCGCGTAGTCTACGCCCACGTTCAGCAGCAACAGGCTCCCATCCGTCTGGAAGAATTGAACACGATGAAGAACAAGGTCTGAAGCAGCTGAATGGAACAGGGACCTTGGGCTTGGGGTAATAGGGTGTTAGGGGAATTTGTAGTTTGGCTTTTTCTTAGGGGGTACAGTCTACAGGGGTATTGATATCATCATCCTCCTAGCGTTATTCCCGGTTGTGCCCCTAAAGGAGCCCGGGGTCCGCTTTGACACCTAATCCCAAGATTTGGCATAGGCACTAGTTAGTAGTTTAGACCTCTCTGTATATTCTTGAAAGGCTTACAGCCTTAGGACCAGTCGAATGGGCAAGCTATATGCGCTCGACCCATTCTAATCGAACCACATCATGGTCAACCGTATGACACGATAAGTGACAAGATGACAAGATAAGAGCGTCGTCTCGTTCTATCGAACGATGTCAACCAGTGACGGACGGTCTATCTCGTCACTTATCGTGTGATACGGCCGAGCATGATACGGGGTCAGGTAGTTTCTGATCAACGAGAGATGGTGCTGACCTGCTGATGTAAATTACACTTCTTAACGAAACAATTTATTTTAACCTCCTAAGACCCCTCGTACTAAACTTAGAAAATTTCATATTTTTTTTTCAATACTTTTACTGAATGTCAAAAACCACTTAAGCGTACCGTTGGGTCTCAGGAGGATTACCTATAGTCTGTACACGCCTTTATGACATTGGCAATAGAGTCCTGTACAGATGGTTATGTTCTTAAATAACTATCTGAACAGGACTCTATTGTCAATGTCATAAAGCCGTGTACAGACTATAGATATTTCTGTCCTTATTTACGTATATTAATAACCCTGACTGTAATACTGTGAATCATGAGCCAAGATTCCGAGAGAATTTTAATTCACATGCTAATGGTGGATCTTCCTAACGAATTTGTTAACGCTCATTGTTTCTATGTAGGTGATTAAGTACAGTTATACGCGAGTCGTATACCTAATACTTTTGATCTGTTTTGCTTGCAGCATTTTGTCATGCATGGCCAAAGATGATTTCGCGTTAAGACGGGAGAGAAAACAGCTTGATTAGACTAGCTATTTCCTATAATTATCTTCTTATCCGTCATGGAATAAGTGTATGCTTGGAACCGCAGTTTTTCAAAGGGAACAAACACAATGATTAAGACCCTTCACGAACACGATCATTCGAACACGCAACTTTTATATTAACAAAGGTCACGGTGCACATGCACCGCGGAGGAGCTATCTAAATCCTTATTATCTTAATAACATCTTCGGAAAAGGCCACTAGCAGGTACCAGAGTTAATATATGCAATATAACAAAGTATAAATATCTGACATGACCCTATTTCTCGGGCCATAAGGACGTGTCAGATATTTATGCAGGCTTTGTTAAGGCAGATATTGACCCTGTACGGTATGCGTAGCGAATGTTGTGTTTTTTCAGGAGTCTGTATGTATGCGAGTTTCTTTAAAGCCTCCCAACTTGAATGCTTCAAGAATAGGTACATACTTACTTAATTAAATGCGAAAATAACTCTTGTCTGTCTGCTGCTTTTTCCTGCTTAAACAGCTGAACTGTAAGCTGAATGTGTAATGGATATTTTTTAGATTTTATACCGATCATCCGTTAAGTGGTGGAAATGGGGTGCGGAACTAGGAAGGAAGTACGATATAAAATTATAAGAGTTTTACGAGGACGAAGTCAAAAGCAAAACCTAGTGAGTGATCTAAATACCACACATGCGCGCTGATCTTGTTCAGAACCGATAATACTCGTCCTCTGAAAAACAAAACTAGTATCGATCAAGGAACATCGATTATTGTTTTGGTTACAATCAGAAATTTTGCCAATAATCAGGCATGTAAGAAATTTGGAAACAATTTAGGAAGATCTGGCACAATAAATACACGCTTCAACGTTGACTCATAATTATAGCCACAGTGTTGATACATTCAGTAAGTATTGTAGAGACACGACACGAAAGCAATCGCTTTTCGGATCTTTCTGCAAGCTGCGAACGAACAAGTTACTGCATGGAACCAATCTTTGATTCCTATAAATGCAATGCCACGCAAAACCGAATATGGTAAAGCGGGTACAGGTAGGAACCAATATTGGATACTTTATCCTTGAAGTTACATAGCTCCAGCGACACTAACCTCTGTGGGTGGTTGTATCTGATCTCGGGTGAATTTTATACCGCAGTCGGCGTGGTAAATGGTGGTGGTAAATATTTATGAGCATGATCGCCCTAGTATGATTACGTGGGAGTATATAAATCTTTCTCTTCCTAGATTAAGATAGGATTTATCGCTCACTGTAAAGCGCACTTTCTACTAAAATATGATTCAATATTGGTAGCATACTGGATACCTACGTATAGCCTAATTTCGAATACGCGCGAAATTACTAACAATTATGGGCATTTTACCGAAATAAAATATTTGAATATTTGAAATTACTTAATTACCATCAAGTCGAAAGTCATATTGTCTAATGTAGCTTGGGATGCAAACTTATTTGTAGCATTGCACCATACATATTTTCAGTTCTCTACTCTCTCAAATACTGATTTGCCATACGATAAATAAAAATAATAAGTTTTCTACTGAACGCAAGCTGGATTATTAGAAATTGTGTACATTCGTTTTGTAGTTTACGGAGATAATATGAGACCCTGGCAAGGACATGAGCTAATTACATAACTATCGTATGTAAAAGGGTGAAAACGGGACTGGGCGTTTAGTTTAGAGTTAGAAATGGCGGGGAAATGCTAATGTATATAGAAATATACGCCAGTTATTCAGATTCCCTATTCAGTCTCCCGCAAGTATCCCGTGTTGGTTATATTCCCGTAACGAGTCAGTCACAATTTCCTCTAGATCCGCCGAAACGTGACTCATTTATACCCCAACAATAAACAATTTGCTCACAACAAAGTAAGGGCGAGTGTTATTTTTCCACGAGTCCATTTTCCACGGGAAGTTATTTACCATGAGAACTGTGTGCGTACAGGTGCACCAAGTTTAAATGAAAAAGTCGTGAAAGCTTAATTAACTGGCACCCTACAAACCTTATTACTAGCCCCCTATTTTAACAACTTGACAGTTGTCATCTGAGAAGGACAATTCGCCACACGTTTCTGGGTCTACAAGTAAAAATGGCTGCGTATCGAGACAGAAACTATCGGCAAATCGTCATCGTTAGATGACATGACAATTGTCCAGTTGGTGAAGCACAGATACACAGATAAAACGTTTTGTTCTCTAGAAGACACAAAAACAAAATCGTACAAAACAACAAATATTCGATGCACAATATGGAATAGACATAATAGAACACAAAACTTAAAATACCATAGGGGTGTAGACTAGACACCCAATAAAATAACCATAGAAAAATGATTAAAAATATTGCCAAACGGAGAAAAAAGTAAAAGCTGGGGATTCAATAATCAGAATTTTTTATATTGTTTAAAGTTTTAAGAGCGGGTATATTCTATCCCTTTTCCGTCAAACGCTTTTCATCTGAAACTATTGGCATCTACTATGACACTCGCAGATAACGACGTCACGATCTGCTAGCGTTTTCAAACTTTTCACAGACAATTCCAGACATAGGCCTTCCTCAAAGAGTGCCAAAGTGACCGGACCTGCGCCAGCCGCTTCCGGCGGACTCCCGCAAACTTTACCCGTTCATCAGTCCACCTCGTCGGGGGTCTACCCACACTGTCTCTTTCGGTAACGTGGTCGCAACTCGAGAACCTTTCCGCCTCAACGGCCATCGGTTCTACGTGCAATTTGCCCCGCCCACTGCCAAACGCGATTTAAAGAATTAAATAATACTTAAATGCCATAAAAACGTCCCTATTAGCTCGTCGGATAGAAGTTAAAAATAACAATTTTGACCACGGAAACCGCTTGAACAAGTTCGGATATCTCTTGCCCTTTTCAAAGTGGCCCTAAATGTATTCCCGAGGGTTAAAGGATGTACGCTCGGGTGACAGGAACCCTTACGTATGACATAATCACGTTCTACGGAGATAAGTGCACGACAAATGGCGCAATGATTACTTTTTAGGGATTATGTCGGTGAAAGGAATGTACTTAGGTCCGTACGTCTTGCCGATTTACGACAGAATCTATGAAGACTTTAGCAATTTAATTCCTGTTTAGTGTTGAATTTATAATTACGGTTGTGGAATGAACACTGCCGAGGAATACTCGAGAGACTACAGTATTGGGGTTCGTCAAGAATGGAGTGTGTAGTTTCTTAATGGGTCGGCAACGTGCACGTGTGAAATCCCTGGAGTTGCAAGCGTCAGGAGGCTACGGTGGCAAGTAGTCATCTGGCAAGACGTAGGCACGATTGCACGTTTGCCACCGACGTGGTATATAAAAATATCTATACCTAAGTAAACAAGGGAATGGTTAAAATGTAAGAAAAGATTGGCATAATTAAACGTTTATCCATCGTGACGCGAAGTTAAATCTCATCCAGTTTACCTTCCCCCCGAGCTCCACCGACGCGCCGTTTACCAACAACTACTATAAAACGGACCCACCTACGCGTAAGGAAAACTAAGCAAAACCTCCACTGACCTTTCCCCGGCTATAGGTACTTATTCCATGATATTATAACAATAGACGGCGCGGCGCGCCTTCGTGAAAATGACAAGGTGTATTTATAGCATACGCCGTGTACGAGAGCAAGATCAAAATGAGGTATGGATTTCCACACAACCCGCTAGAACTTCTAAACTTGGCTTTAAAATAAACAGTGTACTAAAAATGTACTGATATGGAAAGCGCATTTTACACATGCAAGTTTAACTACATTGCGGGGATTGATAGATCAATTGAACTCAGTATTATGCCTGGGTAACCCGCAATGTAATGAAACTTGCAAGGCAGCGTTCGTGACCAGAATGAGGTACCGATTTCCACTCAACCCGGACTTCGTAACTAACCTTTGAGATGAATACTGAAAATGTACTGCTGTAAGGCGCAATTGACAAATGAGAGTTAACTTAATTTCGGGGTTTTATAGACCAACCGTGTTCATGAAGTAATATGGATTTGGCTTACTAATTATGTCACTTTCTGAGCAACCCGATTGGTGAGCGCCCTGGTCGTAGGCGCTTTCTTCTACATATGGAATTCCCCATGTTATCGAGTCGAGCGATTTAGCACTGAATGTATTAAGAACTGTGAAGTGTAGTGCCTAGTTTTCATAAAATAGGCAAGGCGGTGGAAACCGAATTCTATGGGAACATTAACACTCGAATGAGTCTATAAAGTTGCGAGGTTGTCTCTTTATTGTAGCCCGAATGAATATGAATTTACCATAAATGTGGGGTTACCGGCGTTTGTTCAAGGTAAACAAGAGGGTATTGGGTGGATAATTTACAAATTGGTTTGTCTAGCTAATCGCTTTATTATTACGCATAGATAGATATTGCAAAGATGAGGAGACGTCTGCTTTGTTTGTGCAAACATTTATAAAATTAAACTATGCAAGTTTAAGAAAAAAAAAGCTAAAACGGCCATATAAATAACTACAACCTAAAAAGTTTAAAAACCTGAATCTCAAAAAGGCTGAACAGATTTTAATGAAACATGGCTAAGAACACTCGGGGTAAAATTATCTATGATACAAAAAAAAACCGCATTCAAATCGGTTCATCCGTTTGGCAGCTACGATACCACAGACAGACACGTTAAACATAAACATAACAAGAGGGGTTAAAAAGGTCCTAAAATAAGTCCTAAACAGCCAGAACGGAGGATCAGTAGCTATATTACGATTACGACTCATCGCGAATTTCTAACTGTCTTCAATAACGTATGGCGTTTTCGGGAGAAAAATACACTTCTATTTTTATATTGCAAAGTAAAAGGCGGCCCGGTAAAAATATTCGGTTGTTATGTTACATAGTGGCTAGTCGTTATTCGGAAGATATTGAAAATTGATGATAAAAATGAGTTCTAGTTCGAGCGACGAAGATATGGAATATATGCCTCCAGATTCAAAAGATGCTGCAAGTTCAGATACTGATAATTTGTTCCCGCCAAAGTCAAAAGACGAATATCCAAAAATACAATTTCATGAAGTGGCGTAAATAAATAACCTATAATAAATTGTTGATTTCTATAAAACTTACAAGTACTTATTTTGTTTTCTTGCATCATTTTTGAGAAAAGCACTATATTTGTCTCTGCCGGAAGGATTGCCCTTCCGCTGGCTTCGTATTTAACCCCCAAAGTCATCCATTTAAAATTAATACTCGGCCAGCAATTAGCTACTTTCCGTGCTTCGTTAATTATGTAGTATTACACCCTTGTTATAATGCGTAAAACGCATACCTAATCTTTGACAGTCGAATGGACACAAAAAGTAACAAAACATACAAAATATGGGACGAAGCCTGCTGCACGGTTACCACGAGACGGCGCGCGAGCTCCCTCTGTTTTTCTCGTTCACATTATCCGTCTCTCTCTTATTGGAGAACAAGAGGTATAGTGCGAGAAAAATCGAGAGTATGTCGCGGCCGTCTCATGATAGACGTGCTGGTGATTTTACCGGAGCCAGTTAACTTCTTATAAGGAAACTGATATACCTAGCCTGCGTAAGCGTAAAACCTCTCACAGAATGGCGCGGCCTGCGGTGGTAATACAGTAGTAAACTTGTCAGTAATTGTTAGTTTTTTTAGTCGAACCTAATTGACCGCCACCGCAATCCGCGTCGGTGTCATTCAGGCCTGAGTTTCATTAGTGTAAAAAAATATGTACCTATGTGCTTATTTGGCAAATTAAGGTTTCGGTAAGGTACATATTTATGAGAGGACGAAAAGGTAAAAATATATTTTAGCACTTGGATGTATCCGTACGGTTGTTTCAACAAGTACGTGATGAATACGTGTTTGTTTAAACGTATAAGTAAGCGTATAAGAAAAACATTCAACCACGATTTGTAACTGAAAATAAACACGCTAGATTTATTGGGATACGAACGAATCGGAATACAAATTCATGTTGGCGATAGCGAAATACTCTAATACTTTCTGAATTTGCATACATCGGGGCTTATGGGGATGCCTTGACGCGCGCGCGCCGGGAACAATATCCTTCCATGCAGTTATAATAAATGAACAATTCAGTTTCTAGTTCAAAGTAGTTTAAACTGACTTGAATACGGAATATCTCTGAACTAAACCCCGGTCTTCTGATAACTGATGAACTGGTCTTCAAATAACACGACTTTCGTTTGTCAAATGATGGTAAGTACCATTGTTACTTACAGACTCCGCAATGTACTGCGAATAATAAGGTGCTGCGAATTGTAGAACGCGTATAGTCTATAGTATTATATTATCGCAGTATTATCCTGAAATGAAAGTGCACGTGGATCGCGTGTGATTGCCAAGTTGCAGAATTTTATTTAACTAGCAAAACAAGATTAATAAGAATGCCTGAAATTTTGTATTACGAAATACCTCACAACTTGTTACGGTGGACGAGTTTCGAGAGTTTCTTTTTTACATGGTTTTTTTTATGGGATACAGTTTGTGGATATTGAGTTGTGACTTGTGAGGGTAGCGGCCTTGCGGCGTCAAGCCTTGGGCCGCGATCAATATAAAATGACTCTTTAGTACAGGCGAAAACTTGGTGGAACTTGTTTCGTAAAGCATACCAGATGGTTCAGATGATAGTTTGTCGGCCAACTTAGCCATGACGGATCGAGAAATACATCAAATACTTGAAAGCTATCACAAAATGGATGGCAGTTTCAGACACTAACCCCTGAACTTCAGAAACATTTGTTATCAATGAATCTCTTTAAAATGCGAAATCATGTTACTATTCTTAGGAGCCTGCTGTGTCCAGGGTCTGCTGGGCAAAGGCTTCAGCACTCTATTTACATCCCGAGCTATTTAGATTACCGAGCAGCATTTGGCCAATTCTTTAAAAAGAGTTAGGCTTGTCATAATGCCATATGTCATATGTCCAAAGCAAAACTCAACAATGCTAAGATGTTACAAAGGTCAAATGACGCTAATATTCCTTAAAATACCTGCATTACTCGAACCATGAATCTCGTCAACTCATAACAGTCGCTTCCAGAGCCGAAGGAATACGTCTTCACGCGTCTAAACTGCCGAAAAGTACTCACGTCACACGGTGATTTACAGTCTGGGAAATGCGCGCTATATATCACTGACGAGGTGACGAAAGTATGGCCGCATCTGGGGTAAATGGCTTAAAGATAAAATTGTACAAACAAATCGCACATTTTCGACGACCGTTCCTTATACTTGGCAAAATATTAAGGAAAATGGAAAAGCGCGCGGCAGCTTAAATTCTTGTATAAGCCTTAAGTCTGACACTTTTCTTTAAAAGCCCTTATGAAATGAAGCAATGAACGATTTATCGTCGCGATATAAAAACGCGCCCGCATGTAAAACGCACATACAATTCCATATTTTTTATGCGGCATGTGGCAATGAAGCATTAGTCATTGATCTTTGAAAGAAAAGTATGTTCAGCTGATCGCCAAATATATTGAACGTCTTATAATAAAATTACAATAAATAATGTAACCAAACTACTAGAGCTATTTTGACTAATCAAATGAATAGTTTTATCGTCATTTAAAAGTTCCAATGAAACTAAAATTCTAGGCGCGAGGTCGTAAACGATTTACAGCCCGCAGTTAAACCAGACGACAAATATAGATAAAAGTTTACGATGCAGCACAAGGTATAAACGGCAGCGTACGATATATTAGGAATATTAGGAATAATACTATGTCGTTCATTACCTGGCTAAGAAGAAACTACTTCAAGTGTCAGTTTTGTCGTTAAGATGTGGTAGTCACAATAACTACTATCCTAAGTTTCATAGTTTTAGACCTAATTGAATTTTCACTTCTGCCGGCACTCCCGGAGTGCAACCCGGTCTTTTTTCAACCAGTTTTCTCTTATTTTCAACAACTAAACTTTCTAATTTAAAATATATATTTTTTTAGCAGATGTGACCGCTCAATACGACAATAAGTCTTTACTTGACTTTTCATATTACCTCCTATAGTCAATCAACATAAAATTTTCAAAAATATGCAAATAAAACCTGTTGATCTGCTTCAAAAGAATATTCGGTTTCAGTTAACCATCCTTGCAATAACTAATTTTATAAATTATAACCAGTTCTTACCAAGTTCAACATAGCGCCGCCGCGACCCCTTTTCACAGTGCAAAGCACGAAAGTCACGCAACGAATCAACCACATAACACTAGATCACTAGAGAAAACTGCATTACACTGGCTCATTCAGGATCTCGCTTGGCGCTCCTAACTTGTAAAACAAAAGAAAATATACTAAGCGAATATGAGTCAGAGCCACGACTAGGGCGTACCGTACGCTCCCCCGTTCGGAAAATTCTATGCACCCTTAGTCGCATGTTGGTGACTCATTGGTGACGACGCATATTGCCCTGCACAGGAAAAGCGACCTTATGGAGACCGTAGTTTATGTCAGAGTGCCGTATTTCTATTGGAAAGTTAATGTCGTCTGCGATTGTAAGACACATTTTCGTTCGAACGGTCATAAGTCCGGGTTAAGGATTCAGTTACATTCCGCCAGACGATTTATTTGGTTAAAATACGTATACTTAACACAAGTATAGCGTAACCAAATATTTTATTCATGTAATAAAGCAACTTATAGATCCCCTTTGTTGTTGACATGATAATCCGCCAAGTCAAATATAAGTCAGGTGAAGTAAATGGTAGAGAGTTATCAATCTTTGACAGTATTAAACAAGTAAAACACTTACTGAAAACCAGGTTAAGTCTAACCTCCGTTCACACATAACTGTTACGAATCTCCGAGTCAAGATATACCAGGACTAAATAAAGTAACGGAGATTATGAATAGCTGAAACAAAAGCCGACGGCCTGACGTGTCGTAATCCCGTTCTGATCGCAACACTTCCCGGCTCACCCCGGGATTAGAACTCATTAGCGACTCCTTTGAACCGAGAGCGAGAGCATGTACCAGTCTGTTTCATCTGGTTGCGTTTGCATTTTTGATTCAAACAATTGATTATATGAAAGTATTTTGTTGTTACATTGCAGCGGCCATATTCATGAAACTTTACAGTAGCAGCTTTGAAGTTGTTTAGTCGGAGATTAACATCGGTTACTCACTGCGACTTTTCTGCGCTACAAACGTGATATAGTCGCGCGTTTGTGTCACTGCAAAACATGGTCGTGTGTAACCGATCTAAATATTGATTTAAGGTCATAGCTCACTAGAGCCACCCGTCACCGTCTCGCCTCGTAAATGTACTAACTACGGAGTTGATACGTAGTTGATGTAGTGACCGCATGCCCGTATAAATCCATATAAAGAATACCTAACCGCTCGAGGCGAGGCGGTGAGGAGTGGGCGACGGGTGGCTCTAGTGAGCTACGACCTTTAAGCTGGTTTTCCGACTGAAGCTAATAAATAAGCTACGTTTCGTAATTTAGTGATTGAAGAGCGGTCTATAAGGCCCGATTTTATAAAAAATCCGGCAGACCTTTTATCAGTAAGTACCTAAGATAAAAAAGTACGGAACATTTATTTCACATATTTAATAAAGGACTTCGATAAATCCCAGGCTAAGTTCTTACTAAAAATTAGCCAAATCAAGCTTTTAGATAAACTTTCATAGCACACACAAGAAAGCTAATGAGACTTTCTAGAAAAGTTTATATATGAAAATTTAGTATCTACGTCAATAGGGTAGTTGGTAGGTGGTTGGTAGGACTCATGTTGATGTGTTGCTAAATGAGTAGTAAACTACTAACTAACTACTAACTACTTATTGTAATAAAGTATGAATTAAAAAATATAATTAAAATTGTGAGCGACGTCCGCTCTCGGCGGCGTCGGCCGGGCGAGTGAGCGCGCGCGCTACCGGCCGCGGCAATGCTCGCCCCTCACAGTCACCTAAGAGTGACCTAGTGCTGAGACACAAGTCGGCGACGGACGAGCTCCGCCCCTATGTGCTCGGACAGTGCGTCGACCACGCTCCGTGACACAAGTCGGCGACGGACGAGCTCCGCCCCTATGTGTACGGACAGCGCGTACTACCACTCGGCGCCCGAATGGTGTGTTTGGGCTTCGCCCGTGTCCTCAGACACTTTGGGTAAACGATGTTACCAAAATAAAAGAAGGAATAACGAGAAATAGACTTTTTATTTACTTTTCCCTAACTGCCCTATCACTGCCCTAAGTGACTTGATTAAAAGTCCCTAACTTCCTATTACTTTGTAGTTTTCTTCTTCTTCTTGTTGTGACTTCCAGGAGGCTCCGATTGACACTGATTTGCTCCGGGCCGTACCTGCTATTTATACCTGCTAGTGGGCGAGCAAGACGTGCTGAGTGAGACAATAAAGGTTACGCCCACTTTGACTTGACTAATTTACATTGCAAGATGTTATTGGGATGTTATACATATTAATGGGCGGAAGTCTAAGCTGATTTACAAAGTTCTAATATGGCTTGAGATCTTATAAGTACAGTAGGGTTCGTAAATATTTTCTTATTTGAATAATCGTACATGGAAATCGGGCAAACCGCAATTCGGTCCCTTTTGTAACTCTTATTTATCATTTGCGCTGAACCTACTGAGTTTACTTATTTGTAAGTTTAAACATTTAATAGAACTTTTAATTAGCTTTCTAACAATATATAAACCATTCTGATACGATGAGCCGTTGTAAAGGTATAAACGTAAACATATTAATTGCAAAGTGAAAATGCGCCGTACTAAATTCTAATTCAGGCTCGGTGGCCGCGGCTCTCGTTACGGTCATGTTGGCGCGATACACCCCTCCCCTCCATGTCGGCCAGTCTGCGCTGCGCTCGCGCATAGGCAACATCTCCTCTCTCTTTCTAATACAATTTGTACTGGGATTTTACTTTAATGTTTACAATATCAAATGAATGCTATGAGAGGGTGTTTTATGTAAATAATTACTATGGGGATTCTAACTACTGGGTTCTTTATTTACTTTAAACAATCTAAGTCTTTATAAATAATCACATATTTCTCTTACGTATAATCTTCGTATGACACGATGCGTAGCTCTGCCGTCGCGTGTTGATGTTGTCGTCCATAAAAATCATAAATAAACCTTGAAAGTTAAGAATTATTATTCTTTAGTCCAAAAGTAAATTTAAAGAATAGATACATAAGCTTTTATGGACACAAATTGTATGACAACTATGGACCTAAACGCAGTATTTTGCTACCGAAGCATCAATTTACTTGATTTTCCATACAACGATTGGTACAAATATGAAACTGTGACGTCATACTTCTATTTCACTTTGCATGAAGCTGCCGTCAGCGAGGTCCGTCGCTGTATCAAATTTTCGGGTATTTGTGTTATTTAATTGTACATTGTAGTTAAAAATGCCGCATAAATATCTTAGGACATTGCACTAGCCTATTGAGACAAGCTTAAATTTCCTCTTTTGTTACCATTTTTTCCAGAAATGCTCTATTGTTTTATTGTCACTGTGTTGACAACTGTTTGCAGTCATCAATTGTTTGCAATTGTGAAGTTTTCAGGAGAACAAAACAAAACAGCAACTGCCGTTACTGATTTGTTTGTTATGCGCTCCGTGCAGTAATCGGGAACAATGTCCGCTGAATGCCACGCTCTAATGGACGCTTTGTCACATTGTCACATATACCATATAGATAGATAGTATGCCGTTCGGCTAAACACTAGCTGGGCATAGCGGCAATCAAAGCAGACGGTGACATTGCAACTATACGGTTGAATGGAAACAGCGGGCTGATCTGGGGGCACGGTAGTGCCCCCGCTAAGTCGAGCAAAACAGCGGCACGGCCGTACCATCCTTTTCTCGAAGCAGTTCAGGCCATTTTCGACCCCCTATAACTTCGTCGTGGATAAAACTAGAAGCCTGCATTTTCAGTAACCAATCAGGAATTGTATGAACACATTTTTAATTTTGACACTCACTGACTGACCGATCATCAAAATTCTAAGGAGCTTCTGGCAGACATAGAAGCTTCAAATTTAGAATACAATTAGTGATTAGTGTATAAATCAAGGAAAAACTAAAATATTTTGCTATTTCGGTCCAGTTTTCAGTTTTCGGTGTCAGTTTTGGTCAGTAACTTGGCAATCACACAATACTACATAGATTTAGGTATGCAAAAATCCATAAATGCTGTAAAGTTGTGTGATTGCCAAGGTGCAGAATTTAATTTAGCTAGTACTTAAGGGGCTCCCGTCAAAAATCAACGAAATTTAGTAGTTTTCATTTCCTCACTCGTCCTCGGTTTATAGAAGCTAGCTTTCCAGCTGTAGATATGGGAAAGTTTGATTCCTGTTTAACATTTTTGATGTTGAATAGCTTGAAAAATGTTAATACATAATTTGTTATAGACTCTTAAAGAAAGGTCTGTAAAAATACTAAACCCGACACCTCATCCTCATTAAAACGTTTATACACCCGAAACTCATACCTACTCATACATCCTGAACTAAGGTATAATTTTGTTGTGCGTTTTATATTTTTTTGTGTTTGTAATTCATAAAAATGGACAAAACCTAAAAACCGCAATGTAATAATGTAGCGGGTGCCTACGCGGGCGACGGGCGGGGGCTCGTCAGTGTCGTTTCGACTCTGACACACGTAGGACGTGTGCCAAATTTTCACTGCGCTCATCTGGCTTTATTGGCGGTTGTCAACAATGTCAACTTGATGTTTATTTGGGATGTTGACACTTCATGAAAGGTAAGTTTCTTTCCACGTTTTGCTCTGTTTTGAAATTGACCTAACCACAATGTAATACAATATTTCACACTTACTTGTCACAGACGAAATGGCGCTGTGTATCAATGTTGGGCGAATGTTGCTTCATGTCTACGAGTGGTCTAGTGTTCGAACCGCACCGATGATTTTCTTTTTGTGTTTTATTTTTATTATTTTGCAAACAGCAATCGCTTTTCTTCATGATATCCGAATACATCAATGTTTCCCAAATCAAAAAAGGAGGAGAAAAAAACGAGATGCCCTGCAGGCTTTGAATATGAACAGCGAAGTCTCGGCACAAACGATTTATTCATCTAAAGACGCAGACGGAAGGATTATCCTTTGGTAAGTATCTATTTACCATTATTTAATGTAATATTAATAATAAATTAATTAATTTGCAAAATGTATAATTTGACACAGTATGAAACAATTGCGTCACATCTCCATTCAACGTTATATGAATGTACTATCCATACCTACATAATATAACCATTTTCTCTGATGTAGTTGTTTGTCATTCTAACATTCCTTGTTATAGTTATGAAGAAAGCAAAGAAGATATTTCGATGTCGTTGAACCCTTTGTACGAAAAAGAAAATACCAACGTAGCTCCCGACGCCTACCACGCCGACACTGGCAATCGTAATGCTGGGTAAGATCTAAAAACCTAATGCCTACGCGCGACATCTCACTCGTCCTTCCGTCCGTATGTCAATTACCAAAATACCTATACATGGGCCATTTTACAAAAAGGTTGTACACTCGACTTAAAAAAATGATATACATAATCGGGTTTTTTCTACTCAGAATACGGCACTTTTGAATGTTGTAAGAGAAAAAAAGTGTCCCGAGATATTTTATTCCATTCCGTTACCGTTTCCATACTAAGCTTGTACGGTGGTAACGGAACGGAAAACCGAAAATTATGTGTAAAATTTTGGACAGTTTTCTTCTACTATTAGGTTCGAATGTGCTCTCGTTTCTGAGTAGAAAAAACCCGATTATGTATATCAACACTTAAAAAAAAGTAGTGTACAACTTTCCGTAATATGGCCCACTTGAGCATTTGGTGAAGGATAATCAACGGTCACTGCAACGGGCAATCGGTAACTGTATTAATTTTAGGCACCTACCTATCTGTATCTATTTTTATAAACGAAAGTCGCCGCCCGCGGTTTTCACTAAGGTTAAATTCAGACAAGCGTAAGTTTTTGTATTTCGAGGCGCGAAATTTCGGTTATATCTAGTACTGTGAACTGAGGATTCTGTGATTTGGTGAGTCGAATTTCATAAGCTCCGTTCGCAATACATACATACATAAATATAAATACATACATAATGATCACGCTTGTCTCGCATTAGATAAAGAACGAGATAAGTTACGTGATTGCTGATCTTTTGAACTTTTTTAGCAATTTCGAGGAAGAAAGTCGTCCATTAAAGGATCACCACGACATGTCTTATAATAACGATGACGCGGAGGATATTGGGGTCTGTTAGTGTAAGTGTATTTTATTTAAAAAGTGACTGACTGCGCGGACGTTCAACGGTGCTCTCCTGTTGAGAAGTGCTGTTAGATTCAGATTTAAAAAAATGTACTTGAACCATAAACAATTTAAAAAAAGACTAAATAAAAAAAATGTGTGAGACAAGCGCAGTCGGTCGGGCTTATTGGAATCGAGGATGTTGCCGATGCTTTCGTTTGACATATAAGGATGCAGAACAGATGTATGCGAATGTTGGCAAAATTTTGATTTCAAGAAGATTATTTAGTGAATTTCAGCAATAATTTGAGAAAAATACATCATTACTTAATATAAGGAAATATAAGGGGACAATCTTACACAAATCGACCCAGTCCCATAGTAAGCTCAGTAAGGCTTGTGTTATGGGTACTAGACGACGATATATATAATAGATATAAATACTTAAATACATAGAAAATGTCCATGACTCAGAAACAAATATTCATGCTCATCACATAAATTTTTGCCCTTATCGGGATTCGAACCCAGGACCTCTTGCTTCGTAGGCAGGGTCACTACCAACTAGGCTAAAGCGGTCGTCGTTAATTCATGATTTGTTTGTGTTTTTCAGTTGGAAATTTCAGCAGAACCAATTACTACCCCGAAAAAAACAATTAATGGAAGAAGGATCGTGAACATCAATTACTTAAAAAAAAGTGAAGCATTTATTGGAAATCGCACGCCATGGACCTATGGGCTTGTACTTCTAAAGAGCTTGAACTACATGGTGAAAAGCAAAATGGTTTACTGTCAACTCTTACCTTTCGCTGCAAAATGTGCAATTGCAAGTTTTATGTAAATAGTGATTGCTGTGATGAAAATGTTGTAAACCTTCATTGCTGTGCTGTAGCTGGCACGGTAGCAATTGGTTGCGGTCAAGCGCAATTAGAGACAAAATTTATATTTGCTGCGTGGTTCAATGAACACGAACCTCTAACGGTAGAGTTCATATTGAAAGATGACGTTTTTCGGCAGAACAAGATGAAAGCAAAATTAACCACATTCTACATGACCCGAGCTGGTGGGCCCACGACACTCTCGAAATATGCCTATTAGAGATCCGCCACCGATCCAAGAAGCTATAAAAAGGAAGGAAGAAAAAAAGAAAGCTCAACAAGCAGCCAGACCGATAATCAATAGGGTCTAGCTAACTAGCAACCCGCCTAATATGGCATTATACATCAAGCATTATACTGAAACTAAATCGGTTTAGTAGTTCTTAAGTTTATCGCTCACAGACAGACAGACGTCGGTGGCGACTTTTGTTTATAGTAATAGAGAAAAGACGGTAGGGAAGAAGATTTATTGATGATTTATAGATTAAACGGGATTGTACTGTAATAAATCTCGGTTATTCCTACTTGTTACCACCAAGTTCTTATCACTGGTCACAGCAAGGACTTTTTCTACTTTTGTTACCCCCCACGTGGTAACAAATGGGGAAAAAAGTAGTTTCCCAGATGGTATCAGATGAAAGAAAAATGATGGAAGGAAGTTACAACTTGCTTGGTTGGTGGTAACAAAGAGGAAAACCCTTGAAATCTTATATCTATAGTTTAGGTAGGTTCACATAGGTGAGTGCTTCAGAAAAGAAACGTTCTATTTATACAGTGAATTAAAGTGTAAGATATTACGCACCCAAGCTTGTTTTTATGCTAAACCTTATACAGGACATCCCAAAAATATCATAAATACGACGTACCGTTAGGGCGTTCATTAACTTCATTAGTTTCTGATTACAAGAAATATAAGTTGGATATGGGGGTGACATTTTTTAATGTTAAGGATTTATCTAAGTGTTTCAGGTACAGTCAGCTGCAGAGAAATGTGACACCCTGACTGACCCCCTAGCACACTGGGGAAAATGATTTATTTACAACTAACTTATCCTGTTACTTAACTACTAAAATTATTAAATAGTTTCCGCTTTATGGCAAAAAAAAACCGATATCGACGAGGGTCGCATTTGCCCCAACTGACCTGATACTATGCTTTCCGACTGTCAGTAGTAGTCACTGAGTAGACCATATTATTTTCAATCCACGCGTTACGTGCAACAGGCCCGGGTTCGATTCCCATAAAGAGGGTCTTTTTTTCATGACTTACTCAAAGGGCAACCTAAATTATGTCTTCAAATAAATATCTTTTTAAAATCCGGTTGTTTTCAACTTTTTGTTCATTAATTTTTATAAGTCTATGGGTAAGATGTACGTGAAATTAAATAAATAAAGGCGCCATCTAGTGAGAAACTAGTCCATACATCACGTTACGTGGTATACCGGTGATATGCATGTCAGACCGTCCGTGGCGCTGTCATCGTTGGTTATCGTAATTATGATAGCTTGTGCGGGGGGGCAGGGTAGCCGGAGGCTGAAGGTCATTCAGAACGGGGACCCCCTTAAATAAAGATTAATAAGAATGCCTGAGACTTGGCTTTACGAAATATCTCACCACTTTCACGGTGGAAGAGTTTCCAGACTTGGCTTTTTTTTCACACATGGAATGTTTTTATGGTATAGGTAGTAGTCGAAATTATTTTGTGCATTTCATATATTTTGACCTGTATTTCGGTCTAGTTTTCCCTCTGGGTGGCAACCTACGTTTTGATTTTGGGCTCCAAATGTTTTTCAATAGCTCACTATTATTTTGAGTGGCCTCTTCTATTAGGTATTTTATTTTCGATAATATCAGTTCTTAAATGTAACCTCGACAAGTACTGTCAGCTCAATAATGGTTGAAATTCAGCGGCGAAGCAAACGGTCAACAAATAAAAAAGATCTATCTTTGGAGATTATGGGTGACAGAGTTAGATTCGTTTTCTGATACGCGCAAAGGCAATAACATAGGAAATAACTCAATATAAATGCTATGGTTTATTGCTTTTTGCACTTGTTACTTGATACGTTACTTTACTTGATATACGACCTTATTATTAAACGCTAATTTAACCAGAATTTTTCTAGAATAATATATGAAAAGGTTACACTGAGAAGAGAACACCGAATCCCTTGCTCGAATTACAATGAAGACTATCTGGGGGCACGGCAGTGCCCCCGCCAAGACGAGCCAAGCGAAGCGCAACGCAAGGGCACTACCTACCTTTTCTCGAAGCGGTTCGTCGTTTTTTTGAACCCTCGTAACTTGGGTTTGCATTATACCAGTGATTGTACCACAATAGTGGACTTATTTAACATATAAAGTTTCAGTAACATAGCTGTTATACTTAAGATTTTATTGATATCTAAAAAACGCCGATTTCGTCACTGACTCACTGATGTTGATCATCAAAATCTCTTGGGTACTTCCTGAAGTCCTAGAAAGCTGAAATTTGGTATGTAAGCTAGTAGGGTGTTTATCATTTTATCGAAACGCATTACGTCGATTTACATTTCGCCGAAAACTATTCCACGAATTTCATTTCGTTGTATTTCTTGTTCACATAATCATCAATTCATAGTTTTTTATTTCATCGAACAACTTTTCATCGTTAATCGTTTCGAATTTGTCTCAAATCGTAGCGTAACGATACTAACGATTCATCGAATTTACTTTTCATAGAATAGTCAGTTGTGTATAGTATTAATTTATCGAAACACGGTTCAATGTTGGTACGTTCCATATATTTTTATTGCCACGATCAATATTTCATTTTTCTACCAAGCTGTTTACCTATAGGTCATTTCGTCTAAGTATATAATACCTAATGGATAAAATGGGTCCACATTGACTCATATACGCTTCGTATACGATGTAGACGTAATATTAAGCCTAAGTAAGTGATTTTAAAAAACGGTTCTGGCGCTTCGCCGGCCGCTACCGCTGCCGCGGCACGCTCGCTGCGCTCGCTCGGCTGGCCTGCCTTAAAGTAGAATAGGAAGGTAATCCGATATCCAGAGGGAGAGGTGGGTAGGCTAAGAGCTCTATGTATACGTCCAAAGTCTCGGTGAAATGTACCTACTCAGTTCGTTGAAAGGTAAATATTATCAAGTGACAAACACAGATGAAACGATTTTCTATGTAATAAGAATTTTGGGAACTGAAACTTATGTTAAAACAAAATTATAGTAACGGCGATTCGATGAACGACTATGTCGATGAACAAATAAAATATTGAAGTGAAATTCGATGAGTTCATTTTTGTGTAAATGGTATTTCGAGCAAATGTATGAGCGATCTAAAGAAGTTCGATGAATGATTCCTGTGTGATGATGAAATTCTGCGAATAGTGTTATGGGAAACGATAATCGATGAAACTATTTTCGGTAAAATGATGGTTTCCCAAGCTAGTATTAGTACACAATCAACAAAATAATTCAAAAAATTGGAACTTCTACCCCCCAACCCCGTAAAGTAGGGGTTGGAACTTTGTATGAGACTTCCGCAAATTTTGATGCTAGGGGTCTGAAAATTTATATAGGGACTCCTTGTTATAAATAATAAAATAAGTATTTCAGGATTTTTAGTTAATCACCCCCCACCCTTTAAATTAGGGGATTGGAGTTTGTATAGGTCCTAGAAAGCTGAAATTTGGTATGTAAGCTAGTATTAGTTTACAATCAACAAAATAATCAAAAAATTGAAACTTCTGCCCCCCAATACCTCAAACTAATAAATAATTACCTTACAAAAAGGAATGAGATCCCACCAAAAACATTACATGTAAAGTGATTGCCAAGACTCCCTAGCTCATATGTAGCTTTCAGCGTTAAAAAGATATATACTTTTTAGCCAAGATGTAGAATTTGTAGAGCGTGGTTGGTAGTGGTAGAGTTACGTTGTGTAGGATTCCTAAGCTTGGCGCTACTTATGATCTGATATCTTTTTAACGCTGAAAGCTATATATGAGCTAGGGAGTCTTGGCAATCACTTTACATGTAATGTTTTTGGTGGGATGTAATTTTCTATACATTTCTCGTGTCATGAAGATATCGAGCGTCTATATACACACACACTCGCGTGTTAAACCTCACGGTACTTAACTTGAGCGTCCCGAAATGAAAGCTTTCACACATGAATAGTCGAGATAAGTCAGCCGCAATCCTCCGTTTACAGCGGAGTTCGTATATTTGCGCGTTTTTAATCTTCGTTGCATTTCTTAAGCTAAAGGAAAAAGTCGCGCTTTTCGACAATCTCTTGCCGGTTGCCGCGTCCGTAAAATGTTCCCAGCGCCATTAGTATCGTGTGGTATATTCGGTATCTTTTGCCGACTAGTCGCCGACTATAAATGTTGCCGGATAGTCGGCTTTCCCGACTATAATCAACTTAGATGATTCTACCTTCAAAAGTCTGTATAATTTCGAGTATTTATATATAAACTTATTATTGCAATGCACATACAGTGCACGGATGGTCGGTCAGCTGTGTTGTCGATAATACACAGGACTCGATTCCCACCGGCTTGGCTAATTTTATAACTATGAGCACTTCATTCATTCAGCTCTTAAAGCTCCAAATGACTTTGACTAAGCTACCGAACAACTGCGCTTTACATCCTCTGCGAAATCATAGTTTTGATGGAAGCAATTTTTTTAATTGAACTTTAACTTGAAGCATCTAATTATGTTCATTCGCCACGCCACTTCTAAGTACTAATGATAACAATCCGTTTTAAAGACTGACCGTACCAACGTCAACTTTTAATCGGTTCATTGTCCTAGCTGCAAATTGCACTCATTCGCTTCTCAATCGGAGACTGCGCACCAAATAGTCGTATGTATGTGTTCTGAAATGTGTAGACGTTACTATTTGGTTCTAGTGAATTCATTTATCTAGATCGCGTCACCCCCGAGCGAAAACAAACAGACAAATTCCAGTTACAGATCGTTACATTTAGGGACAGTTTATATACAAACCGTTCTTTGCAGGGTATTTTTCTGTTTCCATATGTTCTCCGATCTAGATTTTTCTTTTGATTTAAAATTTATAATTTTCGTTAGCAGCGTTACTGCTTAAAAACAAAATTAAGACAAACATAATGTTCAATTATAAGGTTGATAATAACTCTGCTTCACGCCCACGATGGTGGTCCAACATTTTTCATCGCTGCTAGTGACTCATTTACTTATTGCAGAACACTGCATCATCGTTCATACCACCTAGGAAGTCCCATTTTCCGCCTGTACTCAATGCTAAAACATTTGACCTAAGCAAGTGAAATTGATAAAAGACCTGCTTAAGCTCTGGCTTTACCGGAACAATTTGGTTTTATTCGACACAATTTCAACTGGTAAAGAACCTTAAAGCCAAAGACGCATACGTCCTTATCGATATCAAATGTATCAAAGTTGTAATAAAAAGGTTAGAACCGCCAGGCCCTAATGAGTGTTAGGGGTAACTTAACCACCCCTCACAAAACGTAATGGCAGGCTTTTGACCTGATTCAGGTGTTTGCATAAAATAGAACACTAATGGACTTTCAGGCTAAGCAAAACAAACTGCTTTGGGAATAGGGCTTTAGAAATGAAAGTGGGTGATTTCTCCTACCGCCGCTCCGGAGTTGTCGGCTTATGCCAATTGTAAGAGTTGGTTCATTTATATTCGTCCTAATTCACTGGGCAAACTAAACCTATAACAGTCCAGTATACTATTTAGTTGTACCTATTGATTTGATTGCTTTGCACGCTCCGTGAACAATTATTATATATGAATTGTTTGTGTGGTTTATTATAAACTTCTTAATTTTGTGGGCTTGCTAGACTAGTTGAGGATAGTGTAAGGTAAGTATTTATTTATACTGTATTGCACATAAAAGGTACAAATGGCGGACTAAATGCACTTAGGGTGAGTTGCACCAAACCGTCTGTAATCGTAAGCGGTGTTCGTTAAAATCTGAATGTATGGAACGTTTGAAAAGTTTCTATGGACTGACAGCTGTCCGCGCCATATTTAACGTTAATCGGTCTGTAATCGTAAGTTGATGCAACCCGCCCTTAGACACGAATGTTGCGCCAAGCGGCGAGGCGAATAGCGAGGACAAATATGTGAATGTAGGGTCATTATCAAATCAATAAAAAAAATCCTTATTAAGGGCGGGTTGCATCAACTTACGATTACAGACCGATGAACGTTAAATATGGCGCTGACAGCTGTCAGTCCATAGAAACTTGTCAAATGTTCCATATATTCAGATTATAACGAACACCGCTTACGATTACAGACGGTTTGGTGCAACTCACCCTAAGGCGATTCTCCCACTACACCGCGTCCCGCCGCGGTGCGCGGAGCGGCAGATTTTACCATTCGTATGCAAGAATCTCAATGTATATAGAAAACACGCCTAACCCTGAATGAATGCGCCGGTAAAAAATCTGCGAGACGCGGTGTAGTGGGAGAGTCGCCTTACCCTGGCCTGTAATAATGTCATATTTCTTTTAAAGATTTTGAGTACCTAATTAACAACTATGTACTTGGACTTGTTGCAACTATATCTCTTTGTTAGCTTTCCTGCCATATGCAGCAAAACCATTTAAAATTTTACCGATCCTAAAGATCCGCCCGACGGCACAAACAAAACAAAAGAGTACCTATATTTATAGCGATACCAGTCACTAAATTATTAACTGTCGGACGAAATCCAATCGGCTCCTTACGGGATTTTTCGGATTTCAAATGGAGATAAGACCGCCTGTTGTCTACCATTGTTTATGTTTAACTTACCTCTTTTTTTATTTTTTACTATGTCTGGTGAGCAATAAAGAATATTTGTATTGTATTGTATTGTATACCTACTGAAGATGAACTAAGCGAATAAGCTATTAGGTTTAATACTCAGCAGGTTTCAATGAATGTTTGTGACGAGTGACACGATATTGTAATAATAACAACTCAATACCCGAGATTTATTTCAATTTTCAATATCTCAAAACCAGCTCATAGACGAAAAACCGCATTCAAATCGGTCCATTCGTTTAAGAGCTACGATGCCACAGATAGGGGTGAGGACCAAATTCTTGGCCAGTAGTTCATCATTATCATCATCATATCAGCCGAAAGACGTCCACTGCTGGACATAGGCCTCCCCCAAAGAGTGCCAAAGTGACCGATCCCGCGCCACCCGCATCCAGCGGACTCCCGCAACCTTTAGCAGGTCATCAGTCCACCTTGTCGGGGGCCTACCCACGCTGCGCCTTCCGGTACGTGGTCGCCACTCGAGAACCTTTCCGCCCCAACGACCATCGGTTCTACGTGCTATGTGCCCCGCCCACTGCCACTTAAGTTTAGCGATCCGGAGGGCTATATCGGTTACCTTGGTTCTGCTGCGGATAGTCTCATTTCTGATGCGATCACGCAGAGAAACTCCCAACATGGCCCTCTCCATTGCCCTTTGGGTGACTTTGAGCCTTCTTATGAGGCCCATACTAAGCGACCACGTTTCAGTGCCATATGTCATCACTGGCAACACACACTGGTCAAAGACTTTCGTCTTGAGACACTGCGGAATATTGGATGAAAAGATTTGCCGTAGCTTCCCGAACGCTGCCCATTCGACGATTGACCTCTTTCTCGAAGTTGGACCTACCTAACTGGATCGTCTGTCCTAGGTATACATAATCGTCTACAACTTCGAGCGTAAAGTATCCGACTGTAATGGGAGTTGGTACTATACTACATGGGCATTTGTCATGATCTTCGTCTTATCCATGTTCATTCTTAGACCAACTCGCTCGGATGCTTTACTGAGGTCATCGAGCATCATACTTAAGTCCTCCATGGTCTCAGCCAAGATTACTATATCGTCAGCAAACCGAAGGTGCGTGATGTACCTACTCGCCGTTGATGCTGATGCCTAGCCTTCTCCAGGCCAGTAGTTAGCGTGGTTAACTGGTAGTAGTGAAACGACAAGAAAATTAACCATTGTATTGCATATAGCAAAGCCCAACACGCACTTGGCCGGTTTTAATGATATAGAATAGTTGAAGATAACCAAATTCACAAATGTAATATTAGCAATCACAGAGATACCAACCGACCTAGTTGCGCCTAATAAAAACATTAACAATAACTACATTACTTAATACGTGATAAGATAATCCCAATCGTTAGTGATGAACGTAAAACTTAATAATTCGACACAATAGTTTCGCCGATCGATCGATATTGTGCCGTGATTGAGTCTTTGAATATTTGATTGATGATAGATTGTTATTTAGTCGGCTGTCAAGTTACAGAAGTCCATCATAATATAAATAAAGCAAAGGTAAGCGTTATTTTTGTTCATTAATATGAATTAAACGTAAAGCTGGATCGTCGATGCGACTCGTAATAAATAAATATTAATGGTTGCCTGTGGTCTGCGGTTTATTAACGCCGGATTACAAACTAAGTAACAATTCTTTGTCTCAAAGTTTTCCTATAGTTTCCGATGACTTCAGAAATGTATACTCAGAAATTGGTCCGAGACTCGGAAGAGTAGTGGTTGTAATTTAGAAAGAAGCATTATAATACGGGTGTACACTCAACTCAAATTGTATTATTACTCCAAAAGAAAGAAGGCAAAAAATGTGCATAATAGTGACGAAAATACCCTTCAGATATCTCAAAGGATTACGAAGCTGCAACCGTTTTGATATACTTGTTAGAGATAGAAAACGCTCACAGATCGAGACGTCCCGATCTGCGAGCGTCATAGTGAATGACAATCGTTTCATATGAAGGTTCGTTTTGTGGAACAGGGGCAGAATATACCCCCCCTTAAAACTTTGGTCATTATAACTTTATGATTAATTTATTATTTATCCTATGGCATTGATTTTTTCTCCATTTGACTTCATTATGAATCCTTTTCGAGAAAATGTAATACAGCATTGTTGGTTATTTCATTTATCTCTATTAGATATTTCGAAAGAGTAATTCCTGAACTTACTTACTTGGAATTAAAAACATGAAGGTTACTTTATCAACGTAAATAAATAAATATTGGCGGGCAATCTTATACACGTCGACCTATAATAGTCCGAAACCAAGCAAAGCTTGTACTACGGGTACAGTCACCGGCATCAATATCTGCCGAAACAAAGCCGGCAAAAATA
Organism: Epinotia demarniana; assembly: GCA_945867215.1. NCBI lineage: Eukaryota > Metazoa > Arthropoda > Insecta > Lepidoptera > Tortricidae > Epinotia > Epinotia demarniana. Next base: position 3,073,049 of record OX244271.1, read on the forward strand.
TCTGACACGTCCTTATGGCATTAGACATAGAAACGTCTCAGATATGCGTGCTATGTTGTGGCAGATCTTATTGCTGGTGACTGTACTAGACGACGATAAACATACTTATATACATAAATAAATATTTAAATACATAGAAAACATCCATCACGGTTATCATGGGACGGTCGCGACATACTCTCGATTTTTGTCGCACTTATACCTCTTGTTTTAAGTGATCTAATAAGAAAGTGAAGGATAGAGCGATAGAAATCGAGAGAGCTCGCGCGCCGTCGCGTGATAGCCGTGCATAATGTATTTTTGGCTGTATTTTTATTATTATTATTTTCAATGTTTGTTACCTCAGAACTCCGTCATTGATGAGCCGATTTGAAAAAGGTCCCATTTTTTTCAAAATTCAGTTAGATGATGAATAAAATTGAGGAATTGAGGGGACTCCTCAATTTTATTAGGCACGCGTATAGTGATTTTGGTATTTTCTGTTATAACTCGTGTATTAACATCCGGAATCATAAATTTGGTAGCGAGGAATTGATGATGAAGACCACAGATGAATTATCGAATTCCTCAATTATGTACTTAAAAGTGCAAAAGTACGTCACAGGTTCTGATTAGATTCCTTTGAAACAGGAACTAATGAAGTGCCATTGGTGATGATCTCGATGGAAGTCCTCAAATATTATCGGCCCAGATACAGCGATTCGGTTTTTTTCTACAGTAATAATCAACGCATTTGCTATCGGAAATCAGTTCATGTGGTAAATTGTAAAAAAAATAGTTCTTGTGGCTTGGCGGAGTACTAAATTGAAGTCGGTTAAAACTTTGTTTTTAAAGTAAATTATTACAGAGTAGTCCGATTTTTGATAATTATTTTTTTATTAGAAAGGGTATACCTCGAAGTTGGTCCAACATAAATTTTAAATAAAAATTTCAACCCTTTGGGTAGGAAAACAGGGGATGATTGATTGTTTACTTACTGATTGAAATGTATGACCACATATGCAGAGAGTAATCAAAAATATTGCATGTAAGTAACTAGTAATTAAGTTACTAAATAACTAAAGTATGCCACAGAAAATTTAAAAATAAAACTTTTTAACAAAAAAATTAAACCGCCGAAAAAAGACTGAAAACCAAAAAATAATAAACCTTTCTTATTTAGTTTAACTAACTAGCTAACTTTAGGATAACTAAGTTCTTAAAATAATCTGAGTGTACCTAATTAATTTTGACTCAGCGCCAACTCAAAATTACTTAGGTACAGTTATATTAATTTAAGAACTTAGTTATTAAGGTTAATAAAAAAGGTTTATTATTTATATGATTGTTTGGCGCCAACTCAAAACTACTTAGGTACACTTAGATTAATTTAAGAATTAAGTTATTAAACGAAATAAGAAAGGTTTATTATTTTTTGCTTTTCAGTTTTTTTCGGCGGTTTAATTTTTTAGCTTCTCGACTACCGAACACATTTCTCGTTTTTGCTAGTCTTGTTCCGTAATTAATCCACCAATACCTTTGTACAGCTATCACACTATCCACACTTATACCTTCAATTTGTTTTTCTTGTGTCACAAATTCACAATCACCAAAAACCATCTGAAGACATGCTATATGATCGTTAATTAATTTAAATATTTAAAACAAGTTATAGAATAGCGGGGGCAGATTCCGCTTGGTTACTACGAATCGCAGCGTCAAGACGTGGGTGATCGGAGAGGTGAGGTTAAAACTACTTACGGAATAGCAGCGCTGATCGCACAAGTCGAACAGCCAGTGAGCGGTCTCACCGGGAACGATGATTATCCCAGATGAATACCAGTTGCGACCAGATCGGGCGAGGCCACTCGACGGACGAGCCGAGTGTCCCGTGTGCAATAAAAATTGATACGATTGCCCGCAAGTTTTGTCGACGGATGGAATTCGTCAATTAAGTACTATTTGTGTTTCCTTTACTGGAAAACAACGATACTTGCGATACATTTTGCGGGATATGGACTTAGCGAATAGTAACAAACACGACAGTGAATGCAATGCCAATCGCATACGTTTAGTAACAAAACCGACAGGTTATACGTGACGCATCACTTAGACAGGAAGTAGTACATTTTACAACTAGTGTGAAAAGAATGTCTTTTTACAGCGAGTGGCAAGACTCGGTACGAGTGGTAAAAGACATTTCACACGTGTTGTAAACGACGTTTTTTAATACAATTGCGAAAAATAATAAATTAATATATCATTGCGATAAAATATGCTTGCCTACAAACCGCTAGCGCGGTCAAACAGGTCGCGCCCCGCCAGCAACCCGCCGCGCACAGGCCGCGCACCCGCGACGGTCGCGCCGCGCGACCGCCACTTACTGCGTTTCGAAAGTATAGTTTGGAACTAAAAAGTAAAAAGCACTAGTTCGAGAAATTGAGCTTCTCGTACGCTACGCAGCCACAAAAAGTACCACTTTTTGAGCAACTGTATTAAAAATATATTTTATAGAGTTTATCTTCTTCTTCTCGTTATTTAAGAGCTAAGCTCTTGTCGGTGTAGGCCCTCCATCAACTCCGATCCCACGCAACCTCTTTGACATCTCGATAAGACCTAACCTCAACTCTTTTTTTGAGTTGCTCTAATGTACTTTATTCTAGGTCTTCCTCTTCCTCGCTTCCCCTCTATCTTTCCTTCAATTATATTGAGTATGAACTTGTCATGTCGCATGAGGAATATATACAAGAAGATAATCAACATTAACTAATTTTAATCGCCCTCGAGGCATTCTACTAAGGATGCTGGCGGCATTTCCTCGCTGAATTGCAGCGTTGCGGGAGAAAGCTCTTCGGTCGCCAGTTATACATCAACCAGACGTTTCGGAGCATAGCTGATAACATCACTTTAGTTAAAAACCTTAACCTGTCATTATTTTTGGAACTTATCACGTAGGACAGCTAAGAGATTATCCATTAATATGTCCTATTAATTGTAATATCAATGTTGAAAGATATGTTACAACAAATCACACTACTTCTGATCGTTTTACGTTATCAAGACATATTTTGGTTTTCTTTACAACTTAGACGTTATAGTCGTTATATCTATTTGGATCTCTGAAGCGTAATATGGCTTACATCACCCGAAATTCTGCTTTAAAATAGATATTTGGCGTAAATACAATGGTCAGTTGTTACCGAGTTCTGTCTGTTGCCAATAAAACTGGACCAAACTGTCCGATCCCATAGCAGGAACGTGCCAATTCAAACATATTAAGGTAAGAAAAGATCTCAACCGTTAGGATAGATAGAGAAAATAATACTAGAACTATAGGCTATTAGTCACTTCAACTAACGAAAAATATAGAATTTACTACAAGATTTGTCGAGACATGTTTGACATTGTCATTTCATGTTTTATTAAGTCAACACTTCTTCCAGTTTAGAAGAATCGGGCGCAATAGCGTAGTTCCCGCGGGCCGAGGCGGACTGCCATGCTGCCCATGCTGGGTCGTCTGGTCGCTGCTTGACGTGGCGCAGTGTTGCCGCGTTTCAATTGCCAAATTAGAAGGAATGTTGCGTTTTTTTTAAGTTTTCCGGGCAGGGGGGGTCAAATATACAGAACACTGCAATTATTTGAGATTTTCTCTAAAAAAAAACACGGCAATTTTAGACTCTGTACACGGCAACCCAGAATTCGACAGGAGCAACACTGATCGGGCGTTACGCGCAGTTGATCATATAAAAAGTTCCAGTAAGCTTGAAATCCCTAAATGAAGCGTCACGTGGACCACATTTAATATATTTAAATGTCAAGTATTTTCTTAAAATCATTATAACCTTTATAAGTGGCGATTAGGCGACTCAATTAGGTATCTTAGCTAATAATTTATTCATCTCAGTTTCCTATTAAATATTTGTAAGGACACGGAGTGTTCCTACAAATAATTAACAGAAGAATATAAATGAGGAAATGAACAAGTTTCTTTTTGCAATAGCATAAATAGATAGGTGTGAGGCTTCGTGGGTATAACGATCTAAGCATGCTGGATCACGTGAATTAAATTGGGACCGAAACCGGTTACCATGAAAGGGGTAATTGATTGGGTATTTGACCGAATTGAAATTGAAATTATTTATTTGCGTAGATACAGTACAGGGATGTCAAATAGGTATTTCATGGTCATATGTATCTAGCTCGCATGCAATCGTGTAAATATGAAGATGTCAATTAAATTCTTATAAAAGTTAAAATAAATACAATGTCAAATTTAAATAATATAGGCATAATCATAATAATTGTCAAAGAGGCACAAAAAATAAATCATTTCAAAATAAAATTATGAAACTAAATATCGTCAATTATAATTATTTATGGTCGAGATACGCCTTTACACTGTAAAAACACCGCTCTAAAAGCCAATTTGTCAAATTGCGTTTAAAGGCGTTTCCCTCTAACATCTTTATTTGCTCTGGAAGGTGGTTATAATGCAAATACCCATTTTGAATACGTTCTGCTTGTACATCATTTTATGACTACGAGGGTGATATAAATGGTTCATTATCTTGACCAGTGTTTGTCTCTCGAGAACTTCGCCACGTGTTTTAAAGTACGAGAGATGGGATCTGACAAAATTACACATTTATCTTATGTACAGGCAAGGCAAAGGAAGAATTATATACTTTTTGAAAAGTGGTACACAACTTTCATCCCACCATGAGTTACTGATGACTCTGATACACCTTTTTTGTATCTTAAAGACTCTGTCCACTTCTACTCCGTTTCCCCACAATATCAACCCATAACCAAGGACAGATAACACATAACCATGGTAAGCTGTTAATGCTGCCTCAGCTGGCACAGTGTCTCTCAGCCTTTTAAGCGCAAATACAAAACGGCCTAATTTGTTGCAGATTTTTTCAATGTGCGCCTTTCAGTTTAAGTGCTTGTCAACTGTGATTCCGAGAAAATTAAATGAGTCAACCTCATCCACTACATTATTATTATGTTTAATATTTAATGGAATGCTATCTGAGTTATATGATAAAAATTGTATATTTGATTTCACAAACCCTATCAATTCCGTATCCATATCATCAGCTTACCCGAACGTGTTTAAAAAAATGATGGAGTTAGTCTGTGTAGGCTTTTATAGTTAAAAGCGCTCGTTTGGTAAGCACCAAACGCGCGCTTATAACTATAAAAGGTTACCAAACACAACACGTTAAGGTTAAGGCTTTTACCTATTTAAGAACGCGGTGAAATTATTTAAATTTTGACACGAAAGATTCGGTTTATAATTGCACCATACGAGTAGGTATTACAAGCGAATGGCTACAGGCTAGAGTTAGGTAAACTAAACAGACGGTTGACACAAGCAAGCGGTAAAGGTGAACACTATTTACGCCTATTCCACATATCCCTACGGTGTAAGCGGTTAAATATTGAAATTTTCTACACAATATTCGACATTGGAAACGGTTAACCTTGTTCAAAACGGTTTACCTAACGATAGACTAAAGGTGGGTTGCACCAAACCGTCTGTAATATATATTAAGCGGTATTCGTTAAAATCAATATGTATGGATTTTGGAGATTCTATGGAAGGTGTTGGGGCCATATTTTAACGTTCCTCAGTCTGTAATCGTAAGTTGAGGCAATCCGCCCTATCATAATGATAGTGTAAGCCACATCATTTGAATAACCATTCAATAGGGTTACCACCTAATTGAATTGTCATCATCCGCCTGTGTCAGTCCACAGCTAGACATAAGCCTCTCCCAAGCCACGCCTCTGAGGTCCAATTCCTGCCTGTTTACGAATGTCATCGCCCCACCTAGGTGCAGGCCGCCCTACACTACGTTTGCCGACACGCGGTCTCCACTATCGAATGACTTAATCAAACGAAGGGGTTTTCGGGTCCGTGTTAAAATGAGATCGATAAAAAGGAGTTTTCTTTTTTTGTACACTGAAAGTAAATAGCATCGTGTTAGATTACAACTAGACTAACACTAACGCAATGCTCTCGCGGTAACAATTACGAGGGCTGATTGATAAGTTTCCGAAACAAACAGGAAAATAAAGAGATATTGGAATGAATTTATTTTATTTTTCAACATATGTTCCTCCTAGCTCTACGCACTTAGACCAACGCTTCTCCAATGCCATTATTCCATTTTCATAGAAGCTTCTGTCAAGACCCTCAAAATAGCCATTAACGGCGTCAATGACTTCAGAGTTGGTCGAAAATTTTTGCCCCCCTAGGCATTTCTTCAAATTCGGGAACAAATGGAAGTCGCATGGAGCCAAGTCAGGAGAATAGGGCGGGTGGGACAGTATTTCGAGGCTCAACTCTTGAATTTTTGTCATTGCAACTCTTGCCGTGTGAACCGGTGCATTATTATTTATTATTTATTTATTTAAGCTTTATTGCACAAAACAAAAATGATGTACAAATGGCGGACTTAATGCCAAATGGCATTCTCTACCAGTCAACCATAAGGCCAAACAGAGACACTTAAAATTGGTGCAGAGTAAATGATCAATATTTAGAGCTTAGTACAGACTTATAAAAGCATAATCCTACATATATAAAATTACAAAATTACAAATTATTACATTATTGTGGTGGAACAAGATTTTTTTCCTAATTAAGTGGGGTCTTTCTTGTTTGACTACTTCGCTCAGCTTTTGCAACAAATTTGCATAATATTAGCCGTTTATAGTTCTTCCCTTTTCAAGGTAATCCACGTAAATTACATCTCTAGCATACCAAAACACGGTTGCCATCACTTTACCAGCGGACAAGGTCATCTTTGCCTTCTTTGGTGAGGGTTCATCCCTTCTTGTTTACTGCTTAGACTGCTTCTTAGTTTCCGGCGTGTAGTGGTGGATCCACGTCTCATCGACCGTTATGAAACGAAGAACAAATTCCTTGGGATTAGGTCTAAAGACTTGCAAACACCCCTTTGAAATATTCACTCGGTGTTTCATTTGCTGGTCATTCAAAAGACGCGGCACCCATCTGGCACATAGCTTTTTCATACACAAATGCTCATGCAGGATATTAAAAACACGTTCCGACGAAACATTTACCATCTCTGCTATCTCCCGAAGTTTTAATCGAAGGTCCCCCAAAACAATATTTTTATTTTATTTATCATTTCGGGGGTAGTTACCTCATTTGGTCTTCCACTACGGGGAGCGTCATTGCAGCTCTGCCGTCCTCGTTTGAAATCTGCCACCCAAGTGTGGATAGTGCTCAACGATGGCGAAGAACCCCCTAACATACTATCCAGTTTTGTTTTAATTTGAGTTGCCGTTTTTCCTTATAAAACATAGAACTTTATGACAGCTCGAACCACCGTTTTCTCCATTTTTATGAAAATGAACGACTTTTCACTTCAAACCGGTAATTTTTTTTTTAAATAGACGACCATAATAATGTGCAATTTCATTTATTGAATGCTCTAAGATTGAAATCGTAAAAGATTGCAAATGACGTTTCTAGCAAAAGTTTTTCTTTCATTATTATTTTTAATTATGGTTTCGGATTCTTTTCAACCAGCCCTCGTAACGCTGAAGAAAATGTATGGTCATTGCTTCAAGTGAATTAAATACCGGTACCGTTTATCGCAGGCTGATTGGACCGATTACCACCAAGAAAAACACTTGACAAACGAGATTTTATGAGTTTTATAGTCTATGGACATTAGCACCTTCAGGTGAGCTGTGAGGAAAAACCTCTACTTCGCAGAACAGCGCAACCCGATAGGGGCTGTTCATAAATTACGTCATCGTTTTTTGACCCTCCCCCATATCTACATTCTGTTATTCCTTGAAATGGACCCGCCCCGCTTAATAAAATGACTATCGTCATCCAATGGCCAGACCCCCCCTCCCCCTATTTTGAAATGACGTAATTTATGAATCGCCCCATATGACGTCTTAACTTAACCTAATATCAAGTATTGTGTTCTCGGTGCTTTGTTTGACGTTCATGCTATTTAGATTGGAAGTTCCCTTTGCCTTCACTACTTCGCTCTTCACTTGGTCGGCGCATCGCATGTGACACACCTGCCCCCCTATTCTGTAACTTGTTTATAGCTCACCCCAACGCTCACCCACAAATATATCTTGACACCGCGATGCTAAGTAACTAAGCGTAGGTAGAGGTCTAGTTTCGTGACGGGTGACCGGCGGGGTGAGCCGCATTAGTGCGTAGCGAATAACAGCCCAGGCCCAGGTGGGTGAGCGTTGAGGTGAGCTTAAAACAAGTTACAAATAGGGGGGCTGTAGTCGCTGGCGTCCTTAGGGCCCTAGTGTATGCAATCTTAGATTCTAGAGTCCTCCGAATTACAAACATCAGATGGCAGACAGTCCTCGAGTCTTTAATGGGACTCAGACTTCCCCCGAAAGCTGGGTACCTAGTTCGAGGTTTACAACACGGGAAGTTACAGCTGGAGAGGATATATAGTTGCGTGCGCTGAACACTCATTCGCTATTACCACAGAATAGATAAAAATATAATAAGCGTGTGCGCTCGAAGCAGCATGCGTGTGCGGTCCGATGCACAGCGTGGCAGCCACTGAATAGTTCCCAATATTGGGGATCCGGCATATACTAGTAGCGATGAACGTAAATCGCGGAGTGTCCCGTGCCTGCTATAACCGTGGCATACGTCATAACAAATAACACGTATCGACGACGTATTTAATTTATATTCGTGGTCCTCTAAGTTTTTAAACGGTTAAATGCGAAGTACAACGAAGACATAAAAACAATCACCTCCATCAACTGCCCACGTCCAGCGAAATTACTGAATCGAGGGCAGCTTACGGCGTCGTAAAGTGAATTGGCTTATGTCTTCATTTGGACGTCGCCCATTTGTACTGGCTGACTGACGGGCCAATTTGGAGCCCGATCACCGATGAAGTCTATAGAGACTAACTTTAAACTCGGTCAGTCGTTGGGATTTAAGCGGCCTTTAAACCTAACAATGTAGTGCACTAACTGGGGAAGCGGAGATAAACTATCTCGCTCTGATCAGTGAGTTCGAGTGCAGTTAGTGCACACTGCATTTAGCCAGGCCGCTTAACTTGAGCGTAGTGCGTAGGAAAATAGGTACAGTCAAGGAAATTTAAACATGTGCCTTTTTCGCTCTTCTCACAATGACAATAAGGGTTAAAAAGGTATGTGTTTCAGGTTCCTTTAACGTACATCGACAAAGTCAAATAAACAATTTATAATGGTACTTTTTATGGTTGGGTCAACCTGATGTGCCGTTCTTTACAAAGGAATAGGAACGCTGCTGGTATCTGTGATTAATATAGGTACTTTTATCGGTTAGGCAGACAACGCGAAGATTTGGTTTGGACTCATCTAACCAAGTGTATACTATTATTATCAGCAGATAACCTCATAGTCGGGACGGTTTGATTGGCAACCTAATTGGTTATAGGCTCTCAAACAAATTGGTCCGAAGATTGGGGCTTTAAAAAGCTTAACTCGAGTATTACACCATTGTGTCGATCACCAGACCAATTTTGAACCTTAATGAAAGGGGATTAGGTCTACTATGGATCACTGAAATGTGTCATTGTTTGAATCATAAATGCAAACTTTTTATTGTAGCGGTGTATAGACGCGGTCCTATTTTAACTGCTATTCGATTGGAATAGACGGCTCTTACTAATAAATGGGTAATTGAATCTACACAGGTGTTTCATAGTGGCTGGGTAAGGGGATATTGCGAATTCTATTCCCATTTTGGTAAAATACCTACATACCTATATATACAAAGGGTAAAATAAATGGGGTATGAACCGATCAAGGGCTTGACAGGTATCGTGTTCTGATAAGAAAAAACTGTTTTTTTTTTTATACATTTTGGTTAGCCCGTTTCAGTGACATTGTAGCAGACGTGTCATGTCTGGTCTAAAAGTGGAGATTACCACCCGCTTAGCGTGTGAAAATCCCACGTCTTGGCTAAGAAGAAACTTGAAATTTTGTATTTTCGTGTCGCGCGGACCATAATAAAGATAGCCTCAGATCGCTTTTTTATCACCCTCACCGTTGGCTCCGGCCTTTAAATATTTTATCTGATATATATTATATATATCTGAATCTCGTTGCCGACAAGACAGATCTTTTTTATTGCCCTATGTGGGAATTGTCAAAAACGTGCTTATACGTATTATGTTATGTAATGGACTGAATTTGAATGATATATTGAAATGTAATGACATATTTAAATCTAGACTGATTGTAATAAATTGAATTTTAAATTTTAGTTATTTAGTTACCTATTTTTTTAAGGATTATTTTTTAAATTTAAGCTTATAGCACTATTGTATTCGGGTTACCTGTAAGGATAGTTGCTGTATTTAATAAAAATAAATAAATAAATAAATAAATTTTATATAATATTTTAGTAACAGTAGACTGTTTATTACATATCTTTTTGATTTAACTTGTTCAATTCTTATTTGATGGGAATGTTAACTTTCTATGTAGGTAGGGGTTGTTTGTTTTAATTATAATTATGTTTTAATCAAAAGAGTTAGTGACAGTTTGATTATGTGTATTAAAAAAAAGGACCGGGTTGCACTCCGGGAGTGCCGGCAGAAGTGAAAACTTTAAAAAAATTGCAAAAAAAAATCCCTTCCTCCCCCCTCCCTCCCCCTGCGTGCCATACGATGCCATATACGACGATGAAATAAAATACCATCCGTTTTTGCCATTGTCAAATATTTTTCAAAGCTTTATCTGTTTAGGAATAACGTCCAAATTCGAACTATTCGAATTCGCTCAATAGCAAAACGCTAAAGGACGCGTGGACAAAATTACAAATTTATTTGGAGAATATGCAATTGCTAAAAGTGTTTAACGGCTTTATACTCTTACGAATAGTGTTCAGTTTTGAATGAAGTTGAATTGGCTAACAGCAAAATATAAAAGTTTGATAAAATAAAATGGAATATGCATTTACGGAAAATGTGTTAGGGCCTTATACTGTTAACAATAAAGTACAAATTAGAACTATGTTCCCCTAGTCAAACCCCCGTTTTCCCCCCCGGCTCCCTAGCCTCGTTCCGAATTTCTCACACAAAATCTGTCGCGAGTTTAACAATTTTTGCCCATACCAAAAAGTGCTCAGCACCGCTAAAGAAGTTTTCACTTCAAAAACATGTAGGTTTAAAATATTAAGGATCAAATGAATGCTGTTTATCAACTTTAATTTTGACAGTCAGCTGCTGTTTGCATAAACTCATTGATTTAATTCAATGACAATATTTCATATAGACATGAAACCTATTCTCTCAAGTTTGTTCAAGTGTTGAATGGTTGCCAAAATGACGCTGGTAAATATACAGGTTTAACTTACCATATTTTTCTCTTCTTATGAATGAAAAAGTCGTGTTTGAGAAGTTGTGAATGAAGTTGAAATATCATTGTTCCTTCAACAAACTGGATAAACATTGCAACAGTTGTGGCTCAGCATAAATATGAAATATTACAATTTAAACAAATATAGTTATATATTTTTTATAGCCAAGTGTATTTTAGCCTCATGTTGTCACTTGTTCCTCAAGTAATAAATTATTGAGTCAACAATATGTGTTATAAGGATACATTTTAACTATTTTTCTTTCCCATTGAGGGGACAATAGTGTCCCGGACCCACCCTGGACCTTTGTGAGGTGTACATGGAGCTGAAGACAACAAATTGTAGCCCAAAGACAATTTAATGAAATGTAAAGAGTACCAGTAGCGGAATGTAAGAGGTAGGTGCATTGTATGTACCTAAGTTTAAATGTTACAGGTTTTTTTTATCTCCTTCCTTTCTTTCATTGATTAAACATTAAAAAAAACATAAACATAAATCATGTAACTATAATAACATGTAATATGGACTTCCTCATCTGCCAGTATATCTTACATAATTCTTGAACTGCCCCTAATGATGAAGTTCAAAGGTCTAATTAAAAACGTAAAAAACCATAGTGTCCCAATAGGAATCTTACATAACGAGGGGTTCTGGACTCACCAGTACTTCATGGTGTGTGCGGTTGCCCTTGTGCACCCACTGGACGTTCTGCGGCGGCAGCGTGAGCAGGCCTCCGCACTGGATTGACACGTTCGTGCCCCTGTCCACCGACACCTCGCGCGCTCCCGGCTCCTCGCCCAGCGCCCCTGACACTTCACAGAACAACACTCGTTATACAACAACAAACAACTACTTAATCTACCCCACATTATTACAATATTTACCTTCTATTCCGACCCAGAACAGAGGAAACAGTATGCGTTCAAGAAACATTCTACTGTGCCTACATCTATGTACGTAAAAACAAAATATCAGGCTCTACCTATCGTAAAGTAAACAATATGTTTTGTTCTATAAAATTATTCACATCACACAGAATTTAATTAAACGACGGAAGGCGAAAAAATAGGAAACTAATCTCACAACAAACGTCTTCACTTCATTGATGTAAGTCATAGACTAAAAAAATAAATAATCGTAAATTATAGACAAATCTTATTTGACATTTCCAGGTCTTCAAAACAACGCCATCTAGCATGCAACTAAGGCAACACTATATCACTGAAGCAAAGTTATATTAATTAGTTATTGCAGCAAGGCACGATAAATAATATCGCAGGTATTGACTACATTTCTAAATAATTAACTGAGTTTAAGTAATGATTTGCATATGGGATGACAACTGTCAAAACTGTAGGCCGTGGTTTGACAGCGCATAGACAAGAATATAGATTTTCTACGGATATGGCCGCTATCGGCAATACAACACTGCAATGTTTTGTATAATCATTTTTTTAAATGTATAAAGTGTTTTTTTATTATAAGTAGTGACTAGTAGATTGTGTATAGTGCTGTGATATTTGTAATGGAATTAGCAGAGAGCGCGTACGAAATAAATAGAGCTAGTGATGCAGTCAACATGATAAAGACTATCCAGTCCATGATCGACGTTTCTGCTCATAGACTTGAGGGTCTGAGGACGCAATGCTCGACGAGCGCGGAGCTGACACAGCAGGAGATCCGGACGTTGGAGGTAAGTAGGCGCTTGCCTTGCAGGGCCATGGGGAACGGGCGCTGCCCTTGAACGTATTACGGGGACCCGGGATTCAAGGACGTTGGTGGTCTCAAGGCCTACGGCATACAGTTCAATGCCAACGTAGACAGCGACCTCGCCGCCGGTTCCCTATCGCCTTGAGCGTGTCCCTGACCTGTTTGGCTACACAACATACCACAATTTTTGCAAACTTAATATCTTAATGGTAAAAGAAACAGAGAATTGTACTTTAACATTGTATGGGATACAAGTTGTATAACTTCAAAACCACGATATAAGTTTGATTAACTGAGGTATGCAGTGACCTGCCTCTAGCAGCTGATAAGATTATGAACAATACATCTCACAGATGTGATAACCGATAACATTTGTAGAGTTACATGACTTCACAGTTTGGAAATACATATGTTCTGTTGCTGGAAGTTTTACTTTTTTTTTTCAATGTTTAAAATGAATCTTTCTCCTGTTTCCTGTCTCTAGGAAGTGGCAAGTAGGCAGCTATGGCACTCCTACAAGTTCACCTGTGCTTCAACATAGAACAACTGTTGAATAGAAATGCTGTCATTTCAATAGAATAGCCACCATAGTCACACACACCTTACTTAAAAATTAAGTGAAAGTTGGTAACATAATATTTTAGCCTGTTACAAACGATTAGCAACCAATGTCATAAATAAATATACAACTTATGAACCCCTGGTTATGCTTGGTTAGTTATCCTTAGGGTAAATGTTTGTTTTATTTCCTACAATAAGAATGAACACTAGATGAAATTATTATGAAATACAACCTTTTGGGATACCCAGTCCCCACTGAATGCTATTGAAACAAAGTAGAAAGAATTTTGTATTAAGATTAAGTCCCGTTTAGTATAAATAATGTGTGAGAATTGTGAAAGTTTAAATCAATATAATTTTGTATTACTTGTTGTTTGACCCTAGATTTTCAGAAAACAACCAAGAAATTAAGCTTCAGTCATGTGTTTTGTTATTCCTTGCATTGTTAAAAATCTGCTTAACCTTCCGTTAAACTATGCTCTTTTTATATGAATGAAAGACTGCAAACCACAAAGTTGAAAAATTTGCACACCCAAAATGACAGTTTTGTTAGATGGTGTTAATAGGGGTGTAGACACTGAATAAAAATGTAGTCAAATGGAGAAAGAAGTAATGCAATGGGTTAAATAATCACAAGTTTATAAGTGTCCAAAGTTTTAAAACGGGTATGCTGTCCCTTTTCCACAAAACGCGCCTTCATATGAAACAATTGTCATTTACTATGACGCTCGCAGATTGTGACGTCAGTAACTGCGAGCATTGCACAAGCACAAGCAATATTAAAACTGATGTAACTTCGTAATTCTTTGAGATATCTGATTTGGATTTTTGTCACATGGCATATTTTTTTGCCTTCTGTCTTTTGGAGTAATAATAAATTTTGAGTCTACACCCATATTAAATAAAGTTCCAGACACCCAGTAGTACCAATTTATCCTAACGGATTAATCTGTCATCTGCAGTAGACGGGAATTTGCAGCCGGAAGTCTGGCAGAGGACGGGTTCTAAACAAAATATGTATTATATTGGCATACATAACTTCATGACTTAACAGCTTAGAAAATGAAATGAGCTTGAGAGAACATGTCATAAAATTTTCCCAAATGTTTCATCATCAGCCTATATACATCCCACTGCTGGGCACAGGCCTCACTCTCACGTATGAGAGGGAACAAATGTTTAATTAAACCTAAATGTTTTTTTTCCTGAATCTTTAGAGGTTTCAGCATTATTATTATCAAAGTTAACCAAAAATTAAATCTTCTACACAATAATAATTAAAAACGTTGTAAAAGTTTACTGTTTCCGGGAAACTGGACTAGGTCTAGTAACATTACAGCAAATGTTTGTAGGTTGGATGTGGGTATCCATCTTATCATATCTTATCTAGATCCGTATCCATGTTGATTTTTTTAACATCTTACTCAATACTATGATTTTGTGAGTTATCTTAAATTTTCACTATTTATGTTGCTAAGTGGCTTTACTTGACACAAATTGACACAGGTTATTTTTGATGATTCCAATTGAATGTGCATTCAATGCTAATGCAACCTCACTTTGAAATCCACTCCAATTATGTCAACAAACAATGGAAAACAAAGTTATTCAATTTCCTGTCTGCAGTATGTGGAATACATTTTTGCAACACATTATGTGATATTATTCTCCAGTTGAACCTGCTGTGATCCCAACCTCCTGTGTATTTAAAATTTATTATAAATTTCTTCCAAAAAAAGAGGTTTTCATTTTGTCACTTTTTTTTGTACAGTCGTCATCAGATGTATAGGAGCGGCCAAAGTGCTCACAGATATCTGAACATGTCTCTAAAGTAAGAGACATGTTCAGATATGTATGAGCACTTTGGTCGCTCGCTCCTATATAGCTGATGGTGACTGTACATTACATGATAATTCTGTCATTAACGTTTTTCTGTATCCCTTCATATAAACCTACTACTCATACTAATGGTGAGCAACATATATATTCTGGATAAGGGGTTAAAACAATCAATTTTACGCAATACACAGGAAAAAAAATACAGACAAAATAGGTTAAGTCCGTAAAAAGGCGTATCCAAAGGTATCTCTTCTAGTTAATCTTTGTGCAATCGAGTGAATGGAGCACAATTTTTTTTTACTGTATACTCTGATAACAATAATGAGTACTTAGACAGATGAGTTTAGGTAATAGAGCAATCAAGAGTGTTCCCCATTATATTTTAGATTTTTTGGGATGGTGGCAAATAGGAATGTTGAGATTTACAAATCCACAAATGTGGTGACAAAAGATTATTGCTAACATTGAAATGGTTAATTTAGATAAAAAACAAATGCATGTTTACTGTTTAGTAATACGGCATTTAAAAAAATTCTTGTACCCAATTAGCTTGAGTTGTTAAATAAAAATTAACTCAGTGTCAGCTTTGTGACGAAAGTGAAACATACAAATGGTGTGAACATGAACTTGTTTCACATTTAAGTAACATGTATTTGCATACCATTTATAAATTAGATGAAAAAGTAAATTTTTATTAAAGCTGAATTCTTAATTGTCGTCACAAAACTGACACTGAGTTAATTTTTGTTTAACAACTTACGCTAATAGGGTACACGAATTCTTGAAAATGCCCATGTTTAAATGTTGAGAATTAATAATAAAAACTAAAGAGAATACCATACATATATACATACATATAATTACGCCTCTTTCCCAGAGGGGTAGGCAGAGATCACGGATCTCCATTTGCTACGATCCTGGCAAACCACTTTCGCTTCACTCACTTTCATAATATTTCTCATACATGCTCGTCGGTTTAGGGTACTTTTGACCTGGCCTTTTGTTAAGATTTTTCCAATTTGATCGGAGAAAGTTCGCCTTGGTCTTCCCCTTCCAACTTGCCCTTCCACTCTTTTTATATACACTTTCTTCGTTAATCTTCTTTCATCCATCCTCTCTACATGCCCAAACCACCTTAACATACCCTTCTCAATTTTTGTGACTATATCTCCATCCATTCCACACTTACTCAAGAGAATGTATGAATAAAATTTAGTTTAATGATAATGGCTTTCTCTGAGGTGCATTGAAGCAAGGAGGAATGGACAGCCTGTTCCACTTGAGAGCATAAGTGTTGCTGCTTTCTGAACACACGAAACACGTCATTTTAATTATGAATGTTTGGTTATGCTTTTGGTGAACTAAAGATGAATCAGAGACGAATTCTGGTAGCACTCTTGCATGTCATAGTGACATATCATATCATTTGTCAATGTTAACGTGTGGGTATTATTTAAAGAGGTCGGAATGTTTTTTTTCTCAGATTAGATCTTATATCTTCTCTCACACATCTGAGAGTTCATGCCCAGAGAGTAAAGATTGAGTGGTACTCATTTCCCCCATACCTTTTCCCAGTTGCTTATTACTTGGATCTTTTCAAGGCGATTGAATTGGCACTATCTAGGTGTGCATGTACCTACTACCCTCTACCTCATCACTTACCATCAGATGAGATAGTGATCAAATGCCTATTCTTAACACGTTCACAAAAAAGAACCCGCCTAGCGGGCAGCGGTGAGCCCGCTCTGAACTGACGCGCCTAGCGAATTCTGTCGGTTTCTGGTGAATTGTTCCATTTATAGTCCGGTTGCGAAGTAAATAAAAAAAAGGTTCCCTGTCTCTTCCTCAGCTGTTTCTGCGGCCCTATACCTGCTTAAAGTTCACCCATTACCGGATTTCAGGGAAAACTGCTGAAGCACTTCTCTCGGCAGCTGGTGATAAAGGCTCGGTTCGTGGACGAGCTACCACAGCTGAACCACATCCCGTCCCTGGCGCAGTGGCTGCGCGTGGTCGGGCTCAGTTCGGAGGGCATAAAGGTAAATGACAAACGATCTTAAGCCTTATTCTCTTGACGATACAGTCTTAGGCATGTGCAATTGTAAAGTCCTCCTTCTGTAGATTAATTAATCTAATGTTTATCCTCAGCAAATATGCAACCGCGTGTCTACCCTGGACTCTCTCCGGGACCGGTCGGACCACGAGCTCCGCGCGTGGCTCGCGACCGTGCGGGAAGAGGAATGGCGGCGGCTGTGTCGCGCCATGAACCGACTGAGGGCGTACACCGGTACGTATATAGTGCCACGTTTGAATTTGGGTCTATCAAGGAGTGGGGCTAGCCTGTCGCCGCGACACAGGGTCGCCTTACTGATCAATATGCAACTGCGTTTCTACCCTGGACTCTCCGGACCACGGGATTCGCGCGCGGGTCGCTACCGTTCGGGAAGAGGAATAGCGGCGGCTGTGTCGCGCCATGAGCCGACTGAGGGCGTACACCGGTACGTTTATAGTGCCGCTAGCCTGTCGGCGCGACAGGACGCAAGACAAGAACACCAATTCCTCTTTCTAATTAGCATTGTGAGTGTGAAGCATCGTGTTTTTTATTGAACACTCTGGACAAGTCAAGATGTCCATGAATTCTCGGACTTGCCTACTTATTTGCAGTCTCATTATCCTTCAGTGCCCATATCCCGCAATCAGGGCTCAGAGTTTATATGAAGGAGTTTGTAAATCATTTTTTTTCAGTTACAAAATTGTTAAATCGTTCCCGTTCTCAGTTAAGCTGAAAAACTGGTGTTTACCGATATATTTTAAACGGGTTCCGAGCCTTGCCCGTAATAGGCAATACTATCCATTTCGGTCCCTTAAGCTGGGAACAAATTATCGGACGCGGCTGACGAACGCGGCTCATAGTCGCGACTTATAGGTATCTACACTGAACTGTGCAAACTATCGGAGGTAAGCCGTGGACGTTTTCTTGAGCGTTCGGACGTCCGACAGAGATCTGGCGCGCTGGATCCCGGTCGACAGTGCACATTTATCAGTCCGTCAGCCCCATCCGACAACTAGTTCCCAGCTTAGGGTGGGTTGCACCAAACCGTCTGTAATGGTAAGCGGTGTTCGTTAAAATCTGAACGTATGTACCGTTTGACAAGTTTCTATGGACTGACAGCTGTCAGTACCATATTTAACGTTGATCGGTCTGTAATGTTAAGTCGGTGCAACCCGCCCTTAATGGTGAATGTTTCCTCGTTCCCCAGACGCGCTGACCCGCGGCGAGGCCTCCGCCGAGATGCAGCTGTACTGGGACTCGTGGGAGCGCGACCGGCACGCACGCGGGTCGCCGCGGGCCCGCATGCGGCCGCGCGGCTCCGTGCCGAACGACCCGGACCATAATACACCTCGCAGAAGTATGTCAATCATGTCTAAATATGTAGTACATAACTTACTAAGGACTGTAAAAGAAAGAAAGCTCGAAATCGTAGGTATTTGTAACCTGAGCCGCAGGCGAGGGTTGTAAATATGCGGTAGAGGGCTTTCTTTTTTACTGTCCGTGGTGAGTACACAATTTTACGTCTTCGTCTGGCCACAATGCGAGTTTTACCGTACGCGTAGCGTAGGTGTGACGTAAAATATGTTTATTTCGCCTTAAGAAAGGTCAATTTGTAAAGGTTGTAGACTTAATTGCACTTTGAGCACTTTTAGGTGTAGTATAATCCTGCTGTGAAATTTAAACAAGTCGAGGCTAAAATCACTGGTCTGGTAGCCAAAATATGTTAATTTTACCTTAAAATTTAGACTCAAAATAGCGCTTTGAGTATGAAAATGTATAAAAAATAATATTAAAGTGGCCGCCATTTCGAACTTATAGTCACTGGATCGATAACCTTTGAATTTCAAGAAATTTAGATTTTAATGTAGATATAGAATTCTATATCATATCAGGTGTCGTTGGATTCCCTCATAATCGTATGAGTAACATAGGCTAAGCTTGAAAAAAGTATTTGGGTTTTTTGAAAAGTCTTTAGATATTGATACTGGTAAAATAAATTGAATACACTATGTTTTCGGTGATCCAGAAAGGACTTTACAAGAAACTTTCGGGCCACAGAGATGTCTATTTTGAAATAATTTTTAGGTTTTTATTTTAGTGATATTATTGATGTGTAGACTCAAAAATTATTATTACTCCAAAAGGAAGAAGACAATAAAATATGCCTAGTGACGGAAATCCTATTCAGATATCTTAAATACTTACGAAGCTACAACCGTTTTAATATTGCTTGTTAGAGAGAGAAAACGCTCGCAGTTAGTGACGTCACAATCTGCGAGCGTCATTAGAAATCACAAGCCCAATTTCATAAGAAAACCGCAAATCGATGTACAGTTTAGCCGTTTGGCACACGCATACTATAGGTCAAGAGAATTATTTTGACCCGCAGTCCCTTAAAAAAAAATCCTTGGGGGGGGAGTGCCGAGACATTTTTCTTTTTGTACGGAATAAAAAATTTTTTTTCAGAAACCTATCGTGTGTGGTATCATATGAAAGGGCTTTTTGAGGCGATTCTAAAGATGTACCACATCATTACATTTTAGCCATATTTTTTTAATTAAAACAAAAGTAATTTTCGAAACATACCAAGTTTGGGTTCCTCCAGACACGATATGGCTGATTTAGAAAAAGAACAATAAACCACAAATGATACGTGTTATCCTCATATCTAACCTCAAAAAAGCAATTTTGAAAATAATGGCAACAAGTTTTTTTTTTAATTTTTCAATTTTACCAAGTGACACAGTTCTACTTCAATACCTATTTTACTTAACTTATGAAACTGTACTACAGATACGGTACATATCAATCATAAAATGATACGTAGTATCCGTATATCCAACGGGAAATACCCCTTTAACCCTTAACTGCGCCTTTTCATCAGTTGGCATAGTTTTCTGCAACTGCGGGTCAATAAAATTGTTTTGACCTATATAGAATGTGTTTGCCAAACGGCTTAACTGTACATCGATTTGCGGTTTTTTTAAGCGTAGGGCTACCACTAGTAGCGTTTCACGGAAAAGGGACAGAACAAAACTTCTTACAGTGTTCGAGATTTGGAACTGGTCTTTTGACACATCGCGACACCCATATAACGTAAATTGGCACTGCACATTGAAATAATTAAAAAAGTTTCAATCGCTTCCGAGTTACAAAACAAAGTTCAATATCCATGCACGCTCTTTTTAGCACTTATAAAATTATTGTCATATTTTTTTACGGCTTATTTGTATAGAAATTAGCATTGAAAACTCGGTATGCAAACCATTACGTCCTACGACTTTTTATTTTTAAATTTAGTGACATACTGCTTTAATCGTTTGGAGTCTGTCAATTTAGAAATAAATCGATATGAATCAAATGATTGTGAATAGGAAAATAACAATGTATTATTTAATTACTGTTACGATAATACGAAATAAAATCACATCGATCGAAACCGACATATTTGATTGTACAAAATGTTGCCTTTGAAAATATGGCATTGATTTCTGCACGGCGCGCGAGCTCTCTCAATTTTTCTCGCACTATCAGTCTCTCCCTTTACTTACAGGACACTTGTGTTAGCAGACGACAGTGTAAAGGCTCTCTATTTGATTTCCTAAAAATAATTATTACACAGTAATCAATCGATTCCTTTTATTAGCCACCATCAATCGTAATCGGATATTATGACAATCGATTTACTCTAGCCACATCACTCTTTACATCATATTGGAACTGTCCAAAGACCAGTCCCAAATCTCGTACACTGTAAAACTTTGGACACACGTGTGTGTTATTGCAGCGGTCCCAGTGGGCAAATCCCCTACGACGCCGTTGAACAAACGCAAACAGAACTCGCACCTGCCGGCGCCCGCGAGCCTCACCAAGTCCCGCTCGCACGAAAGCCAGCTCTCCGTGAGGCCGGATGGCTCTGACTTGAGGTAAATCCCCGGCTATTCCATCAACCTTGTTAACATACATACATACATTCACGCCTTTAGTCACGGTCTAGTTTTCCCTCTGGGTTGGAAGGTCAGATGGCAGTCGCTTTCGTAAGACTAGTGCCTATGCCAAATCTTGGGATTAGGTGTCAAAGCGGACCCCGGGCTCCTTTAGGGGCATTACCGGGAATAACGCTCGGAGGATGACATACATTCGCGTGTTTATTCCCAAAAGGGGTAGGCAGCTCACATGAAACGTATGTTCCAGCGCCACTTTTAGCATACATGTGGGTATCTTGATTAAGATCGACTAAATGTGATATTGCAGTGATAGGTTGCTAGCCCATCGCCCACAACACACTTCAACCCTGGTCCCTTAGTCGACTTTTACGGCACCCACGGGAAGAAAGGGGGTGGTGAAATTCTAACACGACACCACACACCTTTTTAACACCTTACAAAAAACAGAGAAGGATCACAAGAGCGTAGCGGATTCTTTATTAGTTTGGATTCGTTGGCATGTATCTGACCATATATTACGTCATTTAAAAATAGGGGGGGGGGGGGGGGATTGAATGGTTCTGTGACGTGTGTTTTGAAGAGGGCTTGGCAAAACCTTGAAGGCTGTAGGAACCTGGAACCCCTGGCTGATGAGGACTCTTCTTTTCTGGGAGTGTGGTGGGGGGGACATTTCAGTACTTGCTTTCAGGCTCGGTTTTTTTTTGTTTAATTTAAATGTTATTCTAAGATGCCTTAACCAAGAATTTTTCATAATTATTCCATCGGGGAGTAAATATATAAAAAAAAATGACACATTCATTATATTTTGTGTGATTTATTATTATTCTTGAAGAGCTCCTGTAAATTAACCAAAACAAAAATTAAAATATCCATTAATATTTTACCTCTTTTATCAGGAATTGGATAAACATCGATTTTTTAATGACTTTTTGAGTCTACGTAATTACTGAAATGATAATATATCAGTTATACACAAAAAAGCTGCTGTTATGAATTATTTCCAAATTTCCATTTTGTTTCCATACTAATGAAAATAAAATGCTTGGGCTATATAATGTGTTCTATTATGCAGCGACAACAGCCAGTCGTCGCTAGTGGAGCCGGGCGGCGCGGGCGCGGGCGCAGGCGCCGCCTCCCCGCCCGCCTCGCCGCGCGACCCCGCGCCCGCGCCCGCTCCCGCTCCCGCTCCCGCGCCCGCTCCCGCGCCCGCCCCCGCCCCCGCCTCCGCTCACGCTCCCGCGCCCGTCTTGTCCGCCTCCGAGCCCGCCACGCAGACGCACACGCCCGTGCGCGATGTACACAACCTCACCGTGAGTACTAAGCATAAACAACTGCATACAACCAGTAGACAAGTGATTGCTGCCTGTTGACTGATTGTAGCATCTATCTTTATGAAGTAATCATCATCATATCAGCCGCAAGACGTCCACTGCTGGATGCACACCTCCCCCGAAGAGTGCCACAATGACCGGTCCTGCGCCACCCGCATCCAGCGGTACACACTGTGGTATTAAGCATGGCATTTCACTTATCTAAAATATTCGCCCAATGTGCATTTGATTGAAATTGGATGATTTGGTCAAATATGTGAGGATACTATTACGTGAAAGAAATTTAATAAATAATTGGACACCCTAACGTCGAGTCGACCGACTTTACACAACCGAATCCTGTCGTGTTAGTGTGTATTTTGATCCCAGGAAATTGTTTCTCTAAACCTCACATAGACCGCAAGCTAGGAGCATTTTTTTGTCAATCACTTACCTCCGTGCGATAACTTGTGAGAAGGTTTAGAATGTTATATCATGAAGCCCCGCGGACGTCAGCTGCGGCTCCGTTGGTGGGTTGACCAGCAGCAGGCACCGAATCACGTAAAAAATAAATCCAATATTATGACGAAAAAAAGTCGCTGGCTGTACAGTGGTGGAATACCCGTCAGCTGGTCACACGAAAATGTTAAAATATATTCCTACTATAAACGCGCGGTTAAAGCGACAGGGCGTCTTTGCCATGCATTTTGATACCAGGCGTTCAGTTGTTTAAAGACGCACGGGGGTCGATTGGTCACGAAAATCTTTTGCTAGCTCGCTGGGTAATGTTGGGGCCACATTAGCGGGAAACGCCAACGCCCAAAATCGCGATAATTGTCGCCTTAATTATGACGACGTTGTGTAGCCGGTTTAACGCAATAATTCTTCACACTTAAACTGTCGCCTAGCGTCAAACGGCAATGATCATTGCCGTTGTCGAATTATCGCGTGAAGTCGCGATTACACTAACGTTAAACGCCATTATTGACGACATTTCCCGCTAGTGTGGCCCGGCCAAAACAGTTACCAACAACGATGAAGAAACGAGCGAGTCCCAATAGTGTTGCGTGAGTGAACCTTATGTGCATGTGTGCAGGGTTCATGCGCGACGTACTACGTGGGCGCGGCGCCGCGCTCGCCGCGCACGCCGGTGAGCCGCTGCATGGCGCACGACATCGCGCACCGCTTCACCAAGACCTTCAACATGATCACCACCTGCGACTACTGCGAGAAGCAGATCCTCTTCGGCTCGGGCCTCAAGTGTAAGGAGTGCAAGTTCAAGTGTCACAGGTGAGTGTACCCTGTTGCTCGGATGAAACACCAGATTCGACAGTGGCCTTTAAACTTCCTAATTTCATTTAGGTGTTGCTAAAACACTGCTATTCTATGAGCAGGCCCCTATTTCACCAACTTGACAATAAAATTGTCACCTGATAGCGACAATTCTTCGTACATTGCTGGTTCCACAAGTAACCTAGCAACCACCTTAACTTCTAGAACAGGCAATGTATGGCGAATTGTAAGTGTCAGGTGACAATTGTCAGGTTGGTGAAATAGGGGCCAGCTGTCATAATCAAATGACAGCGCTAATTTGAAACTGACGTTTCTTATTTTATGCGTCTATTCGACTTACCTTAGCTGCCAAAATGCTATTCTAATCGTTTTTAATCTGCCGCCTAAATTATGTCTAAAAATTAGACAATTTATTTTTAGGCTATTTAAGCCATGTGCACGTAGAATCGGGTCCGATAACGTTTTCGCCCTTATATACCCTCCTAAGGCCCAGGGGCGTACTCATAAGACTTATTCTGTCAAAGGAATTTAAAAATAGTGTTGCATTTGTTTTGTTTCGGGCACATTTTAAAACAAACGAAAGTCAACTCATTTCCGATCACACGATTCCAATATCAATGCCATTTTGTATTGTATGCTGGGCCTTAGGAGGATATTCTCTAATTGGCCGCCGGAGCCTCACTCATTCTTTTAGCCGGATGTTAACGTTTCATGGCGCCTGGACGTTCTTTAGTTGTACGAAGAACTACATTCATGGCGCTTCACGCACTCGTACACTCGGTAAACCCTAAACCATTAAATTCCATCAAATCTACCAATAAATGTCACTGCCACAGTGAAACGTACCATTGTCAGAACGACGTTCCAGGTGTAACCAACCTTATTATGATATACGTAATATAACCGTCAGATTCGATGTAAGGCTGTTCCGAAATAAAATAAGTCATTTTTTTATCAAGTTTTAGAAAAAATAACTAATAAATGAAGAAAACATTTGTCTGCTCCCAGACGGACGTATTAGGATACCAAGAAAGTGAAGTGGCCGCTACCAGTTCACCATAACCAATTTCCAACATGACTAGTTGTATTTTTAAATTGAAATACCAAAGATATATTCTACCAGCCGACTAAACCTGCGCTTTGGGCGCCTATTTAGCAGAGGCACCGGCCCCCACCACATTTTTCTTACTTGAGTGTTTTTTTTTACGTGCCGAGCGCGCCCGTATATTCTGCAGTTTGCCCAAGGCTCGCGCAAAAAACCGACGTACAGTATGCAGGCAGAGCCGGGCCGCTTCTTAGCCCTTTAGGTTCATTTTGTCCCTATTCCCATTTTGACATCTCAGCTCGTCCAAAATCCCATTTTGTCCAGTGTCACATCTTACCCGCTTTCCCAACTCGTAACTATCTCAACTTGTCCACGTTCCCAACTCGTCAATGTCTCAACTCTTTCACTTTCCCAGCTCGTCACTGTCTCAACTCGTCCACTATCCCAACTCGTCACTATCTCAACTTGTCCACGTTCCCAACTCGTCAATGTCTCAACTCGTTCACTTTCCCAGCTCGTCACTGTCTCAACTCGTCCACTATCCCAACTCGTCACTATCTCAACTTGTCCACGTTCCCAACTCGTCAATGTCTCCACTCGTTCACTTTCCCAACTCGTCACTTTCTCAACTCGTCCACTATCCCAACTCGTCACTATCGCAACTTGTCCACGTTCCCAACTCGTCAATGTCTCCACTCGTTCACTTTCCCAACTCGTCACTTTCTCAACTCGTCCACTATCCCAACTCGTCACTATCTCAACTTGTCCACGTTCCCAACTCGTCAATGTCTCCACTCGTTCACTTTCCCAACTCGTTACTGTCTCAACTCGTCCACTATCCCAACTCGTCACTATCTCAACTTGTCCACGTTCCCAACTCGTCACGATCTCAACTTGTCCTTATTCCCTACTCGTCACTATCTCAGCTCATCCACTATTTTTTGCCCGGACAAGGTTTTATTTTAATAAAAAGATTGTGAAGACAAGATAGCCAATACATTTTATGGCTCTTCATTTTCACAGCTCCGGCAGTGAAGAGGCAGCCTTAAGGCCGAGTTAGGAATGTAGACAATACAAGAAGCGGACGATTTGGGAATGTTGACAGGATAGGAAGTGGACGATTTGGGAATGTTGACAGGATAGGTTGTGGGCGACTTGGGAATCGAATGTGGACGAAATGGGATGTTGGGCGAGCTGGGATGTTGTCAAAATGGGAATAGGGACGAAATGAACCTAAAGGTTCTTAGCTGGATGCCAGATTAGGTAACTGATTCATATATCTAAATATTTGTTGCAGAGACTGCGAAGGGAAAGTTCCTCCATCGTGCGGATTGCCGACCGAATTCATTAACGCATACAAAGATAAACTAAAAGAAGGTACGTACGTCAATATACATCGATACTTAGAACAGTTTTTTTGTCTCGAAACCGATTATTACCAGGACTGCGTAAAAGTAATACGGATAGCAGGGTCGCCATGAACTGTGGGACGTAGATAGGAGTAATTCATACGACGAGAGGCGGTCAGATACTACTTTATTAAGGAAAACGTGGGTTCTAATACGCCTTTAAGATTATTGTATGTAGTTGTAGCCCGATATACTATGATTATTAAATACGCCATGTTTCTACTTACTATGTCATGTCCACACTACAATACAGTTACTACTATTTGATACTCACATAAAATGTGATCCTGAACAAGGACATCAAATAGTTTATTGTTAACCTAGGGTTAAAAGCTACCGATTATACCGATTTCGGGCTATACAAAGTGAGAGCGCCAATAGATTGGCCCCTCTGAGTCCGCTAAAAGGCTTCGCATCCGGCGGCGGATGAGGTCTGTGGTTTCGCCACCGTGAATAGGGAAAGCGGCGCATCGAATTGCCGGGATACCTGCCCCTTTGCTGCCTCACCGATGCTCGCCAAGTTTGCGAAGGGACGGGAGAGCTGCGCACCGTAATGCTGGGGCCACACTAACTAGAAATGCCATTAATTATCGAGATAATCGTAGTGTGGCCGTACCTTTAACGTCCATTATCGCGATAATTAATGGCATTCCTCGTTAGTGTGGCCCCAGCATAATACTATTACGCCGCCTCCTGCGATCCCGCCTAGGCCGTAGATTGGTGACTCGCATACGCTACTTCTCTTCTGTGGTCCCATCCCAACGCATCCTAATGCCTGCTACACACGACAACGATTTATCGTAGCGATTTGACTGCGCAGTCCGTTTAAGCAGTTTTATCGATCGTGTGTATGACAAATCGTTGCAGATTATCGTTAGTGCCTTGCTCCGGCCGCAAACAGGTCGGCCCTAGGTGCTTCTTACCTTCGCCGCGGGTGACCACTCCTCGGTTACTAAGCGTACCCGTCACAAAACGGGGGCTCGAGGGTTTCTCAGCCTAAAGGGTCTATGAACGCATAACTTTCAACCTGCTCGTTGAACTAAAATGTAATGTTAAATAGGGATGTCGACTGTAAAACTATTATTACTCCCAAAGAAAGAAGGCAAAACAATATGCCCCGTGACGGAAATCCCATTCAGATATCTCAAAGAATTACGAAGCTACAACCGTTTTAATATTGCTTGTTAGAGAGAGAAAACGCAAACAGTGTGTGACGTCACGTTATGGGATGCTGCCGGGGGGGCCGGCCGCGTCGACGACGGCGCCAAGCACGACGGGGCGCGGCACGTTGCCGTCTATTAGTGACGTCACAATCTTTAAGCGTCATCGTTTCACATGAAGTTGCATTAAGGGACAGAACATACACTTTCTTAAAACTTTGAACACTTATATATAACTTCGTGATTATTTAACCTTTCGCGTTGATTCTTTCTCCATTTGACTAAATTTTTAATCCTTTTTCGAGAAAATATGACATTATTGATTACTTTATTTAGTGTGTACACCTCTATTGTTTGTGTCAGGTCCGTTCGTGACGGGATACATCGGCGTAGGCTCGCCCGGCGCGGCGCGCGGCTCCTTCCTCGCCACGCTGCACCGCCCGCGCCGCCGCCGCGACCAGCCGCCGCAGAAACACACGGTAACACACACGGTAACACACACACACACACACACACACACACACACACACACACACACACACACATACGGTAAAGCCGCGTATCCACTAGAGGCAGCCTCGGGCCGAGCGGCTGCCTCGCTCCGAGGCTGCGCAAGTGGAGACGCTGCTTCAACCTGAGGCGCGCAGCGACACGAAGCAAATTCGGCGCCGCGCGTCGAGTCATATTTTGTCGGGGCTGTTATTGATGAACAGCCCAGCTGAGGGGTTTCGTCTCTTCAAGAAAACTCCTGCTTCTAGTTACGAGTTTAATATAGTTAAATTACATTTATTTTAATTAGGTATGTAGGTATGCGCGTATGATGCCGTGGTCGAAAGCGGTGTGAGGCTCGCGGAGATGACCCGCGCTTGTGACGTCATCCTCGTCCGCCCTCACCCCTCTGTGTCTTGCATAATCGCGGCCGCGTTAACATCCTGCCCCCCTTGAAAGCTGCTGCTTTCAAGCTCTTGGTTGCAGGGTAAAGGGCACACTCGGTTGAGTGCTCTCCTGGTTACACCCTTTTGTGTCGTAAAGTCCGCAACCCTGCAGACTCCATCGGCCCCAGGATACAGCTGTAGGACTCTTCCAAGCCTCCATTTAAGTGGTGGGGTATTCTCCTCTTTGAACACCACCAAGTCTCCAATCTTGATCTCCTTCTGCCTCTGGCGCCACTTCGTACGTTGCTGCAACTCTGCCAGATACTCGTTCTGCCACCTCTGCCAGAAATGCTGACGAAGCTGTTCGATCCTCTGATACCTATCAGGGTTTTTTAGACAAATGGGTGGTGACGGCAGCGAGGTCAGGGGCCGACCCACCAGAAAGTGCCCTGGGGTCAGAGGAAAAAGATCAGTTGGATCTGACGAGAAAGGAGTGAGAGGTCTGGAGTTAAGAATTGCCTCAATTTGTGTAAATAAAGTGCTCAACTCCTCAAACGTCAGACTAGCATTGCCCATAATGCGCTTTAGGTGGAATTTGGCTGATTTGACAGCAGCTTCCCAGATTCCACCGAAAGTGGGCGAATACGGAGGAGAAAATAAAAACTTTATGTGTTCCTCATTGCCAAACTCATAAACTGAATTTTGAGCGGACTTCAACAATCTACCCAACTCGTTATTTGCCCCTACAAAGTTAGTGCCATTGTCGCAATAAATTGTGTGTGGTCTACACCTCCGACCTACAAACCGGCGGAGGCTTAAAATGAAGGCATTAGTGCTAAGCTCGGTGACAGCTTCCAGGTGAACGGCCTTGGATGCGAAGCAAATAAAAATATTCAAGTAGCATTTTGTGATGCGGTTACCTTTTCCCTTCTTACTGGAAATCAAGAAGGGTCCCGCGAATCAAGGCCACACACCTGGAAGGGGTAGAAACCGGTGACTCTCTCTGAAGGCAGGTTTCCCATCAGTGGCTTCATAGCTTCCCCTCGGAGACGTGTGCATATTACGCACTTACGCACAACACCTCGGGCTAACGATCTGCCGCCTACTGGCCAGAATTGTTCGCGTAAAGAGCTAAGAAGCAACTGTGGGCCAGCGTGTAACAGCCGTAGGTGTTCGCTTTCCATCAAGAGCCGTGTGAAGTGATGTTTGCCGTCCAAAAGGATCGGGTGCTTCTTTTCGTATTCACAGTTGGCATTTTGCAAGCGACCACCTACTCTGATCACGCCGTCGCCGTCGACGAATGGTGACAACTGTAAAATATGGGATTTAGTTTTAAGTCTTTTTCCTTGCATAAGTGTTGATCTTTCTGTAGCATAAGTTTGATTTTGTGATAGTTTTACCAGATACATTAGTGCATGTTTTATTTCATTTAGTTGTAAGGATCCTTTTGTTTTAGTTTTAGGATTTTTAATGTTGTGAATAAAGCGTAAAACGTATGCTACAATTCTTTTCAATTTATTCACCTTTGAGTATTTATGAAACTCAATCATGGGTGGCTGTTCAACATTAATCATAACTATGGTTGAGCACTCCTTTTGTTTTATTATTTCAGGTAAGTTCATGTCTATAGCCCCTATGTTTTGTGGCCAGTTACCCTCATCATGTAATAAAAAGGACGGCCCGTACCACCATAATTTTAAGTCTGGCAGCTGATCAGGTTCAACTCCTCGAGAAGCGAGATCTGCAGGGTTTAATGAAGTGGGTACGTGTCGCCAGGAATCCCTAGTTGTTAAATCATGAATATCATTCACACGATTTAAAACAAAGGCTTTAAGTAGCTTAGGTTTGGTTCGAATCCAACCAAGGACGACTGACGAGTCGGTCCAGAATACCTTGCGGTCCACGGAACAACGTAGTGCACTGGCGACTTTGGTAGCCAGCCGCGCACCTAATAAAGCGCCCGAGAGTTCAAGCCGTGGGATCGTAAGCGTTTTAAGTGGTGCCACGCGCGTTTTTGCACACAACAGCTTTATTGAAATTTTACCCACGTTGTCCATGGAACGCAGGTAAATACAAGCCGCATACGCTGCCTGGGACGCGTCAACAAAACAATGCATCTCAATTGAGGCTGGACTGCTACATATAGCATGGCGAGGTACCGTTAGGTTTGCTAGTACATGGACATTGGACACAAATTTATCCCACGCTCTCTTTACTTCGCTGGGTACGGCATCGTCCCAATTCAAATGCAGGACCCAAAGTTTTTGATTACTCCATTTATTTATTATTAAGTTTATTATTTTAAGTTTTATTGTGCATGCACTGAGCAAACCAAGTGGGTCAAAAATTTTACATGTATTGGACAAAATTACCCGTTTCGTTAGGAGCCTGATATTTTTGTCCAATTTTACTGAAAACTGTAAATTGTCATGATCAGGAAACCATAGCAGTCCTAAGACGCTTGATTGTTTATTTAAATTTAACGAATCCGTTGAAGTACAGTCAGCCTCAAATATCTGTGGGCAGTTTGTGCGGAATTTGTGGATTGGGAGGCAAGCAGAGGCAAGCGTCTTTGTTACAGATTCATAAATGTGCTTCAACTCGCCTTCGCTCTCCGCACCACTCAAGAAGTCATCGTAATAAAAATCATGCCCTATTATTTCCGATATTGTCTTGTCTGTACATTCGTTTGCTAACTGTACTAAGCACCTTGTACTCAGGAAAGGCGCGCAACTTGTGCCGTAAGTCAAGGTTTTAAGCATAAGTACATCCAACGGTTTGCATTTATCATCCCTCCATAGGATTAATTGTAAATGACGCTGCGATTCGTCCATCAAAATTTGACGGTACATTTTAAGTATGTCACCAGACAAAGCAAACTTTTGTTGCCTAAACCTAATCAGGATATCAAATAATTCATCTTGAACTACCGGTCCAACATGCTGGATGCAATTAAGTGATTTTTGGGAGGTAGATTTCGCACTACAATCGAAAACTACCCTCAACTTCGTAGTTTCGCTATCGCGTAAAATCGGGTGATGAGGAGCGTAAAAACCAAATTCTGGTTTGTTAACCTTATTCAAGTGACCTAGTTGTTCGTATTCTGATATAAAATCACAATATTGCTTTTTAAGATCAGGATTTTTATCTAATTTGTTTTCAAGATGCAAGAACCTTTTTTTCGCCATGTTAAATGAATCGCCAAGTGAGTTCTCAGGTATTTCCTTCAAGGGCATTTTTACTAGAAATCTGCCATATTAGGAGAACAATATTTCTTTGCTATTCCGCTAAAAAACGTGCTGGTCTATTAGTGAAGATAAGATGCAACTATTTGCGTAAAAACATGCAAAAAATTACAGCAAACCACCACCAATAATGACAAAAACCTCGACACGTGTTTCGCCTCTCTACGAGGCATCATCAGGAGATGCTGGCAGGAGATGTTGCTTGCGCCACGTCCACTGAGCAAAAACACAACACAAACAACAATTTTTACAAACAACAACACTTGCTTTTGCTCAGTGGACGTGGCGCAAGCAACATCTCCTGCCAGCATCTCCTGATGATGCCTCGTAGAGAGGCGAAACACGTGTCGAGGTTTTTGTCATTATTGGTGGTGGTTTGCTGTAATTTTTTGCATGTTTTTACGCAAATAGTTGCATCTTATCTTCACTAATAGACCAGCACGTTTTTTAGCGGAATAGCAAAGAAATATTGTTCTCCTAATATATCATGGACTTCCGCAAAGTAACGCCTGATTCAATAAATTATTTAGAAATCTGCCGTTATCTAACCGTCGTGTAGTGTACATAAAGTGCTTTTCGCAAAAATTATCGTCTGCGCTGTAAGTATTTTTCGCTACTGAAATCTCTTCCAGCTCCCAAAATCGAGTGAGATCCTTTGAGATTTGTTTTGTGAAATTGCAGTGAACCATCGCGCGATCGTGATGATCGAAGGCCCTGCCACTATAGGCCCTGCCACTAACCAGCCTACCTTTGAACTCTGAAGAATCGGCCTGTTAGTACCTAATTTTATTTTATCTGATGTTAGAATGTCGAAGAAAACATCGGCACCAAGCAGTAGGTCGACCTCAGACGGACGGTAGAATCCGGGATCTGCCAGTTGAATACCAGCAGGTATGTTCAATTCTGAAGCATTGACATAACCGTTAGGCAAACCGCCCGTAATATGCGGCACAACTAAACAACTAAGATTAGCAGTATATGAACTCGTTAATGATCTCAAGGTAAGTTCGCATTGATCCGATATATTAAATGCTAAATTATTAATGCCGGAAACACTAATCGGTTTGTTGTGAATATTATTAGGAAATCCTAATTTCATTTTCATGCCTTCACTCAAGAAACTCGATTGAGAACCCGCGTCCAGCAGCGCTCTCGCAACGTGAGTCCTATTATTTTGCAAGTTTGTTAATTTAACTAATGCTGTGCCTAACAATACTTGTTTACTCACTGTCGCGGCGCACGCGCTGACCGCGCTAATGACCGACGACGCACCGGCTGTATTATTCTCAAACTGTGTATTTAATTGATTATTTATATGTAATAATGTATTGTGTCTTGCCTTACAGATCTGACAAGAACCAAGCCGACATTGCTCAACGTTATGTCCACGTCTCAGGCAGTTCAAGCAAAGATGTAACTTCAAGACTTCACTTGACCTACTTTCGACGCTCATGTCCTTGAACTTGACACATTCCGAGATCCTATGCGCGCCATTACACACCGGACAGGTCGGCGCGTTGTTAGTGTTGTTACCGTTTCTAGTCGGCTTGCGAGTTGCAGTTGTAGCAGTGACAAATGTCTTCGTTGTTTTAGGCTGTAAGTATTTATGATCAGCTGGTTTGTCGCTCCTACAAGCTAGCATCGTTTCAAGTACATCAGCCCGATTGCGCAAAAACTTCATGAATTCGGATAGCTCGGGCCAGGTTTTCGAATCTGCTTTATATTCTTCCCAATTTCTTGATGTCGTGGGATCTAATTTACTAGCTACCAAGTATATAATGACGTCATCCCACGAATCAGTCGGGCGGCCTAATGTTTTAAGGGCACTTAGGTTCTTTGTCACGTGATCAATAAGAAAGCGAATAGCTCGATAAGATTCTCGAGTCAGCGTGTCTATATTAAATAATGCCTTCATGTGATTATTTATAAGGATGTTTTTATTATCAAATCGATCACACAATAACTCCCACGCCGTTTTGTAGTTCTTGGCGGTAAATTCGAGCGATTTTATTACAACACTGGCACCGCCCTCCAAAGAGGAGCGTAAATAATGATATTTATTTATGTCAGGAATAGACTCGTTCAAATGGATCATAGCTTCGAAGGTGTCACGGAACTCCAGCCATTTCAAGTAATTACCATCGAAGGATGTAAGGGATATTGTTGGTAAACGGATGTTATTAAAGTTACACGTTCCCATATTCGACTGAGCTGTCCGTACGCCTTCGGAACTCTGGTCCTCACGATTGGTGTGAGATTCAATGATCTCTTGAGTTGCCGAGATGAGAGAAATGAACTGCGTTTCTACGGAGTCCCTTTCTTGAATCTGATCGTCCACATTGGTACATGCCATTTCTATTTGTGTTTGAATCAAGTCAAATTCCGAAAATAATGTTTGCAATCTAGTTAAACGAATATTTAACTCTTTTATTTGTAATGCATTTATATTAGATTGATCTAATCTTTGTATATTTGAAAGATAATCTTTATATTTGGTTACACGACCTTTATAAGTCCCTCTTTGACGTATAAGCTCCTTCATCGCCTCCTCTGACATTTTAAATCGATTATCTGTACACTACTTAAATTAATTAATGAACTTGAGGACAAATAAGGATATTAAGTAGGTAGCCAAAGTAATTTGTGCACTCAAACCCAATCCACAAAGCTTGACAAATCGGTTCACAGCCGCTTGTCTTGCAGCGAAGCAGGTCGGAACGTCTAGGTACTACGACGCGCCAATGGAGTCGTGCACGGCAACAGGTGCAGCGCAACTCGCGAATTAGCTGAAGACTGGTTTCACTGAAATGCACGGTTAAGAGGGCGTAAATATCTAAAATGTCCACTCGCGTTAAGGGACCAGTTGATGTTTGCAAAAAGTTGCATAAAGATTGTATTTTAGTGATAGGTATCTTAGGCAGTACAGTTCATGCTCAGTTATTTTAAGATGTAGGTAATGTTCTGAATAATCGGCTACTGATGCTTAAAATCTTTATGTAAATTGAAAATATTTGAAGCAAGGCTTAAATATCAAGCGCGAAGCTAAGTTTTTAATGAGAAATTTAAGTTATAAGGCAGTTGCTATGCGAAGCTGTTTCAACACAAAATGGATGCTTACTTTTATCACTCTGAGTAGATACACCTATTAAAGCTTGTAGTTTACGTACTTCACGAATACAATAGGCTTAGGCTTCTCTTAATGCACAGAGCTAACAAGTAACTATTTAAATACCTACTTAATTATTACACCACTGCATGCCTTATAAATTAAGAATCACGAATTATGAGCACTTCCAATCTAACACTAATGAGGGCTGGGCTTATATTAACACAAATTAAAGGCTTAGATCACGAAGGATAGGAATAGTAAAGGGATTTGGGCTACTTTCCTTCGTAACTGCGATGACAATCCACTGGATACAGCAACCACGCCCTTGTGGAATATTCCGCTCGATGCCGGAGTCCCGTTAGAATTGGTCGCGTACACAACTTCGGTACAGTCCTGTCTACGGTCGCCAATTGTCGGGGCTGTTATTGATGAACAGCCCAGCTGAGGGGTTTCGTCTCTTCAAGAAAACTCCTGCTTCTAGTTACGAGTTTAATATAGTTAAATTACATTTATTTTAATTAGGTATGTAGGTATGCGCGTATGATGCCGTGGTCGAAAGCGGTGTGTGGCTCGCGGAGATGACCCGCGCTTGTGACGTCATCCTCGTCCGCCCTCACCCCTCTGTGTCTTGCATAATCGCGGCCGCGTTAACATATTTTGTGGGTCTTATTGCCGTGCTCAATGGGGCCTCCGTCTGAGCCGTGCATTAGATGGAGATGGGCGTGTTGCCTTGCGTGTTTGTTTTAAACAGGCTCGGAAGTCGCGGATCACGGCTGCCTCAACTTGATCCGCAACGTGCCTCGGCCTGAGGCTGCTGAAATGGATACGCGGCTCGACGCGACCACGCGCACACATACACGGTAGCCGATGGTGACCTGGCAGATACGTAACAATGGAAAGTTCAGTCTGCTGAAGAACGCTTTCGACTCGTAAAATTCGAACGAAGCGTATGCTCTCATTGAGCATAAGCGTGAGCGAGATGGAAGGGCGTGCCCGGAAGCGCAGATATCATGTTTTTTAATTTTAATTTTTTGGCCGTTCAAATAAATAAAAAAGTAATCACTGATTTCTCTCAAACATCATATGGCCCATTTTTAGAAGCCATTTTAATATTTTTAGCTTTTGTGCATAATTTGTTACGAATGGTTTAAGTGTATTTGAGACCCTTTTAGACCAATGTTCTTGATTTTTTTCTAGAGAGCGAAAATTGCTGGATCATGTTTCGAATCACTGATCTCCCTGCAGAAAAGCCTCATGATTACTATTCGTATTTTTTGAAACCATATTATTATAAACAGACGCATTTAATTGTTTCAAAAACTCTGTTCGCTTAAGAGCGCGCAAACAAAAAGTTCGTATTTTAGCTAGCGTAAGGCTCTTTCACAGGCCATATTTTCGTACAATTTATTACATTGTTAAAGTAAACTTCTGTTTTGTATAGATAAACTCTTATTCTAGACTATAGCAAAGCTATAATTCTATTTCTATATACGGTTATTTAAAACAAGCAGGTTTTCGTTGAAGTGTTTTCCAAAAATACGCGTCAGAGCTATCTTTCAGGTAGAATACTTCCATATTAATCTCACAAAAACGTTTGATATTTGCCTTTTAAAATAGGATATATAGTTTTTTAGTACATAGCAGTGGCACTAGTTCTAAAATATTGGTTTTTCCTATAAAAAACACAACACTACAAACTGTTTAAATCGGTTAGGTAAAACATTTTTTTGTTGCCCGCTTCGCGCTCCCAGTACGCTCGCTATACGGGTGTGTAACGAAGCCTTATAAGCGAATTGATCAGCGTTCGGCGAGATTTCCTGCACTAGTTGTTGTGCCCCATATAAATGAGGTAGGTATATTGTGTGTCGCAGGGCGGGCCGGACTCGTCGTCGAACACGTCGTCGTGCAACAGCTCGACGCCGTCGTCGCCGGCGCTGGTGGCGCCCGCCACGCCCGCCCACGCGCCCATCCACGCACCCGTCCATCCGCCCGCCAAGCCTCAGTTCCACTTCCCAGGTAACTCCAGGTACACTAGGTTCTAAGTGAGAACGTTCAAATTGTAACAAGACACATAACAGGCCCAATGTAACATTTAGACCGTTCAACACATGGCGAATTGCCCCTTCCTACAAAGTCTACACTCTACGGTCGTCCTTATTCCTATAGTACTTAAAATAAGTCAATATATTTGATTAGTTCGACTGCTCCTCTCACGCTGCATCAAATATATATTTACGTCACACCTGACCATAATGCGAGTTTTACTGCACGCTGCGCGTACGGGAAAACTCGCATTGTGGCCAGGTAAAGACGTAAAATTTTGTACTCAACACGGGCGGTAATTCCTGGAGCGCATATTTATGGGTATGGGCGCACTTAAACACCTGCGATCTGGGGCATTCAAGAATTCACCGCCCTAGTTACGTAATGTACTATTTCACTTATCATGCTCAAAAAGTGCCTCTTTATGCCGTGTGTAGGCGACATTATGCTCTAGAGCCTAAAGTAAAATCTTCGTCGAAGACCAAGGCAATCGCAAGCCACACGAGCAATTTAAATTTCATAGAATAAACTCTTTTTTTTAAATGTTTCGTTAGTATTCTAAGACCAAGGCAAGCAATTTCCAAAATTTTTAAACAATTTACCACATGAACTGATTTCCGATAGCAAATGCGTTGATTACCACAGAAAAAACCCGAATCGCTGTATGTGGGCCGATAATATTTGAGGACTTCCGTCGATTCCCCAAGATCATCACCAATGGCACTTCATTAGTTCCTATTTCAACGGAATCTTATCAGAACCTGTGACGTACTTTTGCACTTTTAAGTACACAATTGAGGAATTCGAGAAGTCATCTGTGGTCTTCATCATCAATTCCTCGCCACCAAATTTATGATTTTTGGATGGATACACGAGTTATAATAGAAAATATCAAACTTAGTACACGCGTGCCTAATAAAATTGAGGAGTTTCCTCAATTCCTCATGGATCCCATCATCTAACTGAATAAAAAAAGGGTCCTACCTGGAAGCATATACATACAAACAAAAAAAAAATTCGTATCGGCTCATCAATGACGGAGTTCTGAGGTAACATTGAAAAAAAAAAAACAAAAAGAAATCGTCCGAATTGAAAACCTCCTCCTTTTGTTTGCAGTCGGTTAAAAATGGTGCGTTTTATGCACTTGTTGTACAATCTACTATTGGATGCTGACTTGCTGACTGTCCATTTCACTGCAGCCTATGCGTATGTGAGGGTGCCGCGTCTCAACTCACACGTCGCTCGGGCATCTGCCCTGTCGCGTATGCACACGCTATAAACAAATGAAAGAACACTTACGCAATGGGAATGATTGAGGCGTGCGTAGATTGAACTGTCTATTCAATGTCGGAAAAGCCCTACAGAAATAAAAACTCTCTGATAATGATTCAAAGAACCTTATGGAATGTCATATTTAAATATTAGAATGTAAGTACATATTTTTCTGATGTTGTGGTGTAATAATAGTACATTACGTAACTAGGGCGGTTAATTCGTGAATGCCCCAGATCGCAGGTGTTTGTGGCCCGAACCGAAGGTGAGGGCCATAAATATGCGCTCTGGGGCTTTACGAATTACCGCCCGTGTTGAGTACAAAATTATAAGTCTTCACCTGGCCACAATGCGAGTTTTCGCGTACGCGCAGCGTGCAGTAAAACTCGCATTATGGCCAGGTGTGACGTAAAGAATATTATTATGTTATTTATCTCCGATTGAAATTCAAGGGGCGAGCACCCCGGTTATTTGAAAGGAATGCGTGGGAATATAGATTCAACACGTTAGAGGTCCTTTCGAAACGAAGTTTAATGTGATGTAAATATGTAATATACACCTGCTAGAGCCCATTCACGGGTACATCGGTTAGATACCCGTGAATCGGTTTCAACAGGCGTTGGGGCTATTGTGGGTAAAATGGAAGGAGAATTATATTATGATGAAATTAATTTAATTTTAATTTTTATTTCAATTGTCGGCGTGTTTCCAAGCGCAGGTAGAGACAATCGTGAAATAATCCCCGTAGAATAATAACTGGTCTGTGGTTCTTTTGCATAAAAATGGGTTGTTTTTGCAGAAGTGAAGGCTCCCGCGTCGAGTCCGAACCATGCGGCCGTCTCGTCGCCCTCGCGCGGCGCGGACGCGGCCGACGAGCTCGCGTCTCGAGTCAACAGTGGTGAGCTATTCGTTATTTGTGACACAAGGCAGCGAAATTGTATATTTGCGGCGAGCGCGGTGTACTGAATCCTGAGCGTAGTGAGGGATACTAATGTTAACGCTCGAGACGAAGATAATTTTGCTACCGAGTGACACTATATCTTTCACACCGACTATAAAGAAATTTAAAAAAGATGCTGTTAGAATTACTAAACAACTTTTAACCAATTTCCTTAATTTTTATTACTAATTTTTAAATATTACGAAAAATTCATAAATTTTCATATAACATTGTTAAAGTTAAAATTGGAAATATGTCCGTTTTTAATCGATTACGATGAAATTACAATCGAGAATTTTATTAATTTATTTACATTTCACAATTTGTGGCGCAGGAGTTTTTGGAGTTTTATTTTTTATTTAAAAGCACTATACATACCTCGGCGTGAAAAGCGGTTGCCAGCCTCATAACTATGTGACCTCGCTACGCTCGGACGTCTATATGTACTCGGCCGGCAACCCCTTCCTTCCCGGCCTCTGTAGTAATGTACTATCCGTGTCTCGGCTACAGCACATGGGGTGTGTGTGTGTGTGTGTGTTGCAGACGGGTCGCGGGTGTCCCTGAGCGGCTCGGGCTCCACGGACAGCGGCGGCGTGCCGCGCGCCGACTCGCTCGACGTGCACAAGCACAACGACGAGCGCTGGCCGAGGCAGAACAGCGTGAGTACACATCGCACTCACTTAGGGCGCCCGCACACTACAACCACTAGTGGTAGGCACTGAACATGACCACTCCGCCGCACATTAAGAGGGCTATACTTCCCTCCCAGCAGCTCGCGACTGACAATAGGTATTTTTAACGCAAAGAGTATAATATTATAAGTTTTTCATCACACTTGCTCGTCAATGGCGTTATTACTTGCGTGCGTACAGAGCAGTTATAGCCGTTTTACCTCCCACGGGGTGTTAAGTTTAGTTTTAAAATATTGAACCCACTCATACTTCACTTCGGACGGAGGATGTTTCCAATCAGCCAAGGTGTATTTCATATCTTCAAAGGTTTGCTACAACCAACTTTTAATACGTATAAAACATATCTTTATATTGAATTAAACTGCAATTTAATGTTTAGTATTTATTACAAATAATTTTAAATGTTTTTAAATGTTTTCAAACTGTGGCTGTATACCGAAGGGTCTTTGCCATACGCGCCTCTCGTCAAATTCAACAAAATGGACGACTGACATGTTGCAGTTTTTATTACGATTTGTATTAATTTCATCTAAAATTTATTTGTTTCCTCGCAAATGTGATGACAAACATTGTGTATAACACGGGCGTAAGAATATTGCAAACTCGAGTCATCAAAAGCCCTCCGCCTTCGACGTCGGGCTTCTGATAGACTCTTGTTAGCAATATTCCACTTACGCCCCTCGTTAAACAATGTACTATAACGTGTCTGTGTATCTGTCTGTGGTATCGTAGCTCCCAAACGGGTTGACCGATTTCAATGCGATTTGTTTTGTGTCATAGACAATTTTATGCCGAGTGTTCTTAGCCATGTTTCATGAACATCTGTTCAGCCGTTTTTAAGATATTGGACTTTGAAATATATTTTTTTAAATTTTTGGTTGCCTATAAATTTTTGTATATTGCACATTTTGTAAAAAAGGAAAACCTGTAAACCTAGTCTTTCATTGTGTCAATAACGTACAAAAAAAATCATTGAGATTGGAAAATATTTAGAAGTGAAAAAAATTGTCTTTTTCTATGGACGAGGACGTAGTATTCCAAAGGTATACTTCCCTCGCGGGTGCGGGCTACTCCCGCAGCTTGTGGCTCGGACGCGGGCGACTAAACGCTTGGTGTGGTGTGCGCGAACCTTACCAAATGAACCGAATAGGGGTGACTCGAAAATTATTATTACTCCAAAAGAAAGAAAGCAAAAAATATGCCCGGTGACGAAAATCCCATTCAGATATCTCAAAGAATTACGAAGCTACAACCGTTTTAATATTGCTTGTTGAATAAAACTTGCTTTCCCGCAACGCCGAAATCGCCTTACATAAAATACGACAAGGTCTGTCTGTACAAAACTATTTTCATTTCCTGTTTTGGCCAAATATACCTATATACGCGAGTGCTTCAACTTGTAAACATCACAGTGGCCGGGCAGTGTCCGTTATCTCGGCTGGACAATAACGACCGCGATAACTGCTATGATTCAGCGCCGGCGCGTCTCGGGAACTCACCGCTAGGAATGTGTTTACACTGGACAACTTACGTAAATTCAGTCAGACTAGTATACTTGAGGAACTATTTTGAACGATAAATAATGTGAAAAGCGTTTCGCCAGTTGTATCTGCTATTGTTTTTACGTATTATTAATCATGACAGATATGTGTAATAAAAATAAAGTTGTATAAATAGAGCTAATCATGTCGCGACAACTTAAGAAAGGTCGTTCGTAAAAACTATTTCAGAGTATACCAGAGATGCCGCGGATGCTGGAATTTCGGGGCTCACATTCGCGGATACGGATTTTGAAGCAAAACACTCAAAAATAACACGCAACGTCTTTAGGGTCACGTAGTACTCGAGCACGAATACGGCGAATCGTCATGCGTCACAAAAACGAAATAAAGATTCTTATTGACTAATGACGAATATACTGAAAACGCTGCGTTGCCCCCTTTCTTTTCACGAACTGTACTACATCCGCATCCGCAAAAACTCCGCGTCAATTTATGCGGATGCGGTGGCGGATGCAGATGTCGAAAATTATGCGGAACATCCGCGGTTGCGTATGCGGAACATCCGCGGTTGCGGATGCGGAACATCTGCGGTTGCGGATGCGGAACATTCGCGGTTGCGGATGCGGAACACCCGCGGTTGCGGATGCTGAACATCCGCGGTTGCGGATGCGGAACACCGCGGTTGCTAATGCGGAACATCCGCGGTTGCGGATGCGGAACATCCGCGGTTGCTGATGCGGAACATCCGCGGCTGCTGATGCGGAACATCCGCGGCTGCGGATGCGGAACATCCGTGGTTAAGGATGCGGAACATCCGCGGTTGCTGATGCAGAACGTCCGCGGCTGCGGATGCGGAACATCTGCGGCTGCGGATGCGTAACATCCTCGGTTGCGGATGCGGAACATCCGCGGTTGCGGATGCGGAACATTTGCGGTTACGGATGCGAATGTCTTCAACATCCCTGGTGTAAACGCGTAATAGATTTAGATTGGATGGGTAGAAAAAAAATACAGCAGTTCAAAATACCAATATTTGAAAAGTGTCCTTGATAACTGCGCCCTTACAAAGCCTGAACCACACTGTCGCGGCCTACGGTGGCGCTCAATAGCAAACTTGACAATAACTAACTAACGCAGGTCGCGCCAGTGTGATTCAGGCTTAAGTGAACCAACTTGACGATCTATCAGTCGGCCGTCAGTCAGTGTCAACGTTGAACGATGAACGCCATCGCGTACCGCCGCCAGCTTTTCGAAGAAGTGCGCGTTTTTTCCGACTTTGTTTATTAACAACATGGTGGTTGTGACTCGGTTTATTGTGTACAATGTTTCTCTTAACGTCTTAACCCTTCGCCAGGCAGAGGCTTCATATTGACCACATACAACCTGTCAAACATGTATCTTAAATAATGTCAATAAATAAAAATGACATTAGATCGTCATTTTCAGCATGTTAACGTATTTTAGTCATAATTCATTCGGTACATTTTGTGCAACTTTTACAAGTTCGCTTTCCAATTTTAAAGTATTTACTATTGTTCACTATTTTTACCTAAAATTAAACTGACGTCATTAGTGTGACGCCATAGGATGAAGGATAGGGATATATAGAGGAAGACGAGACGAGAATAAACTCTACACGGAGATTCATTAAAAACTGTACTTTCAAGCCAACCAACTACAAATCAAACTCATCGTTTGGCTCACTGTTTATAGTTATATAGACCGATAGCATGTTGGAGTTAAAAAAAAAACCGTGAATCATAATCAAATATTTAATCATGACACAACACAACAAATTACACAGTATTACAAGACAAAGATAAAATAAGTAAATCTGTGCAGTGTTACGAAATAGGCCCAACTTTGGGCTTTGCAGCCAGCGCTGGTCTTCGGTTGGGTCCATCCAGTGAGGAATCTTAAATGTAACATAACACGTTTAACCCAACCAACCTCTCTTTCCAGTTGTCCATGAAAGAGTGGGACATCCCATACGACGAGTTGAAATTGATCGAGGTGATCGGCAAGGGGCGCTTCGGCACCGTGTACCGCGGCTGCTGGCACGGAGCGGTCGCGGTCAAGCTGCTCCACGTGCAAGCCCTGAGCGACCACGCGAAACCACTCGACACCTTCAAGCACGAGGTAAAAGAAGCCTCTAGATATAATTTCTATTGTGAAAGAAGGTCTTAAGAGTCCGCAGTAAGCTTGGCCGAATTTCACCTTCCCATACAAACGTAGTTACGCTCTCATTTTAAAACTACGTGTTGGATTGTAACCCGTCTACAATGACATGAGGTATATCGGTCTGTAATTAGTTTATGTAGCTTCAGATACTATACGAATTTAAGTTTTTCATACAAAACTTGTTATTGCTCTATTTCTTTTGTTTTTCACACTGGAATCATATGTACTTATTACAGATATAGATATACCTCATGTCATTGTATATGCAAAGTTTCGTCACAAGCCTACACGTAGTTTTAAAATGAGAACAAAACTCCGTTTGTACAGGAAGGTGAAATTCGGCCGAGCTAACTGCGGACTCTTAAACCTCTCAAAACATGGGACTTTCGAAGAAGCTGTTCCAATGTACAGCGATCAGAAACTAGTGGTGTAATGTATATATTTCTACCAGGTTGCAACATTCCGCAAAACCCGTCACGAGAACCTTGTGCTGTTCAT
This sequence comes from Epinotia demarniana, assembly GCA_945867215.1. Taxonomy (NCBI): domain Eukaryota; kingdom Metazoa; phylum Arthropoda; class Insecta; order Lepidoptera; family Tortricidae; genus Epinotia; species Epinotia demarniana. Next base: position 3,117,101 of record OX244271.1, read on the forward strand.
GGGCGCGTGCATGAAGCCGCCGCGGCTCGCCATCGTGACGTCACTGTGCCAGGGCATGACGCTGCACACCCTCATCCACCTGCGCAAGGACAAGTTCAACCCCAACAAGAGCGTGCTCATCGCGCAGCAGATATCACAGGTATAGATAACATAATGTCTAACTGGGACCAGAGGGGCTATCGCGAACCGAAAATGTATCTCCCTCTCTGTCGCTTGAACTAGCAAATGCGCCAGAGAGGGGGATACACGAAGTTCGTTTTCCACTCGATTGAAAGCTTAATATTGAAATGTAAGCCTTATTTTGTGTTTATTACGATTATGGTACGACACGTGGACGACGCGTAGACCACACGTCGTACACTACTTGAATTATGACAAGGCTTAAATTTCAATATTTGGCATAGAATCGAGTCGCCGTCGAGTTGTTATAATGTGCGAAGACCTTAAATGATTTCTAACTAACCTGAACCTAATGTATTACTTGTATGGCAGGGCATGGGCTACCTGCACGCGCGAGGCATCGTGCATAAAGACCTGAAGACGAAGAACATCTTCCTGGAGAACGGGAAGGTGGTCATTACCGACTTCGGGCTCTTCAGCGTCACGAAGCTCTGCTTCGGGAACAAGTCAGTATAAAATCCACAACCTTTGGAATCCGTCCATCGCTCTGCCAATTGAACTACCGTGGGTCCGCTAATGGCGACGAATCTTTCAATCTACTATTGTATTTACACCACAGGGAGGCTCGTAGCGACATCTACCGCGAAGTTATGACAACTTCTGAAACGGCAACCAACGTCTCAAGTTACATTGAGAATCGTTAGTATCAATGCGAATTTTAAACAGTAATTGTTTATTTAGCAGAAACGTCCGCTAGTGTAATTCCAAATTTCGACCATACTGGAAAATTGAAATGTGGATAAATTATGGATTTTTTTTTCAATTTTCCACTATGATCAAAATTTGGAATTTCGTTAGCAGACGTTTCTACTTAATAAACAAGTCAGTATCATGTCTTTGCTATTTAAAATTATTATCAATATAGTCGAATTGTTTGCTTCTAGAGTTAATGCAATGAATTTGCCTTAAAATGTTGCGATAGAAACTAACATTTCTGTTGGCGACTTAGGTTTCACCCTGTATATTGGGTTCGGCCTATATAAGCAACAGTCAGGTTTAAAAAGTCGGTCCTTGCGGTGGTTGCATGCCAGGGGCATTCGATTGAGTTCTAACGTCACACAAATATTTATTTTTGTTTTAAGTACTTTTACTATTAATATTGACATACCTACCTATATTAAAAATTAAATTCATTCATTTCAATGACATGCAATGAATAAATTCATCAAATGTTGTGTGCCAAAATCTGGCTGATTGTGAAGAACAATAAACATACTGAGACCTATTATAATCACTCACTTTCGAACAATAAATTATTTGTATTTGAATAATTGTATAAACACGCGTCAGACTTCAGGTTGGCCAGGTTATCGCAACATATATTCCAAATAGTAATAGTACATTACTACAGAGGCCGGGAATTAAGGGTTTGCCGGCCGAGTACATATAGACGTAGTGAAGCAAGCAAGTAATGAGGCTGGCAACTAGGGTGGTCCTTAAAAATCGAAATGTTGAATTCCCTCTTATATTTTTCTGATATGTGAAAAACTAACGTATGCTTTTTAATTTTTGGACAAGATTTAGGGCAAGGTAGCAAAATTATCTTCGTCTCGGGCGTTAACACTTGTATCCCTACGCTCAGGATCCTACGTTAGAATCCCTCGCTACGTTCAGGATTCCTTGATCCCTCCCCCACCCTTGTGACACAAAGTATTCCATGTTCTGTAGCCTCCGGGGCGACAGCCTGGGCATCCCGCCGGGCTGGCTGTGCTACCTGGCGCCCGAGCTGGTGCGCGCGCTGCGCCCGCACACCTCGCTGCACCTGCCCTTCAGCAAGCCCACGGATGTCTACGCGTTCGGGTGAGTACCACTCCAATACAGACCAGGAAAATTTATATGTAACTAAGACTGACAGGCAACTACGGAACCCTACACGGCCGCGTGGCCCGACACGCACTTGGCCCGTTTTTTAAAACGATGTCGTTGTCTGCAGGACTGTGTGGTACGAGCTCCTGTCTAGTGAATTCCCATTCAAGGGGCAGCCGCCCGAGGCGGTCATCTGGCAGGTCGGCAAGGGCGTCAAGCAGGCGCTCAGCAACATGCACGTTAGCAAGGATATTAAGGTCAGTAGACTAATCCAATTCCAATCAGCGCTGACTTAACTACTGGGCCCCTATAATCAAGGCTTATTTAAGACGCTGTCGACACCAAAATGCCCTCCAGTATTTGGGATAGCGCGCACGTCTACGTATCGGCATCGGAGTAAACGAGAGCGAGTCTTACTGGGCGGCCCGGTTTGAGAAGATAATATTAAAATATATATGGAAATAAAAAAAAGTGTAGTTTATTTGTGAAATATGACTCGTTAGCGGTTTAGGTATGAATATGTTAACTTCTTGTTTTTAATATACGTCAAAAAAATAAAGACTTAGAACCTTTATATTTTCCATCGAGCCGATTTCGTCCAATTATGTATCGAGTCCGTCCACGGTCTTTGTAATATGGTGAATACATTTATTTTGTTACAAGAAATAGTTTTTCTTAAAAAACTGCTTAAATAGCATCAATTTCAACAAAATTAGGTCTTGTCAGCCTCTTAATACTCCTTACTTTGCGGCTAAGCCATCCACAATATCCCCGGCTTACAGACTATACGCTCCTATCCGTTTGAATGCAGGGAGAATGCCGCTAGCAGTTAATTCGTCACGCAAAAATTACTTACGCTCAAATTGGGGTGAAAATTTCAATTGGAAATTTCGTCAGGTTGTTTTTAGTCGATCCAGGAAAACATAATGGTTGCGATAATGGCGGTTTCTTCGCAGCCGTTTTGTCAATTTTTTACACAGTTTCTGGAAACCTCTAGCAACAAGCGTGTAAATGTTCTATACGTATAAGTGTTTTTTTTTATAATAACAAATGACCAGTGATTGGCTTTCATGGACGGAAAAGTAGATCATTGGTTGTCTTTTGAATATTTTTTATCATCTATAGTAAAAAAACCATCTATTCCAGGACATTCTAATGCTATGCTGGGCCTACCGATCATCCGAGCGGCCCGACTTCGCGACCCTACTTTCGACACTCGAGAAACTCCCGCGCAAGCGGCTCGCGCGCTCTCCCTCGCACCCGGTGCACCTGTCCCGCTCGGCCGACTCGGTGTTCTGAGGGATGGCCGCGGCGCTACACGCGCCCGCGCCCGAGCCGCGACAAGAGTGCGACAAGAACAGAGACTATACACCCCTCAATGTCATATGCCGAGTTAGCACATGAACTACCCGCTAGGACTGTTAAACCACGTTTGCGCGGAATTCGTTGTATTCCTGAAAGTGGGTACTTCCGACGTTCTTTTTTTTCATAGAGGGATAAAAGGATTGACAAGGATTTTAAGGAGACCAACCTAACTAAACTAAATGAAATGTGTTAATATCAGACATGTTGTGACTTTCTTAGTCATCGCCAATAGTGATTTGACACTGTCTTAACTTATATTTCGTTGATTGTATGTCTTGATGATGATTTATTTTAAAACTTTGACTATGATAAATGGTCATGTTTCGAAACAGTCGATGTCACACCACTGTGGAGTCCACAATAGACTAGATAGAGACCATACAACAAATTAAACGTACACTTTAACACAACTAGAAACTCAATATGCCTTGTGGCCCGCTTCACAAATCTACACGTTACAATTTATTAGTCAAAACAAGGGATTTATAATTTACTTGCCGTGTTAGGGTGGGTGGCCAAAGCATCTGTAGTCATAAGGATTTGTCAAAATCTGAATGCATGGAAAATGGACTGTAATACTCGGGACAAGCTATACGTGTTGCCACAGTGAGGGACGGAAAGGCTCCTATGCAGCTAAATTAAGAACTGGTTTTAACCTTTCGATGCCCAGAATTTTGCAGTTCAGAAAGTACTGGAACCCAGGGACTTTGTTGAAGTGAGCTCCGACATCATATGATGTCACTGGGTTTTCTTAGGTGAAACATACAGGCTGGTGTTTTTCCTCATTTACTGTACTAGAAAATGTAATTTACTGCATTTTCGTATATTTGCTCATTACATTAAAAAAAAACATAAATCGTAACTTTATTATTTCTGATTACATTATGGTGCATCCACGCGGGCGAGTATGGCAGTTCAACGCGTGATTTACTTTGACCATCCTCGACAGGACTGCCATGCTCGCCCGTGGATATGAGCCTTCCCGAGTTGCCATATATTCAGATGAATCGATATTTGGGTAAATATATGGTTCAAATTATGACATAAAGTAACATACAATAAATATAATAAAACACGATTCGTATCGAGTCAAAAAGTGAACATCCTCTATATAGAATTATTACCGAAAATGGCGGCAATACCTAGACCGACTTGAATTTGAAAGCTAAAATGTAATTGAAAACCTTTTATTAGTAGTAAACATATTACACTAAAATAAAATTCATAAAATTTGCAGTAAAACTGTCTAAAAATCTCTGAGGGGGTTCAAATAAAATACTCATTGAAACAAATTACAAAATTAACGTGTACTCAAGCCACGTTCAAACTCTTGTTGGCGGCCTGTTTGTATTTGTCATTTTTTCGGCTACGAATTTGTTTCATATTGATGTGTATATATTTTTAGATTCAATAAAGTATATATTATCATTATAATAACACTTTACTCACATTTGATTTGATAAACTATCCATATATAAGCAAAAAAACACAACTGTCACGCATTCGAGCGATACCAATCAACGACTAAAATAACCGCCAAATTGTAACGCATTTTTGGAAAAATTTTGACCAATTACAGGTAAGTTATGGATAACGGTCGATAGGTTGAGTTTCATTCTATTCAAAAAACCCGTGAATCAGCTAAAATAGACCTGATTACGGGGGAAAAAGGTAGAAATTTGGGCGCAAGACACCTGACATCAGATGATGTCGCTGGGCACCAGCACACTTTTACGCCCGACATCACGAGATGTCGCCGGGCACCGAAAGGTTAAAATGGCTGACAGCTTACCATAAACAACCTAGTTAATTTGAGCGGGTAATGGTTTATTAGCCCCAAGTTCATACTGAATCACTTGTGGCAAATAAAACATATTGGAACTATGACAAGGATATAGAATGATATTGCCCTTTCACACTTATCAAGATTTGTATGCTACCATCTCGCTCGGATGTGGTATTATTATTGCCATAACTTGTCCTGAGTATTATAAGTCCATGGCCTGGTATGGAAGGTTTGACAAGTTTGTAATAGGATGACCATATTTAACGTCTGTAATGGTAAGTTCGTGCAACCCGCTCTTAACCGCGTGGCCCTCGCGTTGAATCCGACTACGATAAACGAAGCAATATGAATGTACATGTAATGTAACGGGCAATAAATTGAGCATAGTTTTTAAAGGGTGGTATGTTTCTGTATATGCTCTGCTAGAGTGGTTTGCCATTGGTTTATTATTGGATTAAATTTCATATATCTTCCCTGTATGCCAGGAATAGCATATTTGGACAGAAAACATGTAAATTTGTTCATTGTTTTAAAGAAAATATAAAGATGGTCTCTCGTAGACCTACTTACTACTTTAGCCTTTTAATATTTCATTAGACTTAATGCCTTTTTTATAAAATAGAAAACTTTAAAGGAATCATTGCAAAACAAACCTTACCAAACCTAACGGCCTAATATTTAGTCATATTCAAAGAAACCCGAAAAGTTCACTGTTTCTAACAGAAATGCATTACATCTAGTGAAACATTAGGGTAAAAGTTAGTCGGTCACATGACGCCTATAAAAATAAACAGTGGTAAACCAGACTATGCTAAGCGTGAAATACCTTATTGATACTCCGACGTTGAATTACAAGGCCGCACTAATGACGTCACTACCGAAACAAAACAGACGTATATGCTAAAGTGAGACGGTTATTTTTCTACATCGTATTGAGTTTTAACTCACTTAATAGACACGGTTCAATTCATTTTTGAGAATTTTAAAATGCATCAATACGAAACCGATTTGTATCACATTATGTTAGGGGCAAATTAGAACCCTAATGTAACAGTGCATAGGGTCGCCATTTCAATGGCTGACGGAATATGAGCGGTTAAAGTGTTACTTGAATTTGTTACTATACCCAGTTTATAGTTTAATTTATTTCATTGTTCACGTTTAACACCTCACAATCAGTATTATTGATAACATTTGTTCGGGTATTTGGTATCCGAGAGTCATCAACACCAATCTAAATTGAACTTTATGCTAGTGCGCGTAGGTTTCTGTTTCATTGTTTATTTATGCCACTTATTCAAAAGATGGATTCCGAATACTAAGATCATTTTATATTATAAGGGCAAAAGTGAACTTTATTGACCTAAGCTTACATAATGCATCCACTCACTATACATCGCTACATACATACAATAAATGTAAGTAAACTTTTAATGTAATTATGTTGGAATATTGTCTTACTCGAATCAATGAGTTTATTGTGCCCAAAAGAGTGATGTTTGATATTTGAAAAAGTTATGTGCGAGTAGGTCCATTGTAAATATATTCTTCATTATGTAAAGTTATGGACACTTGGTACTCTTTGATTGGACTAACCGTAGTCCTGATCTCTGTAAAACTAGAGTAACGAGTGAATTATATTTTCTTATCGAACCAGATGTAGATTTGTTGAACTTGTAAATACTGTACAGTGTTATGAGATGTGTGGTTGCGTCTGTGCTTGGCTTTTACTTACACATTACTATTTTAGGCAATATTTGTTCCTAAGATACATAAGAGTCAATACTGCATGGCTATCACAGGAGTGAGCTTTGTCGCGGCGACGTAGACTATACGTCTCTTTCTAAGCGTTCTAATTAGAAACAGGCGCATAATCTATCTTACGGGGCCGTCCTTGATAGCCGTGCTGGTGTACTAAAATGAGTTAAAGGAGTAACAATAGTACATTGTTTAACGAGGGGCGGTGTTATACACAATGTTTTTCATCACATTTGCGAGGAAATAAATACATTTTAGATGAAATTAATACAAATCGTAATAAAATTTGCAACATGTCAGTCGTCCATTTTGTTGAATTTGACGTGAGGCGCGTGTGGCAAAGACCCTTCGGTATACAGCCACGATTTGAAAACACTTAAAAACATTTTATATAGACACTAAATAACTACATATTAAATCTGTAAATAATTCTGTTAAACATGTGTAGATTTTTATGTTTAAATTTATTAAAAGTTGGTTGTAGCAAACTTTTGAAGATATGAAATACACCTTGGCTGATTGGAAACATCTTCAGTCCGAAGTGAAGTATGGTTGGGTTCTATATTTTAAAACTAAACTTAACAACCCGTGGGAGGTAAAACGGCTATAAATGCTCTGTACGCTCGCAAGTAACAACGCCATTGACGAGCAAGTGTGATGAAAAAAAAAATTGTAGGGTTCCGTACCCAAAGGGTAAAACTAGAAACCACAAATACTAGAAAACAGAATAAAATAAATATTTAAGGGGGCTCCCATACAACAAGTGTGAGTTTTTTGCCGTTTTTTATAGATGGTATGGAACCCTACGTGCGCGAGTCCGACTCGCACTTGGTTGGTTTTTTTTTCTAGTGTATTTTGGCTCTTATGCTTCCAAGGCGTTAAACAGTAGATTAATCGTAAAGAGACATGTGGGCAAAAACTCTACCTCTACATGATACAAACTTGCAAATGAAAGCTGAAGCAATAAAAAATATTGATATAATGTTGACCTGAAGTTTAAAGTAAAGTATCTGTCGACCGCGAGTGTCCTTATCCTAGGAGTATATTTTCAAAAACCTCTTGAAAATAAAATCATTGCACGTAGTCTTTATTTCACTGTGTAATTTGTTTGGCGAGGAGAGCCGCTTGTGGAAATATTCACTTTAAATAGATTTATTCCTTTGATTGTTCTGATGTTGCTATGTATCAAAGCGTTTGTAAATACTGTTCGCAAAATTGATAATAAAGAAAATTTTATAACTTCGGGCTAATCTAAAATCTAAATTGTAATTCGAATCTGCGTGTTAATACGAAGCTTGAAGTTCGAATATGCGTCTCTATCGCACTTACCGTGGAACGATTGAGATGGGCGGCGTGCGGGAGGCTATGCTCAACGCCCAGACGCCCGCGCCTCGTTATCGCCCTGCCCCGGCACCCGCGCACGGACTGAGTTATGCGGTCCTATAAACAATCCGCGAGAACCTCTAGCCTAAAGGTTGGCGCACACTTATCAACTCAACACCTCTCCAACTCTCTCTGAATCTCCATACAGGCGACCGCGAGCAACGATAGCTTGTATGGCGAGGTGTTGTCGTTACGGAGATTGATGTGTGCGACCTGTGTAGCGATCATGGACCATCGTTGTATATAGCAGGATCATACTTGCCGCATATTTCAAGTCATACGTTATGTACAGTCAGCGTCATATATGTATACTTGTGCCGTATATAGATTCCAAAAACAATAACTTTATAACCTCAAAATTGTCATTAAAATGAACAAATAACCGACACTGACATGGGCGTAGCTAAAATTTGGCTACGTGTATCATTTGGCACAAACTACCAACTATAAAATAATACTAATATTTTCACAGTTCAACTCACGTATTAAGTGTCACCACGGGCGACATGTTTCGAACTCTTCAGGGTTTATTTTCGCGGTGAGTTCGATACGCGCCCTTAGTCATTCTTAATACGTGAGTATTAACTGTGGAATTATAAGTATTATTTGACCTACTTACTATTAATTTTCAGGGTATCTATACCATCACAAATACATTACCATCATGGTCGTGATGTGTGTAAATATACAAAGTATTATGTTAATGGGCTTCGTAATGACTAGAATTGAATTTCTTACATCTGTTGTTAAAACTATTTATTGTATAAATTCTAAATGTGCAATTTTAGATGTATTATGTTATGCTCCATTTTAACAGATGTCGTACACAACTCATTTGAAAGTGTCTTAAAATATTAATGAGATGACAAATGCTACTTAATAACGTGAATACTAATTGTTGGGACCGGAAGTTAATTCTTTTTGTATTTTCTGTAACATACTATTTTAGAAGGCAGCTTCCTGGTATCACATCACATCATCAGCCTAAATACGTCCCACTGCTGGGCACAGGCCTCCTCTCATGTATGAGAGGGAATCCTGGGGGCTTCCTGGTATGGTATGACATGAATATTCCTCTGGGGCTAGCACAACTGAAGACGCGATGCAAGATGAAAAAATCTACCCTGCATGGTTATCACAATTCGCAAGACGGCACGCGAGCTGTGTCGCAGCGAGATAGACTATCCCTCTCTTTCCAAGCGTTCCGATTAGAATAGTCATAGTTTATGTCGCCGCGACAAACAGTTGCGGGCCGTCCTGTTTTCTGTAATTTGAACGGTACGAGTTGTGCTAGCCTATCAGCATTATTTAATTATTGTAACAGAATATGTAACTATCATTTATAAGTAAAAAAAACACACATTTTCTATTAACTTAGACTGTAATTTTAACCAGATTCTTATTACATTATCAGAATTATGTGAACTCATCATATTTTTTTACAAAATTTTATTAATAATATTAAATAAGTAATGAAATAATTATTCTGGTCACTCCACTCCTATTAAAGTAGTTATAAATGAGGATTGCCACTTGATCTGTATATAGAGGGTGTGACGTGGCTGAACTTGTATCATATATTTATTGATAGTTGCGCGTGTGGCTCTAGATTTACATAACGTAATGAGATTTTGAATGATTAGGTTAGTTGCATTTGCCAAAATAAATCTCCCATCACTGTTTGTTTTCGTTTTATTAAACACTTTAACACTCTAAGAACTTCAAGCCACCCAAAGGCCTATAAGGCACTCTCCTCTAATGGAATTTATATACAGGGTGTCCCGTAAACCGAGGATAGTCTGGGGACAGCTGACAGGGTTGTCAAATACCTCTCAGTATATTTAATTTTAAGTGCAGAAAAATGCCTCAGTTTTTGATATTTTGGCTTTTTTTGTAATTCGAACAAACAATATGAATTAATCAAGCATTATTGAAAAAAGTATCTTGCAATAGGGAATATTACTCAAAAATCTGCGTAGGGTAGGGGGCGACACTAGCACATACCGTAAACAAAGCACCTTGGCACATCATATCATGTCATATTTATTGGTACCAAATTATTCGTGAAAATATGTTAAATTATGATAATTTTAATTTTTGTTTTTAAGCAGCAACGCTGCTTCCGGAAATTATAAACCGGTTCGAATCTGGCTCGGAGCATTAAATTTTTCCTTTCATTTAAAATTTATGATAATTTTATTATTATTCATGTAGTAAAAAAGCTGTAGGTAATTTGAATACCTACAGAGCTTTGAAGGACTTGTCAAAAAATTGTTTACGGTTTGTGCTAGTGCTGCACTCTGGCGCCAGAACATTGCAGAAATACTCCCTATTCTGGATTGCTGGCTGTAAACAATTGAGCATTTAACTTAACTGTTTTGGTCAATAAACCCACTTAGTTCAAGTTTTTAATTTTATTTTGGTTGTATCAAAAGTGGGGTGTGAACCATATATTCAATATTTTCTTTGTGTGAACCGAGCAAGCACATATTCGGTAGCGCATTGCGAATCCAAATATGCATTTATTTATTTGTGTTCACATTGATATATTTGTTTTTGTTTACATTACAGTCTGTTTTTGTTGATGTGGCTTGTGTATGTTAACGTCCCCCGTGAGTGTGAAGGGTTTATTTCATCATGTTACGAAAACAAATGTTTTGTGCATGTTTTTTTGACACGCAGGGTGACAGCTTTTACGTTTTTGATGTCATACACAACCAATATCAACAAAAACAAAGACTAATGTAAACAAAAAGAAAAAAATAAACAATTGCATTTTTGGAATCGGAACATGCCCTTGATCGGTTCACACCCCCATTTTTGATACACCCTGTATAACAGAGTTTGCATTTGTTTCGTTCCGTTCAACACTGACTGTTCTATTAACTTTAATGTCTGAAATAGTAGCCTTTGTCACCAACCTAGTAAGCATGATCATGTTTATGTTGGAAGCATTCTTACTGGCAAGTGGGATGTAATTAAATTGAATCATTATTGTAAATAAACCTAAACCTAAAAGTAAATGTTACAAATATAATAATAAAGTTGACTGATTGGTTTAAAGTAAATGGTTTCCAGATAAATCTCGGCAAAACACTAGTGATACACTTTTGGTTAAAAGGAAAGTACCCAACCCCCTTGGAAATTGTAATTGACAATATAAAAATTCCTCAAGTTCATGACACGCGTTTCTTAGGTTTTCAGTTCGATGCGGGTGTAAAATGGGACAAGCACATAGATTTACTCACCGGTAGGCTTGCGCAGGCATCATTCACACTGTCACGGCTTTCCCCTGTCCTTTCGCAAGAAAATATCCGAGTGGCATACTATGCTTACATAAACTCCATCATTGTGTACGGTATTGACTTATGGGGCCTTGCTGCAGACAGGGACAGGGTGTTTGTTCTTCAAAAAAGGGCTGTTAGGATTTTGGCTGGAGTGCCTCCATTTTCTCCTACTAGAGAGCACTTCAAAAAACTAAAAATTTTAACGGTGCCGAGCCTCTACATCTTGGAAGTCGCAAAATTTATGTGGAAACACAAGGACGACTACAAAATGCGTCGTCCAGATCAACGAAAAAATGGTCGCGACATGAAACCCGTGCAGGCCCGATTGACGCGAACATCAAATTCATTGTGGGTAGTAGGTGTTAAAATTTATAACAAATTGAGCCCGGAAATCAAAAGAGGCTCCTTCTTATGAGCTGTATGTTAAAAAGCTGAAGCAGTTTTTAATGGATAATGTTTTTTACAGTGTTGACGATTTTTGTAAATATAGGAAATTAGTATAGGGACATTTTAATTAATATTATTATTCAGGTATGTTATTAATATTGTATTATTCAAATTTTAAATTGTAATTAATGTTTTGTATAATTATTGTTTTACTTCTTGTTGACTTGTGCTGTTATTAGGCATTAAATGATTTGAATTGAATTGAATTGAATTAAATGTAAAATAAAAATGGCATGTTGTCTACAATAATTTATTATGAAATGTGACCAGCTAAAATACTGGTAATATTAGTGCACAAACTTTTAATCTCCTGGTTGTCCAAGTATTCACAGCCAAGGATAGCGTTTCCAACAGCAATAGTCTCTCTCATAGTCTTAGCTTTGATCCAAATCCTGCCATTCATGCCAGCGGCCAGTTCGAATGGCCATTCATTCTTCAGTGACTCCAATAGAGGACAACTTGGGTTCAAAATCTTCCTGACAAGGTTCAGAGAACATTTAAAGACGAAACCGTCGGTCAATACGCCGAGACGACCTTTCTTTCCGTGAGAATCTACACATATCAATTCGGGCTCCATGTCTTTACTAGCAACTAAGGTCTTCGCGTACACAACGTCTCCGACTTGCACTTCGGGTCTGTTTTTCTTCGTCGCTCCCTCAAATGATAAATAGGAAAGCGCGGCGGGGCAACTGCCTCCGACGTCCACCCTGAAAATGTCTCCTGCTTTTTGTATAACGAAGCCCACAACGTTTTCTCCTCTCGATGGCACGTACCGCTTCTGCTGGTTATCTACCCAATAAGTGTTGGGGCTGCGTTTTCTGAGAATGCCCGCTTTGGTCATGTAAACTTTGTCCATTTCGCGTCCTATGCCGGGACCCAATATAACCTTGCTTTTTTCACCCACATTTGTGATTTCTTCGCAGTAATCACCGGGCAAAACTACATCGCCCACTGAAACTCTCATTGTGAGTAAAGAAAACTGTTTTTTTACTTTTTAATGTAACAAAATCGGTAAATAACCACGTGAGAAAGTTTGTTTTGGTAACATCGACAGACATAAAAAGAAGTTCGCAACTGTACTGTCAAAAGCTGTCAAAAGTGACAACTTAAGACCACAGACATGAAAAGCTACAGACTCAGAAGCTTGTCCAAACGTAAGAAAATAAACGCTCAAACATGTTTTTCGTTAATGAGAATAATAAAGCAGCTAGCTAGAAAGAAAGAAAGAAATCAGTATTTATTTATTTATTTATCAAACGTTTACTGCATTTTCAACCAGTATTTTCTGATATTATTTAATTATTTTCAATCATATCATTAAATTTTAAATTATTCACAAACTTATCTGATTTTTAAAAGGAAAATTCATAACAAAATGAAGCAGCTCTTCCAAATTGGTTTTATAAGGCTTTGTGTAAACACGACACGTTGACTGTCAACACTGACGTGACGTTGACTTTGACAGTTTGACAACACACGTGCTTTTCGGCATGGTGTTTATTTACCTGACCTGAACTCGTGATTTTTAAATGGAATAACACTACAAAATTGCTTAAAATGCCGGCTACTGTACAAAACGACACTCTCATATACAAAGGCAGCAATTTCTTCCGGCAGCGGTTACTATTATCGACGCTAAGTGGTCGCTCAGTTAGGATAGAAGAAATTCGCAGTACACACGATGACCCTGGCTTGCGGGAGTACGAAGTGAGCCTGATTCGGTTGCTCGACAAAGTGACGAACGGCACCCGGGTGGAGCTGAGTGAGACCGGCACTTCTGTGTTTTACCAGCCGGGTATTCTTATAGGAGGGCAGATCACACATAATTGCAGTACACAAAGAGGCATAGGTAAGATAGTCACACGATTAAGAATGTATTATAGCTTGTGAACCATTTCATATTATTTAACCATATTAAGCCTGTCACAAACTGTCGCGACCAGTTGTATACTATGACAATACAAATACCTACACAACAATATAAGTATTGCATTGACTTAACAAATTTACATTAAAATATTTACATATATTATATACTAGCTTCTGCCTGCGACTCCAGAGTATTGCGAGAGAGAGAGACTCCATACACAATTTCACCCCCTTAGGGACTGATTTCCGGGATAAAAACTATTCTATGGCCTTCCCACTAAATTTCACCAGTCCAAACTTTGCACCCCTATTTAACCCTCTCTTTCCGTAACCCTAATATTACTTTCCTTGTATTGTAATAAGGAGTCCATCCATACACAAAGTTTCAAGTCTCTCACTTAAAATCTTACTCCATCCCCATACAAACTTTCAGCCTCCTTTTTACCCCCTTGAGGGTGGAATTTTCAAAAATCTCTTCTTAGTGAGTACTTACGTCATAATATCTATTGTGAAAACATCAGCTTTAAAGGTTCATTTAGGTGAGTCAGTCAGGACTTTTACGTTTATATATATAGATAGATAGATTCACTAGGTCTAAAAACTAGTTTGGGTTTTAAAATGTTTATTGAAGTTAGTTAAATTTGTTACAGGTTATTATTTAGAAGTACTATTAGCACTGGGTCCTTTCTGCAAGGAGCCGCTGAATGCTGTACTGCAAGGAGTGACACACCACAACCTGGATGTTTCAGTGGACAAGGTTAAGGCTGCCGCTCTGCCTATATTGTTGAAGTTCATATTGGTTGACGATGGATTGGAGCTGAAGGTGGTTAGAAGAGGTTAGTCAAGATTTGACAATTATTATAGCCCTTCCTAATGTATACAATTTCAGTGGCTATTTATAGTTTTGTAGCTCTCGTGGCACATCGTAAAATAGTTTCTTTCTTGGTCACTGCTGGCGCTGCGTACATATATATTGCGCCAATATATATTGGTCTCATTCCCATGTCTGGAACTGATGCATATTTACTGGAACTGTAAAAAAAATACTTAAGTATCTAACTGTTTCCAATGCTTTTTGCTTTTCCTCTACAGAGTTAGTTACCAAATGCACATCGTTTTCTTACTTGGTTTGTCTTACTTTTTCAATTTTAGTTTAACTTACAAAAACAAAACAACAAAATCGTATATTTACCGAACAAAAGTTGCACAAGTAATACAATTATTTGGTTAAACTTTTGAATATGGCTTGTACACAGGTGAGAGTTACCGTGGCCCAAACTAGGCACAGCCTGTATCTTGGGAACCGAGTTCTAAAATTAAATCTACTACTTTTATATTACTATTATTATTATTTTGTGCGACTGTAAAATGTGTGTTACGCCGTGGAATCACCGGATGGTTCCATCGGAAGACCGCGCTGGCCCAGCGCCAGCACCAGGCCAGCACAACGCTGAGATGGAACCGTTTCGTGGCAATGTTCTTTTGTATTTTTTTATTTTATTTATGTGCATGTATGTGTTGTTGTCATGAATAAATGTTATTCTATTCTATTCTATTATATTCTATTCTATCTCATAATACTGTATTTGTATGTGTACTATATTAGGAGCGCCACCTCTTGGCGGCGGCGAGGTGGTGTTCCGCTGCCCGGTGCGGCGCGGCGTACGCCCGCTGCAGTGGACCAGCTGGGGGCTCGTCAAGCGGATCCGAGGGGTTGTCTATGCGCTCCGCGTGTCGCCTACTATGGCTAATAGGGTTGTGGACGCGGCTAAAGGGGTAAGTTTAGATCAGATTAAATCTGAGAATTACACTTATTTAAATGTCTATGTAATGATCATTGACATCATGCTCAGTAAAGTTGTGTTGTAGTTTGTAGGTAGGCACATACTTGAAGTAATTTCGAGTAAGTTTCATACTTACTGATATAATTATTTTCGCAATACACTACTGTCTCTTTATCACATATATATTCACATACAATGACAGATTTTATAAGATTATCTAGATTAACCTTTCGTCTGTGATGGGTTTACAAAATAGTGGGTCCAAGCCTCGGTTGCGCCGCATTAGAGAAAATAAATGATGTCTTGAATAAATGCAAAAAGGTGACTAAAATGTGGGTAGAATCCTAATCAAACACAGATGATACTTGGTTTTGTAGTAAAGAAGACAAGCTAAATCTGCATGTCCAGCTGCCATGTTAGTATTTTTGTATGTTGCTTTTTTTCTTTTGCTAACTGGGTTCAGAGCCATGGTCAAGATAAGCATTGTCGTGATATAAAGGCAGTTGTAGCACCAACAGAGCTTCAAACTAAGAAATTCTTGCTATGTTTAGAAAGGTACTGGGGGGGGGGGGGGGGGGATTTGGAGAAATACCCATACTTTCAGAAGACCATATTCACTACTTGCTCTGTGGGTATGCAGTGTTGTAAGTAAGGTCGTCAGAATAGGGGTGTAGACTTGATCTCAAAGAATTATGAAGCTACAACCGTTTTAATGTTGCTTGTTAGAGAGAGAAAACGCAAATAGAGTGTGACGTCACGTTACGCGAGGCCGCCGGGGGGCCGCGTCGACGGCGGCGCCGAACACGTCGTGGCACGGCACACGTCATCGTTTCATATGCGTTTTGAGAAAAAGGGACAGAACATACCCCTTCTTAAAACTTATAACTTCGTGATTATTTAACCTTTTGCGTCGATTTTTTCTCCATTTGACTACATTTTTAATCCTTTTCGAGAAAATATGACATTATTGATTACTTTATTTAGTGTGTACACCCCTATTCAAGATGGACTTCGAGCAAGCTCCCATGGTACAAATAAAGGATGATCATTTTATGGTTGTCTTGCAGGTGATGCTGAACTTCCTGCCCGACGTGTACATCAACACGGACCAGTGCCGCGGGCCCAACGCGGGCAAGAGCCCGTGCTTCGGCATCAGTCTGGTCGCCGAGACTAATGAGAAGACCTTCTACTGCGCCGAGGCGGTGAGTGACATCTTTTCGAGTGTTATACTCAAAATTTATTATTAGATAGATAGATAGATAACTTTATTATTTGGCACTATGCAACAAAATAAAAAACAAAAAAAAATACAGAAAACAAAAGAAACAGAAAAAGAACGATAAAAGAACATGTAAAACAATTGTGGTATGGAGAAATAATTATAAATTAAGGCTAAGACATACTTGTGCGTTGCAATAATGCCAAAAAGGTACTGACTCAAAGGTATTACTCCAAAAGAAGACTGCAAAAAAATATGATCTCAAGAAATTACGAAGCTACAAATGTTTTAATATTGCTTGATAGAGAGAGCAAAACGTTTGGGGATTGTGACCTCACAACATTTGAGCGTAGTAAATATCGATCGTTTCATATGAACCTTCAGGAGCCGTAGGTTCAGCGAAGTGAGGCGAACAGAGTTTTTAAAACAATATAATGCGTCTGTTTATAATAATAGGGTTTCAAAAAAATACGAATAGTAATCTTTTGGCTATTCTGCAGGGAGATCAGTGAATCGAAACATGATTAAGCAATTATCGCTCGATAGAAAAAAATCACGAACATAGGTCTAAAAGGGTCTTAAATACACTTAAAATATTCGTGACAAATTATGCACAAAAGCTAAAAACATTAAAATGGCTTCTAAAAATTGGCAATATCATGTTTGAGAGAACTCAGTGATTACTTTTTTATTTATTTAAACGGCCAAAAATGAAAATTAAAAAGCATGATATCCGCGCTTCCGAGCACGCTCTTCCATCTCGCTCACGCTTATGCTCAGTGAGAGGGAGAAAAGACCATGAACCTACGGCGCCTTCATATGAAATGATTGACATTTACTACGCTCAAATGTGCGCAGTGTACCTGCGTTTTGCGGAAAAAGGACAGAATATACACCCTCTTAAAAATTTGGACACTCATAACTCTGTGATTAATTAATGCCCTTTACGCTTTACTTTTTTCTCCATCTGACAATATTTTTAATCCTTTTCAGAGAAAAATCATCATTATTTGGTGTCTACACCTCTATTGAGCATACTTACTTTGGTTTCGCGTAATGTGTGGAAAGTCTGACAGAGCATTTCTGGTGGCTATGGCTATGAATGTTACGCGACATTACGCCTGTGCGTAAACTCGGCTAATAACTTTCGAAATTAACTTCTGAAATCTAACTGGTGTTTCATTCTGTCATGACTCCACACAATTCAACTTACAACTTTTTTTTTTTAACTGTTGTTATTTTGTGAGTGGTAGCTTTTCGGTGAAGGAGTACATCCTGTACAAAACGTTCTAATCCCAAACAAGGTTTAGTTTTCCCTCTGGGTTGGAAGGTCTAATGGCAGTCTAGTAAAGCTAGTGCTTACGTCTTGGGATCAGGTGCCAAATCGGACCCTGAGCTCTTATGATGCAGCCGGAAAAAAGCTTGGAGGGTGATGTATGATTTGTTTCAGAAATCATTAGAAGCGGGTAGCGGTGAGACGACGCTCCCGGAAGACTTGGGCCGCGAGTGCGCCCAGCGACTGCTGGACGAGGTGTACCGCGGCGGCTGCGTGGACTCCTCGCTGCAGTGGCTCGTGGCGCTGTGGATGGCGCTCGGACAGAAGGACGTCAGCGTGTGTGTGGTGCGTATAGTTGATTTACTTGATTAAATCATTAGAAGCGGAGGAGACGCTCCCGGAAGACTTGGGCCGCGAGTGCGCCCAGCGACTGCTGGACGAGGTGTACCGCGGCGGCTGCGTGGACTCCTCGCTGCAGTGGCTCGTGGCGCTGTGGATGGCGCTCGGACAGAAGGACGTCAGCGTGTGTGTGGTGCGTATAGTTGATTTACTTGATTAAATCATTAGAAGCGGAGGAGACGCTCCCGGAAGACTTGGGCCGCGAGTGCGCCCAGCGACTGCTGGACGAGGTGTACCGCGGCGGCTGCGTGGACTCCTCGCTGCAGTGGCTCG